>CM070775.1:35366628-37766628 GCA_036346955.1 Dipus sagitta
GATGAATATGGAAAAGATTATACTGGGGTAACCCATGGTCAGAAAGTCAAATGCTGCATGTTCTCTCTCATATGCAGATCCTAGATTCAAATATTTAAGTTTGCATGTGAGTTGGAATAAAAGGCAGCAGTAGAGGTCAGGAAGCTAGAGAGGGGCCATAACGGAGGGAGGGAAAGGGGGGCCTTAAATGAGGGGATAGTAGACATGCAATTAGAAGGATGGGATGCTGGGGGTGAATAGGTCTACATAGGATCAGGGAATGGGGACAGAGAAGATGAGAAGGTGGGAGGAGGGTTAATTCAAACTAAAGCTATTAGGAATAAGACACATGAAAAGCTCTTCTTTCAAACGAGAGAATCTGTACAGAAGTACCCTGTGGGAGTGGACAGTGTAGCACCCAAAAGCCATAGATTATAATAGAAATATTCCAACGCCAAGGGTGGGATAACTCCCTATGAGTTGTCGGCCAGGGAGTCCTCTGAGGACCCCAAAACATTATAGACTACTTCCAAAGATCTTGGTTGCCCCACCAGAACTAGATGGTAAGACCCCATTGCTGAAGATACCACATGCTTAAGCTACAGGACACTGAGAAGTCAAGGTAGAACAGAGCTGGAAGTCTCCCTGCTCACTGGCTGTCATAGTGCTGGAAAGCTATGCAGCCTGCCGGGGGAGAAAAAGCATTAGTGATCTTAACCAGCAGTGGAGCCTGCAAACGTTATGGCTAGCCAGCCAGCCATGATGTGCCCACTAGTGCCATAGTGGCATATCTATTATGGGGGTAGTCAACTGCTCTCTGATTGCATTTGAGGCCTACTCCATGGGAGGGAATTCTTACCTGATAATTAAAACCTAGTCAAAAGCCTATGGCTGGGGAGGTCATAAGCCCTAGTGGGGGATGCTACTACTGTTGTTTGCTAGATGGATGTATTCTGCTCACCAAACTGCCCTCTAAATGCTTATGTTTATGCCCCTGTATTAATACTACTCTCACTTTTGGTTAGAGAAGCTTCCCTTTCAGGGGGTGGTGTTCACTGGGGAGACTCAAAAATCATCAAAGTGCAAGAAGAAGTAATGGTTGCATGTTCAGCCCTAAATGAGACATCGCCATCACACCGTCTGAGGCTCAAACACCATTGTGGAAGAGGTGGTGGAGAGAATAGGAGAGCCAAAGGATGGGGAGGAGTGCTTTGGAATGCTGCGTTCTAGACACAAAGTGGCAGTTGTATTCTTGTCTGTGGTTATCTGCACAAGACCTGTAAAATATTGAGCCCATCAGCATGTTGTCATGGATGATGGAGGAGGGCAAAAAAGAAAAATTACATCAAAGTAGAAGAGAGATTAGTTGGAAAGAAGAATGGGTTTGGTAGAAGGAAGTAAGGGAGAGGAGACAAAATACGGTGGAGATTATGATCAGAGTACATTATATGCATGTAGGGAGGTTGTCAATAAAAAATAGCTTTAAAAAAGACCTGCAAAGGGGCTGGAGAGATGGCTCAGCAATTAAGGCGCTGGCCTGCAAAGCCTAAGGACCCAGGTTCCATTCCCCAGGACCTACATAAAGCACAAGGTAGCACATGCATCTGGAGTTCATTTGCAGTGGCTAGAGATCCTAGAATGTCCATTCTCTTGCTCTCTCTCAAATCAATCAATCAATCAATAAAATATTTTAATTTTTAAAAAGACTTGCAGAATAATACAAAACGTACTATAGTTGTCCAGATGGATGTGAGGTTTTACACAATGGGTCACTTATCAGACTGTGTTGAAGACCTCTTTGTCCCTCTTAGTAGTTACCCAAGGGATTTCCCTGCCTCCCGGCCACCTCTCCTATGCTTGGCTCCAAGCTAGCTGTTTTGGCGCTTTTATAACACTCTTATTGCAACTGACTGACAGATTCTGTACTCCATCTGCTTTTTTGCTTCTGGGGAGCAGCTCTCTGGGATGAATATCTCCACTACATTATATATATGGAGGGGAACGTGACCCTTTCCAAGTGTCAGCCAGTCCTCTAGCATGTCCTCAGAGGGGATCTGAATGCTAGATGGGGATGCAGGCAGAGCTCAGCGCACAGCTGGCCCTCAAGTCTCAAGTGTTTACTGTGACCTCCCATTCTGCTCCTGCTGTGCTGGGGATAGAACGGGCCTTGGAAATACCAGGCAAGTCCTGTACGGCTGAGCTGCGTCCACAGCCCTTTGTTTTCTCAAGGTTAGCTACCACTGCTGTGATGCGAGGAACGCGGAGCCTGGTGTGTAGGACTCAATCAAGAGAAGCTGCCCCAAACTTCAGATCCAAGTGGCTGTGGGACCTGGGAGCTGATAATCTTTGGCTTTCCCCCAAAGTTTCAAATGCTCCCCTCAAGCATGCAACTGGAAGGTGGAAGGCACCCATTGTGCTGGATCATGGGTTGACAGGGCATTTCGCAGCTTGACAAATCGTCTAGTCTCAATATCCCCTTAGTCGATGGAACTAAATATATTTGTGCTTAGTACAGGAAGGATGCCTCTCTTAGCAAAACACAGTAATCGCCTCATTTATTCACATTTATTTGCACGTGTATGTCTGCACATGCAGGCACGCATATGGGCATGCCAGGGCCTCTCGCCACAGCAATGAACGCCAGATGCTTATGCCACTTTTTGTGTGTGGTTTACATCAGTGGCTTGGGACTTGAACCCAGGCCAGAAGGCTTTGCAAGTGAAACACCTTTCACCACTGAGCGATCTTCCCAGCCCCAGTCATTGCCTCTGTCCTGTGGTTTCAGTTTCAGTTACACACATGTGCACACACATGCACACATACATGCCCATATATGTCTGCACCTGTTTTTAAAAGGCACATTTGTACTTCATACATTGTCAATGGTTTGTTTGTTCTAGGTTAACCCCTGGAGGAGTGCAAGGTTGGTCCCAGGGAACACTAACTCACCTTAGCGTTTCAACAAGTGCCTGAGCCCAGACAGCATCAGAAGGAGGGAAGAGGACAAGGGATGGCGATGAGGGACACAGACATCACAAGTCTCACAGCTGTGGCTGAGCAGCATGGCAAGACCGAGCTCCAGAATGACTGCCTTTGTTCCCTCCCCCCGCCCCCCATCTGATCTGCTGGCTGGAGATGAGATGAAAAACAGATTTTTAGCATGTTAATACACTGTCTTCTCAGATTACTGGCTCTCTGAATAAAGTGCAGCTTTTCAAAACCTTTTTATTGACAACTTCCATAAATATAGACAAAAATACCATGATCACAATCCCCTCCCACATTCCTCCTCTTTCCTCCTCCCAAATCCCCCCTCCACTGAATTCCTTCTTCTTTCCAACTAGTCTCTCTTCTATTTCGATGTCATCATTTTTCCCCTCCTATTATTCAGGTCTTGTGTAGGTAGTGGCAGCCATTGTGAGGTCATGAATACTACGGCCGCTCTGTGTCTGCAAGATAGTATTGTAAGCACTCCTCCCCTTCCTTTGGTTCTTACATTCTTTTTGCCCCCTAGTCTGCAATGGTCCCTGAGCCTTGAGGGTATGAAGAGAGATGTCTCATTTAGTGCTGAACACTCCACTGCTGCTCTTCTCAGCATAAAGTGCAGTCATAAAGATTCAATTCCTGCTCACTGGCATCTATGCATGATGGGCATTATGAACAAAGTTCTGGATACAGTGAAATCTGTGCTGTCTACTCCATATATCTGTGGATCATCCCAGTGTCTGGTTCATTCCTGCTGAATATTAAACACACTCATCAGTCATTAGCAGCCATCTCTTTATCAGACTGACTGTTGTAGAGTAGTGTTTCAAGTTATTTGTCACTTTTTTTTTCCTCCCTGTGACACAATATCTTACAGAAGCAACTTGAAGGACAAGAAGTTTATTTGGGGGGTACTCAGCATCATGGCAGGGGTTTATGGCAGCCCAGGTGGCTCAACCGGTGTCAGCTGGAGCTTGCAGCAGCTGTTCAGCTGGGTCAGTGAGCAGAGGCAGGGCTGGAAGTGGGGCAGGTTATAATCCTCAAAGTTACCCACCTCTGAAAGCCATGCCTCCTACCCCAAAGGTTCTCCAACCTCCCAAAATAGTATCAAAAGCTCTGAATCAAATGTTCAAATAAATACATGAGAGCCTTCAGGGGACATTTTATATTCAAGCCATGACATCATTACCCTTATTTCATTTAATAATGGCCCCAAAGAGCAAGGGTAGTGATGCTGGAAATTTTACGACAGTATACTGTTATAGTTCCTTAATTTTATTATTAGCCACCGTTACTCTCATGCTGGGCCCAAACTTATTCATAGGTACCTATGTTCAGGGAAAATAAAACAAAACAGTTTGGTACTCTGCGATTTAAAGATTTGGGGACTGTGAAATGTAATGTTTATGGATCTGAGAGCATTGGGTAATTAATAAATAGAAGAATTTTATTTCTTATAGTTGTGGAAGTTGGGAAGTCCAAGGATAAGGCACCAGAACATTCTTTCTGGTGGGAGCCTGTTTCTTCGACGACACCTTCTCTGTATTCTCACATGATGAAAAGGCCTCTTTTCCCATTCACAAGAGCTCTGCCCTCATTATCTTACTTTTTTTTTTTTAAGGTCAGGTCTTACTTCTAGCCCAAGCTGACTGGGAATTCCTATGTAGCCTCAGGCTGGCCTTGAATTCATAGCGATCCTCCTACCTCTGCCTCCTTACTGCTGGGATTAAAGGTGTGTGCCACCATGCCCCGCTAAGCCTTACCTCTTAATACTATCACATTTCAGTGCATTGCAATTTAGCCTCTACACGTGAGTTTTGAAGAACGCAGACATCAAACCATGCCAGACATCCTGGAAAGAAAAAGACTAAAGCTCCCCCTTCTACTTTGAGTCTGTGATACCAAGACCTCTATTAGGTTCTGAAGTTCGGATGGAATCTTCCAGCAAGACAGGAGAAGGTCCAGAGGAAAGAGCCACCTCGACTGGTAGCAACAGGGTCCAGAGGCTGGGTGGGGGTAGGGCAGGGCAGGGATGGGCTCTGGAAGCCACCTGGGCTAGCCACCTCTCTGGACTGAGGCAGCTCAGCAAAGCAAGGGAGGAGCAGCAAATGCTGGACTCCACAGCTCGTCTAGCGAGTTGGTTCCGAACTGCCACATTGCCCTGCTTGTATTCTGAAAGAGACCCGAGAACATGTTGAGAATCTTTCTGTTTGCATGCCCAGGACCTGGTATGTATTAGGATGTAGGTCAGAACCTACTGATGGTTATGGACTGGAGCGAACACACAGGGCGGGACAGACACAGGCAGCCTAACATTTCTTCCTTGACAGAGTTGTCACTCCTGCCTGAGAGTCAGCCAGCAGGTGGTTGACAGGACTCTTAACAAGAGCCATTCTAAGGGAAGAGCCTGATGGTGGCGATCATCCTTCCACCTCCTCACTATCGTAACCATAGCTTTAAAAATGGAAAACTCAAAGGTTGTCCAAGGAGTGGACCCTGTCTTATTCTTTTCTTTCAGAGATTAAGGCTATAGAATAGGGAGTTTCTGAGCAAAAGATCCCATGGTTTGGTTTAGTTTTCTTTACAAGGTAGGGTATGTGCAAAAATCATTATGTACAAAAAAAATGCTACAAGTGCTATAAACCAAATTGTTATATATTTATTTATTTGCAAGGACAGAGAGAGAGAGAGAGAGAGAGAGAGAGAGAATGAGAAAATGTATGAGCATGCCAGGGCCTCCAGCTGCTGCAAACAAACTCCAGATGCACACGCCACTTTGTGCATCTGGCTCTCTGAGTACTGGAGAATGGAATCCTGGTCCTTAGGCTTTGTAGGCAAGTGCCTTAACCACTTAGCCATCTCTCCAGCCCCTATAAACCAAATTTTTATGACTCTCCCTCTTCAAATTCACACAGTGAAATCTCACCCCCCAATGTGGTGGTGCTAGGTCCTGTGAGAGGTAATGAAGTCGTGACAGCAGACCCCTCGGGGATGGAATTAGCTCCCGATGAGAGAGACCTCACAGGGCATTCCAGCGTTCCTTTGCAATATGAGAACACAGAGAGAAGACCATCTATAAGCCACCCCAAATCTGCTGGGGTCTTGCACTTCCCCAGCCTGCTATACTCTAAGAAACAAAAGCTTCCTACTTAAGCTGCTCACTCTCTGGTAGGCTGTTATAGCCATACTAGCTGACCAAGACGCAGCAGACTCGGGAACCTGGCAAACATGAAGTTTTCCTTCTGGCCTTTCAGTGGGCAGGAGGGGTCGGCCCACATCTGGAAGTCTCTCCCTGCTACTCTGGCAGCAGCGGTCAGGGTACAAACCCAGAACCACGGTGACTGGCACAGCCTGGGGCCCCACCCTCTTACTGCCCACACCTCCTTTCTCCTCAGCACTGTCAAGTGTTGTTGTGCCAAGAAAGTAAAGTACCTGGCCTCCACCCACAGACGAAGGAAACACAATTGAGCAATGGAGGGAGAGGGAGGAGAAATACCCACCTGAAGGTGAGACAGCTCTGGGTTTGATTTCTTTTCCAAGGACAAGCTGTGTGGCCCTTCGAGAAGTTACTCCATGTCTTTGAGCCTTGGGTTTCTCGAAGGTGAAGTAGAAATGACAGGAGCTGTATCTCACAGGACTGCTTGGAGGATTAAAGGTGCAAATAAGTCCTCAGGGCAGAACTGTTCCCTGGACGGCCACTAAAAGGCTGAATGTGACCATCTGGAAGGCCTCTAGAAGCTTCTGGGGTGAGAGGTGTTTATGTCCCAGATTCCCTGACATGCCCCCTTCCATATTTCACTCCAACTGCCTCAGGACTGTTCAGATAGAAGTTGCTCAGGTCTGGGAGGCTCTCTATAAACAGTTTACATCCTTCCTAAGAGGAGCCCAGAGGAAGGAGCCATTATCCCATTCCCCAAGGACAGATGTGGAGAGGAAGAAGGCTGGCTCACAGCAAGCACTAGCAACACCTGGGCTCTTGACACTTCCCATGGCCTCACACTCACACCCCTGGGAGGGCTAGAGAGCGGGAAGAAGACCTCCTCACAGACCAACCGGGCTGCCAAGGCAGAACCTGGTGAAAGCATCTTTGAGACTCTGCCCCACCCATTTAAGGACAGCTATAGGATATGAAAACATCTTCCCCTTCCCCTATCTGTTTTTCCCTCCTGCTCTTTCCATGCCATTCTTTTTTTTTTTTTTCCCTGTTCTCATCTCCTAACACTGATAGCTTTTAAACAATTATCCTGTTTCAACCATCCCACAAGGAATGCTATTTTCTCCCATCCTGTAAAAGATTATTCTAATAATAGTTTTGAAGCAGAAAGTTTAAGGCCAAGGTAATAAATTTTGGGATCACAGGCCAGGCTTTACTCCAGACATTTCCAACTTAATCATTAAACAGGTATATAGTGATTGCCTCCAATGATCTGGGCAGTGTGCTACGTGCCAGCAAATAAACAGAAATCTCTTTCTCTCTGTGTGTCATCAAATATATTGGCAAAAGTAAGATGAGATATTCTCCTAAACAATATCTCAGACCTTGTTTCCATGTTTGCATGAATGAATAACTAAATATCATTACTCTCATTATGCACGTTCCCTGGTACAACCTGTCTGGGGACACTTAGGGTCTGTTCCCTGCATGAAAGTGGAGAGAGGGCCAGCTGCATGGGCTGGCTCTGCCTGGGACCACCTCAACAGGCAGGCGGGAGAGGGAGAATCCCGCTGGCTGGTTGTGTGACTGTGTTCACACCCAGTCTCTCTGGCTCCAAAGGTAGCACAGATGTGCCTTCCGTCACCTGGGTTCATATTATCTACAGGCATTGCTGTGGTATGATCTGCCTCCGGCATCCACTTGGCGCAATAAATTCTGTAGGCTACTTATTAAACAATGGAAAGGGAAAGAAAGAAAGAAAGAAAAGAAAAGAAAGAAAGGAGGGAGGGAGGGAGAAAGAGAGGAAGGTGTCAGGTCAGGACAAAATGGAGTCACCGAGGACAGCAGGAGGGTAACAGATACCAGGGAGTGGGTCATCCACATTCCTCAAGGAACCACCCCAGGCATCATCCCTTCCTTGTCTAACAATGCCCCAGGTCTAGGTTTCCTGCCCCCTTATCTTTCAGGACACCAGGTTACTGTTCTGGTGTCACACCCTGGCTATCTTAGATCTCCCCTAAAGAAACCTTTTCTTTTTCAACTTTTCCCTTCCTCACCTTCCCACAATTGAAGAGCTCTATAAAGCCCACTATCTGCAACCCCAAGTTCACTGCTGCCCTCTGGAGAGTCAGTCCTGGCAGCTCTGGTTTTCCTCGAATAAAAGCTTCCACCTTTGCCTCAGAGTGGTCTCCGTGGTCTTGGTCACTCTCGAACCTTACAGAGGGAAGGAAGGAAAGGAGGGGAAAAAAGAAAGAGAGAAAGAGAGAGAGAGAGAGAGAGAGAGAGAGAGAAAGGGAGGGAGAGAGAGGGAAAGGAAGGAAGGAAGGAAAGAAACTTGAGGCCATGGAATGGGAAGACAAGACGGTCAGTGGGGGGTGTGTGTGCGTGCGTGCGTGTGCGTGTGTGTGTGTTCATATACTCTCTTGCAGGACATGCCAGTAATCCCTTTTGGGTGGTTATGGGCAGCAAATGCCGTTTTAAGCACTTAGACAGCTAGTGAGAAGGTCCTGTTTCACACTCGTAGCCCCCAGCCGTGATCTGCCACCTCAACCCTCAAGCTCAGGCGCCCAGGACGCCTCAGGTGAGCAGGCCCTGCTGTCACCTGGAAGACCCCCGCATTCCTCACAGTTTTTTAGCAGCTGGGTGGAGAAAACAACAAAAAAAAAATGAAGCCTAATTGGTCACTGGCTCTTTCTGGTGACTGAAGGAGGTTTCTGTTTTAAGATTAAAGTGACTTCTCAGCCTGATTCACTGCCCACAGGGAGACTGTGAGGGAGGCTTCCTCGCCTGCCTGCCTGCCTGCCTGCCTGCCTCGTAGAGATTTGCATACGACTTCCACTTCCTGCTTCGGAGCCGGTTCTGCTCCTTACCTGGGCCAGGAGAGGGAGGGAGGTGGGGAGCCAGCCTAGGTGGAGCCCGGAGAGCCGAGCCGACCACCACCCGGGCCCATCTGTCTGTCTGTGGTTGGTGATCTCTGGTAAGTGATCTTGGTGGTGCCTGCCACCCCCCACCCCCAAACACTGATGACCCACTTTGCAGTCCACTCTGTTTCCTCCTTTGCCGGAATGTCCTGCCCCTGCTTTCCTCCCCACCTTTACCTCATCTGGAGACCAGCTTGGGTTGAGAAAATGACAGCAAGCTTCTCCAGCGAGAATGTGGTCTGGGTTAGTGTTTCAGACCAGCAAGGGGAGATTTAACTCTTTGAGCAGAGGAGAGGTACGCAGGGTCCTGAGGGATCCTGAGCCGTCTGGGAACGATTTGTTTGAGTACTTTCATGGCTCCTCCAAGTTTGGATCAAGAATTCAAGCCCTATCTACCTAGTAAGTTGAAGGCCAGGCCAGCCAGCCGGGGGACTACACAGCAAGACCCGGTGTTTAAAAACAAAAAAAACTCGCAAGCTGTTTCTCCAGGGAGCCGCCTGTGGAGGCAAGGATTAAGTAATTGGCTCCCAGCCCCAGAAACACGTCAGTGGCAAGATGGAAAGGAGAACTCCCAAATTTTCTGTATCCTGCTTTAATGCTGGGGGGGTGTGTGGGGGGGGAATCAACACCACATTTTTTGGGGCCAGGAAATTTCACTCAGCTCTGGGCTGGGTTGAGCCTCCCTAGACCCCCTCCACAAGCCTCCCTGCCAGACTTAGGCTGGCAGTCGATGGAGCCCTGGGGGGGTGGGTGGGGAGGACACTGGGAGGGAAATGCTAGCACTTGATCCTAGAAGCTGCCCCTGCTTCTTGTGATGTGCTTGTTCAAGGTGGTCTTTCAGAATAGGAGGATTTCTTTTTAAAGGAATGGGAGAAAAGAGACCAAATAAATCATTCAAAAAGAGAGGAAACTTGGTTCTAAGTTCCCCCTCCACTTGCTGTGGGTCTATTTCTTAGGCAATTCTCTTTGGCTCCCCAGGCCTGGATTTCTTCCTCTCTCTCTCTCTCTGTCTCTCTCTCTCTCTCACTCACTCTCTGTGTGTACTAACATGATTGTGTCTGAATTCCTTTCTAACATAACAAGGGTAGTCCCAGAGGAGGCCCGTGATGGGTGGTCTTAGAAGACCGGTTTGGTTTCTTGATTATTGCACATATAAATTTTGTCTCCTGCTACTAGTTGCTTAGGAAAAGGCCTTTGTTTCTTTATGCTTTCCCAGCCCCCAGAGCCCAGCATACTATCAGATACCTTGGAGGAACTTGGGGCTGCTTGCATGTAAACGTTTTTTCTGTTTTCCAGGCCAAAGGTAAAGCAGTTTGGGGTAGAGGGTCGGGGCTGGGGCTGGGCAGCTGCAGTTTACAGAAAAGCTGCTTAGAATTGCGGCATCTTTTTTTTTTTTTTTCTTGACATTGACCACATGGGGTAAACTGGGGATTTCTAGAATTTAGTTCACATCCCACTTGGGTTACTCAGAAAGCATCACCCGGTGTGTTTGCTGGGAACCAAAGCAGGCTGGAGAAGTGGCTGGCCAGTGACTGACTGAGCTGCAGCCCTGGGTGTGTGG
Source organism: Dipus sagitta (assembly GCA_036346955.1). Taxonomy (NCBI): domain Eukaryota; kingdom Metazoa; phylum Chordata; class Mammalia; order Rodentia; family Dipodidae; genus Dipus; species Dipus sagitta. Next base: position 35,377,229 of record CM070775.1, read on the forward strand.
GGCCTTTAATGGGAGGGGTTAGGAACCTGTGAAACCCATCCTCACTCCATGTAAGGCTGCTGACCATGATTGGACCCATTATTAGATGCCGGATATACTGAATCTTAACCTTTTCTGAACCACTGCTTTAAAAAATTGTTATTGTTTCTTTTGAGCAATTCCTGCCAGGATAGTTCCCGCAGGCTCTAGCTGGCTGGGAAGGGCGGATGCAGGGCTGTGGTTGGTATTGCTACACTTCGTTGGGTGGGGGGGGGGGGGAGGTCAAGGCCATGTGGTAGTCCTCATGGTGTTTTTATATGTTTCTTTGCATTCCTTTGGGATAAGAGGACAAGAATTTCAACATATTTCACCTGTGGTGAGTTCCTGACTTTTTATTTCCAAATCACAATGTATTATGATCTGAAACCAGGGTAAGGGGTTGTTCAGCTGTCAGCCTCGCTGTCAGCCACCACAGCCATCCGTTTTTCTTTTTCTTTTTTAAAATATATTTTATTTATTTGTTTGTTTGAAAGAGAGAAAATGGGGGGGGAGAGAGAGAGAGAATGGGCACACCAGGGCATCTAGCCACCATAAACAAACTCCAGATGCATGTGTCCCCTTGTGCATCTGGCTTACATGGGTCCTGGAGAATCAAACTGGGATCCTTTGGCTTTGCAGGCAAACGCCTTAACGGCTAAGCCATCTCTCCAGCCCCACAGCCATTATTATTTTCATTTTTTTAAACTTTTATTTATTTGAGAGCGACAGACAGAGAGAGAAAGAGGCAGATATAGAGAGAGGATGGGCGCTCCAGGGCCTCCAGCCACTGCAAACGAACTCCAGATGCGTGCGCCCCCTTGTGCATCTGGCTAACGTGGGTCCTGGGGAATAGAGCCTTGTTCTTAGGCTTCACAGGCAAGTACTTAACCACTAAGCCATCTCTCCGGCCTCCCCCCTTTCTCCCCCAGCCACAGCCATTCTTAATCTGGTGCTGCTGCTCCAAGTCGGTCCCGGGGCTGGCTGGTGAAGTAGGAATGAGGGCTGAAGAACGTGACAGTATGTCAGAGAGAAAGCTTTCTCGCTCAGGAATCCTCGCGGCAGACACTGTAATAGAAAGTGTTAAAGCCGGCAGCTCTCAGGATTAAGGGTTAGTGACTTTCAAATGTGCTGAGAATTAAAAGAAGGGAGGAAGTCGTATTTGCAGGCATCCTTTAAGCAGGCGTTCAGCAAGATAGATTATGGTGGGGTAGTTTGTCTAAATTAAATCAATGTTCTACACGTTGCCGAATGGAAATCTCAGATGTATCCTGAATTCAAATCATCTTTCTGCTGCAAGCAATTTTCGATTAGGCTTTAAAAACCCACATATATGAATTCCAGTCAACTGCTACTGCAACAAGAACACAGATGAGGCACATTAAACTTTCAGTTCCTTTCAGAGCCAACTAAGTGACCCCTAATGTTTGATCACATTTCCTTATCAAAACAATCCAGCAGGCCTTCCATGAGAACACATCTGATGATTGGAATCTAGACGCTGTCCCCCAGGCCTCTCCTATTTCTTCCCAATGTATTGTCACCAAGATATTTTTAGTTCATGAAACCCAGGCTTTCCTCTCCCCCTCTGACATTCCTTGTCTCCTACCCAGCAGGCCTCTGAGAGCCCACATGTGCTCAGGCCTGACTTCTCTGCCTGCTCTGTTCCTGTGTGCACGAAGGCCCTCCTGGAGACCTGCCTGTCTCCTTGTGGCGGCATTTAGTGCTGTGCAGATTTGGCCTGGTTCCCTGACGAGGCCGCTGGAACCAATTGTTTGGAAGGCTAGATCTGCCTGGAGCTCTCGTCCAGGCTGAGGATCCCCCTGGAGTACCCCCACAAACCTAGGCTGCCTGGGCTCTTCGCAGCTCCCTCGGCGAACCTGGCTCTCCTCTGCTGCATTGGTGTCCTGTGCCCAGCTTTGTGTTTTACCCTCTTCCTTGCCAGGGTCGACAGGTCTTGGTGCCACCTCTGAGCACCTTTTCTGCTTAGTTCTGCCTGCCCAGACTCCCTGACCACACTGGCTTATCCCGTGTAATTGCGCGCCTTTCCCTGTGTATACTTTTCTCTTTCCTTCCCCTGATGCTTCTGACACTACCGTGCTGTTGTTATTATTATTGAGGTAGGATCTCTAGCCCCAACTGACCTCAGATCTTTATGTAGCTGAGGATGACCTTGCTCTTCCTCTGCCACCCCAGTGCTGAGATTACAAGTGCCGCCGTGGCCTGCTGTGTGGGGCTTTGAATAGGCATCTACATCCCTAGCTTGTTCTCTTGCTACATATAAACAAATTAAATATGTTTTTCTCCTATGACAAGAAAGGGTTGCCTGCTTTCCTTACTTCTCTGCTCTTCTGTACCCTTCTCGTTCTTTCTGTTTCTTCTTCGCTTGAACTGAATTAGGGATCACAAATGGGTGCTAAAAAGACCATTTTGTCTGAAAAAAGCAAAACAAAGGGTGGGGGGAAACACATGGGCTGGAGAGATGCTCAGTGATTAGGGTGCTTGCCTGCAAAGCCCAAGGACCCAAGTTCAGTTCCCTAGTACCCATGTAAAGCTAGATGCACAAGGTGGCGCATGTGTCTGGAGTTCATTTCCAGTGGCTGAATGCCCAGGCATGCCCATTTTTCTCTTCCTCTCTCTCAAATAAATGAAATGAAATGAAATTTAAAAATACAGACAACAAAAGGACTGGAGCTGGATGGAGGCAGGCAGTCTGTTCCCACTAAGACAATTTTACCTCCCTTAGTGACTCAGAGCTGGATCCAGATTGTACTCAGCCTGGTGCGAGGCTTCCTGTGCAAGGTCCTGTCCAGGGAGCAGTCCACATCCCCTTGTCTCTGGGGCTCAGATGGTTTCAAATCCTCTGGCAAACCTAATGGAACAACTTCACTCTCAGGGAAATTCTGCAAGTCAACTTGGAAGCACTTGTTCTCTGGAGTTTGAATTGGAGCCAAACAGCTCACTTCAAACCAAGCTTCCACTACGTAAATCAATGTTGGGAAAAATTTGCATCTGGGCAGTAAACAAAGAACATTAATGAATTTGCAGATTTTTTTTTAAAAATCCATGATTTTTCGATACATTAACAAAAATTATTGTGGAGGTCTGGGGACATGGCTTTAGTCAGCAGTTAAAGGCACTTGCTTGCAAAACCTATTTGCCCAGGTTCAATTTCCACATAAAGCCAGATGCACAAAGTGGTACATGTGTCTGCAGTTCCTTTGCAGTGGCTAGAGGACTTGTTGCACCCTGTCTTTCTCTCTCTCTCTCTCTCTCTCTCTCCCTTGCTATGCAAATAAATAAATATAATATATGCAATAATAAGTCAAATATATGCCAATAGATTAAAATGGCTTTTAAATACTTTTTGTTTAAAAAAGTTGCTCTGGGGCTGGAGAGATGGCTTAGCGGTTAAAAGGCACTTGCCTGCAAAGCTAAGGACCCATGTTCAACTCTCCAGTTCCCACATAAGCCAGACGCACAAAGGTGAGGCAAGCACAAGGTCACACATGCCTACTAGGTGGAACAAGAATCTGGAGTTCCATTGCAGTGGCTGAGGCCCTGGCTGCCAATTCTCTCTCCTTCCCTCCCTCTCTCTCTAATTTTATTTTATTTTATTTTTTTTTTGTTGTTAAAAAAAAGTTACTCTGAGACTCTCTAACTAAAAGTACCTGATCCAAATTGGATTTTAAGATCCTTCCAACTATAAATGTGTGTGTTTATTTCTCATATCCACCTAAAATATTCATGTCTCTAGGATTCTTCAACCCTATCCATGACCCAAACAATGTTAAAAATAAAATAAAATAAAATAAAATCCAGCCAGGCATGGTGGTGCATGCCAGCATTTGGGAAGTAGAGGCAGGAGACTCAGAGGTTCAAGACCAGCATCTGCTACAGAGTGAGTTCAGGATCAGCCTGGGCTACTCCAAACAGGTGAACAGCCAGCGTCATTATTTGGGAGCTGATCACGTGGTTTCCTAATTACTCAGGCTGCCCGTCCTCTGGTCTTGCTGTGCTATTTGTCTTTTTCCTGGGACATAGCACCTTCATTAAATCCCATCCGTCCTTGCCTCGGAGGTGTCCCCTGGAAGCTGTCCCCTCTCCAGCTGCACTGCCATTTATCATCACCCTTTGTTTATGCTCTGTCAACCAGGTTTCAATTTATTTTGAATTCAGTTTATGATTAAAATTTAATGAGATCCAATCAAGTGCTTTTCTCAAATCAAGATGCCTCTGCAGCTTCCTCCACTGTAATGGCATGAGGAAAGCCAAAAGGTTTCCTGCCTGGCAGTGCTTTATGGAACACCAGTGGTGTGTGTCCAGGCCCCCTTGTGTCAAGGTGAATGGTCTGAAACACACTTTTTGCAGAGCTTCTGGGAGCTCTCTGGCTGTGCCCAACTGCTTTCTCCTTCTCAAAGAACCATACCAGTCCATGCCAAACATTTAGTACATAGGCTCTGGGACTGAACAGCCGCTTACTGGCCTTATGACCTTAAGAAAATCCCTTAACTTTTCCATGTCTGCTTCCCCATTATAAGATAGGGCCAACAACAGTACCTGTCAAACTTACATCACTGTAAGGACTACATGAGTTAATATATAAGAAACACTTGGAACAGTCATTCACACATAATAACCACTCAGTAATTATTAACCAATGATAGCTCCTGGTTCTGCCTTCCATCTTGTGGTGGATGTGCTGGAGTTACAGATGTCTCTATCACTGTGTGTAACTTCTTTTTAAAAAAATTTACTTATTTGAGGCAGAGAGGGAGAGAGAGAGAGAGAATGAGAATGGGCACGCCAGGGCCTCCAGCCACTGCAAACAAACTCCAGATGCATGTGCCACCATGTGCATCTAGCTTACATGGGACCTGGAGAATCGAACCTGGGTCCTTAGGCTTCACAGGCATGTGCCTAAACCTCTAGGCCATCTCTCCAGCCCCACTGTGTGTAGCTTTTATGTGGGTTCTAGGGATTCAAACTCTGGCCTTCAGGCTTCTGTAGCAAGCACTTTCAATCACTGAGGCCTTACATTTTAAAAGAATTGTTTTTAAAAAATGTAGTGGATCTGCTGGGCCTGACAATGTACGCCTTTAACCCCAGCACTTGGGAAGCTGAGATAGAAGGAGCTATGAGTTCAAGGCCAGCCTGGGACTCCAGAGTGGGTTCCAGGTCAGCCTGGGCTAGAGCAAGACCTTACCTTGAAAAACAAAACAAAACAAAAATGAAGTGGAATATAAGACAGATACAGTATGTGGCTCATAAAGCAGAGCCGATGCTTTTGTGGTCCTTTGAGGAAAAGCGTGTTGGCCCTGGGCCTCAGCTCTTTGGGGGAATTACTCGAGTTATTAATCCATAGACTAGATTTCCCTTCACTTTGAAAAGGATACTTACTAGATCACTCTTAATGTATTATATCTTAATGTATAGTAAAGTGGAAATGACAAAATGGGAGCTTCACCCAGCCTGTGGCCCAGGCTGTCTTTAAGGACCAAATGAGATGATGTGAATTAAATGTTCTGGAAACGACTCTCCCCTACACAGGCTAGTTAGGCAGATATAGTCTCCATATCTGGCTTAGATGATAGTGTTGGTGCCTGGTGTAACACCAGGGTACAGAGTCTATAGAAGAGTTCCATAGCTAAGTCACTTACTGGAGTAAAAATAACAGAACAGCTATTACTTTCAGAGTCCCATAGCAGCCAGACTCTCCATGGGCCACTTCATATCAGCTCTCAGCCACACAGTACCCCTTGGGGCAAGTGTTCCCATTTCTTCCATTTCTTTCAGAAGTTAAGTGATTTTTGTCAAGGTCACACATTATCTCCACCTAGGGAGGTTTTCAGTTCTGTGTGGCCTCACATCATAGAAGAACCTATGGACATAGGGTAAGGGCACCTACGAGTCAGCCACAGCAGACTGTGGACATGAGCATTGGGTCTGTAATGTGTGTCTTGAGAGAGACTCCCCACACAGGAGGGAGAGGGGGCAGGCATCCTAATGGACTTGGAGAGAGGAAGGTAGGCAGGACGGTGGAAAAGAAGCCTTTCGATGTAGTGTGAGATCAGAAAGATGTGTTGTAAAAACTATCGGGTCCTGTGTTGAGACATTAGTAATCTAATGTAGAATGTGCTAGATAGATGAAGAAAAGGATGCTGGGAAAGCCCTGGGCAGAGTTGATGGCAGCTCAGGGAGGCTGACTGTGTTGTGTACAGAGAAAAGGTGGGAGGGAGGAGCACAGGTATCTGTGAGAGGAACATCAAGGGCACACTGTCACCGGGGTGCTGAGACTGCGGACACGTGGATAAGATCTTATCTGCCAAGCCGGTCCTGCTGAGGGTGGCGGTGGGTGAAAGGGGTCTCAGGCTTATGAGGGGAGAAAGAAACAAGCCAGAGGCTTATGGAGAGATGGAGAAAACAGCAGAGGTGTAATGAAAGGAGATGAGAAAGGCTGGTAGATCTGGAACCACAGCTACCAGCTCACAGCAGGTTGACACGGCAGGGAAGAGAAGCTGCTTCTGTCCTTGGGGTCAGAGGAGGAGTATGACCCAGGCTCCTGCACAGCTGTGGCAGCCAGTTGTGTCCCTGGGGCTAAACTGTTAGTAGCCCACATCTAGTCCCAGAGGTGTTCATCCCAAGCAAGCACTCTCACCCTCTGTGAATAGTTTTGTTGTGTTTTTATTTTAAGGTGCCTGTGGGTGTGGGTGTGTGGATGGGGTTGTTGTGTGTTGTGTCTCATGGGTTCACACTGGTTCTTTGTGTACGCACACACAGTATTGGGTATGTGTGAAAGAGAGAGCGCGCACATTAGTGTGCCAGCGCATGTACTCTGAACACGGCGTCGAGGCCTCGGGTGAACATTGGGTGTCCTCCTCTACCTCTTCAGTCTAATTTCCTTCAGGCTGAGTCTCTCCCTGAACCCCGGGCTGACTTTTTCCGTTACATTGGCTGACTAACAAGCCCCAGTGAGTCTCCTGTCTGTGATCGGCGCAGGGTCGCAGGCGTGTGCAGCCATGTCCAGCTTTTTCATGGGTCCTGGATGGGAAGAGGTTCAAAAGAGACGGCTGAGATTCCCTTGGGAATAAGGAGTTTATTGATGGCTCGGAGGTGGGAGTTGTAGGCAAGGGGACTGGGAGCAACAGGGCGCAGTGGTGCGTTAGCAAGGGGAGGGGAGCTGGGTGTGAGCCAAGAAGAGAGGGAAGAGAGAGAGGGGAGAGAAAGAGAGAAAAGGGGAAACAACCAACCAGCCAACCAAAATAAACAACAACAGGGGAACAGGCACACGCGACGGGATTAAACTGTTCCGAACTGTTGTGTACAGACTATTCACAGTCCCGAGATCCCGCAGGGGTGTTGGACTTGTGGCTTGTCTCTCGTCTTTGCTGAGTCACTTACCTTCCTGGAGTCTGCATCGCACCCCATGTGCATGTCTGCAGAGGAAGTTCTTAGCAGCGAAGTTACTAGGTCAAAGGGCATCAGTGGTTAAGACTCTGATAGTCTGCCCCTCCTCTTGGCCAAGCAGGAGAAAATGTATTTACCTGAGGGAGGTAAGCAACTGCACCGAATCCCTGCTCTCCGCCTCATGGCCTTCAAGGGTGAGGTCTGGGCATGTGCCCTGGGAGCTCAGAGGGGAATTTTGAACCAGAAACCGTCCTGGATTTCCTCACAGCCACTCCCTTCCCTCAGTCCTCCAGGTCTCCCGGCTCCTCACTGCTTCCTGAGCTCAACACCAATCCCCGTTAGGAGCAGCGCAGGCCCGGGGAACCCGAGGTACCCGCTCGCAGTCTTCTGTGTCCTCAGGGATCGGCTAGTTTCTCACTAGGTCATGCCCCAAAGCAGGCCTTTCCCACTGCAGGGTTGCCCGTGCCAAGGACGAGCATTCAGGGCACACGCACTGAGGTCATAACCCCGTGGACAGCATCTTGAGACAACCTGGAAGAAGTGAGGGAAAAAGTGGAATTGACTGTCAGTAGTGAGATACCGAGTGACTTCTTAAAGTATAATATATATTTATTTATTTATTTATTTATTTATTTATTTATTTGAGAGCAACAGACAGACAGTGAAAGAGGGAGCAAGAGAGAGAATGGGCGCACCAGGGCCTCCCTCCAGCCACTGCAAACGAACTCCGGATGCGTGCGCCCCCTTGTGCATCTGGCTTACGTGGGTCCTGGGGGATTGAGCCTGGAACTGGAGTCCTTGGGCTTCACAGGCAAGTGCTTAACCGCTAAGCCATCTCTCCAGCCCAAATATAACATTTTTACAATATTTTGTTAATGACAAAACTGATAAAAATCCACCTTTGATAACAGCTGCAAACCCACCTACATTTGTGTGCAGCTGGGTCTCCACAAATGCCCAGGGAGGCTGGGCAGGGGTGGCCACTCTCAGCCAGTCCTGGCAGGGGCCCGGGTCTGTAATGTACAGACAGACCCACTCCTCCTTCTGTAGGGGAGGGCTGTAGCAACCCTGCCAGTAGGCAGGATCTTCTAGGTACGAGCCCAGGCATATGTTAGGGATTTGGCACTTGGTGGCACTTGATAAACTTGGGAGAGGGAAAAGGTCACCCATGTGGAACCGCTCTAAGAGCCCCGAGGACATGGCTCATCAGATTCTCCCTGCTAGCCCCCATGGAGCCTGGCACTCTGTCCGTGACCCTTCCAGCTATGTAGACCTGTGCCTGCTTGTGTAGACTTCAGTTATTTCTTCACGCAGCATATTTTCACTGAGTGCCTACCTGTGCCGGGAACAGTTCAGGGTGTTGAAGCTGGAGCTGAGGAGGGACAGTCAGAAACCTTGTCCTCATGAAGGGTGTGTTCTGGAACGAAGGAAGGGGCAACAAACAACGATTGAATGTCTTTAAAATGTACCTTTGCAGGGTAGGAAGAGTGCCATGAGTTAGAGACCTGCTTGGACTACAGAGTGAGTTCCAGGTTAGCCTGGGCTACAGTGAAACCCTACGTCAAAAATACCATAAAATAGCCTGGAGAGATGGCTTAGCAGTTAAGGTGCTTGCCTGCAAAGCGAAAGGACCCAGGTTCGACCTCCCAGGACCTACATAAGCCAGATGCACAAGGTGGAACATGTTGTCTGGAGTTCGTTTGCATAGTTCTATCTGCCTGTTTCTTTCTCTCTCTCTCTCTCTAATAAATAAAATTAAAATATTTTTTAAAATACCATAAAATGTATCCTGGGGGAGTTTATAAAATGATAAGCATTGACAGAGAGAAAGGCAAAGCAGAGGGGGATGGGGTAAAGGAAGAGCTGGAAGGTTCAGCAAGCACGCGCTGGGAGCCCTCAGAGCTGGCTGAGGAAAGCCCTGAAGGGGAAAGGAAGTGAGCCTTTTAGGTATGTGCAAGCGAGAGTATGCTAAAAAGGGGGGGGGGGACTGGAGAGATGTTGTAGTGGTTAAGGCGTTTGCCTGCGAAGCCTAAGGACCCCAGTTTGATTCCCCAGTACCCAAGTAAGCCAGATTCACACGGTGGTGTCTGGAGTTCATTTGCAGTGGCTAGAGGTTCTGGCAGGCCCATTCTCTCCCTCTCTCAAATAAAATGCTAAAATAAATAGATAAATAGGGGGAACAACACGTTCAAAGGCCCTGCAGTGGGACCTTCGCTTCCCATTTGTTCTCCCACTTCAGCTGGATCACACATGACTTGAGAGGTGAACTGTTTACAGGTCATATCTCTCACTGTACACCCTTGTGTAAATCCTTAGTTTTACACTGTTTCTAGAAAAGTAAAACCATGCTAGTCATGCCTTTGAAGGGAGACTAGACAACACAGAGTCGAACACATAGTAGGTTCTGTAACTACTGGGACGTATAGTAGATTCTGTAGTTATTGCTGTCTGTACTCTTGATAGTGACATATATCTCAGGATCCATTCTATTTTTGTAATTACCAACCCTGCAGTTTAACTGAGGTTTTCTTTGTCATGCCAGATTTACTTACCTTCACTGGAGGGGCCATGCACTCCTTTTCAGACCAGTTTTTAGTAGCCACAGGCTGGACCTCAGATTTCCAGTCATGGAAGATGACCACACTGTCACCTTTATATTAGCTTCCTCAAAGCCCCTTGAGGGTCCATGAATTAGAAGAGTCAAATTTGCAACGTGGGCTTTTTGTTTGTTGGTTGGTTGGTTGGTTTGCTCTTTGGTCAGAAGTACTTCTCAGGCATTCGCCTCTGAAGACGCAGGGATGGGCTGTGGAGATGGCTCAGCAGTTAAAGGCACTTGCTTGCAAAGCAGGCAGGCCCCAGTTGGATCCCCCAGTATCCACGTAAAACCAGATGAGTTAAGTGACACATGTATCTGAAGATCATCTGCAGCTGCAAGAGGCCCTGCCATGCCCATATACACACATGCCATCTCTCAAGTAAATATATATATATATATATATATATATATATATATATATATATATATATTTTAAAAATGCTTTAAAAAAAAGAGAAAAAGCCTCAGGGAGAAAAAACAGTTGTACCTGAGGTGCCTTGGGCTTGGCAATGGTAGTGAATCATGGGCCAGAAAGAGCCGTCAGAATCCCGTCCTCTGGTGAGCTGGCTGGCTGTCTCTTTGCCCTCCGGTTCCTCAGGCTCACAGATGAGAACAGATTACACAACACTCAGCCACCCCTGAGAAAATACTTTTGTTTCCTGACCCGCCGAGGAGCATGTTGTACGGCGTGTCCAGTTTCACAGCTGCAGACAGTGTCAGGAAGAAAAGAGAACCGTGGCAGGCACTTAACAGCAGTAAAACATTGAAATGATTATGGTTTTTTTGGTAGGTTCTCATTCAGTTTTACCAGTTCTGACCAACATAGGTGGTGAGGTCTCTTCTGTGCAAAGCCAAAGTGAGGAACACACATGAAGTCCTGGGAAGAAAGAAGATGGGAAGGAAAGACTGAGGGAAGAGAAGGCATCAACCAGCGATGAGAAGCCCAAGGAGTGCTTCCTGGTGCCAGGGGACAGTGCAAGGGTTGTTGGAAGTACTCCGTGGTGCCAGGGGACAGTGTAAGGTTTGTTGGAAGTACTCCGTGGTGCCAGGGGACAGTGCAAGGGTTGTTGGAAGTACTCTATAGTGCCAGGGGACAGTGCAAGGGTTGTTGGAAGTACTCTATAGTGCCAGGGGACAGTGCAAGGGTTGTTGGAAGTACTCTATAGTGCCAGGGGACAGTGCAAGGGTTGTTGGAAGTACTCTATAGTGCCAGGGGACAGTGCAAGGGTTGTTGGAAGAACTCTATAGTGCCAGGGGACAGTGCAAGGGTTGTTGGAAGTACTCCGTGGTACCAGGGGACAGTACAAGGGCTGTTGGGAGTGCTGCATGATGCCAAGTAACAGCACAAGAGTTGTTGGGCAGCAAGTAGGTCAATTTGATGCCAGGTGGAGTGAGAGAAGTGTCATAGTTCCCTTGGCACAGAGGAGTGGTGAGACTTCTCATTCTTTATTGTTATTATTTTTCTGAGACAGTGTCTTGATGTGTTACCCAAGCTGGTCTCAAACACCTAAACTCAGTTGATCCTTCTCTCTCAGCCTTCAGTGGTTAAGAACATCAGGTAGAGGCTGGAGGTGTGGCTCAGTGGTGGACACACACCTACCATGTGCAGGGCCCTGGGTTCTACCCCAGCACTACAAGGGAGCAAAAGAAACATCTGGGAGCAAACTGCTGGCCCATCTCTGTAAAGGGGGAGCATTTCAAAATGCGTGCTGTCTCATTTCCATTGGATTGGGTACAGGGTGTAAGAGAAAGTGAATTCCTACTCTTCAAAAGCTGCCTTACAATAATTTATGTACTCCGTGACTTTAGGCAGAGCAAGCCCTCAGTAAACGTTTGCGGTTGAAATTCTGCATGGATCCAAAGCCAGAATTTAAGCACACACACACACACACACACACACACGCTATGTACAAAAGCCTTGTGTAGAATGAACCTCTGGGCCTTCCCCTACCTCCTTGCTCCGCAGCACACACACACACACACACACACACACACACACACACACACACACGCTATGTACAAAAGCCTTGTGTAGAATGAACCTCTGGGCCTTCCCCCACCTCCTTGCTCCGCAGCCTCTTGTGAACCTCCAGTGTTCCCACCCCACCCCGTTTGCCCAGCTCTCCCTAGAGCCATCATCGCTGCAAACAACTAATGATAAGAAGAGGGAAGCTTTCTTTCTCATGGTATTAAGTCGATTAAGGGTCGATTTTTATAGATAAAAGCAGTATTGCTTGGAGCGCAAGCTCTGCTCTGAAAGGGGTAGCCTTAGCGGGTCTTTGGTGATGGCTGCCCTCACTGCGGGCACAGTGCCCAGAGGTAAATAAGTCCTCCAAATGACCTCGAGTTGTTAAGTAAAGAATGTCACAATGACCTGTTTCAATGTGCTTTAAACGGGTACTTTCTTTTTCTAAGAAATCTTTATTTATTTTTCAATTAAGCAATAGTTAAATGGAGAAGCAAACAGCTAAAGTTCAAAAGGTAAAGTTCTCCCTCCCACTCCTTTCCCTTAGCCCATCCTCAAGGGTTTAACCGGTGTGTATCTGCGTGCCCACTACACATTGTCTACACACACACACACACACACAGGAATACTTTTAGTAATTTACTTCTGGTACACAAAATAGCAACTGAGTACACATATTTTTCTGACCCCTGCTTTTTCTTGTAAACAACTAATAGCATATTGTGGAGATCAGCCCAAATCAGTTGCTGGTATTTATTTCATCAGGCATTCCAAACACACACAGAGAACCCACATTGTGATAATTTCTCTCTCCTCCGTACTTGGCACTTGTTTTTTTCAGCCATGTTTTTCCCTTTGCTGGTGAGTGACTTCGACCACAAGATGACTTCTGGTCACATTCCTTGAGTCGCCTTCCAGATGAAGTATCTTAACAAGCCTAAGTGCCTTTGTCTAGAGGATAAGAAAACTTTATGTGATTGGGGCCCTGAAGTACAGTGGTGCCACAGCGCTGTTAATTTAAACCACATCCTGCAGGAGGTCCCTTAAGGTCATAAAATGGGGACTCCAAGCCGTGATCTTGAAACTGTGGCTCGTTTTCTCTCGTTTCAGCAACTAGAATGAACCGAAGCATTCCCGTGGAGGTTGACGAGTCAGAACTGTACCCAAGCCAGCTGCTGAACCCCATCCCAGAATATTCCCTGGAAGAGGAACAGGACTCACCTGCTCCAAACACAGGGAGCGTGGCACCCAACGGCCTGCAGGCGTCCCAAACCTCTGCCAGTGCCCGGGGAGATCTTCCTTGGCCTCACCCGCCCCTAAGACTTGCAGGCCACCAGCTGCCCGTGTCCCAGCGGGTCACCTGCCTGCGCACCAAAGTCCTGGAGGAGGCTGAAGATAGTTTCTTGCGAAGACATCCGGATCCCGATCTGGCCCAGGGTCTCCCCCGGGGCTTCTCCGAGGCCGGCCAGCTGGGGCCTGGGGTCCGAGCTCCCAAGTCATGGATGGAAAAACAGAATCGAAGGCTGGGATCTGGGCTTTCAGCAGCTTCTCCGGACACGGGCCATGACTCTGTTGAATCAGACCAAAGTCACTCCTCTGATGGTGGCCAACACTACAGGCCCCAGCTACAGAGGAATCGTGCGGCCCCAGACCTGCCCACTACGGACACGGGGTACGACTCCTCCCAGCCTCAGGACGTCCTGGGTGTCCGGCAGCTGGAAAGGCCGCTGCCCCTCACGTCCACCGGGTACCAGGACCTCCCCGGGCCTCTGAGGTCCCGGGAGTTCCCACAGCTCGAACCTCAGAGGTACCCAGCGTGGGCCCAGGTGCTGCCTCCCCATCCCTCCCCGCAGGCGCTGCAGAACTATGGGTACCGCTGTCATGGAGGGCCCCATCACCAGGCGCCAAGTAAGTGACCTCTACAGCTTATGGACCTGATGGGCTGGGTGTTCTCTGCCTGCAGGGCCTTCCCATGCGTGGTTGGTTTTTGTGAGGGGACCCGAAGCCTGTGTCTTCAAAGTCCTCCAGGAAATTTTTAAGACAAAAATGGATTCATTCTGTTGTGGTTGGTGAACTGAAACCTGCTTGGAGGCAGGGCAAACACCCAGGAGATTTCTAGAAAGCTTATTGGTTATCCTAGTCCTTGGTCTTCCATGTGGGTGCTCCCTTCTCTGCACGTTCTTAGGTTCTTTTCCCATCAAACTTGGCAGGAAAGTGGGTGGAGAAGTGGATGTCACTGCCCTCTGAGGGCCCAGTCACCAGACAGGTGTGGTGCATTCCCCGAGTGTGAGTCACTGAGATGGGCACTTGGTAAGGCTGGATTGTGTTGACTTCTCAGATGTTTCCAGGTTAAAAGGGAATAATTTGTAAGCAATATAAGCTGAAGAGATGGCTCAGAGGTTAAAGGTGCTTTGCTTTGCAAAAGCAAGATGGCCTAGGCTTCAGTTCCCCAGAACCCACATAAAGGCAGATGCATAAAGTGGTGCATGCATCTGGAGTTTGTTTGCAGTAGGTAGAGGCCCTGGCGCACCTATGCTTGTTCTTTCTCTCTCTTTGTCCTTACAATAAAGAAAAACTATTAAAAAAAAAAAAAAGAAAGAAAGAAAACAGTAAATGTAAGCAATATAGTATCAAGTATTTTTTTTTAACATTCTACGTATCTACATTTAAAGATAACTTTTCTGATTATAACAGCAATATATGGTCACTTCCCCCAATTGAAATATGCCCAAAAATTCAAAGCAGAAATTAAAAAAATTATTCATATTTCCTCACTCAAATATAATTATTTATGAGGGTTTGCGCAGATTCACTTGTAGTGTTTTCCCTTTAGATACCTTTAGCATCATTTGAAAAGGCTGCAGTGAGCCGGGCGTGGTGGCGCACGCCTTTAATCCCAGCACTGGCGAGGCAAAGGTAGGAGGACCGCCATGAGTTCAAGGCCACCCTGAGACTCCATAGTGAATTCCAGGTCAGCCTGGGCTAGAGTGAGACCCTACCTCAAAAAACCAAAAAAAAAAAAAAAAAAAAAAAAAGGCTGCACTGCTGAGTGTGGTGGCGCACACTTTTAATCCCAGCAGAGGTAGGCAGAGTGCTGTGAGTTCAAGGGCAGCCTGGGGCTACAGAGTGAGTTCCGGGTCAACCTGGACTAGAGTGAGAATCTATCTCAAAAAATATATATTACATTGTAATCAGATATATTTGTTAGGATATATTTGCTAAGTTGTCATTCTCTGGTGTTGGACATTTTAAATGATTTTCTTTTTTTTTTTTTTGGTCCAATAAGCAGTGCTATGGCAAACATCATTTTTAGCCTGCATTTCTTAACTCCTTAAATAAATGTGCAGAAATGTGAAAGTCAGGCGTAGTCAAAGGCCTTGTGATAGGAAGTCCTAAGCAGTTGCCGTTGCTAACAGGAGAACGCTCTATCGTGATAGCAGAGTGAGCACAGGCTCAACAGAATAATGAGGGTCCCAGGAACATCTTCCCACTAGAAAGTACTTTTCCTGTTGAAGCCTGAAATGGTGCTATTAGCAATCCAATCTTTGCAGGTAAGCATCGCCCCATTGGGCAGGCTCCTATGAAGGCAGACATGTCCAACTGGGATCACTTTTCACCTCTAATACCTCAGAACCTGCTTTCATTCATCACTTCCCCTTGTCCTGTGGGTCATTTCCTCTGTTGAAAGGGATTAGAAGGGGGTGTTTCAGATTGGGGGTGTGCAGAGAGGCAAGGAATGGCCGGCCTATGGGTGAGAACTAGGATAGGACATGGGAGTAATTCACAGACAGTGCATAGTGCAAATGCATAGGAAACCAAGTGAGTTAAGAAATGTAAAAGGTTTAAAGAGACCTCTTCTGTAATTATGAGTGCAAAAATAAAAACCCTGGGACAGCCTCTGGTGTTAGTGGGGGTAAAGTGTGTCATACACACTTGGTAGGAGTATAAATGGGTGCAATTCTGTAAGGCAATTTCTCAGTAGTTATAGGTGGGCCTTGAACTCACAGTGATCCTACCTCAGCGTCCTGAGTGCTGGGATTTAAGGCAGGAGCCACTGCACCTGGCTGCAATTCCTGTATTTATCAAAATTTATAAATGTTCTTTCTTTGGCCAGCAGTCTAACCCTTAGTAATCTATCCAATAGAAAGTAAACACACAAAATATATGAATGGTATGTTTATTAAAGCACTCTTTATTGTATTCAAGTAAAAATGATTTTAAAAATGCCTATTTCTAAGGGGCCAGAAATGTAGAGCTGGCCCCTGACTTAAGAGTTTTAGGGGGCTGGAGAGATGGCTCAGTGGTTAAAGGTGCTTGCTTGCAGAACTTGACTGCTCAGGTTTGATTCCCCAGTACCCATGTAAAGCAAAATGCATAGAATGCATGCATCTGGAGTTTGTTTGCAGTGGCAGGAAGCCCTGGCACACCCATTCTCTCTCTCCTCTCTCTCTCTCTCTCTCTCTCTCGAAAAAGTCTTGAGTTGGGATGGTATGAAGTCAGTAAGAATTTGGTAGAGATTGAAGTGAGCCCAGCTTCCAGTCAGACACCAATCTCAAGCTGAACTCCACAGTGTGCTCTACTGCTAAGGTGATGCTATTGTGTGGGTTAGGTGCATGAAATACAGTTTTCACTTGGCGTTTTCAGCTTATATAAGTTTATTAAAACCTGGTGTCACCAGGCATGGTGGCGTATGCCTTTAACCCCAGTACTTGGGAGGCAGAGGTAGGAGGATTGCCATGAGTTCGAGGCCACCCTGAGACTACATAGTGAATTCCAGGTCAGCCTGAGCTAGAGTGAGACCCTACCTTGAAAAGCCAAAACAAAAACAAACAAAAAAACTACTGTCTGGGGCTGGAGAGATGGCACAGTGGTTAAGGTACTCGCCTGAAAAACCTAACAACCCCAGTTCGATTCCCCAGTACCCACATAAAGCCAGATGCACAAAGTGGTGCATGTGTCTGGAGTTTATTTGCAGTGGTTAGAGGCCCTGGCATGCTCATTTTCTCTCTCTCTCTCTCTCTCGCTGCTTGCAAATAAATAAAAAAATTTAAACAATTATAAATATGGCTGGAGAGATGATTTAGTGATTAAGGCGCCTGTCTACGGACCCAGGTTCAGTTCCCCAGTACCCACATAAGCCAGATGCACATGGTGGCTCATGGGTCTGGAGTTTGTCTGCAGTGACTAGAGGCCCTGGTATACCCATTCTCTCTCATAAATAAATAAATATAAGATATTAAAAAATAAAAATAAAATCATACCCACAAGAGAAGTTAAAGAGCACCTGGAATTTGTGATTTATACATAAAATAGTCTACTAGGTCCTTGTTGCATAACATGACAGTATACTCATTCTGACATAAAAAGGATTAAAGTTAGGCCTGGGGAAATGGTTCAATGAATAAAGTGACCTGAGTTTGGATTCCAGTTCCCATATAAAATGCTGGGCATGGTGGTACACCCCTGTAATCCCAGGGTTGGGAAAGTGAAGACAGGCAGATACCTAGGGCTGGCTGGCTAGCTAGTGTAGCAGAAACAGTGAGTCCCACATTCAGTGAGAGACTCTGTCTCAAAAATAAGGTGGACAGGGCTGGAGAAATGGCTTAGTGGTTAAGTGCTTGCCTGTGAAGCCTAAGGACCACCGTTCGAGGCTTGACTCCCCAGGACCCACATAAGCCAGATGCATAAGATGGCACATGCATCTGGAGTTCGTTTGCAGTGGCTGGAGGCCCTGGTGCATCCCCCTCCCTCTTTCTCTCTCTCTGTCTCTCTGCGTCTTTCTCTGTCTGTGTGTCGCTTTCAAATAAATAAATAAAAAGAAGCAAAAAAAAAAAAATAAGGTGGACAGCAATTAAGAAAGGGACTCAACATTAACATCTAGCCTCCACATACATGCATGCATGTGCATCCACACACACATGAATATGCATACATGCACATACACATACACATGTGAAAAAAGAGTTAAGGTAAAAAGTAAGATACAGGGCTGGGGAGATGGCTCAACAGTTAAAGGTGTTTACTTGGAAGACTGCCGATCCAAATTCAAGCCTCACCAGCATCCATGTAAAGGCAGATGCAAAGTGAAGGAAGGAAGGGAAGGAGGGAGGGTGAGGGAGAGAAAGGGATGTGCTACAACATGTACATATATACACACATACATTTTTTAAGTAAATATAGTGTTGATCCTATACATGTTTAGTTTTTACAAACTATACATGTTTGTTTATACATTAAAAAGTCCAAAATGGGGCTGGAGAGATGGCTTAGTGGTTAAGGAGCTTGCCATTAAGTCCATTGACCTCAGATGCACAGAGTGGTGCATGCGTTTGCAGTTCATTTGTAGCAGCTACAGGCCCTGGTTCACCCATTCTCTCCCCCTCTCTCTTTCTTTTTCTCTTTCTCTGCCAGGTGCATGTCTCTAATCCCAGCACTCCAGAGGCCAAGGTAGGGGGATTGCTGTGAGTTCGAGTCCAAATTGAAACTACCCAGGTCAGTTTGAGCTAGAGTGAGACCCTACCTCAAAAAATCCAAAATTGGGGCTGGAGAGATTGCTTAGTGGTTAAGGCGCATGCCTGCAAAGCCTAAGGACCCCAGTTCGATTCTCCAGGTCCCACGTTAGCCAGATGCACAAGGGGGCACATGCATCTGGAGTTCATTTGCAGTGGCTAGAGGTCCTGGCACACCCATTCTCTCTCTCTCTGTCTCTCCCTGTCTCTGTCTCAAATAAATAAATAATTTTTTTTAAAAAGTCCAGAATTGCTCAGTGGTTAAAGAGGCTTGCAAAGTTTGACAGTCCTTGTTCAATTACCCATGTAAAACCAGATGCAGAAAGTGGTGCATGTAGCTGGAATTGGTTTGCAGTGTCAGGAGGCCCTGACATGCCCGTTCGCCTCTTTCTGTCTCTGTCTCTCAAACAAATAAATAAATTTTTTAAAAAATGTCCATAAGGACCATTCCAACTATTAATTGTGACAAGGGTTACAAGAAAGTAGGGAACTAAGAGAAGACAAGGATGTTTTCCTTGTAACTTTGCATATTTTTGTTAATTTTTATAGCAAACATTACATCTATAGTTTTTTTTAAAAAAAAGTTGAAAAGAAGAATGCATAAAAGACAAGCTTTCCTTCGTGCATGCTACAAGTACCTCTACCCTAGCTCCCAAACATGTCACTTCACAGGGGAGGTGGTAGTGTATGTGGCCCAGTGCTCATAGCTTTTCTGTAGGGCACTGTGACCCCAGAATATTAAGGAGGCATCTTGCAGTAAGGACTCTCAGGAAGGTTACTATGAGAACTGAGTGAGATAATGCACTAACGGCCATAGGAAAGTGGCTGGCTGCTGGCAAGCCCCCAATACCAGTAACTCTTACTTATTACTTTTCTTTTAAAATGACTCCTGCAGTCCAGCCCTACAGAGTGAGTCCTTCTCAGTGGCATGGACCTTAAGTATTCGGGGCAGGCATACAAGTGCTTAGTTTCATGTCGGGGCTATAACTGCACTTAACTGCCAACAATACCACTTCAAAAGAGCTGTTCACCTGAGGGAGGCTTGTGTACTTGGAAATCATGGCTATGTGGTTCTCCTCAGCCTTAGAAGAACCAAACTTCCTTGCCCGTTAATGAATATATAAATAAATAATGACCTACATGCAAATAGCAGATCTTAGCTTTTTGCAAGTGAAAGCAAAAATGGTTACTGGTCACCCTTTTTATGCTTAAAACATTTTTTTTTCAAAGCAGATGAAAATGAGAAATGCAATAGCCTACATTTTTCCTCACCCTGCCCCCAGGAGAAGTCAGCCTCTGCTGCCAGAGACCCTTCCATTGAAGGTCACCAGGAGAAGTCCATGGCTAAGCCATCAAAGCCCAGTGTGCATGCAAACATATTGGGGGGTGGGAGAGAAAGAGTTAAGTCGAGGGCGCCCTTGCTTTATTATAACACTGCTTTCTCTATTAAAGAGACAGTGAGATGAAACTGAGGGGGACATGACTAGTTGTTCCCCTGGATCAAAAAAAAAAAGTGATTATTTGTATGCTAGAATGCTTCCACAATGAAAGCAAAGAAAAAGTAAACCAGATGGCAGAAATGATAAGCTGTTTCAGGAGGCACAGCTGCTCCCAGCTGTGGGAGTTCCTGGGACAGTTTATGTTGGACATTTTGTTTCCTGGCTAAACTGATTGCATTTTATCGTGATGTTTCTTGACAACTTGAAAAAAAAAAAAAACAGATTTTATTTTCTCTCTCATGAACTCTTTTAATACCATTCTTAATAAGGAAGAAAAATGTTTCATGTTTCCAATGAGAAATGGAAAACCTCGTTTAGGACTTGGTTTACAAATTCCAAGTGGTGAAAGTCCACTGACATGAAGACCGGGCGTGTTCAGGCCAAGAGGATCACAGGACTGACGAGTGATGTGCAGGACCAGCCCTCAGTTGTGACTGTGCAAGATTTTCCTTTCTGCTGTTTTCATTCTGTGCTTCAAACCGCCTCACAGCCGAGGAGCCACTCTGGCAACCAATCATCTGTCTGTCACACCTCCCGCCTTCCATTTTCTGCAGAGTAAACTCTTTGATGGAATTTTAGGAGCAGGGGACAAGCCTGTGGGAAGCTATTTCTGAGCAGAGATTCTACAGTAGGTGATGGCTGATTTATATGCCTCCCCTTCTCACACACTAACTAGTGTGGGTTTGTGTTGAAAAACAGACACCCACGGGCATGCAGATTTCTCTCTTCCTCTCTCCATTTATCTTGAGCTGCCTAAGAGAACTGGATCTCTCTTGTCGCTGTTCACTGAGTGCCTCAGAGTAGAGCCTCTATAAGTGTTTGTTGAATGAATGAAAGAAAACTGTTTTCTACTTCCTAGAGAAAGGAGTGATCTCTACCCATGAGTCTCTGTGATATCAGGCTTTGGAAAATGCCTCTTTAATTGGTAGGGAAAGTAAGAAGGGAGCAAAATTAATTTGGAGACCACTGATCATTAGTGTATTTAACAAATATTCACCATGCTGTTTGCTAGGCATTGCAAAAGTGGTGGTGAATACAACACTCCCGGCCTTGTCTGTGGTGTTCACAGTTGCCTGGGGAGACAGAAAATAAGTGGAGCTCTATATGTAATATGACAAATTATACATACATACATATATACATACATACATACATACTATAAAACAAGTAACTGGGTGTGGTAGTTTGAATGTATGTTCCCCCATAGACTCAGGTGTTTAATTAAAGCTTGTAACTTGGGTCTCTAGCTGCCTGGCATGAGGAGGTATCACTGGGGGCAGATCTGAATTCCAGCCCAAAAGTGTGCACAGCAGTCTGAGCTCTGGTGGATTTTGTGCTTGGTGCTTTTTGGTATGTGCTTGGTGGTGGTGGGTTCTCTTTCTGCTTTGATTTATGAATGGGATCCAGCTTCTTCTGCCATTGGGGGAACTTCTCTTGGATCTGTAAGCTAAAATCTTCCTCGCCTAAACTGTGCCTGGTTTGGATGTTCATCCCAGCAACCTGGAGTTGACTACTACACTGGGTGTTGGAACAGATGGTAATGGGCAGGAGGCCAGGGAAGGTCTCATTGAAGAGACAGTTGAGCTGAGACCTAAAGACTGGGAAGGTCAAAGAAGCAGTAAGGACATGGGGCTGGAGGAGGGCAGTAGGGACAGTGATATCAGAATGGATGAAGGGTGCAAGGTCCTAGTGGGGAATCTGTGTTCTATTCTGAGTTCAATAAAGAGCTGAACTCTATAATCCTGAATAAGGAATCTAGAACAGTACTTGGAGTGTAGCAAGAGACCAATTACTATTAACTCTTACTACATATAGTCTCCACCTGACAGAACAGCCAGTGTTAACTATTACTACATATAGTCTCCACCTGACAGAACAGCCAGTGTTAACTATTACTACATATAGTCTCCACCTGACAGAACAGCCAGTGTTAACTATTACTACATATAGTCTCCACCTGAGCTAGCAAGCTTGATCACGATAATAGAACAGGATGATTAAAACTAGAGCAATGGGGTGGAGGGATGGTTTAGTGGTTAAAGTGCTTGCCTGCAAAGCCAAAGGACCTGGATTTAATTCCCTAGAACACATGTAAGCATATGCACAAGGTGGCACATGCATCTGGAGTTCGTTTGCAGTGGCTAGAGGCCCTGGCACATCCATTCTCTCTCTCTCATAAAAAAAATAAAAAAAATTAGCTGGGCATGGTGGTGCATGCCTTTAATCCCAGCACTCGGGAGGCAGAGGTAGGAGGATCGCCGTGAGTTCAAGGCCACCCTGAGACTACATAGTTAATTCCAGGTCAGCCTGGACCAGAGTGAGACCCTACCTTGAAAAACAAAAATAAATAAATTAATTAATTAATTAAAGTTTAAAAATCTTGAGCAATGATGGGCTGCCTGAGATGGCTGCATGGTTAAGGTGTTTGCCTGCAAAGCCAAAGGACCCAGGCTCCATTCCTCAGGACCCGTGTCAGCCAGATGCACAAGGTGATACATGTGTCTGGAGTTCGTTTGCAGTGGCTGGAGGCCCTGGTGCTCCTATTCTCTCTCTATCTGCTTCTTTGTCTTTCAAATGAATTAATTAATTTAAAATTTCTTTTAAAAAAAAAACCTTGAGTGATGAAAAGAAAATCTAATAAATACGTGTTTTATTGAACACTTTTTTATATGACCATATTTCCAGGCAAAACCAGTCCAAGTTCCACTTACGGAAGTGAAAGTTCATTTCCAGGTGACCCTCTGATGGGGAGCACTCATTTTAAACAGCGAGCGATAACAAAG
The DNA here is from genome assembly GCA_036346955.1 of Dipus sagitta. NCBI lineage: Eukaryota > Metazoa > Chordata > Mammalia > Rodentia > Dipodidae > Dipus > Dipus sagitta. The sequence goes on from CM070775.1 coordinate 35,400,004, forward strand.
AGGACTGTCTTTTCGCTCCTCTCATTTAAAATGTCGACAAGGTGGGTCATTTTCTGCCACAAAAATTGCTTTAACTTTCTACCACAGGTGGCCATTTCAGAAATGCAAGTTACAGCTAATCAAACACTCAGCCCACATGCTTAGTGATCTTAATGATACGATTTGTTGCTATGAGACAAAAACATGTTGTGCGGGAAATAATCTGTTAGAAATCATATGACCTTGATTTCAAAGGCTTTTGAGTAACAGCACTAACATCCGCTTTCTGGAAAAGAAACAAACCCTATGATTAGAGCTTGGTAGTCCTTTTAAAGCAAATGCAATGTTATTAGCCACTCATTAATGGACATGGGAAGTGAAACTGGCTCCAAATAGTAAGAACTTCACTTGAGTTTACTCTCAGCATTTCCCTTGGAAAAGGTTTCAGGCCACTGCCACTTTCTCCTCTTTGACCTTGTCTTTCCCCTTCCTGTCTGGACAGGGTCACTAGTTCTATTTATTTTTGCATGTGTAGTATGTGATATGTGTGTGGTGCGTGCATATATATGTGCTCATAGGCGTGTGGAGGCCAGAGAACATCATGTGTCCTTTCTCTATCACTCATCCACGTATTTCTGTCTCTGAACACAGCTGAGGTTTTGCGAGCATCCAGCGATTCTCTAGTCTCTGTTCATCACAGAGCTGAGGTTACAGATGTGTGTGGCTGTGCCCAGTTGTGTACCCGGATGCTGGGGAACTGAACTCAGGAGGTTTCAGGCCCTCATGCTTGCAACAAGCACTCTTACCCACTGAACAATCTCCCCAGTCTATGATTTTTTTAAAAATATTTACTTGTGAGTACAGACAGAAAGAAGACAGGAAGGAACGAAGGGAGAGAGAAGCTATAAAAAGAGAATGAGCAAGGGCACGGGGGTGCCTGCCTTTAATCCCAGCACTCACACTTGGGAGGCAGACTGCTAGCATGTTGCAGGCCTAGGTAGGAGGATCACTGTAAATTCAAGGCCAGCCTGAGATTAATAGTGAATTCCTGGTCAGCCCGAGCTAGTGTGAGGCTATACCTTGAAAAACCAAAAAAGAAAAAAATAAATAAATAAAGATCCTTGGGTCTCTGCTCCCCTGCGGGACTGAGGTTGCAGGTGTACATAGCCACAGCCAGCTGTTTGACAGAGGATCTGGAGGTTCGAATTCAGGCCGTCTTAGGCCTCTGAGGCCCTGACACTAGTGTGGGAAGTGCACCTAACATCTGTCAGCCCATGAATGCTAATTCTGAAGTCACGTGTTGCATAGTAAATACGTCTGCGTCCTGTACGTATGCAAATGTGTAGTTACAGCATGACTACAAGAGGTTAAAAAGGCAAAGGTTTTGAAGAGGTCTGAGAGGCCCGAGCTGGGAAACTGACAGACACGCCAGAGTCTCAGTATTGATGACATGACCATCTCTCCTCCAGGAGAGGCTGGCGTTGCCACTGCAGGCAGTGGGTCACAGCAAAGCTGCTGGAGTGAGGTGAAGTGAAGGGCAGGACCGGGTCCACACAGACAGATGGACACCAGGTCCAGACAGACAAAACAGATGGCAACTGAGTAGGTGGCTTCAACAGTGGGACTGAGCCAAGCTGACGCCCCCGGAACGGTCAGGAGTTCCTTGACACACCGCGTGGCCAGTTGACAGGTCAGTAGGGACCATCACCATTTTGGTGCTAGGTGTCCCCTTCTTTTTTTAAATATACTTTATTTATGGTGTCCCCTTCTTTATGGGGTCCAAATAAGGGAGTTTAATCCTTTCCTCAGTCTGATGTGTCCAGTAAGTTCTTGGACATTGTTTTCCTGATAAGATTTTGATACACCCATGTGCCCATGCAGCCCCAATTCACCCTGATAAATTTATATAAGGTGTCAACTTTGTACTCCCAGGAACAAGACATTTATCAGTCTGTTTCACAAAGGGAGTTCAACACAGATGGTGCCATTCACGTGTCGACCCAGGTGCAGAGTCATCCTCCACCCTCAAAATGGAGTCAAAAGCTGCTTGTAAAGTGGAGTTTCTCAAGGCAAGGCACTGACTGAAAAAAAAAACCACTGTTTTACATAAAAGCTAGGCCCAGCCTGATCTCAATAATCCCTTGAAAGTTTCAAAGGCTCCTGACTACTTACCAAATGCTGGATAAAATTCTTAAGCACGGTCCCATCCTCCCTGTATTACCCTTTCTGGTCTCAACCTTCCTTGCCTGTGATGTTCTGTGTACTGTCTTTTCACTACACATCTCGTATGTAATGCTACTTGCATAGAAGGCAAACCATTATTACTTTTTGTTTTGTTTTGTTTTTCAAGATAGAGTCTCATTTTAGTCCATGCTGACCTGGAACTCACTCTGTAGTCCCAGGCTGGCCTCAATCTCCGTCTCCTGAGTGCTGGGTTTAAAGGTGTGCACCATTACGCCAGGCCCAATATTATTGTTATGATCAGAAAAACAAGAGCATTAGCTTTTTTAAACAAAGCTGATTCTTGTCATCTTCTCCCCCGCTCTTCATACTTCTGACCTGAGCAAAAGTGGCAGCATCTGGGTTGTGAGGAGGGGCTCAAGGCTCCGACTGTAGGGCTGTGCAGCTGGTTCTCTTCAATCTGTGTGCACCTCAGATCTCCACGTATATCACCTGTGGGCTGGGCTCTCCCCTCAGGTACCTCCTCTCTCTTAATGATTCCCTGCATTCTTCCGCATTTATCTGGTCCTCTCACCTGGCCAGCCGAGTCCCTGCTTGGGTCCCTGCTGCCTTGAAGTCTGGCAAGGACCATTTTTCTCCTGGGTTACACCTTCACATCTGGCTCTGACAGCTCTGGCTTTGCTCCAATCACTGCCCTCCTCAAGTTGTCTTGGCACCAAGCACACATAGGCTTAGCAAGGGAGACTATGAAATGTTGCCAACCAGTTGGCTACTTGCCAGAGGATGAGCCAAGATTTTGCCCATTTTCTTCTTCATAATAGGGAATGGTGCCTGTGTCCCTTGGTGGGGGGGGGGGGAAGAAAAGAAAACCCAGCAATGCGATATCTATCAGAGGGACAATTTCTCCTGGCCTTGGATTCTATACACTTGGAGAATTATGGTATGAATAGTGGTGTGAGAGAGGTTCTTCATGATTGTATTATCCCAAGTATCTTATTAAAACAGGAGTCTGTGTCTTGTTTTTTAAGTTTGTTGGGGCTGGGGATGTAGCTCAGGGGCAGAGTGCTCACACAGCATGCCTGAGTTGGCTCAACTCTCAGTGCTGTAAAAAGAAACAAAAAAAACCTGAAAGTTTATGATCTTTATTACTAGAACACCAAACTGGTGATTTATTTCACAGACGTTTTTTCATAGAAAAACAAAGCGCATCAGTGTCATGGCTACTATCAAGCACGTTACTACAGAAATATGGCAAGTAGCACGGAGTGGCTGCTGTTATCTGGACTCTCATTGTTATCAATATAGACATCCCCACTGAGCTCCCCTTGATTTCACATGAAGGGCTGAATCTGACATCCCCATTTTTCTTGTTTTCACCTGCAGATGGCCACGGCTGTCCTCCAGCAGCCTACCAACAGGTGATCCAGCCAGCCCTGCATGGGCAGCCCCTTCCTGGAGCAACTGTGAGAGGTCTGTACCCTATGCAGGTCATCCCAAATTATCCCAGCCCCCAGGACCAAGAAGAGAGACCTGCACAGAGAGAATGTTCTTTCCCCAGGATCCCAAAGTATCAGTAAGTATACCAGGGTCAACCTCCACACATTCTGACATGAGAAAGATTACGCCAGCGCATCCAAGATGTATCCACATTCTCTGTGGGTTTGCCACCCAAGTCAGTGACAGTCATACCATGAAACACACAATATACACTTTTCAGTTTAGAACAAAATGGACATTGGTTGACAAGAATCTCTATACTAGACATTTGAAACCACGAATGACTAGTCACAGTTTTCTTCAGGGAAAAGCTATAATAAATATAGTAAAAAAAAAAATGTTTATATATGTGGAGTACCATCACTGGGTTTTTCCTATGCTTCTTCCAGAAAATAACACTGGTTATGCATGACTCAGTTGTCTAAACCTTTGTGTTAGTCTGTTTACCATTGCTGTAACACATCATCTGAAGCTGGGTACTTGATGAGGCAAAGACACTGAGCTTACAGGCATGGAGGCTGACATTCCCAAGACCAGGGCCGTCTACTCAACATCATGGCAGGAACATGAGTGAGAGGAAAAGATGGACTTCGTTATTTTATATGTGTGTGTGTGTGTATACACAGGGACTCAGTATTCACCTAGGATGACTTCAAACGCACTATGTTGCCCTGGCTCGTCTTAAATTTGTAATCCTCCTGATTCAGCCTCCTGAATAGCTGGAATTACGTGCACATGCCACTGTGCCCAGCTTATTTTAGGTTTGCTCTTTTATTACAACTTTCCCCTGAACTAACCAAAGTCTCATGAGAACAACATCAGTTCCTTCCGAAGGTAGCACCTTGAATGACCCAATTACTTCCTGCCAGGCCTCATGCCAAACATTTCTACAGCTCCTCCCAACGCTGCCATATGGAGTACTAAGCTCCCAATAAATCAACTCTTGGGGGACACACATCAGACTCAAACCCTAGCATCCTTTAGTCCTTTTCTTCTTACTGCTTTATTTAAGTTTTGCTTTTGTCTGAACTTACGGGATATAATCTATGCAGGAACCAAGTATGTGGAGGGTCCTAGTTGAGGACAGAAGTGAGAAGAAAACAGATGCAGTGTTTGCTTGTTCTCCTGTGCTCCTATATGACAGCTGTCATCCAACACACTAGACAATATTCTGTTTTCATAGAGAGGAGTAAAATATGAAAATCCTATTAAGAAATGGCTCAATGGTCAAGGTACTTGCCTACAAAGCCTAAAAACTCAGATTTGATTCCTCAGGACCCGTGTAAAGCCAAATGCACAGTGGCAGAGTTTCTTTGCAGTGGCAAGAGTCCCTGGTACATCTGTTCTCTTTCTTTCCCTCTTTCTATCTCACTCTTTTCTTGCAAATAAATAAAATATTTTAAATTTTTTATTGAAAGAAAAAAAGCCAATTTCATTAACAATGACAAATAAGGCACATGTCTACCTTCTCTTTCTGGAAAGTCCACAAGTCCTTGTAGATCTTTCCAGAAGGATCTTTCATTTTTCCAAGAAAAATACATAGAGTCTAAATAATAGAATTAAATAAAATAGGATTTTATAGCAGGATAAACTATTACAGAACAAACATCTAAAATTCCATGAAAACAAGCAAACAAAACTTGGGCATTTTAATGAAATAAGTTTGGTGCTGAATAGAGGAGGCAATTATGAGTTTTAAAGTAAGCTTTTTGTTGTTCTTTTACTCTTTTGCCCAAGTGAGCCTGGAATTTACTACATAGTTAGACTATGCATAGGTTAGACTCAAACTCCCAGCAATCCTTTCTGCCTCAGTCTCCCAAGTGCAAGGATTACAGGTGCCATAACACCGAACCTTAAAATAAAGTTTTTAAAAACAATTTTATTATTATTGTTCATTTATTTGAGAGAGAGAGAAAAAGAAGGGGATATATATTTGTATGTATGTATGTATGTATGTATGTATGTATGTATATGTATGCATATATATATATACATATATATGTAGAGAGAGAGAGAGAGAGAAAGTATGGGAGTGCTAGGGCCTCTAGCCACTGCAAAAACACTCCAGATACATATGCTGCCTTGTGCATCTGGCTTGTGTGGGGACTGGGGAATCAAACTTGGGTCTTTTGGTTTTGCAGGCAAGCGACTTAATCTCTAAGCTATCTCTCCAGCCCCAAATAAACTTTTAATCTGAAAAAAGAAAAAAAAAACTTAGATTTGGGCTGGAGAGATGGCTTAGTGGTTAAGGCATTTGCCTACAAAGCCAAATGATCCTGGTTTGATTCTCCAGGACCCATGTAAGCCAGATGCACAAGGTGGTGCATGCATCTGGAGTTCATTTGCAATGGCTGGAGGCTCTGGTATGCCCATTATCTCCCTCTCTCTCTCTCTCTCTGCCTTTTCTCTCCCTTCCAAAATAAATAAATAAATAAATAAATAAATAAATAAATAAATAAATACATTAAAAATTAGATTTAGAGGTTTTGAAGATTGCTCAGTGGGGAAAGCATTTGCCAGGCAAGCATGAGGATACAAGTTCAGATCCCAGCACCCATGGAAGATGCCAGGTGTGAGAGAGCCAGCCTGGAACGGTGCTCAGGAGGTCAGATGGGATCCCTGGGGAAATCTGTCTAGTTAAACTAGTCCATTTGATGAGCCTTGGGTTCAAGTGAGAAACCCTATGTGATGGTTTGAATCAGATGTGCCCCATAAACTCATGTTTTCAATGCTTGGTCCCCAGCTGGTGGCAGTTTGGGAGGTGAAGCCTTAGTGGAGGAGGTGTGTCACTGGGGTGGGGTGTTTTAGCCCAGCTCCCCCTTGCCAGAGTTCAGCTCACTCTCTTGCTGCTTTCTGCCAGCTGCTGAGGCAAAGATGTGATGTCCAGCCTCTGCTCTACCTTCCATTGCCTTCCATGATGAAATTTCCCCTCAACTGTAAGCCAAAATAAAACTTTTGCTGCTGTTTGTTGGTCAGGTGATTTGTCCCAGCAACACAAAGGTAACTATAGCCCCCTGCTTTAGTAAATAAGTATAGCGGGATGAAGACATCCAATGCCAACCTCCGACCTCCACAGACACATGCACGGGCACCCGCACACACACTGGCCAACAGACAGATGTTACGGAAGAGTTGAAATGCAGTGCACAGTAAATGGTTTTATAGCATCAGTTTAAGACTAGTATGGTTACCTTAATCTCGTTATCATTTTAGGGTAAGGAAAAATGAGTTTGGGTAAAGAAGCTAACTCATTGCCCATTAAATTAAAACAGCTTCAGAACTGAAACTTCACTCTATCTTTAATCTTTGTGATGCTGTTTTCATATGGAGGCTTTTGAACATCACCCAGAGCCTTAACATGTTTTATCAAATGAGCAATCATCTTTATTAACAACTAAGAAACTTTGGATATAAAAATTTAATGCAAAGAATAAGAAAGTGAATCTTCATTTAGCTGGAAGTATTTTTTAGAAGAATTATTTACTATTTATTTATTTATTTGGTTTTTTGAGGTAGGGTCTCACTCTAGCTCAGGCTGACCTGGAATTCACTACATAGTCTCAGGGTGGCCTTGAACTCATGCAATCCTCCTCTGCCTCCAGAGCGCTGGAATTAAAGGCATGTGCCACCACGCCCGGATTTTTTTTTTTTTTTTTTTTTTGAGGTAGGGTCTTGCTCTAATCCAGGATGACCTGGAATTTACTCTGTACTCTCAGGCTGACCTTGAACTCACAGTGAACTTCCTACCTTAGCCTCCCATGTGCTGAAATTAAATGTGTGTGCCACCATGCTTGGCATGCTCCATATTTACTTAAAAATAGAATAATATCATCCTTAAATGTGTGTGTATGCAATACAATAATTTGGGGCATATATATATACACACATATTTGAGACAGATGTAAGAGAGAGAGAATGGGTGCACCAGGGCCTCTAGCCACTGCAGATAAACTCCAGACACATGTGCCACCTGGTGCATCTGGCTTTATGTGGGTACTAAAGAATCAAATTCTTGTCCTTAGGCTTTGCAGGCAAGCACCTTAATCAATCTCTCCAGTCCAAATCTTATCTTAATCTCTCTTGTCTTAATCTTGTCTTAATCTCTCCAGTCTAAATGTTCTTATTTTGGAAATATTATTGAGATTTTGTATAATTTTATGATTTTAAATCTTGTTACACAAGAATTTAAGATTTTTTTAAAATAATGCTATCAAAACAGAACATGGACTAGTTGGAAAGCAGTTGGTGGAAGGGGAGTAGGGGAAAGGGGACAAAGGAGCATAATGGGGAGGATTATGATCACGGCATATGATCATTATGTATATGCATGGAAGTTGTCAATAAAATGCTAAAAGGGGGGATCTGAAGAGATGGCTCAGTGGTTAAGGTGCTTACCTGCAAAGCCTAAAGACCGAGGTTCAATTCCCAAGTAGCCATGTAAACCTGATGCACAAGGTGGCACATGCGTCTGGAGTTTGTTTGCAGTGGCTAGAGAACCTGGCACACCCATTCTCTCCCTTCTCCCCTCTCTCTTTCTCTCATAAATAAATAAAGTATTTATTTTTTAAAAACGAAAACTATATGAGTATAGTTAGGTATAGGCAGGTACAGTTTTGATTTCCCTACTGGTTAGAAGCTAGTTATAAAAAAGAACAATAATTTGGGGCATGTTAGGCAGATGGAGATTTAATATAGGGAACTGAGTGCTTACAGAATTAGAGGTTAGAGGAGGGAGATGAGGCTGGGCTTCAGGGAATGGTCCCAGAGCAACATAAAATGGGACCCCTTCCCCCCACAAGGGGCTGCCTCCTCCTGCTCTCAGGGAGATGGAGAATCAGCAAGCTGACACTGCAGGGGAGGATAAAGGCTGCTGCTCGAGCTGTGATCACAGAAGAGAAATGCTCTCACCCTGTCCCAGGACACTGTGATGCTTCTGAGGAAAAGCAGCACCTTGCGCCTACTTGACAAGAGACCACAGAAGTGGCTGAAACCCAATCTGTATTTCCCCTGCTTTTGAAACCTCACATGAGTGTGTGTCATCGCTCCCCCTGGCAGGACACTCAAGGGAATCAGACCAGCAAACAGAATACCAATAAAGATGCCATGTCGTGAATCAAATTTTCATTTATAGAGTAACAACAGAATACTTTTAAACCTACATGGCTTTAACAAAACAACCTTTTTGATAGATAATTAAATGTTATCTATCATGAGCTAAAAGTCATGTCTTTTTAGTCTGAATGCCTTTAATGTCAACCTTCTGTGTCACCGATCATACTGTTCTGTTTTCCTGGTGACCTTGTCTGCCCTGTGCATGGGACTTATTTTCCCAATTAGACAGTCTTGCATAGAGAAATGAAATCCTGCTTCCCTGTTTTGACCCCGAGCCTCACATATGGCAGCCAGCTGAGTTGCTTGTGGGAGGAAACTTCAGAGCTCTGCTCTTCCTTCTCAGATAAGAAATGGGGGCAGAGAGGAAAAAGTCATGCACTGGTATTGTCCCACAGTTCTCTTTTTATTTTAAAAAAATATTTATTTACTTGAGAGAGACAAAGGAAGAGAGAGAGGCAGACTGAGAGAATGAAAGACTGGGCGTGCTAGGGCCTTCAGCCATGCAAACAAACTCCAGACGCGTGCACCACCTTCTGCATCTGGCTTATATGGGTCCTGGGGAATCGAGCCTGGGTCCTTTGGCTTTGTAGGCAAGCACCTTTTAACTGCTAGGACATCTCTCTGGCTCCAGTTCTCTATTTAAATACTTGTGTGTATGCATGTTCATGTGTGTAAATGCTCATGGAGAGAACCTCTTAAGACAGGGTCTCTCATTGGCCTGGATCCCACCAATTAGGCTAGACCGGCTGGCCAGTGAGCCCCAGATATCCTCCCGTCTCCACCTCCCCAGCACTGGGTCACAGGCACACAGTACACCTGTCACTTTTTTTTAAGTTTTTTTTTAATTTATTTGAGAGAGAAAGTGGTAGAGAGTGAGAGAGAGAGAGAGAGAATGAATGGGTGCACCAGGGCCTCCAGCCACTGTAAACGAACTCCAGATGCATGCACCCCCTTGTGCATCTTCTTATGTGGGTCCTAGAGAATCAAACCGGGATCCCTTGGCTTTGCAGGCAAGCACCTTAACTGCTAAGCCATCTCTCCAGCCCTATGCCTGTCACTTTTACATGTGTACTAGAGGTCAAACCCAAGTCCTTATTCTTGCAAAGCAAGTACTTTACCAACTGAGCTATCTCCCAAGCCCTGTGTCCAGTGGTTCTAAAAGGCTTTCTGTCCCTCAGAGTTTACTTTTGTTTAAAAAAAAATACAAAATTCACTGCAGATCTGTTTGCTTGTAGGGGCCAGCTGTATCACCCACCACCGTATGGAGCTGGAGGTCCGGAAGAGTCCTTGGAACATCCCGCAGAGTTGAGACCACAGGCTCCCCAGGCTCCATCTCCAGCTGCTGTGCCTAGACCCCCTAGCAACCCTCTAGCAAGAGGGACTCTGAAAACAAGCAACTTGCCAGAGGAATTACGTATGTTGTTGGCAATGTGGGTTTCTCCTTGTCAAGTCTTATACTTTGAGAGTACTGCTTGTCACTCATGCATAATTTCACATATTTTTTATGTACACAGTGAAATAAAATTCACTTTATTAAAAACTATTTTGCTTTAAAATTAGCCAACATTTTATACTCAGGAGACTGAGGTAGTAGGATCACCAGGAGTTTAAGGATAACCTTGTCTATAGTAAGACCCTCAAAACAAGCAAACAACAATAATAAAAACCCAGTATTTTGTATGAATGCTTTTAGCTATTCTGACCGCATGAGTAATGCTCACAGACTGCTTACTACTCTCTTTTCCTTAACGCATACTCCACCAACAAGTAACATACTTGTCCTCTTCTAACCATGCCCTTCAATGCATGTGGCCCTGGGTGCATTGATTGGCTGTCCATGTGGCACTGGACAGAAAGCTGGTGTGTCACCATAAATTAGCCACAGCCATCAAAAACAGGGTCATTTCCTGCAGGAATGAGTGATCTTGTTTGGAAAAAAAATTTTTTAAACTGTCTCACGTTCTCCATACTGCTTCACAACCAAATGCAACCTAAGCCTTTTAAAGAAACGGTCAACTCAGGCTCCTGTACTGTTTCTTTTTCCACATTTTGCTGCCAGAACCAGAAATGTTGAAATACCACCAAAATGTTCTCATAATAAGGTCAGTAAGGACAGTTAGTTCCATAAATCTTAAGAAAACAGCAAGTACTTGTGAAATTTTTATCTGTTGTGCTCGCTGGAGGAGCTCGGGTGGTTCTAAGATGCTCATCATACCTGGGCGCTCTGAAACACACCTGCTGCTGTCTGCATTGCCAAGTCCTTTGGAGGAGTCGCTGCTCTCCAGTCATTCACAACTCTGAAAGACTTCTGACAATCCGCTGTGGTTTTCTGAACATCTTAAGATTGTGTATGCTTTAGTTTTGAATGTTACTGGGGTGCCCAGACCCTGCCTTGTATGGTATATAGCCCCAGTGTTATTTCTTATAATCTAGAAAGGGGGTTCCTAAAATGAGTTTATAGGAACCAGGTAAATAGTAGATATGGAGAAGAAAATGAGTTGAGTGTCATCAGTATGCCTGGCTGCTTAAGCGAGTTGCTATCACCATTATACACACCTCCTTTTGCGAGGTGCGTTGCTGTGCTTAGGAGCCTAATTATAAATCAGTACATGCAAACTCCTTTTCTCTTTAGTCCCTCTTTCTTCTCTTCCCTCTGCTCTGGGGATCTGGAGATTCAACTGGTTCATCCCAGACTAAAAGCCAAAAGATTATTCATCCCCCATATGAAAATGCTAGCCAGGTAATTTCTCTAATGCTTTAGTCTGAGAAAGTAGTGGTTCTTATCCTGGCTGGGGTGTGCTTATCAGAACCGTACTGTCTGGGGTTCTGTGCTGGCCCAGGACAGCCCGGAGGCAAGTGTCTCTCCCTCAAGCTGCTGACATGTCACTAACATTTCTGAGCCAGTTATTAGCCTGCTCCAACTTATTGGCCTTCTTCCAGAAATGGGTTTATGGGGAGGGGGTAACAAGGGAACACATTCTTGCCTCCCCCCTCCCCACTTGTTTTTGTCAGGCAAGAGTTCAGGGCAGTGGAGAACATCATGAGATCAAAAGAGGATACTGCTGGGTGGCCCCTTAGCAAGTCTCAGCTTCTTGGCCTGCTGTGAGAGTAATTTCCTTGGGCATTGGGCCAAGTATCTCTTAAGAAACCAGGCAGTGGTTGAGCTTAAGGATCTGCAGGCTCGGGTGGGTAGATTTTTTTAATGCCTCATGTGCTGTTCTCTGTCCCTTTGATTTCTGTTCACCCCGGGTAGTATGCTCCATGTTGGACGGGACCCAGCCCTTGTCCCTGGGGACCACAGTGCACACCCCTGCAAGCAGAAGCCCGTAGACCACCCCGGGACAAAAGCCAGCACATACAGCTTAGAAGTGTTGTGCAGAATAGAATCATTCACCAGTTTCTAACAAATGTGAACATTTTCTCTTAGGAAAAGTTTTTATCACTTATTCTATGGACACAGCCATGGAGGTGGTGAAATTTGTGAACTTTTTGTTGGTAAATGGCTTCCAGACTGCAGTAAGTACTTTATTCAAAGAGAAAAGTTTTTAACAGTTGAAGTGAGGACAATATGAATGATTAAAAAAAGGTATAAATAGTTGTTGTATTTTAAACAATTTTTAATGTTTTATTTATTTATTTAGTTGGTTGGTTAGTTATTTGAGAGAAAGAGGCAGATAAAGAGAAAATGGGCATACATGCTCTAGATGCATGGACCACCTTGTATGTCTGGCGTATGTGGCTACTGGGGAATTCAACCTGGGTCCTTACACTTCACAGACAAGCGCCTTAACCACTAAGCCATGTATTCAGCCCCAAACAATGTTATTATATTCTTTGATTTATGTGATTATGAACTAAATGCTTATGAACTGTTTTCTAGTTATTTATTTATTTTATTTTTGGTGCTGGAGAATCAAACCCAGGCCTTTACCTAGGGGCAGGCAAGTACTCTCCAGTGAGGTTATTTAACAGTCCAGTTATTTTCTAGACTGTAAACCATCCAGAATTTCTAACATTCCCCCCTGAGATTTCTGAACAGCCTGAATGGTGCTGATCCCCAACAAGAGTTCAGCTGGTCTCCGCTGAGAGAAAGGCCTGGCTCCTGCTGTCTTTTGTCCCTTGTCCCCTCTTATAGTGAAGCCCACAAAGGTGGTACAGGAAGGTGCCAGTGCCACCAAGGTCACGTGCTTACTACATCTAGTGCTTTTGTTCTGCACTGAATTATGAAGTTTGACATAGAATCTTGGGTCTCCCACTGCACACAGCTTGTCCTTTCATACGCTGACATAAGGAAGACACGGCTGGATTTGCAGGTGGCCTAGTCCAGGCCTAGCAGAGACACACCTCTTCTAGCCCTGCAGGTCCACTGTGACCTCGGCCCAGAATCACAAACATGTTGTTCTGCCCTAACTCCCGAAACAGCACAGGTTAAAGCCAAGTACATTCTTCTTTTGGATAAGTAAAATGTCACAGATATGCTCAGAGGACTGGCCTTCCTCAAACATTAAGATCACTTTTTTCACTCCCAAGGCCTCTCCTGGGTATTTAGAGGCTGTGAGTTCTAGGGAGTGTGGAAAAACTAATAGTGGGTGGATGGGAATGTTAAAGGATAAATATGAAAGCATATTTAAAGGATAAAGAGGTCACTTAGCACTAAGATTTTATTTGAACTTTCTTTTTTACCATAATACAATTAATAAATAGGAATATCTGAAAAAATTTTAAAGATGCCTACATTTATACAATCCAATTTCACAACATATAGAGACCCAACATTCACTTTCTTATTTCTGAAATAAGAAAGTACTGTGGCAATAGTGACATCAAAACCAGAGTACAAGAGGTAAGGTCAACACTTCAGAAGAGGTCTCATGATTCATCTTTTCAAACACACACATACTCACTGCCCCTGGAGAACAGTGGGCTTTTTAACTTAGGGCAAAAAAAAAAAATCCCCTAAACAAAGACTGTTTAGGGAGAATTTAAATCTAATCTTTTTCTTTTTTTAAACAAATTTCATATGTATGTGCCACCTTGTGCATCTGGCTTACATGGGTCCTTGGAAATTGAACCTGGGTCCTTTGGCTTTGCAGCAAGCACCTAATTAACCACTAAGCCATCTCTCCAGCCCCCTTAAATCTAATCTTGACCCTCCTATTCTGAATGTGTGTGGGAGAACACAGAACCCTGTCCTGAATAGTTAATATTGATACATCAGGATCCCCTTATACAACAATGGCAAATTTAGGGGGAGGTTAATAAAAAGAGCAATTGTAAAGTCTGAGTAGGCTTTAGGGAATCCACCACTGGCAACGAAAAAAGCAAGGCAGAGTATCCATTTCTCCATCTAAAGAAACAAAGGCACAATGGTGCCCAGAGCCAGAAGAGGTTGGCTGTGTAAGGCTGCCATAAAGTACCATGGATGAGGTGGCCAGAACAACAGAAATTCATTTCCTGACATTTTTGGAGGCTCCAAGAATAAAGCTGAGTCAGGGTTGGTTTCACATTGAGGCCTCTCTCTGGCTGGTGGTCATTCTCTCCCTACCTTCACACAGTCTCCTCTGCGTGCTCACACTCCTGTATCCTAGTTGTCCATGAATACCAGTCCGGAGGGAGCAGGGCTCATTCACATCATCTCATTTCACCTTATTTATCTCTTTCTGAAATAGTGGGAGTTAAAGCTTAAAACATGATTTTTTTTTTTTTTTTTTTTTTTTTTGGTTTTTCAAGGTAGGATTTCACTCTAGCCCAGAGCCCAGGCTGACCTGGAATTCACTATGTAGTCTCAGGGTAGCCTGGAACTCATGGTGATCCTCCTACCTCTGCCTTCCGAGTACTAGGATTAAAGGCATGTGCCACGATGCCCAGCTCGACATCTTTTTTTAAATTTTTAAAAAATATTTTTATTTATTTATTTATTTGACAGAAAGAGAGACAGAAATGGGCACACCAGGGCCTCCAGCCACTGCAAACAAACTCAATGCATGTGCCCACTTGTGTATCTGGCTAACATAGGTTCCGGGGAATGGAACCTAGATCCTTTGGCTTTGCAGGCAAATGCCTTAACCTCTAAGCCATCCCTCCAGCCTGATTTTTTTTTTATTGGTTTTTGTTTTGTTCAGACAAGATCTCTGGAGCTCAGGCAGGTCCCAAACTTATTGTGTAGCCTTGAACTCCTGGCAATTTTGCTACCTCAACTTCTTTACTGCTGGGATTATGTTCCACCATACCTGGATCACAAAAAAGTTCAGGGACACAATTTAGCTCAAAACTATAGTGGTGCTTTAGAAAAACTGTCATGACAATGTAACAAGGCGCTACGGGTCCAGGAAAGTCCCTTAACCCCAAACCCTAGGTTCATGTCTAATTTTAATCAAAGAATTGAATAAAATAAGATTAAGAAGGATAATTATTAAATTATTATACTTACTTAGGGAAATATAAAACCAAGGAAAGCCACCCACATGGCTTGAGAGCCCATGTGGAGGGCCTAGAAAAACCATAGAAAGGATAGAAGGAAAGTACAAAGAGCTCCTGCCATGTGGAGAAGGAGCCCACTGGAAAGTAAGGGCTAGGGCCCTCCTCTGGCCTTGACCCAGCTGGGCCAAGCCAGGGAGAAACTTACCAGCAGCTGGAGGTTCAGGAGAGGTCAGGCAGCACAGAGACCTTGCTCCTTGCTACCCCACCTCCCGGCAAACATATTTATAACATTATGGTGGTGGGCCTTACCTCTGGCTCGAGTGACAGCTCACTGGTTAGGGCTAGGTGCTGTCTCAGGAAGAGGCCAGCCAAGTTCTCCAGTCTAAGCTTGACTAACCAGAATGTTAGGATTAGATTTGAATCCTAGGAGAGACCTCCCTCCCAGGAGGGGCTCAGGTTGCTTGTGGAAAAACAGATGTAGGTAAGAGATAAGAAGTCAGATCATCCTTTTCTCTCTAGCAAAGTGGAGATTGCTTGGATAGGCTCAAAGACATTCTTGCTTTTTTACTTTCAGGGGCCCAGTCACCCTAACTGCCTATTCCCTCTCAACAGGCCTTTGGTAGAATTCTGGAAAGGCAAATAGAATAAATCCAGTGCATCATGTGTCCCAGAATGTCTCCCTCAGTAGCTGGAAACAACTTAGGTACTGAGATAGTGATGATTATCATTTATGCTGTACTAACTTCACACCTGGCATCATGATATGCCTTTTCCATGTGAACTCATTTGATCCTCACAACCTCAGGAACTACGCTTATTAGTAAAGATAATAAGACTAGAGTATTTCAGTAACATTTACAAAGTCATGCAGGTGCGAAGTGTCAGGAGCAAAACCCAAGCTACCACAGAGTATCTCTGTGTACACTAGAAATGAATTAGTGATACAGCCACAGAGAGCTTAATAAGAGCTTCTTCCACATTGCCTGATGGCTTTGGCCAGTACACACTTCATTTGCCTTGTTTTTTTGAGAGAGTCTTCTTATGTAGCCTAGATTAGTCTCAAGTTCATGGATCCTCCTGCCTCAGCTTCCTGGATTCTAGAATAACAGGTGTGTGCCACCATTCCAGACATTAGCACATATCTTTCTGTAAAATGTTTTTAAATATTTTACTTATTTAGTTAGGTGTGGGGGGGGGGGGGCAAGCAGATAGAGAGGAACTCTAAAAACTGCAAATGCAGTCCAGATGCATGCGCCACCTTGCGCATCTGGCTTTACATAGGTATTGGGGAACTGAACTTGGGTCCTTTGGCTTTCCAGTCAAGTACCTTAACCACTAAGCCATCTCTCCAGCCAAAAGCACACATCTTAAAATTATCCAACTCAAAGGCAAGCCATTCCACTTTCTATGTTCTGACAGTAAAGGGTACACACGTTCTGCGAATGGAAGGAATAATCACTTTCTACAGGGAGCTTAGAAGCAGGTTAAAGAGCTAAGATGGTCATAAATGATACATGTGATAAATGAAAGACTACTGTGTTGTTTGCCACAAGTAGTCACAGTGGCAGGAGTTAGGTGAAGAGGAATTTGTGCTGTCTTTTTAGTACATAGAGGAACCAATGTCAGGCACACAGTAAACAGAACATATAGGGAAAAGAAAGATGAGGCTGGATCACAGATGGGACAGGAAGCTTGGTGAATGGCTGGGACTTAACTTGGTCAGTCCCAAACAGCAGAATGACATTTAAGACAATTGATCTGTGAGCAGTATGGCTAATCAAAACAACAACAACAAAAAAGAAAACCTCCCTGGCCTACTCCATTATCTATCCCTCTTCCAATCAGGAGCACCTTCACACACACACACACACACACACACACACACACACACACACATCACTGCTGTACAAGTCTAAGAAATGCATTCTTTGGTCTTCTATAAAATAGAAAATGAATTATTTGAGTTTCTCTTTAATTTAAATACTCCTTCCAAGACAAGAAAACTTTATAAACTCCTCCCTACATCTCAGTAATTGTTTTCCTGACCATTTCCTGGATCTCTTTCAAGTTGCATATAATCCTTTTGAAATGTACAAATTGAAACTGGACATAATAGCATAGTAATTAGCCTCAGTGCTTGTGTGCCACGTGTTCATTCAAGTTTCAGAATTTGCCCCCACCAGGCATGGTGGCACACGCCTTTAATCCCAGCACTAGGGAGGCAGAGGTAGGAGGATCACCATGAGTTCAAGGCCACCCTGAGACTACATAGTGAATTCCAGGACAGCCTGGGCTAGAGCGAAAACCTACCTCAGAAAACAAAAACAAACAAAAAGAGAAGCAAAACTATAGAATTTGCCTCTAATCTTCAAATTACAGATATATAATGTAATATCTGCTCCTGGATCGCTTATATCCAATGTAGTGGTGTGCTGTGTCCTTCATGTTTTAAAATTAAATTATTATGTAACTACAGACACGTTTCTATATGAATCACTATATACTAATTATTGATTTTATATACTAAAATGTCTATAAATGTTGATATGGAGTATATTTCATGAAAATTATGTTTTGGGAGCCGGGCGTGGTGGCGCACGCCTTTAATCCCAGCACTTGGGAGGCAGAGGTAGGAGGACCGCCATGAGTTCAAGGCCACCCTGAGACTACATAGTTAATTCCAGGTCAGCCTGGACCAGAGTGAGACCCTACCTCAAAAAACCAAAAAAAAAAAAAAAAAGAAAAAGAGAAAATTATGTTTTGGTTTTGAATTCATGCTCCTTCTTGCATGAAGCACTAGTGAGTTTTTGAGCTGTAACTGTATATAGCCTCTTGTGTTTTCTCCACTTCTGCATCCTGAGAAAGCCTGTCATTTCGAGCCCTTCTCACATCCTCTTCTTTAGATTGACTTATTTGAGGATCGAATCCGAGGCATTGATATCATCAAATGGATGGAGCGCTACCTTCGAGATGTAAGTACATACCACAATTTTGAGACTGTTTGCTGCTGAGCATGTAGAGTTATTTTATGGAAGAAGCACTGGGGTATTTATTCTTCCAAGTCTGAGCTGAGGACGTTTGGACAAAGCCTCCCTTGTTGGAAGCAGAGACTTGGAAAGGAAGGATGGGGTCACCCTCCTGGACATTCACGGGCAGGAAATAATGGTCAAACCAGACACAGGTGGTTGATAACAATCAGAACAAACAATCTCTAGACCAAATGGGAAAGGAGGAAATGAAGGTGGAGAGCGGGGTGGGAGCAGCAGAATTTAACTGAATTCGAGGCCACCCCAAGTGTTCTGGAGGGCTGGGCTGTAGAGGGGACCAGGCAGCCTTGCAGCCTGTGTAGCGGAGCCCGCTTGCAGCCTCACAATTTGTTTGCCACTGACAGAATCTATACCAGCCGCTGGGACACTTTGTGCTTTAACGAGATAGAAATTGATTGCTGTCAGTGTGTCTACGTCCAGGTGCTTCTCTGGGCAGGAGCCAGTGGGGGGGGCAGGAGCCTCAGCAGGCTGGGGTTTGAGGCTTTCCTTTTGTCTGAAGCCTCACGTGCAGCTTCACGCTGAAGGGTCTGTTCCTACTGACTGCACTGCTGTGCGCAGGGAAGGCTGGGCGGTGGACAAGCACAGTAACCACTGTTCACCCCCGAACTGCTGGGAGGAGGGCGCTTTTCATCCTCGGGGCGGCACTGCCTTGTTGCCTGCATGCACACAGTAATTCAGGTTTCCATTAGACGTTTATTAGAGAAGTTCGTGGAAATGCGGGCAAAGGCACATCTGCTCAGGAGAGTGCCCTCAGAGCCATTTGCTCTGCTCGTGGGGCGGGGAGAGCTGGCTCACGCCACAGTGGGGCGGAGTGGATGAGACTGTGCCTAAGTGGAGGCCGGGCCTTTCGTTTTTATGGAGAGGGAGCCTGGCACTCCATCCGCCAGCAAGTCAGGGAATGCTGGCCAGTGTCCAGCCGCTCTTCACCAAACGGACCACACTTCCCACTTGCATAAACATGCTTTCTTCCCTCTCATTAACAGAAGACAGTGATGATAATCATAGCAATCAGCCCCAAATACAAACAGGATGTCGAAGGCGCCGAGTCGCAGCTGGACGAGGATGAACATGGCTTACATACTAAGTACATTCATCGAATGGTGAGTGGTGAGAGGACCACAGGGCCTGGCCATTCCATGGGGACAGGCACTCTCTCTGGGGAGGCTGCATCTTCATTGAAGGTGACATGATGCTGTGTGAAGAATCCATGTCAGGAGAGGGGATGCCTGTCATGGCTTTGTCTACATTTGACATACCCATGGAGAGTCATCGCTCTGCGCAGGACTCAGTGTTCCTGAGGGGAGATCAGTCTGTGATCTCCGAGAATTGAGATTCTGGAAGGCAAGGTTCTGCTTGCTTGGCTGTTTACCACCAGTTGGAGGGTGGGAGATTGGGCTGTCACATTCTGTCCCTTGCCTTTTCAGAGAGGCGGGAGGCCAAGTGGAGAGGACACATGCTGTTTATCGGTTAGGCTTGGTACAGATTTGCTTCCCAGTGTACAGGCTGGGTGACCTTGGTCTGGCTGCTTAAACCTTGTTGTACCTCCAGATCCTTATCCAAAAACTTGGTAACTAATGTATATAGTGCTATGAGAATAAATGAAGCATGTTTGATGAGGGCCTGGCATATATCAGACACTTACTCAGGATTGTTCTTAGCTCATGATAGGTGGTGAACTTTCCACTACCATGCCTGTACCATGAGGCCTGGTCATAGTGAAGCCATAGGAAGAATTTAAAGGGAAGCAGATTTACTCAGCATCTGGGAGAAAGAATCATCCAGATTTGGAGCTGGCAATCTTGTGGCCAGCAGTCTCTTGTTTTCTTCGACTTTAGAGACATTATGAAGATGGTTTCAGCTGTACTAGACCTATGACTTTCCAACTGTCTTGTGGAGGTGGATACTCATGTGTCCTGGTGGTGGGTGGGGCCGGTTCTGGGCCTCCCAAACTATAGCTTGTTTCTCCGGCTTGTTTGTTTACCAAGGCTCTTAAGATTTAAGGAAGAGGAAAAACTCACTGGACGATAACTCCTAAGCCTCAGCTCACACTCTGCATAAGGTGGGAGGCATCTGGAGTGGGAAAAAATGGCTCACTAAGACATGCAGGCCAGGCAGGAGCAAGAAGTGAACAGAATAATGCAGGAGGCATCCAGGCGGTTTCATAAATCTTTACCTCAGGGGAAACCAAGGCCCATCTGTCCTGTGGGTCAAGAGCGTAGGAAAGGGACAGTGAGTGTGAAAGCAGAGTCTCCACCATGTTCTTTGGGACCTCTGTCTTCAACTAAGTGTGGATCACTTGTTTCAGTTCACAACCATTCCAAAGGTAGTGAGGTTTAAGAGTCAGGCCAAGAGTCAGAAGTCAAGTGTTGCTTCCAGTCCAGTCTCACCTAACCTGACAGTCTATGGGCAGGGCCTAGAAAAGGCATTGTTTCCAGCCAGGTGTTAATCCCAGCACTCAGGAGGCTGAGGCAGGAGGATTACTGTGAGTTCGAGGCCAGGCTGAGACTACATAGTAAATTCCAGGTCAGCCTGAGCTAGAGTGAGACCCTACCTTGAAAAGCAAAGTGAAGCAAAACAAAACAAAGAAAAGGTGTTGCTTCTGGATGTAAACTGACCTAAAAGGTCATGGCTGGCTCCAAGCGTGCTATCTCTTAGCTGTCTGCGTCATGTCTGCATGTTCCCAGAACACCCGATGGCCTGTGGGCATCTCTCAGGACCTGCCAGTCCCAGGAGCCGGCAGCTGCTGTGTGGGAGGGGCTCCTGGGGAAACCTCTCTAGCCGTGCTGGCGTGTGTGGCCCGGACAGGCAGTAATGTGCAACTCAATCTCAGAGCTTGGATGACTGTGCCACTGTAAAAGTGTCTCCAGATTTGGTTTCTTGGGCCTAATGTCTTGGATCCTTCTTCACCTTTAAACTCAGAAGGGGCTGAACGCACCCTATGCAGAAGCCCCTCCCTCCCGCTGGGACAAGTGAAGACACAACCATGGGCAGTTATATCATAGGTCAGATTACATCACCGATATGTAGTGTGAGAGAAATAAAAGCACACTGTCGCTAGCTAATCCTTCAACAGACTGGGTAGCCTAGTGGACAAGACACACTGTATAGACTGTCCTCGAAGTCAGAGGTGAAACCTGGCTGTTTCCTTGTAACTTACAGGTCCTATCCTTCCTTTCCTTGGTTGACCCTGTGTCTGCTCGGTTACTGCCCAGAGCTCTGCTCAGCGTGGAGAGCTCTTAGGCATCTTCCACATCTGGCATGGAGGTGGTTCTGAGAAAACACCTGTGGCAGATCTGTGTTGTGTGAGCCCATGAGAGTGTTTATGAGGGATTTTTATTTCCACTGTCATTTATCCTGTGCATGATGAAGACTTCTCCATTATAGCGATCAAGATGAAGTCACTCAGGACACATCATCCTTCAGTCTGTCCTCACCAGATAAACAACAGCTCTGTACTTGCCTTAAGATCTAGAAGACTCTAACTCCCTGGAATTCACTATGTAGTCTCAGGCTGGCCTTGAACTCATGGTGATCCTCCTACCTCTGCCTTCCGAGTGCTGGGATTAAAGGCGTGCACCACCACACCTGGAAATTTTTTTGTTAACTTGAGCTAAAGACAAGTAGATAAAGAGAGAATGATCATGCCAGGACCTCTAGCCACTGAAAATGAACTCCAGATGCATGTACCACCATGTGCATCTAACATACATGGGTACTTGGGAATTGAACTTGGGTCTGTAGGCTTCGTAGGCAAGTGCCTTAACCACTAAACCATCTCTCCAGCCTGAAAATTCTGATTTTTGTTTTAAATTAAGAACACACTTTGTATGGATACATCATGTGTTGGTACCAACTTTTCCTGCCTCCTTGCCCCATTCCACAGAGTTCCTCAGTGGGGTTGCTGGTATTCCTCTTGCGATTGTGGGTTATACGTTGTGGGAGCAGCAGTCAGTTACTGCGGGGAGGGAATGTCTCTAGGCATAATGTCTTAACCTGTGTCTCTTACAATCTTTCTGCCCCCCTTTCCACAAAATTCCCTGAGCCTTGGTGGTTGTGTTTTAAGTCTGCTTCAGTGATGAGCTCTTAGTAGCCTCTAGATCTCTGCTTTAGTTGATGAAGTTCTGGGTAGCTAAATCCTCTTGGGTGACCATCGTGTGAGATGACCCAACAGGTCGGGGGACCTCAGGCCTGGCTGACTTGCTCCTCACTGCTGACCCCCAGTGTACCAGCCCACTCTGCCAAGCCCATCTTGTGTTCCAGCCATCATGGATTCTAGTTGGTCCCAGTCACACAAACATACTTCCACATCTCCAAACACATTCTCTTGTTCTTTCCTCTTCTAAGTTTTCCTTCCCCTTTCACCCGTTGACCTCCCTGAGAGTCCTTTCTTCCTGCCCAGTGACCCACTCTGATAACTCTTGTAGCTGTCCTTCAGAACCCTGGTGCAGAACAGAAAGCCTCATTCTGAGCTTCCACAGCCATCAGGGGTACTTTTCACACTCTACTCTGGTTGGAAACTTACCTGTCTGCCTGCTCACTAGACTGCTGGCTTTGGGAGGACAGGAATTGTACCAGGGGTGTTCTGCTACACAGTCTCTCAAACAAATTCTGATTTGTAGCTCTTATTCATTTCCATGGCATAAGTACTCAATGCTAGGCAATTTCAAGCTAGTAACATGAAGTCCCTGGACACAGAATTGGGAAGGGATAAACACCACCATTCTCATTAGCTGTTGTGAACTGGTCCCAGCACATGCTAGTGCATATCCTAATCCTAACTCAAATTCTAAATAAAGCCAGGATTGGTAGTGAACACCTATAATCTCAGCACTTAGGAGGCTGAGGTAGGAGGACTCTCATGAATTCAAGGCCAGCCTGGGTTATGGTGTGAGAATCTGTCTCAAAAAATCAAACACCAAGCCGGGTGTGGTGGCGCATGCCTTTAATCCCAGCACTCGGGAGGCAGAGGTAGGAGGATCACCGTGAGTTCGAGGCCACCCTGAGACTCCATAGTGAATTCCAGGTCAGTCTGAGCTAGAGTGAGACCCTACCTCAGAAAACCAAAAAAAAAAAAAAATTCAAACACTAAATAAACCAAAATCCCGAGTCTACCCAGAAAGTGACTTTTAATGGACCTTCAGTAAATAGTTATTAAATGAATGAGTGGCATAGTATGTAACAGGAAGGGCTTAAAGTTGTAAGTATATGGCACTCAAATGAGCAAGTGAGAATATAACTGCCAGCAGGAGTGTGCATACCATTAACTCTCATCCCATGCCCAAGATGAAGCCTTCATGTGTGTTTTTGGTTTCAGATGCAGATCGAGTTCATACAACAAGGAAGCATGAACTTCAGGTTCATCCCTGTGCTCTTTCCAAATGCCAAGAAGGTAAACAAACAGAAGCCTCAAGTCTGGTTGGTTTGCCACCTGGGATTTTTTTTTTTTTTTTGGTTTTCCAAGGTAGGGTCTCATTCTGGCCCAGGCTGACCTGGAATTCACTATGTAGTTTCAGGGTGGCCTCAAACTCATGGACCCTCCTACCTCTGCCTCCCGAGTGCTGGGATTAAAGGCGTATGCCACCATGCACAGCTCCACCTGGGATTTTTAAAAATACTTATTTATTTGCAAACACATAGAAAAAGACAGGCAGAGAGAGAGAGAAAGAGAAAGAAAGAACGAGAATGAATGGGTGCACAAGGGCCTCTCACTGCAAATGAACTCCAGATGCATGTGCCACTTTGTGCATCTGGCTTTACATGGGTCCTGGGGAATTAAACCCCAGTCACCAGGTATTGCAAGCAAGCGCCTTAACTGCTGATCTATCTCCCCAGCCACCACCTGGATTTAAGTGGAAAGCTTTGTCAATGTTCTGTTACCCCTTTGAGATAACAGTGTTTTAGCAAGATCTACAAGATCAGAAAGGTCATCTTGAAGTGTTACCTGGTGGGGTCATGGTGTCCTCATTGTGCAGTCTTTGCACAAGGAAGACAGTTACCTGATATTTCTTATCCCTGATCCAGCGGAGCCAAGATGGGGACATATTTGCTGTTTGCTCCACATACATATTTTATTGCACATAGATCACTCCTCAGACCTTAGACTGAAGGCATCAAATCCACACAGTTCGCCAGGTGAATTTTGCTGTGGCTCTCATGAGGGTGTTTGCACCTGACAGGTTTAGAGAATGTGGGCCAAACCATTGGTGGGCATGCTTGAGGCCTGGCAAAGGGAAGACAGTGGCGAAGTAAAAGTCTCGAGACTCAGCACACAGCACGCTGAGCTCAGACCTGGTCTCCCTGTGGAGGATTCCTAGATGTTAGGTGGCACTGAAACTTCTGCTCCAGTGAGGGAGGGGGCCAATGCGTGTGAATGGGACACTTAGGGTTGTACGGTGCACAGCCTATATGACAGTACCCCTTATTCTCCCTGGACCTCCTGTGCCCAGGGACTTAATCAATGCTGCCAGTGACAAATCTGCTAACTGGTCCTCCTGTCTCCACTTTGACCCTGTGCTAGCCACTGCCATCAATGAAAACATCCAAAAATGTACATCCAACCCATTGCTCCCCAGTTTAAAATTTTGTGGCATTTTCCCACTGATCATGTTAGGCCCCTTTCTTAGCATGACAGAAGGGGCCCTTTGCAGATGATGGTGCCCACCTGTTCAGTGTTCTTTCTCAGTACTCTGTGCTCTGTGTTGGTCATGCTGGGCCACCTCATGCTGTCCCACCTGCCGTATCCCCTCACATCTCTGTGCCTTTGTCCTCGTCCCTCACCATGTCATGTGCTTCCTCCACTTGTTGGCGCAATGAACTCTTGCTTATCCTTGAATCATGCAACCCCTCTAGTCTTCTGAGGCCTTGTCTCCCCTGTTGGCATATTTTATTGTCCCTCTCTTGGGGATACTTAATGATAGTACTTCGAGTCAATGGTATGTGTTTGGGGTACGGGGAGTAACTGCTGAGTATCTGAAGCATGGTGGTATGAACAATGAACCAATGTCTAATTGGTTTCATAATTGTTTTTAAATCCGCTTCTATAGTTCCTTTATTGCTGGTTCGTGGAGCAGACTGCTTTACCACCCGTCCCTTGGTGTATGACTGCCTAAAAGGTAGTTTATGACCATTTCGCCTCCACATAAGATTTTGAACTCCTCAAGACAGTTACGGTTTCTTTTTCATTGAGTATTTTCAGTACTATGTTGTCTAACCTGTACCAAGTGGTTTTGAACTCATCCTATAATCCCTAAAGAAACTCACCTCAAAGTGAAAACCAAAGGCCTTGTGGTGGTCTTCAGGTCCTCTCTGATGCAGCCCCCTCTGCTTCCAGCCCTCTTCATCACTCACTATTGCTGACCTGCTCCAGCCCCCATGGCCTTGTTGCTTTTGAACAGGCCTGGCCCATTCCCAGCACCAGGTCTTGGCACTAGGTCTTCTATCTGACTGTACTGGAACAGTCACAAAGCTCTCTCCCTCTGCTCCTTCAGGCATGTGCTCATTTTCTCAGTGAGACTTTTCCTAAGCACCCTATTTAATACTGCAAACCTTCCACCTCTGCATCAGTACTCCCTGTTTCTATTCAGCGTTACTGTGGAACACATGGCCCATGTTACTCAACCTTGCCTCTCCCCTCCAGAACGTCTGCTGCATGAGGGCAGTCAAAACCTGGGTTTGCAGGGCCCCAGACTTATAGCGTCTGCCTCTGCTCGAGGACTGATCTGTGGCCAGCTCCTTCCACTGCAGCCAGACCTGGGGCTGCAGTGAAAGGATAATGAATTAGATTAAGCCCACAGCCTGGGCATACTTCCCCCTCAAATCCCAGGGGATTCACATCACTCTGCGTGACCTCCGTCCTACCCCTTTCATGTGAAGGTGGTGAAAAGCACATTGACATGCAAAGGGCAGGTAGCCTGGGAGCCTGACAGAAATGCCGTGCACATGTGGTTTCCATAATGCGATCTCCAGCTTGCCCCCAAGCCAAGAGCGTTTCTTGTGCTAAACCCTTCCAAGAGCGAAAGAGCACGGCTCCCAGGACTGCTTGGTGGAAACGCCTATGCAGCCAGAGATGCTTGGGCACTGAGCCCGGGTCTGGACCCAGGTTTTTCTCCAGTGACCTCTGCTCTGTCACTCTCCCCACAGGAGCACGTGCCCACCTGGCTGCAGAACACTCATGTCTACAGCTGGCCCAAGAATAAAAAGAACATCCTGCTGAGGCTGCTCAGAGAGGAAGAGTATGTGGCTCCTCCCCGGGGGCCTCTGCCCACCCTCCAAGTGGTGCCCTTGTGACAGCAGCCACCTCGGATCAGGGGGCCCTGCTTTGACAGCGTTCTTCTAGCTGAGTCTGATTGGTGACACTAGTGGTTGTCTCTCTGAAGGCCCACAGGCCCTGAAAACTCTTTTGCAGAGTTGTCTGCCTCCTGGACTCCAACTGTTCAGCCTTCCCTGCCCTTGAAAGACCTACAGTGTCCTGACGTGTGGCACATCTTCTTGACAGTGTGATGTGTCCACTCTGGCCTCTGGTGCTTAACGAATAGATCACACAGATGTTGTGGCAGCAAAAATGTCTGACCACTGTGCTCTCCTGTCGCTTCACTACTTTTTGAGCTGACCAGATGCTTATGTCACAGGCCAGGCTGCTTCATATGCAGATAATAAAGTGTTTACTGTTTTGTAAGAATTTGCTTCATTTGTGTCAAAAGAGACAGGCATATTAATAATAATTTATAATGATATGGGCAGTTGTAGGATAGGAACAAGGCTGCTTAGATATATATTAGATAAATGCAACAGATGTCTCTGCAGTAAAGGGTTAAAACCAGATAGATAAACACCTCCTTTCATTCAATGTAATTATACAAGCTTTATTCTGTGTGTGTGTGTGTGTGTGTGTGTGTGTGTGTGTACATTTGGGGGGAGGGGTACACATATGTACAGGTGCATGTGGAGACCAGAGACAACCCTGGGTGTTATTCCTCAGACACTATCCACTGTTTTTTTTCTCCTACATGAACATTTAATTGTACATATTTCCTTCAAAGCATTACATTAGCAATGTATTACAAATTGTGGGAAATTTACTTGTGCATGTGTGTGCAGTAACAGAGGACACAGAACACAGACTAGAGTTGACTATGTAAGAATACCTGTGCACGTGTGTGCAGTAACAGAGGACACAGAACACAGAGTAGAGTTGACTATGTAAGAATACCTGTGCACGTGTGTGTAGTCACAGAGGACACAGAACACAGACTAGAGTTGACTATGTAAGAATACCTGTGCACGTGTGTGCAGTCACAGAGGACACAGAACACAGAGTAGAATTGACTATGTAAGAATACCTGTGCACGTGTGTGCAGTCACAGAGGACA
This sequence comes from Dipus sagitta, assembly GCA_036346955.1. Taxonomy (NCBI): domain Eukaryota; kingdom Metazoa; phylum Chordata; class Mammalia; order Rodentia; family Dipodidae; genus Dipus; species Dipus sagitta. The sequence continues at coordinate 35,427,608 of CM070775.1, forward strand.
CAGAACACAGAGTAGAGTTGACTATGAAAGAATACCTGTGCACATGTGTGCAGTAACAGAGGACAAAGAACACAGAGTAGAGTTGACTATGTAAGAATACCTGTGCACGTGTCTGCAGTCACAGAGGACACAGAACACAGAGTAGAGTTGACTATGTAAGAATACCTGTGCACGTGTGTGCAGTAACAGAGGACACAGAACACAGACTAGAGTTGACTATGTAAGAATACCTGTGCACGTGTGTGCAGTAACAGAGGACACAGAACACAGACTAGAGTTGACTATGTAAGAATACCTGTGCACGTGTGTGCAGTCACAGAGGACACAGAACACAGAGTAGAGTAGACTGTAAGAATACCTGTGCACGTGTGTGCAGTCACAGAGGACACAGAACACAGAGTAGAGTTGACTATGAAAGAATACCTGTGCACATGTGTGCAGTAACAGAGGACAAAGAACACAGAGTAGAGTTGACTATGTAAGAATACCTGTGCACGTGTCTGCAGTCACAGAGGACACAGAACACAGAGTAGAGTTGACTATGTAGGAATACCTGTGCACGTGTGTGCAGTAACAGAGGACACAGAACACAGACTAGAGTTGACTATGTAAGAATACCTGTGCACGTGTGTGCAGTAACAGAGGACACAGAACACAGACTAGAGTTGACTGTGTAAGAATACCTGTGCATGTGTGTGCAGTCACAGAGGACACAGAACACAGACTAGAGTTGACTGTGTAAGAATACCTGTGCACGTGTGTGCAGTAACAGAGGACACAGAACACAGAGTAGAGTTGACTATGTAAGAATACCTGTGCACGTGTGTGCAGTAACAGAGGATGCAGAACACAGAGTAGAATTGACTATGTAAGAATACCTGTGCACGTGTGTGTAGTCACAGAGGACACAGAACACAGAGTAGAGTTGACTATGTAAGAATACCTGTGCACGTGTGTGCAGTAACAGAGGACACAGAACACAGAGTAGAATTGACTATGTAAGAATACCTGTGCACATGTGTGCAGTAACAGAGGACACAGAACACAGAGTAGAGTTGACTATGTAAGAATACCTGGGCACGTGTGTGCAGTAACAGAGGACACAGAACACAGACTAGAGTAGACTATGTAAGAATACCTGTGTATGTGTGTGCAGTAACAGAGGACACAGAACACAGACTAGAGTAGACTATGTAAGAATACCTGTGCATGTGTGTGCAGTAACAGAGGACACAGAACACAGAGTAGAATTGACTATGTAAGAATACCTGTGCACGTGTGTGCAGTAACAGAGGACACAGAACACAGAGTAGAATTGACTATGTAAGAATACCTGTGCACGTGTGTGCAGTAACAGAGGATGCAGAACACAGAGTAGAGTTGACTGTGTAGGAATACCTGTGCATGTGTGTGTAGTAACAGAGGACACAGAACACAGAGTAGAATTGACTATGTAAGAATACCTGTGCATGTGTATGCAGTAACAGAGGACACAGAACACAGAGTAGAGTTGACTGTGTAGGAATACCTGTGCATGTGTGTGCAGTAACAGAGGACACAGAACACAGACTAGAGTTCACTATGTAAGAATACCTGTGCATGTGTGTGCAGTAACAGAGGACACAGAACACAGAGTAGAGTTGACTATGTAAGAATACCTGTGCATGTGTGTGCAGTAACAGAGGATGCAGAACACAGAGTAGAGTTGACTATGTAAGAATACCTGTGCATGTGTGTGCAGTAACAGAGGATGCAGAACACAGAGTAGAGTATGGTCTAGGAAGCTTGCTGTCCTGTCTACTCCTAACAAACTCTGTGAACTTTATAGCAAGTCTTTACTTTTCAGTGACTCTGGGAACTCATGTAAAATATCTTGGGGGGCTGGAGAGATGGCTCAGTGATTAAAGGCACTTGCTTGCAAAGTCTGGTGACCTGGGATCAATTTTTTGTTCTCATATAAAGCCATAATTTTCTAGTTTGGTCAACTTGGAATTTCTGGGAAAAAAAGAAACAAACACAATCTTCAAATATTCCACCCCCCCTTTTTAAGTTATTGTTTTGGTCTGATTTGAGAGCACTATTAAAAATTGTACACACCTATGGGAATAAAATTAGAAATTAATACTTTGAAATGTTTCTAGTTTGCAAAGATATAGTAATGCCATGTTACTATCCATTCCCCCTTATTGGCCTGTCCTGGGCATTTAGCCACTAACTAGTTCCTTCTATATTTCCTCAAGTGGTTAAAGGAAAGGTCCCTGCTGTGTCACAGGTAGTCATTAAAGTGTTGCAGCTAGTAGCACCAGTACCAAAACACAACCAACAAAACAACAACTAAAAACTACACACACATACATACCTGGTCACGTGATGACAGCTTGGCCCCCTGAAGTGTGTATGAAATCTGAACACCCTTAACATCAAAGGAATTCTAACAACTATTTCAGAACACTGACAGATTAACAGTTGGTTTATTTAGACATTACCCTGGTCTTCATGTATTCATTTGTAGATATTTTTGGACTAAGTACGAAGTTGGTAAAAATAACCTTGAAGCCTCAAGGCATTATTCAGGCAAAAACCAATTTTGAGAGTGGTTGTGTAGAATGTTAAGCTAGATTATTTTCTAATATTTAGTGGGTACTTTTTGGTGGTGGTGGGGGTTCAAGGTAGGGTGTTGCTCTAGTCCAGGCTGACCTGGAATTCACTATGTAGTCTCAGGGTGGCCTCAAACTCACAGCGAGCCTCCTACCTCTGCCTTCCAAGTGCTGAGATTAAAGGTGTGCACCACCATACATGGCTAATTTAGCTGTTTTAAAAAGTATTTTTATGGGGGCTGGAGAGATAGCTTAGCGGTTAAGCGCTTGCCTGTGAAGCCTAAGGACCCCGGTTTGAGGCTCGATTCCCCAGGACACACATTAGCCAGATGCACAAGGGAACGCACGAATCTGGAGTTCGCATCTGGAGTTCGTTTGCAGTGGCTGGAGGCCCTGGCGTGCCCATTCTCTCTCTCTCTCTCTCTTTCTCTCTCGTTCTCAAATAAATAAATAAAAACAAACAAAAATTTTTTTTTAAAGAAAGTATTTTTATGGGCTGGAGAGATGGCTTAGTGGTCAAGGCACATGCCTGAGGAGCCTAAGGACCTAGGCTCAAATCTCCAGATTCCACATAAGCCAGATGCACATGGTGGCGCATGGGTGTGGAGTTCATTTGCAGTGGCTAGGGGCCCTGGGGCGCCCAATCTCTCCCTCTCCCTCTCTCCCTCCCTCCCTCTTTCTTTCTCTCCCCCTCTCCCTGTCTCTAATAAATAAATTTTAAAAATCTTAAATAAAATTATTTTTATTTATTTGCAAGCAGAGAGGGATAAAGAGAAGAGAGACAGAATGAGTATGTCAGGACCTCCAACTGTTGCCAATGAACTCTGATGCATGTGCCACTTTGTGCATCTGGCTTTACATGGGCATTGGAAAATCAAATCTGGGTCATTAGGCTTTACAGGCAAGCAAGTACCTTAACTGCTGAGCTACCTCTCCAGTCCATAATTTAGTGTTTTAAATGTAATTTTGTTTTGTTGTTTTCAAAGTAGGGTCTCACTCTAGCCCAGGCTGCCCTGGAATTCATTCTGAGTCCCAGGATGGCCTGGAACTCACAGAAATCCTTCTATATCTGCTTTTCGAGTACTGGGATTAAAGAAATGTGCCCTATGCCCAGCTCTCAATGCAAATTTTAATTTCAGTACTGGTTTAAAAATACTTGCTTATCTAGTTTCATTTAACTTCTATATTGTTCAAAGATGTCTCAGTGCATGGCTACAATCAAAGTATGGGACTAGCTATTTCTCAGCTCAGTGCTCAGAAAAATTCTTGCTGTTGATACCCTTTCCTCCCCTATTAAATAAAATCATTCTTTACAAACTGAGTTGTTCTGAGTCACCTTTGCAAAGGGATGCAAGTTCTCCACTGCCAACATTCCATCCCTGTCTCATGACGTTTGACCAGGAGCATCGTTCTTTGCCTTAGCCATTTTGTCAGCCACCAACGTCCACTTTGCCAAGCACTCCACTGTCACTGTCACCTTTGCCAAACGGGTTGCAGAGTCCTGTGATCACTGGGAAATGATCCAGAAAGAGTATGAAAACACAGGGTCTTTCTTTCTCTTCTTCATAACTCAAGGTGAATTGATGAGGCCTCCAAGTAGCAAATTAAAAAAGAAGGTAGGTTAGCTGGGAAATGCTCTGTATGAGAGAGACCACCAGGCAACAACAAACAAACAAGAAAGAAAGTGCTAAACTAGTTAAGTTCTCAACTTATTTCTGTCATGGGACTTCTGGTCTTGAAGGAATGCTAGAAAGCACACACCTCTGTGACTTGGTCTTATGCAAACCCAGAGAGAGCTGATGTACAGTTCGCTCCAGGGCCACCGTGCTGGTGATCTGGCTTCCAGAATGCAGACCCCCAACTGGTAAGCCTAGCAAGCTCTCTGGGTTTTGCTGGGAGATTTGTTCCACAAATGACCCAATTCCTCCCTGAGGTAGATGGAGTCTGTGAACATGGAAGGCCTGAGGGAAGACGCACCTCCATCCTCTGGTGGCTGGAAGATTAAATGATCAAGTTGCAACTTGTTGTGGGAGAAACTCTTCAGGGAATTAATTATTGCTGTGATTACATGGAGTATGGCTCTTCCTGAAGTGGTTTGGCATATTTATTTTGTAGTGGTTTTATGTGAACCCCAGGCATAGCTTAAAAGACCTTGACACCATCCCAAAGCTTACACACAAAATCTATAATCTGGTCTGGCCAAACTCCAAAACATCAAAAGAACAGGTTTTTATTTTTTAAATGCTGTGATATTTATTTTTCTCTCCTACTTCTGACTACAAAAAATGGCACTTGTTGGAATAATACACAGCTATTTGAAATATCTACATTCCCTTTCAGATGGACAGCTGAGAAATGTATAGGTCATACTACCTGTCCTTGTAGAGAGGGGGCTACATAATGGCTACTCTCTACCACCAGGTGTATCTATAGCACAAAGGGGTTCAGTCACACGGTTGGCACTCTGGAAAGCCTGGTGCCAGTTCCTAGCTCATCCCGTTTTCTCCTGGAAAATGCTTTTGGAATCATAGGATGCATGATATTGGGGGGGGGGTAGTTTTCACAGACCCACCCGTGTGAGTCATAGCCTCTCTGCCTGAGGTTGTGTACTTACTCAAACTCATTAGCTTCTAGCCATGCGGGTGCGACCTGTAAGGGGACTGCCAGGGAACTTCTGGCTCTAGAGCAGCACACTTACTCTGACCATCAGGAAGTGCCACCTGAGACTGCTGATGGGGTCTGGGGCTAAGGTGGCCAGCACAGGGCCTACCTACTGCTTCTAGAAGTTCCAGGGAAGGCACAACTGCAGGCCCCACAAGTCGCCGGGCTTGTAAAAGAAAACCATGAGGGCACACCTTTCTTGTCCCAGGCCTGACCTCCCTTTGCTCCCTTCCCCAGAAGGTGCTGAGGGTAGAAGGCAGATGGGGAGAGTGGGAAGAAGGGAGGGGGAAAGTGAGCGCGAGGACTGATGCCTGATGGATCCCATCAGGCATTAGTGTGCCAGGCGAGTTGAGATGAAGTGGCTGCTCTGGTATGTGTCCAAGCTGCTGTTCTATTTTTAGTCCCTCCTGCGTGCTTCTTCGCCCCACATTGTATGCCTGGGCACCTGGATCGGCAGCGAGTATGGAACTGAGCCACTCAATTGTGAAGCTGGAAGGAAGGAGGCCATTCATGCAGGCTTGTTTATTGCTGACAGGGAAGAAGGACCTGGAATGTTAATGAGGATGGCTCTCAGAAGCGTGCCTTCATGGTTAGCAAGGAGTTCAAAAAGGAAGGCAGACTCAGGCCTGAGCCGAACAAATGTGAACAGCTGATAGAGGGAAAGAGAAATCAATTATGCTGTCACAGGCTTCTATGTCATTGTGTTGGAGTTGTTAGAAAAGGTAGGACAAGGACCAGATCTCAAAAGGAGACAAAGCCACATGGCCCTGAAGTATAACGAGTTTGCCATGGCAACTGATGGAAATAAGCCTCCCGGGCACTGAGCAGGTGTGTTATCTTACAGAATAAACATACTTCTCTCACTCCAGGGTTTTTATAATAAAACCTGTGTTTGGAGGATGTTCCCCTCCTCTTCCTTACCCAGAGAAGTTGGCTGTTGCTCAATCAGCCTCAGGCTGTAGTAAGAGAAATGTAATCACTGTTATCAAAAAGGACTGCTTTTGAAAAGGCTGGGGCTGGGCTTGGCCGCCAGCCTCCTCCCAGAGTGGCAGCTGGGCCTCAGGTACCTGCCTGGTCTTTTCCCCCTTCCAGTCAGTGTCCTCCACAGAAGGCTACTGGTTCCTGTTTACTGAGGACAACAGTGTGGTATGGCTCTCACCTAGCAATGGTCAAAGGTCTGAGGAGAGAAGCGTGTCCAGATGAGGGTGGAGCATCTTACATTAGCTAAGAATTGGGCCACAGGCTCCTTAAACTCGGGAATTAACTGATTTTTATCTTCCAACCTATTGTTACTAGGAAGTTCAGTTACTCAAAAGCCAGAGGGAGCTGAGTTTGAAATCCCTTTCCAGTGAGTACCTGGGTGATAGGTTCTGTATGAAATGTATACAAAATGTGGAGATCTTATAAATGTCTCTCAAGCTAAACAAAGGGTCTACATTTAATTTGTACAAGACCTAATTATGATCAAGTAAAAGAATATTTCTCACTGACCTTTGTAAGCACAAAGTAACCTCTTCCACTATAGATTCAAAATAACTTTCATCCTCTGTGGGCTCCTAGAACACAAATGGTATGTAAACATGGTTCTGAGGAGAACTTGTGTAACCAGAACAGTCAAGCAAGCTTATGGTCAGAAGCACCAACTCTCTCCCTGCTTCTGTCTGGCTTCCTGCTTCTCTCTAACATGACATCTATCACCCCTAACCCTAGAGCCCTCCTCCAGTCCTGAGACGTGACCCTGGATGGCTCTTCACAATGACCCAACCCTTTGACCTGGCTGCCTGAACAACTAATTCAAGAAGGGTTTTACGTGCCAACCTTCCACACAAGCCGTAGACACTAAACCACCAGTGCTCTTGTTCCTAACAAAGCATCAGACTCACATCTCCTCCATGTACAGAGTTCTAGTAGAATAGTTGTCTGTTTCCCAAGCCCTAGAAGTCAGCAGTTGCAAACTTAAAGGACAACAGAGAAGAAGGGTTCAAGACGGGCATCCTGATGGGAACAACAGTTGACATTTTGACAGCGTGGTTTTGTTACGAATATATTTGAAACATTCTGAGAATTAAAACATTAAACATCCAACTTTTAAAAAGTTGCCAAGTAGCTGGGAGTGGAGATGCACACCTTTAATCCCAGTATTCAGGAGGAAGAGGTAGGAGGATCACTGAGAGTTGAGGCCACCCTGAGACTACATAGTGAATTCCAGGTCAGCCTGCCTGAACTAGTGTGAGACCCTACCTTGGAAACCCTCACCCCCCCCCAAAAAAAGTTATCAAGTAATATTTGTAAAAGCAGACTTATATCTAATTCACCCAGATAAACTCAAAATAACTACAACTTCAAAGTCCAGAATAATATTCGATAGCAATAAGCACCCTTCAGAAGTCTCTGGTAACAAGCTGTAATGTAATGTAGTCCCAGCACTCAGGTGGCTGAGAATTTATGCAAGTTCAAGGCCAGCTTTGACTACATAGCCAGACTCACTCTCAAAACAAAGAAAGAAATTCTTGGTAACATCACAACTCTCCTAACAACTGACTTACTTTAAACATAATGTTCTTACTCACCTGGGAAAGGTGACATCACAGTTTTTCTGTTTTGTTGAAGAAGGTAACCATGCATCTCATTTTCACTCTTTTCCTCTGTGGATGAAATTCCTATACCCAAGCTGGGGATCTGCTCAGCCTGACCCTACACAGCTCTGTCAGGGCCTCAGTCCAAAGAAGAGGCCAAAGATGTACCCCCATCCCAAGGAACTAAGACACATGCCACAAGGGAAGGATGTAGGGCACTGGGCAGCTGCTTCAGCACTGACTAAGCTGGCATCTGAGCACCTCAAGACATGTAATGACACGAACTCATAGCCGTGTATTCCAAACTGTGTGTGCAGAGCTCTACATTTTAAAAACTGGAGATTCTAAACTGGGTCTTGGGCATCAGGACACCAATGTTCTTTGAAAAGCCACATGAACCAGAAGTCTCAGACACCCCAGTATGAGCATGGAAAGTCTAGTTCCATCATGACATCATTTCTAAAGAAACTGCCATCCAAAAGGGTATTCAGTTGCACCAGGACCAACTAACAGACCAGTAATCAATCTCCAACTATTTTGTAACTGCCTACTGTGTGCATGGAGTACAGAGACATGACACACGCATGCCTGCTCTGCAATCATTTACCACCTAGCTGGAGTGATATGTCAGCAGGGAAAAGATTGCCAGGCTAAAGAAGTGAGACAGCTGGTCTCTTTCTCTGATTCTCAAGGGACCCAGGACTGGTATCAGTTTCAGGGTGAGAACTTCAAACAAGCAGGTGAATGCAGATATTTCTTAGTAAATAGCAGATCCACTGTTTGTTTTCCCCCACACACCTTTTAGATTATTGTATTCAAAGTGAGATTAAGAGACAGAGTTTAAGAAATGGGAGAAGTTTGTAAAAGCACTGAAGATTGTGCACATTAAACCAATAAATGACAATAGCCCTGGGGTCCCAGTCACAACTCTCCAAGGAGCAGCCTAGCTCTCTGCTTGGATAAGGACCAGACGACAGCAGGTAGGAGCGTTAGGATGCACCACTCACCCCCAACCCTCACAGCGGAAAAGACGACTCCGGCTGGTGCTGGGATTGGCTGGGACAGAGCGAACGGATTTCTGCACTCTGCTTAGTAGGGTGTGGGACATGTCTGAAGTTTAGTCTGTCAGCTAAATATACAAATAACAAGAAAGCAGAGAATGATAACTTGCTGAGATTGGCAAAGAAATTCTATGAATGAGCATTCATGTTGTTCAAGTTCCCAAACGAAAGCTGGGCACACCCTAGCCAGGCTGATTCCGAGACACGCTTCCACATTTCTCACTGACACGGGGCAGCTTTAATCAGACAAACCAGGCTCAGAATTTCAGTTTGCTTGCAGGTAATGCAACCTTTACCACGTTACTTTTCCCTTAGTCCCAGCCAACAAAATGGGAAAATGGGGACAATAGAACTGACTCCCGAGGAGGTTGTCAGAATAAGGCCAGATTAAGGGTGGAAAACACCTAGAATTGTGCCTGGCAAGTACTGAAATACTAAATAAATAAATAAATAAATAAATAATCCCTTCTGTTCCTGCCCTTCCATCCAGCTTTGTATCTCATAGTTAAGGAATATTTATGGGGATTTTAAATATTTTTTGCAAAAATGTCCAACCACAAGTTGTGTATATGCATGTATGTGTGTGCATGTACATGTGTGCACACGTGTGTGCACATACATGTGTGTATATACCTCAGATATCATCCTCCTCAAGTGCTGTCCACTGTTTTTTTTTCAAGGTAGGGTCTTGATCTAGCCCAGGCTGACCTGGAATTACATTCAGTCTGGCCTCTAACTCACAGTGATCCTCCTACTTCAGCCTCCCAAGTGCTGGGATTAAAGGTGTGCACCACCATACTTGGCTGTCTACTTTATTTTTAAGACAGCATCTTTCATTGTCCTGAAGCTCACCAATTAAGCTAGAAAGCTACAGGGATTGCTTGTCTCTGCTTCAGTGCTGGGATTACAAGTACTGGGGAATCAGACCCAGGCAAAAAGCTTTGCAAGCAAGCACCTTTAACCACTGAGCCATCTTCCCAGCCTCCAACAGCAAACTTTAACAACAAAATCTCACATTTTAAAAAATTAAGCTTTATGAGAGGTCACTAGTACCAGCTTGTACGCCAAAAACTTCTATTCAGTTTGTTGGAGGAGCTAATTAACATAGATTTCTTAATAAGACCTGACAAAGGCCACAGCAGGCTCACAGAACAACCCTAGCGTGTGGAGACAGCCTTCTTGCCTCTAAAATCTTGCTAAGGGGTAAGGCTCTAGGAAGCACTGCCTAGAATGACTAAAGGCATAACATTTCAAAACTCCGCATTAAAGAAAACTGGCCCAAGAGACTGACAATGAGGCCTCAAAAATAGTATAATAGGTTTGAAAGTATTTTGAAAATAATTTGAAAGGAAGTATTGTGTTTGCATTATACTTATTATTAAAAAAGGAAACCTTGAATTCAGGTTGGAAACCCTGCTATGTTCTCTTCTGATTTTGCTTTTCCATGAAATGAAGGCTTGCTGTCATCTCCAACCCAGCACTGTGTGGTCCAACCACAGGGAAAAGCCAGGAGAGCAGCAGACCAAGCATATGTTTTAACTTTTTATTGACAACCTCCATTCATACACAATGTACCCTTATCACAAACCCTCCATTTGCCCCTGTTGCCCCCTCCACTGAACCCATTTTTCTTTCCAACTAGTCCCTTCTATTTTGATGTCTTTTGTGGGGGTCAAGGTAGGGTCTCACTCTAGCTCAGGCTGACCTGGAATTCACTATGTAGCCTTAGACTGGCCTCAAACTCATGGCAATCCTCCTACCTCTGCCTCCCAAGTACTGGGAGTAAGGCATGTACCACCACACCTGGCTCATCTTTTTAATTTTTATTTATTTATTTACCTGGAATTCACTATGTAGCCTTAGACTGGCCTCAAACTCATGGCAATCCTCCTACCTCTGCCTCCCAAGTACTGGGAGTAAGGCATGTACCACCACACCTGGCTCATCTTTTTAATTTTTATTTATTTATTTATTTGCCCTCATATTACACAGGCCTAGATCAAGCAGTTAAACTTAGAGTGACCATACTGATTAGTGTATTTCAAAACTTTTATTTCCTTAGGGAAAAAAAGTTCTCCTAAAAGCACCCCACAGCTACAATGATTTCAGTGACCTTCATTATATTCTTTCTTGAACATGTACAAATATATAATTAAATAGAACTGCTTTATGGCTGCAGCTCATTAAAAATTATGCGAGGGGCTGGCGTGGTGGTGCATGCCTTTAATCCCAGATCTTGGGAGGCAGAGGTAGGAGGATCATCGTGAGTTCGAGGACACCCTGAGAATCAGAGTGAATTCCAGGTCAGTCTGTGCTACCTTGAAAAACCAAAAAAAAAAAAAAAAAAAAAAATTGCAAGGGGACTGGAGAGATGGCTCAGCAGTTAAGGCGCTTGCCTACAAAGCCTAAAGACTTGACTTTGATTACCTAGTATCCACATAAAGCCAGATACACAAAATGGCACATGCATCTGGAGTTTATTTGTAGTGGCTAGATGCCCTGGGGTGCCTATTCTCTTTCTCTGTCTCTCTTCCCTCTCTGCTTTAAAATAAACAAATAAAATATTTAAAAATAAAAAAATTATGTGAGCCAGACATGGTAGCTTATGCCTATAATCTCAGCATTCAGGAGGCTGAGGTAGAAGGATCACCATGAGTTCCAGTTCAGTCTGAGTTAAAGTGAAACCCTACCTGAAAACAAGAACAAAATTTTTAAAAAAATATTTTCTTTATGAGAGAGAGAGAGAAAGACACACACACACACAGAGAGAGAGAGAGAGAGAGAGAGAGAGAGAATGGGTGCATCAGGGCCTCTAACCACTGCAAATGAAGTCCAGATGCATGCACCACCTTGTGCATCTGGTTTACGTGGGTACTGGGAAACTGAACCAGGTCCTTAGGCTTCACAGGCAAGCGCCTTAACCACTAAACCATCTCTCCAGCCCACTCTCAATTTTTTTCTTTCTTTTTTTTCATAGTTTTTTGAGGTAGGGTCTCACTCTAGCCCAGGCTGACCTGTAATTCACTATGTAGTCTCAGGGTGGCTGCAAACCTCCTACCTCTGCCTCCTCAGTGCTGGGATTAAAGGCATGTACCACCATCCTGGCCCCCAAATTTCTTTAAAAGAGTTTATTATATATATATATATATATATATATATATAGAGAGAGAGAGAGAGAGAGAGAGAGACTGAGAGAGAGAGAGAAATATGTAATGGGTGTGCCAGGGCCTCTAGCTGCTGCAAATGAACTCCAGAAGCATGGGCCACTTTGTGCTTCTGGCTTTATGTGGGTTCTGGGGAATCAAACCTGGGTTCTTTGGCTTTGCAGGCAAGTGCCTTAACTGCTAAGCCATCTCTCTAGCCCTCTTTTTTTTTTTTTTTTTTTTGTTTTGTTTTCGAGGTAGGGTCTCACTCTAGCCCAGGCTGACCTGGAATTCACTATGTAGTCTCAGGGTGGCCTTGAACTCATGGTGATCCTCCTACCTCTGCCTCCTGAGTGCTGGGATTAAAGGCGTGCGCCACCACGCCCAGCTTCTCTAGCCCTCTTTTAAAAAAGAATTATTATTACTATTTATTTTTATTTGAAGGCAAGAGAAAGAATAAGGCAGATAGAAAAATTTTAATAAAAAATACCAGCCAGGCATAGTGGTGCATGCCTTTAATCCCAGCACTTGGAAGGCAGAATTAGGAGGATCACCTTCAGTTTGAAGCCACCCTGAGACTAGATAGTGAATTCCAGGTCAGCCTGGGCTAGAGCAAGTCCCTACCTCAAAAAACCATTAAAAAAAATACCATGCAAACATAATGGGAAAACATTCTGGAGCTCTGTTTCACAACATTTCAGGTGCACCTGATACTATTGAGGTGTAGGACTAAAACATGGGGGACCAGGAGATGACTCTGGATGCAGCACTTGCCACACAAGCATGAGGACTTGAGTCAGACGCAGGGAAGCATGGTGGCTAGCCTGTGATCCCCATGTTCAGGGGCTGAAACAGCTCCTCAGGCTATGCTGGCCAGCGAGGGTAGTGGGATTGGCGAGCTCTGGACAGAAGGGAGGGACTCTGCCTCAGTAAATATAGTGGGGAGTGATTGGGAAAAACACCCAATGTCAACTCTGGCCTCTACATGTACACATGTGCCTACACAAGGGCACACACACACACACACACACACACACAGGCAAAATAGTAAATTTAAATTTTTTACCTTAATTTTAAAAGCTATGAGGGGCTGGAGAGATGGCTCAGCAGTTAAGGCACTTGCCTGCAAAGTCTAATGACCTGGGTTCAACTCCCCAGTACCCATGTAAAGCTAGCTGCACAAAGTGACACGTGTATCTGGAGTCCATTTGTAGTGGCTAGAGGCCCTGGTATGCCCATTCTCTCTCTCTCTCTCTTTTCCCTGCCTCTCTCTGCATGCAAATAAATAAATAAAATATTTTTTAAAGCTTTGAGGAAGGGCTAGAGAGATGGCTTAGTGGTGAAGGCACTTACATGCAAAGCCAAAGAGCCCAAGTTCAGTTCCGCAGGACCCACATAAACCAGATGCACAAGGTGTGTCTGCACAGGCATCTGGAGTTTGCTTGCAGTGGTTAGAGTCCCTGGTGCACCGATTCTCTCTCTCTCTTTCTGCCTCTTACTCAAATAAATAAATAAGGACTGGGGAGATGGCTTAGTGGTTAAGGCCCTCACCTGCAAAGCCAGAGGACCTATGTTTGATTCCCCAGGACCCACATAAGCCAGATGCAGAAGGTGGTGCATGCATCTGGAGTTCGTTTGCAGTGGCTGGAAGCCCTAGCGTGCCCATTCTCTCTCTCTGCTTCTCTCTCTCTCTCTCTCTCTCTCCTCTCTCAAATAAATAAATAAAAATATTTTTTTAAAATAAACAAACAAAAATATTTTAAAAAACAAAAAGAGCAAATTATTTTTAAAAAGCTATGAGGAAAAATTATACATAAAAAATCACTAGATAAATTCAAATAGAAAATGTTAGCTGGATGTGAAGGTGGTGACACTTTGTTGAAACTAAATGACCGATGCTGGGTTTAATGGCAATGTACACAGATAGTTACAAAAGCACAGTATGATGGCTGTATGCATTGTAACTTTCAAATGTTGACTTACATAATTGGTTTTGAACATGCAAAAGCAATAGTGATGCAGCAGTTTAGGGTCAACAGGGCCCCCAAAAGAAACTAAAAGTGGCTAAAGGCAAGAAATGTTCTTGAGCCACTAAGGGGGAAGCTGGCTTTTCCTTACCTCTTTCCCTAAAGGAGTTCCTGACCTAGATCTTTTTCCTTAAATGAGTCCTTCCCTAGATATCTTCCTCCCTCTAAAGGAGTTTCCCTTGTATAAAAACCCCAGATCAGAGCCACCAGGTGGATTATCAACTCAGGACTCCTGTTGCAGAGGAGTTCTGCCTTCTCCCCCACCCCTTTTAAGAGTAAGTTATGAAACTTATTTTAGGGAGAATTAGGATTAAGAGGGAAGGCAAGACTAGTTGGAAAGAAGAGATTCTGAGGAGGGGGATTTGGGTGGGAAAGAGAGAGTGGTGGGAGGGGATTATGATTCCTTCTTTTAAGCTCTATAATCAAATCTTTCTAAACTAAACCCTCTATGGTCTGTGGACATCAATTCCATGAATTCATAAGACAAGAACCCAGAGATCACTGACTCAGTGGGAGACTGTGACAGTCTGGCACCCTAACTCTTGGGTTAAAGCCCAACCAAGAGTAGAGAATGGCTTCATCACTCTCAAAGACACCCCAAATTCCTATATCAATGGGACTCACACTCATGAACATTGTTCCAGTTTTCTTCCCTTCTGGTTGGGTTGCTCATTTGGATTTATTAGTTCATTATTGTGACTGGCCCAACTGAGTTAAACATGGTGTTTTCCAAACGATAGCATTGATAAGTAATTTTTTAAAAAATCTTGCCAGGCGTGGTGGGGCACGCTTTTAATCCCAGCACTCAGGGAGGCAGAGAGGTAGGAGGATCGTCGTGAGTTCGAGGACACCCTGAGACTACATAGTGAATTCCAGGTCAGCCTGGGCTATAGTGAGACCCTAACTCGAAACCCTCCCCAAAAAACATAGTGAATTCCAGGTCAGCCTGGACGAGAGTGAAACCCTAACTGGAACCCCCCCCAAAAAAAAATTGTTTACAAGTTCTTCATGCTTAATATGCCACATAGACAGAATCAAACAGATCTATCTGCGTTTTCTCTGAATAGTGACTGCACTGCTTGGCTTCTGAGTTTAGCCTAAGTGACCATGAGCCCTGTAATGACTTAATTTCCTCAGCATGGTTTTCTATTTGAACTACTGTTTAATTTCATTTATGCTGGGTGCCATGATTCACGTGGCCTTCACTGTGCAAGAATGCATCCTCTGTGCATTAAACTAACCTTGTTCTTTTCTTACTAGTCTGTAACAATTAAAGTGGTAGCATGGTTATTTTTATGATGGAAAATCAAACCCAATTTATTAAATAAATTAAGAGACTAAACACACACAAGAACTTAAAAATAAAGCTGAGTATGGGAGTTCACACTTGTAATTCAGTACTCCTAGGCTGAGATCAGAAAATTGCTAGAAGTTCAAGGCCAGCCTGGGTTACATAATGATGTCCAGTAGGCCAGCCAGAACTACATAGCAAGATCCTGTCTCAGAATAAAATAAAACATAAAATAACTCACCAGGCATGTAATTACCTGTAATCCCAGAACTCAGGAGGTTGAAACAGGAGGATCAGAAGTTCAAAGACAGCTGGACTTGGTGGCTCACACCTTTAACCCTAGCACTGGGGATGCTAAGGTAGGAAGATCACTGTAAGTTTGAGGCTACTCTGGGCTACAGAAAGAGTTCCAGGTCATCTTAGGCTGTAGTGAAAACACAGCATTGTTAATGACAGGTCATCAGTAATTTATCTACAGACACTTCTCATTTGAGGTAAATGGGGTATAAAGTACATAGATAATATAAATCTTAAAAAATTATATTTTTGTTTATTTGAGAAAGAGAGACAAATAAACAGAGTGAGAGAGAATGGGCATGCCAGGGCTCTAGCTGCTCAAATGAACTCCAGATGCATGTGCAGACACATCTTATGCATTTGGCTTACAGGGGTCCTGGGGGATCGAACCTACGTCCTTTGGTTTTTGCATGCAAGTGCCTTAACTGCTAAGCCATCTCTCCAGCCTAGATAATAGAAATCTTGGTTTTTTTGTTGTTGTTGTTTTTTTCCTTGAGATAAGCCCAACGGACTGGCCCTTTTTTTTTTTTTTTTTTTTTAATGAGAGAGAATTGGTGCACCAGGGCCTCCAGCCACTGCAATAGGCAATAGGCAAGCACTTTAACTTCTAAGCCATCTCTCCAGTCCTGATGATGTAAATCTTATGAGAACTAAAGCAACAGGAAATAGAATGAGAAAGGGATCCAAATGGGAGGAGACCTGCTGCAGGGTGCTGGGCCAGCCAGAGCAGGCTGAGAAAGATGTCCCTGCAGAGGGACAGGTTGGTTCAGAGTGCCACACCCAAAGAGGGCTCAAGAGAACAGTGCAGCATAGGGTACTGGGTTCCCAGGTGGGCCGAGGATGATGGTGCACCCGGCATGTGGTTTTATAGCCCAAATGGTATGGGACTGTTTTTGCAAAGAAATAGCTTAGTGTGGGATGTTTGAGTTCAGGCAGGTTGAAGATGGTATTCTGTAGCTTAGCATTGGATATCAGAGCCCACTGTGGATTGTTAAAGCCAAACAGATGTGTCAATCATAGGACATGATAAAAGGAACTTAGTGCCACCTCTGTGATACTCCTAATAGTTATAAGAATTTACCAAACACAAAGTGACATTCCCCAAATGTTTATGATTTGAAATCCAAGGAAAAACTGAGGAGCAATTCTGAGTAAGAGACTGAGTAGACATGACACATAATTATAGCATGTGCTTCTGAGTGGGATCTTTTCCTGTAAGTTTGTCTGTTATTGAAAAATGGAGAAATTTGACAGTGTCTAGGGATGAGATCCCCGTCAATCCATGTTCATTTCCCAGTTTTACTGTTTGTACTAGAGTTATGTATGGGAATATTTCTAGTGGAAAATTTTCCACCAAGATATTTGAGAGTAATGGGGAAATCAAGTTGGCAACTTCATCTGAGGCATTCTGCCACCAAGTGTGTCTGACTTTCCTTAACTTGCGGCATGACTACATTTTTTGGCCTTTTGAAGCTAGGTGTGATCTTGTGACTTGCTTTTGTCTTTAAGTGTGATGAGAAGTGCTATGTGTCACCTGCAGACATGAGCTTTCAGAGCGGGTGTACACTTCACTTGATCTTCAACCTTTCTCACGAAGACCAGCCCTCTCTAGGGCAGTTCTCCCAGGTAGCCTGGGGAGCACAGAGGTACGCCCCCAGCTGACCTTCAGTAAACATGCTGTGAGTGAGAAGTAAGCCAAGTTGTTTTAGCTCCTGTGATGCTAGGGTGTCTAACTCATCCAGACTGACAGTTGCTGAAATCTTACAGATTTATTTTTTTTCCTGCCTCTCCCTACCTACCCCTAAATTACTTTAAACCACTGCAAACGAACGCCAGATGCATGCATCCCTTTGTATACCTGGTTTTATGTGAGTGCTGGGGAATCAAACCTGGGTCAGCAGGCTTTGCAAGTAAGCACCTCTAACTGCTGAGGAGCTCCCCAACCCTCCCACCTAATAACCTAAGTTGTTACCCGTATGAAGTCAGGACTCTGTTCACTGCTGTATCTCCAGTGCCTGAAACACATCTGGTGGTTGGCTACACGGATGATAAACTGATCCACTATAGAACAATGGAGGCGAATCTGATTCTGGACTCCTCTACAAAAACATCCATTGTCCCTGATCTGAATGTGAACATGCTGGCTCTGTATTAAATGATCACCAGTGTTTGGAAGCACAGGGTCTATGTACAAAAGCACATAAAATAGCTAAAGACAACGCAATCTGGCATGCTGCTGAGGGGACTCAGTGACAATCATAAATAAAAAGATTAGCGTGTTTGTGTCAAAGCTGAATGCACATGGTTTCCTTTCCCTGTGTGGACATTAGCATTTGAAATGAACTGAGCTGGGATCTTATCTGCTGTTATCATAAATTGGTGTGTGAACCCCTCCAAGGACTAAGAGCTTTGTGGGCTTTTGTGGGCTGCTTTCTTTTCACATGCTTCCTCCTGGTATGGCTGAATTGGGGTGGGGATAATGCATTTCCTGTATCATGTGGCATGGTACAAGGAAGCTCATTGTGTCCCTACAGAGGAAGAGTACATCTGTAGTAGTTTTAAAGAGTGTACTGAAGAATCTTGTTAGGGTGACTTATTCTCCCCGTTCCATTTGGTTGCTGAAGTGGGTCATGTGACACATGTGCATAATAAGCTGTTTCAGTGGCTGCCAGTGGGAAGCAAAAGCTACAGAATGAGAACTCGCATGGAGAACGGAGAGAAGCTGGCCTCATTTGAATTGTCGCTTCATGGATAACCGAGAGAAGCTGGCCTCATTTGAATTGTCGCTTCATGGATAATGGAGAGAAGTTGGCCTCATTTGAATTGTCACTTCTGACACTGCCACAATGTGCCAGTGTTCCTAGGCTCTTGCCTTTCCATTCTGTTCCTAATTCAAATTGGGAAGGAAGTTATTTCTGTGCACCATTCCTGAAAAGGCAAACGGTATTAAGAAGTGCAAATCGTCATGCATTAGATGTAAGGAGCCTTCATGTTTTGTTGTGAAATAACAAAAAATATGTTACATCAGAGAATGGGAGTATCAGGTTTTTTCCCCCATTTCTTCTCTTTTCTGCCATCTTGTATTTCTGTTCCATTGATTTCCCCCTCCTTCATATTCATTAGTAATTCTCTAATGAATACAATGGTAAAGCTTATAATTTGTTTCTCATTTTCTGTGGGTGGTGCAAGGCAGTGCTGTTCAAGCCAAAACTCACCAGGTGACAAACCTATTCCAACTTGTGGCTCACTCCGGATGCTTCTGGATCACTAATAAACAGAAAATGAGTGGGGTGATAACGCCGGCCCTGGTGCAGTGTGGTCTTGGGGTAGAGATGGAGTGACTACAAGTTGAGTGAAGCTATTTCTACCTGCAGCCTCTACACGTGCTCAGCACTGTGGTAGGTACCTGGGGGAAGCTGAAGAGGTAGTGCATTGGCTTGGATGTAGAAATGCATATAATGCAATAATGCATATGACAGATCCAACACCATCACAGCTGCACAGAGAATAGCATCTATTTATTTATTTAATGAGAGAGAGAGAGGGAGAGAGAGAGAGAGAATTGGTGTGCCAGTGCCTTTAGCCACTGCAATTGAGCTCCAGATGCATGTGTCCCATTGTGTGCATGCACAACCTTGCACGTGCATCACCTTGTGCATCTGGTTTACGTGAGATCTGGGGAGTTGAACGTGGGTCCTTAGGCTTTGCAGGCAAGTATCTTAACCACTAAGCCATTTCTCTAGCCCTAGTTTTTATTTTATTTACTTATTTATTTGAGAGAGAAAGAGGCAAATAGAGAGAAAATGGGTACACCAGGGCCTCTAGCCACTGTAAAGAAATTCCACATGCGTGCACCACCTTGTGCATCTGGCATATGTGGGTACTGGGGAATTGAACCTGGGTCCTTAGGCTTTGCAGGCAAGCACCTTAACCACTAAGCAATTATTCCAGGCCCTCGTAGTTTTTTTTTAAAAAATATGTATATATAAAGGTTTCTTTCCCATTCTTTTTAAAAAAAATTTATTTATTTGCAAGTAGAGAGAGTTAGAAGAAGAGAGACAGAAAGAATGGGCACATCAGGGTCTCCTTCCACTGCAAACAAAGTCCAAATGCATACTCCACTTTGTGCATCTGTCTTTGCATGGGTACTGGGGAATCAAACCCGGGTCATTAGGCTTTGCAAACAAGTGCCTTAACAGCTGAGCCATCTCTCCAGCCACCAAAATAGACATTTTTAAAAAATTTATTTGACAGCGACAGACAGAGAGAGAAAGAGGCAGAGAGACAGAGAGAGGGGGGGAGGTAGGGAGGGAGGGAGAGAGAGAGAATGGGTGCACCAGTGCCTTCAGCTACTGCAAATGAACTCCAGATGCATGTGTCAGCTTGTGTATCTGGCTTACATGGGTACTGGGGAGTCAAATCTGGGTCCTTAGGTTTCGCAGGCAAGTGCCTTAACCACTAAGCCATTTCTCCAGTTCTTCTTTCTTATAAACTCTATTTTTCCCTTCTAGAAATGGTGTTATTGAAGTATGTAAATCAAAATTAAGAGACTTTAAAAGATTTTTTTGCCCTTAAGGAGAGAGAGAGAATGAGAATGGGTACACCAGGTCCTCTTGCCACTGCAAATGAACTCCAGATGCATGCACCACTTTGTACACCTGGCTTTACATGGATGCTGGGGAATAGGATCCGAGCCAACAGGCTTTGCAAGCAAGCATCTTTAACTTCTGAAGTTTCTCTCCAGCCCAAGGAGATATTTTTGATAATGATTTTTACTGGGGAGCTATTTTGGTATTGAAACTACATCAAAAATAACACTTTTTGGGGTGAGGGGTAGGGCCTTGCTCTAGCCCAGGCTGACCTGGAATTCACTATGTAGTAGTCTCAGGGTGGCCTCAAACTCATGGTGATTCTCCTACCTCTGCCTCCCGAGTGCTGGGATTAAAGGCGTGTGCCATCACGCTCGGAAACACTTTTTTTTTTTAGAGGAAATGGTTAATAGTGCATGTCTTGTGGCCAGGAAACCACCTCAAAGTGTTTCAGGTAGGAGTACGTTAGAGAGTGCTATACTTCCCTTAGTTTCACCACTGCTGACCTAAGAACAAGTTCTCCTTCTCTGGGAATCAGCAGCTGCTGGGCCTTGCTATTCTTTTGTGGGTAACAGCCATGGTTGCCAGCCAAGGCTTTTCTGTAAAACCTCAGTGCCAGCTTTCTGTCTACAGGAAAATTATCTAAACTCCCCAATGTCAATTTGACATGTCTTCAAGTGTCCAAAGGAAGCCTCAGAAGCTGTTTCATTGCTCTTAGAATATTAACCCCTCATTGCCCAAATTATATTTCTTATTTTCCTTACGTTCAGCAGTACTTATCTACAACACTCACTGGTGTACAAGACAAATCATTCTCCTGTCTTCTTCTTTTTTTAATATTGCTACTTTTATTTTCATTTATTAATTTATTTATTTGAGAGAAGGAGTGAGAGAAAGAGAGAGAGAGAGAAAGAGAATGGGAGTGCCAGGCCATCCAGCCACTGCAAACGTACTCCAGATGTATGCACCACCTTTTGCATCATGGGCCCTGGGGACTGGAACCTTGGTCCTTTGGCTTTACAGGCAAGTGCTTTAACCGCTAAGCCATCTCTGCAGCCCTCTCCTATCTTCCTGATCTGCTTCAAGCATGCAGCAGTGGTGTCTTGGTACTTTATGTTGTGATTAATTACTAACATCTGATGAATATTTTAAAAAATGTTCCCCAGATAACTTATGTAGCTGATATGAATGGTTAGTTGGAAAATAGGCTACAGTGTGAGTTGTCCCCAATAGCTGAATTCAATCAAAATGTCATGTACTGTAGACCTCCCTAATAGAGCAGTTTGCCCTTTTGACAGAATCTAGACATACCTGTCTGTCAAGGGCTAGCTCAGTCTGTTCCTGCCTTCTGTCTTGACAACTTAAGGTCTCCCTGATATCTTCCCCCCAGGCCTACCTGAAAACCTATTCTCTGGGGATGCTCAAACTAATTCTCTCTCGGCCTGCCTCTTTCTTTCTCCTAAATAAAATTAGAAATAGTTTTAAAAAGAAAAAAAAAGTCTATTATTTCAGCCTTAGCATAAGTGAAATCCAAATAAATAATTTAATGATTTTGTTTTGAGAGCCTTTCTATAAATGAGGTATTTTTTTGTTGGCATTCCTTAAAAGAAGATGAAAATTCAGTGCTGAAGTTTTAGCTGCCCTCTGAAAATGATGTGGAATAATTATATCTGTTAAACTAGGCCGCCCTAATGCTGTTCTATATGGATCAACTTTCATTACTCTTTAATGACTTTGCAATTACATAGTCTAAGACTCTGCAAGCCTGCCTTGTGCTCACCTTGCTGTGGGATGCCCTAAGGGACATTTTATCTAGTAACAGAGGAAAATGATAAATCATAGATGTGAATCACAGTGCTAATTTAGATGGCACGAGGCTAAGGATGCAAGCAATAAAACAAAAATTTTCTCAATCAACCTCCACATTAGGAGCAAAAAAGAAATAGCTGTCTGCATAATTAAAGAGAGACACATCAACATGCTTGTTAATATGTTAAGCTGAATATGAAATCAGAAAGCAAACTGCTAAGATCTTTTTTATCAAAGTGAAGAAGTCCAATATTTATTATAAATGAGAATGAGGTGATTTTAAGCATACTCTTGAAAATACATATTCCTCCCCCTGACCAGAAAAAAAAAAAAAAGGAAAGAAAGAAAGAAAGAAAAACAGGTATGAAGGCTGAAGAAATGGCTTAGTGGTTAAGGTACTTGTCTGCAGAAACAGCTACAATTATTGAAGCACTTGGTCTTAACCCATTAGACATGTGGAAGAGCAGGAAAATGAGGTGGTTGAATCTACCTCGGTCTAAATTCTGATCATGACCTACCTACATGTACGACATAAGCCTCTGTTTCCTCAATTGTAAAATGGAGAACACAGTAGTTCCTACCTTAAAAAGTTATTGTGAAGACTATAGATAATACACTTGAAATTAACTCTAGTAGAGTAAGCAGTCAATAAAGACTGGCATAATAAAATCATTTTTTTCTGCCCCAAACTCTCTGGCAGTTTCTCTTCTTACTCTCAACTTGCTCTTATCAAGTCCTGTAATACTCCTTTGTTTTCTCTTTGAGCTGATTTCTGGTCACTTTCCCTTCCCATCTCCCCCTGGCATCCTTGCCTCCTTCTAGCTGCTCTGGGAACACCTCCCACCTCAGGCCTGGCCAGTTAAGTTCACCTCTCACTCCTCACACAGCTCACAGCCTTGAGGACTTCAGACAGGTATTAAAATTTTTTTTCTTATTTATTTATTGCAAAAAGAGATATACAAACACAGACAGAAAAATATAGAATGGGTATAACAACACCTATAGCCACTGGCTTACATGGATATGGGGAATCAAACCCAGATCATTAGACTTCGCAGGTAAGCGCACCTTAACTGCTGAGCCATCTCTCCAGCCCCAACACAGGGATTTTTGTTCTAGTCTGTATTGTATCCCTCTGTGCCTAGAACTGTTTGTCACTGTAGTGGCTGCCAATAAATAATATTTAAGAGCTGAATGAATGGGTAGGTAAAAACCATATCCTAAATGACACCCCCCCCCGCCCCAGGTAGGGTGTCACTATAGTCCAGGCTGACCTGGAATTCACTCTATAGCCCCAGGCTGGCCTCAAACTCACAATGATCCTCTTACCACTGCCTCCCACATGCTGAGATTAAAGGTGTGCACTACCATACCTGGCAAATGTCAAGTTTAATGAAATGTAATCACCATATATATTTAAAAAACACTTTGCCACAAAACTTCTCTTGGCTGTCAAGAGTAATGTTGGTTGTAGCAACAGCCATTCCCTTTTGTTTTTTATGGTGATGGGGATAGAACTCAGGGCCTTGCACATGCCAGGGAAATACTCTACTGCTGACTCCAAGCCCATGATTATTCCTTAAATGCCTGATAATTATACATACCAAGAGAAAGGACTAGGTTAGATCACACTGGCCATGACGCAACTGCTCCTTCCCAGCCCTCATCAGTTTACCAAGAACTAATGATGCTGGCTGGACTTCCCAGTGCCCCACAAGCCTCAGGTGAACCAGAAACGCTTTCTGCTCCACCATAGCCTTTTAACAGTTACACAGGGGTGGAGGGGCTTCCTAGGTAAATATGGCACATCATTTCCAGAATCTAGATGTACTGAAGGGCAGAGGATGTACACTGCTGTGAACTACCACTGTGTAACAGCCCACTGCCCTTCTTCAGGGCTTTAAAAAGAGTTTTTCCATGGGCTGGAGAGAAGGCTTAGTAAAGGCGCTTGTCTGCAAAGCCAAAGGACCCAGGTTCCAGTCCCCAGGGCCATGTAAGCCAGACTCACAAGACGGTGCATGCATCTGGAGTTTGTTTGCAGTGGCTGGAGGCCCTGGTGCACTCATTTCCTTTCTCTCTCTAATAAATAAATTTAAAAAAGGAGCTCTTCCTGCCATGTACCCAAGTTTAGAAAGGCAGGACATAAGAGGTCTACTGCTTTCTAGACATGACACTGTAGCTTTACAGATTCTGTCTAATTTATTCCTTACAATGATCCTTCAAGGTGGTGATTACTATGCCCAATCTCTAGATGAGGAACTGAGGTGAAACCAAAGCTTGGAGGGGCTTTCTTTCTGCCCAAGGCCACCTGACTAATAAATGGTAGAGAATACAGAGTATTTATCAAGGGCATGACAACCACTTTCATTTTTCTTTTTTCTTGCCCCTGTAAGCAGTTTCCCAAGCATTTGACCAACTTGTGTGTCTTCAGCAGACAATTTCTGAATTAGATCATGAGTGTTCATGATGGATTTCTGCAACCAACCTAGCTTAAAGCTGTTGGAACCTCAGCAGCCTTTCTGCCTCCTATAATGAAAGGCATGGCACACCAGGTAAGGGTTGACACAGAGGAAGAGCAGAATCTGTGCCCCATCTATGCCCCACCCCCAGCACATAATAAGTACAATCTCTCCCTCTCCTAACGAGCATAGGTACTTTCACATTTTTCAGTCCTGAAGATGGAATCCAGAGCCTTGCACATGCTAGGCAAGCACTCTACCATTGAGTTACAACCCCAGCTTTTTTTTTTTTTTTTTTTTTTTTTTTTTTTGAGACAGTGTCTTGCTATGAAGCTCAGTTTGGTTTTGAACTTACTATAAATTCTGGCTGGCCTCAAACTCAAGACCCTCCTGTCTTTGCTAGGATTACAGGTATACACAATCATGCCTGGCTTCTTTCACTTCTTTGATGGCACTTACACTACTCTGATTTGTTTAAAAGGTATGCATTAGGGCTGGAGAAACTGCTCAATGGTAAAGGCACTTGCTTGCAGAGCCTAAGTTTGAAAAGCCTAATGGCTTGGACTTGATTCCTCAGTACACACATAAAGCCAGATGCACAAAGTGGTCCATGCAGCTGGAGTTTGTTAACAGCAGCTAGAGGCTCTGGCACACCCGTTATCTCTCTCTCTCTGCACACAAATAAAGTTATTTCTTTCTTTCTTTTTTTTTTTTTTTTTTTGGTTTTTCGAGGTAGGGTCTCACTCTGGTCTAGGCTGACCTGGAATTAACTCTGTAGTCTCAGGGTGGCCTTGAACTCATGGCGATCCTCCTACCTCTGCCTCCCGAGTGCTGGGATTAAAGGCGTGCGCCACCACACCCAGTTTATTTATTTATTTTTAAATATTTTATTTATTTATTTATTTGACAGGAGAAAGAGAGAGAGAGAGAGAGAGAATGTGCACGCCAGGTCCCCCAGCCACTGCAGATGAACTCCAGATGCATGCTCCCTCTTGTGCATCTGACTAATGTGGGTCCTGGGGAATCGAACCTGGGTCCTCTGGCTTTGCAGGCCAACGCCTTAACCACCAAGCCATTCCTCCATCCCTATTTATTTATTGTTAAAAAGGGCTGGAGAGTTGGCTTAGCTGTTAAAGCACTTGCCTGCAAAGCCTAAGGACCCATGTTCTACTCTCCAGATCCCATGTAAGCCAGACGCACAGGGTGACACAAGTGCAAGGTTGCACATGAGCACAAGGTGGCACAATTGTCTGGCAGTCGATTACAGTGGCTGGAGGCCCTGGCATGCTAGTTCCCTCTCTCTCTCTCTCTCTCTCTCTCTCTCACACACACACACACACACTCACACTCACACACACACACACACACACAGAACACACACATACACATTAAAGAGGCCAGTTTATTGGGCTTGCCTTAAAAAATGTAAAAATAAAAGGTATGAATTAATCTTACTCCACATCCTTTGGAGGCCCAACTCCCCGCCTACCTGGTAGGGTGCTACAGACCCTGTATCTAATCAACAGACAGTATTAGGGCAGGAAGAAATGACCCTGTTCAACCTTCTAAGGTTACAAATGGGGAGACTGAAGCCTAGGAAGACATATAACTTGCTCCATGTGACAGAACCTTCATTTTCTTCATTCCTTTGATTTTCATAATTCCACACTATCCTCCACTTTAGAACAGAAATATGTATATTGAATTTGCTTTAAGGAAAAAAAATCCACCTAATAAAAGCTGTATAGAGAACATGGGGTCGAGTGTGGATGTGGAAAAGATAGAAACCATTCAGGAAACAAAAAGCAGCTGATTTAATGAGGTTGGAAGCAGCAGAAACGGGGAGAACAAAGTCAGGACACAAAAGAATGATAATGGGCTTCACAGGACTCAGCGCTGATTTGGAAGATGAGTTTGCTTGGGATGGGGATGAGAAGGAAAGCTGAAAAAAAAAAAGAGCAAGTATGGGGGAGAGGTTAAGGCACACCTGCTTTCAAATCCCAGCCCCCACATGTTTGCTTAGTGACCTTTCATTCATTCAGTAAATATTGATTGAACACCAGTAATGGGCCAGGCATGGTGGAGACATTCTGGCTGTATCAGAGAATAAAATAAAGATCTTGGTTTTTTGGAGTAAATGTTCCAGCTATGTCTCACCCCTGTTAAGTTTCAGTTTCTTCATTCATAGAATGGGCAGAACAGTATGTACTTTTACAGTGGTTGTGAGGAGTGAGTACTCAACAAATACCAGAGTCCCTTATCCCCATGCTGGAAGCATGGGTAACTTGGATAGCAGTGATGGTGTGCTGGTTTGATTCAGGTGTCCCCCATAAACTTAGGTGTTCTGAATGCTAGGTTCCCAGCTGATGGAGATTTGGGAATTAACGCCTCCTGGAGGGAGTGTATTGTTGGGGGCTGGCTTATGAGTATTATAGAAAGTGTCCCCCTGCCAGTGTTTGGCACACTCTCCTGTTGCTATGGTATACCTTATGTTGGCCAGGGGGTGATGTCCACCCTCTGCTCATGCCATCTTTTTCCCTGCCATTGAGGAGCTTCCCCTCAAGCCTGTAAGCCAAAGTAAACCTCTTTTTTTTTTTCCCACAAGCTGCTCTTGGTTGGGTGATTTCTACCAGCAATGTGAACCTGACTGCAGCAGTAAAGTGGTAGCGAGGAGTGGAGTTGTTGCTAGATACCTGACTGTGTGGCTTTGGCCATTTGGAGCTGATTTTCAAGAGGAATGAGGAAGGATTTGAAACCTTGGCCTAAGAGATGTCTTGCAGTGCTATAAGTACAGCTTGATGGACTAGTCTGCTCAGAGTTGAAAGATGTGAATGCAGTAAGAACTATGAACTGTGAGGCTTGGCTTATGAGGGTGAGAAAAAGCTTTGCTTGGACTGGGCTAGAGGCAGTTTGTGTGAGAAGCTTGCTGTTATGCCCATGTCCTGAGAAGTTGTGCAGGGTTGCTTTGCATAGAAATGAACTGGTGTGAGTGGAGAGATATGGCACACAATAAAAAATCTCTGGGTGAACTGCTGCCCATTCAGCTGCAATTGGGAGATTACAAACTTTGAGACTGGGCCAGCTGACCTGCACTGGGGCAACAGGAGGAATGTAGACTCTTTTGAAGGGGCCTGAGTGCTCAAGGAGTGTCCTGTTCTTCAAAGTCTGCTTTATTCTCCCCTGGACTAACAAATTGGCATCCTACCTGGTATTGTGTAGTATAAGAAATGCAGGAAAGAGAGGATCATTGAGTTTGCAACATGGTCTTGTGTTTTGGAAATGGCCATGGGCAGTGTGAAGCAGGTTTGCTGGATGCCTGCATGGAGACCCCATGGGGCCATGAGGATGAACCATGGATTGCAGTGGAGACCCAGTGGAGATGCCGGGACCACAAGATGGCTGCTAAGGAAAGCTGCTAGCCCCAATGAAGTTTTCCAGGCTGTGAGTAGTCTAGCTGGAGGGGTGGAATTGGAATGCCAGAGACTTGTTGCTGGTTAGAATTGTTGGACTTGGAGGTTTGTCACTGACTAGAGTTGTTGGACTTGAAGCTACAGAGTTTGATGATGTTTGGCCTGGTTGTTTTAAATCTTGTATTGGCTGAATGTTTCTTTGCTGTGCCCAGTGCCATATTTTGCAGTGTGAATGTTTATTCTGTGCCATTATGGGCTTTTTAGGGGAATTTTTTTTTGGTATTATGGCTCAGTTAAAAGACCTTGGACTATGGGGATGTATGAACATCATTGAAATTGATAAAAACTATGAGTACTTTTTTAAAATTTTTTTTGTTATTTTCATTTATTTATTTGAGAGCGACAGACAGAGAAAGAGGCAGATAGAGAGAGGGAGAGAGAATGGGCACGCCAGGGCCTCCAGCCACTGCAAACGAACTCCAGATGCGTGTGCCCCCTTGTGCATCTGGCTAACGTGGGTCCTGGGGAGTTGAGCCTCGAACCGGGGTCCTTAGGCTTCACAGGCAAGCGCTTAACCACTAAGCCATCTCTCCAGCCCGTATGAGGACTTTTAAAGTTGGACTGAATGCATTATATTTTGTATCATGTATGGATATCAGTTTATGGGGACCAGGGGTGCAATGTGGTGGTTTTTTTCAGGTGTCCCCCATAAACTTAGGTGTTCTGAATACTAGGTTCCCAGCTGACAGAGATTTAGGAATTAGCACCTCCTGGAGGGACTGTATTGTTGGGGGCAGGCTTATGGGTATTATAGCCAGTGTCCCCTTGCCAGAGTTTGGTACACTCCTGTTGCTATTGTCCACCTTATGCTGGCCAGGGGGTGATGTCCACTCTCAGCTCATGCCATTATTTTCCCTGCCATCATGGAGCTTCCCCGCAAGCTTATAAGCCAAAATAAACCTCTTTTTCCCAGAAGCTGCTCTTGGTTGGGTGATTTCTACCAGAAATGTGAACATGACTGCCACAGATGTTAACAGGAAGTATGGAGTTTGCAACATAATATGGTCTTGGGGATAAGATCCACTGTAAGCGTTAGCCCTTTATCACCCCCATTTTCCAACATGTAACCAATATTGTTAGTTTGTTCTGGATGTTTACTTTGGGGAATGGTGGTCTGATGTTCTTATTTTTTATTTTTTGGTATGTATGTATGTACATGCATGCTCATGTGTAAATGTGGGTATGTACATACCATAATTTACATGTGGAGGTCAATTTTTGGGTATTGGTTCTTGCCTTCTACCTTTAAAAAAATTACTTTGATTGCAAAACATTTATTTGTACATGCACGCATGCATGTGTGCATGTGTATGCCAGGGCCTCTTGCCTCTGCAAATGAACACCAGACACATGCATCACTTTTTGTGTCCAGCTTACATGGGTAGTTTGGGAATTGCACCTTGGCTGCAGGCTTCACAAGCATCTTCTTTAACCACTGAGCCATCTTCCCAGCCCCTCCATCTCATTTTGAGGCAGTGTTTCTCTCTTTGATTCTTAATGTTCATTGCTGTACTTTCCAGATACATTGCTTGCCAAGTGTGGTGGTTTGAATTAGATATCCCCCATAGACTCATGTGTTTTGAATGTTTGGTCCCCAGCTGGTGGCAATTTGGGAGGTGGAGCCTTGTTGAAAGAGGTATGTTGCTGGGGTAGGCTTACATGTAGTATAGTCCTGCTTCCCTTGCAAGTAGGAGCTCACTCATTCCCCTGTTGCTTTCTGTCAGCAGCTGTGGGAAGAAGTGATGCCCAGTCTCTGCTCTACAACCCATTCCCTGTCTTGATGAAGCTTCTCCTCAAGACTACAAGCCAAAATAGACCCTATCCTCCCATCAGCTGCTTTTGGTCAAGTGCTTTGTCCCAGCAATGAAAAGGTAACTGCCACAATATCTTATTAAAACTGCTTATTGCAATTATGCTTGTACCCATAGATTAGTGCTACTCTCAGCCTCAATTACAGAAGCTTCTTTTTGCAGGGCAGAGGTTAATGGACAGATGCATATCTGGCTAACGTGCTGAGAATAAAGTGACTTTTGAATGCTCAGCCCTAAACAGGTCACCTATATCATTCCCTCCAAGGTTCAGACAGCATCACAGAAGAGGGGGTAGAAAGAAGGTAATAATTGGAAGATGGGGAGGAATGTCATGGAATGCTATGTTGTGGACATGACGTGGCCATTATACTCATGAACTCACAGCATCTATGGCTTCCTGTACAAAATTAAGCCCAGCAACATTCCATCATAGATGGTGGAAGGGGCCCATGAGGTCCACCTCTGCCAGAGGAACTATTGGCAGCTAAAGCTTGTGAGTGGAGGTGGGAGTCATGAATGTTCTTTAGTGGTATAGACACTGGTAATTTACTCATGCTTTCAAAAATAATCCCTCATCCATGCTAACGTAAGCAACCCTAATTAAACTCAATGGGCCACTCTTCCCTCCCAAGACATGAAATTGGGAAGGGGGTTAGTTGAGAAGAATGGGTTTAGTGGAAGAGAATAAGGGAATGGTTAATGGAGGAGGGTGAATATGATCAAAATACATTACATATATATGATAAAATATCCAAAACTAGTAAAAATATTTTCATGATGTATTAATCTAATATTATCTTTTTAAAAAGTTTTTGCCCCTGAAAAATATTCTAAGTATAATGTCAAAATATGTGCTTTTTCTATAGGGTTAAACATGGAGGTGCTTCTTATAGCAAATAAAAAAATATTTTCATCTAAAATTTTAACTGAGACTCATTTCAGTACCCTGGGAATTAGTTCTAGTGTTTGGGTCAGGTGTTCTGGCACTGAGCACTGGGCCCTGGCTTCAGGCCTGTACTGGGTCACCTTACAACTGCATCTCAGAGCCACTTGCCAAGAAGATGATCTCAAGGCCGCATTACCCCATGGCTTAACACCAGAACCCTGAGTATGTATGCCCAGCCTCGCTTGTAGCCATACAGACGCCTACAAATTGGTCTAACAACACCTTGGAGGAGTCACTTCATGCAAGCATTCGAGCACTCTGACATTCAGGGAGAAGAGTAAGGCAAGATGAGACAAGATACTACATTTCTTGAGGTCTGATTTGTAGCCAGGAAGTTCTAGGTTGATGTTGCAGTCAGGTTTACATTGCCAGCATAAATCACCCAACCAAGAGCAGCTTATGGGGGAAAAAAAGGTTTATTTTGGCTTACAGACTCAAGGGGAAGCTCCATGATGGCAGGGGAAATGATGGCATGAGCAGAGGGTAGACATCACGCCCTGGCCAACATAAGGTGGACAACAGGAACAGGAGACAGGAGAGTGTGCCAAACAATGGCAAGGGGACACTGGCTATAATACCCATAAGCCCACCCCCAACAATACACTGCCTCCAGGAGGTGTTAATTCCCAAATCTCTATCAGCTCGAACCTAAAATTCAGAACACCTAAGTTTATGGGGGCACCTGAATCAAACCACTACAGTTGGTATATCCATCACAGCAGGGAAACATTCACCACTTCTGTGGTTTCCAAGTCTATAGTAGCTCTTTCGAGACTGGAGGCAAGATTCTGGTTCTCAGGACTTGAAGCCTGGTGTCACTGGGTGAAGGAGTCTGTGCAGATAATTTAGTCTCATATCTGTGTGTTTCCTTGCATATGAATAAATTATAAATCTCAGTCTTACAATTTTATTATGTATGAATGCAGGGATTTTAAGTTTCCTTATTTTGGTGTAATCACTTAACTCATCCTCTTAATAAAGAACTCTGAATTTCTAAACATCTGAGGTTGCTTAAGAACCTTAGAATTTATCCATGCCTTTATCCTAGCATTGGGGAAGCTAAGGTAAGAGGATCACCATGAATTCAAGGCCAGCCTGGGTTACAGAGTGAATTGCAGGTCAATTCACTCTATAATGGCTGCTGCAAGCAGACAAGAACAACAGCAACAAAAATCTTAGAACTTCAGGACAAGGAATTATAAAGTTTTAGCTGAAGGGGGCTATTTAGATAATTTAGATTAAGTTTATTTTAAATTCTTTTTTTAAAATATTTTATTTATTTATTTATTTATTTAACAGAGAAAGGGGGCGAGAGAGAGAGAGAGAGATAGATTAGGTGCGCCAGAGCCTCCTCCAGCCATTGCAGACGCATGTGCCCCCTTGTGCATCTGGCTAATGTGGGTCCTGGGGAATCGAGCCTGGGTCTTTTGGCTTTGCAGGCAAATGCCTTAACCACTAAGCCATCCCTCCAGCCCTATTTTAACTTCTGTTTTCCTTCATTTTCTTTGTTTTCTTTTTTGGTTGTTTATTTTTATTTATTTATTTGAGAGCAGCAGATAGAGAGAGAAAGAGGCAGAGAGAGAGAGAGAGAGAATGGGTGCACCAGGGCCTCCAGCCACTGCAAACGAACTCCAGATGCATGTGCCACCTTGTGCAGCTGGCTAACATGGGTCCTGGAGAATCAAGCCTCGAACCAGGCTCCTTAGGCTTCACAGGCAAGTGATTAACTGCTAAGCCATCTCTCCAGCCCCTGTTTTCTTTCTTTCTTTTTTTTTTTTTTTTAAGATTTTTATTCATTTATTTGAGAGACTAAGAGAGTATGGGTGCACCAAGGCCTCTGGCTACTACAAATGAACTCCAGACACATGAGCCACATTATGCACCCGGCTTTACATGGGAACTGGAGAATTGAACCTAGGCCTTCATGTTTTGCAAGCAAGTGAAAGTGCCTGTAACCACTGAGCAATCTCCCCAGCCCTCTCTTCACTTTCTTTTCTTCTTTTTTGTAACAAATGTTTCCTGAGTTCTGACATACACAAAGCATTGATAAAGGTGTTTGAGATCTGCTGGGCGTGGTGGTGCACACCTTTAACCCAGCACTTTAGAGGCCAAAGTAGAAGGATTGCTGTGAGTTTGAGACCAGCCTGAGACTACATAGTGAATTCCAGGTCCACCTGGAATACACGAGACCCTACCTCAAAAAACCAAAAAAGTAAAATAAAATAAATAAAAATAGAAGGTGTTAGAGAAAAAACTGAGCCCTTACTTAGCCTTCAAGAATTTCTAGTATCACAGTGAAGAAACAAAAACCCCAGGTGATTAAAATACACTGGCATGCTTCAATAGAAGGGCACAGAATACAATGGAAGACCAAGGCTAGTCTGGGTGAGGATGCTGGAAGTCAGAGAAGGGAGGCCGGGGAAGCGAAACACCGTTCTAGGGAGATAAACAGCATACACCTCTGTATTGGGACCTTTGGGTCAGTAAGGATAACCGCCCAAGGACATTGAACTGGCCAGTAGCAAAACTGGCAGTAGAATGACACTCATGGCTCAAATAAATCACAGGCTCAACTGAATAATGATGACATGATTTTGATTTACTGAAGGAGGTGAAATGTCAGTCCTTGTGTTAGCTGCAACCAACATTTTTAAGAAAAGCTTTTTTTATTTGCACATGTATGTCAGGGTCGCTTGCTGCTGTAAACAAATACCAGATGCATGTGCCACTTGGCATCTGGCTTTTGCCATTTTGCATACAGCTTTTACATGGATGTTAGAGAATTGAGGCCAGACCAGCAGGTTTGGCAAGCAAATGCCCTTAATCACTGAGCAATCTACCTAGCCCTGCAACCAACTTTTAAATTAATACTCAAGGCCCTTTCTTGGGTCTTAAGTTCAGGACCGCCTCTTCCCTGGCGCCGGTATCTTCAGCAATGACTCATCAGCACAGCTTGGCTGTATCACAGGCCTGACATTTGGGAAGTACCACCACCAATCTACTCTACGGATGGAGACCTTTCAGCCACTCAGTGGCACAAAGGGATACAGAGCCTGGCTCTCTTTGGCCTAAGAAACAAGTCTTTGTTAGGGATATCTCAGTAGTAGGACAGTTCTAAGGCCCAATGATTGTATGCAGATATTTGAAGGCTTGTTGGGGAGATTACATTCATTCTTTGTACGCTGGAGGGAGTTGGGGAATAAGAAGCAAAGGATAGTTAGGTCACAGGTAAATGTATTTTTCCTAAAGAAGAAAATCTTGAAGTAAGCTGTGTTGTAAGTAATGAGTATCCCCACCACACAAGTATTTAAGGCAAAGACGAAGACAGCAAAAGGGATGCATGCTTTTGATGAGGTCTGGATTACAGAGCTGTGATTCTTTATCTTCACAGTTGGCTCGGGCCAAATGAAGTCTAATTGTTCCAGTTTCTTATTGATTCCTCATGAAGTATGTGCTTTCAGTTCTACCTAATGAGCAGCTCAAGCCCATTTCTTTTACATTTCTAAGCAGATATACATTTACTGAATATTGTGACATTTAAGAAGAAAATTTAGTGGGTTTTCACAGAATACATTAATACTGTTACTGCTAGGTAGTGAAACTGCAGAATTTATGTGAGAAAACGGGCAGCTAGCACATAAACACACCACACCTCATGGTATCGTAAGTGCATTTTGTCATGTTTTAGATGCTGGCTGCTGACATCTATCCTCTCATACACCCTAACAAAACTAATAAATTCTCACATTTTTTTCTACGTAAATTTTTTATTTTATTTTATTTCATCATTTATTTGAGTGGGGGAGATAGAGAAGGGGCATGCCAGGGCCTGCAGCCACTGCAAATGAACTCCAGATGCACCAGCCACTTTGTGCACCCGGCTTATTTTGGTCCTGGGGAATCGAACCTGGGTCCTTTGGCTTTGCAGGCAAGTGCCTTAACCGATAAGCCATTGCTCCAACCCTACTTTTGTTTATCACCGTGGAAATTCTGTTGCGGGAGTACTGGTTTGATTTGTCTAAAGGCATGAGGGAGAGAGAAGTAAGAGTAGTCAGTGAGAACTGAAGATTATTGCAGTTCTGGCAGGTGCAATTTAGGTTTTGTAAACCCCAGATTATTTTTGGAGCACAATGGTAAAAGGTGATTGCTATTTTTCAAGGCAGGCTACTCTCTTGTCAAATAAAACATGTACTTCGTTTTTACCTGCTTTATTCACTTGGTGCATGTAACATGTTATAAATCAAACGTGTTAAATAATACCTGGTTTAAAATTAGTATTTGGATAACATATTACCTAAAGCCTAAACTAAACAACATAACAGCTTTTTCAAAAAGAGAAAAAGAACGGAACTCATTTCCCAAGTGTACAAAAATCAAACAACACTAAAAGAAATGGTCAAATTAAGTTGACTCTTCCCTAAAAGCTATGGAGCATAAATTCCCTTAATATACTTTATAAAGGAACTTTATCCTTGTGTGGGGTACTGTTCTCCAAGCTTGACATGACTGTTGCCATCTTGACTTCTCTACAGCTGTGACTACATGAAGGAGACCTGCACAAGATTAGCCCTAAACATTCCATCAGGGGGAGGGCCCCCCAAAACATGATGGGACTAGAATCTGCATCTGATTCAGTCTCACCCAAGATGGCTGTAAGCAATAACCTCCTAATCCTCCCTCAGCAACACCAACAGCTTCCTGTTTCTTCCCTAATTTTGAGTTATTGGTCCTTCCTGAAGCAGGGGTGTCCCTGGGCCCACCAACCAATCAGGTTCTTTCTTACACACCTGAGCCTGGTGATGAGGCTCATTCTAATTGGATACCTGATGTATGAGTCTCTTCCCCCAGGATTCCTCCCTGAGAGACTTCTATTGCCCATGTGAGGGAAATTCTCCCTTGTTTTTTTTTTTTTCTCCCCTCCCAATAATAGGAGGGGAAAGAAGTCCTCTTTAATTTTTTTAATTTAGTTTTTATTTATTTATTTGAGAGAGGGAAAGAGGCAGAGAGAGAGAGAGAGAGAGAGAGAGAAAATGGGGGCACCAGGGCTTCCAGCCACTGCAGACGAACTCCAGATGCATGCACCACCTTGTGCATCTGGCTTTCTTGGGTAGTGGGGAATCAAACTGAGGTCCCTTGGTTTTGCAGGCAAGTGCCTTAACAACTAAGCCATCTCTCCATCCCTGAAGTCCTCTTTCCTGCTTTGTTCTGCACTCATTTTCACCATATTAATAAATTCTCATAAGTTACCCTTTTCTGTGTCCATGTTTTTCAATTCTTTAAAACTTAGACAAAGACCCAAATTGAGGTTCACAGCCTGGAGGTCTCAGGCATCTTTATGAAGATCTAATCCCTCTCAGTGCTCCAGTCTTCTGACCCTGATAGGTCTGACTCCAGGAATCATTCTCCACTATATCGTATTACGTTTCCTAAAACCTGTAGGCTCTAGTGTGCTGTGTATAGTCCTTACCCAATACTTATTTCCTAATACATGTATTTTATGGCTGATGTGTTATCAGAGTGACCAGACATTAGAAAATAAAATATCATTTTCAAAGTGTCTTCCCATTTGTGAAAGAAAAACAGAAAGAACACATAAAATAAAGCCCAAACATTAAGCAGAGAAACTCTAGCTTTTACACTTTGGGGGATCTGCAGTGGAGACAGCCAGCCATGGCATCAGAGTCTCATCAGAATGTAGATTAGTGATTTCCAGTCTCATATTTCAGTGTCCTAATTTGAACCAACACACTACAGTTGCTGCAGGATTATAATTTCTACAGCTATTGGACCAACCTTAATATCTAATTTTAGCACATTACTTGCTCCTGCAGTATTTAATCCTAGTTAAATAAGCAAAGTATGTTCTCAATGGCTAAATGATAGCTCTCCATTTCCTTTTGTAACTTTTCCACACCCTAAGTCAGGACTCTCCAAATAGCTGTGGAGTTATTTCAACATACCCCATCAAGGTATTTTTCCTCAAATAATTTCCTGAACAAAACAAATAAACCAATAAGGTATTTCTTCAGTCATGTGTTCTATATTAAATTGCCTCCTCCAAATGCTTACTTTTTCCATGGGAGCAATTAGTTCACTATTTTTTTTAGTTAAAAACAGACTGGGTGGGGGCTCAGTGGCTACAGAGTGCCTGCCTAGCATGCATAAAGCCCAAATTTTGATCTTTAGTAACACATAGATTAGGCGTGGTGGCACATTCCTGTAGTCCCAGCACTTGGAACGTAGAGGCAAGAGGGCCAGGAGTTCAAGGTCATCTTTGGCTACTTACTAAGTTCAAGGCCAGCCTGAGCTACATGAGACCCTGTCTCAATAAGTGGACAGACAGGTTTCAAAGATCGTATTATGCAACACCAGTTCTAAAAGGTTCCAGTTAGAACAGACACACTTTTGTACTATGTCAATTACAAACCTAAGACCAACTCTGTGAGGTGGGGGTATACTTTTATTAAAAATGTATTCCCCTGAATTTCTGTTATATAGGAGGGCTAGATATTTTTAAAGATTTTTTATTTTTATTTATTTATTCATTTGAGAGTGACAGAGAAAGAGAGAGAGACTGGGTGCACCAGGGCCTCCAGTCACTGAAAACAAACTCCAGATACATGTGCCACCTTGTGCATCTGGCTTACATGGGTCTTGGGGAATTGAGCCTTGAACCAGAGTCCTTAGGCTTCATAGGAAAGAGCTTAACCGCTAAACCATCTCTCCAACCTCTGGGCTAGATTTATGAGTAAAGTAAGCCATTGAGTTATAGTATTTTCTTTTAAAAAATATTTTATTTTTATTTATTTATGAGAGGGGGGGAGAATGGGCACGTCAGGTCCTCTAGCCACTACAAACAAACTCCAAATGCATGTACCACCATGTGCATCTGGCTTACATGAGTTCTGGGGAATCGAACCTGAGTCCTTAGGCTTCACAGGCAAGTGCCTTAACTGTTAAGCCATCTCTCCAGCCTAAGTTACAGTATTTTCTATATCAACACAATCAGAATTCCCAGTCAAGATGGTTCAGCAAACTCATGCTTCAACTGGATTCTATATGTTTGAAACAAATGTTAATGATGACAGATAAAAGAGCAAAAAGAAAATAAAAAGAGAATTCTTGGTCTCAAAAATTTAAATGGGAGCTGGAGAGATGGCTGAGCAGTTAAGATGCTTGGCAGCAAAAGCCAAAGGACCTGGGTTCGATTTCCCCAGTACCCACGTAGAGCCAGAAGCACAAGGTGGTGCATGTGTCTGGAGTTTGTTTGCAGTAGCCAGAGGCCCTGGCATGCCCATATTCGCATTCTCTCTCTCTCTCTCTGCCTTTCTCTCTATAAATAAATAAATAAACAAATCAGCCTATTCAACAGATGGTGCTGTTTTCTCTCTCTAATAAATAAATAAAATAAAATATTTAAAAAATAAAGGTCTGGAGAGATGGCATCGCAGTTCAGGCATTTTCCTGCAAAGGCTAAGGACCTAGGTTCAATTCCCCAGTACCCAAGTAAGCCAGATGCACAATGTTGTGTATGTGTCTGTAGTTAGTTTGCAGTGGCTACAGGCCCTGGCACACCCATTCTCCCTCTCTCTCTCTCTGCCTTTAACTCCTATAAATAAATAAAATAATTTAAAAAATTAAATAGCCTGGCATGATGGTCCATGCCTTTAATCCCAGAACTCAGGAGGCAGAAGTAGGAGGATTACCATGAGTTCAAGGCCATCCTGAGACTACATAGTGAATTCCAGGTCAGCCTGGGCTAGAGTGAGACCCTATCTCAAAAAAAAAAACAAAAATAGGCTGGAGAGATGGCTTAGTGGATAAGGCACATGCCTGCAAAGCTAAGGACCCTGGTTCAATTCTCCAGGTCCCACATAAACCAGGTGCACATGGTGGCGCATGCATCTGGAGTTCGTTTGCAGTGGCTAGAGGCTCTGGCATGCCCATTCTTACTCTCTCTCTCTCTCAAATAAATAAATAAATAAATAAATATAAAATCTTTAAAAAAAAATAAGCCAGGCATGGTGGCACATGCCTTTAATCGCAGCACTCAGGAGGCAGAGTTAGGAGGATCGCCATGAGTTGAAGGCCACCCTGAGACTACACAGTGAATTCCAGGTCAGCCTGAGCTAGAGTGAGACCTCACCTTGAAAAAACAAACAAACAAACAAAAAAAACAAAATAAGACAAATGGTGCTGGTAAAACTGGATATGTACCTGTAGAAGAATGAAATTAGATCCACATCTGTCACCCTGCACAAAGATCAACTCAAAATGTAATACCAGAAATGCTGAAAATACTAGAAGCAAACATAAGTAATATACTGGAATTTATAGGCACATGTAAAAACTTTCTGAACAGGACCCCAATAGCACAGGAATCAACAAATGCGGCTATGTAAAATTAAAAACTTCTTCATAGTAAAGAAAATAGTACTATTCCTGTAGAGTGAACAGAAAGCCTACAGAATGGGAGAAAATCTTTGCCAGTTATTCCTCTGACAGGGAGTTGATATATAGAACATGTCATGAACTGTAAAAATTAATCCTCAAAAACCTAAGCTGCCAATCAATAAAGAACCTAAGAAAATGAATAATCAGTTCTCAAAAGAAACATAAATAGCCAACATATAGTTTAAAAAGTTTTCAACATTGCTAGCTATCACAGGAATGCAAATTAAAACCACTTTGAGATTTCACCTCACCCAGTCAGAATGGCTATCATCAAGAAACTAATGACAACAAATGCTGGCAAGGTTGCTGGGGGAGAAGAACCCATATTTACTGTTGGTGGACATGTCAACTGATGCAGCCACTATGGATTTCAGTGCAAAGGCTTCTTAAAAAGCTAAAAGTTAAACTAGTGTATGACCCAGCCATACCATTACTGAGCATATATAGCCTGCCATGGAGATACCTGCACATCCATGCTCATTGCCACTCTACTCACAATAGCCAGGAAATGGAAGCAACCTAGATGTCCACCAACTGATGGTTGTATAATGAAAATATGATACATATACACAATAAAATTTTACTCATCTGTTAAGAAAAATGAAGTTATGAAAATTTCAGGAAAATGGATGGAACCAGAATTATATTAAGTGAGGTAGTCCAGGCCCAGAAGGAGAAAAATCACATGTTCTTTTTCATATGTGGATCCTAACTTTTAAAAAATTTTTATTTTATTTATTTATTTTGAGAGAGAAAGAGGCAGAGAGAGAGAAAGAGAGAGAGGGAGGGAGAGGGAGAGAATGGGCATGCCAGGGCTTCCAGCCACTGCAAACTAGCTCCAGATGCATGTGCCACCCTGTGCATCTGGTTTACATGGGTCCTAGAGATTCCAACTGGGATCCTTTGGCTTTGCAGGCAAACACCTTAACCACTAAGTCATCTCCCCACCCCCTAACTTTATATATATATATATATATGCACATATACATATATATATATACACACATATACATATATATACACGTATACATATATATATATATACACACATATATGTATACATATATATATTTGCGACAGAGAGAGAGAGAATGGACACACCAGGACCTACAGCAACTGCAAATGAACTCCACATGCATGCACCCCTTGTGCATATGGCTTGTGTGGGCCCTGGAGAATCGAGCCAGGAGCCTTTGGCTTTGCAGGCAAACACCTTAGCTGCTAAGCCATCTCTCCAGCCCTGGATCCTAACCTTTAATGTTAATATTTATGTAAATAAAAGGATCTGAGGGCAAATATAGGATGTGAAATGAGATAGGAAAGCACAAGAGGGGAACAAGAGGTGATGAGAAAGGGAGGGGAGAGGGAAAAAGGAAATGTGTAGTGTGAAAGTGGAAAAAAAAAGTGTGGGGGGAAGGAAGAAAGAAAGGGGAAAGAACACAAAAAATTTTGTTTGAAAACTACCATAATGAAACCTAATTCTTCGTGTGCTAATAAAAATAATATATAAAGAGGGTTGGAGGGATGGCTTAGCAATTAAGTGCTTGCCTGTGAAGCCTAAGGACTCCAGTTTGAGGCTCGGTTCCCCAGGACCCACGTTAGCCAGATGCACAAGGGGGCGCACGCGTCTGGAGTTCGTTTGCAGTGGCTGGAGGCGCCCTGGCATGCCCATTCTCTCTCTATCTATCTGCCTCTTTCTCTCTCTGTTGCTCTCAAATAAATAAATAAAATGGACAAAAAATATTAAAAAAATAATATATAAAGGGCTGGAGAGATGGCTTAGCAGTTAAGGCACTTGCCTTTGAAGCCTAAGCACCCATGTTTGACTCTCCAGGTCCCACATAAGCCAGATACACAAGGTGTCACAAGCACACAAAGTTGCACATGTGCACAAGGTGGCACATGCATCTGGAGTTTGAGTACAGTGGCTGGAGGCCCTGGTGGCCAATTCTCTCTTCTCTCTCTCTCTCTCTCTCTTTATCACTTTTGCTCTTATTCTTTCATTAAAAAAAAAAGGCCAGTCTGTTGGGCTTGCCTCAAAAAAAAAGTTATTAATGGAGGCTATTGTGATATAACTTATTTTTCAAAGAGAAACAAAATAATAATCAAAAGAATGACCCTTCAGACAACACAAGTGAAAGAATTTGTTATTGTGCATACCTGATCTATGAGATTATAGGGCAAATTATTCATGCTGAAGAAAATATAAAATGGAAAGCCAACTACACAAAGAAAGAACATTGGAAATGGAATCAATGTGAGTAAACAATACATAGCTTTTTGTCATTTCTTAATTTCTTTAGTACTCAAGAAACTGAGGTAGATGGATTGTCGTGAGCTCAAGGCTAGCCTGGAGCTACATGGTGAGTTCCAGGTCAGCCTGACTAGAGTGAATGAGACCCTGTCACAAAAATAACAACAAAACTTTTTTTTAAATAACACATATAATTTCAAAACGTAAAACAGTTTAGGCAGAAGTATCTTGTAGAGGTGGATAATGCTATGCCCAGAAGCCTTAGATTGTTATTAAATTCAGTGCCAAGGGTGGGATACAACAGCAAGCTGTTGGCCAGGGAGCCCCTTGACACCACCAAAACATTACAGTCTATTGCCAAGGCTCTTGGTTGTCCACCACAACCAGATGGTAAGACCCTATTGCTAAAGACTCCACATGCTTGGGCTGCAGGTCACTGAGAAATCAAGCTGGAGCTGAGCTGGAAGCCTCCTTCCTGCTGACTGTCAGGATGCTGTAAAGACCCGTGCAGCCTGCTGGGGGAGAAAAGTCATCAGTGGTGTTAACCAGTAGTGGACCTTACAAGCTTTATGACTGGCCAGCCAGGCCAAATGTACCACCTGTTAATGTTGGCATGTCTGTTATGGGGGAAACCAACTGCTCTCTCATTGGACTTGAGGCTCTGCCCCACAGGAGAAAATTCCTGCCTGATACTGAAAACCCAAGGAAAAGCCTATGGCTTGGGAGTTCATAAGCCTTAGGCGGGAAACTATTACTGTTGTCTGGCTAAATGGGTATTATTCTGCCTACCAAACTACCCTTTAAGGACTCATGTTTATACTCATATTAATGCTACTCTCACTTTTGGTCTCTTTGCATATGGCAGAGACCACTGGGGTGATTTAAAACTCACCAAACTGTCAAGAAGTGATAGTGGAATATTTGGCACTAAATGAAACACCTCTATCACACCCTCCAAGGCTCAGGGACCATTGCAGAAGAAGTGGTGGAAAGATCTTAAGAGCCAAAGGAAGGGGAGAAATGCTTACAATGCTGTCTTCCACACACAAAGTGCCCATGATATTCATGATCTCACAGTGGCTGACACTACCTACACAACACCTACATAATAGAAGGGAAAAAAATGACATCAAATTAGAAGACGGACTAGTTGGAAAGAAGAAAGAATTCAGTGGAGGAAGGATTTGGGAAAGGGGAATAGGGAGGGTGGTGGGGGGGATTATGATCATGGTATATTTTTTATATTTATGGAAGTAGTCAAAAAAGTTAAAAAAGAAAAGAGAGAGGAAAAAAAGGTAAAACAAAGAGGAATAATAGAGAAGATAAAATGATTTCAAAATATCCCACAAGAAGATATAAAAAGAACAAAAAAGATAAAGGAGACAACAGAAAAATAGCAAGATGGCAGATTAACCCAGTCATGTCAATAATCCCACCAGCTGCATATGAACTAGCACACCAGTTGAAAGGCAGAAGTTTCAGTCTGGAGAATCCTTTAAACAAAGATACAGATTACAAGCAAAAGGACAGATGAAGATATAGAGTGGAACCACAGGTCATAGACTTTAGGTGAAAGGATGACTATTACCAGAAATAAAGACATTTCATAATGACAAAGGACCAAGCATCAGGAAGGTATAACTATCCTACAGACATGCCACTTACTAGAGTTTCAAAACACAGGAAGCAAAAACTGGGTTGAAGGCTGGAGAGATGGCTTAACAGTGAAGGTGCTTACCTGCAAAGCCTAGCAACCCAGGTTTGATTCCCCAGGACCCATGTAAGCCAGATGCACAAGGTTGCACATGTGTCCGGAGTTTGTTTGCAGTGGCTAGAGACCCTGGCATGCTTAATCTTTCTTTCCATCTATCTGCCTCTTTCTCTCTTAAATAAATAAATAAAATATTTTTTAAGAAACTGGGGTAAGATGGCTCTGTAGTTGAGCACTTGCCACTTAAGCATGAGGACCTTCGACTTCCTAGAACCCAGGTTAAAAAAAAAAAAAACGTTGGGCTTGACATGCATGCCTGTAGCCCAGGTTGGGGTAGAGGGGGTGAAATTAGGGGCACAGATGGAAGAGACCTAAGAATCACTGGGGATCACTAACCAAAATCAGCAGCACTTTTTTTTTAACCAGGTGTTGCAGTCAGGATCACATTGCTGGCAGAAAACATCTGACCAAGAGCAGCTTGTGGGGGGAAAAAAAAAGGTTTATTTTGGCTTATAGACTCAAAGGGAAGGCCCATGATGGCAAAGGAAAATGATGGCATGAGCAGAGGGTGGACATCACCTTCTGGCCAACATCAGATGGACAACAGCAACAGGAGAGTGTGCCAAACACTGGCTAGAGGAAGCTGGTTATAAGCCCACCCCCAACAATACACAGCCTACAAGAGGCTTTAATCTCCAAATTGCCATCTGGTGGGGACCTAGCATTCAGAACCCTTAAGTTTATGGGGGATACCTCAATCAAACCACCACACCAGGAGAGTATTTAATCTATTCCAAAAACCAAATCAGGAAATGAAGGTAACTATAAGAAAATCATCTACTTATAACAGAGGCTCCATTCTCTTATTTCTGGAATCCTCAGGCTTGATGTTTGCAAGGAATTATCTGCCCTTGGATACCAAATAAATTACTTCTATCTTTCAGAGTTCTGCTGCTAAGGCTGGAAGGAAGTGGGATGCGGAGGAGAAAGGAGCATCATTGGCAACAAGCTGATCAAAATGCAGCTGGGGACAGCACAGGCCACCCAGGCAGACAGGATGCTCGGGTGTAGCCAGAACCTGTAAAATCTGGGCTGGCCATGGAATCTGCCAGCCAGTCCGTGTTCAGTTATGGCTTCCGGTTTTTTTTAAATATTTATTTGTTTGCAAGCAGAGAGAGAGAGAGAGACAGAGAGAGATACAGAGAGAGAGAGAGGAAAGATAAAGA
Organism: Dipus sagitta; assembly: GCA_036346955.1. Lineage (NCBI taxonomy): Eukaryota > Metazoa > Chordata > Mammalia > Rodentia > Dipodidae > Dipus > Dipus sagitta. Next base: position 35,471,990 of record CM070775.1, read on the forward strand.
GGATGGATGAGCCAGGGCTTCCAGCTGCTGCAAACAAACTCCAGATGCACGCACCACTTTGTGCATCTGGCTTTACATGGGTACTGGGGAATTGAACCTGGGTTGTTTGCCTTTGCAGGCAAGTGCCTTAACTGCTGAACCATCTCTCCAGCCCGGCTTCAGTGTTCTTATTTGTCATCCTCAGCCAAAGCTCTGCACACAAATAATTATTAATTAATTAAATTTACTTATTTATTTGTGTTGTGGAGAGAGGGGAGAGAGAGGGAGGGAGGAAATGTATGGGCACACCAGGGCCTTCTGGCTCTGCAGACAAACTCCAGACATAGGTGATACTTTGTGCATGTGGCTTTTAAAGGGAAGCTGAATCCTGGGCCAGTAGGCTTTGTGAGCAAGTGCCTTTAACTTCTGAGCCATCTTCCCAGCCCCAGCAGCTCCGGTTTAAGGGAGAAATTCCACCTCAAGGCAAGTAGGTAGATGGCCATAAAGAAGGACATCTGAGGTTCTCCTCTGGCCTCTGTGCATACACCACACCACCGATACTCGACACACAAGTAAAAATAACACAACTGAAAGGAGATATAGGAAATTCACAAAAAAAGGCACTTCAATTTTTTATCTCTTTCCCTGCACTCCATAGCATCTCACTCTAGCCCAGGCTGACTTAGATCTTATTCTGCATCCTCAGGCTGGCCTGAAACAACAATCTTCCTATCTTAGCCTCTTGAGTGCAAGGATTAAAGGCATGCTCCACCATGCCCAGCTGGCCTTTAACTTCTTTTTGATTGATAGGTAGTTAATAGGATGAGCACACAGAAAATTAACAAAGATATGGAAGAATTCATTAATACTACCAACCAACTTAGCCTATTTGAAATTACACAAGAAGCTATGGTGTGTGGTATGTTTTATGTGTAGTGTGAGTGTGTGTGCATATGCTGTTCATAGATGCCCACACAAGGGAAGGCTGGAGGAAGATGTCAGGTGTTCTCCTCTATTGCTCTTCTGCCTTATTTTCTTCAGACAGAGTCTCTCATGGAACCTGGAGCTAACTGTTTTGGTTACACTGGCTGACCAATGAGCCCCAGCTCTCCTCTTGTCACCACCCCTCTCAGGGCTGAGTTTACAGGCATGCATGGCCATGCCTTAACTCTTTACATGTATTCTGGGGATTTAACTCAGGTCCTCATGCTTGTACAGCAAGCACTCTTACTCAGTGGGTCATCTCCCACCACCCACCACTTTTTAAACATACGTAGAACATTCATCAAGAAAGATCATCTATGAGCCAGGCATGGTGGTGCACACCTTTAATCCCAGCACTCGGGAGGCAGAGGTAGGAGGATCACAGTGAATTCGAGGTCACCCTGAGACTACATAGTGAATTCCAGGTCAGCCTGCGCTAGAGTGAGACCCTACCTCAAAAAAGAAAGAAAGAAAGAAAGATCATCTATGAGGCTACTAAGCAAATCTCAAAAAATGTAAAATGAATGAAATTATAAAAATATGATTTTGGGGGGGGGCTGGAGAGATGGCTTAGCAGTTAAGGTGCTTACCTGCGAAGCTTAAGGACCCATGTTCTACTCTCCAGATCCCACAAGTGTCTGGAGTTGGATTACAGTGGTCTTTGTCTCTCTGCCTCTCACTATCTAAAATAATATTTAAAAATATGATTTCTTACCATAAAATGGAATTAAATTGGAAACTCAGAAAACTCTATCTGTAAAATTTGCAAATATTTGCAAACTAAGCCCCATATTTTAAGTATCCAGTAGGTCAATGAATAAATTACAGGAGAAGTTATAAGAAAAAACTTTTTTTCAAAGTAGGGTCTGGCTCTAGCCCAGGCTGACCTGGAATTCACTATGTGGTCTCAGGTTGGCCTCGGACTCACAGCAGTCCTCCTACCTTAGCCTCCTGATGCTGGGATTAAAGGCATGCACCATGATGCCCAGCCAAGAAAATGTTTTCTTATTTATTTAGTTGAGAGAGAGAAAGGCAGATGAGAGAGAGAAAGAGAGAGGGAGAGAATGGGCATGCCAGGGCCTCTAGCCACTGCAAACAAACTCCAGATGCATGTGCCACCTTGTGCATCTGGCTTACGTGGGTACTGGGCACTTGAACCTGGGTTCTTAGGCTTCGCAGGCAAGCACCTTAACCACTAAGCTATCTCATCTCCCCAGCCCAAGAAAATATTTTTTAACTAAACCATAATCAAAATTTACATACAGTTAAAGCTGTGCTTTGGGAGGATTTTTGGCTGATATCTTTGAATGGGGACAACAAAAAGATTAAGTATAAATATCTGAATGTTTATATTGAAATAAAGAAATTTTGGTAGACATTATTAAAAGTACTAAAGCTCAAAAAGTATTAAAGCACATATTTTCTCATCATATATTCTCTTAAAAGTATAGAAGAAGAATGTCCCATGATTCCTAGAAGGAGTATTTCCTATAGAAACACAACTGAAGCTTAAATTATATTGAACTTATGCCCATAAAATAGAATTGGAGCCAGGCATGGTGGTGCACACCTTTAATCCCAGCACTGGGAGGCAGAGGAAGGAGGATTGCTGCAAGTTCAAGGCCACCCTGAGACTCCATAGTGAATTCCAGGTCAGCCTGGGCCAGAGTGAGAGCTTACCTAAAAAAACAAAACAAAACAAAACAAAACCAAACACAGAATTGGTAGGCTGGGGAGATTGCTCAATGGTTAAAGGTGCTTGCTGGCCCTGGTCTGATTCTCCAGTACCCATGTAAAGCCAGATGCACAAATATTGCATGTGTCTGGAGTTCATTTGCAGTGGCAGGAGGTCCTGGTGTGCTCACTCTCTTTTCTTTCAAATAAAGAAATAAAATTAAAAATAAAAATAAAAATAGAGCAGAATTAGTAAAATAAATAAAAACAAACTCAACCTGCATTTATTTTCCCAGGTCATTTTCTATTTATGCTCTCATACACTTTTTATTCAACAATATATGAAGAGTACTTACTATGTTCCATGAATATAATAGTAATATAGGACAGAGCTACAAAGAGTGAAAATCCTAACCATTTATGGATCTTACAGCAGGAGACTAGGAGAGATAGACTATAGACAATTAACAGAAAAATATGTGCAGTGGTTCATAAAATGGAGGTAAGTATAATAGAGAAAAACAGAGCAGGAGAGTGAGGAAGGATTGTAATTTTTCTCATCCCTACTTCCCACCATGAGAAAGGAACCCAGGTCTTCTTGTATGCCAGGTAAGTGCTTTTCCATTGAGTTATACTTTCAGCAGCTCAGCAGTTATAAAGTGAACAGAAAGACCTCACTGATTAGATGGCATTTGAGGAAAGATAAGAAGGAAAGGAACAAATTATCTGAAACTCTGGACCAAATACTGGGAGGACAGATGGGCGTTGAAGGAGGAAGAAGCCACCGTAGGAAGAGCCAAGAGTAGACTATTAAGGGAGGTAGGAGGAAGGAGTGGGCAGGGAAAACCAAATATTTTTGCAGGGTCTTTCATTTTGATACTCAGGAAATGTGAAGCCTCTGGAGGATTCTGAGTGAAGACAAGATCTACTAAGATTTTAATGTGTTATTCTGGCATGATGAAAATAGATTGAATGGAGCCAAGCATTGTGACGCACACCTTTAATCCCAGCACTCAGGAGGCAGAGGTAGGAGGATTGCCCTGAATTCAAGGCCACCCTTAGACTACATAGTGAATTCCAGGTCAGCCTGGGCCAGAGTGAGACCCTGCCTCCAAAAAAAAAAAAAAAAAAAAAAAAAGATTGAGTGGTAGGAAAATAAGGAGGACTATTATAAGAACCCAGTGAGAAATGGTGGTTTCTTGTTCTGTTAAATGGGGATGATGAAAGGGTGAGGGTGCAATGATGTAGGTGAGAAAAACACTGCTGAATCACTATTCTTGTTTTTATTTATTTATTTGAGAGAGAGAAGGGAGGGAGAGAGAGAATGGGCATGTCAGGGCCTCTAGCCACTGCAAACAAACTCCAGATGCATGTGCCACCTTGTGCTTCTGGCTTTATATGGGTACTGGGGAATCAAACTCTGGTCCCTAGGCTTTGCAGGCAAGCACCTTAACTGCTGAGCCATCTCTCCAGCCCATGAATTCTTGAGTGGGGTGACAGACTTAATGTACAAACTGTAGGGATGCTGAGCTGGGAACACTTCATTCATAGGGGGAAAAGGGAGGCAGAAAATTCAGGCACAGATACACACAGGTGACTATGTGATGCTGGTAGGGAGGTGGTCTGTGTAAGCTCTCTTATGATTACTTCCATTTCTCATGGAAATAGGAAGCAAGGGCTGAAAAGGAAGATGGGAGAGGAAGTGCTGTTGCTTCCAAGAAGTAACACACAATGGATTACCGAAACAGAATGAATTGATTGGCCATAGTCGATCTTTTCAAGCCAAGGTACATTTATTTGAAACAGATCTCCAACATCTTGCTCCTAAATCTCTGCACATGTAGAAGCACTTTATCAATATTTATTCACCTTTATTATGCATATGCTACTCCAGGGAGAGAGCAAATCTTGCCCTCTAGTAAGAGTGTATACGACTAGAGTATGTGTAGCTAAATGGATGGGATATTAGCAGGCTTCTAGCTTCCTTTTACACTTGCGGAAGTGAGGCTCTATCCTGAATTCCTTCCTATACAAGATCATCTACAAAGGACAGTCAATTCTTTGTAAGTTTACAGTCTTTAGTATGTGGATTTATCATTTGCCCTGACTACTGTACAAGTGAAAACCTTAAGGAGAAAATTAATGTCAGAGAGGGAAAGATGCTTATTGCAAAATGTTACAATATTGAAAATGTCTTCAAAGAGGCCCTGAGGTATTTTTAATCTCTGTGTATATGTATGTGTTTGTACACACCTGTAAGTGCCTGTGTAGGAGGTCAGAGAACAACCTTGGGTGTTGGTCCTTGCCTTGCACCTTGTTTGAGGGAGGGTCTCTTGTTCACTGCTGTTGCCCAGGCTAACTGGCCAGCGAGCTTCCAGGATTCTCCTCTTTGCCTCCGTTCTCACCATAGGAGCAGTGGGAGTACAGGTGTGTGCTACTGCATCTGGCTTGACATGGGTTCTGAGGGTCCAAACTCAAGTCCTCACACTTGCTTGGCAAATGCTTTACTCACTGAGCCATCTCCCCAGCTCAACTTTCCTTTTGATGCTAAATTTCATTTTTTAAATTTTATTTTCTTTTTGATAATTTTACACATATATATAATAATCTATGTTGACAGATTCACCCTCCATTACCCTCTCTGATCCCCCCTTTTCTCCTACTAAGCCCCTTATTTTTCCAAACTGGAGCCCTTACTTTTTTGGCATGTATGTAGGTGCATGTCTATGAGTGTGGAAGCCAGAGGTCTTTCGCAAACACTTTCAACCTTATTTATTGAGATAGGGTCTCTTATTGAACCCAGAGCTCACCAATTCTGCTAGTTTAGCCAGTGAGCATGCTGAGGAGGTTCTTCTGTCTCCACCTCCCAAACACTGGGATTACAGGTGCACACTACTATGCCTGGCATTTACGTGGGTGCTGGAGATTTGAATTCAGGTCCTCATGCTTATGTGACACACACTTAACCCACTGAGCCATCTCCTCAGCCCTAATCCCTTCCTACTTTCGTGTCTTTTTCTGGGGACCCACTAAGTTAAGTTAGGTTTGCTTACATGGGTATGGGAGAAGGGTTATTTACTGGAGCACATGCAACTTAACAGTGACTATACCACTGAGGACCATGACATCCTTTCTCAGTTACTACCAACTGTCAGTAGACCAGCTGGAGGGGTGGGGCCTCAAGAAGCCCTTTTACCACCCATGACTGAATGTTGACAGGCTGAGGAAATCACAGCTACTTTGAGTTCATGAGTATAATGGTCATGTTGTGTCCAGGAGAGAGCATTCCACAGCACTCCTCCCCATCCTCCAGCTCTTACATTCTTTGTGTCACCTCTTCTGTGACATTCCTGGAGCCTTGAAGACAGAGCTAGAGATGTCCTGTTTAGGGCTGAGCACACTAGGCTGGGTCTCTTGTTCACCACTGTGTATGCCTGGCTAGCTGCCCCACAAGGTTCCAGTAGATCCTCCTGTCTCTGCCTGCTATCTCTGTATGAGAACTGAGATTAGAGCCACTGTTACCTTTGTATGAGGACTGGGACTACAGATATCACTCTGTAGGAGGAATAGGATTACAGATGTTCTATCTCTGTATGAGGGCTGGTATTACAAAGGCTGCCATCTCTGTATGAGGGCTGGGATTACAGAGGATGCTATTGCTTTTTGTTGTTAATATTTTATTTTTATTTATTTATTTGAGAGAGAGAACTAGGCAGAGGAAGAAAGAGAGAGAGACAGAGAGACAGAGAGAGAGAGAATATGGGTGTGCCAGGGCCTCCAGCCACTGCAAACGAACTCCAGATTCATGTGCCACCTTGTGCATCTGGCTTACATGGGTCCTGGAGAATCAAACCGAGGTCATTTGGCTTTGCAGGCAAGCACCTTAACTGCTATGCCATCTCTCCAGCTCCAGAGGCTGCTATTTGTGTATGAAGGCTGGATTACAGATGTTGCTAACTCTGTATGAGGGCTGGATTACAGAGGCTGCTATCTCTGTTATGAGGGCTGGGATTACAGAGGCTGCTATCTCTATATGAGGGCTGGGATTACAGAGGCTGCTATCTCTGTATGAGGGCTGGATTACAGAGGCTGCTATCTCTGTTATGAGGGCTGGGATTACAGAGGCTGCTATCTCTGTATGAGGGCTGGATTACAGAGGCTGCTATCTCTGTTATGAGGGCTGGGATTACAGAGGCTGCTATCTCTGTTATGAGGGCTGGGATTACAGAGGCTGCTATCTCTATATGAGGGCTGGGATTACAGATGTTGCTATCTCTGTATGAGGGCTGGATTACAGAGGCTGCTATCTCTGTTATGAGGGCTGGGATTACAGAGGCTGCTATCTCTGTATGAGGGCTGGATTACAGAGGCTGCTATCTCTGTATGAGGGCTGGATTACAGAGGCTGCTATCTCTGTTATGAGGGCTGGGATTACAGAGGCTGCTATCTCTGTTATGAGGGCTGGGATTACAGAGGCTGCTATCTCTGTTATGAGGGCTGGGATTACAGAGGCTGCTATCTCTGTTATGAGGGCTGGGATTACAGAGGCTGCTATCTCTGTATGAGGGCTGGATTACAGAGGCTGCTATCTCTGTTATGAGGGCTGGGATTACAGAGGCTGCTATCTCTGTATGAGGGCTAGATTACAGATGTTGCTACTGTTTGGCTTTGCTGCACTAAAGTTGGCTTTTATATGATGTAGTATGGCAGTTCTCCTCTGGTAATAACATGATGTCACTAAGGAGTGGAAAATGTTTGGCCTGGGAGCCATGGCAACTTTGGAGCAGAACAATACTCTGATTGCCAGCTCCCTGCTCCCCTCTCGCTCCACGCCAGCTGCAAGACAATTTGGGAGAAGCTAGATGCTATAGGATGTAGGGTGACTAGAAAGGACCTCCATGATGCTGCTCTCGTGAAGCTGCCATCCTTCATAGAATGTGGTGAGGCTTTGTGTCGATGCAGCTGCCTTTGAGCCACTCAGACTGTGGTAAGTAACCCCTCACCTGTGCTCTGTAAGTAACCCCCATAAACTCATTGGTTCACCACAACTTGACTTTGGTATAGTATAATCATGCTTTGGTCTGTTATTTGAGTTCTACCTGAGGTAAACAGACTTGTGTTCACATCTCTCCAAGAAATTTCATGTAACACACGAGCTCCTGTGACCCAAACCTCAGGCCACCATGCTTGCACAACAGCTTTCCCCACTTGGGTCATCTCCGCAGCCCTCACTAGAAAAGTTTCAAAAGGCCTTCATGTTTTCACTCCATTCTACTTCTTAAATCAATCATTGTCATAATTTACATGCTTTATTACTTATCTTAAACTTGTCTTTTCATTCTCTCACAGATGACAAATGTAACTCAGTAATAATGTCACTAGTATGCAATATTCCTAGATGTGTTTTAAGAAATAATCGCTAAAATCATCTTTTTCTTTTATTCATACATAGCCTTTAGTTATCTTAGCAATTCCTGCCCCTTATTTGCACATATAATTGAAAGTTGGCTGTTACTGCTGCTCTCCAGATTTCATTCTGCTATCATCAACCATGTTCAATCTTCCAGTATATCAGACTATAATTTCCTTGCCTTCTGATAATAGAGGTTATATTTATTTTGGGTTGGAAAGGAGCAGGACCACCATGTCTTGCATGGATTATTTAAATACACAGTTAATCCCAAAACCTTGTTTTTGCCAAGAATACAAATGACTCTCCCTTAGAATCATTGTGGCCACCTCTGTGGAGAGTACAACTGGTGTATGTTTCAAGGGTGCTGCCTAGTCTAACACACTAGTCTAGTTCTAAGGCAGCCCAAGAAGCACTGTACTTACCAAAGCCATCTTTGTCAGGATGAGTTAGTGATGGACATAAGGAATAATGAAACTGGGTTCAAATCTGTTCAGATGAGAATAAGGCCACAGAGCCCCAAATTGAACCTACTCACAAAGTACTCAAGAGAACAAGTGAACATTCAGGGCAAGCAGCCTAACAGGATACTATGTGAGGGGAAGTTGGAATCTAGCCTCAACAGCCATTGCAGGTTTAATGTGGAATCATCTTTTATGTGCCTACACCAGTGATTTTCAAACCAGTGGACATAATGATGACCTACAACAAGGACTGTTAAAGATTGCTGGGGCTGGGAAGATGGTTCAATGGTTAAAGGTGCTTGCTTGCAAAGCCTGCTTGTCTGAGTTCAATTCCCAAGCCATTCAGGTAAGTCAGATGCCCACAAGTGATGTAAGGGTCTGGTGGTTGTTTTCAGTGGCAAGAGGCCCTGGTACATCCAAATACACACACAGGTGCAGGTAAATACAAATTTAAAGAACAGAGATTGCTAGATTTGACTTTTGATCAAGTAGGGACACCATGGGGCCATGGGGCCCAAGAATTGCAGTCTTTTTAAAATTTAAATTTTATTTAAATTCTACTTATTTACAAGTGTGTGTGGGGTCCACCAGAGTGGGTCTCTTGCTGCTGAAAATGAACACCAGATGCACATACCACTTTCTGTTTTTTTTAATATTTTATTTTTATTTATTTGACAGCGAAAGAGGGAGAGAGAGAGAAAAAAAAATGGGCACATGTCAGGGCCTCCAGCCACTGCAAACGAACTCCAGACATGTGCGCCCCCTTGTGCATTTGGCTAACGTGGGTCCTGGGGAATCGAACCTGGGTCCTTTGGCTTTGCAGATAAATGCCTTAACCGCTAAGCCATCTTCCAGCCCTTTCTGTTTGTATCTGGTTTTATGTGGGGTGCTGTGAATGGAATCCTGAGTTAGCAGATTTTGCAGCTAAGCACTTTTAAACCCTGAGCCATCTCCCCAGCACCAAGAACTATTGCCTAATATGTCCCCAGGTGAGGCCAATGCTACTGGTCCTAGAAACATACTTTCAGAACTACCTAAAGCCAGTTATCATGGTGCATATCTGTAACCCCTGCACTTGGGAGGGGGAGGCAGTTCAAGACCAGCCCTTGCTACATAGTGAGTTTGAGGCCAGCCTGGGCTACATAAGATCCTGTCTCAGGAAAAACAATACCAGCCTTAAGCTGTTCCTAGGAGTTTCTGAGCCTGATATTTTAAGTTTGGATGCTCCTTCATCTATTAGAAATTCAGACAATTAAAATGACCAACCTTTGAAGTTATGGAGGTAGAAGAATTTCTTGTTGGTCAGACTACTTTGGCTGGGTGTGGTGGCGCACCTCTTTAATCCCAGCACTTGGGAGGCAGAGGTAGGAGGATCACCATGAGTTTGAGTCAGCCTGAGACTACATAGTGAATTCCAGGTCAGCGAGGCTAGAGTGAGACCCTACCTCGAAAACAAACAAAAACCACTTGGAGAATCATTTGATGTGGTGGTTTAAATTAGGTGTCCTCCATAAACCCATGTGTTCTGAATTCATGCTTCCCAGATGGTAGAAATTGTAGAGCTAAAAAAGTGGAGCCTTGCTGGAGGAGGTGTGTTGCTGGTGCTGGATCCTAAGGCTTATTAACCTTCAACTTGCCAGTGTTAGTTGGCTCACTCTCCTGCTGCTGTTTACCACCTGCTGTGGCAGAGGTGATGTCCAATCTCTGCTCATGCCATGATTTCCCCTGCCATCATGAAGCTTCCCACAAGAGTGTAAGCCAAAATAACTCTTTCCTTCCATCAGCTGCTTTTGGTGGGGTGCTTTATCCCAGCAATGAGAAGGGAATTGCAGCAACTACAGTTCTTCAAGATTTTATTTTCATTCCTCTTGCATTGCCATCTTGAGGTAGGTTATTCCCTGAGTTACACTAGCTGGCAGAAAATTCATTCTCTGGTACTCTCCAGCAGGATGAGTGTCCTCGAAGGACTCTACTTAATATCAAATTTGAGACTTGCCTTTCTGAGTTAGAAGTGTCTGGGCACTATAGTTTGGCTTGTTGAGTATTAAAGGCTTGGTCTTCCGCCAGGCACAACTGGGAAGCAGTAGAACCCTGAGGAGGTATGGCATAGGGGAAGTTTAGTCATACCCTCAATGGGGACTATGGGACTCTGGTCTTCTCTATTTGCATTCTAGCTGCCCTGAGGTGAGCAGCCTGCTGCACCGCATGCATCTACCATGATGTGCTGCTTACACCAGGTCAAAGGTAATGGACCATGTGCATCTACCATGAAGTTCTGCTTACACCAGGTCAAAGTCAATGGACTGAGCAACCATGGACTGATAGCTCTGAAACTATGAACCAAAATAAAATTTTTCTTTTCATGTTATGCCAGGTATCAGAAAGATGATTAACATATTGGGCTTCCTAGGTACAAAGACTTTTTGAAAGTTCCACAGCTTTCTTGTGAGACATCAAAAGAGCAAGTAGGGGTGGGAGGCACGGAACATGCTCTCCCTGAGCTTGGTGTGAGGGACCTTAAGGACAAGAGCTATGTCTTCTTGCTGCAGGGATGAGATTCTACAAGCAGAGATGACAGAGTTGCTTTAAGTTCTAGGTGAATACAAAACCAACTGCAGTGAAGGCTCTGAAGCCACAGAATCCCCTGACTACTTTGTGGGGAGGTTCGAATTAGGGATCTATGACACTGTTCTCCACATAGCAAGTTTGAATTCAGTTTGCACAAACTAATTCTTGAGAAATTTCCTAATTTGTAAAACAAGGACACTTCCACCTGTAAGGGCTTTTGGGAGGATTAATATACTAAGTCGAATTACTATGGTACTTTGCATATGATGGGCCCTTTATCTAATGGGAGTGTAGCTACATCTGTGGGAAAACTGATGTACACCATGCTGTAGGAAGTTTAGTTAACTCAAAGTATGCCTGGTTCTCTTAGGATGTGAGTACTGATGTTACTCCTCAGGGAAATCAAGCAGTTGCTTTGGGAGCTGTAGTTTACTCACTCATAGGCATATGCACTCCCATAGGTGGATGTAAGGTTGTAGCGTATTAGCTGATCAGGTAACCGTCATGCCACATTAGCATTGGAAGACTTACAGGATTTAGTATGACTATTCATAGTATGGAAATATGTTTTAAGAGCTAGAAGGAAAAGGGTTGGTTTATTTCAACTAAATTCATTTTGCAGGTTGTCTTGGAAGATTTTAAATACTTGTAATATTTAGGGTTCTTGGTTCTGAGTGGCTTTGTTCTCACCTGCTCCATGCTGAATCTTGCCCATTGTGCTCTATCCACAAAGCATTATTTGTATTTGACCTGTGTGTCCAAATGAAGAAAAACCCATCAGTATGTCCAAGTCTTGTTTAGGGAAAAATTTTGGAAGAGCAGGAATTTCCAGTCAAATGGGAGAGTAAGGGAAGAAGTTGGCATGCCAGAAGCAGTGGGGCTCTTCTTTGTGCTTCTGTCCATCATCCCCTCTTTAGAGGTAACATCACTCATAGGTTCATGATGAGCACTGTCTCAACAGCTCACTTTTCAGCTTATTGGCAGTTTAGTATCTATGTTTGTATTCTAAGTTTGTGGTTGAAGTCTAGAATCTTTTTGCCTTAGGAATATCTTTTCCTATGCCATAAATTTACTCAAAGAAGAAAATAATCAGAAACCAACTTTAAAAAAATCTGTATTATAAAATTTAAATGTATCATATTTACTTCACAAAGGGAAGTTTCCTTTTTTATTTTATTCCGTAAGGACTTCAAATGCTCAAAAACAAACACCACTAGCAAAGGAAGTAATAAATAATTTCAGAATGTATGTACAGAATACACTCTCATCTCCTGCCTCTATTTCCCCACTGTCTTCTCTAAGTTCCTGCTACTTTTACTGAGAGAGCTAAGGACCACCACAGTCATGATCTCAATTACAGGAGATCCTGACTTTCAAGTGTGCATTAAACAAGCATTTGCCAGTTCCCAAACATTTATTGCATAAACATCATAATACCTGGATTAACCCAGTACTGAAAGAACAGATGCATTCTGGGTGATTTCATACTACTTGTTTTACTTCTGTATAGGCTTGAAACTTTTCTAATAAAAATGTTTAAAACTTTAAATACAAATCTCAAATATCTTCAAAGAATCAACATCAGACAAAATTGGATGGCAATTTAAGAACTTCTAATAATTTGAGCCCACCCAGAGATGTTCCTTTTAAAAAACTCTTCTAATAAGAAGTAAAAACTTTCATTTGAATTACATCCATAACAGATAGTAAACCTGCTACCAAAATGTTGAAAGCATTTGAAATAATGCATCTATTTTGGATTTTCCAAAATGTCACATTATCATTCCTCATAATTAAGAATTATTTTTCTTTCACACTAGGGATTGTGACATGCACCTGTAATCCCAGAACTTGGGAGATGAAGGTAGGATGGTGGCATTCAAGGTCATCCTTGGCTACATCACAAGTTTAAGGTCAGCTCAGGTTATATGATACTGTGTCTCAAACAACAACAGAACGTCTTTCAAATGTCTACATGAGGCATTTCAAAAAATCATGTAGGGATCTTGAGTGATGACTCAGCCATTAAAGTGCTTGCTGTGGAAGTATAAGGCCTGGAGTTCAGACCCCAGCACCCACATAAATGTCAAGTGGGTTTAGCAGCCTACTTGTAATCCCAGTGCTGAACAGGCAGAGGCAGGAGACCCCAGGACAAGCTAGCTAGCCAGATAAGCCAAAACAAGGGCTCCAGTGAGGGACCCTTCCTCAATAAATATGGCAGACAGCACTTGAGAAAGACCCCCATATCAACCTCTGGCCTACATAGGGATGTGCACACACATATGCATTCACACACACATGCCCACATACATACACACATACACAGAGAGAGAAAAGGAAAAGAATCATTTTAGGTTAGGTGTGGTGATTCATACCTATAGTCACAGCATTTGGGAGGCTGAGGCAAGTAGGATGGTAGCAAGTTCAAAGCCAGCATGGGCTACATAGCGAGGCCAAAACAGCCTGAGCTAGAGTAAGACCCTGCCTCAAAATAAAGAAGTAAAACACACACACACCTAAAAATCACTATACAGGGCTGGGAAGATGGCTCAGTGGTTAAAGGTGCTTGCATGCAAAGCCTGCCAGCCCAGCTTCAAATCCCAAGCCAACCATGAAAGCCAGATGCAAAAATTGGCACAAGCGCCTGGTGTTCATTTGCAGCAAGAGACCCAGCATTCCCATACACAAACACAAACATACATTTGCAAATGAACAAATTTCAAAAGTAAAAATAAATGTTTATAAAAACTGACAACAGGGTTGGAGAGATGGCTTAGCAGTTAGGCGCTTGCCTGTGAAGCCTAAGGACCCCGGTTCCAGGCTTGATTCCCCAGGACCCACTTTAGCCAGATGCACAAGGGGGCGCATGCGTCTGGAGTTCATTTGCAGTGGCTGGAGGCCCTGGCGCGCCCATTCTCTCCCTTCCTCCCTCCCTCTCTCTCTCTCTCTCTCTCTCTCTCTTTCTCTCTCTCTCTGTCTTTTTCTTTCTCTGTCACTTTCAAATAAATAAATAAAATTTTTTTTAAAAAGTGACAACATAAAATTTAACTGAATTGAGGCAGAGCTCCTTACCAAGCTGGGTGCAAATTAAGGACTTTAAATTCTGAAGATTTAATCTTCACTTTAATCTTCACTGACATTTTCTGATTTAACAAACACAACACTTTTAGAAAGCATTAATTTTTCAAATAAAATACCAATACTTATTACCTTTATATATTTCCATTTTATTTAAAGCATCTAAAAATTCTTAAACTCATATTTAAAAAGGCATCTCTTTTAGTATTTCTATCTTCTTAAAAATTGCTTAAGATAAGTCCATTAGGCTTTCTAAATTAAATTCAAAGTTTAAAAGTTTATTTTAGCTGTAGTCAATTAATAAATTTTGTATAGCATACTTCAGATCTTTTACAAACAAAATATTTTAAAACCTTATGATGGCATTGGAATAAGAGAACAATAATTACAGCAGAAAAAATAATAAATGATATCCGATATGCCGTCTACTATGTACCTATGAGTTGTACCGAATAATCATTACAGCAGATGTCCTTAGAGAACAAAGAACAGGAACATATAAAGGTAGGGGAGGCATGAAAGCGACTTTCTGTTATCTTCTGCTGTGTGGTCTTTCACTGCACAATTCTTTAAACAGAAAGAGGTCTCCTCAAGGGCAAGTTCTTACCCTCCTGACAGCAGAATAATGTGTTTGTGTAGTATATGATTACACCAGACAAGACTGTGAACATGTGTGATTTATTCATGATCCTACTCTGCTGCCTTTAAAGATAAAGAATGCATTCCAGTCAATTGTGTATGAGACTGGTAATTCCCCAGAAGGGTCCAGTCAGAGAATATTATGTTATTTTAAAACATTAAAAACAAAACCAACTTTTGGTGTTCATTTTCTTTCCAGATAATATAAATTAATGCCTTCCTTTATTTTAAAAGAGGAAAATCTAGCATGAATAAGTACTATAAGTAGTTTTTAATTTTTCTTCATGTAAGCAAAATTTTCCCATAAAACACATTTCAGACATCTTTATATGCAAATAACTTAAAAAATCTGTGTAAGATAAAAATAACACAACCATCAGCATAGCTAACAGGAAGCCAGATCAAGGTACACGTCTCCTGAAAACAAGCTGCTCACAGTCCCACAATACAATCCCCAGAGGAATCCTATCTTCTTTAACTTGCTGGGAGGGAACGCCCATAGGAATTATTCAAACTGAAATCTCAAAGCAGGGTCACCTAGGGGAAATGAGAGAGCTGTAACTTGAGGGTAATTATTTTCTAATAATAACAGCAAACAACCTTAAATGATAAGGTAGTAAGAGTTTCAACTTCAACAGGTAGAATTGTGATGCACTTACAGACATTTGCTAGCTAAGGAGTAAAATATACAACAAATGGACACATGCCATTTTTTTCTTTAAAAAAATATTTTCCAAGGCACTTATTTGTTAACTGTAGATACACTTAAGTGGTATTTAAAAAAAAAAAAAAAAAAACAGGGAACTCAAGAGGACTGCCCTTGTACAGAACACATTCTACACATGGTTTGTTTCATTTAGTAAGGTAGGAGCCATTATTATTTCCATCTTACAATAAAGAGCTAGGGCACAGGGAAGTAAGTACACTTGAACAAGATCAAAACCCAGAATACAAAATTAGGTATCTTGTCTCTACAGTATTTTTTTTTTTTTTCAGGTAGGGTCTCGCTCTAGCCCAGGCTGACTTGGAATTCACAATGATCCTCCTGCCTCTGCCTCCCTGAATGTTGGGATTATAAAGGCATGTGCCACCATGTCCTGCCAGCTCTTGCTTCTTTTTTAATCTTGGTTTTTCAAGGCAGGGTCTTGCTCTAGCACAGGCTGACCTGGAATTTACTATGTAGTCTCAGGGTAGCCTTGAACTCATGGTGATCCTCCTACCTCTGCCTCCTGAATGCTGGGATTAAAGCTGGCAGCTCTTGCATTTAATTTAGCTGATTCTGTAATGCGAAATTGGATTTTTAGCCCCATTATGATGCAAAACTTTTCCTCCAAAGCTGTTAATTCTGACTTTCTTTGTGAACTTCCATTTCTATCATTCAGTGTGACTACTAAGCTTGGTTGTTCCCAATTCATCTTCTGGTTTCACCAGCTTTCCTGAATAGCCTAGGTCCCAGTCATTTCAGTGCCTAAATCTCTAGTGTAGGGCTCCTAAGTCAAATAAAGGTGGTCCCTGTAAGAGTCATCTTCAGTTCTTCTCAGCGAGACTTCACTGCTGACTTCTCCGGGAAACAGTCATCATGCTGCCTGTCTTTAAATGAGCTGTCACAATTACTTAGCAGCCCTCTCAATGGCACTTCACAGTACCCACATTTCGCCTATGACTAAATTTCCAAATGTATTCTCTCTCCTTTTATAGATTGCCTTAGAATGGAATTTACTGGGCTGGAGGGATGGCTTAGCAGTTAAGGTGTTTGCCTGCAAAGCCAAAGGACCCAGTTTCAATTCCCCAGGATCCACGTTAGCCAGATGCACAAGGGGGCGCATGCATCTGGAGTTCGTTTGCAGTGGCTGGAGGCCCTGGCGCGCCCACTCTCTCTCTCTCCCTGTCAAATAAATAAATAAAATTTCTCTGTCAAATAAATAAATAAATAAAATATTTTTAAAAAAGAATGGAATTTACTTAAAATCTACCCAAAGTAGATAACATATAGGATGCTCAGTTAAATTTGAATTTTAAATAACCAAGGAATGCTTTAGTATAATGATGTTCCAAAAATTATTTTGGAGAAGTACTTAAATGGTACTTGAGAAAAAAAGTCACAGCTGGGCATGGTGGTGCACACACCTTTAATCCCAGCATTCTGGGAGGCAGAGGTAGGAGATCACAGTGAGTTCAAGGCCATCCTTGATACATGCTACATAGTGTATTCTAGGACAGCCTGGGCTAGAGTGAGACCTTACCTTGAAAAACAAAACAAACAAACAAACAAAAATCACAAATATACTGAGAACCTACCAAATACTGCATGAGACATACTTGGTACTAAAATATATTCACTATAAGCCTGGCATGGTGGTATACATCTGTAATCCTACCTGCTTGGGAGCCTGAAGCAGGAAGAAAGTTTGATGCTAGCTTGGACAAAATAGCAACTGAGATCTCATCTCAAAACACACACACACACACACACACACACACACACACACACGGCGGGGGCGGGGGTGGGCATTGTCTGGAATTCAACTTTAAGTGGGAACCTAGGTTTTTTTGGTTAAGTCAAATCAAATCAAATTCCCTTCTTTCCAATCCTTCCTCTTTCATAAGGTTAATTACTGTATTAATCAGCTTTCATCATTATCATGAAATATCTGCAGCAGTTAACGTATAAAAAGATTTGTTTTAGCCACTGTTAAGGAGGTTCATCTACGAGCAGGTGCTCCATTGTTGTGTCTCTGGTGGGGATGGCACATCATGGCAGGAGCACATGGCAGAACAAATCAGTGACATCATGAGCCAGGGAACAGAATGAGAGACGGGGGTCTTACGATTCCCTTCAGTGGCATGTCTCCAGTGGCCCACGTACCTCCATTAGGCTCTATTTTTCAAAGGCTCTACCGTCTCCCTATCATGCCATCCTAGACATCATACATTTAATACATGGGCCTTTAGGGAACACTTAGTTAAACCATAGCACTTATGTTATTCATCTTCTCCCTACTTCCTCACTCAGTATATTCTTCACCTCTCCATGAGTTCATGCCTTTGCCATGCCACTTTGCAATTTCTTTAAGAGACATTCTGTTTCTCCAGCCCTTGAATATATGGGCTTGGTCATATAAATTGCTGTGGTCAATAGAAAGAAGTCTACATCTCAACAGGTCTCAGTAGGCTTGCAGCTAGCTGTACAAGCAAGCTCTGCTGAAACCAGGCAGGCCTCACCTGTGAAATGTAATAGTAATTATTGTCATAAGTCACTGTGTTTTATTTTACCTGGATAGAAACTCTGGGAAGCAAGGAGCAGCTCTTCAAATGCTGGTCTTTGGCAGTATTTGACTGTGATAAGAGGCAGCAGCAGTAATTGGCACCCGCTAGTGATATAGTCTTCATGTGGGCTTTGGGTACTGGGACCCTGGGCCCTTAGCAGTGGCCAGCATTGCAGCCTGGTGACTGGGACCCTCATTTCAAAATCTCTGGAACTCTTCTGGCAGCCAGGGCTGTAGTTCTCTTGTCCATCTTATACAACCTTTTATCCTTTAATCTTGGTTCATTGAGGCTTGTGTTTTGGATCAATTTCAGCAGTTAGGCCACTAGGAAAGTGCCCTATCTTTGGCCAATGTGGAAGTTGTTGTAGGATCATCTAGAGCTCATCAAAGCTTGTGATGACAAATATTCTGGTACAAGCCGGGCATGGTGGTGCATGCCTTTGATCCCAGCATTCAGGAGGCAGAAGAAGAAGAATCACCGTGAGTTCGAGGCCACCCTGAGACTACATAGTAAATTCCAGGTCAGCCTGGGCTACAGAGTGAGACCCCACCTCAAAAAAACAAAAAATAAAAAATAAAAAATTCCGGTACAAACCGTTTCTAACAGCCCTGGCTGATGGTAAGTTGTGATCATCCTGTAGCTTTCTCAGGTGTCTGTGCAGGATTCCAGACAGGATGCTGGCATATGGTAGTCCACTTGGCTGACTGACAGTCCTTTTGCACAAGGCAGCAACAGCAGCAAGGGAGAGCCCAACAGCTGCTAATTAGGGAGTTAATTTGCCCCATATTCAATGTCTTTGCAAATTTTCAGGAACATGGTCAGGAGTGCATGCAATATAAACCTAATGATGTTATAACCAACACCAATTACTTACTTTTATTTTTCGGTTGTTTTGAGTTGAGTCTCACTCTAGCCCAGGCTGACCTGGAATTCACTATGTAGTCTCAGCCTGGCCTCAAACTCATGGTGATCCTCCTACCTTGGCTTCCCAAGTGTTGGGATTAAAGGCATGCACTACCACGTCTGGCTCAACACTAATTATTTTAACTGTGCTTTAACCATTCTTGACATCTGCTCCATGACCTAGACAAAGGGGGGTTCCTCTTATGTCTCAACACCACTTAAAAAAAATTTTTTTTTTAATTTTTTTTTGTTCATTTTTATTTATTTATTTGAGAGCGACAGAGACAGAAAGAGGCAGATAGAGAGAGAGAGAGAGAGAGAGAATGGGCGCGCCAGGGCTTCCAGCCACTGCAAACGAACTCCAGACGCGTGCGCCCCCTTGTGCATCTGGCTAACGTGGGTCCTGGAGAATCGAGCCTTGAACCGGGGTCCTTAGGCTTCACAGGCAAGCGCTTAACCGCTAAGCCATTTCTCCAGCCCAAGAAAAATTTTTTTAAATAATTTTTATTTTAACTTTATTTACTTATTTGCAAGCAGAGAGAGAGAGAGAGGAGAGACAGACAGAGAGAGAATGGGCACACCAGGGCCTCTAGCTACTGAAAACTACCTCCAGATGCATGTGCCCCTTGTGCATCTGGCTTACATGGGTCCTGGAGAATTGAACCTGGGTCCTTTGGCTTCATAGGCAAATGCCTTAACCACTAAGCCATCTCTCCAGCCCTCAACACCACTTTTAGGTTTCTTCTTAAAAAAAAATACTGCATCAATCCTTCCTTTCTTCCTTCCCTCCCTCCCTCCTTCCTTCTTTCCTTCCTTCTTTCTGTCTCTCCCTCCCTCTTTCTTTTCTGTCCGAGGTAGTGTCTCATTCTAGCCCAGGCTGACCTAGAATTTACTATGTAGTCCCAGGCTTGCCTTAAACTCACAGTAATCCTCCTACCTCTGCCTCCGGAGAGCTGGGTTTAAAGGTGTGCACCACCATGCCTGGCCATCCTAGTTCATATTAGTAATAACTCCTTTTACCCTATGTCCTTTAACTCCTGGATTAAGGATATTTTTGAAGCTTTTGTTAATTACTGTCCTATTTTTATATCTAACTTCTTTTGTTCTTTTGACAGTACTGGGGATTGAACTCAGGGCTTTGTGCATGATAGGCAAGCACTCTGCCACTGAGCCACACTCCCAGCCTTCTATCTAACTTCTTAATAGTTGAACATATACTAAGCTGTCATTATGTACTTGCACTATTTGTCCTGAGGGTTGTAAGAGCCTTCAGGAGCATTCTATAGCTGTTAATCTTCTGTATCCATCAGAAGATTCTATGGTGCCAACTCTTGGTGGGTGATGAGGGAAATCTGCTAAAAAGAATAAGTACTTGTTTATGATAGAGGGTGTGTGTCTGGGGAAGGTTTGCTTGAGGAGTCAGTCAGAGACTATACCAGGAATTTCTGAACTGCTGGAACCAGGAGGCAGGAAGTTTGGCAGCATTGAACTAGTGATCAATTCTAAACCAAAGACAACTAGGTTGAGCAAAGATGAGACTTCCAGGAAGCCAAACATAAATGTCAAGTGAAAAGACCCAAAAGACTGAATGTGAGATGAGATGAATACCAGGCAGAAACAAAGCAGGAACAATAGTTAAGTAACAGGGTGATGGAGACCTGGAATGGTGGGCTTTCTGAGAGGCCTAATTTGTTGGTAAATGGAGTTGTCTAAGAAAGTAGAAGTTAAGTTGGCAGCCACTTATCATCTCTAATGCATACATGAAAAACATCATAGCAAACACAGAAAATTAAACAAATCTAATCTGAGAAGATTTAATTTGAACTTCATTTCTTTCTCCTGCCCTGTCACATAATTTGTTTCACATGTTTACACAAGTGCAAGTGAGACCCTGAGGATGAAATTTTTTAAGATTTTATTTTTATTTATTTATTAGAGACAGAGAGAGAGCAAGGGAGTGAGAATGGGCACACCAGGGCCTCTAGCCACTGCAAACGAACTCCAGATGCATGTGCCACCATGTGCATCTAGCTTACGTGGGACCTGGAGAATCGAACTGGGGTCCTTAGGCATGCACCTTAGCCACTAAGCCATCTCTCCAGGCCCTGAGGATAACATTTTAAAATTCCTTTCTTTTATGGCCAGGTATGGGGGCACATGCCTTTAATCCCAGAATTTGCAAGGCTGAGATAGGAGGATGGCTGTGAATTTGAGGGCAGCCTGAGACTATGTAGTGAATTCCAGGTCAGCCTGGGCTAAAGCAAGACCCTACCTTGAAAAATTTTTTTTTCTTTATATTATGGACAAAGGAAAAAGTATTTTTAGAGAAATAACAATGCAGTACCAAATAAAATATAAACTCCTAATGTTCTTCTTCTTCCTCTTTGCTAGTTTTTAGTCTTTTAATCCATCAATCATTAAACCATGCATTTGTCTGCAACTATTTTGGAAAATTCTAAAATATTTTACAAAGGTAATATAAAATACACAAAATTATAAAATCTCACTTAATCCTAAGAAGTAAATATTTATTTTTGAAAGCTAAAAAAGAAAAAATCTTTGAACCAGCTACAGCTGCCTTGTAGAACACGTGTTCCTATCACTCTGAGAAGCTGGATGGGACTGCACCTCTTACCACACTCAGTGTTCTCCCACACTGCCAGCAAGCATTGTGGCAAAGACTAATGTTCACATGAAAAGTATAGCAAATTTTACTTTAAATCTTATTGTAAATTTACAGTAGACCCCACAATAAACTGTATAATAAATTTTGTTATTTTGAATTAAAAGCTGAATAAAGTACATTTTAAAAGCATTTATTCTAAAAAATAAAAGCATGTATTCTTCTTTCTGGTATTACTAAAAGAAGAATAAACTTCTCTATTATATTTTTCTACAAGTTAACATGTCAGGCAAGAGACATAAAAGAGGAAGATCACTACAAAGGAAATGAGTGACTTGCATCCTTACCCTACAGTATTAGGCAATCATTTACTCTCTTGAAATCCAATTTCCTCATCATAAGATCTAAAGACTTGAATTATTATTTCAGTGGTTCTTGAGGGTAAAACTGAAAATGACTTGCCTGTGGCCATTCTGATTTGGTAGATGTGTAAAGGGAGGACCATGTAACTGCATTTTATGACATCTCATTAGTGATTCTGGTGCACATTACTCAGTAAGGCTCAATGGTCTAAATCGTGTCTTGGGATCTTTCACAATTCTACAACTCTACTTTTACATCTAATTGATCAAACTAATAATCTCTAGCTTTCACCACTACTCTCTTTTTGTTAATGCATGAGTATATTTTGGGAAATACAGAAGCTGTCTCTAAATTATAACTAATAGCTATGTTACTGAATGCTTCCCAGTGTAAGGTATTACACTCATTTAATATATATTTAATTCAACTGTCACAACACTGTGAAGTAGCACTAGTATTGACATCTTTATATTACATAGATGAGACAAATAAGCACAGAAAATAACTTACCCGAAGTCATAAGGCAAGTGGGATGCAGTATGCTATGGAGCCATTCAACATCACTCGTGCGTAGAGATAGCACACACAAGCAATTCCTACCCAAGTAGCATTGCTTCCCTGGTACTTTAGGAAAAAGGGATTTTTTTTTTTTTTAAACTAGGAAAGGCAAGAACGAACCACATCAAGGGACCTGAGTCTAGAGATGACTTGAATTTATAATCTCTACATAAGGTCACTAACTTAGGAGTGATTTCGTTTTAGTTATTATTTCATCCCAGGCTGACACATGTTCTTTTTGAGTGATCAAGTATTAACCTAAAATATTAAGAGTGTACCTTACAGATGAATGAGACCCCCCTCAACTATAAAGTAAAGCAGCACAAGAACTAAGAGTCAGAGCCTGGGTAATAATTGAAATGATTTTGCTTACTAATTTCTTTACCACAAAGGATAATTACTACTACTACACTCTGGTATATAGAATATAAAGTTGGGGTAGTAGAGACTAATAATACATATAAGGTATAATCTTCTCTTCCCACCATCATCAATAAAGAAGGATTTAACTGAAGTCTATGACCCTAAATTCCAGTGTTAGATGTCAATCTGCATTGCAGTCTTTTTTCTATTTGGTGCACACAGCACTCTGGGTACAGACATCTGGTTAAATCTGGTGTTTTGCTATATGAGTAGGAGAACAGAGAATGAGAGTTGTGGCTCTGGCCAGAGTAGTAACATTTAATATAGAAGGCAGTGGAAGGAAAAAGGAAGTGAAAACAGGACAAGGCTGTTTAGAACAAAGAGAAAGTTGTAGAAATCAGAAAAGGATGTCAGACTGACAAAAGAATGGGGAAAAAACACTGGAGATAATATGTCAGGGAACCAAAAGTGCTTGTAATAGAAGAAACTAAGGAAAATAAGACGAAAGTCTGGCTAAACAATGTGAAGCTTGCATTTATGAAGTTAAACAGCTTAGCAAGAACCAATGTATGAAGTGAGTAGCCCAAAGAAAATAGAGACCTGCAGATAGCAGGTCAAGGGACTACTAATTTGGGACATGCACAGAAGAATTTATAATTTAACACATAAGGTATGAAGTTCCTGTGGCAGACTAAGGCATCTCAAGGTATAAACTTTCCCTACCCAACAGTATCACACACGCTGCCTGCTTTGGTGATGAATTCACTCAAGATGGGTACAGTTGAGGTGAAGAAAGAAGTCCATAAGCCAAAGTCTTTAATAAATTAAGTCTTGAAAGCCTTTAGGATATATTTAGTTTAGGGGAACAGATATTCTAGACTAGAGATTGTTCTTTCTCTACAAACTTTCAGTGTAAGCTCTGCCCCCCCGCCCCCCCCCCGCCAAATATCGAAGCAGCAGCTTAGCAAAAGTGGTCCTTTTCACTGATAAAACTAATCTTTGTTGCACTTTTCAGACTTGGCAAGAACCTCTGGTTCACACTTTCATCCTGAGGCTAGGCTTTCCTGGCTAAATCACATGAAGAATGCAGTTACCTGCTAATTCAGGTAGCAAGAGAAACCTCAGTTCCCAGTCTCCTAAATTTGTGAACATAAAGTACAACTCACCCAATTGCCCTAGTTCCAATTTGAAAAAATTTAGTGAGACCACAGAAAAGTCTCTCACTATTCCTTTCTTTCTTTTTCAGTGTAACAATACAGATATGTACTTTTTAAATATAAACTGGAAAGAGCATGGTAACACATTATTTCCTGGCAGGCTGGCCTTTACCCAAAGAACCTCCATCTTCAACAAGCTCAGAGTTCCGTTACTGATGGCTGCAGAGTATGCTCACTCTCTCAGGCAGCTGCGTGCTTTGTCCAAGTCACACGGAAATGGCTAGATGGGCGCTGTTTGCTCACCAAGGTGCAATGCAGAGGGCAGGGAGAAACGGTCTCTGCAGCAACAACCACATGTTTGGAACTGCGCAAAGACAGAAAAGGAAACTTCCAACACAATGGTCAACTCCATAATGCTTGCAGCTAGGGCCTTGTCTTAACTTTTAAAAAAAAAAATTATCCACAGCATCAGGTATAGTACTTTAGGAACACCAGGACATTAATTAAAAACTTAAAGTAATAATATACAAAGATTATAATAGAATGTATGTTTAGCAGAATAAAAACAGTTGCACTGGTGTCACTATACTCTATGAGACTTCAGCTATCAAATTTTGCAGTTGTTCTGATTTTATAATATATTTTTACTTGGAGTATGTGTTCCTGTTCCCACTCACTGCAATCTTTAGGGAAGAAAAATGCCAGATCAGGCTTTCCTAGAAGTAGGGACTGAAGAGCAGGTTTATCCTGTGCTAGGGCATTAAGGATTGCTACATCCTTTCCCAGCCTGGAAAGAAAGCCACCTTGCACACATACTAAGGATACAAACTACTGGTGATCTGCTACTAAAACTCTTCCCTCTTTGCTCTATTTCATATGCTATTCTTTCATTCAAAAATTTGCTGAGCACTAATATGTGCCAGCAATGTGTCCCTACCCATGACTTATTTCATCCTTTTATTAACCTTCTTTCTCTACACTACATTTCTGCGTACCTTCAGTTGTACATCTCCTTCAGAAACTGTATCAGTTCTCTGAGGGTCTCATAATCTCTAGGATAAAAATTTTCCAATCTATGTTCCAGCATCTATAAATGTCTACACCAAGTGGAAGAGGAGGTTAGAGTATTTGAAAGGTCTTGAACTAATTTACCAATGCTCTGTCATTTTACTTTATATGCTATGCTTATATAAATTCCTCTTGTGCCAGGCGTGGTGGCACACGCCTTTAATCCCAGCACTCGGGAGGCAGAGGTAGGAGGATCGCCATGAGTTCAAGGCCACCCTGAGATGACAGAGTTAATTCCAGGTCAGCCTGGACCAGAGTGAGACCCTACCTTGAAAAACCTAAATAAATAAATAAATAAATAAATAAATAAATAAATTCCTCTTGCTTTCCCTGCCCCATCGATATCAAGCTTAAGAATGAATTTCTCTCTAGTCATACTTTGTTATGCTTTAAGTTGTTCCTGAGCCTCCTACTTTTGTCAAAGTCCTCAAAATGTATGTGGGGTGTGTGTGTGTGTGTGTGTGTGTGTGTGCCACTATATGTGCATGGAGGTCAGAGAGCAGCTTCAGGGTGCTCCTTCCACTTTAAGACAGGATCTCTTGTTCTTTTGCCAGACTAGCTGGCCCATGAGCTTTAGGATTTTCTTAACCCCACCTCTCATTGATGTAGGTGCACTGGCAAGCAAGTGCCTTTGACCCCTGAGCCATCGTCCCAGCCCTCACATGGTATATTGGGATTATAGAGCTTTCATGGGTGTTGGGGATGCAAACTCTGGTTGGCAGGTGTAGGGAGCAAACATTTTTAACCACTGAGCCATCTCCCCAGACCCCTTCCTTCACTCTTAGTTATTATTATTATTGTTATTGTTTTGGCATTTGAGGTACAGTTTCACTCTCTCACTCTTAGTTATTTTCCTCAAAGAAACCTTTATTCCTCTCTCCAGATCAAGAAATTCTGTCATGTGACTCGATGGCATCCTGCTCTTTTACTTAATTTCAGATAATCTGTTTAATGAGTACCCTGTCCTTTAGAACAGGGTCTATAAATGATGCCCATGGGTCAAATCTAGCTTGCAGCATTTTGCTCCTCTACTAAGGCTGAAGTTACTCTTGTGAGTTTCACTTCTGTCTTCCCATCACTCAGAGTTATGATGGACACTTAAATAGCTTTTGGCTATTTGTATTTAAATCTCAAATTTTAACCCATGCTATCACAGTAATACACAAGATCAATGTGGATCAGCTTATGTTTATAACATGCCATTTTAATTCCTTCTTGTCCAGGCAAGGATTGCAGTATTCTAATCTAAGTGAAGAAGCAGAAATAACTAATATACAAAGAGATGGATCACCATTACCA
This sequence comes from Dipus sagitta, assembly GCA_036346955.1. Classification (NCBI taxonomy): domain Eukaryota; kingdom Metazoa; phylum Chordata; class Mammalia; order Rodentia; family Dipodidae; genus Dipus; species Dipus sagitta. Next base: position 35,498,387 of record CM070775.1, read on the forward strand.
GAGGCATATGTGATGGAAAAGGAAACAGTACAATGAAAGACACAACAGAGAATCCTAATCAATATATAGATCAGGAAGGCTGCCCTGAGGAAATGACCTTTGAGGAAGAAGGATGAGGGCAAACCAGGCAAAGAGGAGTTGCAGGCAGTTCTCTGGTCAAGAAGGGCCATGGCAAGTGCCAGACTGCTGTTCTTGTAAAATAAAAGGAGAGCAACCTAAATGGAGCAAGGTTTCCAACCCACACATTCGAGCAATGTAAAGTCTGAACCATTCTGTTGTTCAACAATAGAAAATAGATACACTATCCACCCATAACACAGCATACCCTGTAGTTATTAAAATGTATGTGAAGAGATTTAATTGGCACAGGAAGCTTCTGCTATAATGCAAAGTAAAAGGCTAGGACATCATTCCCATTACAAGGACCAAACCCCAGGTCACTTTGGTATCAGTAATAAAGATTAGGGAATGGTGTCCTGGACCTTGATGTAAGCTGTGAATGTAAAGTGTGGTGGGAGCTTTAGGGCCAGGGAATCTGCCTTGAGATATGCTACTCCAAATGCACACTTTGTGTTAGACATTTAAAACGTCTTGATTTAGGGCTGGAGAGATGGCTTAGCGGTTAAGTGCTTGCCTGTGAAGCCTAAGGAAGCTGGTTCGAGGCTCGATTCCCCAGGACCCATGTTAGCCAGATGCACAAGGGGGCACATGTATCTGGAGTTCGTTTGCAGTGGCTGGAGATCCTGGCGCGCTCATTCTCTCTCTCTCTCTCTCTCTCTCTCTCTCTCTCTCTCTGCCTCTTTCTCTCTCTGTCTGTCATTCTCAAGTAAATAAATAAATATAAACAAAATATTTTTAAAAGTATTGATTTAAATTAGAAACAATTCTTTTTTATTCTTTCCTGGAGGCAAGGTCTTGCTGTAACCCAGGCTGACCTTGAACTCAGGTGACTCTCCTACCTCAGCCTCCCCAGTGCTGGGAACAAAGGTATGTGCTTAATTTTCAGTATTCTTATCTGTGCATGTCTGATCTTTTCCAGACTGTCTCTAATCCACTCAAAATACTTCAGTATTAGCTGGGCATGGTGGTTTTCATTTGTGATCTCAGCATTTAGGAGACTAAGGTAGGTAGATCAGCAAGAGTTCAAGGCTAGCATAGGCTGCAGAGTGAGACTCTGTCTCAAAAAAAAAAAAAAAAAAAAAGAATCTAATATAAACCTTTGGGCATGTAATTTTTTTCCCCTGAGGTAGGGTGTCACTCTAGCCCAGGCTGACCTGGAATTTAGTCTGTATTCTCAGGGTGGCCTCGAACTCACGGTGATCCTCCTCCCTCTGCCTTCCAAGTGCTGGGGATTAAAGGCGTGTGCCACCATGCCTGGCTTGGGTATGTAATTTAAAGAAGGGTCCTAAAGAACACAGACATCAGTTCTTATATTACTTTGCTCTGAAGAATTTTATTTATTTATTTTTTGTTTCTTAAGCATCATCTTTATAGGTTCAATAATCCCTCCTTAACACTATTGTTAATTTACAAAGTGGGAGAGGCTGTGTAAATTTTGCTCCCTTCTGTAACTGCGTAGATTCATTTAAAAGATAAGGTCATTGTTTAGGAAATTCATCTCACCACTTGATTAATTTGACTTGCCTTTGGTTTATAAAAAGAAACAACAGAGCCGGGCGTGGTGGCGCACGCCTTTAATCCCAGCACTCGGGAGGCAGAGGTAGGAGGATCACCGTGAGTTCGAGGCCACCCTGAGACTCCATAGTGAATTCCAGGTTAGCCTGGGCTAGAGTGAGACCCTACCTCGAAAAACCAAAAAAAAAAAAAAAAAAGAAACAACAAATATGTACCTACCTTGTGCTCAAACAGGTGCTATAGGTAAACTGGGGATTAGAAGTGGGTAGAGCTGACAGCAATTGCCTCCAAGATTTCTAGACTTACCTATGGTTTCCAATTCCCTCTGGTAAGAAGTTTCTATTCCCTTGTCATTTTACAGAGGCGAGAGACTAGATTGAAGGGCCGAGTAAACTTTTTCATTGACACTTTGAACTACATAATTCTTTCAGTTTAGAAGTTATTGTAGGCATTTTAAGATGCATGGCCACATCTCTGATCGCTTATCTATTAGATGCCTGTAGGACTCCCTTCCATGTGTTAATAATATCAAAAATGTTCCACTCACTCATTGTTTTCTTTCTTTTGCAAATGTTTACAGAGGAGACAACATCCTCCCTCCTGGTTGGGGATCACTAGACTAAATGCATTAGACATATGATCTATTAGGACTCTGAAAAATTGAGTTCAGTGAGGATAGGGGAGAGATGATACAGACTAATTTTCTTTGAAGTTACATTTACTAGAAAACAAAAGAAGACACATTATTGAATAAGGAAGACAATACAAATCTTGTTAAGGCACTATGTCTTTGTGCCTGCTCCTTAGATTAGAGATGTATAGTAAACACTGACAATAGACATGACTGGCATTCAGGTGCTACTCTGAAGACCCGCTATAGCACGGGATAAAGAGTAGTAGGTTTAGGAGGCATTCCTCCTTTGGGCCTCAAATTATTGATCTATTAAATGGAGGTCTAGTGGAAAAGCAAGAGACAGTTGTAAATATATTTAAATTTTTTAAAATATTTTTATTTATTTGATTTGCAAGGAGAGAGAGAAAGAGAGAGAAGCCAGCACAAATAATAGGTATGCCAGGGCCTCCAGCTGCTGCAAATGATCTTTAGATGCATGCACCTCTTTGTGCATCTGGCTTTATGTGGGTAGTGGGGAATCAAACCCAAGTTATTAGGCTTTGCAGGCAAGTGCCTTAACTGCTGAGCTATCTCTCCAGCCCTAGATTTTAAATTTTTTAATTTAATAAATGCCAAGAACTTTCATTCCAGGCATTATGCTTGGAGTTGGCATATAAAAAATGAAGGAACACTATGCGTTTCTTCAAGAAGAAAACAGCCTATTAGAATAACAACTACAATGGTATAAGCACTAGAATAAAGCATTAAACAAAGAGCAGTTGAAGCCTCAAAATAATTAAGTCTGCTTGAGAAATGAAGAAAGTAGAATGTTAGGGCTACAGAGATGGCTTAGTGGTTAAGGCTGTTGCCTGTAAAGCCAAAGGACCCAGGCTTGATTCCCCAAGACCCACATAAACCAGATGCAAAAAAAGTGGCACATGCCTCTGGAGTTTGTTTGCAGTGGCTGGGGGCCCTGGTATACTCATTCGCTCTCTCTATCTGCCTCTTTGTCTGAAATAAGTAAAGTAAATATCTTAAAAAAAAAGAAAATTGAATTTTAGCTAAAACTTAAATGGTGAACAAAAATTTTGCTAAGAGATAAGTAGGGAGAAGATATTCAATTTAGGAGGGCAAGCACAAATACCAAAAAGAACGACATATTTCAGGAATGACAAGCACTCTAGAAGTATCAGAAGATAATGTGGAAAAGAGAGGACAGAGCTGATGTTGAGTATCTAGGCCAAATTGCAGACTTGTCTGCCACAGAAAATCCTGGTTCTTTTGCTTTATACTACAGAGGATATCTGGTAGTCAGATCACCCATGTGATGGTGTGGAAAACAAGACTGCAGGGGATAAGCCAAGAAACCAGTCAAGTGACTATTACCACAGTATACATAAAGGTAATGAAGCCTACAAAAGTGAGGCAGACAAGAGTAGGGAATAGCTTAGCAACCTGGGGTTCCACAAGGCTTGGGCTATGCACACACCCCTCTCCTAACAATGCACCTAGATCAAGCTACATTTACACCCCATTTGAAACAACAGACTAAATCTCTCTGCTCCTAGCAACATTTAGTAATTCACCTATTGTGGGAATTCAAAGTTTGTGAGAGTTAAAGGCAGGGGGGCTAATCTAGTCTGAACCATCTCTGGGTACGTGCTCAAGTAAGGCAAGCTATGTCTTCAATTTTCAAGGAAGATCCTCTATTTACCATCATATATCAGATTGATTATATATACAATTAAGTCAGATGCAGCATGGGAAAGGACATGAGCAGTATAAGCCTGCAAATCAAAGCAGAAAGGCCACTCCTATACTGCCCCTAGCAACCGACTCCCCCTCCTCTTCTGAGACCCCATCAAAGCCGGCCTGGCACAGTGGCCTGCTGCTTTTGTGTGCCTTCCCTTGAGCCACTGCTCCCAGCAGCTACTTCCCCACATGCTTTTGCTTTGCTCTCTAACAGAACTTGCTGCTTTGCTATCTCTGTGTGCTTTTTCAGTTCGCCTATTAAGATGTCAAGAACCCAGAAACATCAGGGACCAACAGCAACAAGAGCAATGGTTAAGTGGACAGGAGTGGGGAATATTCAGAAGGGAATGTGCAGGGCTTGAGTAGTGAAAACTGAAAGATTATAACTAAGTTTTGAGAATTTTGCTAAGCATCATTTTTGGTATTGTTTCATTCAATTTTTATACTATCTTTAAAAAAGTCCAATTTGCTAAAAGTAAACTTACCAGAAAATTACTTTTCTATACTTATCAAATACTTGGGTTTAAGGAAAATATATCTAGAATATATTTAGTTAATGTTGTCTTTAGCCAGGCCTGGTGATGTAGGTCTATAATCCCAGCATGTGAAGGCAGATACAGTAAGACCAAAAGTTCCAAGGCTTGGCAATATAATGAGTTTGAAGCCAGCCTTGACTACATGAGAGGCTGTCTTACACACACACACACACACACACACACACACACACACAAAAGTATTATTTGTGTCATCTTACTTTGATTTTTCCAATTAAAAAAATTAAATTTACTTTTAAAATGATTTTATTTATATATTTGAAAGGGGAGAGAAGGACAATATGAGAATGAGCATACCAAGGCCTACTGCCACTGCAAATAAACTCCAGACACATATGCTGCTTTGTGCATCTGGCTTTACATGGGTACTGGGGAATTGAACCCAGGCCTTCAGACTTTGCAAGCAAGCACCTTTTACTGCTGAGCTATCTCTCCCACCCCTCATTTACTTTTTTTTTTTCTTTTTTGAGGTAGGGTCTTGCTCTAGCTCAGGCTGACCTGGAACTCACTACGAAGTCTCAGGGTGGTTTCGAACTCAAGGCAATCCTCTTACCTCTGCCTTTTGACTGCTAGGATTAAAGGTGTGGGCCACCATGCCTGACTTTACATTTACTTTTTAAATGAACTGAACTCTTGAGGAGTTAGAACACAAGGTAAGCATACAATTATCCCTATTCTACTGAAGAGAAAACTGAGACTCACAGAAACTAAGTGATAGCAAAGGAAGGAACAACCTTGAATCCTTTCCTACATGGTGGGTGTCTCTGAAACCCCCAACTCACAGCTGTGGACTCATGTAGCTCGGATGGCTGTGAATATGGCCCAGCACAAAACTGTAAGACTTAAAGTATTAGTGTTTTTCCAAGTTTGTAAAAAAAATATTTTTATTTGCAGAGCAGGGGGAAGGAATATGAATAAATGTGGGCATGACAGGACCTCTTGCTGCTGCAAACTCCAGATGCATGAGCCACTTTGTGCATCTGGCTTTTATATAGGTACTGGGGAACTGAATCCAGCCATTAGGCTTAGCAAGCAAATGTTTTTTTGTTTTGTTTTTTTTTTCCGAGGTAAGGTTTTACACTAGCTCAGGCTGACCTGGAATTCACTATGTAGTATGTAGTCTTAGGGTGGCCTCAAACTCAATGTGATCCTCCTACCTCTGCCTTCTGAGTGCTAGGATTAAAGTTATACACCACCCCGGTGTTGCATTTTTAACCACTGAGCCATCTCTCCAGCCCCCCAAGGTGTGTTTTTTTTTGTTGTTGTTGTTTGTTTTAATGTAACTTGATTGCACATTTCCTGCAATGTAAAAAGGGTGGAACTCACTAAAGTAAGACAGTGACCTGGTTTATGCTGTTCTATCTGCAGTGTGCTAAGTTGTTAATATTCTTAAATCAAGAACTAAATTTCACAAAAACATCATAGTTCATCACACAACTTTGAATTATTTCCCTTCAGGCAAGTGCTGATGCAAAGGTAAGATGATTCTTTTGCTCTTTTGTGGTTGTGTTAAAACAAAACAAACCAATACATCAAATCAACTATTTTTTATGTATGTGACACTGAATAGATAAAATAGAATCTGAAACTTGGTTACTTCTATACTCTCATAGCTGAATGCTGACACCGCATGTGTGGGGCTGTCCCCCATCCACCTAGCAAACTAATGCTACATCAGGGGACACCAGTTGGATGTCTTCTAATTCACTCCAATTCTGACACAAATCTACCTAGAGATAGCATCAGATCCTATAGGTCAGGGCTCCATGAGCAGTTACCCTCCTGCTCTAGATACCAACAGGAAATCCCAAATTGTTTAAAATGTACTTCTTTCTGACTGGCTTTCCAGTTCCCACACTCCTCCCTGGGTTTAATTCATTTCCTAGAGTGGTTCACAGAACTCAGAGAAACACTTACTTATGTTTACCAGTTTATTATTAAAAAGGATATTGGATATTGATTTGGGTAGTTTGATTCAGGTGTTCCTCATACACTTACGCATTCTGAATGCCAGGTCCCCAGCTGGTAGCAGTTTGGGAACTGGAGCCTCCTAGAGGCAGTGTATTGTTGAGGCCAGGTTTATGGATATTAAAGTCAGCTTCCCCTTGCCAGAGTTTTGCTCACTCTCCTGCTGCTATGGTCTACCTGATGTTGGCCAAGAGGTGATGTCCACCCTCTGCTCATTCCATTGTTTTTCCTGCCATCATGGAGCCTCCCCTTAAGTCTGTAAGCCAAAATAATCCCTTTCCTTCCACAGGCTGCTCTTGGTTAGGTTTCTGCCAGCAATAAGAAGTTGACTACAACAGTAAAATTGGTACTTATAAGTGAGGTCATTGCTGATAGAAACCTGTGTGGCTTTTGGCATTTTGGGACTGACTTGAGGGAGCAATGTGGGTGGATTTGAAACCTTGCCCTAAGAGATGCCTTGCAGTGCTGTAAGTGCAGCTTGATGGACCATTCTGGTCAGAGTGAAAGACCTAAATGCAGTAACTATGGATTGTGAGGTTTGGTTTATGAGGGTGAGAAAGAACTTTGTCAGGACTGGTCTGAAGCAGTTTGTGTGGAGAGGCTTGCTGCCTTCTGCCTGTATCCTGAGAACTTGTACACTGTGTAGAAATGGACTGGTGTGAGATGGATATGGCATAGAAAGAAATGAAATCTTTCAGCCAAAACTGCTGCCCAGTCAGTTGCAAATTGTTTGAGTGATTACAACAATTGAGACTGGGCCAGCTGATCTGCATTAGAACAACAGGAGGAATGCAGACTCTCTTTTGAAGGGCCTTGAATGCTGAAGGCATGTCTTGCTCTTCAAAGTCAGCTTTATTCCACCCTGGATTAACAAATTGGTAGCCCACCTGGTACTATGGAGTATAACAAATGCAGGAAAGGATCACTGAATTTGCAAGCAGTTTTGTTTTTTGAAAATGGCCATTGACAGTGTGAACCAAACTTGTTGGATTACCTGTGTGGAGGCCTAATGGAGCCATGAGGATGAGCTTTAGGTTGCAGTGGAGACCCAGTGGAGATACTAGGACTATGGGATGGCTGCCAAGAAGAGATGCTAGTACCAGATGGGGCTATGAGCAGCTAAGATGGGGGGGGCGGTGGTGGAATTGGAATTCCAGAGATTCATCACTGGTTAGAATTACTGGATTTAGGGTAGAGACACACCATTAGTTAGAGTTGTCAGACTTGGAGCTACACAATTTGATGTTTGCTATGTTTAAGATCTTGTATTGGGCTGGGCGTGGTGGCACACACTTTTAATCTCAGTACTCAGGAGCAGAGGTAGGAGCCATGAGTTCAAGGCCACCCTGAGACTACATAGTGAATTCCAGGTCAGCCTGTGCTAGAGTGAGACCCTACCTCGAAAACGAACAAACAAAAAATCTTGTATTGGTTCAATTTTTCATTACGTCAGTGCCATCTTTTGCAGTGTGAATGTTTATTCTCTGCCATAATAGTTTTTTATGGTATGACGGCTTAGTTAAAAGACCTTGAAGACCTTAGACTATGGAGATGTTTGAACAGTATTGAGATTAATTCAAACAAACAAAAAACAAACAACAGCAACAACAAAAAAACCTACCGGGACTTTTAAAGTTGGACTGAATCCATTGTATTTTATATCATGAATGTTTATCAGTTTATGGGGCTCAGGGGCAGAATGTGGTGGTTTGATTCAAGTGTCTCCCATAAACTTATCTGTTCTGAATGCTAGGTCACCAGCTGGTGGGAATTTGGGAATTGGAGCCTCCTGGAGGGAGTGTATTGTTGGGGGTGGGGTTATGAGTGTCATAGCCAGTTTCTCCTTGCCAGAGTTTGGCTCACTCTCTGGCTGCTGTTGTCTACCTGATATTGACCAGGAGGCAATGTCCACCCTCTGTTCATATCGTCATTTCCCCTGCCAACATGGAGCTTCCCTTCAAGTCTGTAAGCCAAAATAAACCCTTTCCTCCCACAAATTGCTCTTGGTTGGGTGCTTTCTGCCAGGAACGAGAAGTTGACTGCACCACCAATAAACATCAGAAGAGGAGATGGTAGAACTCCATGCTCTTCCATGCTCCACATTCAGCTGTTAAGATGCTCTCTGTATCTTATACTTTGGGGTTTTTAATGGTTTCATTATATTCCACAACTCATAAAATCATTACCTACACATGGTCAACTCACCTTCAACCCTTTACCATTTCCCATAAATTGGAGAGTGGGGCTTAAAATCTCAATCCTTGATCTTGCTTTGATCTTCCTGATGATGTATCCACATCCTGAAGCTACTTAGGGGCTGCCAGACACTGTCAATCACCAACAGGCAAAAACACACATCATAACCTGAGAAGATAACTCAGTGTGTAAAGTGCTTGCTGAACAAGCATGAAGCCCTGGGCTTAGATCCTCGGCCTCCATGTAAAAGCAGGGCATGTTGGTCTGTGCCTATAATCCCATCACTGGGGAAGATGAGACATGAGCATCCTTAAGGCTGCTGGCTAGCTAATCTAGCCCAATCAGTGAGGTCTAGGCTTATTTTTATTTTTTGAAAAACTTTATTTATTTATGAGAGAGGGAGAGAATGGGTACACCAGGGCCTCCAGCCACTACAAACAAACTCCAGATACATGTGCTACCTTGTGCATCTGGCTAACGTGGATCCTGGGGAATTGATCCTAGGTCCTTTGGTTTTGCCCGTAAGTGCCTTAACTGGTAAGGCATTCATCCAGCTGAGGTCTAGGTTTATTGAGAGACCCTGTCTCAAACTAAAATAAAATAAAATAAAATAAGATGAAGAGTAATTGAGGAAGACACCTGTTGCAGTTAGCCTCTTGTTTCTGGTACAAACACCTGACCAAAAGCAATTTATAAGAGGAAAGAGTTTATTTCAGGCTTAAAAAATCCAGGGGAAACCACCACCAGGGCAGAAGAAGCTGGCTCACTTCCATAGACCTAAACAGAGAGACATCACCAAACAGCCAACAAGCACCAAACACCAACAGCCAGAGCTCCATCTGCTCTCCACATACCTTAGGGCTGGACTTAAGATCCACCCTCAATGACATATCTCTTCCCTAGTAGGGCTATGCCCACTAGGGACTCAAGTTGCCAGCCTAAGTCTATGGGGCCATACATTCAAACTACCACACTGCCTGATGTTGGATCTCTGGCCTATACATGCATGCACACACACACCTGTGGTGGTTTGATTCAGGTGTTCCCCATAAATTTAGGTATTCTGATTACTAGCCTCCCCAGCTGATGGCAGTTAGAAATTAACACCTCCTGGAGGCAGTGTATTGTTGGGGGCAGGCTTATGGTATTATAGTCAGTGTCCCCTTGCCAGTGTTTGGCACACTCTCCTGTTGCTATGGTCTACCTTATGTTGGCCAGGGATTGATTTCCAACCTTTGCTCATGCCATCGTGGAGCATCCACTCGAGTCTGTAATCCAAAATTAACCCCTTTGTCCCAAAGCTGCTCTTGGTCAGTTGATTTCTGCCAGCAATGCATACCTGACTGCAACAGTATTGTTGGTACCGAGGAGTGGTGTCATTTGCTGCTAGACACCTAACTGCATGGCTTTGGCCTTTTGGAGCTAATTTTCAAGAGGAATGTGGAAGGATTTGAAACCTCAGCCTAAGAGATGCCTTGCAGTGCTGTAAGTACAGCTTGATGAGACTATTCTGGTCAGAGTTGAAAGACCTGAATGAAGTAAGAACTATGGACTGTGAGGTTTGGCTTGCGAGGGTGAGAAAGAGCTTTGTCTGGACTGGGCTAGAAAGTTTGTGTGAGAGGTATGCTATTGTGCCCGTGTCCTGAGAACTTCTGCAGGGTTGCATTATGTAGAAATGGACTGTGTGAGCAGAGGGTTATGGCACAGAAAAAAATCTTTAGGCCAAAACTGCTGCCTGTTCAGCTGCAAATGACAGATCACAATCACTGAGATTGGACCAGCTGACCTGCACTGGGACACCAAAAAGAATGCAGTTTTTGAAGGGGCCTGAATCTTCAGAGTGTCCTGTTCTTCAAAGTCTGCTTTATTCCCCCCTGGATAAACCAATTGGCACTCTACCTGGTATTGTGGAGTATAAGAAATGCAGGAAAAAGAGGGTCATTGAGTTTGCAACGTGGTCTTGTGTTTTGGAAATGGCCATGGGCAGTATGTAGCGGGTATGCAGGATGCCTGCATGGAGACTCGATGGAGATGCCGGGACCACGAGATGGCTGCTTAAGGAAAGCTGCCAGTTTTCCAGGACTGTGAGTAGCCTAGCTGGAGGGGCTGACACTTGTTGCTGGTTAGGATTATTGGATTTAGACTTGTCACTGGCTAGAGTTGTTAGTTTTGGAGCTACAGAGTTTGATGTTTGCCCTAGTTGTTTTAAATCTTGTAGTGGTTGAATATTTCTTTGCTATGCCCAATGCCATCTTTTTCTTTTTTTGAGGTAGAATCTCACTCTAGCCCAGGCTGACTTGGAATTTACTACGGAGTCTCAGGGTGGCCTCAAACTCACAGTGATCCCCCTTCCTCTGCCTCCCAGTGCTGGATCCATCTTTTGAAAAAAAATTTTATTTATTTATTTGACAGAGAAATAGGGGATGGAGAGGAAGGGAGAGGGAGGGAGGGAGGAAGAGAGAGAGAGAGAGAGAGAGAGAGAGAATGGGCATGCCAGGGCCTCCAGCCACTGCAAATGAACTCCAAATGCTCCCTCGTTCATCTGGCAAACATGGGTCCTGGGGAATCAAACCAGGGTCCTTTGGCTTTGCAGGCAAATGCCTTAGCTGCTAAGCCATACCTCCAGCCCCCAATGCCATCTTTTGCAGTATGAATGCTTATTTTGTACCATTATGGTTTTGGGGGGAAGTGTTTGGTATTATGGCTCAGTTAAAAGATCTATGAATATGGGAATGTTTGAACATCATTAGGATTGATAAAAAAATGTGTGGACTTTGAAAGTTGGATTGAATGCACTGCATTTTACATCATCGATGGTTAACAGTTTATGGGGGTCAGGGGCAGTATGTGGTGGTTTGATTCAGGTGTTCCCCATAAACTTAGGTATACTGAATGCTAGTCTCCCCATCTGATGGCAGTTGGGAATTAACACCTCCTGGAGGCAGTGTTTTGTTGGGCTTATTATATTATAGCCAGTGTGCCCTTGCCAGAGTTGGGTACACTCTCCTGCTGCTATTGTCCACCTATGTTGGCCAGGGGGTGATGTCCACCCTTTGCTCATGCCATCAACTTCCCTGCCATTGTGGAGTGTCCCCTCAAGTCTATAATCCAAAATAAACCCTCCCCCACCCAAAAAAAGCTGATCTTGGGCCGGGTGATTTCAGCCAGCAATGCGAACCTGACAGCAACATCCATGTGCACCTCCTGCACATATACAAAATGTATACACACTGTACACAAACATGCCATAAAAAGGACACATTACTTTGAAGCTTACAAAGATTATAATTATATGCCAAGAAACAAGGATAAACATATTTCACAATATCATAGACACATAAAATCATGTAATTAACTTAACATTTTATTCTCAAAATTTATTCACCATTAGTATAGGTGTTATTATTTTTCTGGCAATGGAGTGACTCACACAATTCTGCTCTCCTGGATGTGAAAATTTGAAATCTTTTAAACTCATTCTTTATTATTTTCTCTGCTCGAGAATCACTGACCAGAACTGCAGACAGCCTTTCTTGTACCTGCAGTGGTCACGGCTCAAAGCTGCAGACAGTGAAGTGCTCTCTAGGAATTAAGTGAACAGCAAGTCTTTGATGGCATTTAGAAATGTGTAAGGCATGTCTGATCGTCACCATGGCATGTAGTACCCAAGGGATGGGGATGTTAAATATCCTGTACAAGGAAGAATTGTTCCACACATAATGCCAGAAGTCCCTCTGAGAAACTTAGAACTTAATGCCAACTTCATTAGCATGCAACCTGTGCAGTCTCCACAGGGCCCAGTGTTTGGTTTAATGATCTGCAGTCAGAAGATCTAGAATGCTTGAATACATTTTTGTTTGAACATGTTCTGTCTGTAAATGTACATATAAATAGAAGTTATGTGTGTCCTTTTGCTTTTGTCACTTATTTACATGTAGTCTCCATGATGCCTCCTAAGGACAAGATTCTTGTGGATTTATGAGGGTAGGAAATCAGTCATAAAGTGAGTATAAGCCAAGCACGTTACATTTACGTTATAGGTTCTGACAGGTTTAAGAGGTCATGCTCTCCATTTGAATCAGAACTTACTTCACGTGCAGAAAGAAAAAAAAAAAAAAAAAAACAGCACCAAAGAAATGTGACTCAAGAATTCTATCACATCCTTTTGTACTTATGTTACTTGCCTATGACCAACTTTACCAAAAATGACAACACAGAAAGGAAAGGTAGTACAGCCCAAAGTTGTTTCATTCTAGCATTCCAGTCCTTCCTTATTCACCAGCAAGTAGAAGGTAGAGAATGTTGGTAGACTGTGCACATCAAGAAGGCAAAAAAAAAAAAAAAAAAAAAAAAAAACTAATCAGTTTCATGCAGTTTATACTGTTGAGACAGCAAAAGTATATATGGATATAGAAGTCATGAAATTCTAACTGGGTAATTTTGGTGAGTCCTCATGAGTGAAATGCTCTTGCATTTGCTTTTTTTCAAAGAAGGGTCTTGCTGTAACCCAGGCTGATCTTGAACTCACAGCACTCTGTCTCCTGAGTGCTAGGATTAAAGGCATGTGCCACCACACCTGGCTTGCATTTGCTTTTTAAAATGGCATACATAAAAACAATAGTAAAATCCATCTTAAGAATTTAAAATTTTATTTTTTTCCCTAAACTGACATTTAAAAACAAATTAAGCTGAAAGTAGTGGTATATGCCTTAATCTCAGCACTTGGGAAGCTGAGGCAGAAAGAACATGAGTTCCAGGCCAAACTGGGCTATATAGATAGACTTTAAGAAAACAAAACAAAACAAGCTTAAAACACAAGGACCAATGGAGAGGGAAAAGGGGGAGAAAGAAAAAAGGAGAGAGAGAACACTTTGGTAACTTAGTACAGGTAGAGAAATCCCCCCCCCCCATATTTTGAACAAGGGACCCACATTTTCATTTTTCTTTGAGGTCCACAAAATATGCAGGTGGTCATGATTGGACTAGTTTAAGTATAAAAGGATTAATGGATAACCATTTAGGTCACAAATCTCTCAGGGCCAAAATAATAATAATAATAATAATAATAATAATAATGTTTAGGAAATATAGCTAGAAACAACTTCCAGGACAAAAACCACACCAGGAAGACCCACATACCCCACATTAGGCTATTCTAGCAGAAATGACCCATACCATCTGCCAGTCAGCATCTGTAACACCAGAAATGATTGACAGAATTCCTCCCTAGCTACCCAGAACCAGATATCCTTCCCAACATGTGTGCTAGAAGATTCCATCTTCATCAGTGCAGCTGAATGAAGCATCATGGCTCATTTTCACAAGCACGTCCTGAAGGGTGCATCTGATGCTGGAAATGAGGTCACATGCTAAATCAGCTCCTGTTAGCACCCTTTCTAGTTCACATTCAGTGATATCACTCTGGAAGCTTGGGAATCACTTTAGAAGTCTGAATCAATGCTGTAAGCCAAGGTCTTCCCTTCCCCAGCTGGTGTTAAGCATGTGCCAATAGACCACCAATCTCATGGCAGCATTCTAGCTGCAAAGGAGTCTGAAAACCTGTCTCTTTATTTTCCATCTTGGAAAATATGGAAAAGCCAACTTAAAGTGGTATGATGGCTAATCTTCACTGTCAACTTGACTGGATTTATGGAAACACGTGTTTCAGAGTGTATCAGAGTGTTTTAATAAGGTTTAACTGAAGAGGAAGACCTACCCTGAATGCAGGCAGCCATGGGCTGGGATCACTAGCTGAATAAAGTGGAGAAAGAAAGCTGAACATCAGCACTCACCTTGCCCTGTTCCTGACTGTGAACTTAGTGACTAGATATCCCACATTCCTGCCACTGTCCCTTCCCTGCCATGATGGACATTGAACTACAAGCCATAATAATGTCTCTTGTCAAGTATTTTGGTCACAAGAACGATGAGTAACACAGAAAGGACTGGCTGTTGTCAATTAAGCCATCATATAGTATCTGTCCCAAGAATACAGTAACCAATGCCTACTATTCCAGATAATCAATTGTTAATACGCAAATGTTAACTGATATTGAAAAATATTAATATAGAAGACTAAGTAGGTTCTGAGTAAAGGCATACAAGTATAGGTGAAAGACTTCTGTGGTTTGAAAGTACAATGTTTTCTCATAGGTTCATGGGTTATTTTTAAAAAATACAATTTATTTATTGGAGAGAGGGGGAGAGGGAGAAAAAGAGAGAGAGAGAGAGAGAGAGAGAGAGAGAGAGAGAGAGAGAATGGGCACACCAGGGCCTCCAGGCACTGCAAATGAACTCCAGATGCACACGCCCCTTGCACATCGGGCTTACATGGATCCTGGGGAGTCAAACCTGGATCCTTTGGCTTTGCAGGCAAACACCTTAACCACTAAGCCATCTCTCCAAACCGTCATAGGTTATTTTTAATATTTTATTAATTAGGAACTTTACTGTATGGACAAACCATGTGTTGGGCCCATTCCTCTTGTTATCCTCTTATATTCCCCCTTCCCATTCCACTGAGGGCTCTCCTGAGCAGGTTTAATAGTATTCACCATGGGATTATGAATGCAGCAGTCCCTGTGGGGGTGGAGGGCGATGCCTCAGGATACTTCTTCCCACCCTGTGTCTCTTACAGTCTGCCTTCTCTTCCACAATGTTCCCCGAGCTGTGACAGGTGTGTTACAAGCCTTCTTTGGTGTTGTGCTAGACGTGTGTGTTTGAATACTCAATTTCCAGCTGGTGGTGGTTAGGGAAGGTTGTAGAACCTTTATGAGGTGTGACCTTGTTGGAGGAAATAGGTCGTTTGGGGGTAGATCTTGAGGCTTTATAGCCTAGCCTCACTTCTTGTCTGTGGGTGCAATGTGACTAGCCAGCAGCCTGCTCCTGCTGCCATGCCTTCCACACCAGAGATGGAATGTGTCCCCTGAAACTCTAAGCTGAAATAAATCCTTCTTTCCTTAAGCTGCTTCTTGTCACATATTTGGTCACAACCACAGTAACCTACAAGAGTTGACAAAATTCTTAGCATCATTAAAATACATTTTTATGATGTTAGAAACTTTAAAAAGACGTGGACTGTTTGTCAACATTATCACAAGTCAGCTGGCAAGTGATAGCCATTTAAAAATGAGCTTTAGAGCTGGGCGTGGTGGCGCATGCCTTTAATCCCAGCACTCGGGAGACAGAGGTAGGAGGATTGCTGTGAGTTCAAGGCTACCCTGAGACTACATACTGAATTCCAGGTCAGCCTGGGCTAGAGTGAGACCCTACCTCAAAAAACCAAAGTAAAATAAAATAAAAAAAAATGAGCTTTAGGTTCAATTTTTCCAGTTCTCATATTGTACATAGACAAGGTAATTCCTGTTGATTTCACTGTATTCAGATGAGGCTTCTGGATGTGAACTATCACCCACATTATTAAATTTCAGCTTTATTACATGCCAGAGAAGTTAAAACAGTAATTACTATCCACTTCACAAATGAAGAAATAAACTCTGAAAAATAATGTGATCTGACAAACTCATTTACCTAGTAAACGAAGGTTTAAAATTGAGTTACCTACTCAAAATTCTAGAACTTTTTCTTCAGGAAGCATACATTTATAAAGGGTTGAGAGACACGTCAGTTGGTAACGTACTTGCTTTGCAAGTATGTGGGTTTGAGCCTTATGGTGGTTTGATTCAGGTGTCCCCCATAAACTTATGTGTTCTGGTGGCAATTTGGGAATTGGAGCCTCCTAGAGGCAGTGCATTATTGGAAGCAGGCTTGTGCCAGCTTCCCCTTACCAGGGTTTGGCACATTCTCCTGCTGCTGTTGTCTACCTGATGTTGGCCAGGAGATGATGTCCACCCTCTGCTCATGCCACTGTTTTCCCCTGCCATAATGGATCTATCCCTCAAGTCTATAAGCAAAATAAACCCTTTCCTCCCACAAGCTGGTCTTGGTTGGTTGTTTTCTGATAGCAACGTGAAGCTAGCTGCAAAATATCCCCAAGACCGACATTAAAATGCCAGGAGTGATATATGCATCTATAATCCCAGCACTGGTGAGGCAGAGATAAGCTGGTCTCTGAGGATCACTGGCCAGCTCGTCTAGGCAAATTGGTGAGCTCCATACCAATGAGACACCCTGCCTAAACAAAAATAGGTGGATAGCGTGTCTGAGAACCACCACCAGAGGTTGCCCTCTGGCTTCCACATGCAAATACACATATGTACATGTGCACCCCCACACTTGTTCATCTGCACACACATAAACATGCACATACCTGCATAAAATATTACAAATACATTTAATAGTGGTTCATTAGAGGACTGTTGTCTAGTTTATGATATGAGCATCAAGTGTAAGTTACATGTAACAGATATGGTTTTCCCAATTTCATGTTGCAAATGTTTTTCAAAAGTGACTATTCTGAGTTGGACAGATGGCGATCTAGGTTTGGAAGTGTGCCCCTTTAATCCCAGCACTGGGGAAGTGGAGGCAGGAAAATCCCTGGGGCCTTTTACCTAGCTAGTCTAGGAGAACAGGTGAGCTAAGGGCTCAGTGAAGACCCTGTCTCAAAAAACAAGATGGAGAGCAACTGGGAAGACACTCAGTGTTGACCTGTGGTCTCTACGTGCACTTGCACACACATGTGCACCACACATACAAATATGCATATACTCATGCATGCACACCATACATAAAGTTATGGATGGACTTGATTATAGTACAGCACTGGGATTTGATTACACTGCTTGAGATAGACAGGGGTGGCTGGTGGAATTGCTAATACAGGTTTCCAGTCCTTATTCCCCAAAATTTAATTCAGTAAGGGACAAAGTATCAGAAGGTAAAGAATAGCATAAGTTACATCAAGCATCACAAGAATCACTGGTTTTGTGCACCTGACATACACAAAATGTGTTTTGCCAGAAAACGCAAGATACACACACTGCAGACAAAGCCAAAGATCTTGAACATGGTAGTCATATTTTAAAATCGTTTCTGTACTTTTCTAAAATCTCAAATCAATTTAAGAAATTTGGCCTCTTATGATGTTACTGGGTAATGTCTTGTATTTTAGAATCATTTTTAATGATGCTCTGAGTCTAATTTACTATAGTCATTGGTCTCAAAGCCCTCTAAGTGTAAATTCTTACTCGTATTTATATATTATGAAATTTACAGACAGCCTCTTCCAATCACTTGTCCCTTTCAGCTGACCTTTTGATTTTCCTATTTGAAGAGCCACAATGGTTCCAAACCCACTTGACATACAAAGCAATCATAATAACCAGTAAAATGTACCTATGCATTAAGTAAGATCTCTACTTTGAGGGTGACAATTTAGCTGTTGAGTCCTAATTCAGTGCCAAATTTCGAAGCTGAAACCATGGTTTTTGGCTATTGCTTAAGCCCTAAGGATTACTTTTTAAGAAAAGCCCTCCTTGTACACCAGAAAACTGAGCCCTAAAGAAACCCCAAATTATTTATCTAAGGTCACACCCAATGTTAACTGACCAAGTCAGACAAAACCCACAGGTTCCAACTGAACAGCTGGGTCTTTTGTTGCCCCATCTCCCTGCGTTCCCTAACTGCACCACTTTCCCCTGGAGCTTGGAATGAAGTAGTTTTATTGACGGTCCTAACCCACCCCTTGTCCTTTTATGTCGGCGGGTGGTAACATCTTGCTTGCGTTAATAAACAGGGTGACTTTCACGCCCCCCTTCTTTTTCTTTTGCCAAAATGTTCTGGGAAGGCTCTCGGGGCTCATTCGTCCGGGGAAAGGACCCAGGCGGGAGGTGACCAGGAGCAAACAAGTCCTTACATGTCCTTGCGCGGCCGCGGAGGAAACCAAGGCCTCAGGCACCGAGGGAGTGGGAGAAAAACACGACCGTGGGGAAATCCCCGTGCAACTGGATCTGCCCACGGGCAGGGCTGCGCGTGCATCAATGTCATTAAGCCGCCGGGCCGCAGACACTGCAGCAGAGCCGGGAAGGCGGGGACAAGGGGGAGGGGGGGGGTCCGCGACGACCGACGCGCGTGGGGGGAGGGGGACGAAGCGCCGCCGCGGCCCTTTCATAGGCCGAGGCCCGGCCCGCGCGCTCCCCCCCCCCAACCCCACCCCTCCCGCCCGCCCGCCCCGGCGCTACCTGAACGGGGCCGGCCAGTCCGCGCCCCGCCCCGCCCTTCCTCCCTCTCTCCCTCCCAGCGCGAGGCCGCGGCGGGCGGCACGAGACCTAGGCCGCGCCTCCCTCCCTCCCTACGCGCCCGCGGGCTGCTTCCCTTACCTGGTAGGGGAAAAAAAAAAAAAAAAAAAAAAAAAAATTCTCCCCGCGGCTGCCCCGCCTCCACCTCAGGACGGGAAATGGCGGCCGGCAGAGCGCGCGCGACGCCCGCAGCTCCAGTCCATCCCGCGTAGCCGCCCCCCAAGGCCGCGAGCCCAGGTTGCCCCCTCCCGCCAGTCCCCGCGAGCGCCCACCGGAGCCTATCCATGACATCGGCGCTCCCTTTCCCCCCCCCCCCCGCCTCGCTCTCCCAGGTGACCGTGCCGACCGGCCGAGTCATCGATTCCTGGGGCGCCCGCAGCCGCCTCCCTCGCTGCGAACTCGGACAGGGAGGGGAGGGAAACACTACCACCATCACCACCACCACCACCACTACCACCAGGGTCCCGCCGGGGCGTGCGTGCGCGCGCGCCCGCCTCCCGCCCTTTCCCGCCTCCCTCCCTCCCTCCCTCCGGCCCGCTCGCGCGCGCGCACGCCCCCTCCCCCTCCCCCAGTGGTTGCGTCCGTGACATCATCATCATGGCAACAAGAGCTGCAGCCTGGGACCGAGGAAGCCGTGTGATTCCCGGCGGCGGCGGCGGCAGTGGCGGCAGCGGCAGCACCAGCACCACCACCAGCAGCAGCAGCAGCAACCGAGCCCACGAACGCGCGAGGGCTGCTTCTCTCCCGCTGCCTCCCACCGGGAACTGCTGAGGAGGAGGCCGCCGCCGAGCTCGCCCGCCCGCCCGCGTGCGTGTGTGAGTGCGTGCGTGCGTGCGTGCGTGTGTGTGTGTGTGTGTGTGTGAGAGAGAGAGAGAGCGCGAGTGAGAGAGAGAGAGTGAGAGAGAGAGAGAGGAGGGCGGGGGCGCCGCTGCCGCCGAGGGAACCGCCGCCGCGCCGCTACTGCCGCTGCCGCTGCCGGGTCGCCCGAGAACGGGAGGCGGTGGCGGCGGCGGCGAAAACATGTTTTCTGTGAGGATCGTGACCGCCGACTACTACATGGCCAGCCCGCTGCAGGGGCTGGACATCTGCCAGTCGCCCCTCAGCCAGCTCCCTGTCAAGAAGGTGCCGGTGGTGCGGGTGTTCGGAGCCACCCCGGCAGGTAAGCGGGCGCGGGTGGGAGCCGGAGCCAGCCGAGAGCCCCTGGCCGCCCTCCCCACCCCTCCCCCGGCGCCGCCGCCGCCGCCGCCGCGTACACGCGCGCACGCCGCCGGGCCTCACGCGTGGGGCGCTCGCGCCGCTTCCCTCCCCGTCCGTCGCCTTTGCTCCCGCGCGTGACTAGAGGCGCAAAATGAAATAAAATACGTGTGTCGGCGGGAGCGCGGCGCCCCCATCGGCTGGCGCGTGGCGGGAGCGGCGCCGGGTCGCGGGTCGCGAGCTCTGCGGCCCCGGAGGGGATGGACGGACGGAGGGACGGTGGGGTGCCCCCGCCAGGTCTCCGGGGACGGGTTCCCCGAGGGCTCTTGCTGGCGGGACCCTGGACACCCTGTGCGTCTGCCCAGCTTTGAGAGCAGAGGGGAAGGGTCAGCTTTGTTGTCAGCTCCTCGCTTCCCACTGCGCCTTGCGGAGATGCAGTGGCCGGAGAGAAGTGTGGCCCGGGACCTCATCGTCTTTCTCATTGAAGGGGCCATGTGGCTGTGCGGTGGGCGCGCAAGAGTTTAAGGCGTCTGGGGACCGCCCGGGCGGGCGGCATCCTCGGGTGCAGGGCGCACATGGAAATGGGAAATACGTGCTGATGTTGCCCTGCAGTGAAATCTCACACCTAGTGGAGTGAGTTCGTTAAGAAAAGACAGCCAAGCTCAGAAGCCTAGACATTTTTTAAATGCCCCTAGGTTGGGTTATAGGATTGCATTTTAAATACAGATATTAAAGAAAAAAAAAGATCTTGAAGAATAGGTGGTAGGGTGGGGAGACAGTGATGACGGAAAGAAATTATGTTCTCAAACGCTTTTGGGGATTTACGATAATATAAATTAGAATATGGCCAAATTTCCAGGGTTGTTTTGCCCTTTTTTTTTTTTTTTACGTGCTTTAAAACTGTAGACATGAAGTAATGAAGCTCCCTTCTGGGAAGGGAGACTCTTAACCATGTATCGTCCTGTGGAGTGGATTCTCTATAGCATTTCCCACTTGATGCTTCTTGTTCTCATCACCATTCATCTTCCCACTGCCGTTAGTCTATGGACTGTCGAGATTATAACACTTTCCCAAATATAGACACTTATTCTAAGCGGTTTCTCTTTGTTAAAAAAAAATGTCAGTGCTGTAAATGAGATTTGGTAAAATCGTGAAAGAGATTTTGATGCGGTGAACTTTGTTAGGTAGAGAATTTGAGTGCTGTTCACAGTTTGTAGGAAGTTAACACTTGCAACTTTGAAGGCTGGAAAATAAAGGCATTAATGTGTTTGAAGGGTAGGTTCTCTGCCCTTTTAAATACAGTGGTACCTGCTTTGCTTTGAATTGGATTTTCAGTGCAATATACTGCTTGCTCTCACTTCAAATGCAAAGGATAGAATTATGAAGTTGCCGTAGCTCTATTCAGCCAGATTTCTGAGTTGTGTAGCATGCTAATAGTACAGTTTTTGTAGGTTTGGGTTAATTTTCTGCACATAGTATTTTTTAATTCCACACTAGTCATTAAATATGCATTCCTGAGTGTCTTTCAAATTATTTTATAGGGTAGTTTTGTTTGTGGAAATAAATAGACTTCACTGTCAACAAACAATTCTGTGAAATAACCTTTAAAAATATCTGGCATACACTTGTGTTTATGATTACTGGTACGTGAACTATCCCATGATAAAGACACATTTCTTTCTACCCCCCCCCCTTACATATCTTACAACAGGTTGCTGAACCCTTCAAAAGAAAAAAGAAAAAGAAAAAGCTCAAATTGTATTTTTTTAATGATATACCTTGAAGTGTATATAAGTGACTAAAACAATAAAGTCTTTGCACAAGAAAAAACTTCAAGTTTTTTTTTGTTGTTGTTGTTTATTTATTTGAGAGGGACAGAGAGAAAGAGGCAGATAGAGAGAATGGGCGCGCCAGGGCCTCCAGCCACTGCAAACGAACTCCAGACGCGCACCCCCTTGTGCATCTGTCTAACGTGGGTCCTGGGGAATTGAGCCTCCAACCGGGGTCCCTAGGCTTCACAGGCAAGCGCTTAACCGCTAAGCCATCTCTCCAGCCCCAGGTTGTTTAAGTGTTATCAAAAATTTGTTTCAGGGGCCTGGAGAGATGGCTTAGCAGTTAAGGCACTTGCCTGCAAAGCTAATGGACCTAGGTTCAGTTCCCCAGAACCCATGTAAAGCCAGATACACAAGGTGGCACATGCATCTGGAGTTTGTTTGCAGTGCTTAGAGGCTTGGCGGCCCATTCTGTCCCTCTTTCCCCCACCCCCTCTACTTCTTTCTCTTTCTCAAATAAAAAAATACATATAAAGAAATTGTTTCAAGGATGATTCATGCCTGAATGGAAATGTCACACTGGGACCTATTAATTTGCCCAATTAATAACTGTAAGAATTTACTTTATTGGGAGATGCCTTGGAGCTGAGCTAAGAGAGCAAATAATAAAATTCTTTATATAGTGTAAAATAATTTTTGCTTATTCAAGAAATGAAAAAAATGTAAAGTTCCTGGCATACACTTAGAGTAACAATTTTTTTAAAACATTAAAAAAAATTTTTTTTGTTTGTTTACTTATTTGAGAACGACAGAGAGAAGGAGGCAGAGAGAGAGAGAGAATGGGCGCGCCAGAGCTTCCAGCCTCTGTAAACAAACTCCAGATGCGTGCACCCTTGTGTATCTGGCTAACGTGGGTCCTGGGGAATTGAGCCTCGAACCGGGGTCCTTAGGCTTCACAGGCAAGCACTTAACCGCTAAGCCATCTCTCCAGCCCTAGAGTAACAATTTTTGTAAAGCAAGCCAATGTTTTTAAGTTTTTAAAAAAACTTATTTATGGGGGGGGGGCGAATGAATGGGTGTGCCAGGACCTCTAAGCCCCTACAAACTCCAGATGCATGCACCACCATGTGCATCTAGCTTATGTGGGATCTGGAGAATTGAACTTTTGCCACTAAGCGGTCTCTCCAGCCCAAAGCCAGCTTTTTTTTTTTTTTTTTTTTTTTTTTGGTTTTCTGAGTAGGGTCTCGCTCTAGCTCAGGCTAACCTGGAATTCACTATGTAGTCTCAGGGTGGACTTGAACTCATGGCAATCCTCCTGCCTCTGTCTCCTCAGTGCTAGGACTAAAGGTGTGCACCACCAACCTGGCTCAAAGCCAGCATTTTTAACATGTCAGAAACTGCCATTGAAATTAGTATTAATTAAATACAGACAAAAAAGTACACTATAGACTTTCCTGCTTTTCAGTTCTCTCCCCAGAGAAAACTGGTCCTGGCCATGCAGAAAATAAAACTTGAGAATAATTAAGGGAGGCCAGACTCACTTACTAAAAAATCTGAATGCTAGAATAGCTAAGGGAAACTTTACTATTAAAAATACAAATTGTGTTTATATGTTTACTAACAAGCAAACTAAGTTCATGAACATTTGCAATATGATAAGTCTGAGCTATGTAAATGTCATAAATGTGTCTCATGTAGGGGCTAATTTTAGAAGTCCTTAATTCTTTACCTTGGCTCAGGGAAAAGATGTTTAACTGAATTTGTTTTACAAAGGAAGTCCTGAAAAATAACAACTGAAGAGATTTTCTTTCAAAGTGTCTGTTTAAGAACTATAGTATACATTCTGAACTGACTGCATTGATAGATTTTTACTAGTTCAATTTTTCTTTTATTGCATGAAACATTTTATTTTTTAGAAATATGTCCAGTTGACTTGCTAGCCTGTGTTTTTGGGACATGTTTTGAAAATGTAAATAAATGACTTGGTTTTAAAAGCTTCTATAATTTGAGGTGAAATTTGAAGCTATTTCTCAAGCTGTTGTGTTAAAATTTGTGTAAGTTCTGGCTGACTGCTTAATGACTTGCTGACTGAAGAGATGGATTCCTTAGAGAATTGCTTACTTTTTTTGTGTGTGAGTGATGGAATTAAATAAACAAACAGCAAGAAAAACCTGTGCTTTTAAAAATATCTTGAACATTGTTTTCATGTAACTGCTTTAGCATTATCACATGTTGGAAAGTGACTATTTTTTTATTTTATAATATTTTAGTAACTTTTAGTGGAAAATGCAAGGTTGTGAACAAAGCATTACGATAATGTGAATATGGGTGTGACTGCCCAGGGAACTCACTTTACCCAACATGCATCCTGGGGCTTCACTCTGAGGATCTGATTCTAGTGAGGAGTTGGGTGTCAACCAGTCACCATGTCTTAACTCTTGCTTAGTTGCTTGATGTAACTCACTTCTTCCTGAGCTGACAGCTCTCAGTTTGCTCTGTACCACTTTAAAGATAATTAGCTTTTCAAAGACCCTCCCTGCTGAGATAAAGAGTAGTAGTAAATAGAAGAGTGTGAGGTGTTCACAAGGCAAATAACAATCAAAGTAGGCCCAACAGACTCTAGAGGGCGCTGCTAGACCTTAAGATTACTTGAAGGAACTCTGTAAACAGTCTCCCTCCAAATTCATATTTTGGTAGGCTAATCATAAAGGTGCTGTTAAGTATGAAAGCAATTTTAACATAAAAAATTGTAGTTCTGAAATGCTACATTTGAATACTATACTTCATTTTATATATTTTATAAACTTAACTGTAATAAGCTAGAAGACCCAACTTTTTTTACTAAGTTGGTATATTACTAATAAATGTGATATGATTACTGTAGCATTTAACTCACATTACAAAAGCATTTTCTAATCAAAGTCTTGTTTGTTCGTGCTTTTTTGTTAAAAATATTTTAAGATCACAATACCTGCTTGGCCATAATTATAATTTTCAAAGCATGATAGAACGTTAGTGAACCTTGGTATAAACAGAGTGGTCACTTGAATGAGTATTTGAGGTTCTGAGTTGAACATTTTATTAACTTTTTATCTTTGAATAAAATCATAATCAGCATATTAGCTTGGGAAGGAAAGCCTTCCTCCTAAATCTAGGGGCAGAATAGGATTGAGTAATGTGTGATTCAATTACTCCATTGGCTACTACGGAGAACCTATACTATACGTGATTACAGTTTATGTTTAAAACAACTTTACTTTTTAGAAACTCAGGATGGAGTAGAGGGAATAAACATGTACATATGAATTGAACATAGACTGATTAGATTATAGATATGTAGATGATAGAAATGTGTGTAGACGGGCGTGGTGGTGCGTGCCTTTAATCCCAGCACTCAGGACGCAGTGGTAGGAGGATTGTTGTGAGTTCGAGGCCCCTGAGACTCCATAGTTAATTCTAGGTCAGCCTGGGCCAGAGTGAGACCCTACCTCGAAAAGCCAAAAAAAAAAAAAAAAAAAAAAAAAAAGAAATAAATGTATGTAAGCTGCAGTGAGGACTCTGAGGAGGACATGTAGGGTATGCTAAGTGACCATCTGAGGCAAAGAGAGGAGTCAGGGAAGGCTTTATGGAGGAAGTGTGGATTAAGTCATTTTTAAATTTTAAAGAATTAAAAAATTCTAATAAACAGATTCAACATAATTCACAAATGAAGATAAGTTCTCTTTGCAGGGCAGCTTGACAATGCTTATCAAAATTCTTGAAGTGTGCCATTTAAAAAATATTTTTTTTAACTTGAGAGAAAATAAGGAAGGAAGGTTTGGGAGGAAGGGACAGAGAGCGCGCGCGACACATGCAAGCTTAAGTATGGATGCACCAGGGCCTCTAGCCACTGTAAATGAACTCCAGATGCATGTGCCACTTTGTGTATCTATTTATTTATTTATTTATTTATTTATTTATTTATTTATTTATTTATTTATTTATTTATTTATTTATTTATTTATTTATTTATTTATTTATTTATTTATTTATTTATTTATTTATTTATTTATTTATTTATTTATTTATTTATTTATTTATTTATTTATTTATTTATTTATTTATTTATTTATTTATTTATTTATTTATTTATTTATTTATTTATTTATTTATTTATTTATTTATTTATTTATTTATTTATTTATTTATTTATTTATTTATTTATTTATTTATTTATTTATTTATTTATTTATTTATTTATTTATTTATTTATTTATTTATTTATTTATTTATTTATTTATTTATTTATTTATTTATTTATTTATTTATTTATTTATTTATTTATTTATTTATTTATTTATTTATTTATTTATTTATTTATTTATTTATTTATTTATTTATTTATTTATTTATTTATTTATTTATTTATTTATTTATTTATTTATTTATTTATTTATTTATTTATTTATTTATTTATTTATTTATTTATTTATTTATTTATTTATTTATTTATTTATTTATTTATTTATTTATTTATTTATTTATTTATTTATTTATTTATTTATTTATTTATTTATTTATTTATTTATTTATTTATTTATTTATTTATTTATTTATTTATTTATTTATTTATTTATTTATTTATTTATTTATTTATTTATTTATTTATTTATTTGTGAGAGCAAGAGAGGGAAAGAGGCAGACACTGAGAGAGAGAGAGAGAGAGAGAGAGAGAGAGAGAGAGAGAGAGAGAGAGAGAGAGAGAGAGAGAGAGAGAGAGAGAGAGAGAGAGAGAGAGAGAGAGAGAGAGAGAGAGAGAGAGAGAGAGAGAGAGAGAGAGAGAGAGAGAGAGAGAGAGAGAGAGAGAGAGAGAGAGAGAGAGAGAGAGAGAGAGAGAGAGAGAGAGAGAGAGAGAGAGAGAGAGAGAGAGAGAGAGAGAGAGAGAGAGAGAGAGAGAGAGAGAGAGAGAGAGAGAGAGAGAGAGAGAGAGAGAGAGAGAGAGAGAGAGAGAGAGAGAGAGAGAGAGAGAGAGAGAGAGAGAGAGAGAGAGAGAGAGAGAGAGAGAGAGAGAGAGAGAGAGAGAGAGAGAGAGAGAGAGAGAGAGAGAGAGAGAGAGAGAGAGAGAGAGAGAGAGAGAGAGAGAGAGAGAGAGAGAGAGAGAGAGAGAGAGAGAGAGAGAGAGAGAGAGAGAGAGAGAGAGAGAGAGAGAGAGAGAGAGAGAGAGAGAGAGAGAGAGAGAGAGAGAGAGAGAGAGAGAGAGAGAGAGAGAGAGAGAGAGAGAGAGAGAGAGAGAGAGAGAGAGAGAGAGAGAGAGAGAGAGAGAGAGAGAGAGAGAGAGAGAGAGAGAGAGAGAGAGAGAGAGAGAGAGAGAGAGAGAGAGAGAGAGAGAGAGAGAGAGAGAGAGAGAGAGAGAGAGAGAGAGAGAGAGAGAGAGAGAGAGAGAGAGAGAGAGGTGGTGGTGCGTGCCTTTAATCCCAGCACTCAGGACGCAGTGGTAGGAGGATTGTTGTGAGTTCGAGGCCCCTGAGACTCCATAGTTAATTCTAGGTCAGCCTGGGCCAGAGTGAGACCCTACCTCGAAAAGCCAAAAAAAAAAAAAAAAAAAAGAAATAAATGTATGTAAGCTGCAGTGAGGACTCTGAGGAGGACATGTAGGGTATGCTAAGTGACCATCTGAGGCAAAGAGAGGAGTCAGGGAAGGCTTTATGGAGGAAGTGTGGATTAAGTCATTTTTAAATTTTAAAGAATTAGAAAATTCTAATAAACAGATTCAACATAATTCACAAATGAAGATAAGTTCTCTTTGCAGGGCAGCTTGACAATGCTTATCAAAATTCTTGAAGTGTGCCATTTAAAAAAATATTTTTTTAACTTGAGAGAAAATAAGGAAGGAAGGTTTGGGAGGAAGGGACAGAGAGCGCGCGCGACACATGCAAGCTTAAGTATGGATGCACCAGGGCCTCTAGCCACTGTAAATGAACTCCAGATGCATGTGCCACTTTGTGTATCTGGCCCTTCTTGAGTACTAGGGAGTTAAACCCTTGCAGGCAAGCTCCTTTAACTGCTAAGCCATCTCCCAACCACAGTAATCCTAGTCCTAGAGATTTTAATCTATGAACACAAATCTTTTGGTTATCTTTTGAATCCTTATACTTTTTATTTCTCCATCACCACCCTCCTTAAAACTCCTGGTGTTTTTAAAAGGTTTACTACAGTGGCCTCATCTTGGTTTCTCCAAACCACCCTGTCCTCTTTTATCTGGTTTCTACAGTGTAATCAAATTTTTTCAAAATACAAACCTGGCTACATCACCTGATTACTTGACATGCTTCAGTAGCTTTCTGTTGTATTTAGGAGACATGTCCCATGTGGTGTGGTGTCACCTACCTGTCTCACCAGGCCTTGCCTAGTGTGACCTACCTCTCTGTCCCATCATGGCTGAACTGTATTCTTCTTGCCTTGCTCTTGTGTCCACACAAGGGCACAGTTTCAGTCCCTTGTCTTGCTGTGTTCCTCTGACAATGAGGGTTCTGTGCCTGCTCTTCCCTCTGCCCAGAACGTTTTTCCTTTTCTAAATAATCTGTCTTTGCTCAGGAAGCTTCCCTCCCCACAGACTTAGTGCTCCTTCATAGCACTTGTTCGAGTCATTCTTTTCTATATGTTGGAGATTCTCATGCAGTTTTTCTTGAAAAGATGGTAACCTCTAAAGATGCTGCTATCTTTATTTTTGTTCACTATTATGGAGTTCATACTTACAAGAGTGCTTGAAAGTTGAGCTTCCATTGCAAGACTTAATCAATGATTGCAGTAATTCATATATGATACTCATCACAGACAGTAACCCCAGATGTTCAACACTTACGGTTGCAAAAGTGGGACACATTCCTCTAAAATCATATTCACCACTAAAATCATGTTTTAGAATATATGAAAAACTGTAAAGACTGTCAGTGTGTTTTGTGAAAATAGCAGTTTACAAAAATAGTCATCTACAATATAGAAAAACACATCAAAGTGTAAAGGTTTATCTTCTCTAGAAATTGTGTTTCAGATTTTCTACTGAGAAAACATATTCATTTTATAATTTTAAAAGACTATTCATGTACAAGTTAAGAAAAAAAAATTTCTAGATGTGGTTCAGAAATAGACTGAAAATGACAAATGTTCATTGTGGTCTCCAAAACAACCTAAATGCATAATTAATTGTGTGATAGAATATTGATCTTGATTATAAAATTCAGTTTAGGAATTTACAAAAACAATTTTTATATTGAAGCAAGTTAGCAATTGCCAGTTGTAATGTATAAAGTAACTAGTGAATTCAGTTTTAAAATATGTGTGTGTGTGTATGTACGTATGTATGTATGTGTTTTCTGCTGCTGATGGTCAAACCCAGGGCCTTGCATATACTAGGCCAGTGCTGTACCACTGGGCTCTATTCCCAGTCCTTAAAATGTTTTTTAAAGTAACATGAATTTGGGACATGACAGCAAAGAAACAGAGTAAAGGCCAGAAATTAACCTAAATATGAGTGCTTAATATATAAAAACAGGTATCACTCTTACCTATTAATTGGGAAAAGCACACTTATTTAATAAATATTGTTAGAATAGCTGGCCCCTATTCTGAAAAAATAAAATAACTTGTATAAAATGAGAAACAAAGGAAAATGTTTTGTTGTTGTTTGCAAGGTAGAATCTTACTGTACCTCAGGCTGACCTGGGACCATAGTGTTCCTCCTACCTGTGGCTCCCTAGTGGTGGAATTAAAGGCGTGCACCACCATGCCTGGCAGATAGTTATTTTTTATGTAATCCAGGAATGGTGAGGGCCTTTCAGAGAATGAAAAACAACTGAAACTTGATTGCTGAATTTCATGACAAAGTTAAATTTTGTATGGGAGAAAATCATAAAGTTCAAAGGTAAATAGACTAGGAAACTCATTTATTTTTATTTTATTTTTTGTTTTTTTGAGGTAGGGTCTTGCTCTAGCCCATGCTAACCTAGAATTCACTGTGTAGTCTCAGGGTAGCCTCAAACTCATGGCGATCTTCCTACCTCTGCCTCCCGAGTGCTGGATTAAAGGTGTGTGCCACCATGCCTGGCTCATTTATATTTTTGACAAAGGACTAATATTCTCCTGATATAAATGAGCAAAGAAAATTCAAGTGAAAAGATGAGCACAGTGTTACTTATAACAAGAAGTGAATTATAGCTATAAAATACACTTAGCTATCATGTTTGCAAACATTAGTATGACTTGGAAAGGGTGAAGGCAGAGAATGGGCAGCCTCAAACATTGCTGACAGGAGTATAATATATTTGTGTTCTATGGAAAACAGTTTAGCAATTGTTTTCAAAATTAAAGCTCTACATTTATTTTTATGTATTTCTTAAAGTTTTATTTATTTATTTATTTATTTGAGAGAGCAAGAGAGGGAAAGAGGCAGACACTGAGAGAGAGAGAGAGAGAGCATGTGCCAGGGCCTCCAGCCACAGCAACGAACTCCAGACGCATGTGCCACCTTGTACATCTGGCTTACGTGGGTCCTGGGGAATCAACCAAGGTCCTTTGGCTTTGTAGGCAAACGCCTTAACCGGTAAGCCATCTCTGCAGTCCCTATTTTTGTTTTTTTGAGGTAGGGTCTCGCTTTAGCCCAGGCTGACCTGGAATTCACTATGTAGTCTTAGGGTGGCCTTGAACTCATGGTGATCCTCCTATTTCTGCCTATGCCACCTTGCCCAGCTCTACATTTATTTTAAACACGCAATTCCATTTAGGATTTCATGTATGCTCTAAAAAATTTTGTGTGTGTCAAATGAAGTGCAAGAAATCTGTGACAGCATTATTTGCCAATATAAGACAGGAAACAAGCTAAACCAACCAGAAGGGGAGTGGTTATGTGAATTATTACATGTTTATTCCATGAACTATTAAGCATTAAAATAGTGATACAGCCCTATGTGTACAGCTGTGGTGCTGTGTCTAAGACATGAAGAAAAAAGTAAGATGAAAAACTTGAGTATGCCAATTATGTGTTTTTAGATGGAGATGCAGACTGTAATATGTACAGGTAGATCTGTCTTTAGAAGGACATGACAGAATTTGTTAACAATAATTGCATCCAGTATGTAGAACTGGTTTTAACTCGAAAGCAAAGGTAAACTATTTCTTTTAGTATGGTATACTAAACAGTGTTCAGTAATTTAAAAATATTTTTAGCATATACATACAATAACTATTTAAAGTGCATAATTTTTAAGATATGTTGTAGTTATAAGAATTGGTAAAGAAGAACAGAAAGAAAAGGTCCTGATGTTTGTAAACAATTGCAAAATGATTGCTGCAATACTATGTTTGGTTTTGGGTTTTGTTAAAGGTCTTCTAATTCAGAGAGTTCAGTTGATGTGACATGGCTTACTGGAAGGTGGTACAGTAGAAAAGAGGCTGCGGGGAAGCTTTGGGATTCTGATGAGTGATGGGCAGCCGGCAATCAAGGCTTTCGGTAGTTTCAAGTGCATGCAAGGTGTTTGCTAGTTGGAATCTATCTCATTGGTTAGCCATAGGAGGTGCAGCTGCTTCTCCAGGCAAAGGAACTGCCAGTGAGTTTGTATGTGGTGTCTGAGGAGCATGCTATCCCCTGCACGGTACATCACCACTGATGGTGATAG
The DNA here is from genome assembly GCA_036346955.1 of Dipus sagitta. Lineage (NCBI taxonomy): Eukaryota > Metazoa > Chordata > Mammalia > Rodentia > Dipodidae > Dipus > Dipus sagitta. Next base: position 35,529,917 of record CM070775.1, read on the forward strand.
GACAGCAGTGTGTACCTGGGGACCCACCTTTAGGACTGAATCTCTGTTTATAGCTGTTGGATCCTGCTTGCCATGTGCTTTAGGTGTTCTGTTTTAACTTGCTATTAGGAAACTGCCTCAAAAAAAACCACATTATTTTAAAATACTGATTTTGTAAGAGGTTTGGATTTAAAATTCATACTAATAAAATTTATTATGAATCTCAGCATTTTATATGTATATATCTATATATACTAAAGAGTATCTGTTTTAGTGCTTTACATCTTAACTTTTCTTCTTTATGTATAATACATTTATTTATTTATTTATTTATTGCCAAGCACTATGTTGATGATCCACATATTCTCCTGTTGTCCAGGGTATTAAAGAAATATGTATAATGTAAAAAGGATTGAGAAACACCATTCTCTCAATATATATATGTACATGTATACATATATTTCATTCAGTACTACATATGTAATATATTCTATATATGTATACTATATATATTTATATATAAATACAACAAATTTTGTGTGTGTGTGTATGAAACAAATTATAGATAGCTAGGTTTTGGTATCTGCTCATGTCCAGTTGTCAATATGTATGGGACTGGATTCTAAAACTGGGAATCTTGACAGCTTAGCTTTCACTGCTTTGCCCTGACCCCACCTCCCTCAAACTTGAAGGGACATTGGAGGAAGATATTGATAATAATTGAAAGGCACAAATATAGAACACTAGAGGAATTGCTGAAGGAATTTCATATACATAGTTTAGAAGTCTTTAAAGGTCTATAGTATCTAAGAGAGGTTAGAATCTACTTACAAGTATAGATGATAGAATAGATTATAATATGATTTATTTTGTGATGATTGCAGCTATATTCTTTAAGGCTAACAAAACTTATAAATAACAAGAGGAACTTAAATATAAACAATAAAAACAAGTACTAGAATTGGAGATGGCCCAGTGGTTAAAGTACTTACCAAGCAAGCATAAGGACCAGAGTTCAGACCCCCAGCACCTACATAAATGCTGGGCTAGCATGGCTGCCCACCTGTGATCCCAGCACTTGGGAGACAGATAGAGCATCTGCAGGGCAAGCTTGCTAGGTAGACCAGCAGAATTGGCAAGCAATAGGTTCAAGTGAGAGATGCTGCCTCAGTTAATAAACTGGAGAGTGATGGAGGAAGGCATCCTCCATCAACCCTGGCGCACACACATATGAATAAGTATATATGCAGACACTTAAGAATGTATTAGTCTTTTCAGGTTCCTTTGGTGCCATAATTAAGTTCTTCTTTTGCTTTTGCTTTTGATTGGATTAGAACGCATTCAATTAAAAATAATGTAAGCAAAAAGGTGACTGAAGCTTAAGTAGATTGTGTTTAAGTAGTAGAGTAGATTGCCATTGGTCCTAGATATGTTAAAGAAATGCTTATAAACTTACTGAGTGTGATGGAATGTGCTGTGCAGTGTGTCACTTCAATGCCTACTTGCTATTTTAAGACCATAGTGATACTAAATACGAGGAAAAAGTGGGAGTGAGGCATTTTGAGTACAATTATGTTAACTTATAATCTCCATATAAAAAAGAAGTGAGGCAGAAATAGGTGTCCTAGGCAGTTAGAAAGACATCTACTATCCAAATACCACAAAGATCCAGTTTTGAAAGCAAAACAAATTATAGGTAAAACTAAGCCTCTTAATGACACACTCTAACTTTTTGGTGTTTTTCTTGTTTTCATTTGTTTTCCAAATGATCATCTATGTTTCTTCTGGTTTCTATAGAATTTAAGATATTTTATTTTTTTAATGCAAACTCGTATTGCTTAATTAGTATTGGCAAACTGGACTGTTTTCTGCAGCAGAAATCGAATATGTGCCTAGCAAAGTGTTTTCTGAGAAAAAAAAATGATAGTGGTTATCACTGGAAAATTTATATGTATATATGTATGTGTATATATATGCCAGTTCTGTTTTTTCAATATGATAGTTTTGGGAAATAACTAAGAATTTGAGGTTAGTTTCCTTGGGGTATTTAATTTTCTTTGGGTTCAAAGAGTACTCTATAAATGAATAAAAGGGCATTACCTTAAAAATACCTTGTCTGACATATAATAACTTATAGAAGTTTTCTATTTTTCTTCAATTTGCCAAGGAAGTATAACCAATTGTCAAGGAAGTATAATAAGAATAAAAGAAATACTTTATTTTGCATATACATATAATTACACTTCAAAGCAATTTATATATTAGGTTAGGTTTGTTTGAGGTGTGAATAGAAGACTATGAGAGTATATGTTGCTGTGTGAAGGAATGTAAAGTTGAAACATGTTGGCATACTCTCAGTTCTCAGAACAAGAAAATGACTAATCTAAATTTCATTTCAGAATAAAAACCAAGACAAGCCACATAATACCAACCTAAAAATTAAACTGTCATCATATTATTTGTTTTAAAACTATGGAATAAAATATCTGAGGAAGATTACTCTCAAAATTGTTTTTCTCAATTTCAAGTAAGTAATTTATTTTGGTTAATATATTGGGGATGAGGGTGGTGGGATAATCCTTGGCACTAAAGTTGGTACTCATCGTAAAGTAACAACTTAAATATTGGACTCGGTAAAGCTTGTCACTCCTTTGCCCACTCCCAAAAGCTTATTTCCTAGCTTTTATAAGTCCTACGTCCTTTTTGCACGTTGATGCTATAGGACTTACTGTACTGAGTTTTGTTTGCAGAAATAGTCACATGGTCCCACCTTCAGCAAGCCCCTTCACTCTAGTACTCCTCCGTCCACTGCCTTCTGTGCTGAGAGACCTCTGGCAAGTTATTTACTTCTGTGTGCCCACTTTCCTTCTCTGTAAAACGAGTTTTGATGATTTCTGCCTCGCAGGACTATTAAGCTTGAATAAAATAGCCAGCAAATGTTTGCCATATATTAGTAACCTAGGTGTTAGGTGTTACTTTTTTACCCTTCTGCCTCTTACGTCCTCAGTACCAAGTGCTCTTTAAAATGTTTGAATTGACTTGAAATTAAAAATGTAGGTGTGGGGAAATTTGAGGTCTATCTACATTTATATATTCTTCACACTAGGATAAAGTAAATCACTGGCACTTTGTGGCTTCAATTGGTCAGTGATTTTTATGTCTTAACAGGCTAAGGAATTACCTCTTAAAGTTGGCTTATTTGAGAGAGTTAGAGACAGACAGACAGACAGAGAGAATGGGTGCACCAGGGCCTCCAGCCACTGCAAATGAACTTCCAGACGCATGTGCCACCTTGTGCATCTGGCTTACGTGGGTACTGAGGAATTGAACCTGGATCCTTTGGCTTTGCAGGCAAACGCCTTGACTGCTAAGCCATCTCTCCAGCCCGTTTTTTTTTTTTTTTAAATAAGCATCCCTCCAAGACTGTTTTTGTGTTTTTTGTTTTTTTTTTTTTTTTGGTTTTTTTTTGTTTTTTTTTTTCCGAGGTAGGGTCTCACTCTAGCTCAGACTCACCTGGAATTCACTATGGAGTCTCAGGGTGGCCTCGAACTCACGGCGATCCTCCTACCTCTGCCTCCCCAGTGCTGGGATTAAAGGCGTGCGCCACCACGCCTGGCTCTGTTTCTGGATTTTCAGAGTAGGGTCTCACTCTAACCCAGGCTGACCTGGGATTTACTATGTAGTCCTAGACTGCCCTTGAATGCACAGCAATCCTTCTATCTTGGCCTCCCAAGTGCTGGGATAAAAGGCATGCACTACCACACCTAGCAAATGAAAATTTTTGTTTTTGTTTTTGGTTTTTTGAGGTCAAGTCTTATTCTAGACCAAGCTGACCTGGAATTTACTATGTAGTCTTAAAAAAACAAAAAACAAGAAAACTATTGATACTCATAGAGAAATGTCCAAGCCTGATCTTACCTTTAAAAAGGTCAGTGCCTTCCAGCACTCCGGAGGCAGAGGTAGGAGGATCACCGTGAGGTCAGCCAGGGCTATAGAGCAAGATCCTACCTCGACCCCTCCCCCAGAATGGAGGGGAGTGGTATGCTGTTGCTCAAGGAGTAACTCTTATTTTCCAAAGCTGTATATTAGGTTAATGTGCCTTTTTAAAAATGGTAGTAGAGCATGTTTAAAGTATGTGACAGATGTTTCAGTAAAGGTGACATGTCAGGAGATACTCATTGCTCTGTTTTGCCTTTTGTGTACTACTACAAAAAAAAAAAAAAAAAATGATGTCCCTGGGGCTGGAGAGATGGCTTAGTAGTTAAGGCATTTGCCTACAAAGCCTAAGGACTCAGGTTCTATTCCCCAGTACCCACATAAGCCAGATGCACAAGGTGGCACATGCGTCTGGAGTTCGTTTACAGCAGTTGGAGGCACTGCCTCACCCTGCCCCCCTCCCCCCGCCTCTCTGTGTCTCTCAAATAAACAAAATGATGCTTCTGGTTTTAACCCTATTTAAGATTATGGGATATAGGCCAGTGGGTTCATTATTGCCTAAGTTTCCAATTGTCTTCACCATGTATTTTCTATATGTAGTCCCATGTGTTTTTTTTTTAAATAACACTTTTAATTTTTCATAGAATCAAAAAGATTTTTCACCTAACTTTGTTGTGTCTTGTTTGGTTAAGGTGCTTGCCTGCACAGCCTAAGGACCCAGGTTTAATTCCCTAGTACCCATATAAGCCAGATGCATAAGGTTGTGCAAAATATATATATACATACACACCCACACATACATACATACATACATACATACATATATATATATATTTTTTTTTTTTTGAGGTAGGGTCTCGCTTTAGCCCAGGCTGACCTGGAATTCACTGTGTAGTCTCAGGGTGGCCTCAAACTCACGGCGATCCTCTATCACTGCCTCTCCCAAGTGCTGGAATTAAAGGCATGTGCCACCACGCCCGGCTCCAAAAAAGTATTTTTAAAGCTTTCAAAAATAGAAACCACACTTAGTTAAATATCTTAATTTTTTATTATTTTTACTAACAGGTGGTGGACCTTTATTTACTATGTAACATGCCTAAGTTATTTAGTCTTTACAACTCTATCAAATAGGTTCTGTTTCCCCATTTTACACTTAGGGAAATGAAGCATGGAGAGGCTAATTAACTTTTGTCCAAATTACATAGCTTAATACCTCATAGCCTGTGAGATTAAGTGAGAGAATGTGTATCAGTTTATTACCTATCTAAGCAAAAGCAGAGAAGCGAAATCTAAGATATATATCTCCTAACTGTCAGAATATAATAGTAGCCATTTTTGATATATATCAGTGACTGTGGCCATATTTTTAACATTTTAAATTTAATTATTATTTTGGTTTTTAGAGGTAGGGTCCCAGGCTGACCTGGAATTTACTATGTAGTCTCAGGGTGGCCTTGAATTCACAGCAGTCCTACTAGTACTGGGATTAAAAGTGTGCACCACCATGCCCAACTCATATTTTTTTTAAAAGATTTTATTTTTATTTATTTATTTATTAGAGAGAGAGAGAGAGAGAGAGAATGGGCATGCCAGGGCCTTCAGCCACTGAAAACGTATTCCAGATACATGCGCTACCACCTGCATGTGACTTACGTGGGTCCTGGAGAATCAAACCTGGGTCCTTAGGCTTCGCAGGCATGCGCCTTAACCGCTAAGTCATCTCTCCAGCCCCCAACTCATATTTTTAATTTTTAAAAAGTTATTGAGAGAGGGAAAAAATGTATGGGTTCATGCATGCCAAGTATATGCATGTGGAGGCCAGAGGACAACTTCGAGGTGTTGTCCTCTTCTGCCTTGTTTGAGAAACTTTCTAGTTTTTGCTACTGAGAAGACTAGACTAGCGTGTTTCTCCTGACTCTGCCTCTCATTGCGATAGGTGCATTAGGATTACAGATGCTTGTGTCACTTTGCATCCAGCTGCACCAAGGGGCTGGAGATTCAAACTCCAATTGGCAGGTTTGAGCATCTTTAAACCACTGGACTATTTCTCTAGTTCTAACCATGACCATATTCTTAGTCATATTTTTTGTATAATACTCCCCTAGTTCTCTCTTCCTGAACGATTTTTATCTCCTTTTAAATGCATGTTCTCTTTAGGACTGTACTATTTTGTATATGTGTATTTATAAGGTATTAGGACTTTATCCATCTAATAGAGATATTTTCTCATTATGAGATCAAGGTAATTAAGAAAGGTGTGTCTAATATACAGTCTACCCTTCATAGCTACATGCTCTATATCCACACATTCAACCAGCCTTGGACAGTATTTGAGAAAAATTTGCCTTTGTGCTGGACATGTAGGCTTATTTTTGTCTTGTCTTTACAGGAATAATAAAGTATAACAATTACTTACATTGTATTTGGTATTATAAGTAACCCAGAGGTGTGGTAAAATATATGGGCTGCTGTAGCTAGATTATAGGAAAATGTTCACTCTATTTTTTTTTATTTTTAAATTTTTTGAGGAAGGGTCTCACTGTAGCTCAGGCTGACCTGGAATTCACTGTCATCTCAGGGTAGCCTCGAACTCACAGCAATCCTCCTAGCTCTGCCATCTGAGTGCACCACCATGTCTGGCTTACTCTATTTTTTAAAAGGGACTTGAACATCTGAGATGAAGGGATAGGGATTATGGAATGAGTCATCCACAAATAATTGGGGAATGTATTCTCATTGTGAGCTTTTACAAAACAGAAAAAGTAAAGCAAATATTTTCTTTGCCCGTCAGTTTTATTCTCTTACCCCCTTTTATCTTTTGCTATACAATAGGCTGCCCTAAACTTATGCTGTAAAGTCATATGACTTTACAGTCTATGACTCTGGGCTTTGCTCAGTTAAGCATTTCTGTTAACTGCCTCTCTCTGGGCTTGTTGATATGTCTTCAAGGAACTGGTAGGTCATTTGCCAGGGGGTTGGTCTAGAATAGCTTTACTTGTAGGTCTAGAATTCAATACTGGCTGTTGGCTAGGGTAATAGAAGACTTTATGTCTCTAGTAGGCTAACCATGGCTCTGTCACACCAAGGTTTACAGGAGCAGCAAGTAAAGGCAAGCACCTTCTTTCATGGCCCAAATACATCACATGGTCAAATTCAGGGCTGGTATGGGAGGATTTCCTAAGAGTACGTGGCTAATTAGAGGGTTATATTAAACTGCTATTGCTGGCTAATTCATTTTTCCAAAGGACACATTTGTCAATATGAATCTTCTCCTCTGTTGTATAAATAGTACCACCTTTGTTTTTATGATACTCTATTGAACCCAGTATATGATAGGCAAGTGTTCTATCTCTAAGCTACACTCCTAGACAGTGGTGTTTATATAAAAATACATTGAATGAGTGTGCCAGGGCCTCCTGCTACTGTAGATGAACTCCAGACGCATGTACCAGTTTGTGCATTAAAGTTAGTAAATCCCCATTCTTATTCTTTCCCTGTCCCATTCACCCAATAGGTATTTACAGAGTACTAAGTGCACAATAAGGTATTACAAAATGTTTACGAAGCACCCACTCTGTGCATAGGTATTATAAGATATTTACAGGATGAACAATAAATGGAGGAAGACTAGTTCTCATTCAAGTTTCTTAATTACCTGTCTTATGTGAACAAAATTCAACTATAGTCATCATTTTAAAGGACTAACAGCTCATACAGTCTGAATGCATCTTGCATACTACATTAAAAATGTCTTATAAGGAATTTTTCAAATTATAAAAATTATAATGTAGAGGTTGCTTTAATCTGTACTACAAACCAGAAATGATACTTTTGCTGTGTGTTCACAATAATGTTCTCAAGTGTTTTGATTATTGTGATTAGTCTGGACAGTTTAAACTTGTATTTCTTTTATTATGAGTGAGGTTGTATTTCCATATATTTGAGAGTCATTTCAATTTCTTTTTACATATACTACTTACTTACTCATTTTCCTCTTGGGAGTCTTGGTCTTGTTTATCTGTTCTGAAATGTTCTTCATGCATTCACAAAATTGGCCTCTATCTGTAAACTGAGTTGCAAATCTTCTCCCAGTTAGTTTGTTCTTATGGTGTTTTTTTAGTTCAACTGTGTTTTTTCATTTTATAAGATTTTAGATGAACTTTTTTAGGCACAGTTAGATGGAGTTCTGTTTGAGTACAAGGCATAGGAATGGAAAGACAAGGTCCAGCATTATCACATCCTATTTAGAGAGCTTATACTCAGTGGCTTAAAATGCAAAGTTTCAAAAATCCTATCTTTGAGTTAATTTTTTTTATCTGTCATGAGATCATTCCTTTTAACAGTGTGGTCAAGAAGTGGGAGCATCCTTCAGAGAGCTATTTTCAGGTGGACAGAGTATGTAGCATAGATGGAAAATACTTATTACTTAGAGCACGTTGTTGATAATGGATATCTTTGGCTACATTGTTAGCTTCTCAATGATCACATAAAGGAAAGCAAAGTGCAGTATAGATCTTTTAGAAAAAGCAGCAGTGCTACCTAGTACTCAGATGATTGATCAAGTTCTTACAAGAAAGTAGGGAGCAAGGGAGAAGCATTAATCATCACCTTGTCCAGTGGGAAATGCCTGACTTTCTCAGTTGATGTCTGTATATAAAGGAATTCAAAGCTGCAGACTAGAACAGATTAGCAAGTTTGAGTAACAATAGTCTTAAACATTTTTCAAGTTATCCTTTCTCCTTATGTAATTTTACCAATAGTATCAAACAGTCAAAACCACCAAGGAATCATTAGGTAGCATAGCAGGACATGCTTGGTAACTGGTTTTGCTTTACATCATTTTAGGTTTTCAGTTGTTGGGAATCTCTCTTAGGGTCTACTATGGCATCAGCATCTTTGTACATATTTCACTGATATTTTAAAAGGAGTCTCTTCATTGATACCAGATTATTGACAGACTCTTAATTCTTCATTAAGACTACAAACGATTTAAAGAACACTCCTGGGTTGGTAATACAGCTCACACTGTTCATTTAGTTTGCCTTCCAAAATTTCTGGTATGAAACTGATGGACCACCTTACAATAAAAACTTCTTTTCTTAAAATATTTGTTTATTTGCAAGCAGAGAGAGAGAGAGAAAAAAAAAATGAATATGAGTGAATGCAAATGAATGAGCATGCCAGGGTCTCTTGCCACTGTAAATGAACTCCAAATACATGCGCCACTTTGTGCATCTGGCTTTATGCAGGTACTGGGAAATTGAGCCTGAGTAATAGCCTCCCCTGTGCTGGGAGTAAAGGCATGTGCCACCACGCCAGGCTCCTGTGTACATACTTTTTATCTTATGGGTCAGCAGTGAGTAAGTTTGTTTCCTCATCCTATATTGCTTTGCATCTCTCACCATCCTAATTTGGTATGAGCTATTTGGCACAGGACTCATAAGCCTTATAGTAGTGCTTCAAACTATTTGGTGCAGCGTCCATTTTTTTTTTCCTGGTATTTAAAAAACACTGAAAGTGAGTTACTAGGAAAGGAAAAAAAGAAAAAAAATAGCAAGTAAATAGAAGCTTCTTTTTTTTTAATGGCTTTTTCGAGATATGGTCTTACTCTACCCTGGGCTGACCTGGTACTCACTCTGTATGTAGTCCTAGGCTGGCCTGGAATGCAGTGATCCTCCTACCTCTGTGCCTCAAGTGCTGGGATTAAAGTCGTGTGCCACCACCGCACCAGAACCTCTGTTTTTAAAAATTGTACCTATAACAGAATTGCTCTGTCGGTTTGCTGAAAATTTCTAAATGCTAACGTTCAGATTTGTACTTATCCTGCTGCAGAGCTGTAACGAGCTCATTTGAGTAGCGTTATAGAGCGTTTGATCAATCTGAGATGCTTTAATCCATCCATTCCCTCTTGAATGCTACTTATCCTATGTTAGTCTTGTTTCCTTTCAGTATCTTTCTGTATGAGATAGAAGTCATTGCCGATCACTGTAAGTCAGATGTACTCCTCTATGACTCTTCCACCTTTTTTCCTTCAGTCTCTCACAGAACCCAGAGCTTGTACAGACTGTTGGTTACACTGGATGATCAGTGAGCTCCAGCAATCTTTCTGTCTCTGCCCCACTCAGTACTGGGGACATTGGTGTGCATGGTTAGACCCTGCTTGGGTGCTAGAGATTGAGCTCAGGTCTTCTTTCTTCACAGCAAGTGCTCTTACCCATGAGCGATCTCTCAAACCCTGATTTTATTTTTTGAGACTGAGTCTCAAAATGACTTGGACCTCATATAGTTGTCCTGGCTGACCTTGAACTAATAGCAACCCTCCTGCCTCAGCCTCCCGATTGCTAGGATTACAGATATGAACTACCACTCCTGACTTATTTTTATGGAAATGGATTCAACATCCCAGGATAGAAAGAGCTGGGCTCCATCAGTTGCATTCTTTATAGGAGTTACGCTTTAGAACAGATGAAGAGTTGAATGAGGTTAGCAATCTTAGTAGGTTTTTTATTGTTATATTTTTATTTATTTATTTAAGAGAGAGAGAGAGAGAGAGAATGAGAAGGTGGGCATGAGAGGGCCTCCAGCCACTGAAGACAAACTCCAGATACATGTGCTACTTTGTGCCTCTGGCTTTATGTGGGTACTGGGGAATTGAACCCAGGCTGTCAGGCTTTACAAGCAAATATCTCTTAACTGCTGAGCCATCTCTCTGCCCAGCTCAGGAGGTTTTAAGTAAGGGGCTGGTTTCTATTGGAATAGATTATGTCTCTGAGAGAGTAAACATCATAAATACTTTAATGAACAATTGGTAGAAACATTATTCTGTATTTTTTTTATTTTTTTGTTCATTTTTATTTATTTGAGAGTGACAGAAAGAAAGAGAGAGAGAGAGAGAGAGAGAGAATGGGCGCACCAGGGCTTCCAGCCACTGCAAATGAACTCCAGATGTGTGCACCTCTTTGTGCATCTGGCTAACATGGGTCCTGGAGAATCGAGCCTCGAACCAGGGTCTTTAGGCTTCACAGGCAAGCTCTTAATCGCCAGGCCATCTCTCCAGCCCTATTCTGTAATTTTTTTACTTTATTTTTTAAAATATATTTATTTGAGAGAGAGAAAGAGGCAGAGAGGGAGAGAGAGAATGGGCGCACCAGGGCCTCCAGCCACTGCAAACAAACTCCTGACGCATGCATCCCCTTGTGCATCTGGCTTACATGGGTTCTGGGGAATCGAACCAAGGTCCTTTGGGTTTGCAGGCAAATGCCGTAACCGCTAAGCCATCTCTCCAGCCCCATTATTAATTCATTCTAAAAGTCTGTTTCCTCATCATTTTTATATCTCAGCAATTGGAACGTGTCTTAAAATCAAGGGTGCGCTGTATCTTAACTAGCAGTGCTTTGTTCTGTCTGTTTGCTGGCCTGCCTATTGCAGGGTCTTGCTATGTAGCTCAGGCTAGCCTTGAACTTAAAAAATGTACTTTTAATAAAAAGTACTTTACTTTTAATTTTTAAATATTTATTTATTTATTTGCAAGGGGAGGGGGAGGGGAGAATGGTCATGCCAGGGGCTTTGTGCATCTATCTGGCTTTTTGTGGGTACTGGAGAATTGAATCAGAGCCATCAGGCTTTGCAAGCAAGTGCCTCTAACTGCTGAGTCATTTTTCTAGCCCTAGCCTTGAATTTTTAGTCCTCCTATGTCAACCTCTGGGTCCTGGGTGTGCACCACTGTGCTTGGCTCTTTTACTTTCTTTATTTTCATTGACAATTTTGAATATGTGTGTGTGTACACATACACACATACAAACACAACACATATCACATATATGGTTACATATTAGTTGTTTTTTTGAGACAGGATCTTATCTATCCCAAGTTGCCTTCACAGTTTGAGGGTGCTATTTATCATGTTGAGGAAGGCATAGTGGCAGGAGCATGAAGTAGCTGGTCACATGTGCATCCATAGTCAGGAAGTAGAGACAGACAGATGCTGGTGCTAAGTTCACTTGCCACTTGGTACTTGCTCCTTTTTCCTTTCTCTTTTTTTTTTTTTTTCCTTTTCTTCTTCTTTTTTTTGAGGCAAGCCCAGTAGACTGACTTTTTTCTTAATGTGAGTCAGAGAGAATGAGAGAATTGGCACGCCAGGGCCTCCAGCCATTGTACTTGAACTCCAGATGCATGTGCCACCTTGTGCACATACACAACTTTGTGCATGTGTCACCTTGTGTGTCTGATGACTTACATGGGATCTGGGGAGTCAAACCTGGTCTTTAGGCTTTGAAGGCAAGCACCTTAACCGCTAAGCTAATTAATTCTTTAGCCCTCACTTGCTCCTTTTTAATGAGTCTGGGGCCTTGCCTATTTGAATGGTGCTTCCCATGGTTAGGGCAGGTCTTCCCACCTCAACCCAACTGGAAACTCTCACAGACATGCCCAGTGTCCTGTCTCCTACGACTTCTAGAGCCTTTCAAGCTTACCATGAATGTTAAGCACCACAGCCTGGGAGGCTGGGTGGATGACAGACATAGGGAATGTGGGCTACGCTTGGTGCTTCCCTGGGTGTGATAACTTACACTTGAGCACATCTGTTGTTGAGGCTCAGGGTGCTTCTGTCTGTGGCTGCTGTTTGGTACTTCCAAAGTGGAAGATCTAGTTTGTCAGTCCTGGTGCTCTCATTCTCGTACTCTTGATTGGTCGCCTGAGGAGGCCGAAGAAGTCGCTCCTGAATTGCTGGAGGAGTCCTGAATGATAGCTTCCTGCTGGTGCTGCTTCATGTTTTATGTCTGCCTAAGTAGTAGAAGCACTGTCTATTTTTTCCTGCTTGTGTTATATGAGTGCAAATGTCTGTCAAATTGGGCTTAACATGATAAACCTGTATATTTTGGTTTTATTCATTTTATTATTTTTTAAAAATATTTTCTTTATTTGAAAGAGAGAGAAAATGGAAGTGCCAGGGCCTCTGCCACTGCAAATGAACTCCAAACACTTGTACAACCTTGTGCATCTGGCTTACATGGGTACTGGGGAATCAAACCTGGGTCCTTAGACTTTGCTGGCAAGTGCTTTTACTGCAAAGCCATCACTCCAGCCTCTTATTCATTTTATTTTGATAGTTGACTGCTGAATGAATATGGAATTATTACTGTCCCTAAGAATTTTGGATTATAAGTATGTGCACATGCATATATAAAGCTTTTCCCACAGCGAATGTACCAGACTGTGTGCTCACTAGCAGTGTATGAGTTTCAGATATTCCCCATCTTTACCAGTGTTTAGACTTGGTGGGCTCTAATTTTCAAGTTAATTTATCATTGAAAACATAATTTTAAATATCTTACTGTAAGTTGTGTTATTCTTATCATGAAATTGAATTTTTCTGTTTTTCCCAACTTACATCCTGTTAAAAAAAAAGATGGTATAACACTTCTATAAGAAGGCCGGTTATGGTGGTGCACACCTTTAATTCCAGCACATGGGAGGCAGAGGTAGGGTTGCTGTGAGTTCAAGGCCACCCTGAGACTACATAGTAAATTCCAGGTCAGCCTGGGCTAGAGTAAGACCACTATCTCAAACCAAAACAGAAATGTCTATAAGAAAACATCAGGGAAAATACTTGATATCTTACATTAGTCAATGACTTCTCAGGTAGGTCACAAAAAAGCATTAAACATAAAAGAAAACTGATAGGTTGGACTTTACGTACAGAAAGTTTACTCTTCAAAAGAGAACATGTAAATGAAAAGACAAGCTACAGATTGAAAGAAGGTAAAACAGCTATCTAATGAAAGATTTGAGTCCAGAAGATACAAAGAAAGAACACTTTCATTTCAATGACAAAGAAAGTAACTCAATTTTAAAAAGTTTTCAGTAGACAACTTCACTAAAGGTAGGATGACAAGCAGATGTTCAATACCCTGTTGTCCTCATGGAAAAAGAAAAAGGTTAAGACCACAGTGAGATGCTATTACATTTTCACAGGAAAGGATGATTTTGGAAGATTAATAACAAAATGTTGAGAAGGGTATGGAGTACTAGGTCTCCATACATTGCTGGAACTAATGCAAAATGGTATAAATGGCTACTTGGGGGTGGAGGAGGCGTCTTGCAGTTTCCAAGTAAATTTACTGTATGATAAAACAGTACTACCCCTAAGAATCTGTAAAATAAATGAAAATGTATAATATCATATGGAGTTATATACTAGTGCTCATGGCAGACTTACCCAGTGTAATTAGTAACAGTCCAGATGTTGAATGAACAGGTACATCATCCATGCAATGGAAAATTAACCAAAAATATAAATAAACATTACTCACACCATAGCATGGAAGAGACTTAACTGTATCCTGTATAACTCTATTTATATAAAATTCTAGAAAAGGAAAAACTATAGCAATCATAGTGATATAGGGAGGGAATGAGGTACAAGGGAACATTTTAGGGTAACAGATGTCTTCTATCTGTGATCATGGTGATGATGGTTACATAACTACATTTTTTTTTAATTGACAACTTCCATAATTATAGACAATAAACCATGGTAATTCCTCCCCTCCACACACAACTTTCCCCTTTGCAGCTCCACTCTCCATCATACTCCTTCTCAATCAGTCTCTCTTTTATTCATATGTCATAATTGTTTCCTCCTATTATGATGGTCTTGTGTAGGTAGTGTCAGGCACTGCAAGGTCATGGATATCCAGGCCATTTTGTGTCTGGAAGAATGCATTGTAAGAAGTCCTGTCCTTCCTTTGGCTCTTAAATTCTTTCTGCCACCTCTTCCACGGTGGACTCTGAACCTTGGAAGGTGTGATAGAGATGTTTCAGTGCTGAGCACTCCTTTGTCACTTCTTTTTTTATTTTTTTTATTTTTTATTTTTTTATTTTTATTTTTATTTTTTTACAGTCAGTTTGGTACCATTATTAGGCTCATCCGTGACTTACCCCCTCCCCATGGCCCCTCCTTGTTGAGGTATACGGGTCATGCATTGTGGAGTTAGCCCACAGTTATGGGTAAGCTAAATGCCTCTGCATATCATGACCCAACATGTGGCTCTGACATTCTTTCCGCCCCCTCTTCCACAAAAATTCCCTGAGCCATGTTGGGTTCATTTTTGGTCTGCTTCAGTGATGAGGTGTTGGGGGCCTCTGAGGCTCTGGCTCTGATTTGGTAGGAGTTGATTTTTCTCTGTGCTGATCTCCTTCCCCCTTGTGCTGGTATCCGGTTCATCAGGAAAACAGCCCCCTTGCTTGTTTCTCCAATTTTTCTTAGTTTCAGATGGGACCCTTTTGAGGTATGATGGGGTGGCTCTCTCCTTAGGATCTACATCTATCTGAAAAAGAGAAGCAGATTCCCCAACGGAGAGTAAGTTAGCATCAGGACAAATGAGATAACCCTTTTTTTTTTGTAGAGAATTTAATAGGTGTAGGCCCTCTTGTAGCCCACAATTGATGGTAGCTTGATATTGGAGAGTGGGCTTATGTTTGGATATGGTTCTGACTTGTTTCCCAGCTCCAGCTATGGGTCCCATACCAGTGAGGGGATCAGTTAGCCGAATTGAAAGCAGTTGGTTCCCCACCATGGCTGTGTGCCACCACTGCGCTTGTGTGGGCATCACAACAAGTTATTTGCTGCTAAGCAGGTTAGACCATGCATTGCTTCGACAGATATTGGTCATTTTCCCCCAGTCGCCCATGTAGCACCTTCTGGCACTAGACGCGCTGACTGTCTGGGGACTGACTCTCTTCCAACTTTTAGCCATGCTATTCTAATTTGCATGTCAATCACATAAGGTGTCTTCAGCAGTAGGGTCTTATCACTAGCCTTTGGTGGGTCATCAAGTACTCTGACAGAAATCTGTCTGTCTTTTAGGAAACCTTGTAGGTCTCTCTGAACAAAAGCTCATTGTGGATGATAGCCCCATGCTGGTTCTGGGAGTTACAGGTCAGTGCCTACTAAGAAAATGAGGAAAAAGATAACTAATACACAAGAGTTAGAGATAAGAGAGAGAGAGGGATAGGGGAAGTGAGGGAGGGAAGATGTAGAAGATTAAGGTTAGTCTTGATCTTACCCTCTCCAATGTCTTGTGGTTCAGGTGTTCCCTGTAAGGGCCTGGTGAAGGATCAGCCATGTCACTTCTTCTTAGCATTGTGGTGCCTTCTGAGTCATCCCAAGGTCACTGCCATCTGAAAAGAGACGCTTCTCTACCCAAAAGTGAGAGTAAAATTAATATATGGGTAAGGACATTAAGAGAAGTGCTTACTGGGCAGTTTGGTGAGCATAGTATATACATTTAGCCAGACACCAGCAGATGTTAAACCCTAGGGCTCATGACTTTCCCTGTCGTGGGTTTTCAGTATCAGGCATATGTGACTACTTATGTTTACCATAGCTCATCTGATTGGTCACTTCACTGTATGTAAATTATACCTCAATAAAAACAGATTACATTAAAAGAACCCCAAAGGAATTAATATGTATCCTTTCTCTTCACTATTAGGATATATCAATAGTGGATAGAGAACAGGAAGAAAGTAAAGATGTAGAGATGACTGCCAAAAAGAATAGGGAGTTGGTAGAAATGATATAGTCAAAAGGAGGAATAAGAAACTACTTTAATTCTATTTTAACCATTTCAATTATGAGAGAAATCTGTTTATTATTTTTCAGGGTAGGGTCTCACTCTAGCTCAGGCTGACCTGGAATTCACTATATAGTCTCAGGATAGCCTCAAACTAAAGGTGATCCTCCTACCTCTGCCTCCCGAGTGCTGGGATTAAAGGCGTGCGCCACCACACCTGGCCTAATCTGTTTCTTTTTTAAAGACACCTTTAGCACATTCATACATTTAAACTTCTGATTCAGTGGTTCTCCCAGACTTTGCGAAAGAATTTCTTTGAGAGGAATTTAAAAGTAAACTTAGGCTCTTTTCACTAGAATATCTGATAGAATACATCTCTGGTAGTGCCAGAGGTATGTTAGTGCCTCTAATTTTGGTAGCTATGAGAATATACTGTAAGAAACACTGTCTTGATAAAAGCAGGTACTTTAAAAAAGTGCATTGTTTGTTTTATGAGAGCTTCTCACTTTGTATCCCTGGCTGGCCTAGAATTCAGAGTATGCTTGTATTTGCTATGGTTGTAGATGTCTGCTACATGCCCAGCTATGGAGTCTTACAGCATAGACTTGTACTGCCATGCCCAGCTAGGAAGTTTTCATTATTTTGGTCAGGCTATTACTAACTTATATGTTAGATGTTAGATGTTGTATAACATATGTTATATGTTATGTGTTAACTTATATCCTATAAAAACTTCCTGTGTTTTGTCAAAACTTCAGTTTAAATATGTCAAAGTATCAGTGTAGGGCAGCAATTATTTTGTGCTCTAGGGTTTTCCCTTTCTAGTAAGACTTAATATCTTTCCAGGAATAATTGCTCTTATGGTAATGTACTTTTTGTAGTCAGATATTTATCTAAAAGGGCTTTCTCAGTCATTTTCTCTTTACTGGTGTGAACATAGGTTTGTGTAAATCAGATCTAAGGAGACTGAATGAATAGAATGGCTTTACAGTCAAGAAGTTGGAAAGTAACCAATTTGTATTTGAGTGACAAAACCAATTATAGTGTTCATTGGCTCCATTTGCAATATACTGGGACATATAAAAACTTGTGAGATGTTCTAATTGGACTCAACTCTTCTCCAACTTTTCCTCTCGTGATTTTGTTACTTGGCCCTGTTCTTCCTTTTTTTCCCCCCTCCTGTAATTGTCAGAAATGTGGCTCCTGACACTTTGAACCTTCTAACTTGCATCCTAGGCCCATGGCATCTACTACTCTTCATATAGGACTGCGCACCTGTAGTTTTGTATGGGTTCTCTTTGTTTCCTTGACTCGGGGAGATTGCCAGGTACCATCTAAATTTCTTCCTCTCTGCTCCATGGAAACTTTAGGCAGGAAGCTGTTGGCAAAGGGTTCACATTGTTTTATCTCAGGCACTATCATCCTACATGGCCAGTGTCCAATATTGAAAAAATCATTGTTTCATTGTTTTTCTTTCGTTGGTTCAGGCTGGAGGTAAATGTATTCCAGTTATTTAATCTATACCAGAAGCTTTTTCCATTCCGCTTTTACAGATTCACCTCAAGCATTAGGTCCTTCCCAAAGTGTTTCATGATCCATATTCTATTCCGGAATTATCTAGTTGTAAAGAACAAAAGCGGCCGGGCATGATGGTGCAAGCCTTTAATCCCAGCACTTGGGAGGCAGAGGTAGGAAGATCACTCAGTTTGAGGCCACCCTGAGACTACATAGTGAATTCCAGGTCAGCCTACCTCGAAAAACAAAAAAGAAAAAGAGAGAGAGAGAGAGAGAGAAGAAGAAGAAGAACCAAAGCTGTAATCAAAAGACTTAAATTAAAAGATTTATAATTACAATATAAAGAAGTTTCATAGATCATTGTTCTTCCATTGTTTTCTCTATACCGGTTTCCTGCATAAAGTTTTCGCCTCCCTTTGACTTTCACTTGCCAGGTTAGTGCTAGTCCTGATACTAGTTAGTCAGAGTGCTGATGTACAATGATAGCTACAAAGAACAGGAGTTAGGATTGTGCTCAGTTGGTTAGAGTTCAGTGCTGAAGTGATAATGCTTTATGACTAATCAATTAAAGTAAATTGTGTGTGCGTGTGTGTGTGTGTGTGTGAGAGAGAGAGATGCCCTTGTGGTACCCCATATGCTCGCCTGTGGCAGGGGTAGCTTACATATGGTGGTCTGACTTGAACATCAGGTGTCCTGATCCATTGCTTTTCTGCCTGGTCTTGGTTTTGACTCCAGAGCTTTCAGAGCTCTGAAGATTCTTGTATTTCTGCTCTCCTGGAGGACTGGGGTTACAAGCAAGCTCAGCTCTTCTACATGGGATTGGAGATTTGAACTCAGGCCCTTAGGCTCGTGCACTTAACTACTGAGCCATCTCTCCAGCCCTTAAAATAATTTTGAACTTAAAAAAAGAAACAAAGACTTTGAGAAACAATTTATAAATTCTAACATAGTAAATTAGTTTTAGTACTCAATAAGTAATGCTTATACCAAGATGGCCTAGATACTTTGCTAAAGTTCTCTATTAAAAGTGATTCACCTCTAGAAACTGATAGAGCATGTACTCTGTCCTGGAGATACAAAGGAGCTTGTCCTCTAGAAAAGCAGTCAGCAAAACCAGGGCTCTGCGAGCTTTATAGATGCCCTGCGCTGAGTACAGCAGCCATAGAATTTTCCTCTTATATGGACGCTAACTACACAGCTTCTTCATTGGCATGCTTTGAAATATTTGACTCATTCCCATTTATAGTAAAACTTGGAACTGCATCCTCTAAACAGTGGAATGACAGTTGCCTCCCTGTGGAGATACCAAGGAACTGAGACCAACTGTTGTATACATCTTCACATTGCTGGGATGAACATCCAAACCAGACATAGCTTAAGGGAGGAAGGGATTTATTTTAAGCTTACAGATCCAGGGAAGTTCCATTTGTTGTTGAAGAAGCTGGCTGCATTCATAAATCCAAGCAGAGAAAGAGACCTCATCAGCCAGCACCAAAAGCTACAAACACAAAATGGAAGCAGGGACCCCACCAGTGCTCAAACCTCTCTAGTACACCTTTGCACAGGAAATCAGATCCATCCCCAAACACACATTAAGGCTGGACTAGTGACACCTCCTCCAGCCAAGCACTGGAGACCCAAGTTACACATTTTAATAAAACACCTGAGTTCCAGGCGCACACCTTTAATCCCAGCACTCGGGAGGCAGAGGTAGGAGGATCACTGTGAGCTCAAGGCCACCCTGAAACTACATAGTGAATTCCAGGTCAACGTGAGCTTAGAGTGAGACCCTACCTCAGAAAACCAAAAACAAACGAACAAAAAAAAACCCCACTGAGTCTATGGGGGACATACATTCAAACTACCACACCAATTAAGGAACAACCGACTTATGTGCCACGTCTCATGGCACTAGAACACACATGTATTGAATATATACATGAATACCATGTAATGTAATCATGTTCTGATATTCATGTGGACACTGTCTTTCTACCTCCTCTTATTCCTCTTCATTGCTAGTCAGGTTTTAGAAAAATGCATGTGTGGTGTGACTGTACAATATTAGATGCCATAGTAGTTTTGTGAGGGCAAAAATAAGGAAACAAGTTCAAAACTTATTTTTAATGGGCTATTTTCTATTTCCTTGGTGATAATTCAGTTACAGGGTATATGAGTTTGTGGAAGGAAATGTTTTGAGCACTTCTGAAAGTGTGCCTACTGTATTTCCTTCAGTATTTCATTCCTCAGCTTTACCTTTGAAGGTATTTGGTCAGCCTCTTGTTAGGTCCATCTGATAGAATTCTCTCAGGCACCTGGAACTGTTTAACAATGGATGCTGATGTTTTTGGTAAATAATGTGCCGATAGTGCTGTTAACATCTAGTGAGCTCTCAGAGGACATGAAGATAAGTTTAAGTATGGAGCTGTTCACAGTCTTTCAAACAGGTAAAAAAGTGACAGTTTTCTAGGGGTGGAGCTTTTGAAAGCTTCAAATCATCTATAACCAGTGTGTTCACAGGGAGCCCAGAGTGGGCCTGTGTAGAAAGCCGAAGCACCCGTTAGTCTATGCACATGCTCTTCCTTCTCTGCATGGTACTCCTTGTCAGTCCTCCTAAGCTTCTGGTCGCAGACCATGGCCATAGTCTCTTTTGTTTTCAGGTTTCTTTACATTTTCTCCTTTAAAAGACTAATCCTACTCATATTTCAAATATCAATTCAAATGTCACTTCTGGGAAGCCTCCTAAGTTTACACAGATATTAGTTATAGCTCTGCACATAGCCCTAGGATGTTACCATTGTTGTAGAGTCGATCATCATTCTGTATCCCCAAATAGACTAACGTCCATGGGTCAGAGACTATGAGTAAGAGCTGCTTGTGATCTGTCACCTAACATTGGGCCTTGACAAATCAATGAATAGAAAACTTGTGCCTGTATTATGAATGAAGGACGTAGCTATGCTCATTACTACAAATATAAACACATCTTAGACAAATCTGTGGGTCAGTGAACTTTTGAAATATCTGCTGTTTGAGGAATATAATTCCCATTAGTAATGTAGGATTAGTAGCTTACAATCAGGTATTGTAAATAAAGCCCAGTAAATTTTATTCAAAGAAATGAAATGGCAAAAATAAATGAGAAAACCCAAAGTACTGCTTTCAAATCAAAGGAGAAAATAAAAGAAAATGTCTCAACAAAATCATCAATTCTGAAAGTGTCTTCTTGCCAGGAAATACACTGTAGCACCATGTGTTGCTGAAGTTGGCAAACCTTCCTGTGAAGGATCAGGTGATGCAAAATGTAAGCTCTGGTGCTCATGAAGTCTTTCATGCAGCTAGTGAACTCTGTAGCAAAATCGATCCTAGATTATTATTTTAAATGGGATGTGGCACATCCTGGTGAAACTTAAGTCACAAAAATAGGTGACAATAATGTTTGTTATGAAGATATACTATAATTAACTCTCCATTTTTTGAAATTTAGATTGTTTTTAGTTTTTTTTTTTTGCAGTAATACTTTCATAGCATCTCTCCATGTATATTCTAAATTTCTTAAAGCAACTTTTGAAAATGTTATTTCTGAGACTAAGAGTGTTAGTCAGCTTTCCATTACTGTAACATGTACTTGAGATAAAGAACTTACAAAGAGAAAAAGGTTATTTTGGCTTAGTTTTGGAGTTATCACTTGGCTTTGTTGTTTTTGGTCCTATGATGTGGAGACATGTCATGGCAGCACAAATCACTCCTCTCATGGCCTAGACATGAAACAGAGGAAGAAACAAACTCTGGGTCCCACAATTCCTTTCAGAGGCATGACTGTCTTAAAAGGTTTCATCATTGCCCAGTCATGTCAACTTAGGATCCAGGTCTTCAACACATGGGTCTTCAGGCCTCTTTCCAGATGCAAACTCTGGCACATTGCACTTTTCAACAGGGGTAGCTAATTTAACACTTGCTTTCTGTGATTGAGGAATTTTACTTAGTTCCTTGTGGTTTGGGGGGAGAGGAGAAAGAAAGATTGAATCAAACTTTTTAAAAAAGAAAAGACCCAGGCATGGTGGCACACGCCTTTAATCCCAACACTCAGGAGGCAGAGATAGGAGGATTGCCATGAGTTCAAGGCCACCCTGAGACTACATAAATTCCAGGTCAGCCTGGGCTAGAGAGAGACCCTACCTTGAAAAACCACAATAAATAAAAAAAAAGAAAAGAAAAGAAAAAGAGATCATAGGGAACTAGATGGAGTTAATGGTAGTGGTATAAAACTCCACGTATTTCAGAAAGAAGAAAATAGAGGGCTGAAGAAATAGCTTAGCAGTTAAGGTGTTTGCCTGTGAAGCCAAAGGACCCAGGTTCAATTCCCCAGGACCCACATAAGCCAGATGCACAAGGTGGCACATGTATCTGCAGTTTGTTTACAACAGCTGAAGGCCCATTCTCTATCTACCTCTCTCTCTTTCTCAAATAATTTAAAAATTTTTTAAAAATAGAAATTTCCTAAGCAAAATTTTTAGTACATACTATATTTCTGTTTTATAGCTCTGTAGAGGTTTGCTTAAACCCTTTAAAAATTTTTTCTTCTGATTTATTTATTTATTAGCGACAGAGAGAGAGAGAGAGGCAGAGAGAGAGAGAGAGAGAATGGGAGCGCCAGGGCCTCTAGCCACTGCAGACGAACTCTAGATGCATGTGCCACCATGTGCATCTGGCTTACATGGAATCTGGAGAATCGAAACTGGGTCCTTACGCTTCGCAGGTAAGGACCTTAACTGCTAAGCCATCTCTCCAGCCCTTGAAACTCTTT
This sequence comes from Dipus sagitta, assembly GCA_036346955.1. Lineage (NCBI taxonomy): Eukaryota > Metazoa > Chordata > Mammalia > Rodentia > Dipodidae > Dipus > Dipus sagitta. Next base: position 35,552,729 of record CM070775.1, read on the forward strand.
TTTACATTGGGTTTGAGATTTAAAGGATGGTATTTTAAAATTACAAAGTAAGCTGGGCGTGGTGGCACACACCTTTAATCCCAGCACAAAGTAAGAATTTCTTATTCTCCTAAAATATTCCTAGGTAAACATGATTTTGACTATACTTGTCAGCTTGAAAAAACAAGATGGCATCATTTTTTCCTGTTTATAGGATGGAAAGTCTTAAATAGGCAAGGATTGACATTATCTATAGGTCAAATCCTTCCTGTGGCCTGTTTTTGTCAGTGAAATTAATCATGTGCATTCATTCCAGTTTGTCGTAAGGCTTGCTTTAAAACTTTGAAAGAGAGCTGGGGAAATGGGTCAGCCGTTAAAGGCACTTGATTGTAAAGTCTGCCAGTACCCATATAAAGCTACTCACAGAAAGTGGTACGTCATGTGTTTGGATTTTGTTTGCATCATTAAGTAGCCATGGTGCACCTATTCCCTCCTCCCTCCCCCACAGGCAGAGATGTGTAGTTGTTTCAGAGATGGCATGGCCTGGAAAGCCTAAAATGTTTATTACTTTGTACTTTACAGAGAAAGTTCGCAGGCTCCTGAAGTAGAGAAATGATACATTTTCAGTTCATTGAAAATGGATCTACAAAATGGAAGTGGCCGGGTGTGGGGGCGCATGCCTTTAATCCCAGCACTCGGGAGGTAGAGGTAGAAGGATCACCGTGAGTTCGTGGCCACCATGAGACTACATAGTGAATTCCAGGTCAGCCTGGGCTAGAGTGAGACCCTACCTTGAAAAACCAAAAAAAGGAAGTGATTTTGCTTCAAATAGACAAGATTTTAGATACAGAGACCAAAAATTGAGGAACTTATTTTGTTCTCAAAATAATAAAAATGACATAAGAAATGTTGGGTTGTAGAGGGCTTTTATTAAAGTTTGATATAATTCTGGGTCCCTAAAAGGTGTGAAACTCAGAGCACCCATATGTATACTATTAAAGAGGCACCTGCCGTCATTATATGAACCTACTTACACCCAACACCACATAGTTTTGCCTGCCTACCTGCCTGCCTGCCTGCCTTCCTTCCTTCCTTCCTTCCTTCCTTCCTTCCTTCATTTATTTGTTTTTTTGGTTTTTTGAGGTAGGGTCTCACTCTAGCCCAGGCTGACCTGGAATTCACTATGTAGTCTCAGGGTGGCCTCGAGCTCATGGCAGTCCTCCTACCTCTGTCTCCCAAGTGCTGGGATTAAAGGAGTGTGCCACCACATCCGGCCGCCATGCCTTTTTTTTGTTTGTTTGTTTGTTTGTTTGCTTTTTTTTTTTGAGGTAAGGTCTCACTCTAGCCCAGGCTTACCTGGAATTCACTCTGTATTCTCAGGGTGGTCTCAAACTCACAGAGATCCTCCTACCTCTGCCTCCCGAGTGCTAGGATTAAAGGCATGTGCTACCACACCTGGCAGTTTTACCATGTCTTTAAGAACTATCAGTTACAGTATGTGACAAGTTTTGGTAGATCATTCCTGCCATAATTTTGTCATGGCTTCTAAATGGAAAAAATGAAGCCTTGAACATTTTCCAAAAACTGTATATGTATTTTCTATGGACTTACTCTCTAAATTCAGTTTGACTTGATAATAAGAGGGAATATTTGGGGCCTGGGAATATGGGAGTTGACGACTGAAGAGTGCAAAGTTTCAGATAAGGTGCATACATTCTGGAGACCTTCTTACTGCAGAGTGGCATTAGTAAATGTATACTTAAACATTGCTGAGAAGTTAGATTCTTTTGTCTTAGGAGATAATTAATTTTCTCATTACAAAATAATTATGTGAAGTGATGGCTATGTTAATTAGTCTGATTGAATCATTTCACAGTGTATGCATAAATTAAAACATGTTGTGCATAGTAAATATATATAATTTTTATTTTTAAATAATGCCTTAATTAAATTATTGAAGTGGAGAAAATAAGCATAATTTCTTAGAGCCACATGTTAGACTGGAAGTAGCTGATATCTTCAGCTCTTTAAGAATTGAAAACAATTGACTAGGTATCAGAACCCTTTAACTTTTACTGATTAAAAAACTATTCATAAAGGAATCTTTTATGTGTAACATCTTGGAGTATTGTGTAATAGTTTGTGGACTGAAAAGGTCTTAGGTAGGCCACAATTAGGTGTTAAGAAAGCTAAGTCCCTAGAACCAGCTGCCTGTCTATAAACTTCTTAGAGAAGCTCCAACTTTAATACTTGAAAACTGATGTTTGGCTGTGTTCCCACAGCTGAACCTAGTCCTGACTGATGGATGGGGTTACAATGGACCAGTTTATTTCTAAAAGACTTGTAAGGTGCTTGCTTGTAAATGTATGGCCCCACATATTTATGTTAGGTAGAACTACTGGAAAGAAAGAAATAAGAGATAAACTATATGTTGTAAAGATAGAACAGTGCTGTTACAGAATTACAAATTTTATAGTTTAAAATATTTACAAAAAAAATGGAACTCACATGTTCATTTTTTAAAAATATTTGTTTATTAGAGTGAATGAATGAATGAATGAATGAATATGGGTGCACCAGGGTCTTTTAATGCAGATGAACTCCAGGTGCATGCACCATTTGTGCATCTGGCTTTACATGAGTACTGGAGAGTTGAACCCAGGCTGTCAGGCTTTGCAAACAAGTCCCTTTAACTGCTGAGCCATCTCAGTCTACATGTTTATGTTATTTTTTATTTTGTTTCTCATAACTTTCTTTTTATGATAATTCTTCTATACTAGTGTTGTTAGTAGTATGCCAAGAATTCATGTTGTGATATTTCTTGAGGAAAGATCATAAGGTACTGAGTCAACCTAACTAGCTACTAGCTGTAGGAGACTGGAGAGAAGTATGTGTATAATGAGGTAGTTACTTACTACAGCTGTAAGTTGGACTTAGGTCATTCACTATAGAAAAGTATAGTAAGTGAGACTCTAGACAAACTCATAAACCCATGTCTTCAAGCTAGAGTCTTTCTGTTTTCTTAAATTGTTTTACCTTTTCATGTGTTCAGTTTATTTTCTCCTAAAGCAATTCTGTTTTGCTGAAGATTCTTTCATACATTGAATAAGTATTTATTTTTAAACACACAATTTGTTTTGAGCTTGAATCCTGGGGATATTGTGTTCATTAAAACATACACAGTATCATATACCAAAGAATTTGCCATCAAATGATTCAAGGAAGAAAGTAATTTTAATACAAAGTAAGAATGAAGAAGTTAAGGATTAAGAAAGCCAACATTATGTTTTTAGTTTGTTTAGAAATTGAAAGAACATTCAATTACTGTTAACTAGAAAAGCACTGATTTTAGATCTTGCTAATCTTACTTTCAAATCCTAGTTCAGTTCTCAACAGTCATTGACTTGGACTAAGTTAACTTCTGTGGCACTTGCAAGGTTGTTCTAGGTTTTAGAAACAAATTGATCTGAAGCACTTAGCCAAGTGCTTGCTGCATAATGTCCATCTTTCCTAAACCATTCATTCCTAGAGTTTTGTAATTCCAGTTTATGAAAGTAAAGATAATTTCTCTGACTTCACAAGACACATAGCATATGTAAAAAGTTTTTTTTAGATACTTTGTGAACATTCTTATAAAGAAACTATTAATAGGAATCAATATCTTAATTGTTTTCTTAAAACTATAACCAATATAGGTAGTTAACGTTGCACATGGAAGGGAAGTCACATTTGCTTCAGTGGTATAGCCACTTTTATGTTGCTGCCCATCTTCTGGTAAATACCTTACCCTGCCCTGCCCTCCATACATACATGCCATATGTAAACAACCCTAATGAAATTCAGTAGGGGGAGGAAAAGTCATGAAAGTTGGTGGGGAACCAGTTGGGAAGAAGGGATTAAGTGGAGACAGGAGGGAGAAATGAGAAGGGATTGAGGGTGATATGGTCATAAATGAATAAAAAATTAAAAAATACAATAATTAACAAACCTAAAATTCCATTAAGAAATATGACCATAAGGGCTGGAGAGATGGCTGAGCAGTTAAGGTGCTTGCTTGCAAAGCCAGAGGACCCAGGTTCAGTTCTCCGGTACTCTCATAAAACCAGAGACACAAAGTGGCACAGGCATCTGAAATTTATTTACAGTGCCTAGAAGCCCTGCCATGCCCATTCTCATATTCTCTCCCTCCCTCTCTCTCTCACTTACTCCTTGAAAATAAATAAATAGGACTGGAGAGATGGCTTAGCAGTTAGGGCACTTGCCTGTGAAGCCTAAGGGCCAATGTTCTGCTCTCCAGATCCTATGTAAGCCAGATGCACAAAGGTGAGGCAAGTGCAAGGTTCCACATGCCCACTAGGTGGTGCAAGCGTCTGGAGTTCAATTGCAGTGGCTGAGGCCCTGGTGCACCAGTTCTCTGTCTCCTCTCTCTCTTGTTCTTTCTAAAATAAAAATTTAAAAAATGAATAAATATCAATCATAAAACTATCATCATAAGGACCTAATATTGTTATGGGAAACTGAGTCACGCAGAGATGGCACCAGAGATAGAGAGGAGAATCAGAAAATTTATTCATGTTGACATGGACTCAGGGAAATAACTTCTAAAGCCTAAGAGCTGAGCTCTCATAGCTCAGAGGTTTATAGACAGTATAGCAGGCAGTCTGACATCAACTTGAGTTGTTTACACTTTTGCTGGGTTACAGGTTTCTAAGGTTACATGATTCAGGGCACAAACATAAAATTCCTTAGTAATAAGTCAGTGATAAGAAAGTACAAATGTAGAAGAGATAGCTGTTTGTTCAGGAGTGTTTGTATCTGTGGCTGCACTAACCAGATAACATACAAGCAGGGTGCAGCTGCACTAGCTGCTTTTGGTCAGTTTTGGTTTATGCCTTGAGAATAATGCTAATGTTTATTCATGAGATGTTTTAAGAAGCATTTAGGTAAATCATTAGTAATTGATGCCTTTTCTTAAGACTCAGTCATCATTATATCTAGATATTTTATTACTTAATGAATTTCAAAACTACAACGTTTAGAAATCATTTTACTTTTGGAATGAAGTTGTCAATTTTTTTCTTTTTATTGAAAAATTTTCAAGTAAGGGTCTTGGTCTAGCCTAGGCTGACCTCAGGGTGACCTCAAACTCATGGCAATCCTCCCACCTCTGCCTCCTGAGTTCTGATATTAAAAGTGTGTCACCATACCCAACCCAAATTTTTTAATTTAAAATAATTTTGCCATTCTTTTGAAATTGGTGTTACAAACAGAAAATAAAATTGCACAATTAGCTTTTTCTAAGTCATAAATGAGAAATCAAATAGCTACTTTCCTACAAAAGAAGAGGCTAAGTATGCGGAGTGAAGAAGGATAAGGGGTTGGAAAAAGAGGATTTTCTTGGCAAGAATAGTGAGTGATTATGAATGACTGAATGAGAAACAAGTGTGGGTTCTTCCTTCACTGCTCTCCTTCAGTGCTGTATGCTCTGAGCACTTCAGCACTTTCATATAGTCTGGCCAGGTAAGGCAAGGAGTGAGTGTCTGCTGAATGTGCAGTGGTTTCTGAGGCCAGGAGAGGCAAAGAGTGAGTGTCTGCTGTATGTGTGGTTGTGAGTTCATCTTGTCCAGGCACATTGTTGTTTCTGTAGCCAGGGGTGGAGCAGGGAGGAATGAGTGTCTGCTGTATGTGCAGCTGTGCATTTGTCTTGTCCAAGGCCCAGTGCTGTTTCTGTGGTGTTCTGCTGGGCATCCTTATCCATATCCCTTCCTTGTCTCAGCTGAGTCACATTGTGTGTTGAGTTGGCACCATTTACCTTTTCTTTTCTTTTCTTTTTTTAATAAAATATTTTTGTTCATTTTTTATTTATTTGAGAGCAACAGACACAGAGAGAAAGGCAGAGAGAGAGAGAGAGAGAGAATGGGTGGGTGCGCCACGGCCTCCAGCCACTGCAAACAAACTCCAGACGCATGCACCCCCTTGTGCATCTGGCTAGCATGGGTCCTGGGGAATCAAGCCATGAGCCGGGGTCCTTAGGCTTCACAGGCAAGCGTTTAACCACTTAGCCATCTCTCCAGCCCACTACTTACCTTTTCTAAAAAGTGTGCATGCTTATTTTTTATTTTGTTTTGGTTTGTTTCCCCTTCACAGCGTGTTTCCCTTTATCCTACTGAACCAAACAGAAAAGTTATATATCCAAAAGTCCGTTACAAACAGCTATTGGTGTTTTGATTTAGTTTTGCTTTTCTAATAGCAAAATTTTATTTTTGCCATCCTCATCTCCCCAAGTAGCAAAATCTGTATATTAGAACTCCCTTTGCCCTTTTCTTTTTAGTAGTACTATTTTTGTCTTAGGAAAACCTCTTGTTTGGAAACATTAGTGGAAAGACAGGCATTTACTGATTTTAATAAAATTTCAGTGAACTTTGTTAGCTTTTTAACCCTGTGCATTGTAGTATTGGGGTGATTCAGCACAGTACAAAAAATTAGTTACATTGTGATAGTATGATAGTTTTATTTCCACCAAAACTATGCAGTCTTTAAATCATTTACTATAGTACTTACATTTGTGAAAATGACTTCTAGTATTCTGTGTAAAATACAGTTAATACAGGTGGCTATGGATTAATTTTTTCCTATTCCTACCTTAGATAAGCTGTATTGCCATTAAAGTATTCAAATAGCTTACATTCTGAATTTTATATTGTTAATATGTGACTCAAAACTAAACTTCATAATATGTTACATTTTAGGTCAGAAGACATGTCTTCATCTACATGGCATCTTTCCTTACCTCTATGTGCCATACGATGGCTATGGACAGCAGCCAGAAAGCTATCTTTCTCAGATGGCATTCAGTATCGACAGAGCACTTAATGTGGCTTTAGGCAATCCATCTTCCACTGCTCAGCATGTGTTCAAAGTGACATTAGTATCAGGAATGTAAGTATATGGCAATCTTTTCAAATTTCTTTTTATATTTCTTTTGCTGGTCTCATTAGAGGAAAACACTCAAGTGAAATATATTGTTGGTTATTTCTTTTAGTTTTATTCTGATGGAACCATGGTGAGTTTCTTTATGAAAAATTTAAAGTAAATTTTTATTGTAATAAATGATAAATGGGGGCTGGTGAAATGACTTAGCGGCTAAAGAGTTTGCCTGCGAAGCCTAAGGACCCTGGTTTGATTCCCCAGGACCCATGTAAGCCAAATGCACAAGAGGTTGCATGCGTCTGGAGTTTGTTTGCAGTGGCTAAAGGCCCTGGTGTACCCATTCTCTCTTTCTATCTGCCTCTCTCTCTCTCTCAAATAAATAAATAAATATTTTAAAAGTACTTAAAAAAAGATAAATGGCTAACAGTGGTTTTATTTTTCTTTTTTCTTTTCTGTTTTTGTTTTTCAAGGTAGAGTCTCTCTGTAGCCCAGTCTGACCTGGAATTCACTGTTTGTTCTCAGGGTGGCCTTGAACTCACAGCAATCCTCCTACCTCTGCCTCCCGAGTGCTGGGATTAAATGCATGTGCCACCACACCAGCTGTGGTTTTTGTTTTAACTCTCCATTTCTCTGCTGCCTAGAACTAGAGAGATTCATATAATTCTTTCAAATTTATTTTTGAGTACTTTTCTCTGTACTTTTCTAGGCCTTTGGTGTCATTGTATCAAATACCCAAGATGACCAATTTATAAAGAGGAGAGATTTAATTTAGCTCACAGTTTTATAGATTCAAGTCTGTGATCGGTGGTTGCTTTGGGCCTGTGTTGAGATAGTACATCATTGCAGGGATACGTACCTGAGCAAAACTGCTTACCTCATGTTCAGGAAGCAAAGAGAAGAAAAGGAAGAGATTGTGGTTCCACAGTCTCCTCTGAGGATATGCTCTTAATGAACTAAAGACTTCTAGACATTTCTTAAGGTTCCACCACCTTCAGTAGGGCTCCTCTGGGAACCTAACCTTTACCATAAAGGCCTTTGGTGGACATTCAGGATCTCAGCTGTTGTATTGTGATATACTGCTGAGCAAATAAAGACCTTGCCTCCACGGAAGCTATAATCTAGTAATGAGAACAGGTAATAGCTGCACATATAACATGAATTAAGGTCATTTGCTACATGATAAGTGTTGCTATAGAAGAAAAGGAATGGAGAGGAGGAGAAAACGGTTCAGTAGTGTAGGATATGTGAAGTGCTCAGCAAGCATTTCATTGTTGACCAAGTAGAAGTAAAGGAAAAAGAGCAGCACGGAGGCTGAAATGGAAGTAGAGGATGACAAAAGAGTATTAGAGATGAGGGGGTGGAGATTATATAGGCCAGTGATTCTCAAAGTATGGCTTCCCTACTTTGTTTTCCAGTATCGTCGTTAGCTTCATTTGCTTTGATAGCTGTGAGAATGTAGCTCTCTGATCTCTGAATACAGGGCGTGTACTTGAACAATGGCATGGTGAAATCCAGTCCATCTCTTCATATGAGCTGAAGCTGCTTTCCATATGCTGCTCTAAACCACTGACAGAACAAGGGTACCAAGGCAGGCCTGTTATTGGGAGGCAGAACTCTCCAGCAGCCTTGCTATGCTCTTTCATTTGAATTGCATGCAGAAGATACTTCACAGCTCTTGGCCTTCATTTCTCCTCCTTCAACTTTGGATCAGATCAGTTTCTAGGCCTGATGGTTGTCCCAGCTTCTTCCTGCTCTCTGCTCATTTCCTTTCACAGGTATTTTCCCTAATAAATTCCTTGCATGTCATTTATTTCTCAGAGAGCTCAGACTAGCACACCTGGAAACATGGTAGAAACATATCCTTGGATCCTACCCTTAAGACCTATTGATTCAGAAACTCCCGTTGATGAAGCCCAGAAGTCTGTGTTATAATAGTCCTCCTGGCCATTCTGATGCATGTTAAAGTTTGAGGATCAATGTAGGAGGCTATTTTTAGTAACTTTGAATTGTACTCTGAGCTTTTGTTTGATACTGAGCAGCCAGGGTATTTGGCAACTGTTTAGGGAAACAAAGAGTACAGAAGGGCATGAATAGAAGCAGTGAGCACATTATGACTCTGTTTCATCAGTGTGGGTAATAAAATATGGTGGCTTGAATTAGGGTAGTAGTAAGCGGGCAGAATGAAGTGGTCAGCTTATGGATCTGTTCTGAGGATTGAGTTAAGCTTTTTTGTTCTGTTGGATAACAGTTGTGAGATGAGTCAAAAATAGCTGCAAAATTTTTTGTACTGCTCAAATTTTGTGTCTTGGAACACACTGGAGGAAAGATCTGTAGCTCGTGCTAGGACTTTTTGAATTTTTTATGTCTTTGTGAAATCCAAGTGGAGACCTTAAGTTCATCTACTTTCTTGTTGTACCTTACTCTAGGCTTTCCTTTGGATCTGTACCTCCACAGTGTTCTTTCAGTTATCATCCGATTCTACTTTCTCTGATTCATTTACTCTGAAGTACTCTTCAGTCAGAGTAGACAAGGCTGCATATAGCTAACACATTAATATTTGTACTATTCTTAATCCCTTTCTTCTCTCTTGAGGCTGGTAAGACATAGGAATTCCTTGCCACTCAGCTACCAGGATTCCCAATCCATTTGAAGTAATCAGCTGAGAATTTTTACCATCCATACTCATTTTCCTTCCATTGATATCTTTAAAAATTGACCAAAAATACATATATACACATATATATGTGTATATATATATATGTACACACACACACACACACACATATAATTTTTTGTTAGCCGGATGTGGTAGCGCACACCTTTAATCCCAGCACTTGGGAGGCAGAGGTAGGAGGATCACTGTGAGTTTGAGGCCACCCTGAAATGATATAGTGAATTCCAGGTCAGCCTGAGTTAAAGTGAGACCCTACCTCAAAACCAAAAAAAAAAAAAAAAAAAAAAAGACTATAACTTTACAACTTTTCATTCTTTTTTTTTTTATTAGTTATGTATACAATGTATATAGTCGTGTTGGTTACATCACTAGCCTCCTCCCTGTCTTCCCTGTCCTTCCCCCCTCTGCAGGGACCCTCAACTTGTCATTCTTAAGAACATCTACTTTCAAATTCCTCTACTATATCTTCTTTCCCCAAAACAGTCTGATAAAGAATTATGTTGGTAAAATCAACTAAAGCCAATAGTTGGAGGTTGCAGATAAAGTTATTCAGAGAATTTTCTTGGCTAGAGTAAAGTTGGGGCAGTGTGTATGAAACCAGAATCACAAATTTACAAAGAACTTTAGTTTAATAGGCAAGACTTGACTTCTGAAATCAAGAGACTAATTGAAAAGCCTTTAAAAATAGTCTTAAAGATAGTTAACAAACCAAAACAAAGATAATATAGCCACACAAATGCAGATTTTCTTTTACCTGGCTAAAGATAGTCTGTGCCTCTAGAAAACTACATTTATGTGTATGAAAAATATGAGAACAGTAGGAAGAAGTTGTATTTTGCCAGTGAGAGAAAATGAGATCCCAGTAATTCATCTTTTATCTCTGTCTTCATGGAAACAGTGGGTAAGCAACAGCAAACACACAGGAAGCAAACCTTTATAGGAGGAAGAAATGCAGGGAGGGAAGCAGAGAAGGCATTTCTGGGGAGATAAGTTAAGCAGAGATCTCAATGCAAACTGAAAGGAAGCTGTGCAGAAGTCCAGGACAGTCTTGTGGGCTGAGGGAATCTTAAGCTATGGAGGAAAGGGGAAGAGAGTGATGTGATGTAAGATTGAAGGGAGAGGCAAGGATCAACTGAAGAACTCTTAAACCATGGGAACTAGCCCCCCCCTCAAAAAATTAAATAGAAATTAATTGATAGCAATTGTAGAGGTGGCACAGAATACAAAGTAGCTGGTATTTTTAAAGTTATTTAAGTAACATCCAAAAGTTGTTTGATTGCTGCCAAGTAATATGATGTCTACTGTGCTGTTAGATATCCAAGATGGATTCCTGATGCAACCTATTTATATCACTTATTTTAAAAATTTGATTATTTAGCTTGTTTTGTTTTGCTGTTAAGTTGCTTGAACATATATAACGCTCTGTTCTTGTCAGATGAGTTAGTTGACATTTTCTGCCATTGTCTAGGTTGTCTTTTTGCTGTCGATTGTTTCCTGCCTGGCTTTATAGCTTCAGGTGAACCTTTCTGTCAGTATTAGCTTTTGTTACCTCTGCCATTGACATATCTAAAAAGGCAGCCTAGATCAAAATCCTAAATGGTTTTCCTATGTTACCATTATGTTTTTTTTTTTTTTTTTGTTTGTTTGTTTGTTTGTTTTTCGAGGTAGGGTTTCACTCTGGTCCAGGCTGACCTGGAATTAACTCTGTAGTCTCAGGGTGGCCTTGAACTCTCGGCAATCCTCCTACCTCTGCCTCCCTTGTGCTGGGATTAAAGGTGTGCGCCACCACACCCGGCTTTTTTTTTTTTTTTAATTAAGTAGAAACTGTATGGATATTTCATGTGTTGGTACCATAATTTCCTCCTTCCTGCCCCCACTCCACTGAGGGCCCTCCTCAGTGGGATTGCTGGTATTCACTATAGGTTTCTGGGTTATGAGTTGTGAGAGCAGCAGTCAGTCAGTGTTGGGGGGAGGGGAGCAATACTCCTTTAGTGTTGAACGCTCAGTAGCTTCTGGATTTCTGCTTTGGTGTGTTTTAAGTATCCTCGGTGTCTGTCTCTATCACCTGGCACAGGTTGTCAGGCTCGCCATGGAAGCAGCACTCTTGCTCATCTCGCTAGTTCCTTTGTGATATCACCTGGGCCCACCTGATATGTGAGGGATAGTTCATTTCTTGCCAGGGAGTCAGCTGTCCTTGTCTTGTTGATAGATTTTGGTAGTCCTCTGGTCTTGCTGCCTTCTGAAAAAGAAGAACAGATTCTCCAGAGAGTGAGATCAGCATAGGTTAAAGGGGATAAGCATTGTTAATTTAGAGAGATTTTGATGGGTGTAGCCTCTCTTTTGGCCACAAACTAGTGAGAGCTTGTTGTTGATGTCCATAATGTTGGTCTTCATATAATTCTGACTTGTTTCCCAGCTATGGGTTCCTTTTCACTGAGCAGATCTCTTAGCCAATCAGAAAGCTATTGGTTGGTTACCCACGTAGGCTGGGTGCCACTATTGCACAGGTGTCTTTATCTTGCAGGCTGGTTGCTTTCATAGAGCACCCTTATAAGTTTTTGATCCATCTGGCCCTGGGGATTTCTCAGTTAAACTTTGTTACTGATTGAATGTCATTACTTGTTTTTAATCCATTCAACTGTTCTGTGTCCTCCTGGCTCAATTTTGGTAGCTTATATGTGTGTCCAGAAATTTATGGATTTATTATTTTTCCAATTGGTTAGAATATAGTTATTTCCTAATAACTTTTGGATTTCTGTGGTGTTAATTATAAATTATGATATCTCCTTTTCTATCTCTGATTTCATTTATTTGGGTTTCTCCTGTTTTTCTTGGTCATTCTAGTCACAATTTTGCCAAATTTATCTTTTCAAAAAATAAAACTCTTAATTAATTTTTATATGGTTTTGCTTTATTTTGTTTTAGTTCCTATTCACTTCTACTCTGGGCTTTGTTGTATCTTTCTTTCTGCTTGTTTTGTGTTTGGTTGTTGCTGCATTTCCAGCTCTTTTACTTGCAAAATTAGATTATTTATTTGGATTTAAAAAATTTAGGTACTTACTGCTATCAACTTCTCTTATAGTCCTACTTATGTTATATCAAGTCAGTGTAGTATATCATGTTTTCAGTTTGTTTCAGATTTTAAAGTTTCCTTTTTGATTTCTTCACTGGCCCATTCCAGAGGATGCTTAGAAATTTACAAATATTTGTGCTAAATTTCTAAGGCTACTTTTTTTTCTTATAGCTTTTTTCCGGTGTGATTAGAGAAAATATATATGTAATTTTGATATCTTTGCATTTGTTAAGACTTGTTTTTTTTCTGCCATAACAGATTGTCTGTTCTATAGATAATGAAATGGTCTGTAGTGTCTGGCTGTTAAGTCTGTGCTATGGCTTCACTGTCTATAAGGTCCATGTGCCTTGTGCAGTAGCTTAACTGTAGTGTTCTTTATTAATTTGGGGAGATTGTAGGTGATATGTTGATTGACAAATGTGAGGGGTTAACGGTCCCAATGATTAGAGTTCATCTTCCTCTTAGATCTCCTAATATTTGCTTTATCTAATTGAGTATTCCAAGGGATGATGCATGTATATTTAAACATTTCCTCTTGCCAGGTGGATCCCTGTATTATTATAGAGTGACTTATCTATTTTATATGACATCATTTCCATGTGCATGGGAGGTTTTTGTATCCTTCATTGTTGGTCCTTAAGTCTTTACTGGTCAAGGAATTTTCTTTTGCCAGCTTATTATTGAGTTTAGGGTGTTTGTTTTATCCATTCAGCCAGTCTGTATCTTTTAACTAGGGAACCTAATCCATATATGTTAAAGTTGTTATTGCTAAATAGAGACATTTTTCTGGTTGTTTCATGTATCCTTTGTTTTATTCCCCTTTTATCATTTTCATACTCATTTCCTTTTAATTTTTGTATGCTCCCAATTATTTTTTGCATGTTTTTTGTACTGTTGAGTTTTGTACTTTTTCATGTTCTCATGATAGTAGTTGTTGCTTTTCACTTACCATCTACACTACACTCCTTCAAGCATTTGTCATGGGCCTAGTAGTTATGGGCTACTATACGTTTTGCTTGTGTTACAGAGTATTTTTCCTTCATTTTCTGAAGATAGCTTGGCTGGGTATAGCCATTATGTTTTTATTTATTCATTATTTGAGTGTATGTGTGTATGTGCGAGAGAGAGGTAGTATGAATGAATGAATGAATGGGCAGGTGCACCAGGGCTTCCTACCACTGCAGATGACCTCTAGATGCTTATGCCAATTTGTATATCTTGCTTTACATGGATAGTGGGGATCTGATCAAGGTCCTGCAGGCTTTATAAGCAAGTGTTGTTACCACTGAGCCATCTCCCCAACCCAGTATTATGTTGTTTTTTAAAAAAATATAATATTTTTACTATTTTTAGGCAGGAGCAGATTTTGGAGGTGTCCTTTTTCTTTCTTATGTTATCTGCATGTGGTGTGTTGGGGATGGATCCCAGGGCTGTGCACCAGCTGGGCAAGTTCTCTACCAACTGAACTACATCTCCAGTCCATGCTGGGCATAGTTCTCTTGTTTGGCAGTTTTTTTTTTTTTTCTTTCAGGACTTTGAACATATCATCTCATTTTCTTCTGGGCTATATGGTTTCTGCTGGGAAATCTGTTTTCATTCTTATGATTTGACACTGTTTAAAATTTTTTCTCTTTGTCTTCCAAGTTTTGATAATTTGACTGTCATATGCCTTAGAGGGAAATTGTTTTTGGTCAACTTTAATAAGATGTCTTCTGAACTTTCTGGATGGGCCATCCAAATTCTTGTGAATTATAAAGTTGTGGGGTTTGGATGTTTGCTTGCTTGTTTGTTTTTGTGGTTGTGGGTTTGTTTTTTGAGACAATATTTCATACAGCCCAGGGTGGCCTAAAACTCATGACCCTTTGACCCCTACCTCCTAAGTGCTAGGCATATAAGCACACGCTTCCAGGCCTGACTGTAGTATTTGCTGACTTGGGTTTTGATTCTGTTTCCCTCTGAAATACTCATTAAATGAAAGTTTGCTTGCTTACTAGTATCAAATAAGTCTTCTAATCCTGTTTTGTTTTAATCTGACTAGGTTATTTCAAAAGACATGTCTTCAAGCTTAGAGATTCTGAAAGCATTTTTTTCAGAGTGCTATTTTAAAATCTTTTTTAAATGCTTAGGAATTTGTATTTCACATTTTTTCTTCTTTGGCATATGTGTATGGTGTGTGTATATGTATGTACGTTTACATTTGTTTTAGCACATGTGCATATGGGAATGTGTGCATGTATGTGGAGGCCACAGATTGATGTCAGGTATCTTTCTCAGTCTCTCTGCACCTCATTTTTTGAACCAGGGCCTCTCACAGAGCCTACAGCTCACAGATTTGACTAGCCTAGCTAGCCAGTAAGCCCTAGGGATCTAACTCTCTCTGTCTCTCCAGTATTGGAATTACAGGCATGTGCTACTGTGCCTGGCATGTTATGTGTGTGAGGGGGATTCACACTCAGGTCCTTATGCTTGCAAGTCAAGCACTTCACTGAGCTATCACTCCATCCCCTCAGTATTAAACTTCTGGTAGTTTTATTGAAATTTTTATTATTGAAAGAGGTGGAGGGTTTTTTTTGGTTGTTTGTTTTTTGTTTGGTTTTGGTTTTCATTTTTCGAGGTAGGATCTCACTCTAGTCCAGGCTGACCTGGAATTCACTATGTAGTCTCAGGGTGGCCTTGAGCTCACTGCGATCCTCCTACCTCTGCCTCTCCAGTGCTGGGATTAAAGGCATGCACCACCATGCCCAGTTTTGACAGTGATGTTTCTTAATTGTGGTTTGTATTATTAAATATAAATGAGCCTACTTAGGACAATAAATTGCATTTTTAATCTCTGCATTATGTTAACATAACTTTTTTTTTTATATTTCAGGCCTTTTTATGGTTATCATGAGAAGGAAAGACACTTTATGAAGATCTATCTTTACAATCCTGCAATGGTGAAAAGGTATACAGATAAATGAAACCAAAATATAACTATCACTTAAATATTTTACTAGTGAAAAGGAAAAGTTAAAAAAAAGGTCTTATGTAATTTGTAATATTACTACAAAAGAGACCATACAATATAAATACATGTATGTAGAGAGAGAGAGACATGGCTAGGATTCTAAGAATATCTCACAGGTGGAAGGTATTAGTTTATGGTGCCCATTGACTTCTTTCCTGTGTTAGCTATAGGGTTTGTAGAAGTAATAAGGAGAAATGCTGACTGCTTCATGTTTTAGTGCCCTGTTGGCTAGACCAGATGCTCAGTATTCAAGACAAACTTATATTCAATTTCAAAGTACCGAGAAATTTGTGATGGGACCAGAGTGAGAAGGCTTCTATTGGCCCTTACTGATTGCTTCATATCCTGGATTTTTAAAAATTCCTTTCATTTTTTTCTTTTGTTTGTTTTGTCCTTAGTTCTGCTTCTAGTTTATCCCCTCAGTTATTTTTAGAACCAATATTATTGCGACCAGAAAGGAAGAAAATACTGATTTCATTATTCCAAGAGTCCCAAGATTTTTTACGATGTGGTGATAAGCTAAAGTATAAGTGCTGTTGCGAGAGTGCTGACTTTGTTTCATTCAGAGGCCCTTCACTCCACTGGGCACTGATCCCAAAAGTTATCACAGACTGAATGTTTCCCTCAATGAATTCAGGAGTTAGGAGAGCACAGCTAAGGTTGCAGTGTTTCCTTTGGATTAAACCAGTGATGTACCTCAGCAGATTATAGCCCTAGTCCTGATAGTTGTCCTCTTCTATGTAGCCTACCCCTGGCCTTGTCCAAAATAATTTAAGTACTAATATAATTTCTTAGAATAGACATTTATACAATAAGAAGTTTTTGTACTAATTCTCCTCTAGTCACTTTCTCCTCCAAGAAGCACTAAAAATCTTGGTGGATGTTTTCCATTTCTCACATGCTAATGATAAGAAAGTAAACCTCAGTAATTTTTCTTATCCACAAATTATGGAAGAAGAATAACCACAAGGAAAAGTTGCCTATTTTTTATTTTAAAAAACCTATAAATGTAATTCTATGCATAGTATAAGCATAATCTATTTGTCTTGTTTATAGCTGTAGTAATCAGATACTTACTGAGCTATTCCTTATAACTTTTCTTCTTATTCTAGTCAATTTATCATCATGACTGTCTAAAACCACTTGATTTATTAATAAATTGATTTATTCAATTTTTTACACTTGTATTGATTTACTGGGTTTTATTTTTTTAATTTATTTTTATTTTTTTCTCAATTTTTATTAACATTTTCCATGATTATAAAAAATATCCATGGTAGTACCCTCCCACCCACCCACCCCCCACTTTTCCCTTTGAAATTCCATTCTCCATCATATCCCCTCCCTATCTCAATCTTTTCGGTTTATTCAATTTTTATAAATATTTATGAATTATTTTCATTACTTGATGCACTGTGGAAGCTGTTGGGTTAACAGTGAACAAAGTTTGTATGGTTCCTGCCCTCAGGGAACTTACTATATAACCAGTGGAGACTGACTAAACAATTGAACACAGATATATAATTAAAAATATGATACATGTTATAAAGGAAGAGGGTTTTTTCAAGATAGGGTCTCACTGTAGCCCAGGCTGACCTGGAACTGACTCTGTAGTTTCGGATTGGCCTTGAATTCACAGTGATCCTCCTACCCCTGTTTCTTGAGTTCTGGGATTAAAAGCATGCACCACCACATCCAGCTGAAGGAAGAGATTTTCTTCCTTTCTTTCTTTTTTATTAAGAATATACTTTGTATGGGTACATCATGTGTTGGTACCATCTTTTCCCTCCTCCCTGGCCCCATTCCACAAGGAACCCTCCTCAGTGGGGTTGCTGGCATTCCCCATGGGGTTGTGAGTTACGTGTTCTGGGAGGAGCAGTCAGTTATTGGGGGGAGGCAATGCCTCTGGGCATGACATTCCAACCTGTGGCTTTTACAATCTTTCTGCCCTTCTGCAAAATTCCTTGAGCCTTGATGGGTGTGTTTTAAGTCTACTTTGGTAATGAGCTCTTAGGAGCCTCTGGATTTCTGCTTTGGTATGTGTTGAGTATCCTCCGCACCTGTCTCCTTCATCCTGGCACTGATTGTCAGGCTCACCATGGAAGCAGCACTCTTACTTGTCTCCTCAATTCCTGTGTGTTTTCGCCTGGGCCTTGACTGAGATGTGAGGGGTGGTTTATCTCCTTAAGTTGCATTACATTCTGAAAAAGAACAGGTTCTCCAACAGAGTGAAGTCAACATAGACTAAATTGGATAAGCATTATTAATTTAGGTAGAGTTTGATAGATGTAGCCCCTCTTTTAGCCAAAGACTAGTGGGAGCTTGACATTAGAGGACATAATTTTTGTCTCCATAGTATTCATACCTGGTTCCCAGTTTCAGATATGGGTTCCTTTCTACTGAGTGGATCTCTTAGCCAATCAGAAAGCCATTTGTTACCCACCAAGGCTATGTGCCACCATTGCACTGATGTGTACTTCTTACCAGGCTGGTTGCTTGTGAATAGCTTAGACCTCTGATTACTCACACTATTGTTGGCTAATTCCCCCCAGTAGCTCATGTAGCGCTTTCCCGCACTAGGTGGGCTGCCTGGGGACTGGCTGTCTTCTGGCTTCTAGCCAGGTCTCTCCCTTTTCTCTGTCATCAGCATATGGTCAGCAATAGGGTCTTACCATTTCCCTCAGGTGGGTAATCAAGTGCTTTGACAGAAGCTTGTCTTATTTTGGTGACCTTGTAGGTCTCTTAGATCAGCAGCTCAATGTGGGTAGCACCTATTTCTGGTACTGAGAGTTATAGGTCAGAGCCAATTTTTTTTAAGAGTAGGTTTCATTCCACCCTCTCCAGGGCTCTTCTTTTTGGGCATTCCCCCTATACACCTGTTGAAGGTTATATCTTCTAAATCTACCTGTAAGGTGAAAGGTTTCTATGGTACCAGTTCATTTTGCATTTTGTTTTGTGTTGATTTCCCCCCACCCTCACCTTCTCCCCCCCAGCCCTCCTATCTGGTATGCCAGCAACTCAAGCTGATCCAGGTTAGGAACCACAGATGAGTGAGAACATGGGGCATTTGTCTTTCTATCATTGTGTGTGTTTGCTGAGTATGATCTGTTCCAAGTCCATCCATTTCCCACAAATTTTATTGTATCATTTTTTTTTCTTTAGTGCTGAGTAGAATTTCATTGTGTAGAGGTACCACAGCTTCATCATTCATTCATGTAATGATGGACACCTCAGTTGATTCCAGTTCTTAGCTATTATGAATTGAGCAGCTACAAACATGGTTGAGCAAATATCTCTGTCATGAAGCTTGGAGCATTTAGGGTAAATGCTTAGTAAGGAACTAACTGGACCTATTGGTAGTTCTGTATTCATCTTTTTCAGGTGTATTGATTTCCCTAGTGGTTGTACAAGTTTGTGTTCCCACCAACAGTGAATGAGGGTTCCTCTTTACCCACATCCTCTCCAACATTTGTTCTTGCTTGATTTTTTTAATGATTGCCATCCTCACTGGAGTGAATCTTGGAATCATAGTTGTTTTAATTTGCACTTCCCTAATGATTAGGGATGTGGAACATTTTCGTAAGTGTGTGTTAGCCATTTGTATTTCTTCCTCGGAGAACTCCCTATTTAGTTCTCCACCCCATTTTTTGAGTGGGTTGTTTGATTTTTTTTTTTTTTTTTTGGTTAGTTTTTTATAGATTCTAGATATTTGGCCTCTGTCAGTGGTATGGCTGGTGAAAATTTTCTCCCATTCTGTGGGTAGTCTATTGGCTCTGCTTATGGTATATTTGTCTGTGCAAAAGCTTTTTCGCTTCATGAGATCCCATTGGTTGAGAGACTGTTTAATTTCCCGGGTTGCTTGGGTATTGCCCGAGAAGCCTTTCCCCACTCCTGTATCATGGAGAGTTCTCCTATTTTTAATTCCAGTAGTTGAAGAATTTCAGGTCTTATATTGAGGTCTTTAATCCATTTGGAGGTAATTTTTGTACATGGTGAGATGAGTGGGCCTACTTTCATTTTTCTACATGTGGTTATCCAATTTGCCCAGCACCATTTGCTGAAGATGCTGTTTTTTTCTCCAGTCTACATTATTGGCACCTTTGTCAAAGATCAAGTAGTTACTTGACCTAAGGTCCAAGTCTTCAATTCTCTTTCATTGATCTGTATTTCTGTTTTATGCCAATGCCATGCTGTTTTTGTTACTGTGGCTTTGTACTATAGCTTTAGATCAGGTATGATGATACCTCCAGAGGTGTTTCTTTTGCTGAGGATATGTTTGGATATCTGAGGTCTGCTACCATTCCATATGAATTTAGAGATAATTTTTCTATATCTGTGAAGAATGATGCTGGAATTTTTATTGGTATTGCATTAAATATGTATTTTACTTTGGGTGAAATTGCTATTTTCACAATATTAATTCTACCTACCCAGGAGCATGGGGAGGTCTTTCCATCTGCTCAAGTCTTTCTTGGGTGTTTTTATGTTTTCATTATGTAGGTCTTTTATATCCTCAGTTAGTGTTATTCCAAGGTAATTTTTTGTTGCTATTGAGAATAGAGCAGCCTTGTTGATTTCTTTCTCTGTATATTTGACCTTTGCATATAGAAAGGCTATTGATTTCTAGTGTTGATTTTGCATCCTGCCACTTTGCTGAAGGAATCAAACCCTGCTCCTTAGGTATTGCAGGCAAGTGCCTCAACTGCTAAGCTATCTCTCCAGCCCAAACATTTTAATTTAACATGTAACAAACATTTAGAAATCTATAAAATTAGTAGATCTCTTATTTTGAAAAGTAATGTTGGAAATAATGTATGGGTTAAAAAATTCAAACTAAATATGGGACAATGGGCTTAACTATAATAGAATATAGAGTTCTGTTGATTTGATTTCAGATTCTACATTTCACCTTTAGGAAACTATCACTTGTGTTCCCCAATAATGTTTATGATAACTTGGAAAGTCTGTTAACCCTTTTTCAACTACATATTATGTAAAGCTGGATTTTCCTCTGTTTGAATCAAAATAATTTGCTGTAATGTAGCATTTTGGACAGAAAGAGATATGGGATTGGAATGTAGCTTTCTCAGGAGTTTGTGGTGGGCATGATGTTATATACCCATCATCTCAGCACCTAGGTAGGTAGAAGATCAAGGAAGAAACTCAAGATCATTTTACCCTACACAATGTGTTGGTAAATCCAATTACTTTTATCCAATTTGAACTTGAATATGAGGGCTTTAAACAATTCCAAATGTTGGTTGTTGTTTTTTTTTTTTCTTTCAAGGCAGGGTCTCACTTTAGCCCAGGCTAAACTGCAACTCATTCCATAGACCCAGGCTGGCCTGTAACTCAGTGATCCTCCTACATCTGCCTCCCAAATGCTAGGATTAAAGGCATGCACCACCACAACCGGCCAAATGTTGGTTCCTATGATGTGAACATCTTTTAGTTTTCCTTATCTATTGCTTCCTTTTTTGTTGGTTGTTTTCTTTTGTTGTTGTTGTTTTGTTTTTTGAGGTAGGGTCTCACTCTAGCCCAGGCTGACCTGGACTTCACTTTCACTATGTAGTCTCAGGGTGGCCTCGAATTTATGGTGATCCTCCTACCTCTACCTCCCAAGTGCTGTCTTAAATATTCACTTTTCCTCTCCATACTTTTTCATTTCTCTGCAGCCTTACCTATTCTTATACTTTTATTTTCATTGTTTTAATCTTTATGCATTTGACCTCCAACTGAATGTGAATAGTTCAAATTTTTCTTAAGCTCCCAATCAATATATGAAACTATTTATTGCATACTTTGGTTAAGAATGAGGACTCACAAGGGAAAGTTTTATTTAAATCTTAGTGTTTCCATTTTTTAAAAATTTATATGTCTTTTCATAATGTTTAAGATCTCTTTAAGATTCACCTTCTTTCTTTGTAAAATGGGGCAAATAGTGTCATGGGCTTGAAGTGAGAATTACTTGTAATTATGCATTTAAAGCACTTAACATAGCATTCAGTATATAGTGCTTAAAAGTATGTTAGCTGCTTCTTCAGTGTTAATAAAATTATTCTAATCTTCACTAGCTTCTCATAACCCTTACTGTGTGTAATTTTACTAGCATGAAATGTTTTCCCTCTGTTCAGAGGAGATGGACCTGTAATCATTTTAGCCCCCAGGAAGGGTTTGAAGGAACTACCTCTGCACCCCATCTGTCTTACATTCCTTCCAAGTTTATGTCCATTTTCTACATAATAAGTACTTTGCTATTTATTGTTCCATTGCTTTTATTCTTCATCATGAAGAGAAATAATCTCAAGGAAGAAAATATTAAAATGTTAACATCTCAGAATGATTTTTCTTTTGGGAATAATATATATATGTGTGTGTGTGTGTGTATTTGTTTTTTCAAAGTAGGGTTTCACTGTAGCCCAGGCTGACCTGGAATTCACTATGTAGTCTCAGGGTGGCCTTGAACTCATGGTGATCTTCCTACTCCTGCCTTCCAAGTGCTGGGATTAAAGGTGTGCACCACAATACCCAGCCTAAAAAAAAATACATTTATTTGAGAGAGAGCATGAGCATGGGCACGCCAGGGCATCTTGCCAGTGCCACTTTGTGCATCTGGCTTAACATGGGTACTGGAGAATATAATCAAGGTCAGCAGGCTCTGCAAGCAAGTGCCTTTAATCACTGGGCCTTCTCCCCAGCCCCTTTTTGAAATTTTTAATGTCTTTGCTAAGTTATTTCTGTAATTTTTCAAAGAAAAATGTTATAAATTTTTTCCTTTATTTTAATCCCTGATTTTTAAATTCAGACCATGATGATTATTTTAAAACCTTGATTTAAATTTTTAATTTCAAAATACAAATTTATAGTAAAATTGAAATGAAAATTTTGTATGCAAATAGGTATTTGTCATTTATATTTGTATATATTTTAAAGAACATAATCTTATGATCTAACTTATTTTCTAATTTAGGATATGTGAACTTTTGCAAAGTGGAGCCATAATGAATAAATTTTACCAGCCTCATGAAGCACATATTCCCTACCTCCTACAGCTCTTCATTGACTACAATCTCTATGGAATGAATTTAATAAATCTTGCTGCTGTCAAGTTCCGAAAAGCAAGACGGAAAGGTAAGATTAATTTTCAAGTTGAAATTGAGCCTTTGGAACAGCTGTTATTCAATCAATGATTTATAAAATAGTATATATTGAGAAAGTAAATGCTGAGTGGATAAAGAATGAAAAGAAATGCTAAATTGGAATTAGAGATTATCAATAAAAGCATTTCAGAAGAGAATTTTCTAATTCCTTATTAAGATATATTCACAGACCAGAATTCACTTAACTCAAAAAGGATAAATTGAAGGTTTTTAGTATTTTCAGAATTTTGCAATATTGCCACAAATTTAGAATATTTACATACTTATGGAAAAGAAAAAAACTTGAATGCTTTAGTCCACCTCAAAGCTTCCCGTGCTTAATATCCCTAAACAACCACTAACCTAGTGTCTCTCTCTCTACATTGGCCCTTCCTACACATTTCATATTTGTAGAATCATATAGAGGAGATCATATAAAATTTCTATTTACTGTATTATTCTTTTTTTATAATTTTTTTGTTTCTTTTTATTTATTGAGAGGGAGGGAGGGAGGGGGAGAGAGAGAGAGAGAGAATGGGTGCGCCAGGGCCTCCAGCCACTGCAAATGAACTCTAGACACCTGCGCTCCCTTGTGCATCTGGCTAATGTGGGTCCTGGGGAATCAAGCCTCAAACTGGGGTCCTTAGGCTTCATAGGCAAACGCTTAACTGCTAAGCCATCTCTCCAGCCCTATTGTATTACTCTCAAAGCTCAACCATGTTGTGACCTATATCACACATGTAGTAATATCCTTATGTGGATATGGTACATTTCATCTGTGTCCTCATTGGTTGATGGACATTTTAGGTTCTTTCTACCTTTTTTATAATTATTTTTAAATTTATTTTTACATATGTATGTATGCGTACATGCTCACCAGGGCCTGTTGCCTTTGCAAATGAATACCAGGCATTTGTAGTTTTTTTGTTGTTATTGTTGTTTGTTGTTGCTTTTTGTTTTGTTCTTGCCTCTGGCTTAAGTAGGCGGCTTGAGAACTGAACCTGGGCTGACAGGCTTCGCAAGAAAGTACCTTTAACTGCTGAGACATCCTCCTAGTCTCTTTCGACCTTTTGACTATTGTAAATGATGCTGTTTTGAACCTGTGCCACATGCCCACATGGTTTATACATTTAATCAAAATTAGCTTAAGAGACATTACAGAATTAAACCCAAAATTTAAACTAAAAGATTTTAGGAGAAAATATACCTAACCCGAGTTTTAAATGTTTCAGATATAACAGAAAGCAAATGTGCAATTGATTTTGTCAGTTGAAAATTTTTGTTGTGTGAAAGTACTTTAAATGAGATAAGTCATAGTGAGGAAAAAGTATGTTTTATCTAGCTAATAAGCAATTATATCTAAACACAATAGGTTGATAATCAGCATTATGTAGTCATAAGGAAATATGGCTTGAGTCCCGAAAGCACTACCTCTGCACGCTGTTACAAATGTCTGTAACTCAGAGGACTAATGAAAGCAAATGCTGGCCAGTTCATTAAACAGTAACAGTTCTCATCCATTGCTGGTGACAAAGCAAAATAGCCATTTTGGAAGAGTTTCATAGAATGTAGTAACATTAAACATAGATTCAGTCTGATCCAGTCATGATGTGTGCTAAAATGATATAGAACTTAGGTCCACACACACTTAAGTGCATTCTTTTGCAGCACTTTATCCATAATTACTAAAATCATATAAAGCACTTAAAATGTCCACTGAAAAGAATTCATAAACTATGATACTAAGAATCAAAAAGGACAAGCATTTGACCTTCACAAAAACATAGATGTGCCTTTAAAGTATTTTATTTACTAAGAAAACATTCAGAGGAAATTGTGTGTTTTCACTTAATAAGACCTTCTAGGAAAGGCAAAATGGAACTATAAAGAGTGTTAGATAAGGTGAAGCATTATGGGAGCACACACCTTTAATCCCAGCACTTGGGAGGCAGAGATAGGAGGATCACTGTGAGTTTAAGGTTACCCTGAGACTACATAGTGAATTCCAGGTCAGCCTGGGCTAGAGTGAAACCCTACCTCGAAAAACAAAAAAGAAACAAACAAAAAAAGTGCTAAGAGGGGAGTGTTGATGGCAGAGGGGATTTTCAGAGTGCTGGAACTCTTATACATAGTACAAGGGGTGGGAAATGCATGGCTCTGTTATAAACTAACAGTATTGTACTGTACCTTTGTCGTGTGACTAAAATCAATTCAGTGGTTTCATGTGTGTATGTGTGCCCTCTCATAGAATGTGCTAGGAAGGATACTTCATCTATGGGGCACATTTTCCAGAAACTCCTGCTTAGTCACAGGGAACACATCCAACAGGTTATGCCCTCAGTACTTAGAATTATCAAAATAGTAGAAAAAATAGTTTCAAAGCAAAGATTGAGAGTAGATCAGAAATAACTAGGGAGACATGGCAACTAAAGTGGAACACGTAGGTTTAGATTGGATCCTGGGGTGAAAAAAAGATCATAAGTGTAATCTTTTGAAGTGAAATATATTCAGAAATAAAAAGACTTAGAAATCTTATGTGCACATGCAGTTTTGTCCTAGTATTTAATTACATAATTGCCAAATGGAATAGAAAACGTGATAATTAGTATAGCTTGTTAAAGTGATCAAAAGTACTTAAATGGAATAAATATTTGGAGTGCTCCACAGATATATTTCTTTAGCACATGCAGTTAAAATATTATATGTATTATAATACTTTATATGAATGTATAAACTAAATACAGAATTTTTCATGTTACTTGGAGAAATGTGCTGAAATAATATATAGAAATAATGAGGTTTTTTTGTTTTGTTGTGCCCAGTATTGCCAATATTGCATGCTTAGTAGGCAAGCATGCTACCACTAAGCAAGAATCCTGAAATTAGAATTAAAAAATTTTTTTTTGGTATTTATGTACATGTTTAGTATGGAAACATCACGTGTTGGTACCATCCTTTCCCTCATCCCTGTCCCTTTCCTGAAGGGGACCCTCCTAGTTGGGGATGCAGGTTATTCCCGTGGGTATTGTGGGTCATGCATCATGGGAGCAGCAGTTATTGGAGAGAGGCAATGCCTCTGGTCATGATGTCCCAACTTGTGGCTCTAACAATCTTTCAGCCCCTCTTCTGCAAAATTCCATGAGCCATATTGGGTGTGTTTAAAGTCTACTTCAGCCGGGTGTGTTGGCACACGCCTTTAATCCCAGCACTCGGGAGGCAGAGGTAGAAGGATTACCATGAGTTTGAGGCTACCCTGAGACTCCATAGTGAATTCCAGGTCAGCCTGGGATAGAGTGAGACCCTACCTCGAAAAACCAAAAATAAAATAAAATAAATAAAATAAAGTCTACTTCAGTGATGGGCTCTTAGGAGCCTCTGGATCTCTGCTTTGGTAGGTGTTGAGTGTCCTTAGTGTCTGTCTCCTTCACCCTGGTGCTGATTATCAGTTTCACCATGGAAGCAGCATTCTTGCTCATTTCCTCAATTTCTCTATGGTTTTGGCTGGGGCTAGGCTGTAGTGTGAATGGGTAGTTTTATCTCCTCAGGTCTCGCTCCCATCTGAAAAGAGAAGCAGATTCTCCAGTGGAGAGTAAAGTCAGCACAGGTTAAGTGGGATAAGCATTATTAATTTAGAGAGAATTTAATGGATGTAATCCGTCTTATAGCACAAGATTAGTGGGAGTTTGATGTTGGAAAGCAGAATCATTGTCTGAATAAGATTCCGACCTGTTTCCCAGTTCTAGATATGGGTTCCTGTCCATTGAGCAGATCTCTTAGCCAGTCAGAAAGCTATAGGTTATCTACCAAGGTCGTGTGCCTTTATTCCACTATGTGTACGTCATGTCAAGGTGTTTGCTTCTGAGTTCTTAGACCCCGGGTTGCTTGGACAATTGTTGGCCACTTTCCCCCAGTAGCTCATGTAGTGCTTTCCAGCACTAGATGGGCTATCTGGGTTCAGGCTGTCTTCCAGATTCTAGCCAGGTCTCTCCGTGTTTCGAGTCAGCAGCATATGGTTTCTTCAGCAGTAGGATCTTACCATTTACCTCAGGCAGATAATCAAGTACTTTGACATAAGTCTGTCTTGTTTTGGGCACCTTGTAGGTCTCTCGGATCAACAGCTGATTGTGGGTAGTAATCACATCCTGGTACTGGGAGTTACAGGCCAGAGCCAAGGGAAAGAAAATAAAAAAAGAAGAAAAAAATTTCAAGTTAGGCTTTATCCCATCCTCTCTAGGGCCCTTCTTTTCAGGTGCTCCCCCCATGCGCCTATTGAGGGTTCAACCTTTAGTCTATCTTCAAGGATAAAGGTTTCTATGGTACCAGTTCATTTTGGGTTCAGTTTTATATTCCCCTCTCTCACCCTTCTATATGATTGGTAACTAATCACTAAACTTGTGTTTGTCTTTATTTACATAGCTTTATTAGAAATTATATTCTAACTTATAAATTATAAAGCAATTTCATATAAATGTCCTATACATACTTTAGCAAAGCCTTTCCTAAAAATTATTTATTTATTTGCACATGTGGATTATGTAGCTGGGGAACTGAAGACTGTTTGCAAGCCTATGCCTTTAACCACTAAATGATCTCACTAGGCCCTAGCAAAATCTTTTAAAACTTCTGAATGTATATGAGATCAGTTGCTTGTTTTTGCATGTGTTTTGTTGAACTAACAAATAAATACATTACTACATGTTCTCAATCTATTTATACTATTATGTGTTTGAACTTACCAGCAAGCAAGGGCTTGGGTTATAGCTAGCTCAGTGGTAGAATACTTAACCTGGCATGTAGGGTCCTGAGTTCAGTCAGTATCAAACACTGCCTAAAATAAAAGCTAACCCAATAAAATGTTGAGTATCTTCATGTTGATGTTCTTGATGCAACTCACTCAGCTTCCTCCCACTTGAAAATGTAAATACCCCAAACGACCACTAACAGAGTGCAACTATAAAGATGCTGAGGTGCCGAGCTGAAGCACGTAAGCATGCATGTTTGCTCCACTTTCCAAATCATAGCACACTGTGTTCAGTGATTCATTACTGTTCCTTCTGGAATGCAGTGGGTATCTTGTTCAGGAATTAATACTTTAAGGTATGTTTTTAATTGCCTCTGAAATTTCCACTAGAATTTTGTTGAGGCTCATATAGAATGTCCTAGGAACTTAAAGTCTATAAAAATTTGTAATTCTTTATTTTTCAAGTAAGATTTTAATCATACCACAATAGCACACTTAGATGTGTCATGCTTTTACTATACTATGAAATTATTATAAATATTTCTCCCTTGTATCTAAATATTCCAAACACTTTTTTTTCTGTATCTTAGTTTGGAACTATTATTCTCAACTGTACATATATATTCCTGTGTATGTGTAATTTTAGGAACTAATCATATAGTTTGTAAGTTACTTTACCTGTAGAATAATTATGTATAAATTAAAAGTATGATTTAGCCAAGCATGGTGACATATACCTTTCATCCCAGCACTTGGGAGGTAGAGTAGGAGGATCACTTAGTTAAAGGACAGTCTGGGACTACAGAGTGAGTTCCAGGTCAGCCTGGGCTAGAGTAAGGTGCTACCTTGAAAAAAACAAATAAGCATGACTTATTTAAATTTACCTTTCTATTTCTAGGTGAATCATATGCAACTGGATCATTCAAGGATCACTTGTCAGGAAAATCCCCTGCTGGTACTTTATTTAGGTGGGAAGAAGATGAAATACCAAGGTTAGTGTTGTCAATGAAGTCAATAACAAAATGAATGCATTAATTGAACACAAACTATCATAAAATTATCTGTTGGGGCTGGGTGTAATGGCTCACACCTTTAATCCCAGCACTCGGGGGCGAGAGATAGGAGGATCACCATGAGTTCAAGGCTACCCTGAGACTACATAGTGAATTCCAGGTCAGCCTGGGCTAAAGTAAAACCCTACCTCAAAAAACAAAATGCATACATACATATAATTCGTTTGGCTGGAGGGATGGCTTAGTGGTTAAGGTACTTGCCTGCAAGGCCTAAGGATCTGTGTTCAACTCTCCATATCCCATGTAAGCCAGATGCACAAGCTGATGCAAACGTGCTAGGTCACACATTGTACAAGGTGGCACATGCATCTGGAGCTCAGCTATGGTGGCTGGAAGCCCTTGCATTCCAATTCATCCTCTCTCTTTCTCTCTCTCTCTCTCTCACACACACACACACACACTCTCTCTCTCTCTCTCTCTCTCTCTCTCTCTCCCCCTCCTGTCATTAAAAAAAAAGGGGGCCAGTCTGTTGCACTTGCCTTAAAAAGTATATGTATATTTGTTTAGCAGTAGACATGATGGTGCCTCTAAGTTTGAGACCATACCTGGCTATAAATCATGATCCTGTCTGAAAAACAAAACAAAACAAAACAAAATTGTTCAGAGTTTATCTCATAAAAAAAGTTAAGAAAGAATCTCATTAATAATGATATAAGTATTCTTTTTATGGAATATTATATTCAAATGAATTTTTAAAGACTTTGGAATAATATGAATAATCAGTTACTCTGGATTTCCCCTCATTAACAAGGATCTTTTTTTGTGTGTGTGTGGTTTTTTGAGGTAGGATCTCACTCTAGCCCAGGCTGACCTGTAATTCACTATGGAGTCTCAGGGTGGCCTCGAACTCACAGCAATCCTCCTACCTCTGCCTCCTGAGTGCTGGGATTAAAGGCGTGAGCCACCACGCCCGGCTAACAAGGATCTTTTTGATCAACACATACTTCTTAGTTTTCTTAGATATAAAATTAATCACATTTTAAAATTAAGGTTTATTTGTAGTGTGAACCTAGATATAATTAATATCTTTATGGCTAGCTCATAAAACTGTAATATAGTTACACTGATCAGGATTAAAATAGGGGAGCTATGTATTATAATGAAAAGTTTGAATTTTATATTGTAAGAAGCCTATTTGATTACTTTTATGTAAGCATTATACAAGTTAAATTAGAGGGAAAGATGCCTGGGCAAAGTAATAAAATTGAACAAGTTATTCAGAATTAAATTTCATTAACACGACAGATAGATGTATGGTTGGACAAATAGATGGGTTTTTGTTGTTTTTGAGACAGTCTCATTGTGTAGTCTTGGCTGGCCTGGGACTCACTGTAGACTAGGCTGGCCTCTGAAAATTGGAACAATCTTTCTGTCTCTGCCTGCCAAGTACTTGTATTACAGACATGTCTCTCATATCCAGCTAGATACACACATACACACACACACACACACACACAACACACACACACAAATTTGATTCAGGCCCCATATTATATTTTTGTGATGTTTATATCAAATGAAAATCTTTAGTTTCAGTCACTACAAATGACAGAGAATACCAGAAGTATTACCCTAAATCAGTACTCTCCTAGACTTGATGGGTTGTATTTCTCTCCTTGGTGCTGGCACATTCTTCTGGGTACCTTTTCCCTTTATAGATAATATTTCAAGTGCTGTAAATAATAAAGTTGTCATGAAATGGGGATACTCAGTCAACCTTGCTTTCTAGCTTGCTAGAGTATTAAATGCACAAAAGTCTGGTTGTAATCGTCTTAACCCTGGCTACCCATCAGAATATGAAGTTTTTTTTTTTTAATGAGGGAGAGAATTGGCATGCCAGGGCCTCTAGCCACTGCAGCTGAATTCCAGACATTTGTGCCAGCTTGTGTGCATGTGTGACCTTGTATGTCTGACTTATGTGGGTTCTGGGGACTTGAACCTGGGCCCTTAGGCTTTGCAGGCAAGTTTTCTTAACCACTAAGCCATCTCTCCAGCCCAAGATATTTTTTAGACTATATGGTCTTAATTCTGTCCTCCATGATTCTCATTAATACATCTCTTGAGCTAAGCTATGAACAGAAATGTTCAGAGAAAATAACTCTCTAATTTCTCTTTTATTGCATATCTACATTTAATAACTAAAAGGAATCATATACATTTATTTGCTGACAAAATTTTTTAAATCATTTTTTTTCTGCCTACTGAAAAGAAAATTTTAATTTTAAAAACTATTCTTTTAGTAATCCTTCCTGTCCTAAATGTCTAAAGTACTTTTTTAATAAGGGCATAAAATAGCTATAAATTTCTTCTGTGGGGCTGGAGCCTCTAGCCACTGCAACTGAATTCCAGACATGTGTACCACCTTGTGCACATGCGTGACCCTTGTGTGTCTGTCTTACATGGGTTCTGGGGAGTTGAACCTGGGTTCTTGGGCTCTGCATGCAACCATCTTAACCACTGAGCCATCTCTCTACCCCTCTCACCTTGTGGTTTGTAAAACATTGTGATTGCAGTCAAAATGATATCTAGACAGCTGATTTTGTGTGTATGTGGTTTTGGATTGATCCCTCTGTTGTACCTCCATGACCTTATCCTGCTCTTCCTTAGGCTTGGTCACATACTAATCATTGAATACTCCTTACATGTGTAATGTGATGGACCAACAAAATACAAATACAATACAAAATGCATTGTAAAGGATCTCAGGATTGTCAGTGTAATAGGTTTTAAATTTATCTTATACTATTTTTTCATCTGTATGTACACATAGTGTTAATGTCACAGTGAATTGTGAATTATTTTCTTCATGTTTCCTAGTTACTACCTAAATAAAATCTTTTTTAAAAAACAAATTCTTATATAAGAAAAATCTTTAAAAGTTTGCACTGACATAGTTGCTATTTTTATTAATATCTTTTCTTTATAGCTCTTTATTACTGGAAGGTGTTGCACCACTGAGTACATGTGAATTAGAAGTGGATGCTGTAGCTGCTGACATCTTAAACCGGCTGGACATTGAAGGTACACACAAAATTATTCTTAGCATACATTTTATTTGTAAAATTTCATGCATAAAGTAAAAAGGAACCATTACTAGGGGATTAAGATATTGTAGGAGGAGAATACAAAATGTTTTGAAGTTTCTTTCTGTATTTCCAATGTTGTAGTAACAAAATACCTGAGAACATTATCTTGAAGGAAAAAAGACTTATTTTAGCTCTTGACTTCAAAGTTTCAGACCATGGTCTCTTGGCTCCACTGTTTCTGGGGGTGTGGTAAGGTAAGGCATGACGACAAAAGAGAGCAAAGTTGCTTACTTCATGAAGGCTAGGAATTGAAAGGGACCAAGAAAGATTCATCCTTCAACAGCAGCCCCCCCGCCCCCAGTGACCTATCTGCTGCTACTAGGCCCTGCCTACCTCCTAATAGCCCATTTAGCTGTCAATTCAACAAATTAATCCATTGATGAATTTAGTACTCTCATGATCCAGTGATATTTCAGTGTACCTCCAACCTGAGACAAAGTCATCAATACATGAGCCATCAGAGGACATTTCATATCTAAGCCATAATAGATAATCATTATTTTTTCTTTTATATTTCCGTTCATAAGACTATGTTGACATAGATATGAAAATAATCTAAGTGTAAGACTAGGTAAAATTAGTCACTATAAAATAACTTAATGTGCTTTCTTTTTAATTGCTTTGTCTTCGGGTAATATACCAGGAAGAAAATCCTTAATATCTTGACTATTATCAGATGTTATTTTTATCATATTTTATTTATTTGCTGGGTTTGGGGGAATCATTAGGGATGAAATAAACAGAACAGTAATATGATTGGGATAGTCCTTTATGGTACATGCAGAAAATATTTTTCTTAAAAGGCAGTATTTATTGAAGTTTAGGGTTTTTTATAACAAGAATTTTTCATTTTGACCATTGTTGTACTAAAATTTTGTTGTGATTGTAGCTCAAATTGGTGGAAACCCTGGTTTACAGGCAATATGGGATGATGAAAAGCAACGGCGAAGAGACAGAAATGAAACTTCTCAAATTAGTCAGCCTGAATCACAAGGTATAAGCCTAGTCATGCTCTAATGATTTAAGTAAACATTTTTATGGAAAATTTTAGTCATTGAGTTTTCCCTTGACAGTAGATTCTCCATTTTGAATTACCTTCAGTTTTCTATGTAATTTTCCTAAGTCATTGCTGTATAACCAACAATATTTAATCTCTAAATTGGTGTCCAAAATATCACTTTATTGTCATCCCTCTTGTTTCCATGAGAAGTTGACATCTCTCTCTCTCTGTACTGTTCATAGCTTGCAGTATTGCCTGTCCTCTTTTCTTCTTTTGTTGTTTTTGTGCACCTGTATTTCTAAACAAGTCAATCAATATTATCAATCTCAACTTAGCCACACTTTCATTTTGTTCATTATGCCTTGAAAAATGTAACCTATGAAATACTGCCCCAAAATTATTTTCTAGAGATGGCATAGAAACTATCACTTTCATAATTGTTTACAATTCTGAGGAATTGTATTATTGTATTAAGTGTTGGTACATTCAGAAAGAATTTTAGAGGGTTCAAATAAATGCCATGAATACAACAAGAATTTTAAAGATAAAGGTAAAATATAACAATCAATTCAAAAAGAAAATATTCTTTGCATTTAATTTTTTAAATTATTTATTTACTTATGTGTATTTGAGTATAGGCACACCAGGGCCTCTTGTTGCTGCAAATGAATACCAGACACTTGCTACCCATTTTGTGTCTGGCTTACCTGGGTGGCTTGGGAACTGAACCTGCCAGCTGTCTTTGTAAGCAAGTGTCTTGAACCACTGAACTATCTTTCCAGCCACTAGAAAACAAATATTTTGAGAAGTCTCTGTTGGGGACCAGTTAAAATTTTTGAATTTTACTATAAGGCCTAGGATACCAAAAATGTTTTTATAAAATTCAAGAGCCTTTAAAAGAGAAGCACATTTTACAAGGGAGGGAATGTCTAGTTTCAGGGTACATGTCACACTTACAGAGAGACAGCATTGTAGTTTGTCGTGGATTTGGGTTATAATTATAGAACTTAAAAATGAGCCTGACTGTAAGTACTTAATTTCATAGCTTTATTAATAACCACTTATCTTTTTTATGATTTTATGATAGGACTGCATTTAGGTGGTGATAAGGGGTCAAGAGAAAGATAGGAAATTGCTGCCATTTTTAAAGCTGCTTGAAGAGAAAGAAAAAGTATCTCATTTATTTGCTATCTACATTTTTTAATGTACTTTCAAAATTCAAAGATCGCAGGTTTGTGCCCACAACAGAAAGTGAAAAAAAATTTCAGAAGAGACTTCAAGAAATTCTCAAGGAGAATGATTTCTCTGTGTAAGTGGTTTTTTATTATAGATCTCAGATATAGTTTTATTACATTGTTATATAATTTACAATAATACAAAGGCTATATTTTAATTAAGCAGAACATTATCTGGATCTGTGGACTACAACAGTGGATCCCAGGAGTTCTCTGCTGAATTAACATTGCACTCTGAGATTCTGTCCCCTGAAATGCTTCATTGTACGCCAGCCAACATGATAGAAGTTCACAAAGACACAGAGCAGAGCAGAGGTGAGGTTGTCTTCTCAAGAGTGCAGAAAGTAAAATAACAGGCACCTGTGTATTTGACCTTGATATGTGGTTGATTTTTCAGGGTTCTCCCCCTAAGAAATAAACATGGATATAGTAAAAGTCCTTTCTCCCATTTACCCTTTTTGTATCTCTAAAGGTAAACACTACCCTGAAGTTGATACAAACTGTTACCATGTGTGATTTTGTGTTTTCTTAATTAGGTACATCCACAGTATGTATTGTCCTACTTGGCACAGATTAAGCAATTTGCATTTTTCATTCAGCATTTTCTATTTTTAACAGCTTGAGATATAATTTACATAGCATAAAATTCATTCATGTTAGCTGATTTGTAGTAAATCTGTCTTTGTGCAAATATCTCCAAACTCCAATTATAGAATATTTCCGTCACCCCAAAGGACCCTTGTGTTCATTGGCAATCATGTCCATTCTAACCTCTAACCCCCAAGTAACTGCTTATATACTGCCTAGTCTGTCAGCATTTGTCTTTTCTAGGTCTGTCATATATATAAAATCATACGATATGTAGGTTTTTGTCTTCTTTCATTTGTAAGGTTTTTCTATGTTATATGACTATAACACTGTGTTGGTTACAAAACCAGTATATTATCTCTGTTTTCTAAAAATATATTTTATTTATTTATTTGAGAGAGAGAAAGAGGCAGAGAGAGAGAAATAGAGAGGTAGAAAATGGGTGTGCCAGGGCCTCCAGCCACTGCAAAAGAACTCCAGACGCATGCACCCCCTTATGCATCTGGCTTACATGGGTCCTAGAGAATTGAACCGGGATCCTTTGGCTTTACAGGCAAACGCCTTGACCACTAAGCCATCTCTTGTGCCCCTGTTATTTCTTTTGATTGCCTAATGCCATACTTTGTTAGTCCATTTATCAGTTGATACTAAGTTGCTTTCACTTTTTGCTTGTATGCATTTGTGTATGCTGTGGGAGGGGGGTTGTGCATGTGTCTGTGCCCAAGGGGCACCCCATGTGCTTTGGTGCACACTCACCTATAATGGCCGGAGCAGCATGTCAGGTGTTCTTTTCATCACTCTTCTGCCTGTTCTTACATGAGCTGGAGTCTCTTATTGATCCCAGAGTTCACAGGAGATTGTCTTGGTCTCTGCTTCCCTGTGGGACTGGAGTTACAGATGTGCAAGGCCACGCCCAGCTACTGACCTCAAGCAGTCTTTCATGCTTCTTCAGGCCTTCATGGTTGCACAGGAAGTGCCTTTAACAGCTGAGCCAGCTCCCCGGCCCCCTGCTTTCACTTTTGATTGATGAGAATAATGTTGCTGTAAATGTTAAAACATGAAATTTAGAATAAATGTCATGAGACGTTATAAAATACAGAAAGTAGTAGCAAATGAAACCAATTTGACAATAAGCTTTACTACATAGATAACCTTTGCAGAGAGAAAAAATCAGAAAAATGCTACTGTGAACATGTCTTTTTGTTCCATGTTTTTATTTCTCTTTCATAGATACCAGTGAGTAGAATTTGTAGGTGATGTAAGTAATTTTTGGTTCTCTCATTCTCATTGTTGTTCACTACTATATCTGCCAGGCAAGCTGATCCACGGGCTTCTGGGAAACACTTTTGTTGCTGCCTTCCGCCTGGCCCTTGGCATGCTGGCATTACAGAAGCCCAACACAGCTTCTGGCTTTTATGTGGGGCCTGGGGATCTGAACTTAGTCAGGTTCTCAGGCTTGCACACCAGGTACTTTATTCACAGCCACCTCCCCAGCCCATATTTAATTTTTTAAAAAATTGCCAAGCTTTTCCAAAGTGGCTGCATTTTTGTTTGCTCCCAGCAGCTTTATGTGAGGCTTTCTATGACTAAGCATTTTTGCTAACACACCCCTATTATCTTTTTAAAAAAAAATATGTTATTATTTATTTATTTAACAGAGACAGGAAGAGAGAGAGAGAGAATGGGCGCACCAGGGCCTCCAGCCACTGTAAACAAACTCCCTGTGCACCCCCTCATGCATCTGGCTAATGTGGGTCCTGGGGAATCGAAGCAGGGTCCTTTGGCTTTGCAGGCAAACTCCTTAACCGCTAAGCCATCCCTCCCAGCCCTTATCTGTCTTTTTTAATGGAGACATGTAGAATGTATGAAGTGGTATCTCATTGTAGTTTAATTTTAATTTCCCTCATTACTAATGATGATTAGCACCTTTTCATATCTGCATTATGACTTTGAAAGACGTCCTTATTCACTTTAGTTACTAATGTATCTGCTTCTATATAAGCATTTGATGATCCTCAATAAGGCAGAACGCTCTCTGCCTCATGTTTGTATGCAAGATTTCCTCTACAGACATAATTTGGTAGATGCTGGGGCACATTTGAGATCCAGTTTTTATGGCATGAGAGCCTCAACAACTGCTTTAAAAATACATAATTTTTGGGCTGGAGAGATGGCTTAGCGGTTAAGCGCTTGCCTGTGAAGCCTGAGGACCTCGGTTCGAGGCTCAATTCTCCAGGACCCACGTTAGCCAGATGCACAAGGGGGCGCACGCATCTGGAGTTCGTTTGCAGTGGCTGGAGGCCCTGGCGCACCCATTCTCTCTCTCTGTATCTGCTTCTCTCTCTCTCTCTCTGTCTGTTGCTCTCAAATAAATAAAAATAAACAAAAAAATTTGAAAAAAATACATATTTTTTATTTATTTGCGAGCAGAGAAAGAGAGAGAGAATATGGTCATGGCAGGGCTTTTAGCTGCTGCAAATGAGCTCTAGATGCATGTGCCACTTTGTGGCTTTACATGGATACTGGGGAATCAAACTCCGGTCGTCAAGTTTTGCAGGCAAGCACCTTAACTGCTGAGCCTGGCCATCTCTCCAGCCTTCAACAACACTGGATAGTACCAAATAAGAGATACAAAAATTATACCACTTATTCTTTGAAATGACATCATGTTACTTTGATGTGGATTTCCTGACTAACAATGAATTAAAAATGACCACTTGTGAATCCAAATCTAAGAAAGCTCCTCAAGCTCTTTGCCACCTGCTCTGGGTCACTGGTCTTTCTCAGTGTTCTATAGGAGTGCCTCATATTTTGTAGATATTCAGCTCTTTTCAGTTATTTATAGTAGAATTTTCTCCCCATCAAGGCTTTTATTATTGCTATCTTCAAGAAATTTTAGCTTTTACTCACATTTCTTTTTTTTTTTTCCTCTTTGTTATGTGTATGGGGTTAGAATGGAGTGGTTTCCTTAATTGTTGTCCATTTATTTATTTATTTATTGGTGTGTATTTTGTTGTTGTTGTTGTTTTGAGGTAGGGTTTTACTGTAGGCCAGGCTGACCTGGAATTCACTATGTAGTTTCAGGTTAGCCTCAAACTCACAGTGATTCTTCTACCTCTGCCTCCAAAGTGCTGGATTAAAGGCATGTGCCACCACACTCAGCTACGTATTTATTGAGACAGGGTCTCTCACCAACCTACACTTGCCAATTCTGTTTGTCTGGCTAGCCAGTTTTCCCTTGGGATCCCCTGTCTCCTCCTGAGCACTGGATTACAGGTGGGCCTTCCCCCCCCTCCCCCCACCTAGCCAGGCCTCCAGCTACTGTAAACAAATTTCAGACACATATGCCACCTTGTGCATCTGGCTTTATGTAGGTACTGTGGAATGAAACCTGTGTCCTTTGGTTTTATAGACAAGCACCTTAACCACTGATACATCTCTCCAGCCCCAACTACATGTAATTTATGGAAAGAAAAGGGTTTAATTTGGCCATCATGGTGGGGAAAGTATGGCAGGAGCAGAAAGCAGCATGCTCCACACCATCACATCAGCAGGGATGAAGTAGAGTGAGATAAAGACTTGCTCAGCCAGCTCTCCTTTTGGACCACTGAGCCATCTCCCTAGCCCAACTCTTATCCTTTTTAAAATAGTCTGGGACCACAGCCCATGGGATGCTACTACTCAAGTAGTTGCCATTGAATTTATTGAAATCTGTTCTTGGCATTTTACTTCTAATAGAGTGGTTTAGGCCTCCAGCTACTGCAAATGAACTCTAGATGCATATACCACTTTGTGCATATGACTTATGTGGGTACTGGGGAATCGAACCCAGGTCCCTAGGCTTTGCAGGCAAGTGCCTTAACCACTGAGCCATATGATTGGAATTTTGTGTGAAGTAGATTTAAACTACTGATTGAGTTTTTATACTTGTAGGTCTTCTCAAGCCATCCATTTCTGCTTGAGTCTGGTTTTAGGTCATGTGTTTTTCCTAAGAATATCCATTTTTACATGATTTTTTTCATGGCTTGGGTATAAAACTGTTCATGGTGTTATTTAGCATTAATGTTTACCTCCAGCACTCCCCTTTTCGTTCTTCACAGAATATGCATATACTCAGAGCTTGCTTTGATCTTTCCTTTTAGTACTTTGTTATCCTGATTTCAGAGGACCAGATTCTGTTTCAATTGACCTTCTCAAATGTTTCCTATTTTAGAATGAACTTATATTTCTTATTTTTTTGGTTTGTTCATTTGCTCTTTCAACATACCTTATCTCAAAAATATTTATTCCTGTAGATTTTAACTCTAGAAACCTCAAATGAATTTAAGTATGATTCAATACCTGAAGAAGAACACAGTTTTCCAATTAGCTGATATATTTCGACATATTTCCAATTAACTGCTAGTTTTTGTTTGACCATTTTTCTCCCTATTGCTACTTAAAGTTGCTGAACCCTTCTGTGCCCTTCAACCCTCTGTACATGTTGAAAGACTACTACATTTAGTGGAAAGCTTCTGAAAAATATCAAATTCATATAAAATGAGTTGTTTTGGAACCACAGACAATAATGAATTTTAGTATTTATTCAAAGAGCCAAAAATGGTAGCAGATGTCTGTAATCCCAATGCTTTGTAGATAGGAGCATTAGGAAGGAGTTCAGGGTCATCTCTGGCTACATAGCTAGTTCAAGGCCAGCCTGGGTTACATGAGACTCTGGCTCAAAAATAATAAAAACCACATACATCTCGTATATATTTTTGTTTGTTTGTTTGTTTGTTTGTTTGTTTGTTTCATTTTTTGATGGGTAAGGTCTCACTTTATCCCAGGCTGACCTGGAATTCACTATGTAGTCTCAGGCTGGCCTTGAACTCATAGTGATAGTCCTAGCTCAGCCTCTGAGTGCTGGTATTAAAAGCGTGTACTACCATGCTCATCCCTTTTTGTACTTCTTTTTATTTTTAAAAATATTTTATTTATTGATTTGAGAGAGAGAAAGAGGGGGAGAGGGAGAGGAAAAGGAAAAGAAAAAGAATGGGTGTACCAGGGCCTTTAGCCACTCCATACAGACTCCATACACATGCTCAACCTTGTACATCTGGCTTTACATGGGTCTTGGGAAATAGAACCTGGGTCCTTTGGCTTTGCAGGCAAGCACCTTAACTACTAAGCCATCTCTCCAGCCCTCTTAATTTATTTGTTTATTTTTAATGAGAGAGAATTGGTGCACCAGAGCCTCCAGCCACTGCAATTGAACTCCAGACATGTGCGACCTTGTGCTTGCATTACCTTGTGTGTCTGGCTTATGTGGGATTTTGAGAGTCAAACATGGGTCCTTAGGCTTCGCAGGCAAGTGCCTTAACTGTTAAGCCATCTCTCCAGCCTCCCTTTGTATTTCTTAATATATAGTGACTTTTATCAGCATTCAGTTCTCTACACTAGATATAATCAAAAAGCCTAGTGGCTGGAGAGATAGCTCAGCAGTTAAAAGCACTTGTTTCCAAAGTCTGGTCCCTGGTTTGATTCTGCAGTGCCCGCATAAAGCCAAATGCACAGGGTAGTGTATATATCTGGAGTTCATTTGCAGTGGCATGAGGCTCTGGCACACCCATCATCCCCTCCTCTCCCCCTTTTCTTCTTGCAAATAAATAATAAAATAATTAAAACTTAAAAAGCCTGAAGAGATCATGAATATTTGGTGATGTATAAATTCAGAGGATTATTTGTTTGTTTTTAACACATAACTGGTGATATATTCTTGTGCCTTTTTAATCAGTTGCATTTAATATATATTATTCAAACTTTACATTTTAAGTAGGTTTACATAATTTTGCTTCCTAATTTATACAGATTCTAAATTACAAAACTTTTCTGGTAATTTTAGAGTTTATCCCATTGTTTAATGTTTTTGTATTTGTTATCCTAAGGTCACACTAGACATAAAATAGAAGAAGCACTTATTAATGAAGAAGCAATTTTGAACCTCATGGAAAACAGTCAGACTTTTCAGCCTTTGACCCAAAAGCCACCAGTTTTCAGTAAGTAACAATGGTACCATAAATATTCAGAGTTTTAATACGTTAAAGTGAGTTTCCTAGATGGCATTTTTTCTTTGATTTGAATAGATAAGTGTTTCATATTTAGTAAATACAGAGTATAAACATTGAATCCTTGCATTAAATCAAATAGATTTGCTTCTATATAACTTTTTCTAAAAAGTAAACCATGGAACTATGAAGTTTACTATAGGGAAAAACCATATTGCTTTAGAGAGAAATGTACTTATTTTGAAGTAATATTCTCCAAAATGAAGTATATTAATAAAACCTTAACTAGTTCTAGTATTGGGAATTTTGCCATGAGCAGTTCATTTCAAGCCTTTAATTTTGCGGTAGCATGATAGTTATTTCTGATTGTCATTGAGTCGCCTTCGTTGTGTTTTCATTAGCATCATAAACCACTTTATGCCTCTTATTTTACTTGATGATAGTCAATATTAAGCTTCTTTCCTTCTTCACGTACATTTGTAGCTTTTCGAGTATCATATGTGATCTCGGCTCCTTCTAATGCCCTCTCGATGCTATTTGTGTTTTCTTCTGAGTGGAACATAAATTGACTGGTTATGGCAATCCCAAAATCATTACATGCTCATACTTAAAACATTGTAGAGGCTGGGTAAATAATTCGGTTGGTAAAGTACTTGCCTGGTAAGCATGAGGAGCTGAGTTCAATCATCAGGTCCCACATAAAATGCTGGATGTGGTGGCACATTCCTGTAATCTCAATGCTAAGGAATCAAAGACAAGAAGATCCCTAGGGCTCACTAGCCAGTTAGTAACATAATTGGTTATCTCCAGGTCATTGAAGCCCATGACCTTATGAAGGTCTCGAAGGAGGTGGACAGTGTTCCTGAGGGTGACACTTGTATGTGCATATGCACACATGCATTAAATGCACATAATACATTAAAAAATTTTTTGTTTGTCCACTTAGTGTCTCGCTCTAGCCCAGGCTGACCTGGAATTCAGTGTAGTTTCAGGGTGGCCTTGAACTCACAGCGATTCTTCTATCTCTGCTTCCCAAATGTTGGGATTAAAGGCGAATGCCACCACGCCCTAACTGGTACATTTTAAACATAGCTCTTTTTTAAACAAGTGAACACATGTATAAAGAGATCATTCTAAAACCAAATTAAAAAATTAATTTGTAAGCCCGGCGTGGTGGTACACGCCTTTAATCCAAGCACTCGGGAGGCAGAGGGAAGAGGATCGCTGTGAGTTCGAGACCACCCTGAGACTCCATAGTGATTTTCAGGTCAGCCTGGGATAGAGTGAGACCCTACCTCGGAAAACCAAAAAAAAAATTATTTGTTTACAATCTCAAATGTTCCGTTTCCCCATTTGAATAAATTAATACATATTAAAATATTGTAAATTGCATTCTAGCTATTTAAAAAATAATTAAGTGCTCGCTTTGGCAGCACATATACTAAAATTGGAACGATACAGAGAAGATTAGCATGGCCCCTGCGCAAGGATGACACGCAAATTCGTGAAGTGTTCCATGTT
Source organism: Dipus sagitta (assembly GCA_036346955.1). Taxonomy (NCBI): domain Eukaryota; kingdom Metazoa; phylum Chordata; class Mammalia; order Rodentia; family Dipodidae; genus Dipus; species Dipus sagitta. The sequence goes on from CM070775.1 coordinate 35,594,819, forward strand.
TTAAAAAATAATAATAATAATTAAAAGATCAGTACTCAGGAGGCAGAGGTAGGAGGATCACCCTAAGTTCGAGGCCACCATGAGAATACAGAGTGAATTCCAGGTCAGCCTGGACCCTGCCTCAAAAAAATATTTAAAAACAAAAGAGAAACAGAAAAACTTTTAGGAATTGAAAAAGGGATATGAGTGGCATATTCCTAATTTATTACGTTAAATATATTGTATCAATAAAATATAAAATTCTACTTTGCCAAAAGTTCATTGTTATCAAAGATCTGAAAGTATGTGGCAAGAAAAAGAAAACTAATTAGAATTCTAGTTTTAAGAAGTAGATCATTGTCAGAATGACTTTGAAGCAAATATTATCATTTTTATATTACATTTGTTAACATTGATTAAACCAATATCTTTAATACCAACAAAAGAAACTTAAAACTTGGTATTTTAGTGAATGCTGATATATTAATCATTTATCATAGGAAAAAAAGGTTATGTATTAGATTAGAACAAACCTCCATGTTAATGTTTTTTAAAAAGCAGTTTGGGCACTGAGGAAATGGCTCAGTGGGTAACAGCACTTGACATGTACACATGAGGTCCTAAATTACCCTGTGTTCAATTCTCCAGCACCCACATAAGCATATTGGCATGGCCATGCATGCCTGTAACTCTAGTCCTGTGGGGAGCCAAGACCAAGTATCTCTGGAGCTCACTGGTAGCCATCTGACCAAAAAATGGCAGCGCCAGATTCAGTGAAAGACTCTATCTTAAGTAGATTAGTGATAGAGGAAAGGTACCTGATGCTCTCCTCTGGCCTTCATATCTGCTCACAGGACACACATATGTGCACACATGTCCACACACCACACCATATAGAAAGAAAAGTTTTGTTGAAGTATATTTTTGGAATGGTGTAACCAATTCTGCTATCCGCTTCCAAGACATTTTCATTATCCCCTGAAAACCCTTGCACTCACTATAGCAACACCTATTCCCTGTTCTTTTTCTCAGTCCTTACCAACCACTAATCTATTTTCTCTTATGCTGGTGTGTTATAAAGATATTACAAAGATTACCAATGAACACTTGGAATAATGGATACAGCCAAGGTATGGAGAAGGGGCACAGAGCTGCCATGCCCTATTGACGTGTGCACCATCCTCAAGGGACATCCATGTATTTAGCTACCCAGAAGCTTTCAAAATTCAGTCCTTTTGGGGTTCTGTGGGCATTTCATGGCTGGTTAAATCACTGCACAATGTTTGGCTACTCTGTACCACTGACTTTTGGAGGTATGATCAAAAGCGTCAACTTTAGCCCTGCCTTAGTCTCTCTCTAGTGACCAGCTCCACCCAACAGCTGTCTAGGGGCTCCCAGCCCCTAGCAACTCATTAGAATATAAAAAGACACTTAACACTAACAATTAAAAGGATTTTTTTGTATGCAAAGAATTGAGGACAAAGAACAAATAAATATATTTCAAAGGACCCATTGATGGCTGCAGTTTCATTACAGCCTTGCCGACACTTGGTATTATGAAGCTTTATATTTTAGCAATTCTCACATATATGCTATGGTTTTATAAATACCACTACTAAGTACTTTCAAAGCCTTCTTGTATATTTCCTTTGACCTTTGTGAGCTAAGTTTAAGTGAAGGATAAAGTATTTAAAATATATAATTTTAAAGCACTTAATTAAATGGCATTGATTCAAATATCACATATCTTATTTTTTATTTTTTAATACTTGGGACCATGTTGTTTTAGCAACCTTCATGTCTATTTAAGATCTTGGACAACTCTTCTTTTAGAAATGTAAATCTCTCGGCCCTACCCCAGAAGTTCTCATTAAGTTGATGTGGGGCAAGGGGTTGAGGATCTTGTTTTTAATAAAGTCTAAACTGTTACAGGATCTCAGAATCAGTGTATTTTTAGTATCTGTTCAGCACTTACCACGTTGTGTAATGATAAGAGTTGTTGGACTCTCAGAACTTTGAAGATGTTTGTGGGGATTGTCCTTCTTGTCTTACAGTGGGCAGTGGTCCTGATGAAGCTCTAGTGCATCTTCTTGCTGGTTTGGAAAGTGATGGATATCAGGGGAAAAAAGATAGGATGCCATCACCATGTCACTCCTTTGGAGACACTAAAAATCCTCCAAATAGTGATGATGAAGAAAATGAGCCACAGATTGAAAAAGAAGAAATGGAGCTTAGTTTGGTGATGTCTCAGAGATGGGACAATGACATTGAAGAACATTGTGCCAAAAAGAGGTGATTTTTAAGTTATTTCAGTTATGTCATAACTTCCTTTGTCATTGCTGTTCCTTGATCAGAAATTATTTCTTCTTGCTAGTATTTATATTATAACATGCATTATTAACTAAATTAGACTTCTGAATGGCTTTCTCATGTAGCGTATATTTTATATTCCAAGGAAAATAAAAACTAATTTTTAGAAGTCATCTGTTTAGTATACATAGTATTAATATATGTAAGGAACAAATTGGTAAAATTAAAGTTCCTCCTTATCTTAGAAATTGAAAAGAGAAATGCCCTCCAAGTACTAAACTGTTAATGGATCAGTGCAGCAGTGTGTGGTGTCACCTTGAATCAAAGGATAGCTTCAGTTCTGACTAGACTGAATAAATTAAATATTAAAGTAAGAGTCTCAGAAAAAAAAAAACATTTTATTGTGGTTTGCTTGTAAGATAAAAACTCAGTGAGCTGGACATGGTGGAATATTATTATCTCAGCACTCAGGAGGCCAACATGAGGACTGTGAGTTGAAGTCCATCCTAGGCTACGTAGTATAATCCTATCTCAGGAAACTTAAGAAATAGGGGTGAAGCTGAGGGTTAGCATGCTTGCCTTGCATATGCAGGGCCCTGGCATCAATCCTCAGCACTCTCAAAGAAAATGAGAGGGAGCACTGTGGTTTTCTAAATCAGTCTCAGCTTCTCTGGCTTGAATTTGCCACTGAGTTGTATGATCTGTGCAGAAAAAGTAAGCTCTGAGCTTGGAAGACTGCTTTTGTATAAAATCTTCTGCAGGCCATGCTAAAAGTCCATATTTATAATTTTCAATCTCAAAGCCATTATGAAATGAGAAAGAAGTTTGTTCATGAATTCAGGATTTATGTAGCATAATTATTTAATTATTTATGTTTCTACCTAATAAATCTTGATAAGGAAATCTCCAGATGTGATATTGCTTTCTTCTAACATTTATCCTATGATCCTGTTCATTCTTTTGTGTTGGCTGGATCAATTCCATGAGAACCATGTCCTTTTTTAACCTTGGGTAAACAAACATTTCATAAATATAAATTGAATGATAAATAGCATAGAGTCTAGAAAAGAATTGTTTGAATTTACTTTGTATTTTAGATATTCTATTTTGCCTTGAGGACCATAGTTTAAGAAGACTGAGAAGACCAGTGCATTTATGACCTTACAACATCAATCGTTAGTTACATAGTACAAGGCCCATCAACATGTCATTATGGATGATGGGAGAAGGCAAAAAAAAATGGGGGGGGGCATCATAATAGAAGAGGGGCTACTTGGAAAGAAGGGATTCAGTGAAAGGGATATGGAGAGAGGGGACAAAGGTAATTAGGAGATTATGGTTATAATATTATATAAATATATGAAAATTGTTTTTAAAAATTTAGAAAAAAAAAGATTGAGAAACTAAAGAGAAAGCAAAAGAAGAAAACTAGAAAAATCTTTGAACATTCACTTTTTTTTTTTCCAAGGTAGGTCTCACTCTAGCCCAGTCTGACCTGACACTCACTCTGTAGTCCTTGGCTTATCTTAAACTGACGGTGATCCTCTTAATTCTACCTTTCAAGGGCTAGGATTAAAGGCACGTACCACTCCACCCAATAAACATTCACTTTTGAAGAACATTTAAATAGAAAATATTTGATCTAATTAGCTAATTATGGAACAAATGTTAAGTGCATTTATATATTGAAAGTTATCATATAGAAAATGGCATAAATCTGCTCCATGTGATTACAGAGGACAAAATAGGAATAAAGTATTGAAATTGAAAACACGTTTTATAATATCAAAAGGCAGCTACTAACAATAATAGCAGTAATGATAGAACACTTACCCTGTGACACAGCAAGCCCCTGACACATAGAACATAAAAGCAGAGATTATATCAGATCTGTTACAAATAGGTTTTTTTTATATTGGATAGAAAGTTAAACAAGTGATATTAGATACTGTCTAAGGTTTTTTTTTTTTTTTCCAACTCTTAAGAATGATTTTATAACAAATTGAGATTTGTAAAAAGCTTAAAGGAAAAAATGTTCTGTGCATAATAGATACTTTAAAACTTTTGAAGCCAGAGAAAGAAAAGTTTGGGTGGTGTTGATCTCAAAGGGAGGTTTGAGCACTCAGATGAAAGGGAAAGTGTCAGGTTTGTATCACTGGGTGATGAAACTTGAAGGACCATCTGAACTTCAGACTCCATCTAAATTTTCCTATAACCCTGCCTTGTGACACTGCCAGATTGGCTTGGTCTCATTCTTCATAACTCTTCTTGGTCCCTGCTACTTTATTTCCATCCCTGACTCAAATGCCCCCTCCCTTACCTGCATTTATTTTTCCCATTTCAGAATATAATATATGTATATGTGTGTATATATATATTTTGGGGGGGGGCTTGTATATTTTTGAAGACCTTAAATATGCCAGAACGTCACTTTTATATAAATATGACAGAATACTGCCTTTTTAGCAATCACTGAGTTCTTATCCGATTTGTTATATGTGTATATCATATATAAGGGTAGGATGAAAGGAACATGATTAGATATAATGCAGATATTGTAAAATTATAAATGTGAGAATTATGGAATATAAAGTTTTATTTAAAATAACTTTGCAGGTACATGTTAAAGAAAAATCCATTTTTAAGTTACAATTTTCCTATTTTTTTCAGAAATTAGAAATATTTAAGTTTCTTATAACACTTTTGTTTGTTTGTTTTGGTTTTCGAGGTAGGATCTCACTCTAGCTCAGGCTGACCTGGAATTCACTATGGAATCTCAGGGTGTCCTCGAACTCACAGTGATCCTCCTATCTCTGCCTCCAGAGTGCTGGGATGGCTCTTCCTAAAATATTTTTAAGCAATGCCTGGAATCAAACATAGGGCCTTGTACATGGTAGGGAAGCCTTCTATCATTGAGCTGTATCTCCAGGCCCCTATCTAAATGCCTCAGTAGTACTCTGTACTTTTTTTTAAAATGTATACTTTTTTATTGACAACTTCTATACTTACAGACAATAAACCATGATAATTCCCTCCATCACTTTCCCTTCACAACTACAATCTCCATCATATCCCCTCCCTCTCTCTGTTAGTCTGTCTTTTATTTTGATGTCATCATCTTTTTCTCCTATTATGACGGTCTTGTGAAGGTATTACAAGACACTGCGAGGTCATGGATACCAAGGCCAATTTCTGTCTGGACAGTTGCATTGTAAGGAATTCTACCCTTCCTTTGACTCTTATATTCTTTCTGCCACCTCTTCCACAATGGACCCTGAGCCTTGGAGGATGTGATAGAGATGTTTCAGTGCTGGATTCCTCCATCACTTCTCAGCACTATGTTGCCTTTTGGGTCATCCCAGTGGTCACCACCATCTGAAAAGAGAAGCTTCTGTAACCAAAAGTGAGAGTAGCATTAATATATGAATACAAACATTAAGTGGAGTGCTCACAGGGCAGCTTGGTGAGCATAATATATGCATTTAGCCAGATAAGAGGAGGCTTTATACCCCTTAAGCTTATGACCTTCCCTGCCATAGGCTTTTGATTAAGTTTTCAGTACCAGGCATGTATTCCCTCCCATAGAGCGGGCTTCCAGTCCAATTAAAGAGCAGTTGGTTTCCCCCAGAACAAACATGCCACTATATACTTCATTAATTTCTGCCCTAATCTTTATTATTTCTTCCCATATGCTGACTTTTGGGTTGCCTTTTCTTTTTCCATGGCCTTAAGGTGAAGCATTAGTTGTTTACTTGCGACCTTTCTAATTTCTTTTTTTGTAGGGTCTCACTCCAGCTCAGGCTGACCTGGCAGTCACTATGTCATCTCAGGGTGGCTCGAACTCATGGCGATCCTCCTACCTCTGCCTTTCCAGTGCTGGGATTAAAGGTGTGTGCCACCATGCCAAGCTCCCTAATTTCTTAAATATAGGCACTTAAAGCTATAAATTTTCCTCTTAGGACTCCGTTCATTCTGTCCCAAAAGTTTTGGTATGTTGTGTTCTCATTATCATTTGATTCTATGAATTTTTTGATTTCCTATTTGGTTTCTTCGATGACCCAGTCATCATTTAGTAGTGTACTCTTTAGTCTCCATGATTTTGTATGTGCTCTGAGGTTTTTCTTGTTGCTGATGTGTAGTTTAATCCCATTGTGATCAGATAGAATACAAATAATTATTTCAGTTTTCCTGTATTTGTTAAGATTTGCTTTGTGTCCTAATAAATGATCTATTTTAGAGAATGTTCCATGTGCTACTGAGAAAAATGTATATTCTGTAGCATTTGAATGGAATATTTTATAGATATCTGGTAGGTCTGTTTGTTCTATGACTTCATTTAATCCAGATGTCTCTCTGTTTATTTTTTTGGTGGAATGATCTGTCATTGATAAGAATGGAGTATTGAAGTCACCCACTACAATTGTGCTTGGTGTTATCTGTGATCTTATATCTAATAATGTTTAATGAAATAGGGAACACCCATGTTAGGTGCATTTAAATTAGAATTGTAATGTCTTCCTGTTGAATTTTAACTTTAATCAATATAAAGTGACCTTCCTTATCTTTCCTCACTAGTATTAGTTTGAAGTCTATCCTGTCAGATGTTAGGATAACAATACCTGCTTGTTTCCTAGGCCCATTTGCTTGGAATACCTTTTTCATCCTTTCATCGTAAGATAGTGTCTGTCTTTTATGGAGAGATGCTTTTCTTAGAGGCAATAAACAGAAGGATCCTGCCTTTTAATACAGTCTGCATGCCTGTGTCTTTTGGTTGGGGCATTGAGGGCATTGATATTGAGTTATTATTGAAAGATATATATTTGTACTCACCATTCTTCTTGTTTTGTAGTGCTTCCTTTTTTCCTTTTACTCTCTTGTATTAAGGTTTTTTTTTTTTTTTAGTTGATTAATTTTTCCCTGTTTCCTTATATGTGTGCTTTCCTTTTTCTTCAGAATGGAAGATCCCTTCAAGCATTTTCTGTAGAGCTGGCTTAGTTGTCATATATTCCTTTACCCTCTTTTTGTTGTGGAATGTCCTTGTTTCTCCATCCATTTGGATGGATAGCTTTCCTGGGTAGAGTATTCTTGTTTGACACTTGTGTCTTTCAGGACTTGGAATACATCATTCTAAGCCCTTCTGGCTTTTAAAGTTTGTGTTGAGTAATCTGCTGTGATCCTGAGGGCTTGCCTTTGTAAGTGACTTGCTTTTTCTCTGTAACTGCTTTCAGTATATTTTCTTTGGTTTGCATGTTTGGTAGTTTAATTATAATATGGTGAGGAGAGGTGCTGTCTGTTTGGTGTTCTAAAGGCTTCCTGTATCTTCAATGGCATCTCTTTCCCAATTTGGGGGAAATTTTCTTCCATGATTTTGTTTTAAATGCCTATTATGCCTTTGGAGTGAAATTCTTCTCTTTCTACTGTTCCCTGAATTCTTATGTTTGATCTTTTCCTAGTGTCCCGAATATCTTGAAATACCCATTCTTTTCTTGAATATCCCATGTCTTTTTCTTTGTTGCACTGTATTAGATCTGCTACCTGGTCTTCTAGTTTAGATATTCTGTTCTCTTCTTCATCCATTCTAAATTGATGAGACTTTCTACAGTTCTTTATTTGATTTACTGTGGTTTTCATTGCTAGTATTTCTGCTAGCTTTTCTTTATTATTTCTATTTCCTTATGTCTTATATTGACCTCCTTATTTTATTAAATTAGTTTCTTATGTCTTCTTTGATGCCTTTCATTTCTTTTTTTATTTCTTTGAACATAGTTATAATGATTCTTTTAAAATCATCTTCTGACATTTCTTCTTAATCATTCTCACTGGAGATCACTTCTGATGTATTTATAATTTTTGGTAGAATTATATTGTCTTGATTTTTTTGTGTTTCTTGTACTATAATGTACAGATTTTTGCATTTTGGACTAATTTGATCCTTGGCTTTTCTGATTACCTGAAGTATTCTTAGATGTATCAATCTGATGTTATATATCTTTAGGATAGGAGCTTAAGGTGCTAGGTGTGGCTCTTAAAAGACTCTCAGAGTAACTGCAAAAGTGATGCTAGGTGTTGGGTTTGCCTGCTGTGAGAGTATTCTGGTAGGCTGTGTGGAACAAACTACAGGCAAATTCTAAAATTTAACTGAACAATATATACATTAAATGAAAACCAGCACAGAGTTTTTATGCAAGAGTAGGCATTAAAACAAATATCCTCTAACAAAGTCAAAGTCCCTAAGGATGTGTGTTGCCCCATTCCCTTAATCTTGTGAACTGAGAGGCTGAGATTTCTGGTCTGTAGAGGGTTCCAAGGTCAGCTTGTGATATAGTGTGTCCCTGCCCCAGAGAACAGCAAAAGAGGAGATACAGGCACTATAAATCAGGAAGCAACAAATGACAAGCCCCAAATACAGCTTATTTAAGAATGGCAAATCTGACCATAAGATTTAACATATAATTTATCCTGATATGGAAGGTGCAATTAGCATGTTTGATGCATGCCTATATACCAGGCTTTTTTGGCGGGTATTGATCTGGTATAATCCCAGTTACCTTTTGGGATGGCTTTTGTCTCAGCTATGCTGCACACCTGCTTGGGTCCCTCCTTTCTGTGCTGTGACCTCAGGTAGGCTGCCTGGGTCAGTGGGTCGCTGCCCTGATAGCCTCTGCTGGGTGCTGTGTAGGTTAATTCCCTTCCTCAGGTCTCCAGTGCTTGATGGCATTTGTGCTGGCAGTGGGGGGAGGCTGTGGATGTTGGCTGAAGTTGACCCGCTGGTCCCTGCGATCTTCCTCACTAGCTGCTCTGCTGGTCCCTGCTGTCCTCCCCTTTGGGTTTCTCAAGTTTGCAAGGAGGCTGGTGTGAGTGGAAACCGAGCCTGGTGACTGCAGCCACACGCACCTGGTACTGCCGGTGGTGCTGGAGCCACTTCTGCCTGCTTCTGCGGTCTCTAGACGCTCTGGATCTCTCCTACTTCTCTGCTGTGGTTCATAATTTCTTTTACACCTTCGCTTTTTAGCAGAAGAGTGTATTTTGCTGGGTTTTTTTTTCCTTTTTCTCCCCTAGGCTGATTTGGCATGGTTCCTACACCACCATCTTAACCGGAAGTCCAATTTTCATATCTTTTGATTCACTTGTATGCAAATCAGAACAATTTTCATCTATGATGCTCTTGCCTAATGTAATGACCATACTCACCAATGTGTTTTAATACTCTCTAGGTCATTGTGCAGAAGTACCCACAGAAGCTCAACTGAAGATGATGATTCATCATCAGAAGAGATGGAATGGAGTGATAATAGTTTGCTTTTTGCCAATCTTTCTATACCTCAGTTAGATGGAACTGCAGATGAAAACAGTGGTAAGTTAACAAATCTGTTGTGAGAATTTGGTTATTTAGTGAATGACTTACTTTCAAACTATAATATTTCCTCTGTAACTGATTATGTAAGACTTTAGTGACATTACTAGGTTTTGTCCTCTGTCCTTTCAGAGTTTTTCTTTTTTGAAAATGTAGAAAAAGGTGGGTGTGGTGGCACACACCTTTAAACTCAGCCCTTGGGAGGCAGAAGTAGAATTGCCCTGAGTTCGAGTGCACCCTGAGACTATATAGTGAATTTCAGGTCATCTTGGGCTAGAGTGAGACTCTACCTTGAAACAAACAAACAAACAAAAGAAGAAGTAGGTAATATGATTCCTTCTCATTTCCAAGAGGACATATATTTGTTACTTACTTATTTCAAGCATTGTAAATTTTAATCGATTTATTGTGTTAACATTCAAGCAGCAAAAGAAACTAAAAAATATGGTTGGTTGGCTTATTTAAAGTGGTAATGTGTTGTATATTTTTTTCTGAAAAACTTAAATATAATTTTCCTCATTCCTCTGCATTTTTCTAATCTAAAGAATATATATTTAAAATAATAACAGGTAATTATCTTTTGATTATATAGGTTGAGTTATGTTCATAAGCGCAAACTTTTTATTCAGATAACTATCTTAAACATGCAAACTTCACATAATTTCTTTCATGGTAATAAGTATTTACTTCATTCAGTCTTAATTTTAAAAAGTGTTTTCACATATCAATATAGTTTTATTTTCTATGATTCCAGACAATCCTTTAAACAACGAAAATTCTAGAACCCACTCATCTGTGATTGCAACAAGCAAGCTATCAATAAAACCCTCCATCTTTCACAAAGATGCTGCTACATTAGAACCCCCATCTTCTGCTAAGATTACCTTCCAGTGTAAACACACAAGTGCCCTTTCTTCCCATGTTTTAAACAAAGATGATTTAATTGAAGACCTTTCACAGCCAAACAATATAGAAAAAGGTCGAGACAACTCAGTCACTTCTTTTCCAAATGAAAGCACTTACTCTGTGAAATACCCCGGATCTTTAGGCAGTAGTGTCCATTCAGATAATTCTCATAAAGAGGTTTTTAAGAACGAAGTCCTCCCAGTTTCTTCCTGTGAAAGTAGTATCTTTGATTATGAAGAAGATACTCCATCTGTTACAAGACAAGCACCAAGTAGAAAGTATACAAATCTTAGAAAAATTGAAAAAGATGCTCCTTTTATTCATGTGAACCGTCACACTAATGAGAATGCACTGGGGAAGAGCTCTTTCAACTTTTGTGACTTAAGTCATTCAAAAAATAAATTAACCTCTGAAGGAAATGAAAAGGGAAACAGCACATCTCTCAATAGTTTCTTCCCTTCTTCATTAACTGAAAGTTGTGATTTGCTCTCATGTTCAGGGGAGAACAAGACGGTGGTGCATTCTCTTGACAGCATTGCTGATGAGAGTGGACTAAATAAACTTAAAATCAGATATGAAGAGTTTCAGGAACATAAAACAGAAAAGCCAAGTCTCAGCCAGCAAGCAGCACATTACATGTTTTTTCCTAGTGTTGTTCTTTCTAATTGTCTCACTAGACCACAGAAGCCATCTCCTGTCACATATAAATTACAATCCAGTAATAAACCATCTCGGGTAAAATTGAATAAAAAGAAACTGGCAAGTCACCAAGAGACCACTACCAAAAGCAGTGAGACTGGAGCCACAAAGGAGAGTTGCATGCAAAATAATTCTTACAACAGTAATCCTGGGAAGGATGATGTATTGGGCAGTGATTTAGTTCAACCCACTCGTGGAGTGTTAGAAAAGAAAACACCTGGAGAAGGTTTGATAGACTGTCACTTTGGAGAAGGCTCTTTAGAAGCAGAACCATCCTTTGGATTGTATGGTAATAAATACACACTTAGAGCCAAACGCAAGGTAAATTATGAAACTGAAGACAGTGAGTCAAGTTTTGTAACACACAACTCAAAAATTAGCCTACCTCATCCCATGGAAATCGGTGAAAGCTTAGATGGAAGTCTCAAATCTCGAAAACGAAGAAAAATGTCTAAAAAGTTGCCCCCTGTGATTATAAAGTATATTATTATTAATAGATTTAGAGGGAGAAAAAATATGCTTGTGAAGCTAGGAAAAATAGACTCTAAAGAAAAACAAGTGATATTAACTGAGGAAAAAATGGAGCTATATAAGAAACTCGCACCTTTGAAGGATTTTTGGCCAAAAGTTCCTGATTCCCCTGCTACCAAATACCCTATCTACCCACTAACACCAAAGAAAAGTCACAGAAGAAAGTCAAAGCATAAATCTGTTAAGAAAAAGACTGGTAAACAACAAAGGACAAGCAGTGAAAACATTAGAAGAACTTTATCTTTTAGGAAAAAACGGTCACATGCTTTTCTTTCTCCTCCCTCTCCATCTTACAATGCTGACACCGAAGACTGTGACTTGAATTATAGTGATGTCATGTCTAAACTAGGTTTTCTTTCTGAGAGAAGCACAAGTCCTATCAATTCTTCTCCACCTCGCTGCTGGTCTCCCACAGATCCAAGAGCTGAAGAAATTATAGCTGCTGTAGAAAAAGAAGTAATGTTCCTTAAGGGTTCCAGTGCATATAATAGTAAGACTGTTAGTTCTCGTGTAGGGAAAAATGGCCGAGCAAGAGTGCAGGTTAAGAAATCAAAAACAAAGCTTATTAATCCCTCTGTCATTACTAAGAAAAGGAACAAACGAAATCAGACAAATAAACTAGTAGATGAAGGGAAAAAAAAACCAAGAGCAAAACAGAATCAAAAAGCAAATGAGAAAGGTACACCAAGAAAGCACATAGCACTTAAGGATGAAAAGTTAAAATTGCAGCCTGAGGCTGAAGTTACGTTTGCATTGAAAGACCAGAATGTGTCTGAGCTCACAAGTAGTTCTGCTCCTCAAGTACTTTTTAAACAGAAAGAGATGTCACTGACAGCCTCTGCGCCAGACCATCCACTTCCTGCTCCCCAACCTAGTGGGATCAGTGCACAGCAGAAGTTACTGGGCTGCTTTTCTTCCTTCTTAGAAAGCAAGAAGTCTATAGATTTGCAAATGTTCCCCAGCTCACGAGATGATTTACATTCTTCAGTAGTTTCTAGTTCCATAGGACCTGGAATCTCAAAAGCTAATATTCAGAGATCTCCTAGTCATAGTGCTATGTTTACTCGAAAGGAGTCAGCCTTGATTCAAAAAAATATATTTGACCTTTCCAACCATTTGTCTCAGGTAGCACAGAGTACACAGATACCTTCTGGTATAATGTCTCCAAAGACAGAAGAGAACGCAAATATACAAAAAAACTATATATCATCTATTGGAAAGTTAAATGAATATCAAAGTTCGCTAGAATCAAAGCCAGACCAGGTCTATGCCACTAATTTTTTACATTGCAAAGATAGTCACCAGCAGATTGTGTGCATGTCAGAACAACCAAAGCACAGTGAAGTTTATTCTCCAGGAAAGGCAGCTTCTGAGGAAAGCCAGATGCCTAACAGTTGCTTTGTGACTTCCTTGAGAAGTCCAATCAGACAAATAGTGTGGGAGCAGAAGCAGAGGGGCTTTATTTTAGATATGTCAAACTTTAACCCAGAAAAGGTAAAGCAAAGGTCTCGGTCAGAAGGAACCTCACAAAGCAAAGCTCTCTCCCAGTGCAAGCATCAGAGCGTGGCAGCACCGTCAGCACTCTGTGAAGGAACCTCACAAAGCAAAGCTCTTTCCCTGTGCAAGCATCAGAGTGTGGCAGCACCGTCAGCACTCGGTGAAGGTCAGTCTGGACTAGCAGTTCTAAAAGAATTATTACAAAAAAGACAGCAGAAAGCACAAAATGCAAATACTACACAAGACCCATTATCTACTAACCATCAGCCAGACAAAAATATGTCTGGTTCCCTTGAGAATAACAAAGCAACCAAACGAACACGATCGGTAACATCTCCAAGAAAACCTCGAGCTCCCAGAAGTACAAAACCTAAAGAAAAAACTCCCAAACATCTGAAAGTTGACTCTGTAAATTTGCAAGCCTCTAGCCAGTTGGATAATTCCCTGTCAGATGACAGTCCTGTCTTTTTTTCAGATCCAGGTTTTGAAAGCTGTTACTCACTTGAAGACAGCTTGTCTCCTGAACATAATTACAATTTTGATATTAACACAATTGGTCAGACTGGATTTTGTAGCTTTTATTCTGGAAGTCAATTTGTCCCAGCTGATCAGAATTTGCCTCAGAAGTTTCTAAGTGATGCTGTACAGGACCTTTTCCCAGGACAAGCTATAGAAAAAAATGAGTTTTTAAATCATGACAAACAGAATTGTGGTGAGGAGAAGCATCATGTCTCTGACTCAACCTCGTGGATTAGATCCAATACTTTAAATCCTGAACTTTTTGAGAAATCACCCTTAGATAGCAGTGAGAATCATCGTCACAACCAGTGGAAAAATAGCTTCCATCCTCTAACAACTCGGACTAATTCAATAATGGAGTCCTTCTGTGTCCAGCAAGCAAAAGACTGCCCAAATGAAAAATCCAGATTGAACAGGAGTTCGATGAACAAAGAAGTTTTTCTTAGCCTCCCACAGCCAAGCAATTCAGACTGGATTCAAGGTCACACCAGAAAAGAAATGGAACAGTCTCTTGACTCAGTTAATACCTCTTTTACTACTATACTATCCTCCCCAGATGGAGAGCTTATGGATGCAGCCTCTGAAGATTTAGAATTGTATGTTTCAAGAAACAATGATATGTTGACACCAACTCCTGATAGTTCACCAAGATCCACCAGCTCTCCCTTACAGTCTAAAAATGGCAGCTTCACTCCTCGGACTGCTCACGTTCTGAAGCCACTTATGTCCCCGCCAAGTAGGGAAGAAATTGTGGCAACTTTGTTGGATCATGATCTTTCAGAAACTGTTTACCAGGAACCATTTTGCAGTAATCCTTCTGATGTGCCAGAAAAACCCAGGTAACCAAAATTGGTTTTTTTTGCCACCTTGGGTCACTTTGAATAATTTTTGTGTACATAATATTTTATATCTGATTGCTAATTATCTGTGATACTGCACTTGTCAGTATCATTAAGAAAATTATTTGTGGGGGCTGGAGAGAGATGGCTTAGCAGTTAAGGCATTTGCCTGTGAGACCAAAGGACCCAGGTTCTGTCCCCCAGTACCCACATAAGCCAGATGCACAAGGTGACATATATATTTGGAGTTTGTTTGCAGCAGCTAAAGACCCTGGCATGCCCATTCTCTCTCTGTCACTATCTGCCCCCCTCAAATAAATCATTAAATGAAAATATTAAGAAGAAAATTATTTGTAATTATAGCTGTTAAGAGCATTTACAAACTGGAAGGAACACCTAGACAAATTTAAGTTGATAAAAGCTAGACTTTACTGATACTTCATGTCGTATCTCCATTGAGAATTCAAGGAGCAGAGGCTCACTGCCATCATGCAAAATAAGACAGACTTTATAATACATTAAAAAGTATTTCAATAGAAAGAGAGAGAGAGAGACTGTGTGTGTGTGTGTGTGTGTGTGTGTGTGTGTGTGTGTGTGTGTGTGTTGCTAGGAACTGAACTTGGGGTCTCGATAGGCAAGCTCTCTACTGAACTATATAGCCTGTAATGGTCATTTTTTTAAAAAAATATATTTTTGTTTATTTATTTATTTATTTGAGAGAGAGAGAGAGAATGGGCATGCCAGGACCTATAGCCACTGCAAAAAAACTTCCAACATATATGACACCTTGTGCACCTGGCTTACATGGGTTCTGGGGAATTGAACTGGGTCTTTAGGCTTCTCAGGCAAGTGACTTAACAACTAAGCCATCTCTCCAGTCTGGTCATTTTTTAAAAATGGTATTTTTTACACATTAAGCTTTTATACTTTTTAAAATAATATCTTTAAAGATTTTTGAGAATAGGTATGCTCGTCTGCTTTGTGTCACAATAACAAATGCCTGAGATAATCCAACTTGTACCGAGAAAAGGTTTATTTGAACTGCCAGTTTTAGGGGTTCCAGCCCATGATCTGTTGCTTTGGGCCTATAGCAAGGCAATCACATCATGGCAGAGAAAACTATTCTCCTCATAGTTGGAATGCAAATGATGAAGAGGCCAAGGCCCCAGAATTTCCTTCAGGTACACATGTCCAGTGATCTAAAAGACCTGCCACTAAGCCCCACCTCAAAGTTTCTGCCAACTTCTAATAGGCCTAAGCTAGGGACCAAGCCTCTAACATATGAGCCTCTGAGAAACACTCAAGACCCAAACTATAACATTGAACATACATATCTTTTAAGTACGTTTATGATATTAAATAAAAGTTTGTTTGGGCCGGGCATGGTGGTGTACACCTTTAATCCCAGCACTTGGGAGGCAGAGGTTAGGAGGATCGCTGAGAGTTCAAGGCCACCCTGAGACCACATAGTGAATTCCAAGTCAGGCTGGACTAAAGTGAGACTTTATCTCGAAAAAAAAAAAAACTGTTCGGGTATTCGATTTCAGGGTCTTAAGTGTTGTTGTTGTTGTTTTTAGTCTCTACTTCTGTTCCCAAGTGCTGGGATTAAAGGCATGCACCACCACACCTGGCCAGGGTCTTTAGTCTTATTGTTAGGGCTGTCAGTTTTATATAGTTAGTAGTGGTATGAGTGGGCTTTGGTTTTGCCTTATCTCTTCTTGCACTAAAGATTCTTTTCAGGGAAGCAATAGAGATTCACAGTAGACATAAATAGACATGAAGAGTAAAGTGAGAATAGTTAGAATACTAGTTTATTTTTCAGTAGTTGAATAGTCGATAACACCTTTATCATCAAAATAGGTTACACTTACTTGTTAAGAACTAAGTTGGAAGCATGACTTAATCCAAGAATTTAAATGAAAGTTCCTTTTAAGAGTTACTTACTTATTTGCAAGCAGAGAGAAAGAATATGGGCATACCAGGGCCTCTTGGCCCTGCAAATGAACTCCAGATGCATGTGCCACTTTGTGCATCTGGCTTTACGTGGGTGCTAGGGAATTGAATCCAGGATGTTAAGCTTTGCCAGCAAGTACCTTTAACTACTGGAAATCTTGCATAGTGATTGAACAGTTGCCTAGCATTCATGAGGCCCCAGACTTGATCTATAGCATCACAACAAAAGGGAATGGGAAGGGGAAAAATGGGGAGAAGTATAGACAAGTTCCCTCATGAGGCAACTTGAAGTGATGGGCAGAAACATTCTTCTTCCCAACAGTTGAATTTTGATTTACTTTGTACCATATGGGGCTCTTCATTCACTTTATTCATTAAACTAACATTCATTGTCCTTTTTCTTTTTTAAGGTTTTGGAGCAATCTTTATTAGGTTCATATAGATTTTAGAATTAGATTCAAAACGTATGTATGCATATTCCTCAGATGTCTGTTGCTTTGGAGGTTTGACTTTATCAGTAGTGATGAGGGTATATTTTTCAATCATTTTTTCTACCTTAGCCTTATATATTTTAATTTGTAGACAACAAACTTAGCTATCATGTGACAGTCATTTAATTTTGTATTGTCATTGTATAACTATCATACTTTTCTTGCTTCTAAAATGACAGAATAACAACCATTATTGTTATTTTGTATGTGCGCTCATGTTTGTGTATATATGCACACACACACAGAGGTCAAAGGACAACTTCAGATGTTCTTCCACAGGTATGCCATCTACCTTTTTGAAACAGTCTCTCATTAGCCTGGATCTCACCAAGGAGACTAGGCTGACTAGCAGTTGAGCCCCAAGGATCATTCTGGGTGCTTTCCCAGAGCTGGTTTTTGAAATGCACTTCTCTCTGCCCAGCTTGTTTATGTAGTTTCTAGGGATTGAGCTCACCTCCTCACGCTGCCAAATAAGAGCTTTACCAGCCGAGTTCTCTCTCCTGCCCCAATAATCATTATGTTTTTAATTTTTAATAAAAATCAATGTTCAGTATACATACAAAATGTTTAAAATATAAAAGAAATAAAAATCACACCATTTCTGTAACTAGTAATAGCTTTTTGGCATTTTAATGTACTTTTTTGGGGAGATGGTTTTCAAGGTAGGGTCTCACTCTAGCCCAGGCTGACCTGGAATTTACAGTGTAGTCTTAGGCTAGCCTTGAACTCACAGTAATCCTACTTCTGCCTCCTGAGTGCAAGGATTAAAGGTGAGCATCACCACACTCAGCCATTTTTATGTACTGTTTAATTTATACTTTTTAGTTCTTGTTTTACAAAATGTGATCTTTAATTACAATATTATATGCAAATTTTTCCACTTTAACTTATATGATGAATGTTTTTTCAAATTTCTGAGTCAGCACACACCAGCATTTGAGAAGCTAGGCCAGGAGATCATAAGTTTAGTCCAGCCTAGGTTACATAGACCCTATTTCAAAAAAAAAAAAAAATTATGAAGTTTCTTTTAATCATTTTAATGTCTGACATTGTATTGTGTATATTATTTAACAGAAAGATTGTTTCCTGTTTTGCTCATATGGATAAATTACATGATATATCTTCTTCATAAAGCATCTCTTATATTTAAGAGAATTTTTCTTATAGCCTTAGGTATAGGATTCCTAACCTCTTTGATATATGTTATGAAAATTTTGTCATGCTGCTGACAATATAAAAGAAAGCTAGAGAGATGGCTGTATGGATAAAGCCCTTGCTGCACAAGTGTGAGGACATGCCTGTGCCCGTGTAAAGCTAGACACAGCCTGAGTGTCTGTAATCCCAGGTCCTATAGTAAGAGGAAGAGATAGGAGAATCCCTGGAAGTTCGCAGGCAAGCAAGCCTGGCAGATGGCAGCAGCAAACAGTAAGAGACCCTGCTTCAGACAGGTGGGAGGTGAAAACATCAAGGTTTCCCACTGACCATGCATTTGCCATGGCATATGCACATTCACACATTTGTTTATTTGCTGAAAGTAGAGAGAAAGACGAAAATGGACATGCCAGGGCCTCTTGCTGCTGTAAATGAACTCCAGATGCATGAGCCACTTTGTGCATCTGGCTTTATATGGGTACTGAGGAATTGAACCTGGGCCGATAGCCTTTGCAAACAGGTGCCTTTAACCACTGAGCCAACTTTCCTACCCACCACCACCACCAAAAGAAGATTTTGAAAAAGCTGAGTTCACTACACCTGACTGATGTTTACTATTCTTTTCTGTTTGTGTATGCATATTCATGTGCATGTAGAAGCCAAAAGACAACCTTGAATGTCATTCCTCAGGTGCCATCCACCATTGTTTTAGTCTCACACCAGCCTGTAATTCACCAATTAAGCTAGACTGGCTAGCCAGTGAATCCCAGGGATCCACATGTCACTGCCTTCCCACTGCTGGATTACAGGCATGTACCATCACATCCAATATTACATACTCTGGTTTTTTGTTTTGTTTTGTTTTGTTTTGTTTTGTTTTGTTTGTTTTGTTTTGTTTTTCTTTGAGGCAGGCAGTCTGGGTTGACTTGGAACTTACTCTCTAAGCTCTGGCTGGCCTTAAACTCAGAGCAGTCTTCCTACTTCAGCCTTCTGAGTGCTGGGACAGATGTTAGCTCTAGTTAAATTTACTGTTTTTCAGAACCTCTGGTATGTATGTATGTACTGGTTATACATGCCTTACTAGCAGTGCATGAGGGTTGCTTTTCTTTCCATACATCCTCCTCTTCCTCCCTCTTTCTCTATTCTCCTTCCTTCTTCCTCTTCCTCTTCCTCCTCCTTCTCTTCCTCCCTCCTTTCTTCTCCTTCTCCCTCTTCATCATACTCCTCCTCCTTTCTCCCTTCTTCTCTCTTTCTCTTCCTCCTTTTCTTCTTTCTCTCCTCCCTCCTCCCCCTCCTCCTTTTAAAATTTATTTTTTATTTTTTATTTTCATTTGAGACAGAGAAAGAGGGAGAGAGAGAAAGAATGGGCATATGAAGGCCTCTAGCCACTGCCGATAAGCTCCAGATGCATGTACCACCATGTGTATGTGATTTTCATGGGACCTGAAGAATTGAACCTGGGTCCTTTGGCTTCATGGGCAAGTGCCTTAACTGTTAATCCATCTCTCCAGCCCTCCTCCTTTTATTAAATATTCATTTTTATTTTTTATCTGTTTATTTGAGAGAGTGAGAGAGTGCCAGGTCCTCTAGCCACTGTAAACAAACTCAGACACATGTGCCACCTTGTGCATCTGGCTTATATAGGTCCTAGGGAATTGAACCTGGGTCCTTTGGCTTTGCAGGCAAATACCTTAACCACTAAGCCATCTCTCCAGCCCTACTTTGTTCTTCCTTTCCTTTCCTTTCCTTTCCTTTCCTTTCCTTTCCCTCCCTTCCTTCCTTCCTTCCTTCCTTCCATTCATTCATTCATTCTTTATTTATTTTTTGAGTCAAGGTTTCACTCTAGCCAGGCTGACATAGAACTCTGTAATACAAACCATTGTTGCACTCACAGCAGTCTTCCTGCCTCAGCCTCCAGTGCTGGAATTAAAGGCATGAATCACCACACCCAGCTTACTATCTGTTCTTGAGTTCATTATGACCTCTGTATCATTAGCATTCAAATTGTGTATGAGTCACATAAGTTTACTAATTTCTTCAGCAGCAGTAATTCTATTTCAACTATTTCATATCACCTAGGGAGCAAGAGCAAAGAAGTTGCTAGATGCTACTTGCCAAGTTGATTAATAGAGGCCAAAATCTTTCTATGTAAAGGGGATAAGCAACTATGAAAACCTTGATACTCCTTTTTTTTTTTTTGGTTTTTCGAGGTAGGGTTTCACTCTAGCCCAGGCTGACCTGGAATTCACTATGGAGTCTCAGGGTGGCCTCGAACTCACGGCGATCCTCCTACCTCTGCCTCCCGAGTGCTGGGATTAAAGGCGTGCACCACCACGCCCGGCTTTTTGATACTCCTTCTTTAGCTCCAAATAGAAAACATGAGTTTAGTTAACTGAGTTTTATCTGGAGAGTAGGACTTTGGAGAATCAACTGCAAACTATCTTCACATAAATGGCTATGAGAAAGAAAGAATAGATTTATGGTACTGTAGTGAGCTAAAATAGTCTCAACGAATTACAGAAAAACACAAGTTTCACTTAATAAGTTATCTTATAAGATATAATTATAAAGATAACTAAACCAAATTATCTTTGAATTACTCCTTCCTCATGTATACATATGTACATGTACTTAGTAGCATTGACGCTATTAATTTTATGTGTTCTGCCAACTCCTAAGTTCCTGTGCTTATTTCAAACGCTACCACTTAGTATTTATTTCAGTCACATAGGTAGAATCTTTGGTGCTGGAGATTGGACTCGAGCCCTTATGTGTACTGTGCACATTCTCTACTTTTGAGCTACACCACCACCAAGTGTGTGGTTTACTTGAATATTGAGATAATTCAGGATGTTCAAAGGCTTGTTTGTGATTGACTAGCTCTACCTCCCTACTATAAGGCTACAGACTATGGAATGAGGCTATGGATAAACCTGGGCTCAGAATGATAAATTAGTTCTTTGTTTTTATCATTATGTGTAACAGTGGAAAATAAGATTAATAAAGGTAAGGATTTTTTTTTAAGGTGGGGTTTCACTCTAGCTCAGGCTGACCTGGAATTCACTATGTAGTCTCAGGGTGGCCTTGAACTCATGGCAGTCTTCCTACCTCTGCCTCCCAAGTGCTGGTATTAAAGGCATGAAGGATTTTGATGAGTTTATGTTATCTCCTTGAATGAAGGGAGAATATAATTAAGATGGGGTGTTTTCACCTTGAATAGGGGTAGATGGGAACTAAAAACATGGGCATGTTTAAAACTCCAAAGGGGACTTGAAAAATCACTTGGGTAAGAAATTATTTTGATAATTGTTCTTTGAGAGAAAGTATTCATTCTAAAAAATTTGTTTATAGAGAGATTGGTGGACGACTACTCATGGTAGAGACTCGACTTCCAAATGATCTGGCTGAGTTTGAAGGAGACTTTTCCTTGGAAGGACTTCGCCTGTGGAAAACAGCATTCTCAGCAATGACTCAGAACCCCAGACCAGGGTCACCCCTTCGTCATAACCAAGCAATTGTTAGTAAAGGATTGGATAATAACCATAAACTGGTTGAAGATAAAAAAATTATAATTATGCCTTGCAAATATGCTCCAAGTCGACAACTGGTTCAAACATGGCTTCAAGCCAAAGAAGAATATGAACGTTCTAAGAAACTCCCTAAAACTGAGCCAAGTGGGGTGGTAAAATTTTCTGAGCACCTCAGCCCTTTATTTAATCCAGGTGACAAACCTGTAGTGTCTCTGCCAGCAGATGGAAGCCCGCATCTACTGCCCACTCTAACACATACCAAGGAAGATGTTGGTAATTCTCACATTGCTTTGCAAGCATCAACAACAGGATGCAGTCGAACTGTCAGTGCAAGTCAGATGTTACTACCAGTTGCTTCTGCAGCTGCTCCTGAAAAAGATCAAGATGATGATGATAACTATTATGTTAGTTACAGCTCCCCTGATTCTCCAGGTATTCCTCCTTGGCAACAAGCACCTTCTCCAGATTCCAAAGCATTAAGTGGAGATGACAGCCCTTCATCACCAGTAGAAGGGCTGTGTTCCCCAGCTGTTGAGAACTACTTAAAGCCACAAAAAGATGATGTAGAAAAAAGCCCCTGCAGTGAGCCTCTAGTTATCTCTCCAGTTAATGCTAGGGCAAGACCTGGGAAATGTGAGCCACCTTGTCTTCATAGTACACCAATTACACAGAGAAAACTTCTAGAAAGGCTTCCTGAAACAGCTGCTCTGAGCCCTTTACTAACAGGTAAGTGCATAAATAATGGAAAGGCTCCATAATGTTCTTCAAAGATAGATGAAGACATTAAGCCATGTACAAAAATTAGAGCTTGATAAATGGACTTCTAGCTAAGCAATTTAAACATTATATCTCATCATGTCTTAGAAAGTCATCACATAGAGACATTTTTATCTTTCTATCATGAAATCTGCTTTCATCATATCTTCCTACCTTCTGGGTGAAATATAGAAACCCTCTCAAAAACTTAACTTCCTGAACTGATTTCTCCCATTGGCTTTTTTTAACACCCAAATCTGTACTACCTTGGCTTTTTTTCCTTTTTTGGGGGGGTGGCGCTGGGTATTACATATACCTAGCTAGCTATGCCCCCAGCCCCTTTCCACCTTTTAAAATAAAAACAAAACTTTACATTATTATCTTCACCCTCTGCTAGCACTTCCTGAAACATCCAAAGCCAAATTCGTTAAAAGATTCTTCAGTTTAATACCTCCATTTCTTTATTTCTCTTCATTTCTCAGCCTACTTGAATCTGAATTCTGCCCATCATTCCACTGTTTTGTGCCTTACAAAAAAAAGTTTCTCAATAAATTTGTAACTGAAGCCAATGGATATACTTTCTAATCATGTGCCTTCTAAGCAGCAATTGACCTTTTGACTGCATGTGTTTTAGGGCTTTCCCCCTCGACTTTCTTCTACTTCTTTCCACGTTCTACTTGCTTTCTTTGGAACCATGTCTTAAAATTTATTCTTTGTGATCGAAGTGTTGTGGTTTACTAGTGCTTAAGCCATCTTGATATTTTTCCCTAAATGATCTAACTCCTATCCATAGGGTTAATACAGGTAATTTAGAAATATTTTAGGCTATATGACACTATATTCAACTGCCTGTATGGTATTGCTACTTGAATGCTCAGTGGCCCAAGCTACTGTTTTAATTAGCCCATGCTCTTGCACACATTCACTACCTCCTTGCTAACACACGTACTCACGGGCCACAGGTACAAACTCTGGTCTTTCTCTTTTATCTCAGTGATGAATAGTTTCATTTCTCATTCACAACTTAAAAGGAGAATTGATTTGTACTGCCACCTGATTTCCTCAGTAGCTGTCCTGTGTTTTCTAGTTCATTACCAAGTTCATTTGCTTATCTCCTAAATAACTCAAATCCTTCTGTCCATTTTGTCTCTGCCACCCCCACCTTTTGCTGAGCTGTCATCCTCTCTTGTCTGGGCTTCTGCTGGCCTTTGTACCCACTCCCACAGCATAGCAGTCAGGAGAATCACTATGCATACCTAGTTAGCTACAACTTCAGATTTCAGCCTGGAGACACCTAATCCTTACTTGATATAAATTCCCAATTCTCCTTGTTATATATGCTATAGTTATATAATAGTGCCTCCTTCATCCACACTTCGGCTTTTTGAAGTTTCAGTTATCCACAGGTAGCTGTAGTTCAAAAATGTTTAATAGAAAATTCTAGGAATAATTAAATAAGTTTAAATTATGTACCATTCTGAGTAGTATGATGATGTCTCACACTTTCCCTCCCAAGATGTGATCCATCCTTTTGTCCAGTATATGCATAATGTATATGCTACCATCTCATTAGTTACTTAGTCCATCTCAGGTATCTGATCTACTATAGAATCTGAATGTTTGTGTGCAAGTAAACATAGTTGCCCAGAGCACAAGAGTAGTGATGCTGAGAATTCATAAGTGATATGGAGAATTCAGAAAGTGCTTCCTTTAACTAAGATGGTAAACAAGGATATATTTTGAGGAGAGCACATTCTTGTAGCTTTTACAACAGAATATTATTATAATCGATTATAAAAATATTTAGCTATTGTTAATCTTACTGTGCCTAGTTTATAGATTAAGTTTTATAGGTAGATATATATGTATGTATGCATGCGAGGGAACACAGTATAAGTAGGGCTTAATATTATCCACAGACAGCCTTGAAACATATTCTAGAGACCATTATAATGATGAATTTCTGAGTTACTATCTAGAACCCAGAACCCATGACACCAGAAACTTGATGTCTTTTCCTTCTCATGATATATACTTGATAAATAATGATAAGTAAATAAATGAAGTATTTCCAAGGATTATGGCTGAAAGATAAAACTCAGTAATTAAAAACTAAATGTTGGGCTGGAGAGATGGCTTAATGGTTAAAGCACTTTTCTGCAAAGCCTAAGGACCCATGTTCGACTTCCCAAGTCCCACACAAGCCAGACACACAAGGTGACTCATGCACAAGGTTGCACATCACACAAGGTGGCACACACATCTGGTGTTGGATTAGAGTGGCTGGAGGCTCTGGCGCACCAATTCTCTCTCTGTGTGTCTGTCTTTCTCTCATCCTTGTTTTAAAAAAAAAAAGGCCAGTCTGTTGGGCTTGCCTCAAAAAAAAACTAAATGTCATATGACCAATATACATTATAATAATATATTAATGCCCCTGTAGAAATTATACTTTTTATTTTTTAAATATCTTAAATTTATTTTGATGGGTTTAGAGATTGATTTTAATTAATTTCATTTTTAAATTATGAAATCCAAGGAAATTTGTAAGAAAGTTCTAACAGGATAGTTAAGTGTTTGGAACAAAAACTTTACAAAAACAAAAGGCAGGTGTTTTTTATTTTTTAATTGGCATACAGAGATTTAGAAGCAGGTCATTTTCATATACAACTTAAAAATGAAATTTCTTTCTACAGAATCAAAAACCCAGAAGTTGAATAATAAGAAAGAAAGTGATACTGACACTTTTAGAAGAGTATTCTTAACAACACAAAAGAAGGTAACTATACTGAACATACTTAAAGATGAGTGGATGAGCCAGTCTTATTGTTACATTTCAGTTAGATAATTGATAATTATATCTCACTTAAAAATTTTTCATTACTTATATTTTTGCATCATTATTTACATATCCTTGAGACAACAAGAAATTGCCTTTTTTTAGTTTTTTTGTTGTTGTTGGGATCTAAAAGATTCTTATATGTAAATACAAATATTACAGAGAAATTGAATATGATAGCCAAAATGTGGATTATGAGGATACAAATACAGTAACTGATTACTGGCAATATCAGAACAGCCAATGACAGCAGAGCTCAAGTAAGTGTTATTTGATCCCACCAAAAGTATATCCTTTTCCTGGGTTTATTTTTTCTCAAATATAACTTAATTTTTTTTCAGTTTACTTCACTAAGTTACAAAGGAAAGCAAGATTATTTACTATTGAAACTGAGAAGTTATAAATGTCTTCATTGAGATACTAGAAATATGCTAGTATTTATTAAGAATAAAAAGTATATGGTTATGTAAACAAAGTGTGCATTAGACATGTATGATGGAAATCACTTCAATATTGGCCACTTTTCGTACCAGCAACTATATAAGGTGTATTTTACTATTTCTTTGGAGGTTGTGCTTCTGAAAGTTTCATTCACAAAAAATTGAATTTTAAGCTGCTTATATTGAAAAACAAGTAACAGAGTTGTAGACATGAACCAGCATTCTGGAAAGATGCTTGGTTGATTTACAAAGCCTGCAGAAAGACTTAAAAATGGAGGTGGTCATAGTGGTTCAGGCCTATAATCTCAGTTCTTGGGTATTTGAGGCAGGAGGATTGTCACAAGTTTGAGTCTAGCCTGGGTTACAGTGTGAGCTCCTATCTCAAAAAACAAAAAATAACAAAAGGAAATAGGAAGATTCTGCTTTGTTCTAAGTGTTTCAAGATTATTTACAATATTTTATCTTTCAAGTGCATGTAGCACTAGGGTAAAGGACAAATGCAGAATTTCAAATCTTTTACAAACTAGCCAATACAATTGCAGATGTATTAGTTACTTGCTTATTTTCGAAGAAAAGTCAAGATAAATGTCCATGTGATATAAATACTAGCTCTCTGTAAAATATTTTTAATATTTGAAGCTTGTAAACTCAAATATCAAAACATGGTTTGCTTACAGATTATATCAGATCTTTTTACTTACATACTATTAGTAAAGAAAAAATGTTAACAAAACAAATTTTTATTTAAGAGACAATATAAATGTATCACTAGTAAACACATCAAGTGTTGACCTAAGTGAGATAATCAAAGAAAGAAAATAATTGCTCATATTTGTGTGGCAATGTCTTTTTTTAATAGAATCAGTTTGCAGCAGTAAATACCCCAAAGAAAGAGACTTCTCAGATTGATGGACCATCTTTAAACAATACTTATGGTTTCAAAGTCAGCATACAGAACTTACAAGAAGCAAAAGCTCTACATGAGGTAAAATACAGCATTAAGGCCACTTGTACTATGTTGAGCTACCGGGCTTAATTGTGTAAAGAGGACGAGACGCTGAATCTTGTCCTTGTTAATCTGCACATTGTTGTTTTTATTTACATGTGTGAATGGAAAGAAGCGCGAAGGTGTCTACTAGTTGCTCAGGCTGTTGTGTAATTTCACAACTTTCATAAAACTAATAAATTATTTTGTAGAAACTGAAAGAAAATTTGTATTTGTTAGTTTGGGATTGTTGGTTGGCCTTAGCTACTGTATCACATCTCAAATGTGTTTTTTTACTTTTCTGTTTATTGGCTTAGTAGTTTAGAGTGTACAAGAGGATAAAAAGTACATCAGTCACAATGTGTATTGGAAAGAAAATGCAGACAAATGTGTCATTATAAAATCAACACACATATCTAACTGGCAGTTACACAGGAAGAGGAGGATATTTTATCATGCTTATGTATCTGCTTTCATTTTGGTGGCCACTAACAATGTGTTACTAAAAACTTAAAATTTAACCTATGTAACTAAGAAACTGAATTTTAAATTTTAGTTAATTTAGATTTAGAAACTGATTCTCAACTTATGTATTAGAAAACTTTATTAGTATGTTTAGAACAACTGAGGTATGTAAAACTACCTTTTTGTTTTGTTTTATTATTATTGATATGATAAAGAGCCAAACAGAGACAGAGTATGGGCATGCCGGAGAGCCTCCTGCCACTGCAAATGAACTCCAGATGCATGTACCACTTTGTGTGTACGTGGTTACTGGGGAACTGAATACTGGGTTGGCAACTTTGCAAGCAAGTGCCTTTAACCTCTCATTTTATCACAGGCTGACTTTGAATTTGTAATTTCTGTCCTCTGCCTCCAAAGTGCTGGGATTTCCTAGTTCAGGCCAACAGTTTCCTCTCCCCGAGGCCAGCCATAAGGAGTTCTGTGTTTTTATGCCTCTGTAGAAAATTTTCATACATATGCCTACAATTTTTTAAATATACAGAAGCATACTACATCCATTGGTTTTGTTTACCGATGTGTTATAAGTGACACTTTGATGTTAGGACATAAACTTACTCTTTTGAAAATATTAAACATTGAGCCAGGCGTGGTGGCACATGCCTTTAATTCCATCACTTGGAAGTTAGAGGTAGGTGGATCACCATGAATTCGAGGCCAAACTGAGAGTACATAGTGAATTCCAGGTCAGCCTGAGCTAGAGTGAAACCCTACCTCGAAAAACCAAAAAAAAAAATAAATAAACTTTACTGAAGATACCATTGTATATGACCTTTATGGCTATCACATATTTTGTTACCAATCTCTAACATGCACCTCTTCACTATGGTTATCTTGAGTGAACATCCTAATCAATTTTTTTTTTACTAAAATGAGGTTAATTTTATTTTTGAATCTCCCAAATTTGTGTTAAAATCCAAGTAATCCTCAAAGTATGAACTTTCAAAAAAAGAAAAGAAAAAAATTCCGGGCTGGAGAGATGGCTCTGCAGTTAAGGCACCTGCAAACCCTAACAACCTGGGTTCAGTTCCCCAGTACCCACGTACTACACAAAGTAGTGCATGCATCTGGAGTTCGTTTGCAGCAGCTAGAGGCCCTGGCACGTCCATTCTCTGTCCCCCCCCCCCTCCTATCTCTGTCTCTTTACAACTAAAAAAAATATTTTTTTAATTCCCTTTTTAGTTTAAACTACAGGTATAACTAGAGTGTAGTTAACTATGTAAAAAGTGATGGACTGGGCTGGAGAGATGGCTTAGTGATTAAGGCGCTTGCCTACAAAGCCAAAGGACCCATGTTTGATTCCCTAGGATCCACATAACCCAGTTTCACAAAGTAGCACATGCTTCTGGAGTTATTTACAGTGGCTGGAGGCCTTGGCACATCCATTCATATTCTCTCTCTTGCTCTCTCTCTCTCTCTCAGTCTCTCACATTAAAAAATGTACAGTCTTGGGGCTGGAGAGATGGCTTAGCAGTTAAACGCTTGCCTGTGAAGCCTAAGGACCCTGGTTTGAGGCTCAATTCCCCAGGACCCACATAAGCCAGATACACAAAGGGGCACACAGGTCTGGAGTTTGTTTGCAGTGGCTGGAGGCCCTGGCGTGCCCATTCTCTATCTTATCTGCCTCTTTCTTTCTCTGCCTGTTACTCTCAAATAAATAAATATTTTTTTAATAAAAAGGCCAGTCTGTTGGGCTTACCTCAAAAAAAATTTTTTTTAATAATAGTTTTTAAACAGTGAGCCAGGCAGTGACCTTGGGACGACTCAGAAGGTATCATGGTACTGGAAAGAAGTGACTAGAGTACCGAGTAACATCTCGATCACACCTTCCAAGGCTCAGGGTCTAATGCGGAAGAGGTGGCAGAAAGAATGTAAGAACCAAAGGAAGGGTAGGATTCCTTACAACATGCTCCCTGCAGACATAAAATGGCCTCAATATCCATGACCTCATAGTGCCTGACACTACCTACACAAGACCATCATAAGAGGAGGGAAAGATCATGACTTCAAAATAAAAGAGAGACTGATTGAGATGGGGAGGGGATATGATGGAGAATGGAATTTCAAGGGGGAAAGGGAGGGAGGGAGGTTATTACCATGGGATATTCTTTATAATCATGGAAAATGTTTTAAAAAATTGAGAAAAAATAAAATAAAATAAAATATGATAAAATAAAAATAAAAGTGAGCCAGGCATGGTGGCGCACGCCTTTAATCCCAGCACTCAGGAAGCAGAGGTAGGAGGATCACCATGAGTTCAAGGCCACCCTGAGACTACATAATGAATTCCACTCGAATTCCTCGAGGAAAAAAAAAAGTGGTGGACTGGTGTATATATATATATATATATATATATATATATGGAAGTACTTAGACAAGCCATTCATTTTAAGAATTGAGAGAATTAAGACGAACTGTACATACTTTAGACAAGTAGCTTTATTTCTTGTCATTGAGAAGTTACAGCAGAAACGGCTAAAAAGAAAACCATGACCTGATATAGTCTAATCTTGTAAATCTTATATTTAAGCTGTGACATTTTTTATGGCCATATTTTGTATAGTTTTGCATCTGCATTTCCTTAGGGTCTTGGTGAAGCATACATCCTTAAGGATGCATGCCTCAAGCACTTCTTTTTTTATTGAGTAGAAACTTTATATGGACACATCATGTGTTAGGACATCATTTCCTTCCTTTCTGCCTCCATTGTGCTGAGACCCTTCCTCAGTGGGGTTTCTGGTATTCCCCCTGGAATTGTGGATTATAAAATGTGAGAGCAGCAGTCAGTCATTGTGGGGGTGGGGGCAATGCCTGTGGACATTCCCTTCCCTTCCACTCTGTGGCTCTTACATTATTTCCACCCTCTCTTCCTCAAAATTCCCTGAGCCATGGTGTGTGTGTTTTAAGTCTACTTTAGTGATGTGCTCTCAGTAGCTTCTGGATTTCTGCTTCTAATTTTTATTTCCTTTTATAGACACAAAATCTTACTCTAATCAGTGTGGAGTTACATGCTCGAACTAGAAGAGACTTAGAACCAGATCCTGAATTTGACCCAATCTGTGCTCTTTTCTACTGTATCTCATCGGACACTCCACTCCCAGATACTGAACAAACAGAACTCACGGGTGTAATAGTGATTGATAAAGACAAGACAGTCACTGATCAAGGTATTGTTCATTTGTATTAGTGATACTTGCTCATTGCAGGATGAGTCTTGTCTGTCTAGTTTTTTTATCTTGTTGTTGTTGTTTGTTTTGTTTTGGAACAAGGTTTCATATAGCCCAGGCTGACCTCGAACTTGCTATGTAACTAAGGCTATCCTTGAACTCCTGATTCTTCTGCCTCCATTTCCCAAGAGCTGGGATAATAAGCATGTGGCATCATTCACAGTTTAGAATAAGTTATAACCACATTGGTTTAGAGATCCATTTCAAACAAGCAGAAGGACTTGTTTCTCAAATCTTTACTGAGGTTGGGGAAGGAAGCTGGGCATAACATTTTCCTGGATTTCATGCTTCTCACCTGATTTATAGTCAACAGTCAGAAGTAGGCTAAGGATGGGGTTCAGTAGTAGAGCACTTCCTGAGCATGTTTGAGGCCCTAGGTGCTATCCTCAGCCACAGGGAGAAATCAGAAGCAATATGATATAAAGATTTTGAGAAAATTTCTAAGCTAATTTATAAAATGTTAAATCCCTAGTGTATGTAAAGAATCTGCCTTATATATGATATGCAGATATTTTGCTGCTTGTAGAGAATGTGTTTGCTTTAGAAAGTTACATTACTACTGTAAGTTAGTGGTTTAGATGAGACATTTAAGATATTTTCTGTTTCCATGTCTTTCTAATACATGTCATTTTGGTTCAGAGATTATTCCTGTAGTGTAACGTATAAGCTTCTTAGGAAATACAAATGTTTATAGGCACTTGCAATGGTGCCCATTACAAATGAATTGAGTCAGCTGAGGAGGAAGATTAGCATAGGACAAAACCATATAAGAATTTGAACTTCGCACTCGAGCTGGCTCACACCAGTTGATGAACTAATCATTGAATTTTCATGAAGTTTTCAAGAGAATTGTTTTCACTTTGTTAGTTTGAAATCAGGCATGGTAAGAAGTCTTTATGTTATAGAAATAAGCAGGTACTGACACTTCAAGATCTTTTCTTCCTTTGAGGTGGCAATTAAACACTTTCTAGCATTTTAGTAACTAACATTATCTGCTAAGCAAAGCTCTTCCTCTTAGAAAGAACAAACAAAAACACGGTAATGAAATTTCTTTGTAGGTGATATAATTTGGTCTGAGAATTTAACAAATTTATTTATTTATTTATTTTATTTTATTTTTTTTTATTTAAGGGAGAGAGGCAGATAGAGGGAGAGAGAATGGGCGCATCAGGGTATCCAGCCACTGCAGTGTGCCACCTTGTGCATCTGGCTTTATGTGGGTATTAGAGAATTGAACCTGGGTCCTTTGGCTTTGTAGGCGAGTGCCTTAACTGCTAAGCTATCTCTCCAGCCCTGAAAATGTGAAATTTGAATTTTAGTTAAATTGGGTAAACCTTTTAAGAAAATCTTTAAGGATTTGGATTGTAGATTAGTTTTACTTTGGTGGAAGCTTTTCTACCACTTCCTCAAAAGTATAAGGCTAATATTAAGTTTATATAATATTATTGCATGATATAATAATGTTATATATAATAAACATTTTATTTCTTAGATATCAGATATCAGACCCCATTACTTATCAGATCTGGAATTACAGGATTAGAAGTTACCTATGCTGCTGATGAGAAGGCACTCTTTCAAGAAATTACAAATATAATAAAAAGGTATTATCTTGTATTTTCTGATATTTTTCAGTCTTTCTTGTTCAGTCAGTTTCCTGCTACTGTGCATAATATGTAAGTAAAGATATAAAAAAAAAGAAGAGAATCCTTTCCTGTGACCTTTGAAAGTAGATTATCAATCCAGGAGAGAAGATTTTTGTACTCAGCTTCCCACCACTATTCCCATCAGATAAGGACCAGGAAAAGCTAATACATATTCTGTTTTCAACACTAGGGGTGGGGGCCCAGAGGGGGAAAATATTTCCTTACCTTACGACTTCCCAGTTGGATTTTAGGATGATTTTTCTGTGAAGGTAAGGTAATGGGACTGTGTGCTAATGTTAAATTGTATTACTCATTCAAGTAAGTTTCTATAGAATAAGATTTTTTTTTTTCCTGTGAGTTTAAATAATTAGAAGTTAGTCACCATTTTAGTATTGTTTTGGGGTGGTGTTGTGTTTTTTTTTTTTTTTTTTTTTTGGTTTAGCTTGAGTTTTGTTTTTGACTTTAGTAATTGATCTTTGTTGGTAGTAAAATCTTTGTCAGAATTTATTAATAGATTATTTTAAACAAAACTATTTTAATAGTGAAATAATCAAGTGGCTTTTGCACTTCCTCAAGAGTATAACTCCATTAGTCATGGGCTTTCTTTTTTTTAAAAAAAATCTTTATTTATTTATTTACATGAGAGGAAAGAGGCAGAGAGAATGGGCATGCCAGGGCCTTCAGTCACTGCAAACAAACTCCAGATGCATGCACCACCTTGTGCTTCTGGCTTATGTGGGTCCTGGGGAATCACACCTGGGTCCTTGGGCTTTGCAGGCAAGCGCCTTAACCACTAAGCCATTTCTCCAGCCTGGGCTTTCTTAATAATGCTTCACCTTCAAGGACCATGAGCTTTCTACTCATTGGACTTGGGTTTTTAAATGCCCACAGTGAGCTAGACAGTACTTTCTGGATGCTGACATACAGATAAATTGTTCTTGATGTTACTGTTTATCCCTTCCTATTCTGCCTCCCAGTTAATTTCTTTCCTGTAAAGTTTGAAATCATGTTCTGCACTAAAGATCAAGGTGGTATTCTATAGACTTGGCATCTAATTAAATATCAGAGAGCTTGACATAAGCCATTTTGAAAATTAGAGAACCAGAAAAAGTGTTTTCTGAAAAACCAAATTCAGTTATATAACAGCATGTCAAAAATGGTGTGCGACAGCCATCATTCTAGGGAGAAAAAGGGAAGATAGTGTTTTACACTGATGACTGGGTGGACTCCTGTCCATATGTGTTCGCTATTGTCAGTCCATCCTTATATCTAGTCATAGAAGTTGCCATCTGCCTATGAGGTGCTTTTAGTATCCACATATTTATTCTTGCAGACAGGTTAGCAAACGGAGCATATAAACACTTGAGTCAAAACCATTTTGTGTGCCACCACATATCCAGTAATTTCATGTTTACTTGTCTTCTCCTTAGGCATATTCCTATTAACAGTTTACCTACCAACACTGGATTTCATCAGCTGTTTGTGAGTGTAGTAGCCTTCTTAACTGTCCATAAAATGAATTATACAGCACTGAGGGAAATATATGGGAACTATTAGAAATTAGTAGAAAGGAAAGAAAATGTTTAATACCAACATTTCAGTTCTCTGTCTTTCACATATCAGAATAAACCACCTGCAAAAGAGATCATTTCATTCTTTCTCTTCATTTGTGAGTACTTTCTCAGCACAGATTGTGGCATCATCTCGTTCTCTATGTTTGTTTTGAACAACTATCTTGGAATCTTTGTTTTCTGCATCTGAAAAATAAGTAATATATGAGAATTAAGTAAGTTAATGTCTATAAAATTTTTAAGTTGGTGCTTGACAATTAGTACTTAAAAGTGGATGAAATTAAGCCAGGCATAGTGGCTTACTACTGTAATTCCAATACTCAGGAGGCTGAGGCAGGAGGATTACAAATTTCAAGCTAGTCTGTGCTACATAGTGACTCTGTCTTAATAAGCTAGTGATATACTCAGTGGTAGAGTGCTTACTGAGCATGTGCAAGGCCCTGGGTTTAGTCCGCGGCACCACGATCAATAAGATAGATAGATAGATAGATAGATAGATAGATAGATAGATACATACATACATACATACATACATACATAGATACATACATAGATAGGCAGACAGACAGACAGAAAGATGATTGATTGATAGATAGATAGGTAGGTAGGTAGGTAGGTAGATAAACAAAGAATAATCACAGTGATTTTTGAAGTTCATGGTAGGACTATTGTTTTTACTCTCAAAACATGACTATAATCACTTTTGTCTCTTTCCCATGCAATTTTCCCTTTGAAATAAGTCTTCCTGCTTATTGTACCTTATAGTATGCATAATTTTTTTTCATGTTGGTCCTAAGAGGAGCCACAAAGTAATTTCTTCTGAGTTCAATGCAAGTGGTCAGTTTTAACTTTTCCAGTGCAATTTTGTAACTACAATGAATGCCTTTTCCTCCTAGATTCTCATGCTTGCCTTCCCTATATTAATCCCATTCTATTAATATTTCAATCTATTAAACTGAATCATTTTCCTTTTAGAGGACAGACTTGCCATTCTTTAGGCATTACTTTGTATGAGAACCAAACCAATGCTAAAATTGCAAGTGTTTTAACTTTCTCAGCCTTGGAACTATTTAAGAGCAGAATAAGTTAGACATAACACTTTAGTGGTCTGGTGGGTCTTCCTCCAAAAACCATGACCACACATGCTTCATACTCTCCATTGCTCAGTGCTGAGTGCCTGCCTCCCATCCTAAATGTCATCAGCCTCTCTCCCAAGTCAGTAAACAAATGCACTCTTAGTAAAATTAAGCTCATTTTCAAAAATAATTTAAATCAAGTATTCTAGCCACCTATTCCTTCTTATAAAAGACCTTCTGTAGGTACCATTGTATCACCCCTTCTCACAGGGAAGAGTAGAGGTTTTTATGTTTCTACCTGCTATTATGAAGAAATGGTTCTCTGTAAAGATCCAAATGTAAGGTTTTGGGGCTTTTTTTTTTTTTTTCTTCTTTCTTTAGGTATGATCCTGATATTCTGCTAGGATATGAGATTCAGATGCATTCCTGGGGCTACCTCTTACAAAGAGCTGCAGCTTTAAGTGTTGACTTATGTCAAATGATCTCCCGAGTTCCAGGTATGTAGAGTTGTGAATGTTTTCTATTAAAAATACCATGTAGGGGCTAGAGAGAGATTTTAGCAGTTAAGTGCTTGCCTGTGAAGCCTAAGGGCCCCAGTTAGAGGCTTGATTCCCCAGGATCTATGTTAGCCATATGCACAAGAGGGCACATGCCTCTGGAGTTCATTTGCAGTGGCTGGAGGCCCTGGCACGCCCATTCTCTCTCTCTCTCTCTCTCTCTCTCTCTCTCTCTCTCTCTTTCTCTCTCCCTCTCTCTCTCCTCCCTCCATCCCCCCTTTTTCTCTCTGTCACTCTGAAATAAACAAAAAATACAACGTAAATAAAGACAAGATGTTTAAGGAATATTGTTATTCTAGTTCAGTTTTAATACTAAATTGCTTTAAGTTCTAACTATAACTCCATTACTGAAAAAAAAGTAAAAGGGGGCCAGTGAAATGACTCAGTGAGTGTTGTGCCAGCATGAGAACATGCGTTCGGATCCACAGCATACACACATAATGGGGAGGCAAGACAGGAAGATCCCTGGAGCTTGCTAGCTAGCTTGCTTAGCCAAATCAGTCAACTCTGGGTTCAGTAAGATTCCCTGTCTTAAAAAAATAAGGTGGAGGTCTGGGGAGATGGCTCAGTGGTTAAAGGTGCTTGCTTGCAGGCCTACCACCCCAGGTTTAGTTACCTATGAAAAGCCAGGTGCAAAAAGTGTCACAAGTATCTGGCATTCATTTCCAGTGGCAAGAGACCCTAGCATGCCCATATACACATTTGTTCAAATACATAAATAAAAATTTTTACAAAAACATGTGGAGAATGATTGAGGAAGACAACATTGACCTCTGGCCTGTGTATGCACAGACACACATTTGTCCATATAAATACGAACTCATATATACACACACACATGCATGCCACATACAGAAAAGAGATACAATTTAAAAAAAAAAAGAATTCCTTAGTGTCACTGCTATATATACTGTTTTATTTGTTGTGATTTTTCCCTCCTTTTCAGTCATTTTTCACATACATGTTTTCATTTAAATAACTATAATCATATCATATATTCCATATTTACTATGCTTCCTTCATCCAGGATAAGCATTTTTCTGTATCATGACTTAATGTGCTATTTTTTATTATTTGTTGTCTGGTTTTATTTTTTGTCCATGTGATTCATAAGGAAGGACAAGAAAGGTCAAGGAACACTAAATAATAGTTAACTAATAAACCTTTTTTTGTGGTTGTTTTGATTTGGTTTTTTGAGGCAGGGTCTCACTCTAATCCAGGCTGACCTGGAATTCACTTGATAGTCTCAAGGTGGTCTTGAACTCACAGCCATCCTCCTATCTCTGCCTCCCAAGTGCCGGGGTTAAAGGCATGCACCACCACACCCAGCTTCATCATTGATTTTTTTTTTTTTTTTTTTTTTTTGAGGTAGGGTCTCACTCTAGTCCAGGCAGACCTGGAATTCACTATGTAATCTCAGGGTGGCCTGGAACTCACAGTGATTCTCCTACCTCTGCCTCCCAAGTGCTGAGATTAAAGGTATGCACCACCATGCCCGGCTATCACTGATTTTTGTTTGAGTATTAATTTTAAAAAAGTATATGAACTTAGAAGGTTATTTCCAAAGGTTTGATTCTAAGTTTAGGAGGCAGTGGGTAATATGTTTGAGGACAAGTACTTAACAATTTGGAAATCACTTTTTAATTATGGTTTCTTGACTACCACAAGATTTTTAATAAATTGTTTTTTAAGGAAATACCTCAATTTTTCACCATCTTTAGGGATAGGCCTCTGAATACTCAGGAGAGGCCGCACTTACTTTTATTAGTTGTAATAAGACAGGCATATAACATGGAGCAGAATGATTGAAAGTTCATGTCCTGCAGCTCAAGAGATGGCTTAGCGGTTGTTGCAGTCAGGTTCGCATTGCTGGTAGAAATGACCCAACCAAGAGCAGCTTGTGGGAAAAAGAGGTCTATTTTGGGTTATAGGCTCAAGGGGGAAGTTCCATGATGGCAGGGAAAACGACAGCATGAGCAGAGGGTAGACATCACCCCCTGGCCAACATAAGGTGGACAATAGCAACAGGAGAGTGCCAAACACTGGCATGGGGAAACTGGCTATAACACCCGTAAGCCCGCCCCCAACAATACACTCCCTCCAGGAGGCATTAATTCCCAAATCTCCATCAGCTGGGAACGTAGCATTCAGAACACCTAAGTTTATGGGGGACACCTGAATCAAACCACCACAGTGGTTAAAACACTTGCCTGCAAAGCCTAAGGACCCATGGTTGACTCCCCAGAACCCACGTAAGCCAGGCACAAGGTGATGCATATGCACACAGTGGCACATATGTCTAGAGTTCAGTTGTAGTAGCTGGAGGCCCTGGTGTACCAGTTCTCTCTCTCTTTCTTTCTCTCTCTCTCATTAGAAAAAATAGAAAAAAGTTCATGTCCTGGATGAGGGATATAGCCGAGTGCTTGCCTAACATACTTGAGGTACTGAGCCTGATCCCTAACATCACAGAAGGGATGGGACAAAGGAAGGGAGGGAAAAGGAAAGGTCACATTCATTTAGAATCACTGCTGAAACCATCTTTATAAGGCAATATGGTGCAACAGAAAGGGTGTAGTTAGTAAGATAGCATAATAGTGGTCTAAAATACAGATTCTGGAGAAAGACTGCTTAGATTCAAATTCTGGCTAGTCTCCCATCCACTTGTGTAGTCTCAAGCAAGTTACTCAATTGATCCTTTCCTCAGTTTACTCATCTGTAAAATAGAAGTAATAATAGAACTTACAAGGTGATTACTAACAGTGCATTAAAACAGAGTGGACATTAAATAAGTGTTTTTGCTAAGTGATAAAACAAAGGAAAAATTTAAACATTCACTCTTTAGCATAAACAAAAAATAGTTGTATTGGTTGAGTGTGCATGCTTTTGAGGTAAGGTAACTAGTTTAAAATACTAGTTATTTTACTATAGGACCTACTCTTCTGAGTAGAATTTGCTATAATGCAAAATTAAACTTATAGTAGGTTTGTTGAAAGAAATAATACTAATAAAGTTCCTAAAACATAATAGTTGTATAGTATTATTTATTATTCCAGAGCCTTTAGTTAACAGTATTCATCTATATCAACTGTATGTATATCTGTCTCAGAATCATTTTAGTTTCTATTCTAGGTAAAAACATCACACAAGAAACTAGAGTCAGCTGTATTTGCTATGAAGAACTCTTACAGTTTTCCATGAGCAATTAACAATTTTGTCTTGAGTATGTCAAGCTCAAGACAATTAGGTATATTAAAAACTATCAAGCTGGAGAAATGGGTTAGTGGTTAAGGTGCTTGCCTGCAAAGCCAAAGGACCCATGTAAAGTCAGATGTGCAAGATTGCACATGCATCTGGAGTTGATTTGCAATAGAAGCCCTGACGTGCCCATTGTCTCTCTATCTGCCTCTCTTATCTCTTAAATAAATAAAATATTTTTAAAATAAATTTTATTTTTAAAACTATTTTTCCCCCAAGAAATAACCAGTTTAACAATGAATTTTTTTTTTTTTTTTGAGACAGGTTCTCACTATATCTCCCAGGTTGATTTTAACTCAGTCTTCCTGCATCTATATCCTGCCTGCTAGGATATAGCTTGCAACAGTGGACATTTCTCATGCTAAAATCAAAGAAATGCTATAGTATTTAGTATTAATAAAACTACCAACCAAAATTACCAAATGCACAGAAAAAAATGTTTATTATTTAGGTATATATCCATCCCTCAGTATCCTAGGTTCAGTTTCCATGGAGGCAGCTAACCACAGATCAAAATTAATTTTTTTTTTTTTTTTTTTTTGGTTTTTTGAGGTAGGGTCTTACTCTAGCCCAGGCTGACCTGGAATTCACTATGGAGTCTCAGGGTGGCCTCGAACTCATGGCGATCCTCCTACCTCTGCCTCCCGAGTGCTGGGATTAAAGGCGTGTGCCACCACGCCCGGCTTCAAAATTAATTTTTAAAACGCATCTCTACTGACTTTTTTCTTGGCATTATTCTCAAACAGTGCATCACAGCAACTATTTTTACATTGTTCTAGGTATTGTGAGTAATCAGTGATTCAGGCATACTGCTGTGCATAGGTTTATACAAATGTTCAGCCATTTTATATTAGAGTTGAGCTTCACATATTTTGGTATCTGTAGGATATCCTGGAGCTAATCCTCTGTACCAGGGACAGTTATTTATACTACATAGAAAGAGAAAGAGTATATTTGGGGGTGAATTTATTTCACAAAATTTCTTTGTAATTTAAGAAAGAAAAGTTGCTTTCATTAGTCACAAAAATGAATATAAGTAGACTGGACTGCATTTTTACCTTTAATCTTCATTTGTAATTTTTTATTATTCTCATTTTCTCTGGTGTAATTTACCCCAAAGCTTATTTCTCTGAGTGCTGACACAGTCTGCATTCATCTTCATAGATGACAGAACTGAAAACAGATTCTCAGCTGAAAAAGATGACTATGGGTCAGATACAATGAGTGAGATAAATATTGTTGGCAGGATTACACTCAACCTTTGGCGAATCATGAGAAATGAGGTAAGGTGTTTTATCTAAATTTTGGGGAATAAGATTAAATCAGCATAACAGTTTAATCATTTTAGAATATTAGTACAGCTTACTCTGCTTTTTGTGAATTGCTTTTGTTATACTTAAGGTACAAAGTACTACTTTCTACAGTGGTAAACTACAGAGGGATTACACTTTAATGTTAATAATTTTAATTATTTTTATTTGTCTAACTTAATAACCTAAAAAATCTATAATATACATGTAACTGTAATTTTAGCTCTCAGGAACTCATGGCAGGAAAATTACGAATTCTGGCCCTGTTGGGTTGTGCTATATGGTGAAATGACAGACAGACAAATAAATAATGTACAGCCTTAATAAAATATTGTGGTACTTGTATTTTATATTGTATGACTTCATCATTTTCTGCAGTTAAGGCTGAATGGATTCCACTTGGCCCTGTTTATTGTAGTTAGAAAAATCTAGTCTAAACTTAACAAGAAATTTTTCATACTATGTATATTTAATTACTGGACCAAATTAATAAGATAAATTGGAGCAACAATATTTGGAAATAATTAATAGAAACATTCCATGGGGCTGGAGAGATGGCTTTGTGGTTAAGGTGCTTGCCTGTGAAGCCTAAGACTCATGTTCAAATCTCCAGGTCCCACATAGCCAGATGCATAGTGACATAAGCACGCAATGTCATACATGGGCACAAGGGGGCACACGTGTCTGGGGCTCATTTGTAGTAGCTGAAGGCCCTGGAGCACTCATTCTCCCTCTCTCTGAAAAATAAATAATAATAATAATCCAATGGAGGGTTTGAGGATTTTTGTTGAATAATATCAACACATTATCCCATTAATTTGCAATCCCTTAAAGAAATAGTTCTTTCACACACACATTCCCAAATATATATATCTGTATGATTTTCTAGGTAGTACTTATGATGAGATCGGGCACTTTCAGGGTGGTATGGCCGTAGACTGGATAGTATTTAAATCTTGGAAGTTTGCTTTCTCTAACTGAAATACAAAGATACATACACAATTCAGTCTGTTCTTAGATTTTGGACTTCGCATAATGTCAGCTAGAATGTTGATACTTAGAGGCAAGTTCATCCCTCCATCACTTCTCTTCGAAATCCATGTGAGTCTCCATGAACTTCCAGGTTTCTGGTGACCTGACGATGATGTCCTTTGCTTT
Organism: Dipus sagitta; assembly: GCA_036346955.1. Lineage (NCBI taxonomy): Eukaryota > Metazoa > Chordata > Mammalia > Rodentia > Dipodidae > Dipus > Dipus sagitta. The sequence continues at coordinate 35,635,918 of CM070775.1, forward strand.
CGTTTGGTCAGTCTTGCACATTAATTCTACTAGATGAGGGGAAACTCCCCATGTCTCTTATTTCCTCTTTGTAGAATGCATGTGAAGTTATGCTAACATTTCATCTAATTTGAGATTGAACATTACATGATCCTGCTAGAGGATCATTTTATATTTTTGTTCTTAAAATATAAGAAAATCTCAAATTCTCAGTGGCTACAAAATAATTCTTAATGATAGGTCATAGGATGAGTGCTTACAGAAAATGTGAGGTATTTAGTATTTACATTCCATTGAAATTTGATATTGATTGAGATGAATGCATCTCAAATATCAAATCAAATATATAACACAGAAATAAATTATTGAATAGTAGTTTCATGGGTCTTTTCCTCCTCGGGTTTCTTAAATACACAGTTGTAAACCCATTTCAGGCTTAAAATCAAAAATTAAAGAGTAAGTTTCTTCAAAGTACCTTCTATACTCCTTACTGAAAATTCAAAGGTTTTCTGTAACTCTACTGGGTCCATGTACATTTGGTTCATATGCATTCCTCTATCTACACAGGGTATGTAGCATTGCTCTAACTCTAGATTGGGTGTAGCATCTCTGATTGTAAAGGTGAAGAGCAACTGAAAAGATAAATGTGTAGTGATGTGCCCATTTCCGTAAGGGCCAGATTATGTTGTCGCTTTTTGTGGTTTTGTTTTGCATGTGTATACATACTATGTGATGTGGTGTATGCATTTATATACATACAGGATTTGTATAGTGGGTGCATGTGTGCATGCAGATATGTGTATCCCATGCACGTGCATGTGGAGACCAGAGAAGAACATCAGGTGCCCTCCTTTTATCACTAATATGCTTATTTCTTTGAGACAAGGGTCTCTCCCCTCAGCCTGGAATTGCTGTCCATCAATGAGCCCCAGCAATTCTTCGATCTCTGCCACCCCCCACCCAGACTACAGTTACAGAAGTGTGTGGCCATGCCTAGCATGCTCCTTTTAAATTTTATTTTTTTATTAAAAAACTTTATTTAGGGCTGGAGATATGGCTTAGTGGTTAAACACTTGCTTGCAAAGCCTAAGGACCCACCCATGTTCAGTCTTTCTCTCCAGCTCCGACATAAGCCACACACACAAAGGTGAGGCAAGTGCTGGTCACACATGCCCACTAGGTGGTGCAAGCATATGGAGTTCAATTTCAGTGGCTGAGGCCCTCGTGCTCCAGTCCCCCTTCCCTCCCTCCCTCCTTCCCTCCCTCCCTTCCTCCCTTCCTCCCTTCCTCCTCCTCCTCCTCCTTCTTCTTCTTCTGTCTGTCTCTCTCTCTCTAAAATAAAACCTTTATTTGAGACATTTACATAATCCTCTCCTACCATTTCCCTTGTCTGTCATCCCTCTCCACTGAACTAACTCACTCCCTCTTCTTTCCAACTATTCCCTCTTCTATTTTTTTCATTTTTGCTTTTGTATGTGTATATATGTGGGTGTGGTGTGTGCCATTCCCCATGCATGATGTTGCATGGAAGACATTCGCCCACAGTGAGCAGAGCAGAATGTTGAATGGTCTACTCCATCACTCTTCCAGCTGGTTTTTGTTTTGAGCCAGTCTCTTGACTGATTCCAGAGCTTGCAGGACTCTGGAGTTTCTGCTTCTTTGCAGGACTGGGGTTACAGGTGTTTGTGGCCATGTCCAGCTGTTTACATGGAATCTGGAGGTTTGAACTCTGGCCCTCATGCTTGTGCAACCAGTGCTGCAGCCCTCTTCTTTTATTTTGATATCTTTTTCCTCCTCCTCCATCATCCATGACAACAATTTGATGGGCTTGGTATTATTCAGGTCTTATGCAAATAACAGCTGCTGTGAGGTCATGATTGCAACTGCCACTTTGTGTCTGGAAGACAGTGCTCCAAAGCACTCCTCCCCATCCTTTCACTCTTACATTCTTTTTGCCACCTCTTCCACAATGGACCCTGAGTCTTGGAGGGTGTGATAGAGATGTCTCTTTTAGTGCTGAACACTCAATTGTCACTTCTTAGCACTTTGATAAGTTTTGTGTCTTTCTGGTAGTCACTGCCATCTGAAAAGAGAAGCTTCTGTAACCAAAAGCACCACTAATGTATGGGCATAATCATAAATAATTACATGCCTAGCTTTTTATCTGGGTTTTAGGAAAACAGACTTGACAGTCTGTAGCACAACAGACCCTCATGCTTAAGTGGCATGTGCTTTTAACCATTTAGCCGTTTCCACAACCCTATTCTCACATGTCTTAAATGAAAATTATCTCTTGACAATGCCCATAAAATCCTGAATGTGCTTTCTGAGGGAAGTTGTGTCTTATATCTTAAGCTGTTCTTGAAATGTCAGGAGTTATGACTTTGGATGGAAGCTGGCTTTGACTATTTTCTTTATACTAGAGACTCAAGTTCTGTTTTCATGTTTTCTGGATTTGAATAGTTCTAGAGGCTCCTTTCTGTCGTGTGTGTGTGTGTGTGTGTGTGTGTGTGTGTGTGTGTATTATGTTGGGAAGGGGTACTATGATGTGTGTGTGGAGGTCAGAAGACAACTTTTGGGTGTCATGCTCACCTTCCACCTCAGCTTGAGGCAGGCTCTCTTTGTTGTTTGTTGCTGTGTTCTCCAGGGTAGCTGGCCTGTGAGTTTCTGATTTAGTGTCTCCATCTCCCATCCTAATGCAGTCATGCTGGAATTACAGACACACTACTGTGTCTTTTATAATGGTTGCTGGGATCCAAACTCCAGTCCTCATGCTTACATGCAAACACTTTAGTCACAGAGCCATCTCTCCAGCCCCTCTATCTTTTATTTGTATCTCTCTCACTGGACTTGAATCCTTAGTGACTAACACAATGCCTCTTACATAATAATGAGTATTAGATTTTTGTTACTTGCTTAAATGACAATGCATGACTTTCCTGGAACATTAAATATACTCATAAGCCTTCTGCATTATCAATTTCTAGATGTGCCCATAGGGCTACATAGGTCCCAGGATAGCTATGAATTGGCCCAACACATATGTAAGTTATATTATGTTGCAGTGTCAAAGTTGTACTTTTACCAGGTGGTTTGGGAACAGCCTGATTCAGTTCAGCAAATATTGAATGCCATCAGTAGTCCACCAACGGGGACCTAGTTTTAGGTAAAGTAAGAGCATGGCTAATTCCTCTGTTGTAACAGGCATGAGGCAGAATAAATCCATGGTGCGTGGTGGCAGATCTACAAATGTGGAAGTTCTGTGGTCATTGCTGTAGTTCTCTCATGTGCACATTCGCAGCATTCAGCACTCAGCCAAGAGTGGAAGATAGTTATCTAGGAAAATCTGAGAGTGAATAATTAAGGAAATATGATGTAAATGTTGAGCAACATAAGAGTTTATTTGAGATTTGCTGTAGGAAATTAAAATGATACCTGCCAGACTTGTTTGACTTCAGATTCAAGTACAGAATAACAAGGTTTCATACATGTTTGGTTTTTCCCTTTCCTTGAGGAACCTGGTTATCTATATGGTGACATTGTTCTCTTACTGTCTTCCTCATTATTTTCTTCTTTCCTCCTCACCTGCATTCCTAGAAAGCCATTTAGGCTTATTCTTCACATCATTAACTCGTTTGTGTGTCTTATGTGCATGTGCTTATGTATGTGGACCTGTGTATGCAAGAGGCACATGCATATATGTCCACATGCCTGTGGAAGCTAGAGGTTGATGTCAAGTATCTCCTGGAGCTTACCTGTTCATCTAGACTAGCCAGCCAATAAGTCCCAGGAATCTGAACTCAGGTCCTCATTAACCTGACTTTTTATATCTGTTCTGTTTACTGTGTTCAGTGTGGGTTTTCATTCTGCTGTTGATAGTGTCTTGATAATCCTTTCTCATTTAAACTTGCTGGCTTTTTACCTCATCCCATTGCTTATTTAGCTTGCTGCAGACCATCAGAGAGAGAGAGAGAGAGAGAGAGAGAGAGAATGAGAATGAATATAAGTACGTACTATTGAAGGATACTATTGTTCTGGATACTGTAGATTACAGATTTGGAAAATTGTCTATGTCCAGTATGCTATACATAGTTTTGAATTAATTATGGTTCAATTGTAACACAAATAATTTTTCCAGTTAGATTTCATATCTTCTGTGAAAAGTTTAAAGTTATATTAGGATCTTTTAGAACCAAAGTTTCTTCTTTTTTTTAAGGTGGCTCTAACTAACTACACCTTTGAAAATGTGAGCTTTCATGTTCTTCATCAGCGGTTTCCCCTGTTCACCTTTCGAGTCTTGTCAGATTGGTTTGATAACAAGACAGATCTATACAGGTAATATTTTAAAGCTCAAAATTCCCTATATGTTCTGTACAATATGTTCATTCACCTATATGTTCTGTACAATAAAATGTACACATTTAAAGTAGATTGCTCTGTTACCTTGAAGAATATATCTGTCCACTATGTAATCAAAGATACACCCAAGAAATACCCACAGTAAATTTGCAGTTAGTCTACCCATAGCCTAACCATCCAGGCTAAATATTGTTATTTATGTTATTGTCGGTTACTTTTGCCAGTTAATTTATCCCTTCTGACTTTTAAAAATAATTTTATATGTGTAAATTATGTATTTTGATCATGCCTGCTGACTTCTTTAAAGAAACTCAGCATAATTACTTGAGATTCAGTGTGTTGCATGCTATTGGTTTTTATTGTCTAGGAGCACTCAGTTATATGACGTTGACTGTGTTTATCCATTTACCTGTCAGTGGTCATTTGTGTGGCTTGTAGCCAGTATGAATAAGCTGTAATAAATATGTATGCAACTCTTCATATAAGCATATACATTCATTTCTATATGAGTGGAATTGCTGGGTCACATAGCATCTGTTAACTACATAGCTTTTAACTCTCTGTGTAGCCCAGTCTGGCCTCAATCTTAGGATCCTCCTCTTAGCCTACCCAGTGCTAGGATTACAGGCAGACATTATGGCAGATGTCATTGCACAGTTCTCTTGGTCCAGCTTACTCTTTGGAAGATGCTCTCCTAGGGCTCAGAGATGGGCTTTTTCAGCACTCTGGCTCTTTCCATGGTGGACATAAAAGCCTTAATCTGGACCACGACTAGGTCCTGGGTCACAGCATTCAGGAGGCAGAGGTAAGAGGATTGCTGCGAGCTCAAGGCCAGCCTGGAACTACAGAGTGAGTGCCAGGTCAGCCTGGGCTACAGTGAGACCTTGCCTCGAAAGAAACAAAAATTAGGGCTGGAGAGATGGCTTAGCGGTTAAGCTCTTGCCTGTGAAGCCTAAGGACCCCGGTTCGAGGCTCGATTCCCCAGGACCCACGTTAGCCAGATGCACAAGGGGGCGCACGCGTCTGGAGTTCGTTTGCAGTGGCTGGAAGCCCTGGCGCGCCCATTCTCTCTCTCTCTCTATCTGAGTCTTTCTCTCTCTGTGACTCTCAAATAAATAAATAAAAATGAACAAAAAATTTAAAAAAAAAAAAAAGAAAGAAACAAAAATTATATTTGGCCATTTGCTTGTAAGTTATATATTCCTCTAAATGAATGTTTGACTATCTTAAATTGGTTATTATCCAAGATAAGTAATCTTATTTTTCCAAGTGAAATAGAAAACTGGATCTGATTTTAGTACCTTGAAATGATTGAAATTTTCTAATGTCTAATAGCTCCTTAATATGCTTTGTTTAAAGGCTCATAAGTGTGACTCTTTTAGTGACTTCACTTATAAAATGTAGGCTTGGGACAGAAACTATTACTGTTTGCACCTTTCCAACTTTTTCTCTGAGATTTATAGCATGGATTCTTTTCTAACAGATGGAAAATGGTTGATCATTATGTTAGTCGTGTCCGTGGAAATCTTCAAATGTTAGAACAGCTGGATCTAATTGGGAAAACCAGTGAAATGGCTAGACTTTTTGGCATTCAGTTTTTACATGTATTGACAAGGGGTTCACAGGTAGGAAGTTAATATTTTTGTATACTTACAGAGTTTTATATAAGTGATACACTGACTTTTGAGATGCTTAAAGTAATTTTTTAACTTTATATCTATTATGAACTAATCAATAGCTGAGTAATCAAACCTTTTAGCATAATTAGAGGCATCCCTTAGACTTGGGAAGCCAAGAAAGAACATCTGCTTCTTCCTTTACATTTCTAAGTTTGGTATGTTCCAACTCTTAATAGATAATTTTAATATAATAGTGCAGAATTTGGAAATGAATATTACTGATCTGTATGATTTCTAAAATGTTAAAGAAGAATGAGATCTCGGTAACAATTTAGTTCATATCTTTGTAACTATAATTTCCCAAGAGTATAATGATTTTGTCAAACACCTTACTGAAAATAATATTTTATTTAATAAATACTTATTTGAATACCTATAGTTTGTTAAGCATTGTATGTACATCAAGGATACTACATTAGTTGTCTCAGATTCCTAAATTTCAAAATATATCTACTTTTAAAGCCAAGCATAGTTGCTCATGCCCTTAATCCCAGCACTTGAGGGCCTGAGGTTAGAGAATCCCTGTGAGTTCGAGGCTAGCCTGAACTACAGAGAATTCCAAGCCAGCCCCTTGGCTGCTGTGAGACCCTGTCTCAAAAACAATAACTTCATAAACATTTCCTACTTCTATAAATATAACAAAAATAGAGTTCTAACTACCTGGGTATTGCCTGTTAAATAATTTATTACTTATAAGCTATTTTATTCATTTATTCCACCACAAGAATCAAGAACCATTTGAGCTGGCATTTAATAAAGGGCAAAGATTCCTTAAAACTGCATAAGAATATTTCAGGAGCTGGGCGTGGTGGCGCACGCCTTTAATCCCAGCACTCGGGAGGCAGAGGTAGGAGAATCACAGTGAGTTCGAGGCCACCCTGAGACTACATAGTGAATTACAGGTCAGCCTGAACTAAAGTGAGACCCTACCTCGGGAAAAAAAAAAAGAATATTTCAGGGAACTTGTGTTGGTCCTTGTGAGGGTTTTCATTTTCTAATACCCAGTTCTCTGGTGAATAGTGGGTTTTATAAACCATCAGTAGTTGCTGTTTCAGTAATTGCTAAAGAACTAGAATAAACTGATTGCTTTTCAATTCAGGAATAACATTTATCTATCTCGAATCTTCTAACAGTTCTTTTACTCTCTTAATTTTTTCAAATAAATTTATTAAAAATTAATGACCAATTCAAGTGAAATTATTAAATTACACATCTGTCTTTCTGTATCTGGCTCATTAAAGTATATAACTTTATTTTAAAATAAAAAGAAACCTAATTGTATCTTTGTTTCCAAAATCCCATACTGACTGACTTTAAGTTATCTGGCTACTTTGCAGTATTTATAAAGGTTATAAGAATAGGAAAGGATTCATATATATCCTCTGAGACACCTTGAAAGGTGACTAAATACTGAGTAAGTGTCATATAAGAAATGATGCACTCACTCTCTGAATAGTGAAAGGTGATCATGGAATCAGATGCCTGGTGTGTTGATGTTCAAGCTACATGCTCTTCTCACCTCTCCCTCCCTGTTTTGCAGTACCGTGTAGAGTCAATGATGTTGCGTATTGCTAAACCAATGAACTATATTCCTGTGACACCTAGTGTTCAGCAGAGATCCCAAATGAGAGCCCCACAGTGTGTTCCCCTAATTATGGAGCCTGAATCCCGCTTCTATAGCAACTCTGTTCTCGTTCTGGATTTCCAGTCACTATATCCTTCTATTGTGATAGCGTACAACTACTGTTTCTCTACCTGTCTGGGCCATGTGGAGAACTTGGGAAAGTAAGATGTTTTTATCATATTTACTGTTGTTTCTGGAGATTTTTCTCTGTGTCTCTCTGTACTTCACACTGTTATTGTGAGGGTAATGATAGCACAGCTAACCTGCTCATTATAGCTACTGTATTAATTAGTATGGATCATGATAGGGTTAATTTTGTTTCATGGGTAGATGGCTCAGGTGGAGAGGTTCATGAACAAAGCTAAATCACCCTTATACCTTTCTATTTAACTGTCCATGACTATGAATGGTCTCCTTTAGGATGAAAACTATTTTTATTATAAGTCACCGTTTAGTGAGCAGTTTGAATATTATGATTTTATAATTTCTCTTGACTTTTCTTAGACATAGATTGTCATTTTATTTATTTTATTTAAGATTTTTTTTCTTTTGTGTTGGAAACTGGACCTACAGCCTTGTGCTTGCCAAGCATGCACTTTACCACTGAGCTGAAGCCCCAGCCTCTCTGCTATATGATTGTTTTGTTTTCAAGGCTGGGTCTCACTCTAGCCCAGGCTACCTTGGAACTTCCTTTGTATTCCAGGCTGGCCTTGAATTCATGGTGATCCTCCTACCTCAGCCTCCCAAGTGCTGGGATTAAAGCTGTGTGCTACCACCTTTAATACCTGGCCAGGTGTGATGTTTAAAAGCTGTAATTAGCTGTTAGTTTTCTTTTCTATGCAAGCTTATGTATGTATGTATGCATGCATTTACATGTGTTCCTGTGTGGGTGTGGGTACACATGTGCATGCAGTTGTATGTGTGTATTCATGTGTGTTTCTGTGAGAGTATGAATACATGTGCAGGTGTATATGTGCTTCTGTGAGGATGTGGGTACATGTATATGTGTGCATGTGTGTTCACATGTATTCCTGTTAGGGTGTGGGTACATGTGTACATGTGGGTGTAAGTGTGGAAAGAAACCAGAGGTTAGTCGCTCTTTAGCATATTTGTTTTTGTTGACATTATTTTTTGTTTTAAAGGTAGGGTCTTGCTCTAGCCCAGGCTGACCTGGAATTCACTATGTAGTCTCAGCCTGACATTGAACTCACAGCCATCCTCCTACCTCTGTCTCCTAAGTACTGGAATTAAAAGCATGCACCAGCATGCCTGGCCACATTTGTTTTTGAGACAGGGTTTTTCAGTGAGCCCAGCCCTTACTGATTTTATTAGGCTGCCTAGCCAGCTTGCACAGCAAGCACTAACTCACTGTGCTAGCTCCCCAGCCCATGTTTACTAATTCATATAAATTAAATCAAAGTAGCATTTTAAATTATTGTCAAGGGAGTGGATATTGTTCTTGAATTATAAGAAAAAGTGTTACTATTTTGTTTATTTGTTATTTGAGAGAGAGAAAGAGGCAGCTAGAGAGAAGAGAGAGAGAATTGGGCACTCCAGGGTCTCTAGCCACTGCAAATGAACTCCAGACACATGAGCCACTTTTTGCATCTGGGTTTACATGGGTACTAGGGAATTGAACTCAGTTCCTTAGGCTTTGCAAGCAAGTGCCTTAACCAGTGAGCCATCTCTCCAGCCCAGAGTCTTCCTTTTTAATGATGCTTGTGTATTCAAGGCCAGGTGTTAGAAGCTTATCTGACACTCTTTCATAGAGAATGTTGCAGAAATTGAATCAGTTACCTATCTTTATGAAGAAAGGAATTTGAAAACACTAGCCTTTTTATTTGATTTTTTTTCTTTAAGGTACTTAATATCAGCAGTCATATTGAACAGACATTTGGTATTTCAGTATAAATTTAGCTTTAAGTTTTAAGTTTCTTGTAGTGAATTATGAATAATGGAAAGTAAACATATTACTCAGTATATTAACCTGAGTTTAGATGTTTGAAAATGAATTTCAGATGGAATTCAAAAGATGCCTAAAAGACTGTACTATATAATTTATAAAAGTTTGTGCTTAATATTTTCTTTCTTAACAGGTATGATGAGTTCAAATTTGGCTGTACCTCTCTAAGAGTACCTCCTGATTTACTTTACCAAATTAGGCATGATATCACAGTGTCCCCCAATGGAGTAGCTTTTGTCAAGGTAATACTATCTTGTAAATGAAAGGAATCAATTGTGGCTTTAGCTTTTAGAGAGAAAGTAGTTGTTCAGATATTATTGGCAACTGGTAGAAAGCAAAATGACTACATTTACTTGATTATTTTATCTCATAAAGTCAAAATGATTTCTAAGAAATCACTTCAGAGAAATACAGCCTCTTTTTGGTTGAATTTAGATTTAAAATATTTTAATCTGTAATGAAATATTGAAAAAAGGAATGTGTATACGTAGCATCTGCCTTCTGGTAGAATTAACTAGCAATTTGATAATTAGAAGTTATTATAAAAATTTAAATTGCTTTAATGTGTATACTCTACTGACTGTTCATCTACATTATTTTAAGTTAAATTGAAATGATCTTAGATACAGTGATGCTCTAATATATTTATTGATGACATGTTGAAGAAGATATCCAAGCTAATGGTAGAGTCCCTTTCTTTGCTCTTTGATTTTCCCCTCAAAAAGAAACTGAAGAAAGGTTCCTAAGCTCATAAAGGAGAGGAAGAGGCTGAGAGATGAGCTTCATCTTCCAACCTCGTTCCTTTCTATTTCCTTAGCAGAGAATGGGTTGATACTAAAATTATGATACAGGATGGTTGATGGTAGAGCACAAACCCACCTTCACTCAGATTGATTCTGGTGTACTTATCTAATACATCTTTCTCTTATCAGTAAGAGGTAATGCCAAGCTACAGTTAGCAGTTTAGATATCAGGAAAATGTTCACAAAAATTCATGGTACTTTTCTGTCTTAAAATTTTAAGGTGCGATATTTCTGCTGTCTGATGTAGAAGTCTAGTTGGGGATATGGAAATTGTTTTTTTTTTTAATTGTCTCCCCAGGTGTTTTTTTAATCTGTTCTCAGGTAACATTTCTGCATATTTGTTCCCAGTTCTTTTTATATTTTGTTTTAAAACATGTCTCACTAACAAATCAAGAAAATAGTCTGATTTACAACAACCTCACACACACACACAACTAAGAATAAACCTAACCAAGGAGATGAAAGACCTCTGCTATCAAAATTATAAAACACTGAAGAGCTGGGAGGCCAAGGTAGGAAGATCACTGTGAGGTCAAGGCCACCCTGACACTACATAGTGAGTCAGCCTGGGCTATAGTGAGACTCTACCTCAAAAAACCAAAAAAAGAAAGAAAGAAAGAAACTAACTAAAGAATGAAATCAAGGAAAGTGGAAAGAATGGTGTTAGGATGACCATACTCCCCAAAAGCACACTATAGATTTAATGTAATCCCCATTAAAATACCAGTGACAGTCTTCACAGAACTAGAAAAAAATCATTTTAAAATTCATATGGATGCAATAAAGATTCCAAGTAGCCAAAGCAATCCTAAGGTAAAAGTAATCCTGGCAGCATCACAATGCCCATTGTCAGAACACCACAAAGACATTTTGTAATGAGCTGCACAGTGTCAGCACAAAAAGTATAATACAAGCAAATTATCACAAAAGAAATACAAATGGCCATAATGAAGAACAAAGTCAGGTCATTTTAACTGGAATTCAACATATTAAGCAAAAAAATAACCCAAGTGCAGAAAGATAAGTATCATATTTTCTCATGGACGAAGACTAGGGATTTGGAAGAAATAGCCTGCAAGTGGAAGAGGGACTGCTAGGAAAGGTGACAGGAACTGGAAGAGGAGAGAGACTAAGACCAGGGAGTAGAGGTGGAAATCAATCAAAATATGATATACATACAGATGAAAATTCACATTGAAACTTACTAATGTATATGATTAATATCCAGTAGTTATTAAATGAAATAGAACAAGGCTGGGGAAATGGCTTAGCAGTTAAGGCATTTGCCTGTGAAGCCTAAGGACCTCGGTTCTATTCCCCAGGGCCCACCTAAGGAGATGCACAAAGGGTCGCATGAGTCTAGAGTTCTCTTGTAGTGGCTAGAGGCTCTGGCATGCCCATTCTCTCTCTCTATCTGCCTCTTTCCCCCCCCCCCTCCTCTCTCATAAATAAATAAAATATTTTTAGGAAAAAAAGAAAGAAATACAACAAAGGGGGGAAATTTCAGCTGCCTCAAAAGGTACACCAAATGAGCTAGAAATTAAACGATGTTCTCATTGTCACATGTATAGCATGATTATTAATCTCTTTAGTAGTATTTTTAAAACTTGGTCTACATTTTGACCCAATGTGTAAAGCTTCATGAAAATAAGATATTTTAATATTCAGGATGTGATTGTCTTATTCCTAGGTTTTAATTGTTCAATTCGACATGCGTTATTTTGCACGTGTCCATGAATCATCAAAGTTAAAAGGCTGTTTGTGGTTGTCATTCCTACTGGCTTTTCATAAATTCTCCCTAGTCTTGATTAATACAAATGATTTTCTTGGCAACAACAAATTTTATCACCTCACTATTCATCCCCTCTTCCAGATTGCTAATAAATATAGGCCGGAGGGGATGGCTTAGTGGTCTAAGCATCAGATTTGAAATACCTAGAGTCCATGGAACTGCAGGTTTGAATGTCAGCAGAGTCAACCCAGCTCATCATTCTTCCAAGGTAGATAAATGGAGTTCCATGCAGATCACTGTGTGGGGTTTTAGGATAAAATTTTTTAAAACTGAGATTGGTTATGAGTGATACAAGTCCCATGTGTCTTTCTGGAAAGATGGGGGTCTCAATCAGAGTTTTAAACAGCATTTTCCTCTGATTTTGTTGTGTGACTATTTACGCACTGTTGGACATCCTCCTTCCTGCAGCTCTCTTGAGCGCACATAGAAATGCTGCACTAGATTTAAAAACATCGCAGGAACCATGTAGAAGAAAAGTCCTCTAAGAATCAGATACAAGGACTCTGTGTTGGCAGCTGCTCGTCCTGTGGCCCTTCTCTTGTTAGCATGTTCCCATTCATGAGTCACCCATTGTTACACTGTGTGTTTCCTTCTTAGTCACCCAAGTCTATTAATGTCTACGGGATTTCACACATTCTTTATTTCCTTTATGATAGCCTTCAGTAAGAAAGGGTGTCCTACCACGAATGCTGGAAGAAATTTTGAAGACTAGATTCATGGTGAAGCAGTCAATGAAGGCTTACAAGCAAGACAGAGCCCTGTCACGGATGCTCAACGCACGTCAGCTGGGACTCAAGCTGATAGCAAATGTCACATTTGGTTATACATCTGCTAATTTTTCTGGGAGAATGCCATGCATAGAGGTAACACATAGCTGTAGTTTTCTTGGAACTGTCATATGAATGAAAGACTAAAACAGCATTAAAATAATGTGCATTAAATAAACTTTAGTCTAAAAGGTTTCATTTCCATGATATATGTTTACTTTTTCTCAGACTGGGTTTATAAATACACATATTCTGAGTATTTGTGAATTTTCTCTATGAAAATTCTGTGCCTTTATTTCATTGATAATTTTTAAACTCACATACACATATTTTTATATACTCCATGTTCATCTGTTAGCATGAGATTTCAGTGCCAGTTTTATAGTAGAATTTACAACTTTGATACTAAGTAACTTTAGTTCTTTTTTATTAGGTTGACTTGTCCATATGTCAGAATAAAGAAAAAAATCATACCATATTTGCTAGTGTAGTAAGTCAAAATCTTTCTTTTGCAATGATTACTAGCAGTTGAAAACATTACTTTTGATAAAATGTGACTAATTTCTTAAGATGTTTCTTTGACAGAAATGTAAATACAGTGTAATATAATATGAATTTGCTAGTGATTGAGAAAAGAACAGAGTAGACTTCTGTAAATTATCTTTTCATGCCAAATGAAAGCTGGAGGATGTAGAGATACGCTAGATTGCAGGGCTTCAGAATCTCCCATAGCTAACAATGGGCAAAGTGAATTCTAAAAGCCCACTCATATTGAGAGCAGGAAGATGTCATCCCACTCTCATGTTGAAAAAATAATGAAAAATAATTTAAATGAAAAAATACTGTAATATGATTTTGTGCTTACTAGACAACACTTTTTGTTTTGTAATTATAGTGGCCATAAGCAATGCATTTGTGTTACATTTTATGTTTCCATAGTTGCGGGTGACATAAAAAATGTTCCATCAATCCTACATGTTCATACATTACTTACACATGAAAAACCCTGTTATCTATATGGTCTAGTAGAAAAAAAATGGAAGTGATACTACTACTACTGCAGAAACAGAATATCAAACCTGTGTTTTGGCTGTTTCCCTAATTTCTTCCCTACTTCACAACTTTAAAATTGATAATATATCATAGTAGAATATCTTAGTCCATTTTATGTGCTGTAAGACAATACTTGAGACAGGGTAGTCTAAGGTCAGAGCACATCTAGTGAGATCCATCATGCCATTCTGAAAGTCAGAAAGACAAGAGAGGACTAGATGGAAAGGGGCCCTACTCATTCTTGTATCAGGAATCCACTCCTGCAGTAACTAACCCACTTCCATAACCATTACATTAGTACCTGTATATAGAGTAAAAATGGACACTATCATACAGGTTGGAAGAAGGAGCAAATAGATTACTGACTGTGGTCATGTGCTTTCCCCCATAAACACACAGTGGAAAAGACGATAGTGTAATCAAGACCACAAAAACTAGCTATATCTAGAATATCAGTGAGAGAGAGAGAGCAAGGATTCTGTAAGAATATGGGGGCCAACCGGGCGTGGTGGTGCACACCTTTAATCCCAGTACTCGGGAGGCAGAGGTAGGAGGATCGCCCTGAGTTTGAGGCCACCATGAGACTACATAATTAATTCCAGACCAGCCTAGACCAGAGTGAAACCCTACCTCAAAAAGCAAAAAAAAGAAAAAAAAAAAAAAAGAAAAGAAGAATATGGGGGCTGGGGAGATGGCTCAGCAGGTAAGAGCACTCACAGTACAAGCATGAGGAGCTGAGTCCTATCCCTGGCACCCAGGTAAGAAGCTAGGCATAGCCACAAATGCCTGTAACTTCAGCACTAGCCTACACATGCATACACACGCACACACACCACCACCACCACACATTAAAGAAGACTATGTTCATGTTTTTTCTCCTATTGACTTTGTTTTTTTTCCTGATAAAGACAATGTAGCAGTCTTTTTCATCTGGGTGACTTTTATCCCTATGTATCCCAGACAGGCCTTGAATTTGTGATGATCCTCCTGCTTCAGCTTCCCAAGTACTGAGATTATATGCATATATAACCACACCTGGCTGAACTTTATCTCTCTTTTCACAGTTACTTTTCCCTTTAAATATTTTTCTTGTGCCTTCTCAGGACCCCAACTCTTATATAAATTATAAAATTCATTTTCCTCATCTACTCTTTTAGTTCTGTGTTGGAGTCACAGCTTTCAGACTAGGAACCTTGGCACAGAGTAGTGGGTTCAGCTAGTAATCACTTCTTTTTTCTTCTACCCTGGTTCTGCTGACTCCTTCACACCACCCGGCCTCCAGAAGCAGCTCCAGAAGGTCAGTCTTGACCAAGTCTGAAGTAAGAGCTCACTTAAATGGGCCAGAGCAAACAGCATTAGACATGTCATTGTGCTTATGAATTTATTGGTAAATATCTCAAAAGCATATTTGACTTTGACATAGGGTGGCTCACCCATATAACCATTTGCCCTCACACATTAAAAATGTATTTTGAGCCAGGCGTGGTGGCGCACGCCTTTAATCCCAGCACTCGGGAGGCAGAGGTAGGAGGATTGCCGTGACTTCGAGGCCACCCTGAGACTCCATAGTGAATTCCAGGTCAGCATGGGCTAGAGTGAGACCCTACCTCGAAAAACCAAAAAATAAATAAATAAATAAATAAATAAAAATGTATTTTGTTTGAAAGAGGCAGTAGGGAGCTGGGTATAGTGATACACGCCTATAATCCTAGCCCTCAGGAAGCTGAGGCAAGATGGCAAGCTAAAGGCTAGTCTTTTAATGTACCAATTTATAATTCACACTCTCAAGGTTTTCTGATATACTTGGTTGCAATAGAATTTATGAACCTAATTTAAAATCCCAATTAAGTTTCTGTACCTTGATATTATTATGTATCCTTTGTTTAGATACCTAATGTGTACCCAGCATACTATTCAATCCTACGTTTAGTTTGATTTAAACTTCGTAGTTAAAAAATGAAGCAGGGTATCTGCTGTTTGCTTCTAAATACAACAGACAACTGCATAGCTCTTGTTTTAACATTACAAGGGTAATGTTCCATAGAAGTTCAATAGCCACCTTCCCCACCTTTTAACTTTAATAAGTCTAAGTGAAACAGCAGTGCCATGTAGTCTCCTTAATTTAAGAATTAACGGGGCTGGAAAGATGGCTTAGGAGTTAAAGCACTTGCCTGCAAAGCCTAAGGACCCAGGTTCAATTCCTCAGTACCCACGTAAGCCAAATGGTGGTGCATGCATCTGGAGTTCATTTGTAGTGGTAGGAGGCCCTGGTGCACCCAATACTCTTTCTGTCTCTGCCTTTTTCTCACTCTGTCAAAGAAAAAAGAAAGAATTAACATGCTTCTTGTATTTGTTAGGACCTGGTATCTTTGTTTCAACAGCTTGTGCCTTGGTCATTGTTAAAGTTTGTTAATCGCCAATGCAAGATTCCTATGGATAATATTTGTATCCTACTGGACTTAAACTGAACACTTGGAATATATTTCTATCATTATGTATAACCAATTACAGTTCAGCATTTAAATACAATATCATAAACACTCTGAAAGCATTTTGAAAGAGATGCACATACTTGTACCCATCCAGAATGATTTGTAATCTAATTGGTCATAAAGGCATAAAGAAATGTTATGGATAAACAAGGCTTCTTTTTCCAAGAGGCAGATGTGCCTGTGTCCCATGTAAAAGTGTACAATCCATTGTACTTTGTGCTACACTCAGAAGCAAGTCTGTACTGATTGATTCTTTTATACTTGTTTTCTTGTATGTGTAGAATGATGGCATTGATAGCTATTTTGCTTTTTCGCATTCTTGTTTCATTTCTAGAAATAATTTAGTAATTATATTTAGTATTATATGTTAAAATCTATTGGCTTTTATTGAACCATGTTAAATTCTTTCCAATGTGTTTGTATTAACAGGTTGGAGATAGCATTGTTCACAAAGCCAGAGAGACTTTGGAACGAGCAATTAAACTAGTTAATGACACCAAGAAATGGGGTGCTAGGGTTGTGTATGGAGATACTGACAGGTAATATATAGGTTTGGTTTTGTTGCTTCTCTTCATATCTTCTTTTTGGTGTTTGAAATTACTTAAGGGTAATCCTGACTGACAGTCTACTCCTAATGATCCTTGTGTTCAAAGTTAAAATAGGTCGTAATTAACCAGGTAGAGCTTTCAGACACAAAATGTGTAAGCATTCTCAGCCGCACACTGACAATTCCCATGGATTCTCACAGGCAGCTCTGCCAGCTAAATAGTGACCTGCAGACAGACCATGCACATGGGAGTCTAGTTGATAAACAATGCCTCTGAATCTAAATTTCAGTGTCTCTTGACTTTTTAAAAAATTTAAACTATTTTTAAAAGGCAATTGCCAAGGCTGTTAGCTTTTCTTTAGGCCTCCATAATGTTGACCTTCTAAAAGGTGTATGCCTAAGACAAACAGAGTTCCCCATCTGATTCCATCTGCTACCTCAAAAAAAAAAAAAAAATATATATATATATATATATATATATATATATATATATATATATATATATGAATGAAGAATTCAAGCAAATAAAATCCAAGACTCACAATATGTCACATATGTTGTTGATTCTGAGTCTGGCTTCCTACCCTGGAAGTGTATGCCTTGCTTAAGTCCTTCCTCACCTTGAGAATCACTATTGTAAAAACTCCAGTTATAGACTGAAACAGGTCACATCGCATTTAGACACATGATATTATTTAGGCCAGCAGTTTTTATGCTGTTAGAGATTCAGAACCATATGAGTCCTTAAAATGTCTCTTGGGTAATGCTTAAGAACACATTTTCCTTGAATAAGAAATTTGCCTCAGCTCCCAACTAGTCAATAATTGAGCCGTAAATCCATGCTTTCTTTTTTGATTCCTCACAGGTGCTTTCTTTGTATATTCATTTTCACAGATATATTGTAATTCCAGTGAAATGGATTTGTAATGCCATTACACCTGAATTGTTTTTAACTTTTTAAAATTATTTTTATTTATGTGTGTGTTTCTGTGTCTGTGTGTGGGCATACCAGGGCCTCTTGCCTCTGCAAACAAATTCCAGACATTAGTGCTACTTTTTGTGTCCATCTTATATCAGAGGCTGGGGAAATGAACCCTAGCCAGCAGGCTTTGCAAGCAAGTGCTTTTGACCAGTGAGCCATCTTCCCAGTCCCTCATTAGAACTTTTGATCATCACTCATTTGTTGACCTATAAAACATAATTTGAAACCTGTATCATGGTAATTCAAGGCTAGGGCATGCATTCTCAACAGTAAAAGCATCACTCCAGCAGAGCACAGTTCTCAGAAGTACAAAAATGTCCTTGTATGGTAGTTCGGGTCCTAAAGAATTCAATCATATCTAAAAATATATTCTTCTTAATAATTACTTTTTATTATTAAAATTAATTTTTTTCATTGGAAGAATAATAGTGATAAAAATTTGAGGAAAGTCCTCCCTAAGGATAATTTGTAATGCTTGGTGTAGTGGAAAAGAATTCTCAACTGAGAGGCTCTGAAGTCAGTGTCTAGCTATAATCCTACCAGATTGCATGGGCAATGAATACTTTTCTTAACTTCTCTGAAACTTTACCAACTGCCTCATACTCAGAATGGAGAAATTTGGTAAGTGATAGCAAATGGCCATTGCCCCCCTCACTGAGATCAGCTACTAGAGTGTCACAAGGGCTCAGAAGGCTGTTTAACTCTAAAGCAGGTATTCATTATTCTCCCTTTAGAAAGTCATAAATGTGTACGCAACATATCATAGCGTTTCAGACTGTTACTTCATATAGTAGTGGTTGTCCGTCACATTCCTCCTACTCAGTGGGATGTGAATGACTGGAGTTTTTAGAATATTGATTATCAGACAGGGTAAGGAAGAGCTTCCAGCAAAGGCATACACTTCCAGGATAGGAAGTTAGAATCAGAGTCTCTCAGGAACTTCATCAGAATGTAAGAAAAAGTTCCTAGATAATTTTCATATCCCCATCAGTGCCCCTCTGTATGAAAACCATTACTCTAAGCTAAGTATGTACTTGAATGTCTTAACCTATACATGGATATTATTTAAATAGATACAAGTATCAGTGAAGACTAAAAATTCATTTTAGACCAGTTATCTCCACACGAAAACCTAACCACCTCTTATATCTGGCCTTGAAAAGTGAGCACTGGGCTGGAGAGATGGCTTAGTGGTTAAGTGCTTGCCTGTGAAACCTAAGGACCCCAGTTCGAGGCCCAATTCCCCAGGACCCACGTTAGCCAGACGCACAAGGGGGTGCACGCATCTGGAGTTCGTTTACAGAGGCTGGAAGCTCTGGCGCGCCCATTCGCTCTCGCTCTCGCTCTCTCTCACTCTCGCTCTCTCTTACTCTCTCCAATAGAATACATATGGTATGGTTCCTTTTATACAAAATTCTTGAAAAAACAAAAGTAATCTATAACAGAAAGTAAATCATCTGTTAATTCTGGGAGCATGATGTACTTTCTGTAAAGAAACTATTGTATTTTGTGATTAACTTAACTGTGCCATGTACAGCCTTGAACTTAGTCCAGAGATGATTCTGAGACTTACCTGTAGCTGCAGTATCAGAGCTTTATTGGTAGCTAAGCTTGAAATGGTGGCCATCTTCCAAAGCTGTACTAAGAGCTACCATGAGTACCTCAAGAAAGTGTGATAAAACAGGAAATCTGTGATAAGAGGAAACTTAAGGAAGAGCAATGTCATCTTTGGTTTAGAGTATTTGTTAGCCAGAAAAGTTGCCCTTGGTGAGATTTTTTTTTTTAATTACAATGGCTTCCTCATTACCATTCTGTATTTTAATCCCCTTAGTCTGTTTGTACTACTGAAAGGAGCCACTAAGGAGCAGTCTTTTAAGATTGGTCAAGAAATTGCTGAAGCTGTAACAGCTACGAATCCTAAACCAGTGAAGTTGAAGTTTGAAAAGGTAAGATGAATATTATATTAATCATCACATATAGAATTCATATACCTTCTAGAAATTTCTGACTTTCAGTCATTAACAGTATTTAGAAATATGTTGAATACTAAATTTTTTAACTCTAAATAATCTGTCTCCACCACCCATTGTTGGTGGCGGCAGCATTAGGGATGAAGCTCATACTAGGTGAGCACACTTATCACTGAGCTTTACCTCTCAGGCCCCCCACTGTTTTAAGCAATATCTTTACATATGCTATAAAGCAAACCACCCAAACTTAACAGTGTAAAACAACCAGCCTCTCATTCTGCTTGAAGATTCTGTGGTTAAGGAATCCAGAATGATGAGCAAGCTTGTCTTCTCCACAAGACCTAGTTCATTAGCTGGCATGATGTAGAGGACAAGATCCAACGAGTGGTTAAGGATCACCCACTTAACAGCTAAAGGATAAAGTCATCTAAAGCTTGCCGGCTGTCATGTTTGCTGGGCAGTGAAGGTCCAATAGGGACATCAACAGAAATACCTGCAACTGGCCTTTGCCCAGGGAAGTGTGTTCTTCCTTACCACATGATCACCAGCTTTTAGGAGTGAATTTTCCAAAGAGGAACATACAAAGTCTGTTTTGCTTTGCATGGCCCAGTCTCAACTTCACTTTAGGTCCCAAGCCACTCTAGATTGAAGGAGAAGGAGCATAGGCTCCATGTGTCAATGGGAAAATGTCAGTGTCACAACATAAGAAGTCAGCCACAGGACTTCCGATTATTTTCACTGTCCTTTTGATATCAAATATAGCTGTTTCTTCCTATATAAAAAATCTTGGAGCTGGGCATGGTGTCGCATGCTTTTAATCCCAGCACTCAGGAGGCAGAGGTAGGAAGATCACCATGAGTTTGAGGCCACCCTGAGACTCCATAGTGAATTTCAGGTCAGCCTGGGCTACAGTGAGACCCTACCTCGGAAAAAAAAAAAAAAATCTCAGGCTAGGGAGATGGCTTAGTGGTTAAGGTGTTTGCCTGCAAGGCCAAAGAACCCAGGTTTGATTCCCAGGACCCACATAAGCCAGATGCACAAGGTGGCACATGCGTCTGGGGTTCATTTACAGTGGCTGAAGGCCCTGGCACACCCATTCTCTCTCTCTCTTTCACTCAGGTAAATAAAGTTGTTTTTTTTTTTTTTAATCTCATGATGGCTGGTGATGTAGCTCAGCTGATAGAGTATTTGCCTAGCATATACAAAAGCCCTAGGTTTTACCTCCAGAACTACCTAAAACTGAGCATGGTGGCACACTCCTGTAATCCCAGCTCTTGGGAGATGGAAACAGGAAGATCAGGAGTTTGAAGTCATTCTTAGCTACATAGTTAGAGGCCAGCCTGGATACATGAGACCCTCTCTTAAAAACAAAAAAGTCAAACATATTGAGCCTTTGTATTTCTGAGTCTAATACGAAGATGTTTAACACAGTCCTGCCCTCAAAGAGCCAGTAAACTACTAAAGATAGAGCTTAGAAATGCACCTAATTGAGCATTTGTCAACTGACAGAAAGTCTCCTGAAAGTACTCTCCCTAGACAATCCAAGAAACATACCCTCTGGTAGCTTAGTTGGTATAGCGGAGAAATTAATATTGAATAGCAATGCAAGAACAAAAGAGGAAGAATAGTGTCCTCCTGGGTCTGATGGAGAAACTTCCTACCGGAAATAACATTGAATTGAGTGTTGCAAAACCCATTAGGGCTGAGAACACAGCTCAGTAGTACAGCCCTGGCTGCCATGAATGAATCTATGGGTTCAATCCCAAAACCTAGAGGAGTTTAGAATTGCAATAGATAGCATGAGTGTATAATCACTTTACACAGAACAAAGCAAGAACATATGGATGTGAGGTCGGAGAAGTATAATAAGGGAATATAGAGTAACAGGAGATAAGTCTGGAAAATAAAATTTAGCCCAAGCTGGGCATGGTGGCACATACCTTTAGTCCCAGCACTTGAGAGGCAGAGGTAGGAGGATCGCTATGAGTTCAAGGCCACCCTGAGACTAATAGTGAATTCCAGGTCAGCCTGGACTAGAATGAGACCCTACTTCAAAAAAAAAAAATATTTCTCAGTTCTGTGGGCTGGGAAGTTAAGATAAAGGCACCAGCATCTAGCATGTTGTGAAGGCCTAGCTACTTCCTCACAGCAGAAGGCCACAAAGGGATTGACTCCCCTGCCAGGCTCTTTTATAAGTACATTCACTTCCATGGAGAGGTAGGAGCTGTCATGACCTGATAAAGCCTCCCCCTTAATACTATCACACTAACAGCATGTGGAATTTCTCTCCTAAGGGAATACGTTTAAGCCATAGAAGTTATCAGGCAAGAGAGTGGCATGATCAGAGCTTTTTAAAGGAAGGTTGACCTCAAAGAGCTGTGTAAAATGGATTGGTGTTACTGTCTGTTTGTGTTGCTAGGACAAGCACTTGACCAGAAGCAGCTTATGGAAGGAAGGGGGTTTGCTTCAGGCTTACAGAGTCCAGGAGAAGTTTCACCATGGCAGAATAAGCTGGCTCCCTTCCCTATAGATCATAGCAGAGAGATACCAAACAGGCGGCACCACTAAACCAGCAAGCACCTACAACCAGGGCTCCAAAACTGTTCCCCAAACACCTTAAGGCTAGTTTCATAACCCACCCCAAACACACCTTAAGGCTAGACTGCAAGATCTGCCCCCGGTGACACACCCCCTGTAGCAGAGATCTGTCTGCTTGGGGCTCAAGTAGGAAGTTTTATTATCTTTATCATCATTATATTATTATTATTATTCAGAATGGGTGCTCCGGGGCCTCCAGCCACTCCAGATCCATGCACCACCTTGTGCATCTGGCTTATGTGGGTTCTGGGGCATCGAACCAGGATTCTTTGGCTTTGCAGGCAAGTGCCTTAACCACTAAGACATCACTTCATCCCTCAAATAGGATGCTTAATCAAAAATGCCTAAGTTGCCGGGTATGGTGGCATACTCCTTTAATCCCAGCACTTAGAAGGCAGGGATAGGAGGATCACTGTGAGTTCAAGGCCACCCTGTGACTGCATAGTGAGTTCTAGGTCAGCCTGGGCTAGAATGAGACCTTACCATGAAAAACAAACAAACAAAACCCTGAGTTATGGAGCCATACATTCAAACTACCTCAACTAGTAAGAGAATACAAAAGTACTTCTTACGTAACACACACTTGTGCAGCTTGAACTAGGAAAGAAAATGATCCTAAGAGGGCTGGAGAGATGGCTTAGTGGTTAAAGGTGCTTGCTTGCAAAGCCTGATGTCCCAGGTTCAATTCCCTAGTGCCCACATAAAGCCAAATTGTTTGCAATGGTACGAGGCCCTAGCCATGTTCATACATTCATTTCATGCATATATTCTTCAGTCTATTGCAAATAAATAAATACAAATATCTTTTTCAAAAAGACACTAAAGATAGTAGGCAGTAAAAGTGAGTTAGGAGGGCAGGGTTAGAAAAAAATAAGAGTGAGAAAGTAATCAGCTGACTTTCAAATGCTTGCCTTTGCGGGAAGAATTGTGCCCCACTAGTTATCAAGTCCAAGAGAACTCACATATGGTCCCTTCTAAAGAGTGAACCCAGTGAGTGCTGTGCTAGTGTGTGTGATACTGTGACACTCAACCTGTCTGGAAATATGAAGCCTGGTGTGCTTGGAGAAAACACCATGCACAAAAATCTTACCTGAACTAAATGACAGGCATAAAACTAAACGCTGCACGACACTCACAGAAAGCATAAACATTTAAGAAGGGCTCTGCATTTCTTCGTGATAAATGCTGATCTATAGTTTTATTTTCTTTCAGTGTCTTAGATTTTAGGACAAAATAAAAGACTCACTCATAACATCAATTCAAAGTATTCCCTCTTATTTTCTAAAAGAAAAAAATGTGTAACATTAATGTAATTACTTCATCTTAAATGGTTGATAAAATTTTCTATGAAGCCATTTGGAGACCAGAATTATATTTGAGGGAAGGTTTTTATTATGGGTAGAACATCTTTAGTAGGCCCTGCATTATCCTGGTTCTCTACTCATGTCAGTTTTGATAACTTAGTTGCCAAGAAATTGACTTTGCTTGTCAAATTAATTGACATTAATTGGTTTTCAACATTGTAGGATCTTTAGTGACATCCTTTCATTTGTGATTTTCTTTTTCCTTCATTACAGTTAAATGTCTATTGTTTATTAGATGTCTTAAAGAACCACTTCGTTAATTTTACTCATATTTTCTTCCTTCTATTTATGAATGTAGTTCACTTTCTTTTCTGATTTTTAATTTGGTAAAAGTGGGAAAGCTCCAAAGTGTATTCATCAGGCATGCTTAAGATTTGAGCCAGCATCCAAAGAGAAAGTAAAAAAAAAAAAAAAAAAAAAAAAGATAAGTTGGGCATTTTGTGTTAGAACTCAGAGAAGCTCAGCAGTGAGAATCTCTGAGCAACAGCCTGATTTATTCATTTTTAAACAAATTGTATTAATACAATCCTTGAAAGATGTATTTCCCTTTAAACCTCACTGTAGCTACAAGTTTTTGCTTCCATTATCATTTACTTTCATCAATGATCGTGACCAATAGGTTATTGGAAGTGTGTTAATTTCTAACTATTAGGGATGTTTCAGAAATAGTTTTGTTATTATTTTAACTTGGTTGCATTGTAATCCAAGGAAAACTATATGCACTGTATGTAAATTTATCTCATGTGGTCTATCTGTGTGGCTGTTCCAGGTGACCTTGAAAACCTGGTTTGTGGTTCTTGGCTAGTATATTCTGCAGATGTTCTTAGTTTGTTCATTGATAATGTTTTGAAGCCTTCTTTCTGTGTTCTCACTGGTTTCCCATCAGCTAGTTGGGTGGAGGTGGTAACGTCCCCACCATGGTCCAGATTTACCTCTTGTTTCATGATAGTACTGTCACTTTCTACTCCATGTTTTCTTGAAGAATTGATATCCTTGATCATCCCTGTGTTGAAGTCTACTTGTTCTGATAACATAGCTATTCCATCTTTCTTTTGGTTAGTATTAGCATGTACAACACTTTACATGCTCTAAACCTTTGTGTGACCTTATGTTTCATGTGTATTTCTAGTGAATGTCTTGCAGTAAAGTCTTACTGTTTATTCAACCCAATCATTTCTGCCTCTTAATTGGTATAATAAAGCCATTTACACTTAATTGCTTATTGATAAAGATTAAGCATTCCAAAGTATATACATGTCATGAACATTGCAAAAATACAAAATTTAATTTGAAAATTTAAAAAAAATAGATAAGCATTCAGGCCCAATGGTGTATACCTGTAAGTCCCAACCACTCTGGAGGCTGAGGCAAGAGGATCATTTAAACTCAGGAATTCAAAGTCATTCTGAAAAAATAAATAAGTATTTAAAAAAATTTTTTTGAAGCAAAAAGCTTAGAGACAAGGAAAAGGACCAAATTCCTAGTACATAAGTATTTTTTTAAATAAAATGGAATATACTGTTGATCAGGAACTTACCCTGCAAATTAATTCATATGATCATTTATGAGAACACTGTTTTTAATTCCTCAAGATTAAAAACATTCCAAATGACCCACAGTAAATTATTTGATTACATAAATTATGATAGTCTATATAGTAGAGTGCTCTGTAGCTACAAAGTAAATAGGCTTTCTGTGCTTTCTGTAGTAGGATGGAATATTCTCCAAAATAAATTACTAAATGTACAAACCAATGTATATGGTAACCTGCCATTGTAGGGAGATGAGTGTATATGTACATGTGCTTTCATAGACTGACTGGAAAGACAGGAAACTAGTAAGAGGATACCTCCGGGTTAGAGGAAATTTAAGCTAAGAGACTTCTCACTGCTTCTGCTCATAGCTTTAATTTTGTGCTATATGTAGGTAAAAGTAATTTAAGAAGATATGGTTGATGGCTTTTAAGAAAGCTGTATCACTTGAGATAGTGCAGAAAAAAGAAAGCAGTAAAGAAGTAATAATGTATTATGTGTGCTTTCATATCTAGGTTTTAAATGTTAATTGATTTTATCAATAATATTTAGAACATTTTTAATTAACATCTGAGAATAGAGAATAACTTAAGAATAGTTAAAGTGAAGGAAAAGTGATTATTCAGAACATTTTGTCATTTTCACTGCAGTTATATTTGCCCTGTGTTTTACAAACAAAAAAGAGGTATGTTGGTTACATGTATGAAACATTGGATCAAAAAGACCCAGTATTTGATGCAAAAGGAATAGAAACAGTTAGAAGAGATTCTTGCCCTGCTGTCTCTAAGGTAAGTTCTATGTGTCTTGTTTTCATCTGTAAAAGTAAGTAGTAGTTCACACTCATAAATCTAGCCCTCTGGAGGCTAAGCTGGGAGAATCACCATGAATTGAATGTCAGCCTGGGGCTATAGAGTGAATTTCCAGGTCATTCTGGGCTAGAGTAGGTGCCTGCCTCAGAGAGGGAGGGAGGGAGAGAGAGAGAAAGAGAAAGGGACAAGAAGAGAGAGAGGAAAAGAGGGAGGAAGAGAGGGAATGAAGGATAACTACAGGAGGAACTACGTGAATCTTGTTAATATTTCTAGTGAAACTTTTATTGTAGTCCTTAAATTCAGACTTCTTTCCATGTTTTATGCTTTGTTAAAATTATTGCAAAGCAACCTGAACTGATAAGGTTTCTCGCTTATCACCCAGATATGATGACAGAATGTCCTTCATAGAACAGCTCCCAGCAGTGAGGGAGCAAGATAAAACAAAGAATCTACAAGTTTCCCAAGTAACAACTCATTCCTGAATAACTGAAATTTCATATACTTAGATTATCAAGTATAAATTAGAAAGACTTCTGAATAGTGGTATTATTCCTAATTTCTCAGTGATGGTAATTTTCACTATAATAATTTTTTTTCTTTACATATACCCAGACTCTTCCTCTGTCAAACTAAAAGTAAGAGGTATAGGGCCAGGTGTGGTGGCACATACCTTTAATTCCAACACTTGGGAGGCAGAAGTAGGAGGATCACCATGAGTTCAAGTCTATGCTGAGACTACATAGTGAATTCCAGGTCAGCCTGGGCTAGAGCAAGACCCTACCTCCAAAAACAAAAACAAAAAAAAGTAAGAAGTATAAATGGGGATGATACAGTGTTCTTACCAGAGTATTAAAAAACATAATATGTGATTGCCATTAATATGAGGTATATTAAATATAGTTCCTGGAGGAGATATCTTCATAGTATATTCTTTCCTTAGATACAGAATTGTGTAAATATGAATAAGTTCCAATATCAGAATATGATACAGACTTTTCACCTGGAATTAACTTAAATTCAATCCCCTATATAAATCCACTGCATTTTGGATCATTTCCTAATAGAAATACTTCTAACATACAAAATTCTGACATAATTGTTTATCAGCACTATAAAAAAAAGGCAAAAGGCTAATTTCTTTTGTTTAGCTGCTTGGTGATATTTAAATTTCTCCTTGTCTGTTCTGTAGCTATCGTGTCCTTTCTATAATGATAAGTTTTTATGTGTTGTGAGCCTGGCGTGGTGGCGCACGCCTTTAATCCCAGCACTCGGGAGGCAGAGGTAGGAGGATCGCCGTGAGTTCGAGGCCACCCTGAGACTCCATAGTGAATTCCAGGTCAGCCTGGGCTAGAGTGAGACCCTATCTCGAAAAAAAAAAAAAAAAAAACCACAAAAAAAAATTTTTTTATGTGTTGTATACATGTGGGGCATGTGAACGTGTGTGTGAATTCGGAAGCCAGAGGTTGATGTCAGGTGTCTTTCTCATTTGTTTTCCTCTTTATTTTCCTGAGGCACGGTCTCTCACTTGAACCTAGAGCTTGTTGATTCAGCTAATCACCAGTTCTTTCACCTCATGTACACACTGGGATTATGAGGCAGCCCCTGTGCCCACCTGGTTTACTCCATGCTTCACGTACAGCAAGTGTTTTATCCACTGAGACATCTTCCCAGCCCTCCAGTAATAATAAAGTTTTTAAAAGACATGAAATCATGTCTGGTTTATCATTCCTAGAGTTTTCTGCTATTTAAGAAAAACCTGAATGCTTTCTGTTGCTCATCAAGTGTTTCTAAAGATATTCCAGTATCATTCTCTCAAACCACATGAAAGTCTGTTTTAGAAATAACAAGCTATGTAAAGCCCTAAAAATAAGATTTAGTTATATCAGTAAATTATCTGGGGTAGGAGTGGGGGGATGTATGTGGTGTGTAAAGTCTCAATAGTTGGTCCAGTACCCAATAGTTTGTTTTGTTTTGGTTTTGATTTTAGGGTTGTTTGTTGTTTTTCAAGGTTGGGTCTAGCTCTAATCAAGGCTGATCTGGAATTCATTATGTAGTCTCAGAATGGCCTCAAACTCAGCAACCAACTACCTCTGCCTCCCAAGTGCTGGGATTAAAGGTGCACATCACCATGCCCAGCCTTGATCTTCGTTTGTCCAATGTAGTATAATCTCACTGACCTGGAACTCACACTGTAATCACCAGCTTGGCTTTGAACTCACAGCAATCCTCCTATTTCTGCCTTCTGAGTGAGTGCTATGATTAAAAGGCAAGCACCACTATGCCAAGCTCCCAATAGTTTTTTTTTAATATTTTATTTTTATTTATTTATTTGAGAGGGCGGGGAGAGAATGGGCATGCCAGGGCCTCCAGCCACTGCAAATGAACTCCAGACGCATGCGCCCCCTTGTGCATCTGGCTAATGTGGGTCCTGGGGAATTGAACCTGGGTCCTTTGGCTTTGCAGACAAATGCCTTAACCGTTAAGGCATCCCTCCAGCCCTCCCAATAGTTTTTTTTTTTTTTTAATAAAAGTATAGCAAGGGTACTGGAGGGATGGCTTAGGTGCTTGCCTGCAAAGCCTAAGGTCCCATGTTCAATTACCCATTACCCAGATACACAAGGTGGCACATGCATCTGGAGTTCATTTGCAGTGGCTGAAGGCCTTGGTGTGTCCATATTCATTCTCTCTCTTTTCTCCTGTCTCTTTCTCTGTCTTTCTCATATAAATGAATGAAATAAGGCTGGAGGGATAGCATTCCCCAGGACCCATGTAAAGCCAGATGCACAAGGTGGCATGTGTGTCAGGAGTTTGTTTGCAGTGGCTGAAGGCCCTCGCATGCCCATTCTCTCTCAAATAAATAAAAATATTTTTTAAATAAGTAAAATATTTTAAAAATTAAAAAATATAACAATAATATTGAAACATACTGAGGGAAATTTTACCTTTATATGCATCTTTTGTCTTAAGATACTTGAACGTTCTCTAAAGCTGCTATTTGAAACAAGAGATATAAGTCTAATTAAACAGTATGTTCAGCGGCAATGTCTGAAGCTTTTGGAAGGAAAAGCAAGCATACAAGATTTTATCTTTGCCAAGGAGTACAGAGGAAGTTCTTCCTACAGACCTGGAGCCTGTGTGCCAGCTCTTGAACTTACAAGGTAATGATGCACAGCACAGCCAGGCCAGCACAGTCCTGGGGCATCTTCAAAGGCCCATAGACCCATACAGTTATTTTTCCACTTTCGCACAGGATACCTGACTGATGATGTTCCTCTGTACTTGTAAACTCTCTTCCTCTGGGCTTTCTTTGGGAAACAGAATGAATGAAATTATAATCTGTGATAAGTTTGTTTCGTCCATTTCAAAATCACTAGGCAGGGAGGCTGGAGAGATAGCCCAGTAGGTAAAGTGCTTACCACACAAGCATGAGGACTTTAGTTTAGATTCCCAACACCCACAAAAATATGCCAAGTATAGTGGCCCACACCTGTATTCCCAGCCCTGGAAAGGCAGAAACAAAATTCCTGGAGCTCACTGGCTAGCTATCCTGGCCATATGGGTCAGCTGTATGGTCAATGAGAGACCCTCTCCCAAAGAAGGCAGAGAGCAACTGAAGAAGACTCCCAATGCCAATCTCTGGCCTTCACGCATGTAATTGAAAGTCACTATACAGTCCTTAATACAGAACTGCCAAAGCATTTAGATGACATCATTCTGCAGAGACTGCTTAGCTAAGTTTCTCTTTGCTCTCATTGTTGGATTTATAACAGCTCTTAGTCTTAGATTCATACTACTTCCTAGGTAGCAGTCAAACACAGAGTAAGTTTGAAATTCATACAGCATTATCTACTTGATGCCAACTGAGTGAAATGTATGTAATTCTCAAAGAAGTAGCAACTTAATTTGAAGGTGCTCAAATCTGTAGATTCTTAGTGCTCCTTTGTTTACTTCTGACTTAATGTACTGAAAAGGTGCCTTCTGTAACCCTCTGAGTGTGTATCTTATTTGAATTTCAATAGGAAAATGCTTACTTATGACCGGCGTTCTGAGCCTCGAGTTGGAGAGCGAGTGCCATATGTCATTATTTATGGGACCCCTGGAGTACCCCTTATCCAGTTGGTAAGGCGCCCAGCAGAAGTCCTGCAGGATCCAACTCTGAGGCTGAATGCCACTTACTATATTACCAAGCAAATCCTTCCGCCTCTGGCAAGGATCTTCTCCCTTATTGGTATTGATGTATTCAGCTGGTACCATGAATTACCAAGGGTAAGTTTACTAAACACATGTACTTACAACTACTTCATTTCAGAGTTCCAGTATAACTAGATTTTATGTACATGTTATGAGAAGTAAAACAGGCTGGCCAAGTACTATAACCTCACAAAGATGTCAAGTGTTCCCAGTTTCCTAAGTCTCCTTTAAAAGAGACTTTTATCTATGAATACCTTCTTAGCGTCTGTCAAGTTACCCAAATCTGATTAGAACTATTAAAAGGAGGGCTGAGCCGGGTGTGGTGGTGCACACCTTTAAACCCAGCATTTAGGAGGCAGAGGTAGGAGGATCACTGTGAGTTCAAGGCCACCCTGAGACTACTTAGCAAATTCCAGGTCAGCTTCTTGCTGCTGTTGTTACCTTTGTATACCTGGGATAAAGTAACTGACCAAAAGCAGTAATAGGAGGAGATTTTGTTTTGGCTTACAGTCTCAAGGGGAAGTTTATGATGATAGGGGAAAGCATGGCATGAGTAAAGGCTGGACATCACCTCTGTCACAGCAGGAGGAATATAGCAGCAGGAGAGTGAACTGAGTTCTGGCAAGGGGGAGCTGGCAATAACACCCCTAAGCCCACCCCAACAACACACCTCCTCAGCAAGGCTCCAACTCCAAAATTGCCACCAGCTGAGGACCAGGTATACAAAACACATGAGTTTATGGGGGACATTGGATCCAAGCCACCACACTTGCAAAGCCTGCCAGCCTACGTTCAGTTCCCTAGTACCCACTAGGGCCTGATACAAACAGTGGTGCATTCTTCCTGTGTTCCCTCCCCCTCCCCTTGCCCCCACCTCCTCTCAAATGAATAGAGAAATAATTTTTAAATGATTCCCCAAGAATTTCAGTGGTAAACAACCACAAAATAACTCATAAGCCAGGTAATGAAAGTGAATGAAGAGCAAAAATTATTTCAGAATGAATGTTTTTGCTGGATGTGGTGGCACACACTAGTAATCTCATCACTCTGGAAGCTAGGCAAGGAAATCATGAGTTAGAGGCCATCCTGGACTACTTAGCAAGCTCTAGACCACCCTGAGCTACATAAAAAGACCCTATCTCTAGCCGGGCGTGGTGGCGCACGCCTTTAATCCCAGCACTCGGGAGGCAGAGGTAGGAGGATCGCCGTGAGTTCGAGGCCACCCTGAGACTCCATAGTGAATTCCAGGTCAGCCTGGGCTAGAGTGAGACCCTTCCTCGAAAAACCAAAAAAAAAAAAAAAAAAAAAAAAAGACCCTATCTCAAAGAAATTAAAGAGTATGTGATAAAAGTGTCTGGACATAGCCCTGCAGAAACCTGATGAAGAAGGGGTGTTAAATGCCACAACGTTAGAAGAACCCAGCAGTATGGAGGTTCAGGAGAGCTTTGCCTGCCTCTTCTTAGTTTACTCAGGAGTGATAGAATACAGTCTGGGTACGTTCTAAAATCTAGGAAGGTTGTAATAAGTATCTACTGTGGAACTTACTTCAGGTTAGCGCAGTCATTTGCTGTTACCTCAAACTGAAAAGTAGTTCATTTCCAGACATGGTAGCTCATGCCTATAATCCCAGCACTCTAGAGGGTGAGGTTGGAGGTTCACTGAGTTCTAGGCCAACCTGAGCTAGAGTAAGACTCTGCCAATAAATAAATAAGTAAATGCAGGTAGTATTCAGGCATGCTGATGGAGAAAGGTTGATATTAAACTATGCTTCTCAGTACTTTCAAAGGAAGGAAAAGTACAAGCTAGGAACCAGGTCGAAACTGAAATCCACAATGCTTGGCTATGCCAAGAAGCTCAGGTTTTATTACAATTTTTTTCATTTAATCACAAGCAGAATGTGAAGCCAGAGGCATTTATAAGAGACTTACTCAATGATTTATGCAAAGTGATTTTAAGATACCAGAAGATTCAAAAGTATTACAACATATTGTTTCAATGTATCAAGTGTACCAGAAAACAAATCTCTGCAGCCAGTGTTGACTTCAGCTGAAAAATTTCTTGGTGACATATAACTAATTAAAATTGAAATGTTCTAGGTTTATTTTTGCTGGAACTTTGTATTCTCCTGGCCCAATAGGTTGTTTTAAGGCTTTTACTTGGTTGTTTCTCTGCCCCAACTTAGGCAGCTTTAAACAGTATCCACTCTACTTGAATTTCTCCCATTGTCCTCTGAGGTCTCCATGGCCCTAAGTAATCACAGACATATGTATCTTAATCCAACAACTGACTGGCAGGAGACACCTTTTTCCCTCAAAAGTCAAAAAACAGTATATCTGATGATATTAAAATGTAAATTCCATAAAAGGAAAATCTTTCTTTTGTTGGCCCCAGTTTCTAAAACAATGCCGGACGCATTGTAGCTACTCAGTATTTGTTGGGCGGGTGAGATGGGTAGATGGGTTGGGTGGTGGGATAGATGGACAGATGAATGAACCAACCAGTCAACCAACCTGACGTGGCATGTGAATGGCAGCTTTGCTGTGAAAGTGACTTGGGTGTACTTTTGAACTGCTGTTAAAGATCCAGAAAGCTACCAGCTCCTCGCGAAGTGAACCTGAAGGGCGAAAAGGCACGATCTCGCAGTACTTCACTACTCTGCACTGTCCGGTGTGCGATGACCTGACTCAACATGGCATCTGCAGTAAATGTCGGAACCAGCCTCAGCATGTTGCTGTCATCCTCAATCAAGAGATCCGAGAGTTGGAGCGCAAACAGGAGCAGCTTGTGAAGGTAAGCCTGTGGAGACCTGAAGCCCCATGCAATCTGACGCCTCATGGAGTCCTGCCCTGGCTTACTTTTTTCTTTTTTTAATTTATAAAATTTTATTGATTTGTGAGCAGAGAGAGAGTATGGGCACAGCAGGGCCTCTTGCTCTTGCAAAGGAACTCCAGACACATGTGCCACTTTGTGCATCTGGCTTTACATGGCTCTGGGGAATTGAACCTGGGCCAGTAAGCTTTACAAGTAAGTGCTGAGCCATCTCCCCAGCCCTAGAGTCAACTCATATCAACTGTGAAATATGAAACCAATGTGAAAAGGGAAGTGAGGATTCTAAACTGATCCATTTCTCAAAATTTTAAGAATAATACAATTTAACTAAACTGTTAAAATGGCTATTATTACTTGGGTTTTGTTCCTATAGAATAGGATATCATATTTATTAAAGCCTAGAATTAGAATGCCTTGTACCCAGTGTCTTTTACAATAATCTTTTAAAAGTAATAAGAAAAGTTGCAGTTGTTTTATCAACACTTGCCTTTCTCATCAAAATTTAGTCATTTTAGGGACTGAAAAATGAGCCTGGAAAATTGTAGTTCTGAGAATCCAAATAGAAATTGAATCTTGCCACCAGAGATTGATCTAGGTACTCTTATGAAAGAAGAAATTACATAATGTGCATGCTATACTCAAAACAAGTAAGTGCCAAGCTGGGATGTGGAATTTTTAAAATGTGAGAACACTGACATAAATAACATGCATCTCTTGAAGTAAGCTGGAAAATTAAATCTAAAACTTCTCGCCCCTCTCTCGGTCTCTCTCACCATTTCTTGTCCTGTTCTTGTCATCCCCTTCACATGTACTATGTCTTTTAGGTCTGTGAATGTACATTAACCTCTCCTGCCTTCTGGTCTTTAAATGCCCTGCTCCTCTGCAGGAACGTGCTCCTCATCCCTGTCTACTCAGAGAGGGGTCAAGGTTAATCTTCCCTAGGATAGCCTCCTGCCATACTCTGCTTTCCTGTGATTATGTGTGTGTGTGTCTGTCTGTTTGTCTTCTCCACTACCACCAAGTGAGCAGGTGGGGACAGAAGCTTTGACTAATTCCAGCCCACAGTGGTGCTCTGTAAATATTTATTGAATAAATGAACAGTTGCCTGCTTAATGCGTGATTAAAGGAGCAATGTATCACTGGAGTCATTGCCAGCCATCTTTTAGCCATTCTGTACAAGTTTTTGTGATGGCCCTAGTTAGTACAACTGCTTTAGCTGTGTGGGGTTCTCAGCTTCTGTTGGTTTTAGTCTATTATCACATTGCAGTGGCCAGCTTTCAGTAGATTCCCTTGTTGAATCCTGGAATAGCACAGTAACAAGAGTTTGAGGCCAGCGTGGAACTACAGAGTTCCAGGTCAGTTTGAGTAAGAGTAAGACCCTACCTCGAACAAACCAAAGAAAGAGAGAGGGAGGGAGGGAGGAAGGAAGAAGGAGGAGTAGGAGGGGGGGAAGGGAGGGAGGGGGGAAGGAAAGGAAAGAAGGAGGGGGGGAGAGGGAGGGATGGAGGGAGGGAAGGAAAAGGAAAATTGGAATATCAAAGGAGAGAGAAAAACAGATTTCATAAAGGTTGGGAGCTGTTTTAAGTTACCTCCTTAAGTTAAAACGTAAGTGCCCTGTGGGGCTAGAGAGATGGCTCAGAAGTTAAAGGTATCTTCTCTTGCAAAGCCTGACACCCTTAGATTCCCTGGTACCCATATAAAGCCAAATACACAAAGTAGCCACATGCATCTGGAGTTCATTTGCACTGGCAAGAGGCCCTGGTATACCCATTCCCTTTTTCAGTCTCATTCCTCCCCCCTCCCCCCCCTTCCTTCCCTCTCTCGTTCTCTTCCTGCTTGCTGATAAATAAAAATATTTTTAGAAAACATAGGTGTCTATTGTTTTAAATATAGTGTTAAATAAAAGCCTGAATCAAAGTATAATGCTCAGAGTTTAAATCACCAGTAAAAGATCTTTAAATATTTGAGGGCTGTAGAGGCAAAGCCTAATGGCTTGGGTTCAGTTCCCCAGTACTCTTGTAAAACAAGTTGCACAAAGTGGTGTATGCATCTAGAGTTCATTTACAACAGGTAGAGGCCCTGGTGCACCCATTCATATTCATCCCCCCACTTTAAACAAATAATGAAATATTTATGTATCGTTTATTTTTAATTTTTTTTGTTTGGTTTTTCGAGGTAGGGTTTCACTCTAGTCTAGGCTGGCCTGTAATTCACTCTGAATTCTCAGGGTGACCTTGAACTCAAGGCAGTCCTCCTACCTCTGCCTCCAGAGTGCTGGGATCAAAGGTGTGTGCCACCACCCCCAGCTATAAAATTTATTTTTAAAACTTTCATGTAAAAAAAAAAAAAACTAAATATTTGAGTTAAATTTAGTGAGCCAAGTAATTCTTCCCTGTATTATTTACCTAGTAAGCACAGAGAGTTTGTAAATACCTGTTTCCCTGGCACCTCATTATAGCTGGAGTGCATGAAGCTGCAGCACAGTTCTTAGGAATTGATTTGAGCCATTGTCTGTCAAAAAGGAGGGATTATGAAGGGCTGGGGAGATGTCTCTACAGTTAAGGCACTTGCTTTCAAATTCTGCTGGCCTGGGTTTGATTCTCCAGGACCCACAAAAGTCAGATGTACAAAGTGGTGCATAAATGTGCCTGGAGTTCCTTTGCATCAGCAAAAGGCCATGGTGTGCCCATACCTTCCTCTACCCTCCCCTCTCTCTGCTCAGAAATAAATAAATAAAAATATTTTTTTATTTTTTTGTTTTATTTTAATTTATTTATTTGAGAGTGATAGAGAGAATGGGCACGCCAGGGCCTCCAGCCGCTGCAAACAAACTCCACACGCGTGCACCTCCTTGTGCATCTGGCTAACGTCGGTCCTGGGGAATGGAGCCTCGAACCGGGGTCCTCAGGCTTCACAGGCGAGCATTTAGCCACTAAGCCATCTCTGCAGACCATAAATAAAAATATTTTTAAGGGATTGTGGTTTTTTTTGTTGTTGTTGTTTTTTTTTCAAATGTGAGAGAGAGAATTGATATGCCAGGGCCTCCAGCTACTACAATCAAACTCCAGATGCATGCATTCCCTTGTGCACATGTGTGACATTGTGTGGTGGCATCACTGTGCATCTGGTTTACGTGGGACCTAGAGAATCAAACATGAGTCCTTAGGCATTACAGGCAGGCACTTTACTGCTAAGCCACCTCTCCAGCCCCCAAAAAAAGGGGTTATTAAAATTTTGTTATGGCCTACAGAGATGGTTTAGTGGTTAAGGCGCTTGCCTGCAAAGCCTAAGGACCCAGGTTCGATTCCCCAGTACCCGCATAAAGCCAGATGCATGAAGTGGCTCATGTATCTGGAGTCTGTTTGCAGTGATTAGAGGCCCTGGTGTACCCATTCTCTCTTTCTTTCTGTCTCTCTGCCTCTTTCTCTCTCAAATGAATAAATAAAAACAAAATGTGCCAGGCATATTGGTGCACACCTTTAATCCCAGCACTTGGGAGGCAGAGGTAGGAGGATTGCTGTGAGTTCAAGGTCACCCTGAGACTACATAGTGAATTCCAGGTCTGCCTGGGCTAGAGTGAGACCCTACATTGAAAATCCCTAACTAAATAAAGAAATAAAAATTAAAAATACATAATAAAATGTAAAAAATATTTATGTACATAGCACCTTTCCTCTCACATGTTTCTCTTATGCCTTTCAGATATGCAAGAACTGTACAGGCTCCTTTGACCGACATATCCCCTGTGTTTCTCTGAACTGCCCAGTACTTTTCAAACTATCGCGAGTAAGTAGAGAATTGTCCAAGGCACCATATCTCCGGCAGTTACTAGACCAGTTTTAAGTTATCAGTATCCCCGAACTCCAGGTGCTATTTGTTCAGTGTTTACCACTAACCTGCTGCGCGTGGTGCTTTCTCAGTTTTCATCGAGTCAAGAATGTTCCCTGTCTGTCATCTGAAGACTTTGAAGACCTTTAGGCTAACTGAATTGAAAATTACACTTGCTGATCTCTGGATAGCTCACTTCTGACAATGTATAAATTCCTCATTCTTTCACCTTTTTAACATTGTTTTATAATTCAGGTGTTGGATTTGCTCCCGTATATATGTCATCTTGTAAATCCATTTGAACCAATCATGTTTGCTTCCCTGTGGAAGGAACAGTGACAACCTCTTACAGAAAAATCATTTGTGTGTCTCCCTTGAACTGTCTGTATCAAGCTTAGATATATGTACTTAGAGATATCCATTCACTTTATAATTTTGACTGCAAAATATTTTGTAAATACACTTTTTTACTTTTCAAACAACTGAGTAAAATAATGTGCAATGAATTTTATACAAATGATTTTCGAGTTGTTTGGTATACTTCTAGGTTTTGCTTGATTCAAAAGTAGATTTGTTATTTTGATCAAACTGTGCAAACAGTAGTACCATGTGTAGCATTTTTGAAACATTATTTTCTAAAAAACGCTGTCTTGCTTTAGCTATTAATGGGGCATTGTGAGGAACTGTGCAAAGACATTTTTGTTACAAACCTGTGGGCCTGTTGCAATACTTTAAAAATAAAAAATTTTATTCCATTTTTTTGCTTGTTTTGTATAGACATTTCTATTGCTTCTAAATATGCTTAAAATATTTTCTTTCCTTACGTACTGTACAGTTAATCTTATTTGCCATCCCTTGAACACAAAATGTGTATTTAGAATATTTGTATAACTGTAAAAATGAAAGAGCAATGATGTGGTCAGTGCATTGTTTTTTAAACTGGAAATCATTTTGTTTTAAGAGTTAATATTGGAAACCATATTAAAATTGAACAAAATATGAAGTATAGCAGTGTGATTTTTATCTTGCTATTAATAGAATTATCTTCATCTGTTTATAAACCAAATTAGTTACATCTTATTTTATGCTTTCCTAATTTTACTGAAGTAAATTGAGGGACTAGGGGGTGTGACTCCATTGGTAGAGTGCTAACATAAGATGTACAAGGTCCTGGGTTTGATCCCACACTCGAGACATAGAGTCAAGTCAGGCATTCAAGATCATCTTTGTATACATAGGGAGTTTGAGGCCATTTTGGACTACATGAGACCCTGTCTCAAGAAAAATAAATTTAAACAAAAGATTAGAAAGCCGGGTATGGTGGCACATGCCTTTAATCCCAGCACTTGGAAGGCAGAGGTAGCAGGATTGTCACAAGTTCAAGGCTGCCCTGAGACTACATAGTGAGTTCCAGGTCAGTCTGGACTACAGCAAGACCCTACCTTAAAAAATAGAAAAAAATAAAACATAAAGCTACATAGTGAAACACTTTCTCATTTAAAAATTAAAAGGAAAAGCCGGGCGTGGTGGCGCACGCCATTAATCCCACCACTTGGGAGGCAGAGGTAGGAGAATCGCCATGAGTTCGAGGCCACCCTAAGACTCCATAGTGAATTCCAGGTCAGCCTGAGCTTGAGTGAGACCCTACCTCGAAAAAAAAAAAAAAAAAAATTAAAAAGAAAAAGCTGGGGCTGGAGAGATGGCTTAGCCGTTAAGCAAGCGCTTGCCTGTGAAGCCTAAGGACCCCGGTTCGAGTCTCGGTTCCCCAGAACCCATGTTAGCCAGATGCATAAGGGGGCGTATGCGTCTGGAGTTCGTTTTCAGTGGCTGGAAGCCCTGGTGCGCCATTCTCTCTCTCTCCCTCTATCTGTCTTTCTCTCTGTGTCTGTCGCTGTCAAATAAATAAATAAATAATGAACAAAAATATATATTTTTAAAAAAGCTGGAGAGATGTCTTAGCAATTAAGTTGCTTGTTTGTGAAGCCTTAGGACTCAGGTTCAACTCCCCAGAATCCACGTAAGCCAGACCTACAAGGTGATGCATGCACACAGGTGGTGTATGCATCTGAAGTTCGACTGCAGTGGCTAGAGGCCCTGACACACCAATTCTCATTCTCTCATAAAAAATGAAAATTTTAAAAAAAGATGTAAAAAGCCAGGCATAGTGGCACAGGCAGAAGTAGGAGGATCACTATGAGTTCAAGGCAGCCTGATACTACATAGTGAAATCCAGGTCAGCCAAGGTTAGAGCAAGAAACCTACCTCAAAAACCCAATTTTTAAAAAAAGTTTAGCTAATTCTTATATCCTGACTGCAAAACTTTAGGGTTAAGGTGGCGGGGGGGGGGGGTCAACAAATCTAAGGAAACATTTTGCATTTGCCCTTTTAGAGAAGAATATACTTGTTGGCAGATCTCATGTGCATGATGTATTTTGATCAGGATCCCCTCCTGTTTCCTTCATTTGTCCTGCCGCTCTCTGCTCGGGGCTGA
This sequence comes from Dipus sagitta, assembly GCA_036346955.1. Taxonomy (NCBI): domain Eukaryota; kingdom Metazoa; phylum Chordata; class Mammalia; order Rodentia; family Dipodidae; genus Dipus; species Dipus sagitta. The sequence continues at coordinate 35,675,570 of CM070775.1, forward strand.
GCGGTATGGAGAATGTCGACGACCCAGACCCTCTCCTAGTCACCGGAGAGAAACACACTGAGTCGGGAGATTTGTCAAAGCAGGATCTCATTTTATTGTATCAAGCAGGCACTTATATAGCATCAAGGTAGGGGGTGGGAGTCTTAGAACGGGGTGAGGATTAAGGGCCAATAATATTTCACCACGTTAGTAGTAGCTGGGTGGAGGCAGTTTTAGGTCAGGCCTTGCTGAGTCACTCCTATGCGGAAGTCACAGGCTAAAGACAGGTCGCCAAACTCTATGCAGGCTCAGGAAGCTCCACTGGGCCTCGAGTCCGGGCCTCTTTAGTCCCAACACCTTCTTTCTAACAGGTCCCATTTTGGTGTCTTTGCTGGGCGTGGTAATATGTGCAAGTCTTGCGCGGGTAATGACAGCCATTCTTGAGGCCATGAATGCAATGGCCACTTCATGTCCAGAAGACAGCTCTCCGCATCCTCTGGCTCTTACATTCTTTCCATCCCTTCTTCTGCAATGTTTCTGAGACTTAGAGTGGGGGACTAAGAGAGATGTTTTCATGTAGTGCTGAGCACTCAAAACTCAATTATTCTCAGCATTCTGACAAGCTTTCAGTCCCTAGTAGTCAGCACCCACTGTCAAGAGAAGCTTCTCTGACCAGAGCTGAGAGCAGCACTAACCTGTGGGCATAAGTGTAAATATTTAGAGGGCAGTTTGATGGACATAACATACCCATTTAGCCTAACAACAGTAGTAGCTTCCATGCTAGGGCTTTTGACTAGGTTTTCAGCAGAAGACTTGAATTCCTTCCCATGGAGTAGATCTTACATCCAATCAAAGAGCAGTTGATTACTACCATAACAGTCATGCCACTGTTGTACCGTTGGTCACATTTTGCCTGGCTGGCTGCTTGTGTAGTTCACTGCTGCTAGTTAGGACTGTTGATGACTTTTCTCCCCCAGCAACTTGCATAGCTCTTTCCAGCACTATAATAGCTAGTCAGCAGGGACAAGGCTTCTAGCTCAGCCCCACCGTGATTCTTGCAACTGAAGCATGTGGCATCTTCAGCAGTAGGATTTTATTAAATTTTTTTTAATTTTTTAAAATATTTATTTATTTGAGAGAGAGAAAGAGGCAAATAGAATGGGCATGCCAGGGCCTCTTGCCACTGCAGAAGAACTCCAGACACATGTCCCACCTTGTACATCTGGCTTTACATGGGTCCTGGGGAACCAACTCAGGTCCTTAGGCTTTGTGGGTAAGAGGCTTAACCGCTGAGCCATCTCCATCCCTGTTGGTGGATCTCAAGTGGTCGTTTTTACTCATACACAATTTATCTTCAGGCCAGGACCTTCAGAAACAAAGCAAAATGTGCATTATTTTTGAAAGTTTAAATGCCTATTTTTATATATACCAGTTTTTTCAATAGAAAAGTACTCTAATAGAGCTTGTCCATTTGATCATTCACAGAAATGTGGAAATGTGGAATAAAATTGGTAGAAGTCATTTCTTTCAACACATACCTCTCAAATCGTAGTCATAAAGGCATAATTAATCCTCTCTTTTGGGATCCTTGGTGTTTAGTAGTCAGGCTAGTCTTTGGATTAGGATTTTATTAGCCCTTGCATGAGTGAGCATTGCTGAAGTTTTCTCTGATTTTCATCCAAGTTCTACGCTGTTTGTCAGGACTTCCACATGTATCTTCTCTCTTAGCATAGAAACATAACATCGTCAACGATAACCATGCGTGTGTCATACTTGAACACAGCCATGCTAACATGAGTGTTCAAATAGCTCAGCTCTAGATGTTCAGCATATCGGCTGCCTTTAATGCAAGGAAATTCCTCTGTCCTCACTGTTTTTCTGTCTGTTTTGTTTTGTTTTGTTTTGTTTTGGTTTGTTTTGTTTTGTTTTGTTTTGAGGTAGGGTCTCACTCTAGCCCAGGCTGACCTGGAACTCACTATGTAGTCTAGGGTGGCCTCAAACTCACGGCAATCCTCCTACCTATGCCTCCCAAGTGCTGGGATTAAAAGCGTGCGCCACCATGCCTGGCTTTTTTTTTTTTTTTTTTTGAGTTTCCTTTATCCTGTTTCTTTTGTAATGATTCTCTTAAATATTTTCTCTGCATATACTGAGAACCAAATTATACAATGTAAATATGTAAATTAGCCTTAAAAATTAAAAAAAAAATCTATTTTTATTTATTTGAGAGAGGAAGAGAGAAGAGGGAAGAGAGAGAGAATATGAGCACGCCAGGCCCTTAAGCCGCTGTAAATGAGCTCCAGATGCATGCACCCCATTGTGCATCTGGCTTTACGTGAGTTCTGGGGAATTAAACCTGGGTCCTTTGGCTTTGCAGGCAAGTGCCTTAACCACTAAGCCATTTCTCCACCACAAAAATCAAACTTTTTTTTTTAATCAGGGGAGTAGTCAATTGTTTAGTTATAATATCATTCCGTCCTTTATTTTATTATTATTATTATTATTATTTTGGTTTTTTGAGGTAGGGTATCGCCCTAGCTCTGGCTGACCTGGAATTCACTGAGTCTCAGAGTGACCTCAAAGTCATGGTTAGCCGCCTAGCTCTGCTTCCCAAGTGCTTGGATTAAAGGCATGTGCCACCATGCCTAGCTGTTCTTTGTTTTTTTTTTTTTTTTTTTTTTTTTATATATATCCCCTCTCCCTCACTCCTGTTCTGAGGGCCCTCCTCAGTGGGGTTATTGGTATTCACTGGGGTCATGAAGGCCTCAGTCAGTCTCTGTAGAAGGGAATGCCTCAGGATACTCCTACCCATCCTGTGGCTCTTACGGTCTTTTCCCCCACTCTTCAGCAATGTCCCCTGAGCCTTGTGGAAAAGACAGAAATGTTGCTATAGACAGCAGTTGAGAATTTTCAGAGGTCGTGGTACTGGGAGGTCATCTTGCTTGTAAGGAGGGCTGGCGCACAGCATCCAAGACCACCTGCAGACTGTCTGCCCTGCCTGGTTGCCTCAGCCTCACATGTGTTACTATCAGCCGGTGATGCTCAAGGCTTGTGTCTTTGTCCATCTTGTGGGTTTTTTATATTTGTATGTGTGCATGTGCGTGCACTTCTTTGTCTCCTGCTGCTGCTGCTGCAAACAAACTCCAGAGGCATGCATCACTCTCTTGTATCTGGATTTTTGTGGGTGCTGGGGAATTGAACCCAGGCCAGCAGGCTTTGAAAGCAAGCACCTTGAGCCACTGAGCCATCTCCCCAGGCCTCATGTGGGTTTTTTCTTTTTTGGGTGGTGGTTGTGGCAGTTGGGTTTTTCGAATGTATATGTGTGAGAGAGAGGTGGAGGGGGAGGGGATACTGTTTCCAAGGCTGGCCTGGAATTGTTATGCAGCTCAGGCTATTAAGCTTTTAAATTCACTTCTGTCTTTCAGAATCATGTTCTTGCGTGTTTAGTCCTTTAAAGTGCAAACCACCTGGCTGTACGCGGCATTGTGAGGGCTCAGCTAGCAACAGAGGAAAGGAAAGGAGATGACAGCGCACAGTAGCCGTTTCCCCCCTCAGCTCAGGACCTCTTGGATACTGTGCGCACTCTCCTTACCTGTACCCTCGTAATTAATGCCTGGCTTCTCTCCCCTGACAGAATGAAAATTATTAGCCTTAACCATGTGGGTTGTATAATAGAGAAGAAAATCCCACACCATTATGCATCAGTTCTGCTTAGTTTCGTATATGAAAATAGTCATAGGTTATGTCTTGCATTTGGGATCTGAGAAGGAAGTCACGACACACACACACCACCTAATGGGCTTTTCTGTCTCTTTTCCTCACCATCATCCTTAGCTTTGTTCTTACTCAGCCAAGCCCTAACGGTGGCTTAGAAAGCAAATACCCTGCAGAGGAATTCAGCCTCATACAATCAGGTTTCTGTGTCTATTTGGCAAGAAGAAAGTGTAACCAGGAAGACAGATGGAGGCAGTTATGAAACCGAAGAACCACTGTGTCGCCTAGAACCTCTGCTTGTCTTTACTGATGGCTCCTTTGTTAGAGAGGACATGAAGGTGTTGGGATAAATGACAGGAGTGATGAGCCCCTGCTTTGGGCTTTCTTGTTGCATCACTGATAGAAATTCAGCCTTTGTAAGGCTTAATGAGACAAAAAGTGCTCACTTTCTTTGAAAGCGGAGTATCATCTGCCTCTGGTTACCCAATGTCAGCTTTATGAGCAAGAATATGACACAAATTTAAATGTTAGTACTAACACAACGCCAGTCTCTCCAAACACTAAAATCATGAGGCCTGAGATTCTGTCTAGTTTGTCCCCAACATATCCCAGCATCAGTGCACCACCTGGCACGTGGAAATAACTGAAGCATGAATTAATGGATTAAAAAATGTCTGCCAACCAGAGTAGTCACTGCAGCTACTGCAGGGAAGTGGAAGCCAGGTCATGGGACCAGCAAGCGGCAGAGCACAGGAGTTGAATTACCTACTGCAGTCAAAAGGTCAGTTTGCCTAGGGCACCTGTCAAACAAATGCAGCATGGCTTAAGTGAGAGAGCACAGGCGCAGTCACACACACCCTCAGTGCCAATTCCAGCTCCACAAGAGGAAAAACCTCCCGTAAATCCTCTGATGGTACTAACACCTGCTCTTAAGGTGCTTGGGCTTCAGGAAGCACAGTGTTCTAGGTGTGGCCAGTTTCTATATAACTAAGCAGGTTCTGGTGTAAGTGTATGGATACATCCAAAATTGTCCAGTTCCTGAATTCAAGCCCTTATAATAACTGGAAGTTAACATACATAGATGCATATGTAGTTAAAGAGAAGCTTTTTGCTTATCTTAAAGCTTAGGTTATCAAAAATTACACTCCTTTTTATATTGATACCAATAATCTGTTTAAAAATAAAGCTGTGGGGACTGGAGAGATGGCTCAGTGGTTAAAGCCACTTGCTTGCAAAGCCTGATGGTCTGGGTTCAATTCCCAAGTACCCTCGTAGAGCGAAATGCACAAAGTAGTGCATGCATCTGGAGTTCATTTGTAGTGGCAAGAGACCCTGGTTTGCCCATTCATATTCTCCCCCACCTCTCTCTCATTAATAAATATATTTTTTAAAAAATTAAGCTGTGGAGCCGGGCGTGGTGGCGCATGCCTTTAATCCCAGCACTCAGGAGGCAGAGGTAGGAGGATCGCCGTGAGTTCGAGGCCACCCTGAGACTACATAGTGAATTCCAGGTCAGCCTGGGCTAGAGTGAGACTCTACCTCAAAAAAACCAAAAAAAAAAAAAAAAAAAAAAAATTAAGCTGTGATGCCTAGATGCACTGGGCCCCAAACTGAATTACCAGCCCTGCAAAATAAAGGAAAATGAATTAAAGTTGACACATGTGTCATGTCAACTTTATTTCTTTTCTTTTTTTTTTTTTTTTTTTTTTTTGAGACAGGGTTTTAACTATGTGGCCCAGACTGGTCTTGAACTCATGACCCCGTCATGAGTCTCAGTCACCTGAGGGCTGAAGGCATGCACCATTTTGCCCAACGATATACTCAATTTTTAGTTGTCAATTAAAACAAATTAGTTTAAAAGCATAGCATAGTAGAGAAGATGTATGAACACATGACTGGGAAACAAAAATAATAGTAAAAGTGGTTGCCTCCATTAGAGTGGGTTGAGGGTCAGAGAGCAATGATGATTTTTGTTTGTTTGTTTGTTTTTTAATTTTTTTGTTCATTTTTATTTATTTATTTGAGAGTGACAGAGAGAGAAAGAGGCAGATAGAGAGAGAGAGAATGGGCGCGCCAGGGCTTCCAGCCACTGCAAACGAACTCCAGATGCGTGCGCCCCCTTGTGCATCTGGCTAACGTGGGTCCTGGAGAATCGAGCCTTGAACTGGGGTCCTTAGGCTTCACAGGCAAGCGCTTAACCGCTAAGCCATCTCTCCAGCCGATTTTTGTTTTTTGACTTTTTAAAAATAATATTTATTGTTGCCGGCCATGGTGCCTTCAATCCCAGCACTTAGGAGGCAGAAGTAGGATCACTGTGAGTTTGAGGCCACTCTGAGACTACATTCCAGGTGAATTCCAGGTCAGCCTAAGCTAGAGACTCTACCTCGAAAAAAACAAAAAAAAATTATATATACATACATATATATATATATGTATATATATATATATAATATATATATAATTTCACACAGAAAGAGAGAATGAGCATGCCAAGGTCTCTATCCACTGCAAATGAACTCCATCTGGCTTTACGTGGGTACTGGGGAATCAAACCCAGGTCATTAGGCTTTTCTGACAAGCACTTTAACCACTGAGCAATCTCTCCAGCCGAATAATGTTACTTTTGAAGTTCACTTTGTTTGCTGTTTACGGTTGTTTTATTGCTACATGTGCCGGCCTGCAGCACAAGTCGAAACAGTCCTCGAAGGAGGGAGTGGGAATGAATCTGAGACAAGAACACAAGGAATGGAGCCAAGACAGGTTCTGATCAAGGCTCAGGTTTATTCAGTCAAACACAAGCTTAAATATACAGAAAATAAAACTTTCTCAAAACAATGCCTTCATGTCTGAAGTCTGCTCCACCAAGGCCGTTAATGCCTCTGTGTCTGAAGTCTGCTTTACCAAGGCCGTATGATAAGGCCTCTGTGCCTGGAGATCCAAGACCAGCTGCAGTTCCCAAGGTCTCAGAGAAGCTGCAGCTCCCAACATCTCCCCCTTCTATATTTATTAAAAGAAGCGACTGTGCCTGTCTTAGGTTGTCAGAGGCAGAAGAACATCCTTACCCGTCATTGGACAAACGTATTATCCTTCAATACGTGCCCTGTCTTAGGTTGGATGCCTCCCCCCCGATCTTACCCGTCTCTGGCTACCAGCCGGATAAAATTCAGGGAGAATTAGGATAAAGTCTGAGGGAGCCAAGGACGTGTTCTATAGTGCATAGCTCGGACCTCTGCACGAACATTTACAATAGACCTCATTAGACACTTGAAGAAAATAGGCAATAGGCATAAGAGAAGCAGAAGGCAAACTCCCACAGCTGCAAAGCTGCCTATCCAGGAACTCAGAGAGTCCCAGCCAGGCAACACAGACTTAATTGCAGCAATTAAATCATTAGCGGCCTTAGTGGCATCAAAATCAAGATGACTCTTCTGTATAGCTAGAATTTCTGAATGTAAACTAACCAAATCTAACGAAATGTTATCATGGTGCCAAATTCCTTCTAAATGCATTTTGACCTTTACCCAATCTTCATAACTAGCATTGTAAGTTTTAGAAGTGATGCAGATCCATTGGTAATTTGCATGGCATTCCAATCGAGCTCTAATCTTCAATCCTTGAATTTGCTCTCCTAAATATGTCACTACATCAAACAAAGCATCTATTTTTTCTTCTAACTTCTTATCTATGGTTACTTGAGTTCCCAGAGCAACAGAAACATTTTTAGCTAGACTATTAACAAAGTGTGCAGTATGAACTTCTTGTGCAAGAGCAACAGCAGCAGTAGTAATAGAAGCTAACAATGTAATAAATGCAGAAATCCCAGCAATAATTAAACCTATAACTCTCTTTTGTCTACTTAAACTATTTTTAACCTCCTCTAGTATTTGAATACCCTTGTCAGCATACCAAGGCTTAGAAAGATTTACAGGAATCATAACAAATGCAGGTTTTTTGACAATTATTACAGTTTTAGAATCATGAGAAATACAATTGGACAGACTACAATTATCACAGGTAACATAAAACATTCCTTCAGACCCATGATGCCAAGTAATATTTATATTTCCTATCATCAGGGCATAAGGTGGTGTAACACAGGCCATAACAGTTCCCTCTGGAAGACTATTTGGATTATTGCTGTCAGATGTAATCTTGATACCTCCCATAGCAGCAGCAATTTTCCACACGTAAGTTTGCTGATGTCCATAGTCTGACCACCAAAGTCCTGAGGACAGTCCATTAGACTTCACTGTAAGCAAGATGTAGATGACACCATATTATCAGGATCAACAGTGTCCTCTTGTTCAATCTCATGGCCTGCATACCGGACCAAGTGTTCTGGCAACCATCTGGCTCCATTTTCTTTCTGTGAAAAAATACAAACAGATCCTCGTCCCCATATTAATACAGGGTCGGGTCCACTCCATTTGTTAGTCAATGGATCTTTCCACATTACTTTAGCATAATTAGTTTTAGTTTGTGCATGCCAAAAACGGTCAGCAGCAGAAAACCCTTTTGCATCCAAAAGTAAAAAATTTAAAATAAATAAAGTATGATTTAGCCATTTTGTTACTGATCCCTGTGTCATTTCCCCCTTTTTTGTTTTTTGTAACCAGATTTTTAATATTCCATTTGCTCGTTCAATGATACCTTGTCCTTGGGGGTTATAAGGAATTCCAGTAACATGTTCAATATTAAAAGAAGAACAAAAGTGCTTAAATCCTGCACTTGTATATCCTGGACCATTATCTGTTTTTAGTTGTTTAGGTACTCCTAGAATATTAAAAGAATGAAGACAATGAGCAATAACATGTTTAGTAGCTTCTCCTGTTTGAGCAGAAGCACAAATGAAACCAGAATAAGTGTCAATAGAAACATGTACAAATTTCATTTTTCCAAACTCAGGAACATGAGTTATATCCATTTGCCATAAGTGGCCAGGAGTCAAACCTCGAGGATTGACACCATGGTGTGGCACAGGTAAAAATGTGAGACATTGTTGACAATTTTTAACAATCTGTCGTGCTTGTTCACGTGTAATTTTATATTTAAGACGTAGAGTATTAGCATTGAGATGATGAAGCTTATGAGCATTAATAGCTTCTTCCACAGAAAAAATTCTAGTAGCCTCATCTGTAATAGCATTTCCCTGAGCTAAGGGTCCGGGGAGGCCAGAATGAGCACGAAGGTGTCCTACATAGAAAGGGGCTGAGCGCTGGAGAATCAAAAGTTGAACCTGTGCAAACAAATTGTAAACAGTAGAAGAAGGACTTATTCTACTACAGGTTTCTAAATAAGGAACTGAGCGGACAATATATTGGCTATCAGTGTAAATATTAACAGACATAGTAGCAGTATGTTGTAATAAAGCTTTAAAGGCTGCCAGTTCTACAAACTGTGCAGATTTATAAGGAGTATTAAAAGTATATGTTTGTCCATTTAAAGAATAAGCAGCTAGGCCAGAAGAAGATCCATCTGTAAAAGCCAACATAGCATCCTTGATAGGAGAAAATTGTGTATTGCAAGGAAAAATGACTTGATGTTGCATGAAGAACTGAATCAATTTATGTTTAGGGTAATGATTATCAATGCTTCCTGCAAAACCTGCCATGGATAATGCCCAAGTATCTGAAAAAGCAAAAAGCCAAGAAACCTGTTTTGAATTATAAGGCTGACAGATAACCTGTGGTTCTATTCCAAAATATTTAATAGAATTAGCCCTTCCTTCCATCACTACTTTAGCAACATCATCATAATAAGGAGTGACAGTTCTTGGAGGGGAAGATGCAAGATGCACCCATAGTATAGGGGCTCCTTGCCACAACAATCCTGTTGGAGTATATGGGGTGGGAAATACAAGTAACCACAACTCTTTACTATAGTCAATATAAGTGATAAATTGTTCTTCTATAGCCTTTTGTACTGTAATTAATGCTTTAGAAGCTTCAGGTGTAAGAGAACGAGAAGAAGAAGGATTAGAGTCCCCCTGTAGTATATTAAATAAAGGTTTTAATTCATGAGTAGTAAGTTTTAAGTAAGGCCTAATCCAATTAATATCTCCTAACAATTTCTGAAAATCATTTAAGGTGGTAAGGTTCTGTGTTTTAAGAGTAACTTTCTGTGGTTTAATTTGTTTTGGATATAAATAAAACCCAAGATAAGAAAAAGGGGAATCTTCTTGTACCTTTTCAGGTGCAATTTTTAATCCCCACATAGTGAGCTGTTGTTCCATGTAAGAAAAACAAGTCAAAACATCTGTCTTTTCCTTTCCAGCTAGTAAAATATCATCCATATAATGAATAATATATATTTGAGGAAATTTGCTTCTTGTAGAAGCTAAAGCCTTAGCCACAAATTTCTGACATAAAGTTGGACTATTAGCCATACCCTGAGGGAGAACTTTCCATTGATATCTTTTCATAGGTTCCTTAGAGTTACTAGAAGGAACACTAAAAGCAAAACGGCAACAATCTCGTGGATGTAAAGGTATAGTAAAAAAGCAATCTTTTAAGTCAATAATCATTTTAGAAAAGTCAGCTGGAATAGCTACAGGACTAGGCAGACCAGGTTGCAATGCTCCCATTAAATGCATAGTAACATTCACAGCTCTCAGATCTTGTAGTAATCGCCACTTTCCTGATTTCTTTTTAATGACAAAAATTGGTGTATTCCAGGGTGAAGATGATTCCTCTATATGCCCTGCCTCTAACTGCTCTTGAACTAACGTTTGAGCAGCTACCAGTTTTTCCCGTGTCAAAGGCCACTGATCCACCCATACAGGATCATCAGTTTTCCAGCAAATAGGCTCTGCGTGGGGTGGCACGGCCTGACCAGTGGCCACTAGGGGAAATACCCCAGCCCTTGATGATTTGTATTAGAAGCTACTTGAATAGGTAATGAGTCACCTTGTCCCCATTTTCCTAATCCTTTACCAGGCAAGTAACCCTGTTTAAGCATTTGAGCAGTAACAATTTCATTAGGACTACACATTAACAATTTCATCTGACTTAAAACATCTCTTCCCCACAGGTTTAAAGGCAAACTGTCTATAATGTAAGGTTTACAATACCCAGTATTTTCTTTCTCATCTTCCCAAAGTAATTCTGCAGCACTCTGCTCAGGACAAGAGGATTGTCCAATACCTCTTGATTCAGTCCCTGTAGGATTCTTAGGCCAAGAAGCAGGCCAATGATTATCAGACAAAATAGTAACATCAGCTCCAGTGTCTATTAACCCTTCAAAATGCTTCCCATTTAATTTTAAAGTTAATTTTGGACGTTCCTTACTGATAGGTTGAACCCAGTAAGCATCTGATGAACCAATTCCTTGAGTCCCTCGACCCTGAACATTAGCAACCCTTCCAGTTCTTATCATAGGAAGGAGCAACAATTGAGCTATTCTCTGACCAGGCAATATTGTAAAGATTGTTTTTGGAGAAGACACCATAATTTTAAGTTTTCCTGTGAAATCTGCATCAATAACTCCAGGTGCTATTTGTAATCCCTGCATAGTACTGCTACTTCTTTCCAAAATTAAGCCTACACTGTCCTTTGGCAGTGGGCCACATACTCCGGTAGGCAATGCTTGAAGTCCCATTTCTGGAGTCAATACTGTGTAGGTGGAGGAACTGAGGTCGAGTCCAGCACTCCCTGGGGTGGCTCGGAGAAGTTGGGAGACTGGCTGTAACTGGCTGTTTGAGGAACGAACTGAATTTTTCCATAAACTTGTCTTTGCGGGGCCTGGGGCTGGCCCCTCCTCCCGTTTCCCTGCTGCTGGACAATAGGGTTGCCATCTCTATCTGGTTTAGATCTACATTCATTTGCCCAGTGTTTTTCTCTTCTGTACCTTGGGCAAAGACCGAAAGCTGGATTATTGGGATTTCCATTCTTTCTTTTAATTGGACAATCTTTTTTCATATGTCCTAATTTTCCACAAGAAAAGCACTTGTCAGATCTTGCTGCAGTGGCGGCCATTTGAAAAGGAATTCCTTGTAATGCTGCAGCCATGGCTATCCCCTGCGTATAGCTAGGGCCAATATCAGCACATAATCTAATATATCCTTGTAGATCAACTTTCTTTCTATAAGGCCGTATAGCTGCTTTGCAAGCACTATTTGCGTTTTCATAAGCAAGCTGTTTTACAAAGTCCATACCAGCACCAGCATCTCCAAATACTCTCCCTGCTGTTTTTATCAATCTATCAACAAAATCAGCATAATTCTCATCAGGACCCTGTATAATCTTAGTTAAATTCTCCCCCACAGCCTCTCCTTTTGAAGGAAGAGTAAACCACGCTTTACGAGCTGCTGTGGCTATTTGTTGATAAACAGCACGGGGATATGCAATTTGATTGTCATTCCCAGCATAGTTTCCTTCCCCAGTAAGCATATCAACATTCCAATTACCATTTCCTGCCTGTTGATTCAACATTGCAGTCTTTTTGCATAAATCATAGAATTCTACTTTCCAAATTAAATATTCTCCTCCTGATAAACAAGCTTTGCCTATAGATTTCCAATCATCTGCTGTTAGAATTTTCCCTGCCATCGCTTCTATAATTGACATGGTATATGGTGACGTAGGTCCATATTGTGCACAAGCTATTTTTAATTCTTTTATGTCTTTAAAATTAAAGGAAGCATATTGCCTCATCATTTGATCGCCTTGTTGAAATTCAATTACTGGATAGGCCAGTGGGAAGGCTCGTGCTTCCTCATCACCTTCTTCTATGGCTTTCTGTATCGCCCTTTCTAAGGGAGAGCAATTAAAAACAGGCTGAGTAGGATGTAATGAAGATGTGTAGACAATTTCAGAAGGCTTCTTAATAATACTATCTAACTCATCTTTCAACTTTCTTTTTTCTTTCTCCAGGTTTACTCTCTCCTTTAAAGCTGCCACCTCATTTTTTAATTCTGCTACATATACTTGTGTGGAGGGCATAGGGGCAGAGGGACGTGGTGGGTCCCTATCTGCATGATAATTAGCAGTCTCTTCTTCTAATTCTGCTGCTTTTCCTGGCTCTAATTCCTCCTCTTCCTCATCACTATCTTCCTTAGAAACTTGTAAAGATTGCAATGTTTCATGCAATTCTTCGTAAGTTACAGGTGTCCCTTTTTCAGAACTTTGATTTCTAATTTCTTCAATGACATCTTGAGTAAGATCTAACATTTGCTTCACTAAACTATCTTTTGTGCCTGAATCCAAGGCATCCTTTATCAAGGACCATAAGGAAAAGGCAATTACTGGGACCTTGTTAGGACCATGAATTTGTAAAAAGACATTTAATTCTTTCCCTACTTTCTCCCAAGCATCTGAATTAACATTTCCCTGTTCTATAAACCAAGGGCTCGTTTTATTAACGAAATCAAAAAATTTGCTTAAAGAACTTGATGCAATCCCAATTCCTTGTGCCTTTAAAATATCTTTTACTACAGCAATTAGCTCCTTTTTACTCTTTGCTTGTCCCATAATTGCGCCAACTTACCTGATTCCAGAAGACTGAGCGGGCGACTACAGTCTTCTTTTTAATCTTTACTTCTTCCGCGGATCCTGAGTTTTTGTTGGCGTTCCTCACTGAGTTCCCTCGTATTCAAAGTCCCTGTTCCGGGCGCCACTATGTGCCGGCCTGCAGCACAAGTCGAAACAGTCCTCGAAGGAGGGAGTGGGAATGAATCTGAGACAAGAACACAAGGAATGGAGCCAAGACAGGTTCTGATCAAGGCTCAGGTTTATTCAGTCAAACACAAGCTTAAATATACAGAAAATAAAACTTTCTCAAAACAATGCCTTCATGTCTGAAGTCTGCTCCACCAAGGCCGTTAATGCCTCTGTGTCTGAAGTCTGCTTTACCAAGGCCGTATGATAAGGCCTCTGTGCCTGGAGATCCAAGACCAGCTGCAGTTCCCAAGGTCTCAGAGAAGCTGCAGCTCCCAACAGCTACATGCACATATTGCCTATTTAAAACAAGTTTCCTTCACTGGTGTCCTCTAACCATCTTGACTGGCTAAGGTCCTTTGCATAATGCCTGAGCAGAGTCCCCAGGCAGAGTGTGTGTGTGCCCAGCCAACTGGTCTGAATACATTGCTGGAGCAACAGGTGTGCACTCACATCCCTTAGCTTATCTGGAGTGTTCCATAGGGCCTGACCAGATGAAATTGTTAAAAACTTTCATACGTAGTTTATTCTATTAAAAGAGTAAGAATTATTTTCTAACTAAAATTCCCTAGTTTTTTAAAAAAATTTTCTGTTTTATTCATTTATTTGAGAGTGACAGACAGAGAATGAGGCCGATAGAGAGAGAGAGAGAATGGGCACACCAGGGCCTCCAGCCACTGCAAACGAACTCCAGATGCGTGCGCCCCCTTGTGCATCTGGCTAACGTGGGTCCTGGGGAATCGAGCCTCGAACCAGGGTCCTTAGGCTTCACAGGCAAGCGCTTAACCACTAAGCCATCTCTCCAGTCCAAAATTCCCTAGTTTTGAGTTATCTCTTACCCAGCCCTCTTTGGCTGAGTGCCTACAGAATGAAATTAATATCTGATATGCACTGTTTACGTAGCGTATATGTATTTTATCAGGGATACCATAACAAGATGGTACAGAGGGTGTGACTGCAACATTACCAATCTATTTCCTCACAATGCTACAATTAAAATTCATAATGCCAGCAACGCCGCTTCCTCCTGAATACTGTGAATGTCATTTTCCTGGACCTCACGTGGTCCTTCTGTGCTTTTCTGTGTCTAAATTTCTTCCCCCTTAAAGGATACCAGTCATTCTGGTATACCACTCTAGTGACCTTATGTTAATATCTCCTCAAAGACCCAGTTTTGCCAGGCATTGTGGCTGGCATACGCCTTTAATCCCAGCACTCAGGAGGCAGAGGTAGGAGGATTGCCGAGAGTTCGAGGCCACGCTGAGACTACACAGTGAATTCCAGGTCAGCCTGAGCTAGAGCGAGACCCTACCTTGGAAAAAAAAAAAAAAAAAAAAGGAATCCAATCAAATATAATCACATTCTGACGCACTAGGGGAGGTCTCAACATAAGGGGAAAGAGACAAAGTTCAGCTCATCAAAAGATGAATGAGATGATAGTCTAAGTACTTTACAAATGAGGGTCCTTACTTAAATGTCATCCTGGGAGCCATACCTGGGGACATGAACACATGGTACTGAGATGGGGAGAACTCAATGGTAGAATGAAACTGTGAATGTGAGAAGACAGATCACATGTCTCACCTCCCCCACTGCCACAAGAGCTGTTTTCAGACATTCTACCAAATGCATTACAGTTTCCAATAATGCAGGATGAAATGGCTGTTACAGGAGCAATGGAAGAAATATTTTTTCATTCCATTACCCTTTCCAGAGGGGACTAGTAGAGGCTAGGCTCCCTGTCTCTCCTCACCCCCTCTGGGCTTCTGAACCAGAGTTTACTGTCTTGCCTTTTTGGCCCCACCAAACTCCTCTGGGTGCTGGGCTCACTGACTGCTTCCTCAAGCCCAAACACATCCATGCACAGAGAGCGGGGGGAGAGGGGGGCAGTGGTAAATTGAGCCCTGCTTCCTATGAGAAACATTTTGGGTCCTTGTACTCACAACACCTGTTATTAAGAGCTTAAAATCCTGCCCAGGGCTGGAGAGATGGCTTAGCAGTTAAGGCACTTGCCTGTGAAGCTTAAGGACACAGGTTTGATTCCCCAGTACTCACGTAAGCCAGATACACAAGGTGGCACAAGCATCTGGAGTTCATTTGCAGTGGCTAGAGGCCTTGGTGCACCCATTCTCTCTATCTCTATCTGCCTCTCTCTCTCTCTTTCTCTCTCAAATAAATAAAATGAAGAAAGATGTATTTAAAATCCTGCCCAATCTTCCTTGGAGAAGCCAGAAAAGGCCAAGCTTTGCTGCGGTCACCAGCATGAGACAAGAAACAAGATCACTACAAGAAGCAAACAGCAAAGCTGCAAACTGAGGTCATTCGAAACAGAGATGCAAGCAGTCAGTCAGGGACAAGAGGAGCGTCATTTACTCCAAATGATTAAGTAGGGTAGGGCTAATGTGGGTGTTAGTTTCTCTCAGCTTCAACAGTCACACTATTAAAAAAAAAAAAAAATGACACAGAGCTTTCACTTTTCCAGATGAAAAGAGCTCGGTGTGGGGCTGGGGAGATAACTCAGTCAGTAAAATGTCTGCTGTGCCAACAGGAAGACTTAGGAATACTTCAGGGTGATGTCCAGAACCCATGTCAAAAAAAATTTTTTTTAAAGAACTGGGTATGGTGGTGCCCACGTGTAATCTCAATATTGGGATGGATCCCTGAGGCTTACTGGACAGCCAGTTTGCATTCCAGGCCAGTAAGAGATCTATCTCAAAAAGGTTGACAGTGGGGCTGGAGAGATGGCTCAGCAGTTAAGGCACTTACCTGCAAAGCCTAATGACCAGGGTTCGATTCCCAAGTAGCCATGTAAAGCCAGATGCACAAAGTGGCACATGCATCTGGAGTTTGTTTGCAGAAGCTAGAGGCCCTGGTGCACCCATTCTCTCTGTCTGTCTATTTCTCTCTCTCTGCTTGCAAATAAATAAGAATTTTTTTAAAAAAAGTTGATGGTATCTGAGGTGTGACACCAAAGGTTGTCCTCTGGCCTCCATATGGCATGCACACACACATAAACACACAGACACATGCAGAGTTCTATGGCTAATGGCAAAGGTTCCACTCCAGTTTGAATATAGTTAATAACATTGACCAAAACACTTAAACTTCATTAAAATGAAAAGATATCGTTGCTTTATAATAACATATCTTTTTGTTTTTTATTTTTATTCTGTTTTATTTATTTGAGAGAGAGAAAGAGAAAGAAGCAGATAGAGAGAGAATGGGCATGCCAGGGCCTGTATCCACTGCAAACAAACTCCAGACACGTGTGCCATCTTGTGCATTTGGCTTATGTAGGTACTGCATCCTTAGACTTTGCAGACAAACACCTTAATTGCTAAGCCATCTCTCCAGCCCTATTTATTTATTTTTTACTAAAGGTTGTACTCAGGCTGGAGAGATGGCTTAGCAGTTAAGGCACTTGCCTACAAAGCCTAAGTACCCATGTTTGATTCTCCAGATCCCACATAAGCCAGACGTTCAAGGTTACGCAAGCTTGCAAAGTCACACATGTGCACAAGATGGCGTACCTCTGAAGTTCGATTGCAGTGGCTGAAGGCCCTAGAATATCAATTCTCTCTCTCTGTCATGCACGTGCTCTCCCTCTCTCTCATAATAAAAAGGTTCTGGGCTGGAGAGATGGCTTAGCAGTTAAGGCGCTTGCCTGTGAAGCCTAAGGATCCATATTCAACTCCCCAGATCCCATGTAAGCCAGACACACAAGGTGATGCAAGCGCACAAGGTTGCACATGTACACAAGGTGGCATAAGCATCTGGAGTTTGATTACAGTAGCTGGAGGCACTCGCGTGCCAATTCTCTCTCTCTCTCATAAAAAAGGCCAGGGGCTGGAGAAATGGCTTAGCAGTTGAGGCACTTGCCTGCAAAGCCAAAGGATCCTGATTCTACTCTCCAGGACCCATGTAAGCCAGATGCACAAGGGGGCGCATGCACCTGGAGTTTGTTTACAGTGGCTGGAGGCCCTGGCATGCCCATTCTCTCTCTCTCACCTCCTCCTCCTCTTTCTCTCAAATTAATTAATTAATTAACTACTTCTGAGCACACCTCCCCTCACCATGGCTCTTACAATCTTTCCACCACCACCCCTCTCTACAGTATTCCCTGAGCCTTGGAGGGCGTGTTAGGAGTTTCCCTTCGTGTTGAGCTCTCAGGAGCCTCTGATGTTCTGCTGAGTTGCGAGGCCCACCAGTGCCTCTCTGAAAGTCCTCAGGCCAGCAGTGAGCCGCCTCATTGTGATGATACTCTCTGGCCACCAGGCTTTTCCGTGAGCTCCCTCTAAGAAACACTTAAGGAAGAAGCCCTGTGCACCAAGCCTCCCAGCAGCCAATAACTACTATGCCCGAAGCCTAACGAGCCAAGTGCTGCTGTGACACGAGGCAGAGGCTTTTCCAATCCCTAGCAAAGGGAAAGGCACAGAATAAAGAGGGCAGCAGCCTTGAATGTCAGAGTGTGCACCCATTCTCCATCTTTGTTTCATGGACCATGCAGTGGTGGACACATGAGGTCACTGTAGTTGTGGAAATATGGGGTCAGTGTAGTCGTGGACATACAGGACCAAGGTAGTGATGGACATATGCAGTCAATGTACTGGTGGACATAGTGGGTCATTTTAGTGGTGAACATATGGAATCCATGTAGTGTGGGCACATAGGGTCAATGTGGTGGTGGACATACAGGATCAATGTTGTGGTGGACATATGGGGTGAATGCAGTGGTAGGCATATAGGGTCAATGGACAGTGGCCAGAAAAGGTTTTGTGTTTCACTGATAACAATTCAAGACAATTTTTTGAAGCAGGGTTTCACTCTAATCCAGACTGACCTGGAACTCACTCTGTGGGCCAAGTTGACCTTGAATTTATGGAATCCTTCAGCTTCCTGAGTTCTGAGGTTAAAAGAATGAGCCACTATAGCCAACACAATTTTTTGAAAAAGCAAGTTTATGTAAGTTAGATAAAGCAAACACATTGTAATCTTGTAGAAATTCAATGTTATTCAGTGCAAAACTTGGGAACAAACAGCAAGCTCTCTCCTCAGGTGTAGTCCCACATCAGAGGATGGATGATCACACCAGCTTAGTAACAAGCTCTCTCCTCAGGTGTAGTCCCATGTCAGAGGATGGATGATCACACCAGCTTAGTAACAAGCTCCCTCCTCAGGTGTAGTCCCATGTCACAGGATGGAAAGCTGGGTGCAATGGTGCACACCTTTAATCCCAGCACTCGGGAGGCAGAGGTAAGATTGCTGTGAGTCAGAGGCCACCCTGAGACCTACATAGTGAATTCCTGGTCAGCCTGGGCTAGAGCAAGACCCTACCTCAAAAAAAAAAAAAAAAAAGATAAGTGTATATAAAACAATAACAAAATGTATCAGACTACTAAATAATAATTGAGTGTTAGACCTACCCTTCCTCAGACAGGCTGGAAGTAAGGGAACAGGATGCACCTTAGGAGCAATGAAATGTAGCAATTAAAGAAAGTGCTCTTCAGATAATTATTCCAAGGACAATGGAACAAAGCATGTCAGACAGCAAGAAGCCAGCAGCAGCAGCACGTCCTGCAAGGCCTCCGTTGTTTTCGTATTTCACATTGAAAATGAAGAACGGGCTACTTTTGCAAATGTCTTACACAAACTTTGTAACTTACACGTTTTAACAAGAATGATGGCACATACCCACGACACAACACTCATGAGACAAGAGACAGGACAATAGTGAGGGAAGCCAACCTGAGCTACTCAGGGAATTCCAGGACAGCCTGAACTAAATGTAAAAACACCCTAAATGTTGGAAGTCATCTCATTTTCATTTCTAGATCTACAGATTAGGAGACCAAATAAACCAGGCTTGGATTAAGTGACTCTCAGTAGAGTCAGAGAGAAAGTGGTGCTGTGACTCTAGATTTTCAGCCCAGCAGTTTTCTCCTCACAGAAACAAAACAACAATAAGAAGCATTACTTAGGAGAGAGTTGGCTTATTGGTTAAGGAACTTGCCAGCAAAACCTAAGGACCCAGGTTTAATTTCCTAGTACCCATATAAAGCCAGATGCAAAAGGTGGCACATGCATCTGAAGTTTATTTACAGTGGCTAGAGGCCCTGGCACACACACCCAGTCTCTTTCTCTCTCTCTCTGTGTGTGTGCATCTTTCTCTCAAATAAATAAATAAAATTAAAACAAATTAAAAATATTTTTAAAAGGAACATTATTTATGCAACCCTACATATAGGGTAAGACAATATCTTCCATTCCCAATAGTGTCCCTCCATACATCTCTGCTGCACAGGTTCCCTAGCAGAACATGGGTCCTTCATCATTTCCTCAGACAACCCGTCCCACGTCTGTGCATCGATCTCTTACGACACTGACCCATTCCTGAAACACAGATGCCTTATTTGTAAGCTCTGTAAAGCATAGGCCATAAAATACTCCCCACCCAGCCTCCAGCCAAACAGACACCTCTTAGCACAATCACACTGCACAGGACCAAGCAGCACTTTCTGTAAGACTCTGGGAATTATGACACACTTCCAATTGTCTCAGCATTTGCTGTAAGCGGACCTAGAAATTTTGATCCCCAAAACATACTGAAACCCTGCTGCTGCTTGATGAGGGGCCTGCTTAGGAATGACTTCAGGAAGTCAGTTAGCAATCCACCTTCTAAGTGTTAGTCCCTCTGTCCTGGTGATGCACAAGCATCTAGGCATTTCAGAGGAGCTGATGGGAGACCTTGGGTGTGGGTCCCACCAAAATCTCTCTCGGTGTCTCTATTACAGAGTGCCTCCCTGGATCATTCACTTCAACTGCTTCAAAATCCATTCCATTCCAGGTTTCTGCATCCTCCCCCTCATTCTCTTCTTCACAGTCACGGGGCTCAGAGCTAGAAAGCAAGGCTTTCTGGTCCTCACTCTTTCTTTTTCCTGTTCTCTGGTGATCCAGAGGCGAGGTGGCGAGTTTATACATCACAGGAAATAAGACAGCAGTGAACACTGCGGACACCAGACACGTGTACAGAACTACTGGCAAATCCGGGTATTGTCCTTGAAGAATTCCAATTACTGCAGGAATAGCCATTTCTCCCAGGGAGGCACCAATTACAAACAATGCTGCAGACTTCCCACTTAGGGTCGTGTACTGCTCGATCCAGGAAACCCCGCTGGGAAAGGTGGTGGCCATCGAGGCTCCATACAATGAAGATGCGATCCAGAGACAAAGCGGGCTCTTGTCAAAAAGCACCAGGAATAACGATGAGACCAGGCTGCCAATGTTGCTCAGCACAATCATGGCTCCAGGCTGTAAACATTTGGCAAAGAAGATGGCCAGGCCTCTGCAGGCGGCAAAGGTGCCCCAGAAGACAGAGTTCAACCCGGCCGCTTCGCTTTCTTCCATGCCAACGTGGGTGGTGGCAAACGAGAATATGTAAGAGCCATATGTCACCTCAGCCCCGACGTAAAAGAAGAAAAAGAGAAAAAGGAGACAGAGAAGGGCCTTGTGATGTTGAGCTCGTCGAGACCCCTGGGCAGATACTATGGATTTTGTCTGCCTTGAGCTCTTCTTACACAACAGAGCAAACAGAAAGACAGAAACTACTAAAATGTAGGTGCCGATGGAAGCGTAGGCCCACACTAAGTTCATGTCGTCAGGAACTCCAAACAGAGAGCGAGCGTGGGCTTCTGAGGATGAGTTCAGGGCTCCAGGGTGCCAGTCGGGCTCTGTGTGGTTTCCAGCAGGCTCTGTGGTGCCCCACGCCAGTTTAGCCAGCAGGGGAGCCAGAAAGGCACCCAAGGCAAAACTGAAGTGCAAGGCCTGCATGTGTGGGGCTCCTCTGTCCCCCCAAAGAGCCAAGATGAGGACGTTCCCACCTACCAGTGAAAGATGGGAGAATGATTCAAATTAAACATGGTTACTCAGTAACAACTCTACACTGCTATCAAAAGAAGGGAGTCTGTCTATATGGCACTAGTTTTGTGATCTTCTATTACCAAAGATTGCACCAGAGTCACTGTGACTAAGGAACTCCAATGCACTAGATAACTATGCAGTATAGCCTCTCATATTCACATGACTTTTACAAGTTGGCACACCACTACCCTTGAGGCAGGCACATTAGCAGAGGTTTTTTTTTTTTAAATATATAATAAGGCTAATATTCTATTGGGAATAATAGTGATACAGTATATCTATTTACTTACAAGTATTTTAGATATATATACAGTAAAATTTTATCATTCTCTATTGGCCACATTACCAAAGTTTTCTGTGCTTGCAACTTTGAAGAAAAAAATATATCTATATGGTACAAAACAAACCTACCAGAAAGCTGAATCTTCCAGCATCCTAACATGCTCACTGCAGGGTCAGGGAACCTACAACTCGATGGCCAGAAGCCTCGAGTCTTGGGCTATCATTTTCATCATCAGACACTTTCAGATAAGCACGTAGCTCTCTCTGTCCCTTTAGAACCAAACAAAACCTGGAGAGAAAGCATCTCCAGCCTCTAGCCAATAACATTAGGTCATGAAAAGGGGGACAGACAGCTGGAAGTGGGGTGAGCTAAGAACCCATGTGTTAGTTTACAGCATCTCAAAGACTTGGTCTATACAGAACATAAACTGGGGGAGAATAGGAATTTTTTAGAGAGAAATGGACAAAAAGAAAATCAGAGCATGGTACCTAGCACAGGTCTCTTGAAGTTCAAAACTGGGGTCCACTTCAGGCTGGAAACTGTCTTTGCAGCTCAGTGATGGCTGCCCACACGCTAGTCCTATCTAACCATCACTATTCTCCCAGTATAATGACTACAGTCTACTCTAGAATGCAAGCCTGTGAGCCTGTACTGTGGTTACCCACAGAAAGGGCGTCTTTCCATGTTTCAATACTTTAATCAACAGTCCCACAGAGAGAAATTCCGGATGTTCACTTCATAGGCAACTGTTCACAAATGGACATTCTAGTTGATGAAAAGTAGTTGCTAGCAGAGTGATTAGGTTACCCTGTGAACAACTCAGCCAGTCTCTGTCATTTCAAATGACAGTGTCATCCCATCTGCTGTACCCTGCTTGGGAGTTCCCAGCAGCAAAGCTGGCAGTGAAGTGTTCACCAACCTGTATCCAGAATGCCAATGGAAGCACCAAAGACCGACATCATGGCGATCAGTAACGTGGCGGTTTTGCACACAGGAATGAGGTAAAGGCCCACCGCAGTGGCTAAAAGAGACACTCCTGAGAAGAAAAGCAAGTCAGCTCAAAAGCACTTCTCTACTCTGGAACCAAGCGAATTACTGACTGGCTCCTCAGCAGTAAGCTATACTCCTGTTTCCAAGGAGTTCATCACAGCCAACAAATCAGCTTGGAAAAAAGTACGTGGAGAGCTTGGCTATGTTCCCCTGGGCCCATCACTGACAAGGGGCAGCAGGGACAAAATGCGGCCTACCTCAGTTCACCTACAACCCTTACTCCTTCCTGTTCAGAGTCCACAGAGCCAGCCCAGGCTCATTCTGACCGCTGTGGCCCCAGAATCCCTGCCCTGCACCCAGGTAAGCAGAGCTTTATGGACAAGTGTATGACCCTGAGTGGAGCCTAAATGACAGCAAGGGTTGGCAATGCTCAGGATGGACAGCACACACACAAGGCCCAGTCCAGTTCCCAGAGGGTACAGCCCAGATTCCCTCCAGCTGCCACGGTGGGGGCAGGGACCACTGGAACCCGACAGCATGGAGAACAAGGATGCACAATCTATTTCAGTTTTCAACTATTTTCCATATTTGGAGCCAAATTGTAAGTTTATTGAGAGGAACAAAGCAGAATTTGGTGTTTACTTACCCAAAAGTAAAAAGTGATTCATACAGTCAAAAAGAACTCCACCCACCATAGAACCACACAAGTACCCAGAGGCACGGCCTACAAAAATTACAGAAAGACTGCTGATGTTTCTGTTGACATTTGCTGCCAGATCTTGAAATGTGGGTCCCAGGATAGCAACACTCATTCCCTACAATTCAAAGAGAAATGAGCATCATTGAAGTGATGTCTTGAGAAGGAGCTTTTCCACTAGTAAAAATATGGGAAAGGGGCTGGAGATACGGCTTTGTGGTTAAGGCTCTTGCCTGAGAAGCCAAAGGACCCAGGTTCGATTCCCCAGGACCCACGTAGGCCAGATGCACAAGGGGAACATACGTCTGGAGTTCGTTGGCAGTGGTTATAGGCCCTGGCGTGCCTATTCTCTGTCTCTCTCTCTGCTTGTAAATAAATAAATAAATAAATAAAAATTTTAAAAATGTGTGGGAAAGGAACCAGGTGCAGTGGCACATGCCTTTAATCCCAGCACTTGGGAGGCAGAGGTAGGAGGATCTCTGGGAGTTCAAGGCCAGCCTCAGTCTACACAGAAAATTCAAGGTCAGCCTGGGCTAGGGTGAGACCCTACCTCAAAAAATACATATACATATATACATACATATATGGGAGAAGGTTACAATGTAAGGTAGCAGAACACATTGAGTCAATCCATCAGGACAAATATACAACCCCACTATTAAGAGTTATACATTCTCAGGTGGTCTTCCTTCTACTCACAACTCTTCCTTTAAAAAATTTTGTTTTGCCCAAGCTGATTTCAAACTTGCTGTCCAGGTAGGCCTTGAATTCATGATCCTCTTGTCTCAGCTAAAAAAAAGTATTTAATTTTTGTTGCACGTGAATGGGTGTCCATGTGTGAGAGCATACGTACATGTGTACACTTGTGTGGAAGTCAGAGGATGTTGGATGCCTTCAATTACTCTCCACCTCATTTCTTAGGCTAGGTCTCTCCCTAAAGCTACAGTTCACCAACAAGGCTAAACTAGCTAGCCACTAAGTCACTGGAATCCTCCTGTCTCTGCCTCCCTAGTGCTGGGATTACAAGCATGTAACATCACGCCTGGCTTTTAGGTGGGTTCTGGGGATCTAAACTCAGGACCTCATGGTTGAAAGGCAAGCATTTTAACAACTGACCCACCTCCCCAGAATTCTTTGTTCAACTGTTAATTGTTGAACAATACCTTAAAACAACTAATCTACATTATAGGAAATAATATATAACAAATTATTCTCAAATACCTTGTTATATTTTCAAGTATTTTATTATATGCATAAATAACAGACATTTAGATATCAAATTTTTTAAATTTCAAATATCAATTTGTTATTATTGCTTTTTCATTAAAATGGCAATATTTTTGGTCCTCTGAACTACATGTACAATATGAACAATATGCTGGAGAGAAACAATTGGAACATTTCTAAGCCTACATTTTTTCTCAAGGACGTTCCAAAGCCATCTGGAAGGAGTATAGACTGTAAAGCTTTCTAAGAAAATATAACAAGTACAGAATTACTGTAACAATAAAATGTGCAATGTGATAGCAAGTTTAACAGTGATGGCTCCCTTTTGGAGGAAATATACAAGAACTTTTAAGAAAAAAAATGTTTTAGCAGGGTATGGTGGCCCACACCTTTAATCAGAACACTTGGGAGGCAGAGGTAGCAGTATCCACATGAGTTAGTGTCCACCCTAGGACTACATAGTGAGTTCAAAGTCAGCCTGGGATAGAGTGAGACTTCACCTAGAAAAATGAAAAAAAAGAAAGAAAGAAAGAAAGAAAGAAATGTTTCCTAGTTATTTACAATTGACTGTGGACTAGCAAAGTGGTAGAGTGTCATCTAGCACTCATGAACCCCTGGGGTCAACCCCCAGTACCACCACCACCACCACCACCACCTGAACAAAAAGATTGCACCAGCCGGTTCCCAAGCAGTGGCAAGGGACCACTACAGAGAAAGGTGTGGAGGGTCCACAGCTAGCATAGGGGACAACACAGTATGGGCTGGAATGAAGTCCTTCACACTTACAAATGACTCGCAAGTCCTAGCACACTGAGGAGTCCGCAGTCATCTGCAATGATTTTGTTCTCTACTTCTTCACCAAAATGCCGTTAAAAAAGCAACTGTGGCCCCGTCTCGGAGGACAGACACTTCTGGTCACTTGTCATCTTAAAAGATTCACCCTCCCAACACTCCAGAGTCAGAATTCCTCAAGTTTAACCATAAACTACCGTTGCACTTTCATGAGAAAAAGTTAAGGATGTGAGGCGCGGGCTTGATGTAAAGGGATTGTGTTGGTGGTTTGATTCAGGTGTTCCCCATAAACTCAGGTGTTTTGAATGCTAGGTTCCCGGCTGATGGAGATTTGGGAATTAAGGCCTCCTGGAGGCAGTGTATTGTTGGGGGCGGGCTTATGGGTATTACAGCCAGTGTCCCCTTGCCATTGTTTGGCACACTCTCCTGTTGCTATTGTCCATCCTTTTCCCTGCCATCATGGAGCTTCCCCCTCGAGCCTGTAAGCCAAAATAAACCTCCTTTTCACCAAAAGCTGCTCTGGGTTGGGTGATTTCTACCAGCAATGCGAACCTGACCGCAACAGATTGTGATGGGATAAGCGACATATTCTTGACGCTATCATTTCGCCACTTGTGTGATCCCAAAATGTCTCCTTCCTCTCCCCATCTACAAAACCAACCTGTTGGGTGAATTTGCCCAAGGCCACCAGGACGAGGGTTAGGGGTTGCGGTTACAGTTTCAATGGGTGTGTGTGGACTGGTAAAGACTTAGGCTTCCCCTCGGGCATTCCCCCATCGCACCCAGGGGACTGAGAAAGCTTCCTGACGTTAGATCAGCTTCACAACTGACAAGAACGGTCCAAGACTGCGGTTGCGTCCATTTTCCAGATGAGGAAACTGAGGCCCAGGCAGATAAAACTCAAGCACCCCAGGCCACGCAAGGCGCAGGGGCGAAGGCGCGAGACGCCGGCTGCGGCCGTGGACTGAGCGGGCAGCCCAGCACTCACCAGCCCCAGGAAGGCGGCGTACAGGACCGCGGTGGTGAACCAGCGCAGCGCGCCCTGGCCTCGGCGACCCCGCGCGGAGGCCGCCCGGGCCTCGGCCTCATGTCCGGCGTCGGCCTGCAGAAGCCGCTGCCCGCCCACCCCGCAGACCTCCAGCTCCAGCACGGCGGCTCCGACGCGCTCGGCCTCGACCCTGTTTCCCGCGCTCATCCCGGGCCCATCGGGGATGCAACGCGGAACCCCAGCTCGCAGGGAACCTGCGCAGAGCTACTTCCGGGAAAGAGCCCGCTGTCCAATCAGGAAAGACCTTCGAGCCGGAAGTTGACGTGAGTTGCTAGGAGTCCCGTGAGCTGAGCCCATGGCCGAGCGCCCCCTGGTGGAGCTAGATGAAGCTGCAACCTGGGGCGCACGCATCGAAGGTAGCAAGTGTGAGAGCCGCTAGAAAACTGCTAGAAGAGCTGCTAGCACTTAAAGTCGTAGAGGAACAGCTCGCCATATGTCAGCAGTTCACTGGCCTGACCTGAACGGAGTAGCAATGGCCCAAGGAAGGAATGAAGATAAAGGCTGGGCTTGCAAGCGTTTATGCCCTGATGCCTGCGGAGAACGCGGCTGCTGTGAATGGAGCGGGACATGGATTTGCGTGATTGTCCACCGAAAACGAAAGGCCATGCCTTCATGCGCCTCCAGATTTGTTTCCATTTCTTCTTTGACGACATAGCCTCAAAATGTAATGTAAACATTGTTCTGTATCATCTGAGATGTTCTCGTTCTGTCCGCCTCCACTTAAACTCGCAGTCCACAAAACTTGGTCTCAGCCTTCAAGCCTCACCTGTGTGGTTTTTAACTTCTTCTGGTTTTACCTCAGAAATGTCTCTTAAAGCCGGGCGTAAGTGGTGCACGCCTTTAATCCCAGCACTCGGGAGGCAGAGGTAGGAGGATTGCCGTGAGTTCGAGGCCACCCTGAGACAACATAGTGAATTCCTGGTCAGCCTAGACTAGAGTGAAACCCTACCTCGAAAAAAAAAAACCCAAAAATCTATTACATTGGCTTCCAATCCCCTATTCCGAATACCTAATTCCTGTCTTCATTTAAAAATTTTTTTGTTGTTTATTTGTATTCATTTATTTGAGAGCGACAGACAAAAAGTCAGAGAGAGAGAGAGAGAAAGAGAGAGAAAATGGGCACGCCAAGGCCTCCAGCCACTGCAAACGAACTCCATATGCATGTGCCACCTTGTGCATCTGGCTTACATGGGTCCTGGGGAATCAAGCCTCGAACCAGGGTCCTTAGGCTTCACAGGCAAGGGCTTAACCACTGAGCCATCTCTCCATCCCTGCCAAGTTTTTTGTGTGTGTATGTATGTGTGGTGTGCCTGTTTCTGGGTGGGGTGCGAATGGATGTGCATGCATATGTGTGTATGAGTGCATGTGTATGTGTGGGTGTGCATGAATTGTATGTGTGGGCATACGTGTGTGGGCGTGCATGCATATATGCATGGGTGTGCATGCATATGGAAGTGTGCACATGGGGGTACATGCATGTGTGTGGTTGTGCATGCATATATATGTATGGGCATGCATGTGTGTGGGGGTGTGCATGCATATGTGGTGTACATGAATATCTGTGTGTATGGGTGTGCATGCATATGGGTGTGCATGTGTATGGGTGCCCAAGGAGGTCAAAGTACAAGCTCAGGTGGGACCCTCAGGAACTTCATCCACCTCTTTTTGAGACAGGATCTCTCATGGACCTGGAGCTCACTGATAGGCTAGACTGGCTGCCAGCCAGCTCCAGAGATGTGCCCATCTCCACGTGCCAGGTCCCGGGTTATGGGCACATGGCATACTCAGTGTGTATGTAAATAGTAAGGATTCACCTAGAGGCCTCATGTTTGCAAGGCTTACACTTTACTGACCAAGCTCTCTCTCCAGCCCTATGACTTCATTTCTTGCTTAGAGTACTTCAAAAGCTTTCTGGTTGATTTCCAAAGTGTTATATCTTGCAGTTATCTGTGGGGCCCTCTGGAACAACGAGTTGATTATAGAGAAGAACCTCTTAACAACTCATCTCTGGAGGGATGTTGTACTTTGAGCTATATTTTATTTTACTTAAAGCAATATCTGTAATTTGATTTTGTTTTGCAGTGCTAACAATAGAACCCAGGGCTGGAGAGAGATTGCTTAGTGGTGAAAGGGCTTGCCAGCAAAGCCAAAGGACCCAGGTTCGATTCCCCAGTACCCATGTAAATTCAGATGCACAGGTGGTGCATAAGTCTGGAGTTTGTTTGCAGTGGCTGGAGACCCTGGTGCACTCATTCACTCTCTCTCTTTATCTGCCTCTGTCTCTCTCTCTCTCAAATAAATAAATGACTTTTAAAAGATGGAACCCAGCACCTCACACATATTAAGTACTTCATGTAAATTGATTATTGACAAGATCTGTACTGTGATAGGAAGTAAAACAAGGGCTGGAGAGATTGCTCAATGGTTAAAGGTGCTTGCTTGAAAGGCCTGTCAATCCTGGGTCCAATTCCCCAGCACCCATGTAAAGCCACATGTACAACGTGGCCCATGCTGTGTCTTATTCATTTGCAGTGACAACAGGCCCCGGTGCACTCTTTTTCATTCTGCTCTCTCTCTCTCTTTTTCCTTGCAAATAAATAAAACAAAACTTTTTTTAAGAAAAAAGAAGATAAAACCCTATAAGCAAAGAATATGGATCACGTGGAAGGGAGAAACTATCTTCACTTGAGAGCTGTAGAATGTTTGAAAGAGAAGGTGACATTTCATCTAGGTCTTTGAAGTGGAAGTGGTGTTTGCTGTAGGGGAAGGGCTATTTGGCATGATAAACAGCTGTCAGTGGACATGTGCAGAGAAGTCTGAGGACATGGAGTGTCTGTAAGTAAGGCTGTACCGCATCCAAGGAAAAGCATGTGCGCAAAAGAGGCACAGTTCCTACCTTCATAGAGAGTAGACCAGTACGAGAGATTGGTGTGAAGCATTTTATTACACAAAATTGTACCGTTTGATAATTGTGGTAAGCAAGGCCTCATATGAAAAAGGAAAAGATGATGACATCAAAATTGAAGAGAGACAAATTAGAAAGAAGAAGGGATTAAATGGTGGGTGGATTTGATGGGGAGGGTGGGGGCGGGGGAGGGAGTGATTGTGAGCTATTATCTGTACTTAGGAAAGCTGCCAGTAAACAGTTAAAAATAATAATTGTGCTAAGAACAATGAAGGAACACAGAGAGGCTCTGATTTAAGAGCATCTATGTTTGTTTTGGATGTTTAGGAAGTATTATGATTTGAATATTAAATGTCCCTCCAGAACTCATGGACAGAAAGCTTAGCCTCCAAAGAAGCAATGGTCGTAAGTAGGGCCTTTGGGAAACAACAGAATACTATTGTAACTGTCCTGGCAGGAGTGAAGATACTCTAAAGACAGACATTTGTGCCCCTCCCTTGTCTATCAGACCATTGAGACAATGATCCCCTGGGAATTAGAATTTCCACAGGAGTCTTACATGAGGAAAGGAGAAAGCTGGGGCCATGGCGTCAACCCCAGGGGAAATATGTCTTCCAAAAAATGACAACTTGAGTAAGAACCTACCTCCAAAACAAAACAGAGATGGAGAGACGGCTCAGCGACTAAGGCGCTTGCCTGCAAAGCCTAACAACCCGAGTTCAATTCCCCAGTACACACATAAAGCCCAATGCTCAACGTGGTGCATGCATCTGGAGTTCATTTTCAGTGACTGGAGACCTAGGTGTGCCCATTCTCTCTTTCTCTCTCTCTCTCCCTCCCTCCCTCTCTCTCTCTCCTTGCAAATAAATAAGTAAATAATATGAAACAACCAAACCAAACCTCAAAAAAGAAAAACCACCTTGAAGGACAGACTGGGAGTCAGGAACCATGACATTGACATGTGAGTGTTGGCAGGACCACACCTGGACCAGGACTCCTTAGTTATACATACTTATTTACGCATACCTGTTTGCTCTCTATTTAAACGTGCATCTCATTTTTCTGCTTTTTATTGTGATTTGTCTCTATTTTTTTCCATTTATTTGTCATAGAGAGAGAAAAATATAGATAATGAGAATGGATACAGCCAGGGCCTCCTGCCACTGCAAATGAACTCCAGATGCATGTGCCATTTTGTGCACCTGGCTTTACGTGAATACTAGGGAATTGAACCAGGGCTGGCAGACTTTGCAAGCAAGTGCTCTTACCCACAGAGCCATCTCCCTAGCCCGTGACTTGTCTCTTTATTTATTTATTTATTTATTTATTTATTTATTTTGGTTTTTGAGGTAGTGTCTCCCTGTAGCCCAGGCTGACCTGGATTCCACTCTGTAGTCTTGGGGTGGCCTTGAACTCACGGCGATCCTCCTACCTCTGCCTCCCGAGTGCTGGCATTAAAGGCATACTCCACTGGCTCAGACTTGTCTCTTTAATTGGCACAGAGGGTGGGGAACCTAAAATGCCTGCCGGATGCAGCATGCAGATCCAGCCTAGGAGAGGTCACAGGGAGCTAGAGAGATGGCTCAGCAGTTGAGTGCTTCCTGAACAAGCATGAGGGCCAGAGTGGTCTGAGGGTGCTGAGTTCAATTCCCCAGAACCCTCATAAGTAGGTGTGTATGGCCATGCATGTCTGTGAGCAGACCCTGGAGAATCACTGGGACTCATGAAACTGGGGCCAGTGAAGAGACTCAAAAAATAAATAAATAAATAAAAACATGAATGAGCAATGAAGGGTGTAATGTCCCCCCAAAACTCGTGTGTTCTGAATGTTTGGTCCCTAGCTGGTGGCAATTTTGGAGGTAAAGTCTTGCTCGAGGAGATGTGTTGTTGGGGGTGTGGACATATGGGTGTTATGTATGTCAGCTCCCTCTTGCCAGAATTGGGCTCTCTCTCTTGCTGTTTTCCACCTACTGTGACAGAGGTGATGTCCAGCCTCTGCTCATGCCACGCATTCCCCTGCCATCATGAAACTTCCCTTTGAGACTGTCAGCCAGAATAAACCCTTTCTCCCATCTGCTGCTTTTGGTTGGGTGCTTTGTCCCAGTAACGCAAAGGCAACTACAACAGCGGGAGACAGCTGGTGTTCTCCCCTGGCCTGTGCATGCAGCGTGCCACATCTGCACATGCATGCACTCAACACACAAACACATGCAGAAAAGAAAAACAAGTCAGCTGTGGTGGCGCACGCCTTTAATCCCAGCACTTGGGAGGCAGAGGTAGGAGGATCACCATGAGTTCGAAGCCACCCTGAGACTACATAGGGAGTTCCAGGTCAGCCTGGGATAGAACGAGACCCTACCTCGGAAAACCAAAAAACAAAAGTAAATAAATAAATACATAAAAGGAAAAGAGGAGAAGCCGTATGCGCTGCAGAAAGTGAGGCCACAAGAGTGGGGTTCTGCACGCTCTTTGTATTCACACCACACTGTGGGAGCAGATGCCAAACGCAGAGCCACAGCATTGAATGTTCCCTGCTGGGTCTTGTGCTGCTTGGGCCAGGGTCCTCCTTGCTCTCCTCCCTCACCCCACCTTTCAAAATAGGACTGCTTACCCTGTGTCTTTGTACCTTACAACATGTAATATCTTCATTTCACTAGGGCTGCCAGAAAACAGTTCTCAGTCTCAGATGGGACTTTGGACTTGGCCTTAGTTAGGCTGTTGATCAATAATGAAACTGTTAAGAATTCGCTGAACAGAGATGGAATGCATTTCACATAGAGAGAGAGAGAGAGAGAGAGAGAGAGAGAGAGAGAGAGAGGGAGATGAGCCTTTGAGATATGGGGTTCGAACAGGGTTTGGATACTGAATGTTTCTCAAGTCCCCAGCACAGCAATGCTTAGCGGTATAGAGCCTTTGGGAGGTGAGTGAGTCATGAGAGCTCTAGTGTCCTGAAGGATTGATCCACTGATACAATTATAGCTTAATGAATTGGGGGGCGTTTCAAAAGAGCTCTCTCCATCTCAGTTTCCCACTCTTCTCCCCCTTTCCCAGAAAATGCAGACTATGCTTCATGCTTCCTAGTGAGTACTGTTCCAACACAAGCACCTCGCCAGGCTACTCTCTGCCTTGCCACACGATCAGAGCAACAGGGCCAAGCAGCCATAGGGAGAATCTTCCAAAATCATGGCCAAAGCAAACCTTTCCTCCTCATAAATTGAATGCCTCAGATATTTTGTGAAAGGAAATGGGAAGGTCTTTGAGGAAAGTTTGGAATAGTAAACTAAGAGACATATAAGAGAATGGGAGATGATATGGGAAAAGCAGGTCTAGATGACCTTGTAGAGAACTTTGAATGCCATACTAAGGAGTGTGGACTTAACTGACACACATCTGTTGGCAAACTGAGATTTAACAAAACCAAGTGTTTTCTAGGAATCTCAGCTTCATAATAATTTATCTTTCGTATTCCTTTATGTTTTAAAAAAGTAACTTTTCCAAGCCGGGCGTGGTGGCGCATACCCTTAATCCCAGCACTCGGGAGGCAGAGGTAGGAGAATCGCTGTGAGTTCGAGGCCACCCTGAGACTACATAGTGAATTCCAGGTCAGCTTGGGCTACAGTGAGACCCTACCTTGATAAACAAAACAACAAAAAAGTAACTTTTCCAAGACTCATAAAGTGTGAGGAGGGGTGGGGAGGTAAGTGCACAACTGGACTATGCTCCAAGTTAGAAGCATGGAACCACATTCTCACTATTCTTGCTTGTTCATTTTATTTATTAACTTGCATGTGTGTGGGAGGAGGATGCACCAGGGCCTCCTGCCACTGCAAACAATGTGTACCACTTTTTGGTCCAGATTACATAGTTGGATCATAAATTAAACCTGGACCAGCAGGTTTTGCAAGCAAGTGCCTTTAACTGCTGAGCCATCTTCTCAGCCCCTCACATTATTTTTTTTTTATTTGAGAGACAGAGAGAAAATGAATGAATATGGATGTGCCAGGGCCTCCTGCCACTTCAGATGAACTTCAGGCACATGCATCACTTTGGGCATCTGGCTTTACATGAATACCGGGGAATGGAACCCAAGCCAAGAGACTTTGCAAGCAAGTACCTTTAACCACTGAGCATTCTCCCCAATCCCACTATTCTTAAATAAATGAAAAATGGCATGAACACTGGAAGCAGGCTTGCAGCTGCTGGCCCTGGAGAGAAGGGGAACAAGGGGCAGGGTGCAGCTTCTGCCTCATGTGCCATTAGAAAGCCTTGTTTCCAGGGAGTAGTTGAAAAGAAGAAAGTGTTCAGAGGAGGGGGGTACAAAAAAGGGTGGTGGGAGGGGATTATGATCAGAGTACATTGTGTATATGTATAGAGGCTGTAAAAAAAAGCGTTTTTAAAAATCACTAAAAAAGGGCTGGAGAGATGGCTTAGCAGTTAAGCACTTGCCTGTGAAGCCTAAGGACCCCGGTTCAAGGCTCAATTCCCCAGGTCCCACGTTAGCCAGAGGCACAAGGGGCGCACGTGTCTGGAGTTCGTTTGCAGTGGCTGGAGGCCCTGGTGCACCCATTCTTTCTCTGTGTCTATCTGCTGCTTTCTCTCTTGTGTCTGTCACTCTCAAAAAAATAAATAAAAATAAATAAGAAAAATGAATGTACATGTAATCTCTCCCCTGATTAAATCAGATGTATCAAAAACACTTTAAGAAAATCACTAAAGAAGCCAGGCATGATGGTTCATGTCTTTAATCCTAGCACTTGGGAGGCAGAGATAGGGAA
This sequence comes from Dipus sagitta, assembly GCA_036346955.1. Taxonomy (NCBI): domain Eukaryota; kingdom Metazoa; phylum Chordata; class Mammalia; order Rodentia; family Dipodidae; genus Dipus; species Dipus sagitta. Next base: position 35,709,547 of record CM070775.1, read on the forward strand.
GAGATCGCTGTGAGTTCAAGGCCAGCCTGAGACTACATGGTGAATTCCAGGTCAGCCTGGGTTAGAGTGAGACCCTACCTCAAAAAACAAACAAACAAACAAAAAGACATCAGTAAAAATAAGAAAGCTTCTTTTCCACTCTGAAACAAAGTCATGTCTTTTTCTTTCTTTTTTCTTTCTTTCTTTTTTTTTTTTTTTTCAAGATAGGGTCTCACTCTAGCCCAAGCTGACCTGGAATTCACTCTGTAGTCTCAGGGTGGTCTTGAACTCACAGTGATCCTCCTACGTCTGCCTCCCATGTGTTGGGATTAAAGGCGTGTGCTTCAGAGACATATCTTTAATCATCTCTATTAGGAAATGATTAATCAGTAATATGTATACTGAGACATGTGGTAGTAACATTTTCACTGTTCAGTTGGTAAGCTTTAAAATTATATACTTGTTGATAGAATCTGAAAGACCAGAGATGGTGAATGCCAGTTCAGTAACAATGTGTGAATATCAGACTTTGAAACCCATTGCAACCAACACGTGCAGTGTGGGGCACTGGAAATGTACTGTTTGCTGGAGGTGGTGGCATACATCTCTGATCCCAGCACTCAGAGCACTTAAACACAGGATCATGAATTCATGGCTAGTCTGCAGTACACAGACAAGACTGGTTCAAGGACAGTATGAAGTATACAGAGAAATCATATCTCAAAAATAAAAATCTAAAATCTAACAATATTCTTAACTAATTCTTGAAAGCAAGGTGCTAATCTCACTTGCAATCAACAAAGGGCCATGACAGCAAGAATGTAATGAGTATACCATATAAACATATGACGCTTACCCTGAGCCAACATCAGTATATATCTGTGTCAATATTTTCCTCAAAGAAGCTCTTGTATTATAGAAAGCCATGTATTGTGGTTTGAATATAGCAATATTTCTTTTTATTTTTATTTATTTATTTGAGAGCAACAGACAGAGAGAGGAAGAGGCAGAAAGAGAGAGAGAATGGGCGCCTCCAGCCACTGCAAACGAACTCCAGATACATACACCACCTTGTGCATCTGGCTTACGTGGGTCCTGGGGAATTGAGCTTTGAACCAGGGTCCTTAGGCTTCATGGGCAAGCGCTTAACCGCTAAGCCATCTTTCCAGCCCTGAATATAACAATATTTCTCATAGGCTCATGTCTTTGACACTCGGTCACCACCTGGTGGATATTAGGGAAAGTATGGGCCTTTGGGAGGTGGAATCTTACTGGAGAAGATGTGTCACTGAGAGCCCAGTACATAGACTACTTCCTCCCTGTTGATGTGGAGATGTGACCCAGGCTTCCTGCTCAGGCCTGGCAGGCTTTCCTTGCCATGATGAAATTGCCCCTTGAAACTATAAGCTGACACAAAACCTCTCCTTACATAAGTTGCTTCCGGTTGGTTATCTTATCCAGAGGATAACTGCTACACAACCACAGTTGTCCTCAGAACTCTTTACATGCACCATGGCACACATGCCCTTACACACATCATCGACATCCACACATATTCTCTCTCTCATACACACATACACTAAAATACATATATTCCTCTGGGACTGGAGATATGACTTGGTAGTTAAGGTGCTTGCTGGCAAAGCCAAAGGACCCAGGATCACTTCCCCAGTACCCATGTAAGCCAGATGCATAAGATGGCGCATGCATCTCGAGTTCATTTGCAGTGGCCGGAGGCCCTGGTGCATCCATCTTCCTCCTCTTCCCTCCCCACTCTCTGCAAATAAATAGATAAAATTATTTTTAAAATATTCCTCTTATCAGAAGAGGTTCTAATTTTCTGTTACAAGCACACCAGTTCTTGCCCTTGGCTGAGATTACACTTACCAGAGGGACGTTCAAAAGGATCTGTACTCAGGTCCCACTGCAGTGAACTTAGCATTGAAGTAACTGTGCTGGCCGTTAGCACTTCTGAAACATCTCCAGGTGGTTCTAACAGCAGCCAGGGGTCAAGTCCAAGGAAACAAAAGCTTATCACCAGCACAGGGGATAAGAATGATTCTGCAATCACGTTTTCCTTGGCCCTTTCTCCTCCTGCAGCTTATGGACTTTGGAGGGGCAGAAACAATGGGTGCCCTTTGCCCTACTTTAGTATCAGTAATCACTTTCATGTCACAGTCGAGAAGAAAGCACATTGCACCCAAGATAAAAAGGGTAGTGTCACCTCACTGGATCTGATACGAAAAACAGTAACATCTTGAGCCTCTTTTATACACTTGGACTCTACCACGAGTAATTCCATCCATGGTTTTTTGCCACCTGAAGATTTGTTGTGACCTTCAGGAACGTGATAATAATGGGCACACCCTGCTGTTGTTTTATGAACACAGTAATGAAAGCTTAGCAGCCTTCACTTTAAAAAAAAAAAAATGGTTTTCCAGCCAAAACTTTTATTTTTCAGTTGGCGAGCCAGGCTTCTGTGGCTCTTGTGCAGGCGAACTTCCGTTTCTGGAATGGCTCTGTGTCTGAGTTATTCATCACCAAGGTAAAAATGCCCAACGGGTGTTTATGCTCAGAAGAAAACACTCTTCTCCTAGGGGTAGTGTTTCCTGCACGTGGCAAGGGACAGGACTGAGAACCTGGCACCCTCGTGTGTAACTGGCACAAGCAGCTCAAAAACAGAAAGTGCTCCCTGGGCTCTGCCAAACACACCCAGCACTGGGCTCTGGACCTTTGCTGGAGCCTCTGTGGCAAGTTTAGGAATGTAAATTCCCCCGCATTAAGCTAAGTTTTTAAAAAACTGGGACTGGAGAGATGGCTTAGCAGTCGAGGCGCTTGTCTGTGAAGCAGAAGGACCTGCCGTTTGACTCTCCAGATCCCAGTGAAAGCCAGACACACAAAGGTGAGGCAGGCGCAAAGTCGCACATGCCCATGAGGTAGCACAAGTGTCTCGGGTTTGATTGTAGTGGCTGAGGCCCTGGCATGCCAATTCTTGCTCTCTTGCTCTCTCTAAAAAATAAAAAAAAACCTGCAAGTGAAATATGATCCCAGACACATACAAACACAGGAAATTTGCCTCCACAAACACCTGACAGTGAAGAGCCCAGCTAGCGTTCCCTTCCAAAATTCCAGTAAACTCGCTGCTGTTCAGCTACTAGAAACAGTATCTAGTAAGCTATACTTGGGTTATTAAAATCTAAGATCTGCTCAGGCAAGGACCTGCTCCTCTCCTGTGCTTCCTCAGGCTCCTGATCACTGAGCATGTAAATACTCAGTCAATATCTGTTAAAAGATTGAAATGCACAAACTTGGAAACTAGTTCATACTTAGATTAGGGCTCTAATTGTATCTCCTACAAAAAAGGGAATTCACTTGCAGATTTTTCAAGTATAGATACTACCCTACTATTTTTGCATTTATTTTCTTTGAAAAACAGAGTTGGGGGCTGGAGAGATGGTTTAGTGGTTAAGGCTTTTACCTGCAAAGCAAAGGAATTAGGTTCGATTCCCCAGAATCCACGTAAGCCAGATGCACAAGGTGGCTAATGTGTCTGGAGTTTGCAGTGGCTGGAGGCCCTGGTGCGCCCATTCTCTCTCTCTCTCTCTCTCTCTCTCTCTCTCTCTCTCATAAACAATAAATAAATAAATATATAAATATAGTCAGGCTGGGCATGGTGGTGCACACCTTTAATCCCAGCACTAGGGAGGCAGAGGTAGGAGGATCGCTGCGAGTTCAAGGCCAGCCTGAGATTACATAGTGAATTCCAGAATAGCCTGGGCTAGAGTGAGGCCCTACCTTGACAAACAAACAAACAAAAGAAAAAAAAAAAACAGTCAGGCTAGAGAGATGCCAGCAGTTAAAGTGCTTGCCTGCATTAACCCAATGACCCAGGATCAATTCCCCAGTACCCAGGTAAACTGGATGAACAAAATGGAACATGTGTCTGGAGTTTGTTTGCAGTGGCTGGAGACTCTGGTATTCTCTTTCTCCCTCCCTCCAGCTCCCTAAATACAAATACCTTAAAAAAAAAAGTCTAGTAACTTTGCCTAATAGATGCTTTTTAAAAAATGTTTGTAATTTGCTAGTATTTTGTTTATTTTCCCAGTTGAAAAAAATGAACCAAGGTGCCCATCACAGAGCTTATGTCATTCAGTCATCCAGTCATGATGGTCACTGAGCCTGTCACTGCCCTGGTGTAGACTGGAAGTGTAGCTTCCCTTTGACTTTTAAGGGCTCCTGCACTCACGGTGGTATGTAAGGACTATTGAGATGACCAGTGCTCTAGAACAACAGTGGACCAGGCATGAGGTCTGCCCACTCAGAGTGACCAGAAACCCCAGAGGGTGATGCAGATCACACAATTTCCTTTAGCTTCAGAAACATACAGACAAGAGGACTGCAGAGACAGGAGGAGGAAGCAGTTCTGAAAAGAGACAGGAGCTGTGTGTGTGTGTGTGTGTGTGTGTGTGTGAGAGAGAGAGAGAGAGAGAGAGAGAGAGAGAGAGAAAGGAGCCCAGCCCATGATTCCCGGACACAACACCTCCTTCCGAGGCAGGCAGAGTTCACGAGGAAGAGCAATGCACAGGACCTTCCCTTCAGCATCGTCAGTAGTCACGCTTTCCATCACCATGGCAAATGCATGAGAGATGCTGCTTACAACAGGAAGGACTTGGAGGTTTCGTTCTTGGGTTAACGGCTCCATTGTTTCATAGCCTGCTGTGAAGCGGAGCCTCATGGCAGAGGGCAGGGCGCCCCAGAGAAGCTTACATGCTGGGGAAGGAGGCCAAGAGAGGCATTCTTCAGACACACGCCTCCAGCCACCTACTTCCTCCCACTGGGCCACACCCGCTAACCATCTACCAGGTCCTAGTAACGCCATCACCTTATGCATCCCCAAACAGATTAATCACGGATAAATTCGGAGTCCTCATAATTCAAACATTCCCAAATGCTCCACCCCTGACACAACTTCATTGAGAGGAGAGGAGAGAGGGAGAGAGCTGGGAAGGAGGGAGGAGAATGGGTGACAAAGGAATAGAGCAGGAGAGAAAGAGAGAGGGAGAAGAGGGGACGTGAAAGGAAGAGAGGACAAGGAGGGTGTTTTGTCCAGGGTGTGTGAAGTGTGCGTATACGTATGGGGGAAGGAGAGACTAAAGGTAGACTCCCTGTTTAACAAGCTTCACGGTCAAATGACTGCTACGGCTTAAGGACCAAAAGCCTCAGGAAATACTGTGCAATGATGCAGAGGTAAACTCAAAGATCTATTAAAGGGAAGAGTGTAGTATAAAAGGAGTAATAATGACATTTAATACCAGTTTGTCTACAGGGCTCTCTCCAACATTGTTAGGTTACTAATATGAACCAACATGGTGGCAGGCAAATGGGGGTGAGTGGGCAGGGTCAAGAAAATTGCCATTTCACTTAAACTAAAGCTCTGTTTTCAAACCAAGGTATAGAAATTAGTTTTTCTTTAAAGCAGGCATGTTATAATAGGGTAGAAATTCAATGTCATTGAGCATAAAATGTGGGAAGCAATAAACAAAATCACAAGTTCTAGTCATTTATCTAAGCATGACTCATACTTGTTCTGGCATGTTCATCTGAAGTAGTTTTCTTCATCCCTGACACACACTCTCTCTCTCATCTGTGCTTTGGAGTCTGGTATTTCAGATTCAGAAAAGAGAAGGCCAGATAGCAGCATGTGTATTTCAATCTCTGGGAAAGACTGTGCCTCATTGTGAACTAAAAATTTTAGCATGATTTTTAAAAAAATATTTTATTTATTTATTTATTTGAGAAAGAGGGAGGGAGAGAGAGAGAGAGAGGTAGGGAGAGAATGAGCATGTCACGGCCTCCAGCCATTGCAAATGAACTCCAGATGCATCGCCCCCTTGTGCATCTGGCTTACGTGGGTCCTGGAGAATCGAACCAGGAGCCTTTGGCTTTGCAGGCAAATGCCTTAGCCGCTAAGCCATCTCTCTAGCCCTAGCCTGATTTTATAGTAACAATGCGACTAACATCCCAACCCAGAGAGAGTCAAACAGGCCTACGTTATACCTCTATACTAATGTACTAGCTCTGTAACAGCTTCTAAAATTGGGCCATACTTTCTCCAAACCCCAACTGAGTTTAAGGATAGACAAAATTAGCATATTCAGCCTATAGTCAGATACTCAGGAGACTGAGGAGGAAGGATCCCTTGAGTTCGGGTATTTGAAACTAGCCTGGACATAGTGTGACATGTTCAAAGAAAAAAAGATAACTTTGTCTTAAAATTGTCTATAAAAATTGCATAGTCTGCATAGGTGAATGAATCATTAGATTTCAGTAAGTAAGATACCGATTATAAAAGTTCATTATTTTGTATATTTGTATGGAAAACAGTCATAATTTGTCAAAAATGTCAAATGAAGCTGGGTGTGATGGCTCAGGCCTTTAATCCCAGCACTCAGAAGGCCGAGGTAGGAAGATCGCCATGAGTTCAAGGCCACCCTGAAACTACATAGTGAATTCCAGGTTAGCCTGGGCTAGAGCGAAACCCTACCTTGAAAAACAAAACAAAACAAAACAAAAGTCAAATGATTGTTACCTAAAAGACATCCTGTTTCAGAGATGCTCACCCATGGCCTGGGCCTGAGCTGGAGGTGCCTTCATGGCTATAATCCCAGAACCCTGCAGGAGGATCAATAGTTCCAGGCCAGCGAGTGCTACAGAGCACGACATTGTTTCAAAATAAAACCAAACAGGACAGCATATGAAAAAAATGTAATAATAAAAAATGTATTCCTTACATGATTATTTGAAGTAGTAAAACATCAGACATTAAATTGTCACATATTTGTAATTAGTAACACATTCTTCAACTATTTATAATTTTTGTTTCATTCTGTTCTGTCCTGTTCTATCAGACATCTGGCACAAATTGGAAAACCCGTGGAATCTCTCAGTTTGGAAATCATCTCATTTTCACTTCTAGGATCATGATCAGGAGATGAGAGCCAAGCCTGGTGATGCACGTCTTGAGTTCCAGCACCTAGGCACCTAGGAAGCTGAGGGAGGAGGATCGCCAGCCTACAACTACAGAGTGAGTTCCAGGTCAGACTAGGCTAGAGTGAGACCATTCCTCAAAAAAAAAAAAAAAAAAGAAAAGAAAAGAAAAGAAAAGAAGGGCTGGAGGGATGGTGGTTTAGCAGTCAAGACACTTGCCTGCAAAACCTAAGGACCCAGGTTAGATTCTCCAGATCCCACATAAACCAGATGCACATGATGGCACATGCATCTGGAGTTCATTTGCAGCGGCTTGAGGCCCTGGCCTGCCCATTCTCTCTCTCCCTCTCTCTGTCTTGAATAAATAAATAACAAAGAAACCAACAAAGAGATCGTGAGATGAAAAAAGAGGGGCATATGATAAATACCTCAATGTAAACTTGCAAAGCAGACTTACATTTGAAGCAAGCCAGAAATACAAACTCAAAGGAGTCATTGACATTCCTTAATCCAGCCCTACAGGTGTGGTGGTTTGATTCAGGTGTCCCCCACAAATTTAGGTGTTCTGAAGGCTAGGGTCCCAGTTGATGAAGATTTGGGAATTAGCATCTCCTTGATGCAGTGTGTTGTTGGTGGCAGACTTATGGGTATTATAGCCAGCCGTTCCTTGCCAGTGTTTGGCACACTCTCCTGTTGCTGTTGTACATCTGATGTTGGCCAGGAGGTGATGTCCACCTCATGTCATTATTTTCCCCTGCCATCATGAAGCTTCCCCTCAAGTCTGTAAGACAAAATAAACCCTTTTTTCCCAAAAGCTCTTCTTGGTCGGGTGATTTCTGCCAGCAATGTGAACCTGACTGCAACAACGGGTAAAGAAATTTAAAAACCAAACCAAACAAACAAACAAAAAATATACCTTCCCATTTCCAGATACTCATTTCATGAAATTACTTTCTAAGTTTTCTGGGAGAAGACATACCTGGAATTCACCATGTAGTCTCAGGGTGGCCTCAAACTCATGGCAATCTTCCTACCTCTGCCTCTGGAGTGCTGGGATTAAAGGCGTGCGCCACCACGCCTGGCTCTGTGGTGTTTATTTTTTAGAACACCATACAACTTCTCAAACACAAATGCCTTTTTGGTAGGCCTTGAATGACAGAGATGATAAAAATAGTTTTTAATGAGCCTCCTATCCAATAAACATCTCATAACTACATCCTACTTGATACATTATGGAAGACTCTGCGAATCACAGAACTTTCCAAAAATGTTTAGCCATTGCTGTAAATAAAGGAGAAACGTTGATCCCTAGAAAATACTAAAAACATGCGAAGGCTGTGCCTTGGCTTCTTTGGGAGTGGTGGTGATGAGGTCACTGAGTGATCTATCTTACTGTTAGTCCCATCTGTCCTGAAGATTCACAGGGGAATCGCCGCTCTTAGCTGGAAAGGTCGCAGACATCAAGGGACTTGAGAATTGCTTAGAGCTCTCTGCTATAGGTCCCATCAAAATCTCTCTCGGCGTCTCTATTACAGAGTGCCTCCCTGGATCATTCACTTCAACTGCTTCAAAATCCATTCCATTCCAGGTTTCTGCATCCTCCCCCTCATTCTCTTCTTTACAGTCACGGGGCTCAGAGCTGGAAAGCAAGGCTTTCTGGTCCTCACTCTTTCTTTTTCCTGTTCTCTGGTGATCCAGAGGCGAGGTGGCGAGTTTATACATCACAGGAAATAAGACAGCAGTGAACACTGCAGACACCAGACACATGTACAGAACTACTGGCAAATCCGGGTATTGTCCTTGAAGAATTCCAATTACTGAAGGAATAGCCATGTCTCCCAGGGAGGCACCAATTACAAAAAATGCTGTAGACTTTCCGCTCAAGGTCGTGTACTGCTCGATCCAGGAAACCCCGCTGGGAAAGGTGGTGGCCATCGAGGCTCCATACACTGAAGTTGAGATCCAGAGAGAAAGCGGGTTCTTGTCAAAAAGCACCAGAAATAACGATGAGACCAGGCTGCCAATGTTGCTCAGCACAATCATGGTTCCAGGTTGTAGACATTTGGCAAAGAAGATGGCCAGGCCCCTGCAGGCAGCAAAGGTGCCCCAGAAGATGGAGTTCAACCCGGCCGCTTCACTTTCGTCCATGCCAACATGGGTGGTAGCAAATGAGAATATGTAAGAGCCGTATGTATTCTCAGCACCGACGTAAAAGAAGAAAAAGAGAAAAAGGAGACAGAGAAGGGCCTTGTGATGTTGAGCTCTTCGAGACCCCTGAGCAGATACGATGGATTTTGTCTGCCTTGAGCTCTTACAAAACAGAGCAAGCAGAAAGACAGAAACTACTAAAATGTAGGTGCCGATGGAAGCGTAGGTCCACACTAAGTTCATGTCATCAGGAACTCCAAACAGAGAGCGAGCGTGGGCTTCTGAGGATGAGTTCAGGGCTCCAGGGTGCCAGTCGGGCTCTGTGTGGTTTCCAGCAGGCGCTGTGGTGCCCCACACCAGTTTAGCCAGCAGAGGAGCCAGAAAGGCACCCAAGGCAAAACTGAAGTGTAAGGCCTGCATGTGTGGGGCTCCTCTGTCCCCCCAAAGAGCCAAGATGAGGACGTTCCCACCTACCAGTGAAAGATGGGAGAATGATTCAAATTAAACATAGTTACTCAGTAACAACTCTACATTGCTATCAAAAGAAGGAAAAGTCTGCATCATGCAACAGGAAATTTGAGATGTTCTATGTTAGTAGACTGCAGCAGTCATTCTGTGATTAAGAAACTGGAGCTCACTCTCACCAGAGAAGTCTGACATCTCATCTCCATATGTAGAATTTTACACATTAGCTGAGCGTGGTGGTGCACGCTTTTAATTCCAGCACTTGGGAAGCTGAGGTAGGAAGATCACCATAAGTTCAAGGCTACCCTGAGATTACATAGTGAAGTTCAAGTCAGCCTGGGCTAGAGTGAGACCCCACCTCAAAAGAAGAAGAAGAAGAAAAAGAATCATCTCTACTATGGCTGGAGAGATGGCCAAAGGACCCAGGTTCAATTCCCCAGGACCCGCATAAGCCAGATGCATAAGGTGGCGCACACATCTGGAGTTCACTTGCAGCAGCTGGAGGCCCTGATGTGCCCATTCTCTCTCTATCTGCCTATTTCTCTTTCTGTCTCAAATAAATAAATGAATAAAATTCAAAAATTTAAATAAAATTTTAAAAAGTTTGACACATTAGCATTGGGGAGTAATAATGATAAGCTTATTTATTTTTTAAAAATTTTTTGAGAAAATGTTTCATGTATACTAGACTGGCTGTGAAATCACTATGTAGCTGAGGATAACCTTCAACTTCTGATCTTCCTGCTCATACCTCTAGAGTGCTGGGATTATAGGTCTGTGCTATCATGCCCAGCTTATACAGTGCTGGAGACCAACATCGGGGCTTTGAGCATGCTAGGCTTACATGACCAACTGAATTCTAGTCCCAGCCCTACTTGTAAGTATTTCAGATATGAATATGTATAAATTTGAAAATATTGAAATATTTGTAAAGATGCACATATATTTACATACACATATATTTGCTAGGCAAAATTTTTTTTATCAGATGGAGAACCTGGAATGCACTTTAAATCAAATATCGGTTCTGTGCTTTTGTAGCATAATAGTAATTTCAACCGTGTTCTGTGCTCTCAAACTATCATTTCCTCAAATTCCAAATGATCAAATTCTACCTCCAGATGAAAGCCCACTCGACTGCCTTGTAATTACAGAAAGGGGGTCCCTTGTTTGGATACTACAAATCAACAATTTTTCATAAAACAAAATCCCTCCTGGTTAGATGTTCGAAAAAACCGATCCTTAATTGGCTAGAAGAGTAGCTGCTCGGAGTGTTATTCTGCGTGCGTGATGCCAGCGTTTACTCAGTGTCCTGTTGCATCAGGAGTGAGGGAAATGACAGTGTGATTTCATCCGCCCTACCCTTCTCAGCGCCCGCGTCTCCCATCGCGGAGATGGACCGAGGAACTCACCAACCTGTGTCCGCCACGGCAATGGAGGCACCAAAGACAGACGTCACGACAACCAGGACCACCGCTGTCTTGCAGAAAGGAATGAGGTAAAGACCAGCTGTGATGGCCACCATTGACAGCCCTGAGAAGACAAGTAATAAAGCCAACTATAAAAATAAATATTCATGGATGGAGCGATGGCTCAGTGGTTAAGGCACTTGCCTGCAAAGCCTAAGGATCCATGTAAACCAGAGTTCAATTCTCCAGGACCCATGCAAGCCAGATGCACAAGGTGGCACATGTGTCTGGAGTTCGTTTGCAGTGGCTGGAAGCCCTGGCTCAGCCATGCTCTCTCTTTCTCTCTCTCTCTCAAATAAATAAGTAAGTAAATAAAATAAAACAAACGAATATTCATTAGGGCCCTGGGTCAAGGCAACATCATAGAAACTTCCCAATAACGTTGATGGAGAGCCAGTTAAAAAGGAGGAGATGGCAGTTGAAATCAGGAGTGATGATTTTATTTAAGTCTTCTGTAAGTTATAAAATCTTTTAAAACAGTCACAATATTTAATTATTATAATTATGAAATATAAATTGCTATGACATGAGTACAATTCTAGAACTTTTTACAAAAGGGAGGTCTTATAGCAAAGGATATAGGCTAAAACTTATTAAAATGAGAAATTTGCTCTTTTGGTTTTTCAGGGTAGAGTCTCCCTCTAGCCCAGGCTAGAGGAATTCACTATGGAATTCACTATGTAGTGTCAGGCTGGCCTCAAAATCACAGTGATCCTCCTATCTCTGCCTCCTTCTTGCATGTTGGGGCTAAAGGCATGTGCCACCATACCTGGACAAAAGATTTTTATGTATGAAGTAGTAATGTGAAAATGCAAAAACAAATCAATATCATTCCTGTAACTGCATAACTGACAAAAGCCACTTAAGAAGGAAGGGTTTGGGGCCTGGAGAGATGGCTTAGCGGTTAAGCGCATGCCTGTGAAGCCTAAGGACCCTGGTTCGAGGCTCAATTCCCAGGACCCAAGGTAGCCAGATGCACAAGGGGGCGCACATGTCTGGAGTTCGACTGCAGTATCTGGAGGCCCTGGCATGCCCATTCTCTCTCTCTCTCTTTCTCTCTGTCACAGTCAAATAAATAAATAAAAATAAAACAAAAAAAATTTTAAAAAAAGAAAGAAAGGGTTGGGGCTAGGGAGATGGCTCAGTGGTTAAAGGCATTTGTTTGCAAAACCAAATGGCCTTGGTTCAATTCCCCAGTACCCATGTCAAGCCAGATGCACAAAATGCTTCATGAGTCTGGAGTTCATTTACAGCGGCAGGTACCCTAGTGTGCTCATTCTCGCGTTGTCTGCTCGCTCTCAGTGCACCTTTTCTTTTTTACTCTGTCTGAGACCCCAGCCCATGAATGGTGCCACTGGAGTTAGGGTGAGTCTCCCCACCCCAATGGATTATTCTAGAAGTTCTCCCAGACATTCCCAGAGATCTGCCTCCAGGTCATTCCGGATGCAGTCAGGTTGAAAGTGAACTTATCCATCACTTCCATTGTAGTCACACTTTACTAAATAAGTTCATTGGAGGATAAAAGGGAAGGAAATACCAGAGAAACATTGTTCAACTCACTTTGGAAGAAATGGTTATGATTTACTTATTCATCAGCAACAAAGTATTCACCTTGCCTTCAGAGGAGTTTTACCACGGGAGCCTAAATTTACTTTAACATGTCATGTCAATTTGTTGATAAAGTATGATAATTGCCATCGTTTCCAGATTGTGAGCACATCACTGACATGTAACGACAGATACAAAATGCAGCCTACCTCAGTTCACCCACCATGCCCTGCCCCTTCCTGTTCACTCCAGAGTCCACAGAGCAGGGCCAGATTCCAGACACTGTTCTGTGGCCCCAGAAGCCCTGCCCTACACTCAGATAAGCAGAACTTTATGGCAACCATGTGTGATTCTGGGGTGGAGTACACATGACAGTGAAAGTTGGTAAGACTCAGGATTGCCAGCACACATGCCGGAGGGCTAATTCAGTTCACAAATGGTCAAGTATAGGTTCCATGCAGCTGCCAAGGTGAGACAGGAACCATGGACTCTGACACACTGCCCTTCTGGGTTGAGAGTCATTCTAGAGGGTACTGTTTTATTTTTTATTTTATTTTATTTTATTTGTTTTTTTCTGAGGTACGGTCTCACTTTGGCCCAGGCTGACCTGGAATTTACTATGTAGTCTCAGGGCGGCCTCAGACTCACTCCTACCTCTGCCTCCAGAGTGCTGGGATTAAAGGCGTGCGATACCATGCCCAGCAGGATACACCTTTTTTTAAAAGAATTTTTTTTTAAATTTATTTCACAGAGAAAGGAGAGAGAGAGGGAATGGGCACATGCCAGGGCCTCCAGCCATTGAAAACTGCAAACGAACTCTAGATCTAGACACGTGTGCCCCCTTGTGCATCTGGCTAACGTGGGTCCTGGGGAATTGAACCTGGGTCCTTTGGCTTTGCAAACACCTTAACCGCTAAGCCATCCTCCAGCCCAGGATGCACCTTTTTTGAGCCAACTTGCGAGTTCACTGACAGTCACAAAAGAGCAAAAGTCACTGTTTACTTACCCAAAAGTAAAAAATGATTCATACAGTCCAAAAGAACTCCGCCAAGCATACTGCCACATAAAAATCCAGATGCACGGCCCACAAAAATTACAGAAAGACTGCTGATGTTTTGGTTCACATTTCTTGCCAGATCTTGAAATGTGGGTCCCAGTAAAGCAATGCTCATTCCCTAAGATTTAAAGAGGTGAGATCTTTTAACTTGCAATCAATAAAATAACTCTATTTATGTGGTAGGTTTTTCCCTTATTTTAAAAAAGTGGGAGGAGAAATTGCAATGCAATGTTGGGGCTCACTTTAATTCAAACAGGAAAAATGTACAGTGACACTATTATTTCCAGAGGAATGTTACTCCTCTGATTTTCTGCTTTTTCTGTCTCTCAGCTTTTAAAATGTGTCCAATATGTCTGACTTTTGGTTCCAATTCTATTTAGGTTCTGAAAAACACCCTAAAGGATATTAATTGCATTAACAATTAATATGATGTATCAAAACCATCCTCCAAATATTTTCTTGTACTTTAGTATAAACCATGCATAAATAACACTGGAATTTAGATGGTAAAATATCAATTTCTTGGTCCGGTGTGTTGGCGCACATCTTTAATCCCAGCACTCAGGCGGTAGAGGTAGGAGGATTACTGTGGGTTCGAGGCCAGCCTGAGACTGCATAGTGAATTCCAGATCAGCCTGAACTAGAGTGAGGCCCTACCTTGAAAAAAAAAAAATCAGTCTCTCGAGCATCAAATTATTATTATTGTTCTATGTTAAAATGGCAATGCTTCTGGAAACATAGAGTCCTTTTTCTGAACTACACATATGTAATACGCTGGAGATAACTATTCCGATGTTGTTAAACCGAGTTTTTCAATGAAATCCCAAACGAAGAGTACAAATTGTAAAGCTTTCTTAAAGTAATATTACAAACACATGTACAAAATGACTTTCACAAAAAAAAATGCTGTCTGTACAATATGCTAATAAGAACCAAGATTGCAGCTCATTTTCAGTGGAAATCCATTGGCCCCTTAAAGAAAAAAGATTCCAGTCACCTGCACGTCCAAGTCACTGGCTGTAAATGCATGTTTCTGAGGTCGACTCCCTGTCCCTACTGCGGGAACCCAGGACGGAGGAACACAGTGTGGCCAGGCCCACAGAGAGTTTCAGGTATACTCATATTCCTTCGTGCTGTCACAGCGCTTGCAAACCGGGAGTGCAGTGAGGGGCTCTCCTTCCCATCCCGCCCACAAACAAGTGTCCTAAGAAACCCACCAGGCATGGCTCAGGCCTGTAACCCCAGCTCTTGGGAGGCACAAGTTCAAAACAAATCTGAACGACATCGTGACACCCTATCTAAAAATCCCACACACACAAAAATAATAAAAACCAAAGACCGGTGTGGTAAACTCTCTGGAGATGCCAAGTGTCCAGAAGTGACTCCTATCGAAAAAAAAAAAAAAAAGTCATCCTTCTAACACTCCAAGTTTAGCGGGGGTACTTCTTTTCTGGCACTCTGATATACAAGGGGCAGGAACCCAGCATCTGCAGACTGATTTAACCAGGGTTGTTTTGGCATTACTGGCACACACTACCACTTAACCACCAGCGCGATCAGAAGTTACTTTTCTTCTCGGGGTGTTTCCCACCTGCAAACTCCAGCAGTTGGCTAAATGTGGACAGGACACCAGGAAGAGGACCCTCCGCACACTGCCCCATCCCAACCCAGGAGCTTATCCGTGAAATCATTTTCAGCCTCAGTGGGTGGATTGTGGAGGGCGCAGGTGAGCACTCCCCCCCCTCCCCCCGCGCGCCCCTTCCATATCTCCATCCTTGTTGGAGGATCAAGTCAGGGTCGTCAGTTTCAGTTCACTGTCACCTTCGAGGTTAGAGCTGTTTGCATTTCCCATCGTGACAAACTGAGACCCAGGCCCACGGACGCATGCACGCGGGCTCCACTGTGGGTCCGCGGTGCCTCCAGCCTGGAGCCCCGTCCCGCCCCGCCCCGCCCGGCGCTCACCAGCCCCAGGAAGGCGGCCTCCAGGACGGCGGTGGAGACCCAGCGCCCCGCGCTTCCCGCCAGCGCCCGCCGCTCCCCGGGCGCCCGCGCGGGGGTCTCAGCCTGGAGCAGCCTTCGCCCGGCCGCCCCGGCCCCGGCCCCGGCCCCGGTCCCGCGGAACTCCGGCTGCAGCTCCAGCTTGGCGGTTCCAAAAGACACTAGACCTGGTCATCTTTCAACCAAAATGTTCCCTGGAGCTGGGTCCTGGCGACGCCTCCTCCAGCACCACCTCCTCCCCTATACCCTCCCCATTCTCCTCCTCCTCTTCCTCCGGCCCCTTATCCCTCTTCTCCCTCCTCCCCCTCTCCTCCTCTTAGTCCTCTTCTCCAACTCCTCCCCTTTTCCTCTTTCTCTTCCCTCCACACCTTTTCCTTGTCCTCTTTCTCCTCTTCCCTACCTCCTCCTCCTCTTCCCTATCTCCTCTTCCTCTCTTTACCCTCCCCCTCCCTCTCCTCCTCTAGGGAATGCAGGTGGAACATGCCAGAGCTGTGGTCTTGGAGCCCAGGAGATGCAGCTCACAGTCCTGACCTGCCGTGGGCCTGACCTGCAAGGTGGAATTTCTAGCCTGAGCCCCAGGTCGCCTGGGAAGACGGGAGCCTGAAGGCTGATTTTTATGAACTTTCCCCGGGCCTTGTCCTTGCTCCTCTTACACCACATGGTTCTTGGTCTTTCCTTCATATTTCACTGAAAAATGTGTTGAACCCCATCGGTAAGGCCTTCATGTGTTCTCTCAGCCCTCTCAATACCCCCCTCTCTGGGGTCCACTGTAGCCCCGCTTAGAGAGAGGGGGTTTAGGGTATAGAGTGCAGAAATAGCTGGCCCAGACTTAATCACTGGTCACACATAGATACAGTTTAGCAGCAGCTCCAGAAAGAAAACCTGAAACCTGACTGTGTGGCTTTTGGCCTTTTGGAACTGCTTGTGGGAAGAACCTTGGACTAAGAGATGCCTCGCAGTGCTGTAAGTAGAGTTTGAATGGACAATTTTTGGGAAAATTTTTTTTTATTTATTTACAAGAGATAGAGAGACAGACAGGGAGATTGGGTGTGCCAGGGCCTCCGTCCACTGCAAACAAACTCCAGATACATGTACCACTTTGTGCATCTGGCTTCGTGTGGGTACTGGGGAATTGAACCTGGGTCATTAGTCTTTTCAGGCAGCGCCTTAACCGCTGAGTGATCTCTCCAGCCCCATGGATGGATCATTGTTATGAGAGTTGAAAGCCCTAAATGCAGAATGAACTGCGGACTGTGTAGGCTTGGCCTCTGAGGAAAGAAAAAACTTTATGAGGACAGGGGAGCTTGTGTGAAAGGCTGCTGTGTTCCTCCCAAGCCCTGAGAAACTTGAGCAGGGTGAGATTTAGAAGAAATACAGTGGTGTGAGCAGACGGATATGGCACAGAAAGAAATGAAATGTTCTGCCCAGAGACTGCAGCCTGCTTTAGCTACATGGCTTGATAGAGTTCCACTATTGGGATTGGGCCAAGTGCTCTGCACTGGGACAGTATAAAAATGATAAAGGAGTGTTCCTGCCCTTCAAAGTCAGCTTTATTCCCCTTTGTATTAACACATTTGGAAGACTACCTCATATGGATGTTTAATAGATGTAGGAAAGAGGGCGTCATTGGGTTTACCACACTTTTTTTTTTTTTTTGAAATAGCCACTGGGCAATGTAAGGCAGGGTTGTTTTTAAAAAAATATTTTCTTTTTATTTATTTATTAGAGACAGAGAGAGAGAGGGAGAGAGGGAGAATGGGCATGCCAGGGCCTCTAGCCACTGCAAATGAACTCCAGATACATATGCCACCATATGCATCTGGCTTACGTGGGACCTGGAGGATAGAACCTAGGTCCTTAGGTTTTGCAGGCATGCATCTTAACCACTAAGCCCTCTCTCCAGCCCCAGAAATGTCTCTTAACTCATCCTCTAACTCTCCATTCTTTGACCATTCTTGTCCTCATCTCTTGCTTAGACTACCATAAAAGAGTTCTAGTTGATTTCCAAAGCCCAAGGCATCATGAGAACTTCAGTGGTGGCCCCTGAGACTTCAAAGTCATAGCACCTAATAGGACTTTGAAATTTAAATTTAGGAGCCTTGCTTGATGGCCTACACTTGTAGAACCAGCTACTTGAGAGGCTTAAGCAGGGACATCACTTAAAAATCAGGAATTCATAACCAGCCTGGGCAATTTGGTGATAACTTGTGTCATACGTATTTTAAAATAATGGAATCAGGCACACAGAAGCCGGTGTGGCTCTCATCAGTAGCCTTGAGAACCTTCTCCAGGAAGATGGCAGTAGACTCTGAGGAGACACAAATCAGAGACTGCCGAGAGCTCAACACTAAAAGGGAATTATAACAAACTCTGTAAGGCTCAATATTGTGGAAGACGGGGTGGAAAGAATATAAGAGCTGCAAGGTGCTAAGGTGTAGTCTGATGCATTATCCTCCACACGAGCCCACTAACATACTCACGAGCGCACAGCGATTGTGGATACTCCCACTGAGAAGGGCCCTCAGAGGATGGGGGCAGAGACACGGCACCCTTTGCCCTACTACAGGATCATTAAGCACTTCTCATATCACAGTCCAATCGAAAGCCCTTTGCACCCAAGATAAAACAAACACAATGTATTCTAACTAATTTAATTAAAAAAAAAAAAAAAAAGAACGTCAAAGACTTGCCATGAACCTGGTGTCTCTACCAAAATTATTTCTTTGCAAGGTTTTTGCTGTCCTGCAAATTGATAGTGGCTTCTGTGAGCATGATTATCAGGTGAACCCCTTCAGTTTTTTTTTTTTTATCATGATTGTATTTCTGGAAACCTTGGCAATTTTAATGTTTTCCTTTTTGAAAAATGTTTTCATTAGGCAGCAGAGGTGGCTCAATAGGTGGTTAAAGACACTTTATTGCAATGCCTGACAGTCCAGCTTCAATTCCCCAGTACCCACATGTATAAGTCAGGGTTGTATAGAGGAGCAGAACCAATAGAATGAATTATATTAAAAGGGAATTTACTGGATTAGCTTACAGCAGTTCAATAGCAGTTGCAGGCCTGAGAATCAAGGAACCCGGCAGCTGCTCAGTCCACGTGGCCAGATGCCTCAGCAGTCCCGGTCTGGCACTGAAGGCCTGGAGGCTTCCTGAGGAGCCACTGGGTTTCGATCCATTCAGACCTACAAGGGTCTTCAGTTGATGCTGGTCTTCAGTCCATGCTGGTCTTCAATCCACGCTGGAAGGCAGCAAGCAGCTCTGGCAGCCAAGTGGAAGGAAGGGGCTCTTTTTCCCCAGAGCTTCCTTATATAAAGCCCCGCTCTGAGAGGGGCCACCCGCTCAGGGAGAAGGGCTCACCCTGGGGGGAAGGACTTCCTCTTTCAGTTAGTCCTTCCTGGAAGCAACCCCAGAGATCTACCCAAAAGGGATGTCTGTGGATTACTAAACAGATCAAGTTGACAACAACTTAACCATCACAACACATAAAGCCAGATGCACAAAGTGGCACATGCATCTGGAGTTCATTTCTACTGGCAAGAGGCCCTGGCACATCCACTCTCTCTCTCCCTTTGCTCTCAAATAAATAAAAAATATTTTTAAAAAGAACAAAAAAAATGTTTTTATTGGCAATTTATTACCCTCATGACCCTCTTTCCCTCTTCCCAATGAGTCTCCCTTCTTCTTCCACATCCTGCGCATGTGTGTGTGTCTAATGAGAGCATGGGCCTGGAGGCCATTTACCAGAGCATGGTAACTTAC
Source organism: Dipus sagitta (assembly GCA_036346955.1). Lineage (NCBI taxonomy): Eukaryota > Metazoa > Chordata > Mammalia > Rodentia > Dipodidae > Dipus > Dipus sagitta. The sequence goes on from CM070775.1 coordinate 35,728,957, forward strand.
AAGCGGCTACACCTCTGGAGACACTGCTGCTTTGTCCCCCACCACACACTGCCCACAGCTCCTCAGGGAGCAGTGATGGGGGGACCCTGTGAGCCATTCTCCCACCCATGTTGGAATGTTGACAAGCCCAGTCTTCTTTCAAATACTCAGCGTGACCTTTACACACATGCCATGATCTCATGGTCCTCCTCTCCCTGGGTGCCGTCCTTTAAACCATATCTGTGTGCGCGTAGAGGCTGCAGAGACGACTCAGTGATCAAAAGCTCTTGCTTGCAAAGGCATGCACATAAAACCAGATGCAAAAAGTGGCACAAGGAGGGCTGGAGAGATGGCTTAGTGGTTAAGGCGCTTGTCTGAGAAGCCTAAGGACCCATGTTTGACTCTCTAGACCCCAAGTAAGCCAGACACACAAGGTGACACAAGTTCACAAGGTTGCACATGCACACAGGGTGGCGCACGCATCTGGAGTTCGACTGCAGTGGCTGGAAGCCCTGGAATACCAATTCTGTCTGTCTGTCTGTCTCTCTCTCTCATAATAAAAAAAAATACAAAAAAAAAGTACCCACAAGCCTCTGGCATTCATTTGCAGCCCTGACACCCATGCACACACTCACACACACAAATAAGGATTTCTAAAAAAAAAAAATCAGATGGTTCTGGTTGAGGAAATGGACCCGTAGGTTAGAGTGCTGGCTCCTTCAGTGTGAGTGCCCCTCAGGCCAGATATTGCCAAGTTTGACTCCTCAGAACCTATGTAAAGGAAGCTGGGCATGTCCACGGACGTTTGTAACTTCAGTCCATGGGGCCGAGACCAGAAAATTGCTTGTGTTTGCTGATGGACAGTAGGAGGGAGAGACCCAGTCTCAAGGAAGGATGTGGGTGAACAGTGAGAAGACACCTGACTTCTCTTCAGCCTGAGGGAAAGCAGTAAACAGCTGGGCATAGTGGTGGACACCTTTAATCCCAGCCCTTGGGAGATAGGAAGATCGCCAGGAGTTTGAGGCCAGCCTAGTACTACATAGTATATTCCAGGTTTGTCTGGGCTAGATACTGATACGGGGGTCTGTGGGGAGTCTAGGAAAGTCCTTGAACCCCAAACTCTGAGTTCATATGTGTATTTAACCGAAGAATTAGGCAAATCAAACTGAGAAAGATAATTATCAAATTATTATAATATTGGGCTGTAGAGATGGCTTAGCAGGTAAGGCACTTGCCTATAAAGCCTAAGGACCCAGGTTCAATTCCCCAGTACCCATGTAAGCCAGATGTATGAGGTGGCACTTGTGTCTGGAGTTTGTTTGCAATGGCAGGAGGCCCTGATGTGCCCATTATCTCTCTCTCTCCCCTCCCTCCTTCTTTCTCTAATAAATAAATGAATAGTACAATACATATTTAAAATATTTTTACTTTAAAAATATTTATTTATTTATTTGAAAGAGAGAGAGAGCAAGAGAGAGGCAGATAGAAAGAATGAGAACACCAGAGCCTCCAGCCACAGCAAACAAAATCCAGACTCATGCACCAACTTATGCATCTGGCTTTACGTGGATCCTGGGGAATCTAACTGTGGTCCTTTAGCTTTGCAGGCAAGTGCCTTAACCACTAAGACATCTCTCTAGTCCAGTAGAATATTTTTTAAATTATCATATTTATTTAGGAAAGTACAATACCAAAGGAAGGAAAATTGATATACCCACGTGGTCTGAAAGCCCATGTGGTAAGTCTGGAAGAAACGTGAAAAGAGATTTAGAGAAAAAAAAAAAAAAAAAGAAAGTACAGAGAGCTTCTGCCATGTGGAGGGGGCAGGAGTGGGTAGAGAGGGATCAAGGGGGCTTTTCCCTCCTCTCTAGAGCCTAGAGGTTCAGGAGTGATGAATGGGCCATCTAGGGAGAGCCTGCCCCCACAAGGGTTTTTATTTAGGGAACTCCTTTAGGCAAGAGACAAGAGAAGCCAGTGTCTTTCATCTCTAGCAAAGTGGAGACTGCAAGGACAGACATTCCTGCCTTTACTTTTGGGGCCCAGTCACCCTAAACTATCTAACAAAGCTACCTGACTCCCTCTCATTACCTTGAGAAAAAAAAAAAAAAGAAGGAAAGAAAGGAAAAGAACAGCAATGAACACAGTGGAGGTGTTTCTAATCTCTAGCTGTGAGAAAAGCACGGGATAAAGAAAGAAATGGCCTGGGAATGTCAGTGTGTCCATCTGCTCTCCTCTCAAGAGCTGTTAGATTAGTTACTGACTTCAGGGGCAAGGGCATATCATGAATGCACAGTTGCCAAGAAGGGTGCCATGTTTTACTTAAGATAAACCAAAGAGGTCACTTTTTGTTTTTGGTTTTTTGAGGTAGGGTCTCACTCTGGCCCAGGCTGACCTGGAATTCACTATGTAGTCTCAGGGTGGCCTCGAACTCATGGCAATCCTCCTACCTCTGCCTCCCGACTGCTGGGATTAAAGGCGTGCACCACCATGCCCGGCTGAAATCATTTTTTACATACAGCAAAGTTATCAGAATTAGAGAAAAGAAAGCAAACCGACTGTACAATCAAGTTGAAATTAAAAATCATTCAACATAAAGCTTAGATACAAGCAAAATCATTCATTGATTCTATGTTCTGACGGATAGCATGCACTAATTTTGCTGTCTTCACAGGTGGTGCTTTTCCCACTCTCGGATCCTGGGCTACAAAACTACATTCTCATCTTTGGTTTCCCGCGTACTTCAGACTCAGAGCAGATGAACCCTGGGTGATGGGTAACACAAGAATTCCCATTTCTACACAAACTGTGCCAACTGAATATTAAGTCTCCATTATAACACTTTATAATGTGACTAACACTGGAGTCTAGTGAAGATGAAATCAGACTCATTGTCTCTTACTGAGGTGATTAAGGGACTTAAAAAGACCAATGAATGTACTGCTCGAGTGCTAAGGTAGAACAGTGTGTACACATTTGCTCTGAATATATTCAGTCTGATATTGGAGTACACTCTATAGTTCCCAGGTGCTCAGAGGGCTTAGCTAGGAGGATGGCTTGAGCCCTGGACTTGAGACAAGGCTAGACAGCACAGTAAGACCCTGTCTCTAAATAAATAAATAAACACATACCTAAATAAATTAAAATTTTTCCTTAGTCTTTTATAATAGTATAAAAACCATAATTGAGTTACTTGCTATTTCACTCTCATCTAAGACACTGAGTGTAAAACACATCTTTACTGTATATCCAGAAAACAGCTGTCAATTATAATTGGTCATAATGCTAAATGATCATTCATTATCAAACATATCCTATCCTTACCAGGTATGGTGGCACATGCCTTTAATCCCAGCACTCAGATGCAGAGGTAGGAGGATCACTGTGAGTTCAAGGCCAGCCTGAGACTACATAGTGAATTCCAGGTCAGCCTTGGCTAGAGTGAGACCCTACCTCGCAAAACCAAAAAAAAAAAAAAAAAAAAAAAAAAAAAAAAAAAAAAAAAAAGCTCTTTCAGGCATGTTTAAAGTGTAAAAAGGCATACCTTCACATCAGTGAAATGTAGTAGCATTCTTCAGAAAATGAATGAATATATTATACATTAAGCACATTAAATCGTCACATATTCATAATCAGTAGCACATTCTTAAAGAGTTTTTTCTTTTTTGGAGGGGAGGGGTTCGAGGTAGGGTCTCCCTCTAGCTCAGGCTGACCTGGAATTCACTATGTAGTTTCAGGATGGCCTCAAACTCACAGTGATCCTCCTATCTCTGCCTCCCAAGTGCTGGGATTAACGGCATGCGCCACCACTCCCAGCTATTTTATTTTTATTCCTAGAGCCATAACTCAGGAAATGAGATAAATGAGGCCACATTAAGTACCTCAGCCTAGAGCCAGAGGGCACAGTCACATTTGAAGGCGGGTCTCTTGAACCCACAGTGTGCTCTCTTCATAGAAATAAAGCACTCAAACAAACCATCAGCACTCTTCAGTCCTACTGAATAGATCAAATAAAGCAATGTCAACATCTGTGCATTTCCAAATGTGAGCATTCATAAAGCTCCTTTCCCCAACCACCCTGGCAGAAAACAGGTAGCCTGGTCATTTGCACAGAAAGTCCATCCTTTTCCTCAGTTGTGTGGATCTGTCTGAATACAACCCATCTTCACAAACACAAATGACTTCGTTATATGCCCTGGAATCTAGAGGTCATAAAATATTGCCCAACGACTCCCTGAAAACAGGCACCTCATAACAAGAACCTACGGCATAAGACCACTAGGCAGCTACAGAACACTTGAAAACATTTTAGCATTTCCTATAAATGGACCTAAAAAACTTTGATCCCAGGACCACACTGAAAAATCTGCTAATTCTCTGCTCTGATTGGCCCACTGAGAAGTTTTTATTGAAAGGAGTCCATGGCTAGAAGCCTAGCCAGGGCTAGAGTACTTACCTGGTATACACAGAGCTCTGGGTTTGATGCCCGCCACCCCCACTCTCACTCATTCTCCCTCTGAGAAACACAAGGTTAGTCAATAAGAACTCCATTTTCTCTAAATGCTAGTCACGTTTGTCCTGGTTTCTGACAAGGTGCCTGCTGTGGTTTGCATGTGAAATGCTCCCAGAGGCTCACGTGCTTGAACACTTGGCGCCCTGCTGGTGGTGATGATGTGCGACTTCCAGGAGGTGGAGGCTCGAGGAGGAAGTGGATCACTGGAGGCGAGGCCTTGAGGATTTATAGACTGGACCTCCTGTCTGTTCTCTGCCTCTTGTTTTGCCGATGCATGAGGAGGTGAGGAGTTCCAGTTGCACATTTTTGGCACTAGGGGGTCACTGGTTGTCATGCCTTCCCCTCTATGATATCCTCCATCCCTCAAACTGTAAGCCAAAACAAACCACTCCTTTCTTAAGCAGATCTTCTCAGGTGTTTCGTCACAGCAACAAGAAAAATAATGGATGCCTTGCTTCACTGGGAATGATAGTGTTAACTTGAGAGGACCCAAGTCAATACATTTGAGAGGAAGTGACGGGAAAATCAGCTGTGTGTGCCATCAAAACTTTTCTAGAAGTCTACTCCAGAGGGCCTCATCGTATCACTCACTCCACACTTCCATTTCTCTGCATCTCCCTCTTTGTTCCTTTTTTTTATATAGGATAAACCTAGAGAATAATTTTTTCTGGCCCCTCGTTGTTGCTGTTTTCTCCTTTTTGGGGTGATCCAAAGGCAAGGTGGCGAGTTTATACATCACAGGAAATAAGACAGCAGTGAACACTGCGGACACCAGACACGTGTACAGAACTACTGGCAAATCCGGGTATTGTCCTTGAAGAATTCCAATTACTGCAGGAATAGCCATTTCTCCTAGAGCACCGCCAATTACAAAAAACGCTGCAGACTTCCCGTTGATGGTCGTGTACTGCTCGATCCAGGAAACCCCGCTGGGAAAGGTGGTGGCCATCGAGGCTCCATACAATGAAGATGCGATCCAGAGACAAAGCGGGCTCTTGTCAAAAAGCACCAGAATAACGATGAGACCAGGCTGCCAACGTTGCTCAGCACAATCATGGCTCCAGGCTGTAAACATTTGGCAAAGAAGATGGCCAGGCCCCTGCAGGCAGCAAAGGTGCCCCAGAAGACAGAGTTCAACCCGGCTGCTTCGCTTTCTTCCATGCCAACGTGGGTGGTGGCAAATGAGAATATGTAAGAGCCGTATGTCACCTCAGCCCCAACGTAAAAGAAGAAGAATAGGAAGAGGAGACAGAGAAGGGCCTTGTGATGTTGAGCTCGTCGAGACCCCTGGGCAGATACTATGGATTTTGTCTGCTTTGAGCTCTTCTTACACAATAGAGCAAACAGAAAGACAGAAACTACTAAAATGTAGGTGCCGGTGGAAGCGTAGGCCCACACTAAGTTCATGTCGTCAGGAACTCCAAACAGAGAGCGAGCGTGGGCTTCTGAGGATGAGTTCAGGGCTCCAGGGTGCCAGTCGGGCTCTGTGTGGTTTCCAGCAGGCGCTGTGGTGCCCCACGCCAGTTTAGCCAGCAGGGGGGCCAGAAAGGCACCCAAGGCAAAACTGAAGTGCAAGGCCTGCATGTGTGGGGCTCCTCTGTCCCCCCAAAGAGCCAAGATGAGGACGTTCCCACCTACCAGTGAAAGATGGAGAAAAATGATGCAAACACAGTCACTTAGAGGAAAAAAACTACCTTGTCACCATCAGAAAGAAGATGATTAGATGAAATGAAATGGCATGAACATGATCAGTGTTCTAAGTTATCAAACCTTGATCCTTAGTCAGCTGTGTAAAGAACTCTTACCTATGACTATGAGAGAACTACACATTGTAAATCTCATACTCAGACATGGAACTCTACAAGTTGGCAAACTACGACCCTCTAGAGGCAGGCACATTAGCAAAGGCTTTTACAGAACAGCAAATATCATACTGTGGAGTAATATTTACATATTTACACATGTTATTTATTAGACATCATGTACACACACACACGCGCGCGCGCGCACACACACACACACACACACACACACACTTGAATAATATCATTTGTGAAACATATACAAATCACCCCAGTTAGGTGCTTGAGTGCTCCTGTAACAGGAAACAAGAATACCTTTCCAAATCTGCACTCACACTGCCACACAAGGTAAAAGGTCAGAAGCGTCAAGTCTGTGGCTACTTACTTTTTATTGGATATCACAAAATTGGATATAACTCCGTCCTGTAATTTTACAACTAAATGAAAGCTGAAGTATAAAATATTTCTACCTCCTACTCAGTACTGTTAGAGAAAGGAAGGTAGAGATAGAAAGCTGCAATTGAGGGTCAAGAAACACGTGTGTAATTTAGCAGAATTTCAAAGACAGGATGGCATGTGGAGGGTATGCACTGTGCAAAAACAGGAGATTTTGAATATTTATTTATTTGAGAGTGAAAGAGAGAGAGAGAGAGAATGTCTATATGGGTATGCCAGGGCCTCCTGCAAACAAACTCCTGATGCATGGGCCACTTTATGCATCTGGCTTTACGTGGGTACTTGGGAATTGTACCCAGAGCCATCAGGCTTTGCAAACAAGCACCTTTAACCACCGAGCCATCTCTCCAGCCCAAGCAGGAGTTTTTGAGAGAGAAAGCAGTTGAAAAGAAACCCAAGAGAACTAGGACCCACAGGTTACCTCAAGCTCAACAATGGGTGCATTTCTACTGAGATGTCTGCTTTTGTCACTTTGCAGCCTAAATGTGGCTCCAAACTTATTTCACCCTAATAAACCACTGGTTATTTTCAGTCAAGTATGACCAAATGGCAATTACCCAAGAAAGAGCGTCCCTCCACATTTGGATACTGTAAATCAGCTCTCCCATCACCAAACAATCCTGGACCACCTCATTATTAACTTTAAAGTCCAAGCTCTAATTGCCCAGAAGTGTAGCTTCTAGAAGGTTGAGCTTGATTCAGTGAACCTATGACCAACTTAGTGAGCTCATGCATTTCACAAGCATTGCAAGTGACGTAGTTTCCTCCATCTTAATTTTCCTACCAGCCATGGCCCCAACCCCAGAGAAACACTGAAACACTTACTGACCTGTGTCCAGAATGCCAAATGAAACACCAAACACAGAAATCATGGTGATCAGTACTTTTGCTGCCTTGCAAAAAGGAGTAAGATAAAGACCAGCTGTGGTAGCCAACATTGACAGTCCTGAGAAGAAGGAAGAATGGCAGTTACAAAAAGTATCCTGGGGCTGGAGAGATGGCTTAGCAGTTAAGGCACTTGCCTGCGAAGCCTAACGACCCATGTTCAACTCTCCAGGTCCCACATAAGCCAGACGCACAAAGTGATGCAAGCGCACAAGGTCACACATGTGCACAGGATGACACATGTATCTGGAGTTCAATTGCAGTGACTGGAGGCCCTAGTACACCAATTCTCTCTCCCTCTCCCTCTCCCTCTTTCTCCCTTCTTCCTTCTCTCTCTCTCTCTTAAAAAAAAAAAAAAAAAAGTCAGTCTATTGGGCTTGCCTCAAAAAAATAAACGTATCCTGCAATATCATGGATCAAGATAATATCATGAAGCCAGGAATGGTGGCACACGCCTTTAATCCCAGCACTTGGGAGGCAGAGGTAGGAAGATCACTATGAGTTAGAGGCTAGCCTGAATTACAGAGTGAATTCTAGGCCAGCCTGGGCCAGAGTGAGACCCTACTTCAGAAAAAACACACATTTAAAAAAATGGGCTGGCCGGGCATGGTGGCACAAACCTTTAATCCCAGCATTTGGGAGGCAGAGGTAGGAGGATCGCCGCGAGTTTGAGGCCACCCTGAGACTACATAGTGAATTCCAGGCCAGCCTGAGCTAGAGCGAGACCCTGCCTTGAAAAACTAAAAAAAAAAAATAAAATAAAAAAAATAGCTGAAGAGATTACTTAGTGGTTAAGGCGCTTGCCTGCAAAGCCAAAGGACCCTGGTTCAAGTCCCCAGGACCCAGGTAAGCCAGATGCTCAAGGTGACACATGTGTCTGCAGTTCATTTGCAGCGGCTGAAAGCCATGGCATGCCCATTCTTTCCTTTTCTCTCTCTCTCTTTCTTTCTCTCTCAAATAAATAGATAAAAATGAAATATTCAAAAAACAAACATGGGTAATAAAAAAAACCTGAGTAATTTCCAGAAGACCAGACTGTAGCTTCTACAAGGTAGTATATAATATATACCTACGGACTACAAAATATAAGTAATAATGGCACAAATACAGTTCTGTCATGACCGATCAACTATAATTTATAGCCGGGTGTGGTGGCACACGCCTTTAATCCCGGCACTCGGGAGGCAGAGGTAGGAGGATCACTGTGAGTTCGAGGCCACCCTGAGACTACATAGTGAATTCCAGGTCAGCCTGGGCTAGAGTGAGACCCTACCTCGATAAACAAAAGCAAAAAATAAGGCAACCATAACTTATAACACAAAGAACAGTGTTTTTAGCAAAAGAAACAAGTGAGAAATGTTTATTTAGATGTTTGACAATTATACACTGAAAAGGATCTGTAGATAGGAAGTAACAAAAAGGCAGAAGAAAATGCAGTTAGTGTAGAAGTTTGTCCTAAAACTTTGGATAAATTAGTGTACCAAATAAGAGAGGGAGATACAAAATACTTTTTAATTTTTTTTTATTTGAGAGAGAGAGAGAGTAATAGGTGGGGGAGGGGGTGTGAGGGAAGAATGGGCATGCCAGGGCCTCCAGGGCCTCCAGCCCCTGCAAACAAAGTCCAGATGCATGTGACCCTTGTGCATCTGGCTTACATGGGTCCTGGGGAATGGAACCTGGGTCCTTTGGCTTTGTAGGCAACCGCCTTAGCCACTAAGCCATTTCTCCAGCTCAAAATACTTATTTTGGGCCTGGGGTATAGCTCAGTGGTAGACTACATGACCGGAATGCACAAGACCTTGTACTTGACCTCAAGACACACTCCCCAAATTACATTCGCACACATGTTCTTTGAACTCTCTTTGGAAATAAGAGTAATTATTAACTTAATCAGCAATACATTTGATTTTTATGAATAATATATAAAATTTATTCTCCTGGACTGGAGGGATGGCTTAGCCGTTAAGGCGTTTGCCTGCAAAGCCAAAGGATCCAGGTGTTGATTCCCCAGGACCCACGTTAGCCAGATGCACAAGGGGCCATTCATCTGCAGTGGCTGGAAGCCCTGGCATGCCCATTCTCTCTCTCTCTCTCCCTCTTTCTCTGTCAAATAAATAAAAAAAATATTTTCCTTGATATAATATCCAAAGATACTATATCACATGCATCTAAATTTTATTTAAACATGTCAATTCACTGGGGGTAAAGTATGCTGAAAGCTTCGCCATCTTTCCCAGGGTGCAGTAGGACATGGGGCAGCAGGGACAAAAATGCAGTCTGCCACCCACAGAAACATCACCCATCATCCCTACCCTCCTTTTAAGGTTCATCTCACAGAGCCCACAGAACCTGACACGTCTCGGGTGCTCATTCTGTTCTCCGTGGTACCAGAATCCCTGCCTGTCACCCAGATGAGCAGAGCTTTATGGATAAGCAGTGGGTGACCCTGGGTGGAGCCCACATCACAGTGAATGTTAGTAAGGCTCAGGACGGCCAGCGTACACCTGAGGCTAATCCTGTTTCTAAAAGGTCGGGTCCAGATCCTCTCCAGCTGCCAACTGGAAGCAGGAACATGGGAACCCAGACAACCGTGGAGGACACCAATTCACTTGTCAACCATTTTGCAGGCTGTGCTTCTCTCAGACAGAGTCACGTTGTTCACGTTCGTCCATTGACAGGCACAGAGAAGCAAAAGTCGATGTTCACTTACCCAAAAGTAAAAAGTGATTCATGCAGTCAAAAAGAACTCCACCAATCACAGAGCCACTCAGGTACCCTAAAGCACGACCCACAAATATTTCAGAAAGACTGCTGATGTTTCGGTTCACATTTCTCGCCAGATCTTGAAATGTGGGTCCCAGGATGGCAACAGTCATTCCCTGCAATTTAAAGAGACAAAAGCTTTACTTACAAACATGATATTATGTATTTAATTAGTATCTACTACCAAAAAAGTTGGGGAGTGGGTTACAATGCAGACAATTACCTTAAGGCTTATAGTAAAGGGGGGGAAATGTACAATTATAGTACAAATATTTTTAACTTTAAAAAATATTCATTTATTTATTTGAGGGGGAAGAGGCAGAGAGAAAGAGAGAATGGGCGTGCCAGGGCCTCCAGCCACTGCAAACAAATTCCAGATGCATGGGCCACCTTATGCATCTGGCTTACGTGGTTCCTGGGGAATCAAACCAGGGTTCTTAGGCTTCTCAGGTAAATGCCTTAACTGCTAATCCATTTCCCCAGCCTATTTTTAACTTTTATTGACATTTTTCATGCATGTACATAATTGTTTTGATCATAATCCCATCCTACTACCTTTTGTCCTCCCTCCAATGATCTCTTCCACTAAACCCCTTCTTCTTTCCAACTAGTCCGTCTTCTATTTTTTTTAAATTTTTTTCCTCTTCTATTTTCATGTCTTGTCTTGCCCTCCTCCATTAGACATGACAACTTGTTGACGAGCCCAATATTGTGCAGGTCTTGTGTAGGAAACAACATCCACTGTGAGGTCAAGAATGCAGTGAGTACTTCATGTCTGAAGACAGCGTTCCAAAGCACTCTTGCCTATCCTCTGGCTCTTATATTCTTTTTTATTCATTTTAACTTTATTTTTATTGATTTATTTATTTGAGGTATGATGTTGCTCTAGCCTAGGCTGACCTAGAATTTGCTATGTAGTCTTAGGCTGGCTTTGAACTCACAGCAATCCTCCTACCTCTGCCTCCCAGGGGCTGGGATTAAAAGCATGTGCCACTACACCTGGCCTTTTTAACTTAAAAAAAATTATTTAGTTATTTGACAGAGACAGAAAGAAAGAGGGAGGGAGAGAGAGAGAGAGAGAAAGAGAGAGAGAGAGGGAGAGGATGGGTACGCTAGGGCCTCCAGCTGCTACAAATGAACTCCAGACACATGTGCCACATTGTGCATTTGGGTCTTGGGAAATAGAACCTTTTTAACTTTTTTAATGACAATTTTCATACATAATGTATTTTGACCATAATTCCCTCCTGTTACTTTTTTTTTGTCCCCCTTTCCTCCACTCCCTTCCACAGCATTCCTTCTTCTTTCCAACTAATCCCTCTTCTATTTTGGTATCTTTTTTCCCTCCTCACACATCCGTGATGAAATGTTGATGAGCCTGATAAGACTAATATTACCAGAACTACAGACTCTGAATTTTTCTTCACTTCAAAACTCTCACTTTTTCAAAAATGCTTTAATTCTTGTGGTTTTTTTTTGTTGCATTCTTTCCTATTTGAATAATATCTTCAAAGACTAGTCTGTAATAAATATTACTAAGAAGCTGGGGAGATATCTCAGTGGCGGAGTGCTTGCCAAACATGCATAGTCCAAGTTTGATTTCTAGCACTGCAAAACAATGCAACAATAAAAATTATAAGTTGGGGCTGGAGGGATTACTCAGTGGTTAAGGCACTTGCCTGCAAATCCTAGGGACTCTGGTTCAATTTCCTACTATGCATGTAACGCCAGATGCTCAGTGTGGCACATACATTTTGAGTTCGTTTGCAGTGGCTAGAGGCCCTGGCGTGCCCATTCTCTCTCTTGCTCTCTGCCCCTCTTCTCTATCTCCCTCTGCTTGCAAATAAATAAAACTTAGAAAAAATTAATTATAAGGTGTATCATTAAGTCTATATTTGAAATAATTTTCTATATTTTGAAATATACTACAAGCACTAATGAGAATTTATGTTAAAAATTAATTATCAAAACGTTTTCATTTTTTATATAAAAATAACAGTATTTCTGTTGCAGATGGGGTCCTACACATACACAACATGCAGGAGATAAACCACTTAAACATGGTTAAATCTACAGAGACATTCCTAACCATCAGGAGCACTGCATACAAGCTGTCTTGAGGAATGTTGCATGCACATGCATGGCATGACTGTAATAAAATTTTAAAGAAAAAAATTATTATGCAAATTAATTGTGGTCTTTATCTATCTCTATATGAGACAAACTCTAACCTAACCTAACCTGGTATGTCAACAAATTGTGACCATCTGCGGGCATTTCTCATAACAAATGGCCCAACGGGCTGCTTCATGTGCAGCTCTGTCCAAACAAGACAAAGTCCACTCTCCTGGGAGAGCCACATGTTTGATTTGTCAAACCCATCACTTGGTAAGACTAGAAACCCCAAGTGGCACTCTAGTCACTCCTGCCAGATGGATTTCATGCCCTTGCCACCTTCAGGGCCCGTTTTCTGGGTATACAGAAACTTCCTCATGCAGAAAGTAGCTACAGTCATTAGAAAATGTGGGGTTTTTTTTCTTTTTTTTTTCTTTATTAGTTAGTTATGTATTCAGCAAATACAGTCAGTTTGGTACCATTATGTGGTTTGTTTTTTTTTAATGGGCTTTCCTGGAGAAGTCTCCAGCAATAGTGGTACTTTTTTTGCACTGCACAAGTTGTAAAACAGCTAAAGTGTCACCAACACAATGGCCTTGGGCCAAGCTCCTGAATCGACTGCAGTGTCTCAAAGATACTACCAATTGCTGGCAATTGGATCCACTCCCACTGGAGAATGTAGACTGGATCCTGGTGACATATAATTACTGCGAGACCTGAACTCTGACATGACTCAGCAGTCAGGTGTTGATACATTACAGTTTACACCAACGCACGTTTTCAGTAGGTACAAGGAGCCCTCACCACCACCCAGTGGTGACGGCCTTGGACTTCCATGATCTAGATGCTCAGCAGCTGGTTTTTTTGTAAATAGTACCACTAAAGGACTGCCCTGTTGGAAGGGACCATACCAGGGTTCCCTCTGTAGCCAAACATCAGAACCCTCAATCCTGGATCTACAAAGCTAAAGACTCTGGAACATATACAGCTACCAGGGACTTCACAGTGAACTTGACCAGGATCCTCTGCCAAAGCTGCTCTGAGTTCCCAGCGAGTCTCTGTGATGCCCCAGAGGAAAGACGAAAGCTCCCCTTGACATACCAAGTCTGTTAGATATCACTGTTTCTTGCTTCCTACACTCATTGGAAACACTACCCCGACTTTCCAATCCATAACCTACTCACTGGGGAATATAGGAAACCTATCTGCATGATGTCTGCAAAAAGTGGGTTATGAGTACAAAAGGCTGGGTATGACCTGTGTGGCCACTAAATCCAGGAAGATCCGCTAACTGAGGCTGTGCAGGAATCATGAAACCATTCCTCTCTGAACCTTATTCAGAGCCATGCAGACTTACAGGTGAATAAAAGTAACTGGCCACCAAGTGGCCATCCTTTCCAGCCCCAAGGCCCAATATGGAACTGTGGAGAATTTCTCTACTTCATTCATCTTCCTTGCTCTCTTGCCTGGCTCTCTGCTGCGAAAAGGGTCTATACCTTCCATAATCAGATGCCAAAGTGGCCAGTATCCAAAACTAGTTCCAACCTTGCAGTAAACAGATGCTAGTTTTCACTGAAGAAAGTTCTGATAGGATTCCTGGGCATTCACTGTAAGCTATTATATGGAACTTGAAGCTGACATTTAAGTTGGGGGAATTTTTGTATCATGTCAATCAGACCTCCCAGGATAGCAGAATAATGGAAGGAACATTCTGAAAAGTGGGTGAGAACATTTATGTGCATCAAAACTATTAAAAGCTGAAGAAAATTAAATGCTGTACTTAACTTTCCGTTGGTTTCACCACTGTATAAAAAGTGGGGCTAGGGCTGGAGAGATGGCTTAGCAGTTAAGCGCTTGCCTGTGAATCCTAAGGACCCTGGTTCGAGGCTTGATTCCCCAGGACCCATGTTAGACAGATGCACAAGAGGGGCTCATGCGTCTGGAGTTCGTTTGCAGCGGCTGGAGGCCCTGGCGCGCCCATTCTCTCTCTCACTATCTGCCTCTTTCTCTCTCCCTCTCTCTGTCACTCACAAATAAATAAATTAAAATAAAAAACCTTTTTAAGTGGGGCTAGAGAGATAGTTTATTGGCTATGGAACTTGCATGGGAAGCCTAAGGACCCAGGTTCAACTCCCCAGAAGCCACGCAGGCCAGATGCACAAGGTGATGCATGCACACAAGGTGGCGCACACGTCTGGAGTTTGTTTGCAGTGGCTAAGGCCCTGGTGTGCAAATACTCTCTCTCTCATAAAAAAAAAAAACTGGGTCTGGAGAGATGGCTCAGTGGTTAAGGGCACTTGCTTGCAAAGCCTGATGACCTGGGTTCAATTCCCCAGTACTATTGTAAAACCAGATGCACAAAGTATCACATGCATCTGGACTTCTTTGGCAGCAGCAGGGGCCCCTGGTACACCCATACTTACCTCTCCCTCCTTGTCTCCCTCTCTCTCAAATAAATGAATTACAAAAGTGCAATGAAGCCAGATATGGTGTCCCCTAACTCCATCACTTGGTAGGTAAAACAGGAAGATCAGAAGTTCATGGTCATCTTCCATTATGTAGCAAGTTCAAGGCCAGTCCTGGGCCACATTAGTCCTTGTCTCTAAACAAAACAAAGAAAGGAATAAAAAGGGTAGCTGAGCAACTGGGTTGAGCTCAGTGGGTAGATCATGTGCTTAACGTACAAAGGCCTCGGTTCAGTCTCCCACACAGAAAAGTAAACAAGCGGCTGGCCGTGCTCGTACTGACTACATGATGGGCGTGTTTCAGGGGAACGAGGCACCACGTGTTCATGGGAGCAGCTCACAGCTGGCTTGCAGGCATCCAAACTGGCGAGTGCCAAGTTTGGCTAGTCTAAGACTCTTATCATGCTCATTAAGTGTGTCTCTGGGTTCCCATGATTTGTGTTACCAGGCTAATTATAAAAATATTTTAAAGCAGGCAATTTCATGGCCAACTGTGGGCCTTAATCACCAATTATACTGGGCAAAGATTATGACCAGTCCCACTATGCAGAATACTTTGACCTCTTTTTCCATGTAACCTTTACGTCACCTGACTATGTTCCACTTGTTCGTGGAGACAACCATCAAGGAATGGACTGAGGATTTTTTGATATTAGCTTCCAGAGAATCCCCATAGTAATCTCCCTAACAGGTTATATCCCTTCAAACGTTATGAGTGAAGCTGGGCATAGTGGCACACACTTACAATCCTATCACTCAGGAGGACGACACAAGAGAATCAGGATTTTGAGGACAGCCTTGTATAGCAAGACCCTGTCCCTACCTTGCAGATGAAAAAAGTGTCATAAATATTCCTATTTGGCCATCCTTTTACTTCTGGTGGTAAACACGAAGAAAACATAATTATCCAATTAATCCGTTGTTGTGAACTGTGATACCATGTTCAGACCAAGCTAGTCCATGACTATAGTGACAGAAAATGACATCTGGTTCTCAAGGATCAGTCAATTTCTCAAAATTTGAGAGGCTGGTAATGGCAGGTGGGGAGGATTGTTGAATTTAAGGGAAAGCCACCTGTATATATATAGGGAATGATAATATATCTTAACAAGTCAACAAACTGCAAGCCGAGAGTTCACTCTTGGGATGCATAACTGAGCAGCCAGGCACTCACCCCACCACAGGCTGCAGCTTCCCTGGGAGTGTGCAAAGAAGGCAGATGAGCTATTTGTGTGCCGATGCTGAGCTGTCTGTTTACAGATACTGCCTGCCATGGCCCTGGGCACAGCTTCCTGAATGCTTCCTGGTTCCCATGCTGCTCAGTTCCTGAATCGTTTCTCAGAACTGCTAAAAACGACTTATCCAGACTTTTCTCTTTTTTTGTTTTTCTTTTTTTGTTTTTCTTTCTTTCTTTCTTTTTTTTTTTTTTTTTTTTTTGAGGTAGGGTTTCACTTTAACCCAGGCTGACCTGGAATTCCCTATGTAGTCTCAGGTGGTCGTGAACTCATGGCCATCCTCCTACATCTGCCTCCCAAGTGCTGGGATTAAAGGTGTGCGCTACCACTCCCGGCCCTAGACTTTTCTTTTTGTTGAAACATTTTTTTTTTTTTTTGAGAGAGCGAGTAAAAGCGAGAGAGAGAGAGAGAGAGGAGAGAGGGAGGGAGAGAGAGAGTAAGAATGTATGAAAGAGAAAGAAGATGGGAACACAAGCGCCTCTTGTTGCTGTAAATAAACTCCAGATGCAGGGGCCACTTTGTGCCTCTGGCTTTATGTGGATACTGGGGAATTGCACCTAGGCTGTCAGGTTTGTGCAAGCAAGTGCCTTTAACCACTGAGCCATCTCCGCAGCTGTAACCTTTTCTTTTTAATAGGTGTAAGAAAGAATTAAGGGTAACAGTTGAGCTTTAGAGGAACATTCTTGGAACCTTTCAAAAAAAAAAAAAAAAACAGCTTGTAACCCATCTGTATTTCAAGAATAATTGATTCCAAATCGCATGGCCCTGCTCCAAGGAAAGGTGTGCCCCTCACCCAGGCAGGAGTGGCCCAGGACGAAGAACCAGCCCAGTTCAGAAGCTCCTAGTACAAGGAGGGAGGCAGAGCCAATTCTCTGGTCAAAGTACTTCATGCCTTCAAAGGAGCTACAAGCTGGCCCACAGTGAGCACCGCCCGGCATCCTCAGGGATATTTCTAGATATTTCCACCTCCTCCTAATCAAGAAACTCAACAGTTCCAGGGATGCTAACCAAAAGCGGCCCTGTTGGGGGGACTCAGTGTCCCAACTCCCCAGACTCACAATTATCAAGTAACAGGAATAGGCACTTCTAGCCTTGCACTTTGCTCCAATGAAATTAAAAAAAATATGGATAAGAAGGGTTGATTTAAATAGAATTGTGGACAGAACAAGAGATGTTCCTGGCTCTACCACTCAACTACCTGTGTGACCTGGAAGAAAAGAAATCACTTTCCTCTTGGCCGTATTTCCTCTCTGCAAAATAAAGCTGAATTTAACTACAGCCGCCAGGAAGTGCAAATGCCAGAAAAGCAGGTTTATTGTGTAATAATTTATGACAGTGGCTCAGACCCAGGCAACCCCTTCTTGGGTTTCTACACAGGATACCTATGAAATGTGCTGCAGCCGTAAAACACCAGGACAGTCAGCCTCGCACTGCGTAATAACCATCCACGATTAACCAGAATTGTGCCCACGAGCTAGCTGATCAGAGAGGTGCCCCAGGTCACAAAATGCAAGTCGAAGCAGGTGAAGAGTCCAGCCAGAGAATGCAGGAGGGGGCCAGTTAGAGCCCAGCCTGGGAGCGGGCAGCCCAGCTCTCACCAGCCCCAGGAAGGCGGCACACAGGACCGCGGTGGTGAACCAGCGCAGCGCGCTCCCCGCCCGGCCTCTCCGCTCGCTGCTCGCCGGGGCCTCGGCCTGGAGGAGGCGCTGCCCCGCAGCCGCGGCCCGGGCCCCGCGGAACTCCACGTCCAGCTCCAGCTCGGCGGGTCCAGGCAAGTCGTCTTGCTGCAGGCTAGCTTTTCGGCAGACCCCCTAGAGCTCTGCGCCCCCCCCCCTCCCCCACGATCCTTCCAGACTTCCAGGTTCTTCCCCAGGGCCACCTCTCCGCGAGGACAGTCCTGAGTCAAGGTCACGGAAAGTTGGACTTTGCAATGGGCCTGTATTGCAAGAAGAGGACACTCACGCCCCATCTTGCACAATCCGAAGCAAGTCACGTGGCGAAAAAAAAAAACCAAAACTGCCAACCAGGACCGCGTTTCCAAGCGAATGGGAGCCTGGTTGCCCGTTGCCTGGGAGACCGGGAGGTCGCTCTGAGGCTGCCCCATCTCTTCCAGCTGAACCCGCAGACAGCAGCTAGAGCCTCCCCTGGCTGAAAGATTGAGAGTGCAGCTTCGGAAGAGGCAAAATGTGGCAGGGCTTGAGGGCTCAAGCCTTGAAATCTAGCACCTGGGAGGCTGAGACAGGAGGATGACGAGTTTGAAGCCATCCTGGGCTCTATAGCGAGCCTCTATCTCAAAAAGAAAACTAAGGCTGAGGAGATGTCTCAGGGGTAAGGTACTTACCTGCACACTCTAAGGATCCGAGTTTGATTCCCTAGTATCCACATATAAAGCCAGATGCACATGCATCTGGGGTTCTTTTGCAGTGGATGGAGGCCCTGGCGCACCCATTCTCTCTCTCTCTCCCCTCCCCCTCTCTCTCTCCTATCTCTCTCTGCTTGCAAATAAATAAATTTAAAAAAAAATTGAGGCAACCCCAAACAGACTGTCCTTTTTTATGAGGGAGAGCAACAGCAAGAGCCAGAGCAAGAGAGAGAATTGGCATGCCAGGGCCTCCAGCCACTCTAATCAAACTCCAAATGTGTGTGCCACCTTGTGCGCACGTCTGACTTTGCCCATGCCTCACTTTGTGCGTCTGGCTTACATGGGATCTAGGGAATCCAACAAGCACCTTAACCACTAAGTCATTTCTCCAGCCCAATAAAAATATTTTTTTTAGCGGGGCATGGTGGCACACACCTTTAATGCCAGCACTCAGGAGGCAGAGGTAGGAGGATCGCCATGACTTCTAGGCCACCCTGAGAGTACATAGTGAATTCCAGGTCAGCCTGGCCTAGAGTGAAACCCTACCGTGAAAACAACAAACCAAAAAATATTTTTAAAAAACAAAATATGTGAATCCTGGAAGTTCCAGTTTCCAAGCCTGCTGTATGGTAGGAGGTGGGGTTCTGCTGAGGCTACTAGTGTGTGTGTGTGCGTGTGTGTGTGTGCGTGTGCACATACACCCTTGCACATGTGGAGGCTAAAGGTTGGCATCTAGTGTCTTCTGCAATCACTGCCCACCTTAATCTCCAGGACAGAGCTTCTCATTGAACCTGGACAGGCTCACCAATTCAGCTGGACCAGCTAGCTAGCAAGCCTTAGAGATACTCCTGTCTCTCCCTCCCCAATGCTAAGATTACAGGCGTTTGTCACCATGCCTAGGTTTTATGAGGATGCTGGGATCTGAGCTCAGCTTCTCACGCTTATGCAGCAAACACTTTACCAACGGAGCCATGCCTCTGCTCCCCCCACACACACAAAAATTGAGGTACTCTACCACTGAACTACTCCCCAGCTCAAGATATTGTGTAATTTTCTTTTCTTTTCCTTTTTAAATTTTAAAAAATATTTCATTTTGATTTATTTATTTATTTGACAGAGAAAGAGGGAGAGAGAGAGAGAGAGAGAGAATGGGCACGCCAGGGCCTCCAGGCATTGCAAACAAACTCCAGATGTGTGCGCTCCCTTGTGCACCTGACTAACATGGGTCCTGGGGAATCAAACCTGGGTCCTTTGACTTTGCAGGCAAATGCCTTAACCACTAAGCCATCCTCCCAGCCCAAATTTTTTTATTATGAAAGAGAGAGAGAGAATTGGTGTCCTTGGGCCTCAGCCACTGCAATCCAACTCCAGACACTTGCACCACTTAGTAGGCATGTGCAACCTTGTGCTTGCCTCACCTTCCTGCGTCTGGCTTACATGGGATCCCAAGTGTCCAACATGGGTCCTTAGGCTTTGCAGGCAAGTGTCTTAACTGCTAAGCCATCTCTCCAGCCCCATTGTATAAGTGTCAAAGCCAACACACCATGACCTCAGGCCACTGGATTTTCTGGATTTCGACAGCCCTCAAAGTGAAGTTTGCAATTGACAGTCTTGGAAGAGTGAGTGGAAATGCCACTAGCTAAAACAGACAGCTGTGCAGAAACGAATCCCTCGTGAGGAGCACAATAACGCTCACGGTGGGAGATGTGCGCTGTGTGGTGGATCGCTGCAGCTGCTTCCAGTTCATGTCATGATAGCAGCGGTGTGCTGAAGGGATACCAGGGTATCTGCTGTAGACACAGGTCCACTAAGTCCACAGATAAGAGAAACACAAGTCTAGACAAAGAACAATGAGAGTGGGAAAGTCAAAATGATCATATATTTGAATGCTGAGCTTTCTTGCTGCTTAATAGCTGAATTTCTGTTCACTGCCAGAGGTAACCTCAGCTCTCAAAAAGCCTCAACAACTGGAAAGACGAAGGGTTTGCAAATTTTTTTATTTAAAATATTTTGTTTTTATTTGTTTATTTGACAGAGAAAGAGGGAGAGAGAGAGAGAGGGAATGGGCATGCCAGGGCTTCAGCCACTGCAAATGAACTCCAGATGCTTGTGCCCTCTTGTGCATCTGGCTAATGTGGGTCCTGGGGAATTGAACCTGGGTCCTTTGGTTTTGCAGACAAGTGCCTTAACTGCTAGGCCATCCCTCTGGCCTCGGTTTGCAAATTTAAAAGAGAGAACAAAAAACTGTTATGATGTATTATGGGCCAGGAACTGACAGACGGATACTTCTGCCTGCTCCTCAGGTCACTTGTGGAGCAGAAAGGGTCCCAAGGTTTTGCCCTTACTCAATTTCCCAATATCCCCACCTTTGTATTTTTTAATAGTTTATTATATTATTTATTTACTTATTTGAGAAGAGAGAGAGAGAGAGAGAGAGAGAGGGAGGGAGGGAGAGGGAGAATGGGCACGCCAGGGCCTCCAGCCAGTGCAACCAAATTCCAGATGCATGCGCCCCCTTGTGAATCTGGCTTATGTGGGTCCTGGGTAGTCAAACCTGGGTCCTTTGGCTTTGCAGGCAAATGCCTTAACCACTAAGCCATCTCTCCAGCCCCTGTATTTTTTTTAAAAAAACCTGTTTTAAACATATTTTACTTATTTGAGAGAGACATAGAGAAAGAGACAGAGAGAGTGGGTATGGGCATGCCAGAGCCTCTTACCACTGCAAAAAAGCTGCAGACACATGTGCCACCTTGTGACTGCCTATGTTTGAATTCCCAGCACCCACATAAAGCCAGATGCACAAAGTGCTTCATGTGTCTGGAGTTTGTTTGTAATGGTAGGAAGCACTGGTGTGCCCATACTCACTCTCTCTATACATGCCTCTTTATTTCTCTCTCAAATAAATAAAAAAATATTTTAAAAAAATTGAATTCAGGGGCTGGAGAGATGGCTCAGTGGTTAAGGTGCTTGCCTGCAATGCCTAAGGAATCATGTTCGACTCTCCTGATGCCACGTAAGTCAGATGCACAAAGGTGAGGCAAACGCAAGGTCACACATGCCCACTAGGTGGCGCAAGCATCTGGAGTTCGATTCAGTGGCTGAGGCCCTGGAGTGTCAATTCTCTCTTTCTTTCTCTCTATAAGAAAATTAAAAAAATAAATCGAATTCAAGTTTAACACAGCTTTTAAAAACCTGGCCAAAGAACACTTACAGAAGGGATCTTAAGTCCTCACAAGCAAGGTCAGCAGCCTCAGTTTACTTCTACACAGAAGAGAGGCCCAAGCTGCTTATTTTCATACCACAAAGCACCAGTGTCTACCATTATTAAGGTTTATTTAAAACTAGGATTTTCTTAAAGACAGTGAAGATTAATATTGTGCCATTTCACCAAGTATCCACACAACCTTTCTGACTTGTTTGATACTTGTTAATTTCCAGTACAACAGGTAATAGATCCCACCTGGAAACAGTTTCTATAGCCCCGTGGGCTTAGGCAGAACTTATGATTTGCTTCAAGCCAACCCAAAATGGTAAGGGGGATGGAATGTGGTTGCCTTAATTACAGTATCTTATATCTGACTCCTGGTGCAAAAGATCCTGTTGGCTTTGAAGTGGCTGTCACATAGAGAGGACCACATGGCAAGGAGCTGTGATAGGCCCCTATGAGGGAGACCCCTCCAAGGCTCAGGGTCCATCGTAGAAGAGGGGGTGGCAAGAATGTAACAGCCAAAGGAAGAGTAGAACTACTTACAATGCTATCTGTCTTCCAGACACAAAATAGCCTTGATATTCATGACCCCACAGTGCCTGACACTACCTGCACAAGACCTGCATAACAGGAGGGAAAAAAATGATGACATCAAAGAGAAGAGAGACTAATTGCAAAGAAGAAGGAATTTGGGGCTGGTGAGATAGCTTAGCAATTAAGGCGCTTGCCTTCTAAGCCTAAGGACCCAGGTTCGATTCTCCAGGTCCCACATAAGCCAGATACACATAGTGGCACATGCATCTAGAGTGGCTAGAGGCCCCTGGCACACCCATTCTCTCCCTCCCTTTCCCCTCCCCCTGTCCCTAATAAATAAATTAAAAACTATATATCTTTAAAAAAAGAGAAGGGATTCAATGGAGGGTGGATTTGGGAGGAGGAAGTAGGGGTGGAGGAGGGAATTATTATGGGTCATTTGTCTATATTTATGGAAGTTGTCAATGAAAGGTTAAAAAACAAGCCAACAAGGAGTCCAGGCTACAAGAGTGAGGAGGACTTTCTTTCTGACAAGCACATGCCCCTGGAAGAGATGCCCACCCCAGAGAAGAATGCAGACTTGGCTGACCACGTCAGCAGCCCTGTATGACCCTCAGAAGAGGGTGCAGTACATCATGCCCAGATTCCTGAACCATTGAAACGCTGGCAACTCTATGTTGTTTTAAACTACTTAGTTTGTGAGGACTTACGACTCAGCATTAGAAAATTTGGCCATTGGTTATTTGGATATTTGCAAACACAGGAACAATGGATCGTTCTGATTGAATCAGTCTTTCCCTGCAAATGCCGTAATGCATTTTCAGACATTCCCAATGCCCATGGTCTCATATGGCTGCTATAGTTTGGATCTCTGTCTCCCAAAAACTTTCATGTTAAAAGCTTGGCCCCAGGGGCTGAGAAGATGGTTCAGTGGATAAAAAGATTTCTCCATAAGCCTGGGCACCCATGTTCAGATCCCTAGCACCTGTGTAAGGCCCGACGCTGTAGCAGACGTCTCTAATCCCAGCACCCCTGCAGGTGAGAAGGGAGGTAGAGAGAGGGGATCTTTCAGGAGCACAGGGCCAGCTAGCCTGGTGAACCCAGTAGTAAACAACATTAAGACCCCACCTCAAACAAGGTGGAAGGCAAGAACCAACGCCTGGAAGTTGCTCTCTGACCTCCACACACGAACTGTGGCATGCTCTCACTCACACACGTGAACATACGTGAATGCGCACACATGCACACACACACACACACACCCAAAAAGTTCTTTTTAAGATGAGTGTAGCCTAACCACCTCAGTGTGTCATGCCTTGATGTGTGGCTTTGCCACAAGCCCAGAACCAATGTAGTCAACTGATCGTGGCCAGAACCACAGAGCTGTGAGCGTAAATAAGCCGCTTTACGTGTTCACTGTTTCAGGTAATTATAACAGTAATAGAAACTGCTTCTGCAGAAAATGTGCACTGAGAAATCAGGTCTTATGATGAGATCGTTATGTTGGGATGTTTTTTAACATTTTATTTTATTTTTATTTATTTATTAGAATTAGAGAGAGAGGGAGAGGGAGAACGGGAACACCACCAGGCCTCCAGCCACTGCAAATGAATTCCAGACACATGCATCCCCTTGTACATCTGGCTAACGTGGGTCCTGGGAAATTGAACCTGGGTCCTTTGGCTTTGCAGGCAAGTGCCTTAACCACTAAGCCATCCCTCCAGCCCATGCTGGGATGTTTTTATGGGAGAAAGTCTAGAATGCTGTTAGCAGAGCTCTGACAGGTAGTTCTAGTCACCTCAAGACACTGACAGAAATGTGAACACTCAAAACAAACTGAAATGGAAATAGAGACTGAAGTAGGAACTAGGTTGGAGTCCATCCTGCTTACACTGTGACAAAATCCGAACAAGCAAAGGCAGAATTGTGTCCAGTGTTCTGAGTCTTTGAGGGAGCTGAGTGAGGTTAGAGATGCTGGGCTAGTTTACTTGATGGAAGAGATTTCAGCTCAGCACAATGTTTAGGTAGCGACATGAATGTTATAGGGAGCTTTTCACTAAGCTTGCAGCAACAATTAGGAGGAACAAGGAACAGAGAAGAATGAGGTTTTTTGTTGTTAGGTTTTTTTGTTTTGAGGCAGGGTCTCACTATCCAGGTTGACCTGGGACTTACTCTGCAGCCCAGGCTAGCCTCAAACTCTTGGCAATCCTTCTACCTCAGCCTTCTGGGTGCTGGGTTAGAGGTGTGAGACATCATGCCCAACTTGAAAGGAATTTTTAAATTGCACTGTGACCAGATAAGGAGTATGGGTGTAAATTCATGGAAAGGAGGATGTCTATACTAGTACTGGCAAATAGAAGCCAAAAGCATGGCACAAGTACAACAGAAAGGGTGCCTTGAGGCTACGCCAGACATCTCCAAGGCCACTCCAGCAACACGGGTTCAAAGGTATAGAAATATGGGCTGGAGAAATGGCTTAGTGGTTAAGGCGCTTGCCTGCAAAGCCAAAGGACCCAGGTTCAATTCTCCAGTACCCACATAAAGCCAGATGCACAAAAGAGCGCATGCATCTGGAGTTTGTTTGCAGTGGCTAGAGGCCCTGGTGCACTATTCTCTCTTTCTTTATCACCCCTTTCTCTCACTCTCAAATAAATAAATAAAATGTAAAATAAAAAATTTTTAAGGTGTAGAAATACAAATGTGCTTCTCTTAAGAGCTCCGGGACACCATGTTTTATCAAAGGTGCCTACAAACAGAATGGCTTCCTATGTTTAGCCAACAAGACACTCAGAGGCTACCACACCCATTGACCATGAGGACTTAGGCATTGGTCACAATGACTATAGACCTCAGCATCGTCCATCTAATGTCAGGGTTTTTTTTTTTTTAATTTTTAAAATTTGTTTTATTTATTTGAGAAAGAGAGAGAGGCAGATAGGGAAAGACAATGGGCCTTCAGCCACTGCAAATGAACTCCAGATGCATGCTCCCCCTTGTGCATCTGGCTTACATGGGTCCTGGGGAATCGAACCGGGGTCCTTTGGCTTTGCAGGAAAGCACCTTGACTGCTAAGCCATCCCTCTAGCCCTAATGTCAGTTTTGTAGACATACAGAATTTGAGAGTTATGGGGTAGTAGAGACTTCCACTAATATTTCAAAGGATTCCTGGGAGGCCAGGACAGGCAGTGTGTTGCAGGATGAGAATCCCTGCAGGCAGCCTCTCACAGCGCAGTGGTGTGGAGCTGTGGGAATGAGGACAAAGGAACATGAAACACCAGCCAAGGAAGCCGCCGACAATGAGCAGAGTCAGCCCAATAGCATAGCAGTATGGCTGCCCAAGTCATGGGAGCCCACTTCCATCCCTGTCCTTGGATCCTAGGCATGAAGAGGTAGAATGAATATACTTGGCTTCTTCCTCTTAGGGCTCACTTGGGTCTGATTCCTCCTTTTTAGTCCCTTGTTCCTCCCTTTTCTTTTCTTTTAAAAAATATTTTAATTATTATTTATTTACTTGAGAGAGAGAGGAAGAGGGGGAGAGACAGAGAGAATGGGTCCACCAGGACCTTCAGCCTCTGCAAACAAACTTCAGATGCATGTGCCACTTTGTGCATCTGGCTTATGTAGATCCTGTGGAATTGAACCTGGGTCCTTTGGCTTTGCAAACAAGTGCCTTAACCACTAAGCCATCTCTCTGGGCCCCTCCTTTTTCTTTTGTAGAGAGTTTACCCTTTGGATGTCCCACAATTGTATCAAGGAACTGTATCACTTTCTTTGCAAGTGTGTGTGTGTGTATGTGTGTGTGTGTGTGTGTGTGAGCAGTTAGGGATTGATCCTAGGGCATTGCACATGTTAGCCAAGTATTACAGCTCTAAGTTGTTCATCAACCCTTTTCATTTTTTTTAAAAAAGTGCACAGTCATGAGTTTCAGCCAAGATTTGGACAATACTGGAAAGTGAAATAATGAGTGCGTTAGGGACCCTTGGAGATAGACTGAGTGCACTTTGAGAACACGGGCAGTGTTAAAGGAGGCGAGATGGACATGTTCTTTTGGGAGCCACAGGGAATATCATAAGTTTGTATCTTGAATGTCTCACAAAGGCTTGTGTGTTAAAAGTTTTCTTTTCCCCCATGGACTGAGTTGATGCTCAGCAGCTAAATGAGTTTGCTTGCAAAGCCTGCTTACCCAGGTCCAACTCCCCAACCATCCATATAAAACCAGACAGGCATTCATTTGAAGCTGCGAGAGACCCTGCACACACACACACACACACACACACACACACACACACATTTATTGAATTAAATTTAAAAACAAAGGTTTGGTCCCCAGAGGTGGTGGAGCTTTTAAGAGCTGGGGCCTACTGGGCTTGAACTTTTTTTAAAATTTTTTTGTTTTTATTTTTATTTATTTATTTGAGAGTGACAGACAGAGAGAGAAAGAGGCAGACAGAGAGAGAGAGAGAGAGAATGGGTGCACCAGGGCTTCCAGCCACTGCAAACGAACTCCAGATGTGTGCGCCCCCTTGTGCATCTGGCTAACGTGGGTCCTGGGGAATCGAGCCTCGAACCGGGATCCTTAGGCTTCACAGGCAAGTGCTTAACCGCTAAGCCATCTCTCTAGCCCCGGGATTGAACTTTTGAGCAAAATGGTAACACTTAAGACACTGAAAACTCTTGGGTACGACGGGATAGCTTTTTTTTTTTTTTTTTTTTTGAGACAGGAGCAGAATACATAGTGTCTCAATCTGGAATGTCCCAAAGCCCAACAGTCAAGGGTGCTGAGCCTTTAGAGGTAGTGCAGTCTTAAGAGGTGGGGCTTGGTAGAGGCCTTTCGGTCCCTGGGCACGTACGTGTTCTTTAAGTAGGGACCTTGGCCTCTGCATTCTTTTCACCTTCCTGAACATAGGTGAGTAGTTTTGCCATCTTGTGCTCCTGCTGTGACACTCTGCGCTGTTACAAACTCCAAGCAGCGGAGCGACTCAGCCGTAGATGGAACCTACACACATAGGCGCCCAAGGAAGCCCTTCTGTTTAGGAGCTGGTTGTCTGCACTGTCTTGTCATAGCCACAGAACAGCGTTTACAGTTTGGTCCGTGAATCCAAGCAAATTTTTCCAGTATGGCTTTCTAAATTTATGCCATGTTCTTATTAGCACACCTCTCCCTGAGCGTCATCTTCTAACCTTTAGAGTAGTTATCCATGCATTACACACTTCACAGCAGCCAGATGACTGCTACTGCCTCGGGCTTGTGGGAGGGCGGTAAAGTGACACCGAACTTTCCAGGCCCAGCTCAGGGGAGAGGATAGCATGAAGATGACAGGCTTTACTGTCAGCGTGTGCACCTGTCCTCCCTCCCCCTCCGCAACGTTGTGAAGTTGCTAGCGTTAACCTAGGAAGTTGGAGGTGTGTAAGATGGAAGGGCAGCTGTCAAGAAAGGTGCTGTATTGGGGCCTGGACTGTAGCTCAGTGGGAAAGTACTTGCCTGCCATGCATAAGGCTCTGCGTTTAACTCCCTACACTAAAAAAAAAAAAAAGTGCTACATGTACCCGTTCAGTCATTTGGCCTGGCTGGCCAAACTTAAGGCTTGCAGTGTCCACTGTTTTCACTGCTGATGACTTCTCTCTCCCACAGGGCTGCATGCAGCATAGTTTTTTTTTTTTCCCCCAGCTTTCTGTCAGCTGGTCTATAGGGAGGGCACTTTCAGCTTAGCTCCAGCTTGATTTCTCAGTGACCTTGTGGAGCCCCAGCATGTGGAATCTTCAACAATAGGATCTTACCATCTATTTCTAGTGGGAAACCAAGAGCCTTGGCAAATGGCCTATAATGTTATGGGGACATGAGGGACCTCCCTGTCTAACAATTCACTGGAAGGTATCTCTAGGAGATTTCTTATGGGAACTACAAAACTTACAGATTTTAAATTTGGACATCCCCTCATTTTCATTTCTAGTATCAGAGGTCAGGAGACTACATCAACAAGGGCTATGTTAAGGGCCTCACGGTAGAGCTGAGGGCAGAGAATAGTGTCTTGAAGGTAGGCCTACTGAACCCTGCTATGAGTTCAATTTTAGAAAAATAATTGGGGGAGGGGCAGGGCAGGGAGATGAAGTAGAGGAAGGGAGGGGAAGGGTTAAGCAAACTAAGTATGTGTATTAATAAAGAATAAAAAATAAAAAGCAAGCCAGGTGTGTTGGCGCATGCTTTCAATCCCAGCACTCAGGAGGCAGAGGTAGGAGGATGAGTTTGAGGCCACCCTGAAACTACATAGTGAATTCCAGGTCAGCCTGAGCTACAGTGAGACCCTACGCTGAAAAACCAAGAAAAAAAAAAAAAAAAAAAAAGAAAAGAAAAAGAAAGAGCAGGGCTGGAGAAATGGCTTAGTGGCTAAGGCACTTGGCTGTGTAGCCGAAGGACCCATGTTCCATCTCTCTCCAGATCCTATGTAAGCCAGATGCATAAAGGTGAGGCAAGGGCAAAGTTGCACATGCCCACTAGGTGTTACAAGCATATGGAGTTCCATTGCAGTGTCTGAGGCCTTGGTGTGCCAATTCTCTCTCTCTCTCCCTCTCTCTAAAAATACATATATATATATATTTGAAAAAGCAATCAAATGAATCATCATTGTCTGGTCTAATTTACAAATAAGGTAGGCATGAACAAAAACACGTCCTTTTCTCAAGGACGATCTCTCAGGAGAATGTACTCTCCAGCGTGTCTGGCAACATGTGGAGATCTGCTCATTTGCTTAGCAAATCCAATCCTCTCCTCTGTGGGTTACCTGTGCTGGAATATCCCTCAGCTTCTCAAAAGCAAATGTGCCAACATCCACAAGACTGAGACAGGAGGATCACAAGCTTGAGGCCAGCCTATTCTACATGGTGAGTTTTGGTTCAGCCTGAGCTACACAGCAAAACTTTGTCTCAGGAAGTAAATAAACAGGACATAAAACCAACAAAAAAGCTCCTGTGCCCTCTCTGAAAGACAGAGACTATAAAATATTACCTACCATCTCCCTGCCAAACATGAGGGCCGAAGCAAGACTGTGGGACTTACAGAGTATTTCAAAATATTTTACTCTTTGCTCTAGGACCTAGACACTTTGATCACCAAATCTGTTGGAAATCTAATTCTCTGCTATGACTGGCCTCTTTAGAAGTGCGATCATTCAGTGAAGTCAGTCATTATCCATCTTCCCAGTGTTAGGTCCTTTGGTCCTCACACTTCACAGGGAACCACTACACAGGCCAGAGCTACAAAGCAAAAGTTCCTGGTATTTACTCTTTCTTCTTTCCCTTTATTCCTTTATTCATTTATTTATTTTGGCATCCTCCCTTCATTTTCTTCCTCGAGGCCCAGAACTAGAGGACATTTCCTGACCCTCATAATTGATGTTTCCTTTGTGCTTATAATCCAAAGAAAAGATGGCAAATTTATACATCACAGGAAATAAAACAGTAGTGAATACTGTTGACCCCAAGCATGTGTACAGAACTAAGGGCAAGCTTGGGTATTGTCCTTGAAGAATTCCGGATAGTGCAGGAATAGCCATTAGTCCCAGGGCAGCACCAACTAAAATGAATGCTGCAGACTTCCCACTCAGGGTCGTGTACTGCTCGATCCAGGAAACCCCGCTGGGAAAGGTGGCGGCCATCGAGGCTCCATACAATGAAGATGCGATCCAGAGACAAAGCGGGCTCTTGTCAAAAAGCACCAGAATAAACATGAGACCAGACTCCCAACGTTGCTCAGCACAATCATGGCTCCAGGCTGTAAACATTTGGCAAAGAAGATGGCCAGGCCCCTGCAGGCGGCAAAGGTGCCCCAGAAGACAGAGTTCAACCCGGCCGCTTCGCTTTCGTCCATGCCAACGTGGGTGGTGGCAAACGAGAATATGTAAGAGCCGTATGTCACCTCAGCCCCGACGTAAAAGAAGAAGAACAGGAAGAGGAGACAGAGAAGGGTTTTATGGTATTTAGCTCTTCGAGACCCCTGAGCAGTTGCTGTAGATTTTGTCTGCCTTGAGTTTTTCTTAAAAAATGGAGCAACCAGAAAGACAGAAACTACTAAAATGTAGGTGCCGGTGGAAGCGTAGGCCCACACTAAGTTCATGTCGTCAGGAACTCCAAACAGAGAGCGAGCGTGGGCTTCTGAGGATGAGTTCAGGGCTCCAGGGTGCCAGTCGGGCTCTGTGTGGTTTCCAGCAGGCGCTGTGGTGCCCCACGCCAGTTTAGCCAGCAGGGGGGCCAGAAAGGCACCCAAGGCAAAACTGAAGTGCAAGGCCTGCATGTGTGGGGCTCCTCTGTCCCCCCAAAGAGCCAAGATGAGGACGTTCCCACCTACCAGTGAAAGATGGGAGAATGATTCAAATTAAACACAAGTCACTTGACTTCAAAAACACAGAACAAACAACCCACAAAAGAAGCACCAAATCTGTATCATATGGCATGACCATGCTAAGTTATCAGAGATACACCTGCATCGCCTCTGTGATGAAGAAACTCTAAACCACCTCCTCCAGAGCACTATCGTCTCATACTCCTACAAAGCCACTATCAGGGCGAGACACATTAGCAAAGGGCTTTTGTAAGATCGCACTAACACCTCACCTGGGAGGTTTATGGATATACCTATTTACAGAAAATGTTATCATCAGATAACAGCCAAATTACCAAACCTTTTCGTACTTGGAATAGTAGAAATTTATTTATGTATAAAACAGATGCGAAACATCCATGCAGGACCTTAAATACTCCAGGAGTGTAGTGTGCCCATTGCAGCTAACAATACATGTATTTAAAATCTGTCCTTACACTGTCAGTGTCTAACAAAATGAGAAGCCCAAAGCAGTAAGTCTGTGGCCACCTCTTTTTATGCTGAATATTTTCAGATAAGCATTTAATTTTACTCTGAAGTTTGACAAATCAAACCAAGCCTGAGGGATGCAGAGATGGTTCAGCAGTTAAAGATGCTTGCTTATAGGCAAGTGCCTTAACCACTAAGCCACCTCTCCAGCCCCAAGTTGCTTTTCTCACTGGGAGCAAAGCCTAAGAACTCAGGTTCGATTCCCCAGTACCCATGTAAGCCAGATGCACATGGTGGCGCAAGCATCTGGAGTTCATTTGCAGTGGCTAGAGACCCTGATGTACCCATTCTCTCTCTCTATTTTGCTAATAAACAAATAAATAAATATTTTTTAATTAGATAAATACGCCAGGTGTGGTGGCACACACCTTTAATCCCAGCACTTAGAAGACAAAGGTAGGAGGATCACCATGAGTTCGAGACCAGCCTGAGACTACAGAGTGAGTTTCAGGTCAGCCTCAGCTAGAGTGAGACCCTACTTCTAAAAAAAAAAAAAAAAAAAAAAAAATTAGATAAATAAGAAAAATAAATGTATTGAAGTCAGGCGTGGTGGTGCATGCCTTTAATCCCACCACTTGGGAGGCAGAGGTAGGAGGATCGCTGTGAGTTCGAGGCCACCCTGAGACTACATAGTGAATTCCAGGTCAGCCTGGACCAGAGTGAGACCCTACCTCAAAACCCTGCCCCCCAATAAAAGTTGAAAATGGGAGTTCTTCCCTCTTTTCTTTCTTGTACTTTTTTTTATGTGTGTGATTTTTTGAGACAGGGTTTCACTCTAGCACAAGCTGACCTGGAATTCACTATGTGGTCTCAGGGGGTCCTCGAACTAACGGTGACCCTTCTACCTCTGCCTCCCAAGTGCTGGGATTAAAGACATGCACCACCACACAAAGCAGTTTCTTTGTTTTTGTTTGACCTTTTGGGTTTTTTTTTTTAAACACATCTCATTTTATTTATTCCATTTACTTATTTCTTTGGGACGTGCATGTATGTGTGTGTGGGGGGGTGTCATTCATCAGGGTCTATTGGCACTGCAAATGAATGCCAGACACATGCAGCACTCGTTTATTTAATTATTTGCAAGCAGAGAGACAGAGAAGGAATGAGGGGAGTGGGCATACCACAGACAAACTCTGGACACACTTTGTGCATTTGTCTCTTTGTTTCACTCTACCTCAGGATAGCCTCAAACTCATCTATTTTTTGTTACTGTTGTTTTTTTCAAGGCAGAATATCTATTGCTCTAGCCCAGGCTGGCCCAGAACTCACGGGAATCCTCCTATGTCCTTTAGCCTCCAGAGTGCTGGGATTAAAGGCTTGTGCCACCACACCTCCCCACCCGACCTTTAGACTGATAACAACGGCCACCTTTCACAGAGAAAAACTCCCTAACGTCACCATGACCAACTCAGGAACTCTCTGTCATCTCAAGTGTGTGGCTCCTTTTGTCCTACATCTCCTAGCACTGTCCCAGTCCCACATATGGTATGAAGGGCTCACAAACCTGTATCCAGAATGCCAAATGAAACGCTGATGGCAGACATCACGATGACCAGGACCACCGCTGTCTTGCAGAAAGGAATGAGGTAAAGACCAGCTGTGGTGGCTGAAAGGGACATTCCTGAGAAGACAAGTTTAATATAAAGCTATCAAAGCAGTACTCATGAGTCACGGGAACAGTCAACATCATAAAAACTTCCAAAACTGAGTGGGACGTGGTGGCACACACCTTTAACCACGGCACCCACGAGGCTGAGGTAAGAGGACTGCCATGAGTTCAAGGCCACCCTGAGGCTACAGAGTGAATGTCAGGTCAGCCTGAGCTAGAGCGAGACCCTGCCACAAAAAAAACAAACACTAAGAAGACAACTTCTAAAAAATACAAGATAAGATCAAATAAAAAGTGGGTAATCATATAAAGGGAGGGCTGTACCTTCTAAAAGTGGTCATGTTCCTTAAATTTTGTATCATCTTCATGGCTTATAAAATTTAAATTACTATAAAATGAACACAATTATATCACTGCTAGAAAGCAAACTATAAATCATACCATTGATAAAACTTGCATATGAAAAGAGAGAAGACAAAAATGATTAAATGGGCTAGATGCGATAGCATATACCTTTAATGCCAGCACTAGAGAGGCAGAGGTAGGGGGATCTCTGTGAGTCTGAGGCCAGCTTAGGACTACAGAGTGAGTTCTAGTTCAGCCTGGGCTAGAGTAAAACCCTGACTTGATAAAACAAAAAAAATTATTAAATGTCTCACATTTAAGAACCAAAAGAAACTTTAGATATGAGGTAATAAATTAAAAAGACAAAAATTGGGGAATATATATATATATATATATATATATATATAATAGTTTAGAATAAAACTTTAGATCAATCAGTTTGGGGAGCAGTGAGAAAAATATAAGACACACTTTTTTTGGGGGGGGGTTCGAGGTAGGGTGTGGCTCTAGTCCAGGTTGACCTGGAATTCACTATGTAGTCTCAGGGCAGCCTTGAACTCACGGTGATCCTCCTACGTCTGCCTCCCAAGTGCTGGGATTAAAGGCGTGTGCCACCACACCTAGCTTTCCAAGACATACAATTTCACTTGAGCTCTAGATCAGGGGATGGGGGACAGACACTTGTGTAGCCTGTGCAAAGTTGTATCCTTAGCAAATAAAACATTACTTATTATATCACAGTTTTTCTTTCAACACACACACTGGAAATAAGAGGGATGATTTATTCATCCATAGGAAATAATAGATCATTCCCCTTGGATGCAAAGGTGTTTTGTCATATTTACTCACATTTTCTTTAAACATGTCAATTTATTCCAAACATAGAATGATGAAAGCCATTCCAGCTACTTCCGGGGTACAGCAGAACAATGGGGGCTCATCACTGACCAGGGCCATTCCATCTACTTCCGGGGTACGGCAGAACAATGGGGGCTCATCACTGACCAGGGCCATTCCATCTACTTCCGGGGTACGGCAGAACGATGGGGGCTCATCACTGACAATGGGCATTAGGAACCGACATGCAGCCTACCTCAGCCACCCCGTTGAATTCCAGTTCCAAAATCTCATGCTGACCAGTGTAGCTGGGAGCCCTGCCGTGCCCTGGATGAACACATGTGTTTGGACAACGAACTGTGACTCTGGAGTACAGCTCAAGTTACAGTGAAGGTGAGAAAGACTGGCCGAGGCCCGCACACGTTCCCTGGCTAACCCAGTCCCAGAGGGCCCAGCACATATGCGCTGTAACTTCAAAGAAGGCTAGGAACCATGGACTCCCAGCAGACGTGGAGGACCGTGAAACACTGGACAAGGACGGTAGGAACCATGGACACCCAACAGACGTGGAAGACTGCGAAACATCATGCTCTTTAGTCATCAACTATTTTGCTGGCTTCTGCATCTCACATTGCAAACTGCATATTGCAATTCAAATTGCATATTGTAAATTTACTGACAGAATACAGAAGCAAAACTCACTATTTACTTACCCAAAAGTAAAAAGTGATTCATACAGTCAAAAAGAACTCCACCAATCACAGAGCCACACAGGTACCCTAAAGCACGACCCACAAATATTTCAGAAAGACTGCTGATGTTTCGGTTCACATTTCTCGCCAGATCTTGAAATGTGGGTCCCAGGATGGCAGCACTTGTGCCCTGAAATTTAAAAAGACAAAAGATTTACTTGATATCAAGATGGTATGTTTAATTTACATCCACTATTTAAAAAGTGGGAAGTGAATTACAAAACAGAGAATTACTTCAAATCCCACAGTAAGGAAAAAAAAATACACAACAAGGCCTGGGGAGATGGTTTTGTAGGTAAAAGCTTGCTCTGAACGTGTGAGTGCTTGAGTTTGAACGCCCAAATCCCACATAAAGTGGGATGCAGGAGTGTTAGCACCTGCGATCACCGCGTGATTAGGCAAGAAGGGCGGCAGAGCAGAAGCCCCTGGGCGCTCACGCCACAGGCCGGATGAAGAACGTACCTGAGAGACCCTGCCTCAAGGTGGGAGATAGAGAGTGATACTTAGAAGTTACCCTCGGACCGTCACGCATGTGCTGTGGCACACACACACCACACACACACACACAAACACACAACAACACTAATATTACTGGAGCCTTGGACTTCTGTTATTTCCCTTCATCTCAAAATGCTCCCCTTTCCAAAACTCCTCTAGTTCTCATGGCTTTGTTGCTTTGTGTCCTTTTCGAATAATTCCTTAAAGGACTACTGTACATTAAAAGTCAATAAGGGGGCTGGAGAGGTGGCTTAGCTCTCAAGACGCTTGCCAAAGCCAAAGGACCCAGGATCAATTCCCCAGGACCCACCTACACCAGATGCACGAGGTGACACATGCATCTGGAGTTAGTCTGCAGTGGCTGGAGGTCCTGGTGTGCCTCGCTCTCTCTCTCTTTCTCTCTCTCTCATAAATAAGTAAAAATAAAAAATAAAATAAAAATATTTGGGCTGGAGAAATGGCTTAGCTGTTAAGGTGCTTGCCTGCAAAGTCAAAGGACCACAGTTTGATTCCCCAGGACCCACATAAAGCCAGATGCACAAGGTTGTGCATGCATCTGGAGTTCATTTGCAGTGGCTGGATGCCCTGGCACACCCATTCTCTCTCCCTCCCTCTCTCTCTCTCTCTTCCTCCTTCTCTCTCTCAAATAAATAAAAGCAAAATTAAAAAAAAAAAGTTCTTGCATAAGCCAAGTGTGCTGGCATAGGCCTGTAATATCAGCACTTAGGAGCTGAAGGCAAGATCAGAAGTTCAAAGTCATCCTCAAACACATACTCAGTTCAAGGCTATCCTGGATTATATAAAATCCTATCTCAAAAAAAATCCTATCTCAAAAAAAACCAATACTCTCCTTAAAATATTATTACTGGATTGAAAGGATGTCTTAGAAGTTAAGAACTTATCTGCAAAGCCTAAGGACTCATGTTTGACTCTTCAGATCCCACATAAACCAGCCCTTCAAGCACACAAGGTTGCACATGTGCACAAGGTGGCACATGCATCTGCAATTTGATTATAGTGGCTGGAGGCCCTGGAAGGTCAATCCTTTCTTTCTCTCTTTCTCTTGCTCTTGCTCTCACTCTCTCACATAAAAAAAGGACAGTCTGTTGGGCTTGCTCAAAAAAATAAAAATATTATTACTAAAACAGCAAATATTTCTGGTGCATATGGAGTCCTACACGTATACAATACCCAGGAGATAAACCATTTAAACATACGTAACTCTACAGTTTTCTTCTAAGAAACCCAGCCACCAGGAGCTCAGCTTCTTTACAGTATGACTTTAACAATAACATTTTAAAACTATTTTTTTTAATTTATTTACAAGGAGAGAGAGAGAGAGACAGAAAAGAAACAGAGCATAGATATGCTAGGGCCTCTAGCCACTCCAAACAAACTCTATGAACAGGTGCCACTTTGGGCATCTGGCTTACATGGGTACTGGGGAATCGAACCAGGGCCGTGAGGCTTTTCAAGCAAGCACCTTAACCTCTGAGCAAACTCTCCAGCCCTTAACAATAACATTTTAAGAAAAGAATTTATTTGGCCTTTAGCTACCTCCATATGAAACAAACTCTAACCTAGCTTAGTATATCAACAAATTGTAACCATCTGCCAGCGTCTCTCCTAGCACATAGCTAATTTCACAGCTCGGTCCAAATAAAACAAAGTCTAAACTAATCCCAGCTACTTCTGAATGTCGCTTCCCTTTTCCGTCTTATATATTCCCTTCCCACAATGCTTGGTATAGCTATCTCAGCCTCAACTGGCTGCAGGAGCTGTCCAACTCATGAATGGTTTCTCTGCTCAAATAAACTCTTGCTGAATTAAACAGCTTGGCATCAGATGAGCAGTGGGAGCCAGACTTCCAGAGACCCCAGGCAGGGTGCCCAGTACCCACTGGTCTTGTATAGCAGCTGGCCCCTGGGCAAGTCATCTCTCTGCCTCGAGCTCTACAGATCAGTGCATGAAGCTCCCCGGCTGTATTTGAGTATTTTTACTGACCCAGACCAGGCTCATACTGCATGTGATGATTCACTGGACTGCATCCAGTCAGAGGGCTCCCTTAGGTCCCCTTCGAAAATGGATTTCTCCAATATAAGAAGCCCACTTTCTGAGATACCCACTAACTTTATTCACTAGTCATAGACCCAGAACCTGTGTATTTGGAAGGGGGGGTGTGAATTAATTTTATTATCCTCTTAGAACTACAGTGGCTAGAATGGGGAAGTTTTCACTTTAGATGAAATTGCTCCCTTGAGAGATGCATCACAAGAGGACCCAATGCCGCTAGGTTAGTGGATATGTTCTTTATGGGTACACAGAGGCTCCTCAGGATTCAACGAGGAGCTACGACCATGAGTTTAAGGCCAGCATGAACTACAAAGTGAGTTCCAGGTCAACCTGTACTAGAGTGAGACGCTGCCTCAAAAAAAAAAAAATATTCAAGTTGGGAATGAGGTAACTCTGTACAGCCAGTAATTTATTCTTAGGGATATTAAAAAATAGACAAGAGGATAGCAATAATATTTTGCCTCCTCTAAAGTTGTTTTTCTTAAGGTATTTGAAACTTCTAGCAAGCATGCTGCATTGACAAGTTACAGTGTGAGAGTGCAGACTTCTAGAAGTTATGATTAGTAGGCAGTACTAGTTGCTGCCCAGCCCACTGACTTCTTGCAGTGCATTCAATAAACTATTTACGAAATAGCTGGTCTGATTCATAGGTTTACCAGTCTATACTTTCTTGACACTTCTGGTAGCTTGCTTCCTAGTGTTCTCTAGAAATTAAAGTCAGTGAAGGTTAAAGTTTTAATTATTACATGCAACTAAAGTTGCTAGGAATAAGAAAAGCGGCAATAAAAGAAAGGGAAATCCCTATGTGTAACTGTATAAGGAAGATAAAATGTGCTTTTTGGTAAGGAAAACCTATGGGATGTGAAGAGGCTTTATTTGACTATGAAGTAAAGGTAATCACTATCGTCCTAAAGTAGAGTGACTCATTGTTCTAACATGGAAAGAGAAAAAAACACAGGACAAAATACAAACATTGTAGTTGGGGCTGGGGATGCAGTTTAATCGGTAGAGTACTTACCTAGCATCCATGTAGCCCCGGGTTCGATCCCTAGCACTGCATAAAACCCAGGAGGATTGCACACACTTGTAGTGGAGAATCAAAAGTTCAAAGTCATTCTCAACTACATAGCAAATTCAAAGTCAGCCTGGGGTATAAGAGTCTGTCTCAACAAAAGGGATTTGGAGCTGAAGAGACAGCTCAGTAGTTAAAAGTGCTTGTTGCACAAGCCTGATGATTGGAGTTCAGATCCCTAGAACCCATGTAAAGCCTGCCACAAGTAGTGGGCATGTCTGTGATGCCAATGCCTTAGACCAATGGAAGGCAGAGGCAGGAGAACCTCAAATTTCGTGGGCCAGCTAGTCTGGCGTTTACAGCAGCAAACGAGAGATTCAGTCTCAAATAAGGTGGAAGGCTAGGACCAACACCGGGAGGTGGTCCTCTGACCTTCACACCTGAACCATGATACACACACACACACACACACACACACAGTCTGTCACAGATGATTGTTGTGAAATGAACTTCATGTGTGACCATGCTTGCCAAGATTAAAAGAGAATTGCTTGGAAATTTTTCTAAAAATTGAGCATTAACATCAAAAGGACTCTGCAAAACTGAGTTTTGTACTCTGTTAAAACAAGATTTTCTTGGAGCATGGCTGGCTCAACAGGGTATTGTGAAGAGTTTTTCTTTGCATTTGAGGCAATTGCCTTAGGAAACAAAGACTCCAGATTTTACCAAGATAATTCCCTGTGCTCTGGGATGTCCTCATTAGCTTTTTGATCACTTAAGCCATGCAGTGTGCACACCTCTCATCTCAGCGTTGCGGAGGCTACGGCTGCGGGTCTGTGTGTTCCAAAGCAGCCCAGGGCTTCAGGGTAAGAACTTGTCTCAAAGCAAAACAGATCCCTGTACTTTCCATGAATGTCCTTGAACACCAATCTAATGCTGGCTCAGAAAAGGACCAGGTTAGACAATTAGCTGTCTGTGAGTGACAAGAAGTAAAATGGCACAAGGTGGTTAGAGATCTAGAGAGAGTTCACTGCAATGTCCATGCAGTAGACAAGAGAAGTTGGTCATATCTGCTCCATGCAAGTCCTGTGAGATGATACCTTGCCACGTTGCCTGTGCTGGCCTCTCAGCGGTCCTCCTGCCTGGGCCTATTGATTAGCTAG
The DNA here is from genome assembly GCA_036346955.1 of Dipus sagitta. NCBI lineage: Eukaryota > Metazoa > Chordata > Mammalia > Rodentia > Dipodidae > Dipus > Dipus sagitta. The sequence goes on from CM070775.1 coordinate 35,768,423, forward strand.
GACTGCAGACAGGACTACTGTGTCAGAATCTTGTGCACAACACTGAAAGGTAGCAGCTAGAATTCTGATTAGAGGCATCCCCTCAGAACTGTTATATAATTATGTAATATTCTATATTTGCCTTTGAAGTGTTAATAGCACTTTGGTTAACTAGAGACTATTGTTTGCTAGGACCCATGACTTTATTTTATCAATGTTTTAAATCTGTACTATTTAAAAACGTATTTATTTGGGTGTGTGTGCATGCACGCAATCATGCACACCCATGCCAGGGTTCCTTGCTGCTGAAAACTAACGCCAGGTACAAGTGTCACTTTTTGCACCTGGTGTATAAGTGCTGCAAAATTGAACCCAAGCCTTCAGGCTTTGCAAACAAGCAAGTGCCTTTAACCACGGAGACATCTCCCCAGGCCACCTCCATGATTTCTTGATGAACTTCTCTAAATCAAATTAAATAACCCTTTTTCTAGAACTTGAACTACTTTTGGGATTTTTTTTTTCCAAATAGACCATTGGAATATCTCAAAGGATATATCTCTTGTATGGATGTGTCATTTGAAAGGCCAAATATAACCATTTTAAGTAGAAAGGCTCAGGCCTGATTTAGATAGAGAACTAGCCGGCTAATGTGCTGACCTCTGCTTCTGTAAACTTTGCTTGCTTGCTGAATTGCTGCCTTTCTCCCTAAACTTTCTGAGGAATCTCCATTTCAAGGGCACTCCAGAAACACTCCACTGCAGGGGGCCTCTGGCCTCCGACCACCTGCTTAGATAAACCTGTCAATTCAAAAGTCGTAAAATACCACTGTTTACTTAGCCCATCACAATGGAGATTACCTCAACTGCCTGGAGTGCCCCTAGCTCCTGCCCCAACTTTGCCCGCTGAAACCCCAAGCCAATCAGAACTGTTTAAATCAACCAATCATGTATCTTTCCCCTACTTCTTTGTTCGAATTCCTATATGAACCCCTTCCCCCAAAAGGAAGGGGCCCTCTCCCTCTCTACCGCTGTGCCGGACTGTAGGGATGGAGCCCAGGCCTAGGCTCGCAATAAGGAAACCTGTTGCTTTTACATTCGAGTGTCTCGGCTTCTGTGGCAGTTCTCTGGGTGACTCCTGGGTGACCGGGGGTCTTGGCTCCTGGTCAGGGGATTTGGCACAGCATCATTAATATGTTTCAGAAATTATATAAAATTCATAGAAATATAACAGTTCTGAGGGGTTGCCTATAATCATAATTCTAGCTGTTACCGTTCAGTGTTGTGCACAAGATTCTGACACAGTAGTCCTGTCTGCAGTCCTAGCTAATCAGTAGGCCCAGGCAGGAGGACCGCTGAGAGGCCAGCACAGGCAACGTGGCAAGGTATCATCTCACAGGACTTGCATGGAGCAGATATGACCAACTTCTCTTGTCTACTGCATGGACATTGCAGTGAACTCTCTCTAGATCTATAACCACCTTGTGCCGTCTTACGTCTTGTCACTCACAGACAGCTAATTGTCTAACCTGGCCTTTTTCTGAGCCAGCATGAGATTGGTGTTCAAGGACATTCATGGAAAGTGCAGGGATCTGATGACTTTAAGACTGCTCCATTGGGCTGAGGAGGTGTTCTTGACCTCTAATGAAGAAACAAATGGCTCATAAGCATTAAGCTGATGTTTAACCCAACATCAAGCACAAGAATTAATTAACTACTGAGGAAATGATTTGCAGATTTTCATGCTAAGTTATCCAGGGAAATTCTTAAGCTATGCAACTGGAATGAACTCCAAGTCCAATTACCTATCAAAACCTATTTAGTATAGCGTATCAGGCTCCTGAAGTGGAGAAACAACACTGGCATTTAAGAGAATGCGAACCATTGCTAAGCATGGACTCCTGGAGAGCTTGGATGGCTGCCTGGTCCTTGCTAAATCTTGCAGCATTAAAAACTCTGCATTCTAAAGCACATCATGGTACAGATGAAATGATTCAAATTATGATTGAGAATATTTTTGTGACACAAAATGGCTTATGGCTAATGTTTGGTCTGTCAAACCCATCGTTTTTATAAAATAATAAAACCCAAGTGGTACTCTAGCAACTCCTGGGTGACTGGAACCCCTCCAGGTGGACTTCACTCACCTGCCACCCCCAGTGCATGTTTTCTAGGTGTACACAAGTCGTCCACGAAGAAAGGCTGGGGCTATAACAGTAGCTACAGTCATTAGAAAATGTAGTTTCCAGCTGGGCATGATGACACATTCCTTTAATCCCAGCACTCGGGAGGCAGAGGTAGGAGGATCACCGTGAGTTCGAGGCCACCTGAGACTACACAGTGAATTCCAGATCAGCCTGAGCTAGAGTGAGACCCTGCCTCAAAAAACAAACAAAAAAAAAAAAAAAAAAAGAAGAAGAAGAAGAAGAAGAAGAAGAAGAAAGAAAGAAAAGAAAAAGAAAATGTAGTTCCCTATGGGCATTTTTGGAGAAATCTCCAACAATTATTCACTGGTGCACTCATGACCCCACAGTGAGTACCAACAGCCCAACAAGACCCACACTGTTCGGAGCCCATCAACATTTTGACATAGAGGATGAAGGAGGACAAAAGGAATGAGACAACAAAACAGAGGGAGGACTACCATGAAAGACCAAAAAAAAAAAAAAAATCAAGAAACAATTCCACTGTTGCAATGCTCCTCCCAGTCCTCAGTGAGTCAACTTGAAACTCCCCAAGAGTGAAGATTCTCCTGGATGTTCTAGGGTTCACTGCTGCTTGCTGCACACTCACCAGACACGACCCCATATTTCATGGTCTAACCACTATCAAACATAGAACATCTGTCTGTGTGATGCCTACTAAAGGTATATTGTGCTTTCAGGCACTGTACACAAGACCTGGGGGTTACTTCTGAGGGTAAAACTAAACACTTGCATGGTGTCACATTAAATCAGGTAAGGTCCATTTTCACGAAATGAAATTATGTACCTTTACAGCATGCTATATAATATGTAGCACAAAAAATTAGCTTCCTAGTGGGCTTTGTTTAGTTATGGGTGATGTCTGCTCACACACCATTAGTAGCCAGTTTTTCCACCCCAGGGGTCTTTATCATCTTCCTGAAGGCTCACTCCTATCTTCTGAATTGCTTTCTGAAAACTACTATGTCTGCACCATAATAGGATATCTACATGGCCGATATCTAAAATGATTTTCTACTGAAGAAAGTTCCTAATACCTAATGGGTATTCACTTTCCTCAGTAGTGTAGTTCCAGGTTTTATTTATTTATTTATTTATTTTGAGGTAGGGTCTCACTCTAGCCCAGGCTGACCTGGAATTCACTCTGTAGTCTCAGAGTGGCCTCGAACTCATGGTGATCTTCCTGCATCTGCCCCCCAAATGCTGGGATTGAAGTCATGCACCACCACACCAGTGGTTCCAGTTTTATGGAATTTTAAAAAGATTTTATTTATTTATTTGTTTGTTTATGAGAGAGAGAATGGGCACATCAGGGCTAGTAGCCACTGCAAATGAACTCCAGATGCATGTGCCACCTTGTGCATCTGGCTTACATGGATACTGGGGAATCAAACCTGGGTCCTTAGGTTTCACAGACAAGTGCTTTAACCACTAGACAATCTCCCCAGTCCTCGTTGTATAAAATTTTAATGCCAACCTGTAAGTTGGAGGAAATTTGGGATCTTACAGCCTGTTAGATCTCCCAAGGGTTTCAGACATGCGAAGCCACTCTGAAAGGCGCATGAGAATACTCACGTTCTACAAAAGCTTACTGGAACAAAATTTCACTTGAGGTCTCCTCTGTGCCCATGCCAGGGACTTGTGGGCAATTCTAAAGGAAACCAAATGCTGCCAGGCATGGTGGCACATATCTTTAATCCCAGCACTCAGGAGGCAGAGGTAGGAGAATTGCTGTGAGTTCAAGGCCAGCCTGACACTACATAAAGAATTCTAGAACAGCCTGGGCTAGAGTGAGACCCTCTTTAAAAAAAATGAAAGAAAAATAAAATAAAAGAAAGAAAAAAAAATTCTGTGCCTATCTTAGCTCTGATTTCAGCACATAAACAGAAATGAAAAAGGCGATTGAGAGATTGGCCTGCAGCTCAGCAGGAACGACAACTGCTCAGTCCCAGCACACACACGCGCGCAGACACACAGCACATGCGCACACATTACATACACACACATACATCACACACATTGCACATACACAATTGCTGTTGACTGCTGTTCCTCACAGCACCATCACTGAGTACATCAAGGAAACTTCTCAGGGGAAGGCAATACCTGGTGTGTATATGGGACCAGCTGGCAACTGGCCTGCAGGCATGTAAATGGTGGCTGGCAAGCCTGGCTATTATTCCAAGACTTTTGAATTTCTATATGTATTGGCTCTGTAGGTTTGGATGGCTTTGTTTCCAGACTAACTACAAAAATCGATACCTCTTTAAATCATCAAATTTTTCAGCCAACTACTGATCTTAGTCACCGTAACACCCTCAACAAAGACAGCGACAAGTCCTGTTGGAACACTGGTGACCTCTGTTGTGTGAGCCTTGAGTTGCTTGGTCCATGGAGACACTCGTTGAGTTTCTTGGTACCATCTGAGGCAGGAGGGAAAGACAGGGAATCATGGTGACATGCGGACAAGAGGTTAGGAGAGGGGGGGACTCTGCTTGGGGAACTGGTCTGCTCTCACTGCTGACAGGAGGGCGTTCAGACGTCCATCAACACCACCAACCAAAGGGACCAAGTGGGCTGCCAGCATGATGCACTTTCCAAAAGGCATTTTGGACAAGCACAAATGTGCACACTTAGGGCCAGATAACGCATTCCCAGAGACACCTCAGTCAAGGACAGTATCTACACTGTGGCTACTTAGGGCTAAAATAATATATAATCTTATGTTCCTAGCACTCCCCTCTCCTGCTTCAGACAGTTAACAAAAACATGAAGACAGCCTAAAGAACTCTCAAGTAAGCTGTTGTGAGTTGTGAACTCTATCATTGGGCCAAGTTGGCCAAAATACGGTGATAGAAAGGGCTATTGTTGTTCAGGGTTTCAGCCATTCTCTTAAAATGGAGAGACTCACTTAAAATTGCATCTGTGTATGGGGCACTGTAACCTATCCTAATACATCAACAAACTGTTACCTGAGAGAACATTCTTAGAACAAGTCGCTGAGTAGCCAAGTGTTCCTCCCATCACAAGCTGCCAACTGTCCAGAAACGTGCACAGGAGGCGAGCGAGCTGTAAGTGTGTCTGTGTGACTTTCCTGCTCTGCCTGCCCATGTTCCAGGTGGAGTTCTCTGAACCTTTGCTGAGTCAGCTGCTGAGCACTGCATGAACGTTTTGTGCAAAGAAATTTCTAAAATCAACAAGTCTAACTTTTTCTTTTAAATAGGTGTTATAAGACCTAGAGGTTAATAGTTGACTTTTATAGGAAATTTCTTGGCATCCTTAAGGAAAAAAAGTTTCTAAATCATTTACATTTTAAGAACAACCTATTCTCATTGCTCTAATTGCTCCAAGTATGCCCCTCACCCAGGAAGGAGTGGCCCAGGTGAGCTCAGGTGCTCCTAGGTCAAGGAGAGAGGCAGAGCATTGGATCTGGCCAAAGTACTTCATGCCTTCAAAGGCTCTACAAGCTGGCCCCAAGTAAGGGCCACCAGGCATCTGCAGAGATCTCCCTCAGATCCTCCAGCCCCCACCCATCAGAGAACTTACAATTTCAGTACAGTCTCTGAGATATTGTCTAGAAGTGACTCTCCTCAAACACCCTCCAATTCCCCAGGATCACAATTATTCCACAAATACTGGATTGCTGGTAGCCCAAGGGGTTGGTGATAGGCACTTCGCCTTGCACTTTGCTCCAAGGAAAACATCTTAGGGTCTAAGGTTTGGTTTGAATAGGATTAGGGCAGAATGTGAGACCTGCTTCTGGCTTCTCCAGGCAACTAGCTTTGTAATTTGGAAAAGTCTCTTTTCTACTGGGCTCTATTTCCCAGCTCCAGAATTAAATGTTTGGCTGAATTTGATCAGTCCACAAGGTAGAGGAAATCCCAGAAAAGCATTTTTCTTTTAAACTTAAAAAAAATTATTTGCAAGCAGAGAGAGAGAGAGAGAGAGAGTGGGGGGGGGGAGATGGAAGGAGAATGGGTGTGCCAGGGCCTCTAGCCACTGCAAACGAACTGTAGACACATGCACCCCCTTGTGCATCTGGCTTACGTGGGTACTGGGGACTCGAGCCTGGGTCCTTTGTCTTCACAAGCAAGCGCCTTAATCACTAAGCCATCTCTCCAGCCTCCCCTTTTTATTTTTAATTTTAATTTTAATTTTAATTGCAAGCAGGCAGACAGAGAGAGGAGACAGAGGGAGAATGGGTGCATTTTTCTCTGTAACAATTGGAGGGCACTGGGTAATGACTGGACAACCCCTCTTGGGGGTCTTCTTCATTCACACGAGAAGACCTAACCAAGGTTTGCTGCAGTTGGAAAACATTAACATTAACTTTGCCTTGACAATAACCCTCCGTGATTAGAATTGTCCCCACTTTATAGACAATCAACTGGGTCCTAGCTTAAAAAGTGTGCATAGGGTCACAGAATGTGCAGGTGGCGCAAGCAGGACTCCTACTAGGAGGGGCAGGCTCCCTGCAGGCGGCCAGTTGGAGGCCAGCTCTCACCATCCCCAGGAAGGCGGCACACAGGACCGCGGTGGTGAACCAACGCAGCGCGCTCCCCGCCCGGCCTCTCCGCTCGCTGCTCGCCGGGGCCTCGGCCTGGAGGAGGCGCTGCCCCGCAGCCTCGGCCTGGGCCCCGCGGAACTCCACGTCCAGCTCCAGCTCGGCGGGTCCAGGTCCTCTTGCTGCAGTCCAGCTTTCCGACGGACCCCTGGAGCTCTGCGCCCCTGTTCCTTCCAGTCCCACTCGCCCTCACGGACTGTCCGGAGTCAGGGCCTCTCGAAGATGCACTTTGAACTGCGCACATGTCGAGGACACAGGACTCTCGAGCCCCTCCACGCACAGCTCCTAATGAGGTCACCTGGCAGAAATAGACCTTTCGCCAGCAAACCCGGACTGGGCTTCCTAGGGGCAGAAAACGTGGTTGCCAGAGAGAGAACGCCTCCCGCTTCAGCATCACTCTCAGCCAAGCGCGCACAGGACACCAAGCTGGGGGTGGGATCTACAGGTCCCCCGCAACCACGAACTGAGCTTCTTCCCCAGTCCAGAAAGTTACTTTTTTTGGTTGTTGGTTTGAGGCAGGGTCTCACGCTAGTCTAGGCTGACCTGGAACTCACACCGTAGCCCCAGGCTGGCTTCGAATGCATGGTGAGCCTCCTACCTCAGCCTTCCAAGTGCTGCGACTATGCCTTTAGTCTCAGCACTCGGGAGGGTGAAGCAGGGGGATCGCTGTGAGTTCAAGGCCAGCCTGGGGCTGCAGAATGAGTTCTAGGTCAGCTTGGGCTAGAGCGAGACCGTACCTTGAAAAACATAAATAAATCAATAAATACAGAAAGGAAACCAAATTTATTTATTTATTTGCAAGGAGAAAGAGAGAGACAGACAGACGGACACATGCCAGGGTCTCTTGCCAACACCAGACACATGTGCCACTTGGTGCACCTGGCTTTACATGGACAGTGGGGAATTGCACCAGGACCATCAGGCTTTGCAAGCAAGTGTCTTTAACTGTTGAGTCATCTCTCCAGCCAAAGTGACACTTTCAATAGCATAAAAGATACATCTTGAAAAACCAAATATAATAAAAGCAAAACAAACAAGGAAAATTGATACACCTTGGAGAAACAAGGTGGGCACAGGGGAGAAAGAGAAAAAACTGGGTGCCAAGGGCTTTTGTACCCTATAGTTTTTAAAAATATGTGTATGTATCTATTTGCTGAGAAAGAGAGAGAGAGAGAGAGAGAGAGAGAGAGAGAGAGAGAGAGAGAAGTCCATATGAGTACACCAGGGCCTCTTGCCACTGCAAATGAACTCCAGACATATGTACCACTTTGTGCACCTGGCTTTATGTGAGTACTAGAGAATCAAATCCAGGCAATGAGGCTTTGCAAGTAAGTGCCTTTAACCGCTGAGCCATCTCCCCAGTCTCTGCCCATTACTTTTAAATTGGGAGACACAAGACTGCCTTCCTCCCAGGGTGGCATGGGTATCAGGCAACAAAGCAACACTCCACAATTTCTAGCTAACCAAAGAGGAAATATTTTACTTTAATATTATTTGGTCTAACCTGGTAGTCAACTAAGAGTCGCTCTGTGTGGTCTTAACCCCAGGCTGTTTAACACACAAAGGAATAACAACTATTTTTTTGTCATCAGCTTAGCTTTGACGAGACAGAGCAGCTAAGCGCGTGTATGTTACCAGTTTTCACTTTAGCTCTGTGCCTATCTTATTATTTATTTATTTGTTTAGTTTTTTGAGCTAGGGTCTCACTGTAGCCCAGGCTGACCTGGAATTCACTATGTAGTCTCAGGATGGCCTCGTACTCACGGCGATCCTCCTGCCTCTGCCTCCTGAGTGCTGGGATTAAAGGCGCAAGCCATTATGTCCAGCTTCTGTGCCTATTTTAAGTCTTGGCTATGGGCTCATCTTTAACTCTGGAGCCCAGGGCTCTGACTGACAGGCCACAGTGTTGGTTTCTTAGCCATGGACTGCCTGTGTTTGAAAGTGAGCTATAAGAAGCTTGAGGATTTTCCATGACAGAGTTTGAAAGCTGCCTCCTTAGAAATTTTCTAACTCACTATCTATGTTAACAGTACAGGTCTGCTGGCAGAACTGCCTTTAGAAGTGGGATTTTGAGGTACATAAAATATACATCTCAGGAAGAGGACAGTTATTCTCCCCCCACCACACTTTTTAAAATTTATTTTATTTATCGATTTGAGAGAGAGAAAATGAGCACACCAGGACCTCTAGCCACTGCAAACAAACTCCAGACGTATGAACCACCTTGTGCATTTGGCTTTAAGTGGGTACTGGGGAATTGAACCTGGGTCCTTTGGCTTTGCCAACAAACACCTTAACCGCTAAACCATCTCTTCAGCCCCCACCACACTTTTTGTGTGTAGTGCATGTGGTGTGGGTGTTGTGTGTGTGTGTAGTGCGCCGTGTGTGGTGCATTCATGTGTGTGTGGCTGTGTACAGGTATGGAGGCCATGGGAGAACTTGTCTCTTGTTCTTTTCCTCAAGCCAGAATCTCTTACTGCCTCTGAGCACCCATTTTGTTTGATCAGACTGGCTGACCAGCAAAGCCCAGCTATTCAGGAAGCACTGAGTGTCCCCCAGGTTCAGTCTTCTGTTAGGTCCTCTTTGGTCATAGCAAGAGAAGCTCTATAAAATGACAGATTTCCCAGCTACATGTTCCTCATGTAATTTGTTCTTTTCCCTTAAAGTTACAAGGGCTTGGACACAGGCCAATTGACCACTGTTTTTGTCTTCTTTTTTTCTTGTTTTTTTTTCAAGGTAGGGTCTCACTCTAGCCCAGGCTGACCTGGAATTCATCATGTAATCTCAGGGTGGCCTCGAACTCATAGCACTCCTCCTACCTCTGCCTCCCGAGTGCTGGGATTAAAGGCGTGCGTCACCATGCCAGATTCTTTTATAAAACAGATCCAGCAGGAGCATGGTATCAAACTTGGCATGCAAGTTGTTTCTTTGTATGTCTCTCTAACAGCTAGCCTGTTTAGACTGAGTGGGGTTGCCCATTGCTCAGACAACAGAAGGAGATTAAGTTTCTCTTACAGGCCAGCTTGTCTCAGCAGCTGGAGAGCCCAGAGTCTCTGGGGTTTACCCCCAACCCCAGCTCCAGGGTGTAATTCCACATAGGTTTGAATTGAGATGGTCCTGCGTTCTGGGAATCCCAAGTAAGCCTGTGTCCTCAGAAAGAAGCCACTTCTCCCAGAGGTGCCTGTGTAGGCTGAAGTTGCTAGAAAATAAAAGCCACACCCATGTCAAAGATTCTACAAGGCCAGCTGATTAGAAATCATGTTGGGCTCTCTCTCTCTCTCTCTTTCTCTCCCTCTCTCCCCCTTAGTAGGTATTCACTGCCCTTACCTGTGCAGGACCTAACAGCCTTGTGACTACCCAAGAAAACCTTTTGGAATATCTTAACTTTGCACACTACTATCTTCCACTAGCTTCCAGTTTCATAAGCTAAGCATGTCATCCGATGGTGTCTGAAACTTATAGTAGAAATTTCTCCACTTTACTATAACTGGCCTCTGCCTAATGCTCCTAGCAATGTATTTCACAATTCCTAGATTTATGACTTTGTTTTGTTCTAAACTATAAAACCTTCATAAAACTATCACATTGGAGCATGTTATTTAGGGCAACCCGAATATATTTTCCCAGGCCATGATCTCTCATGTTTGGCTCTAGAATGTATTACCTCTAAGTTCAGTGTTGAGCACAGGGACAATCCTCAACTCAGGAGGCTGAGGCAGGAGAATTGCTGTGAGTATGAAATGCGCCTTGGAGGCAATATAGCCAGTACCAGACCAGCCAGGGCTGCTTGGCATAACCTTGTCTCAAAAGTAAATAAATAAAAATAAAAAAATAAAAGAGTTGTGCTTACTTCCATTTCTGTGTAATTGAGGATCTGGGGGAGCAATTTCCCCAGAACTCCTCTTGTGCCTGATGAGGGAACCCACCTCCTGAATGCTGCCTTTATCCACCTTCTCTTCTACCCCTCTAAGCCAGAACCTTCTGGCACCTTTGGGGTTTAATCCCTGAGAGCCCAGACTGAAATCTGGGAGCTTCCTCTCTCTATCCAAGACCCTTACTTGAGGATGACCTATGCTGCTGGAGGGGGTATTGACCTTTCCAAGCTTTGGCTTATCTCCATTTGCAGTAGAAGTGAATTTAAAGCTACCCACAGCTAAAAAGCCAGAAGTAGTGACCCGTGCCTATAATCCCAACACTCAGGAGGCAGAGGCAGGAGGAGTACTGTAAATTCTATGTTAGCCCGGGCTATATAAAGACAGACTGTCTCAAACAAAACAACAAATGACAAGAAAAACGCATTTGGTGCCCACTGGATTCTTGTGGTATGAGGGGATCATCAAAGTGTCTCACGGGGAGAAGAGCAGTGCAGCACTGCAGGCCACTGGAGGGAGGCTAGTGAGACAGTTAGGGGTGACAGGACCCCAAAGGTAGTTGATTTCTCCTTGACTAGACTAGGGACTTGTTCTCAGGCCTGTAGGTCATGATCTTTTATTGCAGGTCAGAGGTCGGAAGGGTCTGGCCTCTCCTTATCTCAGAAGGCCCTTCCTAGAGAATGAAGATTTCTGGGAAGATTGCCCTTTGCCAGAGGTCTCAACTCCAGACACGTGATGTCAGGACTGAATTGTCTAAACCAGCTGCCCATCCAGTGGGATCATGTAAGAAAATCCAGCCTGAGTCTTGAGGTGGGCTTCTCAAACCCCCTCTTGCCTCCTTGAGCAAGAGCTCTGCCTTCCTTCCTTCCTTTTCTTCTCTCTGTAATCTAACAAAATCTTTCTGAACCTTATCTTCTGGTCTGTGGATTTATTGGTCAAATCAATAAAATAAAATAAGACTTTCCAGCTCCATAACTCCTGAGTTATTGACACCCAAGAGCTGAGAAAGGTTCATTGCTCTCAACAATGACACCTCCAAATTCCCATATCATTAGGGCCCTCCCCATTCCCATGTGCCCAGAGCCATGGGCCAAGGCTCTGCTAGAGAAAAGTTGGCCAGTGATATGGAAATCTTGGGGTGTCCTCTGCCAGTGCACCAATATACACCAACACACTAATAATTTTGGGGTGTCTCCAGATTCTTATCTTATGAATTCAAAAAATGAAACTCACATACCACAGGTAGGGTCCAGGAAGATTTTATTATAACTTAGAGGTTTAGGAGGGAGAGCTTTAAGAGAAGGTGCGGCTTCAGGGAAGACATAGCTTTTGTCCAGGGAGACAAGAGGGGGTTTGAGAAGCCTATCTTGAGACTCAGGTTGAGGTTTATTATGTGACCCCCCCCCCCACCCCGTGGATGGGCAGCTGGTTTAACAAGTTAGTCCTGAGGTCAGGTGTCTGGGGTCAAGATTTCTGGAAAAGGGCAATCTTCCCAGAAACCTTAATTCTCTAGGAAGGGCCTTCTTGGAAGGGAGTAGAAGGACTCCCTAAGGGGGCAGAGGTTAAAAAAAAAAAAAAAGGCTAGACTTTTCTGATGTTTCAGACCTGTAGTAAAGTGTAGTGACCTAGATTTTCCCTTGCGGGAAGGAGAAAGCTCTTCACTTTAGGGGCCTTGTCACCCCTAGAATGCCTCACCAGCAGAGAGGAGCACACTGAACAAATGGGAAATGCAGCCATGCTGGGGGAGGCATGGCTGATGACACATGGCGGTCCTGTTTCCTTCCCATTAGAGACTCAATTACTGGGAAGTGAAGAAATGCAGGAAGGAAGGGGTGGGTGAGAAAAGACCTAAGGGAGCCTGTATCTTGGCGAGTGGAAGGGGATATCCCACCATGGCTGCTCTACAGGGACCAGCCGGTGCACTTAGGCTGGGGAGTCAGTTGCTTTCCTTTAAAAAAAAATATTTTATTTATTATTTGAAAGAGAGAGAGAGAATGGGCATGCCAGGACCTCTAGCCACTGCAAATGAACTCTAGATGCATGCGCCACTATGTGCGTCTGGCTTATGTGGATACTGGGGAATGGAACCTGAGTCCTTAGGCTTCACAGGCAAGATCCTTAACCACTAAGCCATCTCTCCAGCCCCAAGTTGCTTTTTTTTCATTGGGAGCGGAGGGGTGTAGAATCCCCAGATCCCAGAAGACAAAGAGAAAATGGGGTTCCTGCAGTTATCAGATCTGGGAATCTGCAGAGGAGCCAGAGAGAAGGAGAAATTCCTACTTGCAGGCACCGAGAGGGAGGAAGACTCCTGGCGCTCACTAATAAGCACTGTATGCGGACTTTCAGAAAGAAGGATGTCAGTGTCAGCACTGGTGAATTGAAGCCAAGGGCTTTGCCCAGGGACAATAGGAAAGATGAAGGGAGAGCAGGAATCTCCTACCCACGCCACAACACAACACAGGCTCAACCTTTAACATTGCAAATTTATCTATTTCCTTTTAAGAGCTTTGAGCATCATTTGTGCCCCAATGTGCCTACAGAAGGTTTCTCATCTTCAGTCATCAAAGCACTGAGAGACTGCTAGAGCCACGGTCCACGTGGACTCAGATGTAGCTCCTGACAGCAGAGCTCACACCATCCAGGGCTGCAAGATGAAAGCCTTAGAGCCAGAATGTCTCCATTTGTTGAATTCTAGTTGCTGTTTTACATGTTTCTGGCTCCCAGAAGTGGTTCAGGTCACTCATCTCAATTGCAAATGAATGATCATTTACTGAAATGTCCCCAATCACTTATTTCCCTGAAGTAGCCCAGGCCCTCCCCTCCTCCTGGCAAGGTGGAATGCCAGGCAACCAAAGAATTCCAATGACCCTACTGCTCTGAAAAGAAGCCCCTAGTCTGTGAGAGAAGTGACTCCTGACCTGCTTGGCCTACAGCCTTTCTCGGGTTTCCCCAAATAAAGCCTGTCTCAGCTATTGAGTTGAGTCTTCCTTTTTTTCATTTTCTGCTTTTTTGTTTAAATGCTTTTTATTTTTATTTATTTATAAGAGAGAGAGAGAAGGAGAGGGAGAGAGAGAATGGGTGTGCCAGAGCCTCTAGCCACTGCAAATGAACTCCAGACACATGCCACCATGTGCATCAGGCTTACATGGGACCTGGAGAATAGAACCTGGGTCCTTAGGCTTTGCAGGTATGGTGGTTTGATTCAGGTGTCCCCCATAAACTTAGGTATTCTGAATGCTAGGTTCCCAGCTGATGGAGATTTGGGAATTAATGCCTCCTGGAGGCAGTGTACTGTTGGGGGTGGGCGTATGGGTGTTATAGCCAGTTTCCCCATGCCAGTGTTTGGCACACTCTCCTGTTGCTATTGTCCACCCTATGTTGGCCAGGGGGTGATGTCCACCTTCTGCTCATGCCATCATTTTCCCCTGCCATCATGGAGCTTCCCCTCAAGCCTGTAAGCTAAAATAAACCCTTTCTCCCAAAATCTGCTCTTGGTCAGGTGATTTCTGCCAGCAATGTAAACCAGACTGCAAGTAATAGTTGATACTGTAGAGTGGGATTGCTGCTAGACACCTGACTACGGCTTTGGCTGTTTGGAGCTGGTTTTCAAGAAGGAATGTGGAAGGATCTGAAACCTTGGCCTAAGAGATGCCTTGAAGTACTGTAAGTACAGCTAGACGGACTATTCTTGAAAGAATTCTTGAAAGAGTTGAAAGACCTGAGTGCAGTAAGAACTATGGACTGTGGGGTTTGGCTTATGAGGGTGAGAAAGAGTTTTACCTGGGCTGGGCTAGAAACAGTTTGTGTGAGAGGATTGCTGTTATGCCTCTGTCCTGAGAAGTTGTGCAGGGTTGTATTGTGTAGAAATGGACTGGTGTGAGTAGAGGGATATGGCACAGAAAAAATGAAATATTTGGGCCTAAACTTCTGCCTGTTCACCTGCAATTGTTTGAGAGATTACAACCCTTGAGATTGGGCCAGCTGACCTGCACTGGGCCAACAGGAAGAATGTAGACTGTTTTGAAGGGGCCTGAGTGCTCAAGGAGTGTCCTGTTCTTCAAATTCTGCTTTATTCCCCCCCTGGACTAACAAATTGGCACCTCACCTGGTATTGTAGAGTATAAGAAATGCAGGTAAGAAGGTCATTTAGTTTGCAACATGGTCTTGTGTTTTGGAAATGGCCATGGGTAGTGTGAAGCAGGTTTGCTGGATGCCTGCATGGAGACCCACTGGAGCTGTGAGGATAAACCGTGGATTGCACTGGAGACTCAGTAGAGATGCCAGGACCATGAGATGGTTGCTAAGGAAAGCTACTGGCCCCAGATGAAGTTTTCCAGGACTGTGAGCAGCCTAGCTGGAGGGGCAGAATTGGAACTCCAGAGAGGTTGCTGTTTAGAATTAATGGACCTGGAGATTTGTCATTAACTAGAGTTGTTGGATATGAAGCTACAGAGTGTGATGTTTGCCCTGGTTGTTTTAAATCTTGTATTGGCTGAATATTACTTTGCTATTCCCAATGCCATCTTTTGAGTGTGATTGTTTATTCTGTGCCATTATGGGTTTTTTGGGGGTGGGGGATTTTTTGCTATTATGGCTCAATTTAAAGACATTGGATTATGGGGGTGTTTGACCATTATTGGGATTGATAAAGACCATGGGGACTTTTAAAGTTGGATGAATGTATTACATTTTGAATCATGTATGGTTATCAGTTTATGGGGGCCAGGGATGGAAGGTGGTGGTTTGATTCTGGTATCCCCCATAAACTTAGGTATTCTGAATGCTAGATTCCCAGCTGATGGAGACTTGGGAATTAATGCCTCCTGGAGGCAGTGTATTCTTGGGGGTGGCCTTATGGGCATTATAGCCAGTTTTCCCTTTGCCAGTTTTTGGCACACTCTCCTGTTGCTATTATCCACCTTATGTTGGCCAGGGGGTGATGTCCACCCTCTGCTCATGCCATCATTTTCCCCTGCCATTATGGAGCTTCCCCTTGAGTCTATAAGCCAAAATAAACCCTTTTGCCCCACAAACTGCTCTTGGTGAGGTGATTTCTGCCAGCACTGCGAACCTGATTGCACCACCTGAGGTGCTGACCTACTGGAACATGACCCAGTTCCTGACACACAGATGCCGTCCCCGCATGCTGTGAAAGGTGAGGCCATCACGTGTTATCTCATCACCCGCCTGCAAAACTTGAGTCTCCTAAAGAGACCCTGCTATGTAAGACCACTTGGTAGTTTGTGGAAGACTGAGAACGACAGAACATTTCAAACATTTCAGCATTTGGTATAAAGGACCTAGAAGGTTTCACTGGCGAAACACACTGAAAATTTCCAAGCTCTGGTTGATTGGCATCTTTATTCAGTGCTCTGCAGAGAAATCATCCTTGTTAATGGGAGAAGACTCAAACATCAATGCATTTGAGAATTTCTTGGAGCCCTCAGCTCTGAGTTCCATCAAAGTATTTCTAGGTGTCTTTATTACAGAACACTTCAACCCTTTCAAAATTGATTTCAGAAGCCAGGTGTGTTGGCACATGCCTTTAATCTCAGCACTCGGGAGGCAGAGGTAAGAGGATCGCTGAGAGTTCAAGGCCACCTTGAGACTACATAGTGAATTCCAGGTCAGCCTGGACTAGAGTGAGACCCTACCTTGAAAAACAAAAACAGAAACAAAATTGATTTCATTTCATTTTTCTGCATCTTACGCATCCATCTCTTCCTCATAGTCTAGAACAAGTTGGTAAGGCTTTCTGCTCCTCACGCTCTATATTTTCTTTTTTCTGATGATCCAGAGGCGAGGTGGCTAGTTTGTGCATCACAGGAAATAAAACAGCAGTGAACACTGCCGACCCCAAAGAAGTATACAGAACTACTGGCAAATCTGGGTATTGTCCTTGAAGAATCCCAATGACTGCAGGAATAGCCATGTCTCCCAGGGAGGCACCAATTACAAAGAATGCTGTAGACTTCCCACTCAGGGTCGTGTACTGCTCGATCCAGGAAACCCCGCTGGGAAAGGTGGTGGCCATCGAGGCTCCATACACTGAAGTTGCAATCCAGAGACAAAGCAGGTTCTTGTCAAAAAGCACCAGAAATAAACATGAACCCAGGCTGCCAATATTGCTTAGCACAATCATGGTTCCAGGCTGTAGACATTTGGCAAAGAAGATGGCCAGGCCTCTGCAGGCGGCAAAGGTGCCCCAGAAGATGGAGTTCAACCCGGCCGCTTCGCTTTCGTCCATGCCAACGTGGGTGGTGGCAAACGAGAATATGTAAGAGCCATATGTCACCTCAGCCCCGACGTAAAAGAAGAAGAACAGGAAGAGGAGACAGAGAAGGGCCTTGTGATGTTGAGCTCGTCGAGACCCCTGGGCAGATACTAAGGATTTTGTCTGCCTTGAGCTCTTCTTACACAACAGAGCAAACAGAAAGACAGAAACTACTAAAATGTAGGTGCCGATGGAAGCGTAGGCCCACACTAAGTTCATGTTGTCAGGAACTCCAAACAGAGAGCGAGTGTGGGCTTCTGAGGATGAGTTCAGGGCTCCAGGGTACCAGTCAGGCTCTGTGTGGTTTCCAGCAGGCACTGTGGTGCCCCACGCCAGTTTAGCAAACAAGGGAGCCAGAAAGGCACCCAAGGCAAAACTGAAGTGTAAGGCCTGCATGTGTGGGGCTCCTCTGTCCCCCCAAAGAGCCAAGATGAGGACATTTGCACCTATCAGTGAAAGATGGGAGAATGATTAAAGTTAGACATAGTAACTTAATGAAAAGAATATCCAGTTCATTACTATGATAAATAGGATGAGTCTGTATTATGTGGCAGGAGTATTGGGGCTTGTATATATGTAAGTAGAAGAACAGATTAATGGGGGTGAAAAGGCCTAAGTGAGGTCAGGGAAAGAGATTGAGTAAAGGAAAGGTGGAGGGAGGGCTAATCAAAATCTAAGAGGATATAAATAAGTCATATAGAAACCTACTTTTTTGGACAATGGAACACTCAGGAGCCATAGATTGTTACTAGAAAATTTTCAGTGCCAGGGATGGGATACCTTCCAGTGAGTTGTTGGCCAGGGAGGTCCCTGATGCCCCCAAAACATTACAGGCTATTGCTGAGACCCTTGGTTTCCCACCAGGAATAGATGGTAAGACCCTATTGCTGAAGACTCCACATACTTGGGCTGCAAGGTCACTGAGAAATCCTGCTGGAGCTGAGCTGAAAACCTCCTCCATGTAGACCAGCTGATAGAAAGATGGAAAAGGCCACACTGCACACAGTTCAAAGGGAGAGAGAGAAATCACCAGTGAAGGTACCCAACAGTGGACACTGCAAGCCTTATATTTGGCCAGCCAGGCCAAATGAGCCAATGGGTGCAAGAGTGGCATGTCTGTTATGGAGGAATCCAACCAACCTCTAATTTGACTGGAGACCTGCTCCATGGGAGGGAATACAACCCTGATACTGAAAACCTACAACAGGGGTAGTCATGAGCCCTCGGGGTGTAATGTCTACTGGTGTCTGGCTAAATGTATATACTATGCTCACCAAACTTCCCATTCTCTTAATGTTCATACCCATATATTAATGCTACTCTCACTTCTGGTTAGAGAACCTTCTCTTTTCAGATGGTAGTGACCTTGGATGACTCAGAAGGCACCATAGTGCTGAGAAGAAATGACAGAGGAGTGCTCAGCACTGCAATATCTCTATCACACCTTCCAAGGCTCAGGGTCCATTGCGGAAGAGGTGGTGGAAAGAATGTAAGAGCCAAAGGAAGGGTAGGACTCCTTACAACATGCTCCTCCAGGCACAAAATGGCCTGGATCTCCATGACCTCACAGTGCCTGACACTACCTACCCAGGACCATCATAATAGGAGGTAAAAGATCATGAACTTAAAATAAAAGAGAGACTGATTGAGAGGGGGAGGGGATATGATGGAGAGTGTAGTTTCAAAAGGGAAAGTGGGGGGAGGGAGGGAATTACCATGGGATATTGCTTACCATTATGAAAGTTTTCAACAAAAATAATAATAATTTAAAAATGTTAGTTATGAAAATGAAGCACAACTTTAAGATTTCAAAATCTGCAGTGCTGCCTATAAGGTGGAGGCACCTACATGGTGAAGGCTGGAAGCATCAAACCTTGGGTGGTTACTTCATTTTATTTTATTTTGTTTCTTATTTATTCATTTGAGAGAGAGAGATAGAAATAGGCATGGAGAGAGAGAGAGAGAGAGAGAATGGGTGTGCCAGAGCCTCTAGCTGCTGCAAACGAACTCCAGACACAGGTGCCCCTTGTGCATCTGGCTTATGTGGGTCCTGAGGAATAGAACCTAGGTCCTTTGACTTTGCAGGCAAGGGCCTTAACATCTAAGCCATTTCTCCAGTCCCTTTATTTTATTTTTGGAGTATGTGTGGGTGTTTTTATTGTTGAGGTAAGCTCTCGCTCTAGTCTAGGATGACCTGGAATTCTCTATGTAGTCTCAGGCTGGCCTTAAACCCACAGTGATCCTCCTACTTTTGCCTCTCAAGTACTGGGATTAAAGGCGTGCGCCACCACGCCCAGCTACCCATGTGGGTTTTTAATCTTACCAAACCATCAATTCCTCTTCCTGTAAATGATAAAATTCAATCCCCAGATAAAACATCATTCACCTGCACTGCCACCCATGGCAGAGGGACGGACAGTCTTTCTCTGTCTAGATACTATAAAATCAATAATCTTTCATAGAACAAAATTATTGAATTCACTTCATAGTTGGCTATTCAAGATTTCATGCCAGGCTGGGAGATTGCTCAGTGGTTAAAGATACTTGCAAAACTCAATGCCCAGGAGCAGGTCCATATGACAAAACCCAGATGCTATCAGGATGCTTGGGTGATCCAGTGACCAGCTCAGTAAGTCTATGTCATTTCAAAAGTATTTCAAGGGCTGGAGAGATGGCTTAGCGGTTAAGTGCTTGCCTGTGAAGCTCGATTCCCCAGGACCCACGTTAGCCAGATGCACAAGGGGGCGCACACATCTGCAGTTCGTTTACAGAGGCTGGAAGCTCTGGCGCACCCATTCTCTCTCTCTCTCTCTGCCTCCTTCTCTCTTTCGCTCTCAAAAAAATAAATAAACAAACAACAACAAAAAAAAAAGCATTTCAAGGGACAGTGTAATGGGATAGACTTTTCTAGTAGAAACTTCCTACTCAAGAGATGGCCCTCCAACCTGTGTCCACAATGCCGACAGAAGCGCCGAAGACAGACATCATGGCGATCAGCACCACAGCTGTCTTGCAGACAGGAATGAGATAAAGACTCGCTGCGGTAGCCACCATTGACAGCCCTGAAAAGAAAGGTAATAGTGTCAGCTGTGTATATAGCTGAGGATGGAGCTCAGCGCTAGAGTGCCCGCGGAGCGTGCACGAGGCCCTGCATCTGATTCGCAGCACTGCAATGATGAATAAACTTCCATATTAAATCTAAAAGAGAAGGGCCGGGGAGATGGCTCAGTAGTTAAAGGCTCTTGCTTGCAAAGTCTGCCACCCCCAGGCCTGGACTCAATTCCACAGCACCCATGTAAAACCAGATGCAAAAAGTGGCATAAACATCTGTTGTGCATTTCAATGGCAAGAGACCTTGGTGTGCCCTCATTACCACATGCAAATAAATTAAAAACATTTTTGAAAATTATATAAAGGAAATCACTCATAAAAAGTTCAGGGCTGGAGAGATGGCTCAGTGGATAATGCACTTGCTTGCAAAGTCTAACAGCCGGGTTTGATTCCCCAGTACCCACATGAAGCCAGATGCACAAAGTGGCACATGCATCTGAGTTCATTTGCAGTAGCAGAAGGCCCTGGTGCACCCATACTCACTATCTTTATGTCTGCCTCTTTCTGTCTCTCTCTCTCTCAAATAAATAATTTTTTAAAGCATAGTTATCAGGTTCATGGGCCAAGTCATCATCATTAAAAAAAAAAATGCAGGGGCTAGAGAGATGGCCCAGTGGTGAAGGCGCTTGTCTGCAAAGCCAAAGGACCCAGGTTCAATTCCCGTTGTTAGGTAAGACAAGAGTCCCCAAATGGAGCCAGGATGAAGGAAGAAAATGACAGCAGTTTTGATTGATACAACCTCAGGAAATGACAACTGAGATGTGTACATTGCCTGCCCCTTACTCCCCCTTGCCTGACAATGCCCTTAGCCACAGTTTCTTACCAATCTTATCTTAGAAACCACCCGGCCCCATTTCTTCCATTCTCTGATTGATTAGCTCTTCAGTACTTTTGTCCCCTATTCCCCTTCCCCAAAAGAAAAATCTCTATAAAAACACAAACCATCCAGACTCAAGGCGGCTGCTCTCTCTTCCCATGAGACAGCCCTGCAGCTCGTGCCTCAGTAAAGCTCCTCAATAAAGCAGCCTTGCGCAGTCTGGGTCATTCTGGAGCCTTACACCCAGGACCCGCGTACCTACGTAAGCCAGATGCACAAGGTGGCACATGTGTCTGGAGTTTGTTTTCAGTGGCTGAAGGCCCTGGTGCTCCCACTCTCTATCTGCCCCACTCTCTCAAATAAATAAATAAAATATTTTCTGGAAAAAAAATCTGACAAAAGTTTTGCTCTGTCCCTAGAGTGCAGTAGAATAGCCTGGGCTCGTCACTGACACACGCAGCAAGGACACAGTGTCGCCAACCTAGTTCACCCACTGTCTCCTGTCCCTTTTCGTTGCCTCCAGAGTTCACAGAGCAGGGCCAGTTTTCAGTCACTCATTCTGACTGCTGTGGCCCCAGAATCCCTGCCCTGCACCCAGGTAAGCAGAGCTTTATGGACAACCAGTGTATGACCCTGAGTGGAGCCCAAATGACAGCGAGGGTTGGCAATGCTCAGGATGGCCAGCACACACACAAGGGCCAATCCAGTTTCCAGAGGGTCCAGCCCAGATTCCCTCCAGCTGCCACGGTGGGAGCAGGGACCACCAGAACCCAGAAGTATGGAGAACATACTGACCATTCCAGTTGTTAATCATTTTTCTTTTAAAAAATATTTTTGGGCTGGAAAGATGGCTTAGCAGTTAAGGCACTTGCCTGTGAAGACTAAGGACCCATGTTCAATTCTCCAGATCCCATGTAAGCCAGACACATAAGGTGATGCAAGTGCAAGTTCACACATGTGCACAAGGTGATGCACGCATCTGGAGTTCGATTGCAGTGGCTGGAGGCTCTGGTGCGCCAATTCTCTCTTTCTCATAAAAAAACATAAAACATAATAAATAATATTTTTATTTATTAGAGCAAGTGAGAAAGGAAGAATGGACACAGGCATACCAGGGCCTCTTGCAAAGGAACTCCAGACACATGTGCCACTTTATGTGGGTACTGGGGAATCAAACCTGGGCTTTCAGGCTTTGCAAGCAAGTGCCTTTAACCTCTGAGCCACCTCCTCAGCCCCTGTAAACCATTTTTCTTGCTGCACTTTTCATATTCAAAATCAAGGTAAAAACCCAGTGAAAGGCATAAAGAAAAGAAAGTTGGTGTTTACTTACCCAAAAGTACAAAATGATTCATAAAGTCGAAAAGAACTCCACCAACCATAGATCCACATAAAAACCCAGAGGCACGGCCCACAAATATGAAAGAAAGACTGCTGATATTTTTGTTGACATTAGTTGCCAGATCTTGAAATGTGGGTCCCAGGATGGCAACACTCATTCCCTATAATTCAAAAGGACAAAACCTTTTTACTTACAATCATTAAAACAATGTCGTAAAAATATGCCAGGTATGGTGGCACATACCTTTAATCTAAGCACTTGGGAGGCAGAGGTAGGAGGATCACTGTGAGTTCGAGGCCACCCTAAGACTACTCAGTGAATTCCAGCTCAGCCTGGGAGAGAGTGAAACCCTACCTCAAAAAAAACAAAACAAAACAAACAAAATGTAGTACCAAGCTGTCCTCACTCTTGTTTGGCAAATCTGTTTTATTTTACAGATGGCAAAGAAAATGGAGGAGAACCACGATCCACTGAAAAGACAAGATGATAGCTGACTGCCCACCACAAGATGTGCTAACCTCTACCACTTCTGCCGGGGCCCAGGAGAAATTGCAGAGGAAGCAGAGACATGAACACTCCTCTTACTGCTAGCCTGACAACCAGCTCTAGGGTGATGGTGACAGACACAGTGATCAATCAAAACCTATCAAAGCAGAAATCCAGAGGCTACAGAGAACTCAACACTATATCAGACTGTCAACAGGCCTGTTGTGGCTCAGGGAACATTGCCAAAGAGGGGACAGAAAGATTGTAAGATCCACAGAGTGGGTATACTGAGGCATGGTCTCCCCACTACCCAGAGCCTCTAGGGTAACAGGAGCTGGGGCAAGGGGATGAAAGAGTATAACCTGATATAATATATATATATAATAAAATTGAAAAATTTAAAAAGGAACCACACACAAAAAAATGTGTTAGTGTTTTTTCCTATAAAAGTGGAAGAGGGGATTGCAATGTAACATAGGGGGTTATTTTAACCCAGCCAGAGAAAACATAAAACAATACTATCATTACCAAAGCTATATACTTCCATGGGTTTTCTTCTATTCACAGCTCTCAATATTTTAAATGTATATATAATTCTTTTATTTTTTTGAGTAGGGTCTTATGTATCCCAGGCTATCCTTGAGCACTCACCAAGGGTAAGCTTGAGCTCCTGATCCTCCTGCCTCCACCTCCCCAAATCCTGGAATTACGTGGCAAAAAAATTCATAATTCTTCTGAGCTGGGCTTGGTGGTGCCATGTCTTTGATCCCAGCCTTTTGGAGGCAGAGATAGGAGGATAACCATGAGTTCAAGGCCAGCCTGGGACTACCAACTGAGTTCCAGGTCAGCCTGGGCTATAGTGAGACCCTACATCAAAAAATAAAACAAAATAAAATGTAAATGTAAAATAAGGGATGGAGAGATGACTCAGTGGTGAAATAAAATGTAAAGTAAATTATTGTTGATATGCTTGCTTCAGCAGCACATACACTAAATTGATTTTTTTTTTCAAGGTAGGGTCTCACTCTAGTTCAGGCTGACCTGGAATTCACTACATAATCTCAGGGTGCTTTTAACTCATGGTGATCCTTCTACCTCTGCCTCTGGAGTGCTGGGATTAAAGGTTTGGACCACCAGGTCTGGCTATGGTGTACACTTTTAAAAAAAGATTTTATTTTGGGCTGGAGAGATGGCTTAGCAGTTAAACGCTTGCCTGAGAAGCCTAAGGACCCCGGTTCGAGTCTCGATTCCCCAGGACCCACGTTAGCCAGATGCACAAGGGGACACACGTATCTGGAGTTCATTTGCAGTGGCTGGAGGCCCTGGCGTGCCCATTCTCTCTTTCTCTGCCTCTCTCTCTCTCTCTCTCTGTCGCTTTCAAATAAATAAATAAAAATAAATAAAAAAATTTTTTAAATTTTATTTTTATTTATTTATTACAGTCAGAGAGAGAGAGGGAATGAGAATGGGCACACCAGGGCTTCTAGCCACTGCAAATGAACTCCAGACACATGTGCCACCATGTGCATCTGGCTTACACAGGACCTGAAGAATTGAACCTGGGTCCTTAGGCTTTGCTGGCATGTGCCTTAATTGCTAAGCCATCTCTCCAGCCCATTCTGTATTCTCAGGGTGGCCTCGAGCTCATGGTGCTTCTCCTACCTCTGCCTCCCAAGGGCTGGGATTAAAGACACACGCCACCATGCCCAGCTACTATTTTTTTTTTATTTTTTATTATTATTTTTATTTTTATTTTTATTTTTTGGTTTTTCGAGGTAGGGTCTCACTCCAGCTCAGGCTGACCTGGAATTCACTCTGTAGTCTCAGGGTGGCCTTGAACTCTCGGCGATCCTCCTACCTCTGCCTCCTGAGTGCTGGGATTAAAGGCGTGCGCCACCACACCCGGCTCTATTTTTTTATTTTTAAATTTATTTCTTTTATTGACAACTTCCATGGTAATTCCCTCCCTCCCCCCACTTTCCACTTTGAAACTCCACTTTTCACCATATCCCCTCCCCCTCCCAATCAGTCTCTTTTACTTTGATGTCATCATTTTTCCCTCCAATTATGATGGTCTTATGTAGGTAGCATCAGGCACTGTGAGGTCATGGATATCCAGGCCATTTTGTGTCTGGAGGAGCACGTTGTAAGGAGTCCTACCCTTCCTTTGGCTCTTACATTCTTTCTACCACCTCTTCCACAATGGACCCTGAGCCATGGAGGGTGTGATTGAGATGTTTCAGTGCTGAGCACTCCTCTGTCACTTCTTCTCAGCACCATGGTGTCTTCTGAGTCAGCCCAAGGTCACTGTCATCTGAAAAGAGAAGGTTCTCTAACCAAATAAAAGTAGCATTAAAATATAGTTATGAACCTTAAGAGAAGTGCTTACTGGGTAGTTTGGTGAGCATAGTGTTTACATTTAGCCAGACACCAGCAGACATTATACCCCTAGGGCTCATGACTACCACTCCTGTTGTAGGTTTTCAGTATCAGGGATGTGTTCCCTCCCATGGAGTGGGCCTCCAGTCCAATTAGGGAGAGGTTGTTTTCCCCCATAACAGACATGCCAATATTGCACACATTGGTTCATTTGTCCTTGCTGGCCAAATTTAAGGCTTGCAGTGTTCACTGTTGAGTATCTCCACTGGTGATTTCTCTCTCACATTGAACTGCATGCAGCGTGGCTTTTTCCATCTTTCTGTCAGCTGGTCTACGTGGAGGAGGTTTTCAGCTCAGCTCCAGCAGGATTTCTCAGTGGCCTTGCAGCCCAAGTATGTGGAGTCTTCAGCAATAGGGTCTTACCATTCCTGGTGGGAAACCAAGGGCCTCGGCAATGGCCTGTAATGCTTTGGGGGAGGGGCATCAGCGACCTCCCTGGCCAAGAACTCACTGGAAGCTATCCCATCCCTGGCACTGAAAATTTTCTAACAATCTATGGCTTCTGGCTATGCTGCTGTCCAAAAATGTAGGTTTCCATATGACTTATTTATATCCTCTTAGATGTTGATTAGCCCTCCCTCCACCTTTCCTTTACTCAATCTCTTCCCCTGACCTCACTTAGGCCTTTTCACCCCCATTAATCTGTTCTTCTACTTACATATATACAATGCCATCCTATTAAGTGCCCCCTCCCTTCCTTTCTATTCCCTTTATATCCCCTTTTTAGCTTACTGGCCTCTGTTACTGATTTTTATTCCTACTCACATAAAGGTCCAATCATTTGTAGCTAGGATTCATATATGAGAGAGAACATGTGACATTTGGCTTTCTGGGACTGGGTTACTTCACTAAATATAAGCCTTTCCAGACTCATCCATTTTCCTGCAAATTTCATAACTTCATTTTTCTTTACTGCTAAGTAGAACCCCATTGTATAAATGTGCCACATCTTCATTATCCACTCATCTGTTGAGGGACATCTAGGCTGGTTCCATTTTTCCAGCTATTGTGAATTGAGCAGCAATAAACATAGTTGAGCAAATATCTCTAAGGTAGTGAGACGACTCCTTAGGATATATGCCTAGAAGTGCTATAGCTGGGTCATATGGTAGATCTATTTTTAGCTGTCTCAGGAACCTCCCCTCTGATTTCCACAATGGCTCGACCAGATTGCATTCCCACCAACAGTGTCAAAGGGTTTCTCTTTTTCTGCGTCCTCGCCAGCATTTATTGTCATTTGTTTTCATGATGGTAGCCAATCTGACAGGAGTGAGATGGAATCTCAAAGTAATTTTAATTTGCATTTCCCTGATGGCTAAGGATATAGGACATTTTTTTAGATGTTTATATGCCATCTGTGGCTCTTCTTCTGAGAACTCTCTATGTAGTTCCATAGCCCATTTTATTTGGGGGGGGGAACAAAATCACTTTATTCTAATTAACTCACAAACATCACAGCTGGTTCAGGAGGCCACACAACACTTGCTCAGCCCAACCTACACATCTCCCAGAGCTTCTGTACAGTCAGGACACTTTCCGACGGCCACTCTGAAGCAATGGATCTGTTAATACAGAGTTTAATTTAGAGTCCTACACATTCACTATAATTACGTTTTTACGCTAAAGCAACTTGGTCATCAGAGCAGATTTTCCATTTCTTCAGGCTGAATAACTTCTTAGATTAATCCATTTGCTATTCTGCACTGTTTCAGCACCTCGTTGAAACCCTCACAGAGCTTAACATCACTCTGGCTCTGGGCACACTCCAGGAAATGGTTGATCTCAAAAGAGCAAGGCTGCGGCTCCGCTGGCCTGGCACCCTGAGGCTGCTGGTAAGTGATACCAGGCTTTGCGGGCTCAGCATTCCCACTGCCACTGAAGCCCCCAGAGATGGCATGACCCAGGGTGTGCCCACCATAGAGCCCACAGCCACACCGGCTGCAGTGGTCGCCATCAGCAGCAGGTGAAGCAACTTCAGATGGGGGCGCTGCTGCTGGTGGCTGGGCTGCAGGAGCTGGCCTGGGGTGCAGCTCTCATCTGAGGGGCCCGGCTGGCTGCGGCTTCCACGACCCATGTTCAAGAGCATCCGCTGCTCATCTAGAGATGTGAAACTCTCCCATAGGCCATTTTTAAATTGTGTTTTTTTGATTTCTTATTAGTTTTTTTAGTTCATTGTATATTTTGAATATTAATGCTCTGTCAGATGTATAGCTGGCAAAGATTTTTTCCCATTCTTTAGGTTGCCTGTTTGCTCTATTCACAGTGTCCTTTGCCATACAAAATCTTTGTAGTTTCATGAGGTCCCAGTGGTTGACTTGTGGTTTTATTTCCTGAGCAACTGAGGTTATATTCAGAAAGTCATTGTCTATGCCAATATGTTGAAGGGTTTCCCCTTCTTTTTCGTCTAGCAGTTTCAGAGTTTCAGGTCTGATATTAAGGTCTTTGATACATTTGGACTTAATTCTTGTGCATGCAGAGAGATAAGGATCTATTGTCATCCTTCTACAGACACATATCCAGTTTTCCCAGCACCATTTTCTGAAGAGGCTGTCTTTTCTCCAATGAGTATTTTTGGCATTTTTGTTGAATATCAGGTGGCTATAGCTACCCAGACTTACATCTGGGTCAGGGTCCTCTATTCTGTTCTATTGATCTACATGTCTGTTTTGTGCCAGTACCATGCTCCTTTTGTTACTATGGCTCCATAATATAGGTTTAAATCAGGTATGGTGATACAATCAGCCTTACTTTTGTTGCTCAAAATTGTTTCAGACATTCGAGGATTTTTTTTTTTTTGTGCTTCCCAATGAATTTTTGGATTTTTTTTCAGAAAAAGTCAATTTTTATTTATTTATTAGAGACAAAGAAAGAAAGAGAGAGAGAGAGAGAGAGAGAGAGAGAGAGAATGGGCACTCCAGGGCCTCTAGCCACTGCAAATGAACTCCAGATGCTTTTTGGTTTTTTTTTTTTTTTTTTTTGGTTTTTTGAGGTAGGGTCTCACTCTAGCCCAGGCTGACCTGGAATTCACTATGGAGCCTCAGGGTGGCCTCGAACTCACGGCGATCCTCCTACCTCTGCCTCCCGAGTGCTGGGATTAAAGGCGTGCGCCACCACGCCCGGCATGAACTCCAGATGCATGCACCACCATGTGCATCTGGCTTACATGGGGCCTGGAGAATTGAACCTGGGTCCTTAGGCTTCACAGGCATGTGCCTTAACTGCTAAGCCAGCTCTCCAGCCTTGGATTGAGTTTTCTATTTCCGTGAAGAATGCCATTGGAATTTTGATGGGGAGTGCATTAAATGCATAGATTGCTCTTGGTAAGATTGCCATTTTCACTATAATGATTCTTCCAATCCAAGAACAAGGGATGTCTTTCCATTTCCTAGTGTCTTCTGCAATTTCTGTCTTGAGTGTTTTAAAGTTTTCATTGTAGAGATCCTTCATTTCCTCAGACACCCTTTTCACCCTTTTCCACCCTTTAGTGGAAAAGCTTCAAGTTTTTCTCCATTTAGTATTATGTTGGCTGTAAGTTTGTCATAAATAGCCTTTATTATGTTGAGATATGTTCTTTTTGTTCCCAGATTCCTAGGACTTTTATCATGAAGGGATGTTGGATTTTGTCAATTGCGTTTTCTGCATCTAATGAGATGATAATGTGATTTTTGTCCTTCAGTCTATTTATATATTACATTCATCAATATGCATATGTCGAACCATCCCTGTATCTCTGGGATAAAGCCTACTTGGTCAGGGTGAATGATCTTTCTGATACATTCTTATATTCTGTTTGCCAATATTTTATTGAGAATTTTTGCATCTATGTTCATGAGGGATATTGGTCTGTAATTTTCTTTTTTTGTCCTATCCTTGTCTGGTTTTGGTATTAGTGTGATGCTGGCTTTGTAGAAGGAGTTTGGTAGGATTCTTTCCCTTTCCTTTTTTTTTTTTCTTTCTTTCTTCTTCTTTCTTTTTTTTTCAAGGTAGGGTCTCACTCTGGTCCAGGCTGACCTGGAATTCACTATGTAGTCTCAGGGTGACCTCAAACTCATGGCAATCCTCCTACCTCTGCCTCCCAAGTGCTGGGATTAAAGATGTGCACTGCCACATCTGGCTCCCTTTCTATTTTATGGAAAAGTTTGAGAAGCACTGGTGTTATTTCTTCCATGAAGGTCTGATAGAATTCACCAGTGAATCCATCTGGGCCTGGATTTTTTTAGTTGGGAGATATTTTATAATTGCTTGGATCTCCATACTTGTCATATGTCTATTTAAGTGGTTAATCTCATCTGGATTTAACTTAGATAGGTCACATAAATCAAGTAAATCATCCATTTCTTTAAGATTTTTAAACTTAGTGGAGTATGTTTTTATAGTATGTCCCTATGATTTTTTAAATTTCTGTGGTGTCTGTTGTGATGGTGCCTTTTTCATCTCTAATTTTTTTTTTGTTTGTTTTTTGTTTTTCAAGGTCTCACTCTAGCTCAGGCTGACCTGGAATTCACTATGTAGTCTCAGGGTGGCCTTGAACTCATGGCAATCCTCCTATTTCTGCCTCCTAAGTGCTGGGATTAAAGGTGTGTGCCACCATGCCTGGCTTCATTTCTAATATTTTAATTTATGTCTCTTCTTTCTTTCTTTTGGTTAGATTTACCAAGAGTTTATCAATCTTGTTTATCCTTTCAAAGAACCAACTCTTGGGCTGGAGAGATGGCTTAGTGGTTAAGGCATTTGCCTGCGAAGCCAAAGGACCCAAGTTTGATTACCCAGGACCCATGCAAGCCAGATGCACAAGGTGGCGCATGCATCTGGAGTTTGCTTATAGTGGCTGAAGGCTCTGGTGTGCCCATTCTCACTCTCTATCTCTCTGCCTCTTTCTCTGTCTCAAATAAATAAAATAAATATTTTTTTAAAAGAACCAACTCTTTCTTTCATTGATTCTTTGGAGTATTTTTGTTTGTTTCCATTTCATTAATTTCTGCCCTGATCTTTATTATTTCTTCCCATCTACTGGTTTTTGGTTTGCCTTGTTCTTTTTCCAAGGCCTTAAGATGAGGCATTAAGTTGTTTACTTGTTACTTTTCCAATTTCTCAATATAGGCACTTATAGCTATAAATTTCCTTCTCAGGACTGCCTTCATTGTGCCCCAAAGGTTTTGGTATATTGTGTTCTCATTATTATTTGATTCTATGAATTTTTTATTTCCTTCTTGATTTCTTCATTGACCCACTCATCATTTAGTAATGTATTGATTAGTTTCTATGACTTTGTGTATGCTGTATAGCTCTTTTTGCTATTGATTTGTAGTTTAATCCCATTGTGATCAGATAGAGTGCAAGGAATTACTTCAGTTTTCCTGTATTTGTTAAGATTTGCATTGTGTCCTAATATATGGTCTATTTTTAGAGAATGTTCCATGTGCTGCTGAAATGAATGTGTATTCTGCAGCATTTGGATGAACTGTTCTGTAGATATCTGTTAGGTCCATTTGTTCTATGATCTCATTTAATCCAGATGCATCTCTGTTTATTTTTTGCCAGGATGACCTGTCAATTGATGAGAGTGAGGTGTTGAAGTCACCCACTACAACTGTGTTTGGTGTTATCTGTGACCTTAGTTCTAATAGTGTTTGTCTGATGAAATTGGGAGCCCCCATGTCAGGTAGATATATGTTTAGGATTGTAATGTCCTCCTGTTGGCAGTGTTCCTTTTGATTTGTTTGTTTGTTTGTTACTGAGGTGGAGTTTCACTCGAGTCCAGGCTGACCTGGAATTAACTATGTAGTCTCAGGGTGGCCTTGAACTCATGGTGATCCTCCTACCTGGATCTCCCAAGTGCTGGGATTAAAGGCATGTGCCACCATGCCTGGCTAGTTTGTCTTTCTCTTTGTTGGCCTGTATTAGATCTGCCATCTGGTCTTCTAGTTTATATATTCTGTCCTCTCCTTGATCCATTCTACTGGTGAGACTTTCTAAAGAATTTTGTATTTTGTTTACTGATTATTTTTTGTTTGTTTGTTTGTTTTGTTTTTCGAGGTAGGGTTTCACTCTAGCTCAGGCTGACCTGGAATTCACTATGTAGTCTCAGGGTGGCCTCGAACTCACGGCGATCCTCCTACCTCTGCCTCCCGAGTGCTGGGATTAAAGGCGTGCGCCACCACGCCCGGCTTTATTTACTGATTTTTTTCATTTCTAGTATTTCTGATTGGTATTTTTTCATTATTTCTATTTCTTTACTCATGTTTTGTATTGACCTACTTATTTCATTAAGTTGGTTTCCTGTGTTTTCCTGGGATTCCTTCAGGAGTTGGTTTTCATTTTTGATTCCTTTGATGTTTTTTGAACATAAATATAATCATTTCTTTTGAAATCTTTGTTAGGCATCTCATCTAAAGAAGTCTCACTGGAGGTCATTTTTGATGGATTTATAACTTTTGGTGGGAATGTATTTTCTTGATTTTTTGTGTTTCTTATAATGTAGAGATTTTTGCATCTTGAGTTAATTTGATGCTTGAGTTTTCTCTCTGCAGTGTTCTTAGCCATGTAAATATGACTTTATATATCTTCAGTGTAGGAGTTTAAGGTGCCAGTTGTAACTCTTATACTCCAAGAGAAACAGCAGAAGTGACCCTAGGTACTGAGTTTGCCTGATATTCATGCATTGTAGTAGCCTGGGTGAAGCAAATTACTGGCCAATTCTAAAATTCAACTGAGCAATATAAATGTTCAATCAAAACCAGCACAGATATCATCAAGAAAACAAATGACAATAAATGTTGGTGAGGATGTGGAAAAAGGGGAACCCTTCTGCACTGTTGGTTGGAATGTATTGTGGCACAGCCATTGTGAAATCAGTGTGGAGGTTCTTGAGACAGCTAAAAATAGATTTGCCATATGATCCAGCTATAGCATTCTTAGGCATATATCCTAATGAATCTTCTCACTACCTTATACTTGCACAACCATGTTTATTGCTGCTCTGTTCACAATAGCTAGGAAATGGAACCAGCCTAGATGTCCCTCAACAGGTGAATGGATAATAAAGATGTGGTATATTTACACAATGAAATTCTAGTCAGTGGTAAGGAAAAATTTAATTATGAAAATTTCAGGGAAATGGATGGATCTGGAAAGGATTATACTAAGTGAGATAACCCAGGCCCAAGAAGCCAAACATTGCATGTTCTCTCATATGTGGATCCTAGCTACAAAGGTTTAGACTTATGTGTGAGGTGGAACCACAAATCAGTAGCAGAGGTCAGTAAGCTAGAAAAATGCTATAAGGGAGGGAGGAGAGGGAAGGACTTCAGGGGATGATATTGTATATATGTAAGTAGGAGAACAGATTACAGGAAGTGGAATGGCCTAAATGAGGCCAGGGGAAGAGACTGAATAAGAGAAGGATGGAGAGAGGGTCAATCAAAATTCAAGATATTCTGAATAAGACATATGAAAGCCTACTTTTTTGGATAATGGCACATCCAGAATCCATAGGCTGTTGGTAGAAAATTTTTAGTGCCAGTAATGGGATACCTTCCAGTGAGTTGTTGGCCAGGGAGGTCTCTGTTCCCTCCAAAACATTACAGGCTATTGCTAAGGCCCTTGGTTTCCCACAAGAAACAGATGGTAAGACCCTACTGCTGAAGATGTCACATGCCTGGGCAGCAAGGTCACTGAGAAATCAAGTTGGTGCTGAGCAGAAAACCTTCTCCCTGCAGCCCAGCCAGCTGAAAGCTGGAGAAAGTTGCACTGTATGCAGCCCTATGGGAGACAGAAGTCATCAGTGGTGAAAACAGTGGACACTGGAAGCCTCAAGTTTGGCCAGACAGGGCAAATGACTGAACAAGTGCAATAGTGGCATGTCTGCTCTGGGGGAAACCAACTGCTCTCTAATTGTACTGGAAGCCTGTTCTATGGGAGGGAATACATGCCTAGTACTGAACACCTAATCAAAAGCCTATGGCATGGGAGGTCATAAGCCTTAGGGGCATAAAGCCTGCTCTTATCTGGATAAATGCACATATTATTCTCACCAAACTACCCTGAAAGCACTACACTTAATGTTCATATTCATATATTAATGCTACTCTCACTTTTGGTAAGAGAAACTTCTCTTTTCAGATGGCGGTGACCACTGGGATGACCCAAAAGGCAACATAGTGCTGAGAAGTGACACAGGAGTGTCCAGCACTGAAGCATCTCTGTCACACCCTCTAAGGCTCAGGGTCCATTGTGGAAGAGGTGATTGAAAGAATGCAAGAGCCAAAGGAAGGGTAAGGCTGCTTACAATGCAATCATCCAGACAGAAATTGGCCTGGATATCGAAGACCTCACAGTGCCTAGCATTACCTTCAGAAGACCCTCATAACAGCAGAAAAAGATGATGACATCAAAATAAAAGAGACTAATGGAGAGGGAGGGGATATGATGGAGAGTGGAGTTGTGAAAGGGAAAGTAAGGTAGGGGAGGGAATTATCATGGTTTATTGTCTGTAAGTAAAGAAGTTGTCAATAAAAAAAAATTTTTTAAAGAAAATCAGCACAGAGTATTTATACAAGCGTAGGGATTAAACTAAACAGATAATCTGGTAAAGCCAAAGTCCCTAAGGGTGTGTGTTGCCCTACACCCTTACTCCTGTCAACTAGGAGGTTGAGATTTCTGGTCTGAAATGGGTTCCAAGTCAGCCTGGGGCCAGTCAGTCCCTGCCCCCAATCATGACAGAGGAAAAAGACAAAGGCCCTAAAAATCAGGAAACATCAAAGGCAACAAATAGTCAACACCAAAATACAGCTTATTTGAGAAAGGTAAAGCCAACCATGAATATATCGTTCAAATGTAATACATATCCCTTCCTGACATGGAAAGAGAGATTAGCATTTCCAGTGCAGGCCTATGTATCTGCATTTGTATAAGTAGGCCCTGTTACCTTTTTGGATGGCTTTCAATCGCACCAGTGCTAAGTGCCCACCTTGATCCCTCTCAGTGCTGGGCATCCGGGGGTGAGGGGGACTGAGTGAGTTCTCAGGCCTGAAGGTTGGGGGATGGGAGACTTTGCAGGGTGCCCGGAGTCTTACTGGAGCTGCTCACCTGGTCCTGTTTGTATCCTCCTTCAGCAGCTGCTCAGCTGGTCTCTGCTCATGTTTGCTGTTTTTGATGAACTTCCCCAAACCAAATTAAAGTAAATCTTTTTACTGACCTTGAATCAATTCTGGGGTTTTTCAGTTGGGTCTTTGGAATCTTTTTTTTTTTTTTAGGGGGGGGTGTTCGAGGTAGGGTCTCACTCTAGTCTAGGCTGACCTGGAATTCACTATGGAGTCTGAGGTTGGCATCGAACTCATGGCAATCCTCTTACCTCTGCCTCCCAAGTGCTGGGATTAAAGGCATGCGCCACCATGCCCAGTTGGGTCTTTGGAATCTTAAAGTGCTAATTTTCTTTATAAAATGACAGGTGTTAAATTAATTGGGCATATATGATTTGTTAAGTTGCATGTGTAACATTGCCATAGTAAGCAATAATTCATGGATGTGTTATTAATATGTGTTTCAGAAATCACATAAAATTCATAGAAATGGGCTGGAGAGATGGCTCAGTGTTTAAGGCATTTGCCTACGAAGCCTGAGGACCCAGGTTCAATTCCCCATAACCCACATAAGCCAGATGCACATGTGGCTAGAGGCCCTGGCATGCCCATCCTCTCTCTCATAAATAAATTTTAAAAATATTCTTGGGGTGAGGAGATGGCTTAGCAGTTACATTGTTTACCTGCAAAGCCTAAGGACACATGTTCAATCTCCAGATCCCACATAAGCCAGACACACAAAGGTGAAACAAGTGCAAGGTCGCACATGGACATTAAGTGGTGCAAGCATCTGGAGTTC
This sequence comes from Dipus sagitta, assembly GCA_036346955.1. Taxonomy (NCBI): domain Eukaryota; kingdom Metazoa; phylum Chordata; class Mammalia; order Rodentia; family Dipodidae; genus Dipus; species Dipus sagitta. The sequence goes on from CM070775.1 coordinate 35,803,383, forward strand.
AATTGCAGTGGCTGAGGCCCTGGTGCGCCAATTCTCTCTCTCTCTAAACATAATTTTTTTAATTCATAGAAATATAACTGTCCTACTAAAGCACCACTAATCATAATTCTAGTTGTTACCTTTCAGTGTTGTGTGCAAGATCCTGGTGCAGTGACCCTCCCTGCTGTCCTAGCTAATTAGCAGGCTAGGCAAGAGGACCATTGAGCCCAGTTCTGGTCAGCACAGCAAGACCCCATGTTATAGAGCTTGCATGCAGTAGACATGGCCAACTTACCAAGTGCATCGCCACCACAGTAAACTCTCATTACATCTATGACCATGGTATGCCATCATGTCTTGTCACTCAGACAGGTAATTGCTTAAGCTGCCCTTTCCTGAGCTACCATTAGATTGGTGATCAAGGATACCCATGGAAAGGATCCTGCCAAGCAAAGGGTTCAGGTAAAGTTCACCACTGAGCTATTTCCACTCCCAGGATGTAACTTGAAGTTTGCTCCATTGGACTGTGTGAGTATTCTTGACCTCTAATGATGACTAAACCAAAAACAAGTTGATGTTGAATCCAACCTTGAGCACATGAATTAATGAACTACTAACAAAATGACTTGCAGATTTTCTTGCTAAGTTATCTAGTAAAATTGTTAAGCAACTTGATTGAACTCCACAGACTGATCTAAGTCCAATTACCTACCATAACCCTTTTTTTCTAAATTTTTTTTCTTTTTTTATGAGAATTGGCATGCCAGAGCTTCCAGCCACTGCAATTGAGCTCCAGACGTGTGCGAGCCCTTGTACACATGTGCAACCTTGCGCCCTTGCATGACTTTGTGTATTTGGCTTATGTGGGACCTGGAGAGTAGAACATGAGTCCTTAGGCTTCACAGGCAAGTGCTTTAACCATTGAGCCATCTCTCCAGCCTCCCCCCTTTTTTGAGGTAGGGTCTCTCATAGTCCAGGCTGACCTGGAATTCACTACATAGTCTCAGAGTGGCCTCAAACTCATAGTGACCCTCCTACCTCTGCTTCCCAAGTGCCACCACACCCAGCCCATAACCCTTTTTTAAAATTAATTAATTTATTTTCAGGAAAGAGAGAGAGAGAGAGAGACAGAATAGGCACAGTAGGACTTCTAGCTGCTGCAAAAACTTGAGATGCACCCGCTACTTTGTGCATCTGGCTTGTGTGGGTTCTGGGGAGTCGAACCTGGGTCTTTAGGCTTTGCAGGCAAGCACTTTAACCACTAAGCAATCTCTCCAGCCCCATATATATATTTTCTTGATGTAGGGTCTCACTCTAGCCCAGGCTGACCTGGCACTCACTCTGTAGTCCCATACTGCTCATAAAAAATAAACAGTTTTAGGTGCCTGAAGTTGAGAAGCAAAATCAGTCTTTATGAGGGTGTCAATTCATTGCTAAGCATGGACTCATGGATACCTGGGTGACTGCCTCATTCCTGCCAAGTCATTAAAGCTTTCAGTATCAAAAACACTGCACTGCAAGACTTATGGAGGAGATGAAATGACCCCATTATGACACAACATCTACAGATATTTTTATTACCAAAAGAAGTTCACCCATCCAAGCACTAACCTGGCCCGATTGAGCTCAGACGAGATTGGCTGCGTTCAGAGTGGTATGGCTGTGCACTGCAAAAGCAAGTTCTAGTGACGCTGTGTGTCAAACCTGTCACTGTGGTTGAGACAATAAACTTCAAGTGATGTGTTTACACGTCTGGGTCATTCTTGCGGACAGATTTCGTTCACTTGCCACCCCATGTGCATGCTTTGTGGGTGTATAGCTTGCCCATGCAGAAAGGGTGAAGTTATACCAGTAGCTACAGTGACTAGAAAATATGTTTTCCGTCAATGAAGCGCCTGCCTTGGCATCCATGAGGACAAATTCGATCCCCAGTACCCATGCATGTTGGAGACATTTTTACAGCCCATCAGAACCCCTCTCCAGGGGTTTGCAAGGATGGAAGCCACTCTGAAAGATGAGACCATTCGTGGCCCACATTAAGTTTATGGAACACATCTGGTGCTGTACACTTCTTCTTACCCTTCCTAAAGGCTATGGTACAGTGCGGACGAAAACTGAACATTCTAAACTCCTAACTGTCCCTGGATTTTACTACTACACAGTTTGGTTGTAACTTAAAAGTGGCTAAGAGTGTGGGGTGTAGCTCAGGTGATAGAGCTAATTAGCACAAAGGAGGCCTGGGGGTTGATCCCTAGCACCCTCCCCCTCAAAAGGCTGATGCTACTATTTCTCTGGACATGCTCTGGAATACATTAAGGAAAACCTCTCAGGGGAAGGAACACGTGATACGCGTGTGCATAGGAGCAGTTGGCAGCCGGCCTGGAGGTATCTAAGTAGCGGCTGGCAGGCCTGGCTATTCCAAGGCTTTGAAATATTTATATTTCTTGACTGTAGGTTCATATGGCTTGTGTTGTCGGGCTAACATCAGACTAGAAATCTCTGGGTGGCCAGCTTCTCCTTTCCGTGTTGTTTGTTTTGGCCCAGGCAGGGTATGTTTAATGGCGTGAAACTTTTTGAACTATTAAGGTTGAAATTTGATAAACTTTAGTGTTTTTTTTTTTTTTTTAACTTACCATGAGTTAGGAAGGGGAGGTAGAACACTCAGTATTGGATCTGGGATGAACAAGATCTACTGAAGGCACAACTGAAGAACTTAGTTTATCCCAGAATGTTTAAGTTACCCTTTCAGAAATGCTATCTAAGCCTTAGATAAGCATGTCATGTTAACACAAGTTACTGTCATGGCTACAGTCTGTTTCTAGAGAACCTGTGACAGAATACCGACCCTGTACTGAGGGCAGCTACATGTGTTCCTGGAATCCACGGTGAGGGTTTGGAGCAACCTCACACACAGGCGTGGTTTGGCTGCTACTTCTGTACTGAAAACTAGGTTTTCAGATGCCTTTGCAAAGGACTTTCCCATAGAATGAAGCAACCTGGGAACGTGAATTCTCAGATGTGGCTTCAGAGCATAGCATCCTTTGGACCTCTGCTCCAGCATGCGCAGGAAGACATGTTACACCCCTGCGTGGAGACAGATCCTAGCTTACTGTGGTTTCCTCTTGTGACAGCTTTAGCCTCCTGCATGTAGCCGTGTCACACAGCAGCAAGATGCCAATGGTCTGTTGAGCTTTGTGTGGACAGGGAGATTTGGGGAACAATTGGGGCTATTTTCATACCATAGGGGCAGTGGAAGAACTTTGATGAGAGAGAAAAGATGGTAACTAGTCTTAGATGCTAAAACCAAAACTACTGCCAGGAAAAGAAAGCAAGCAGGCTCCAAACTGAAGTGAGAACCCTAACTACAGCTAGTCTCCAAATATTCCAAAGGACGGCATGGGGCGAGGGGTACAGATCTTAGTAACGCCTCAGTGCAGCACAAATGAACAGCTTGTTTCTGTCAGTCGTATTGGGAAGTGATTTTAGTTCTGCAAAATGAGTTTTTCTTTACCTAACTTGACTCTAATATGTAATGAATTAAAATACTGAATATCAAAGTCTGGAAAAGTTCTAAGAGGACCTGCAGACATTTCAACGTTAATATTTTGATTAGTGTATTAGTTTTTTAAAATATTTTATTTATTAGAGAGAAGAGGCAGATAAACAGTGGGCACACCAGGGCCTCTAGCCACTGCAAACAAACTCCAGAAGCATGTGCCACCTTGTACATTTGGCTTTACGTGGGTACTGGGGAATTGAACCAGGCCCTTAGGCATTGTAGGCAAGAGCCTTAACTGCTGAGCAATCTCTCCAGCCCTGTTTGTTTTGAGGCAAGGTCTCTCTCTATCCCAGGCTGGCCTGGAATTCACTCTATATGCTGACTTTGAACTCATGGCAATCTGCCTACCCCAGCCACCTGAGTGCTCAGATTAAAGGTGTGAGCCATCTCACCCGGCTAATGTATTAGTTCTTAATTTAGAAATTTTAACTTTTTAAACTGGGCATGATAGTGCACACCTCTATGCAATCACTTGAGGTGAAGGAAAGAGAAGCAGAAATTCAGGTTATCCTCAGTTACACAGGGAGTTTGAGGCTGTTTTGAGCTATGAAAGACCCTGACAAATAGAAAGAAAAGGAAGGAAGGGAAGACAGAAAAAAACAAGTAAGGAAGGAAGAAGGGGGAGGGAGGGAAAGAAAAAGCAAATTTTCAGTTTTCTATTGAGGCAAGAAACACAAAACATAATTGGTTTAACTTTTTCTTTCGTCAATGAGGGACCAAAAAAATGACAAAAGAATAAAGGTCCCCCTGACCAACACTATAAGATAAACTTTAAAACTGTAGCTAAGGAATCAAATGTTACAAAATCCTGGAAGATTTTGGTAATGATGTTGATAATTTCAGGGAATTAAAAAGCACCCATTAATGTTAAACTGCATTGCATTTAACAGTTTTGGTCTCTTGCACATCCCAGCAGAAAAGTACAACATGTAATTGTATCACATACTCTGACATTTTAAAGGTACTGATTCTGTAACCATTTTTGACATACTGAGCAAACTTCAAAAACAACCCACAGAGAGGTTATTTGCAGTTAATTCAGTTAGCAGGCATTATGAAAATTTAATTTGATAGCACACCATAATGAGGTTGAAATTTGGTAAAACTTCAATGCTTTTAATTTTCCATGAAAAGTTTTTTTTTTTTTTTAAATGGGGCCGGAGAGATAGTTCAGTGCGGCTGTGCAAGCAGTAAGGACTCGTGTACAACCCCTGGCACCCAGTTAAAAGCAAGACTACGCATGCCTGTAAACCCGACACTGAGGAGGCCGAAATAGGAGTGGGGGTTGTTGGTCAGCTAGTCTGACTGGAAGGTGACAGCTCCAGGTTCATTGAGAGTCTGTCTCAGGGAAATAAGGCAGAAGAGCAATACAGGACCTTGGACCTCTTCCTCTGGCCTCTGCATGTGTGCACAGGGTGTGTGCATTGCACACATATGCATACACCACATACACAGTAAAAGTATAAAAATAAGCTGGGTGTGATGGTGCACGTCTTTGATCCCAGCACTTGGGAGGCAGAGGTAAGGAGGACTGCCATGAGTTCAAGTGAATTCCAAGTCAGCCTGAGCTTGAATGAGACCCTACCTCAAAAAACCAAAATAAATAAATAAATAAAAGTATAAAAAATATTTTTTAAATACAATATACCCTAGTTTAAGTCTGCATCTTTGCATGGACTTATAAATTCTGTGTCTTAGTGTGGGTATTCTTAGTTCTGATAGGACTTCAAATTAAAGGTTATATCAGTGGGACTGTGTTATCTATGGGACTTAGCAAATTAATCATTTTGCTCATAAAAATATATACTTTTTCTTTAAAGGCAGGGTCTCATGAAGCTCAGGCTGGCCTTGAACTAGCTATGTAGCTGATGATGATAGAACCCCTGGTCCTCCTGCCTCCACCTCTCAACTGCTGAAATTAAACTCGTGTACTGCAAAATAAAATAAAATAAAGTTGTGTACTGCCATACCCAGCTTAGATACTTGTTTAAATCAGGCAGTTTTACAAGCAACCATGGGCCTTAATCACTGTCATCTCCAAAACAAAGTGACCATTTGGAAATTTAACTGCTGAGCTTTCTTCCCAGCCCTGGAAGCTTAATTTTATTTTGTTTGCCACTGCAAATGAACTCCAGAGGCATGCGCCACCTTGTGCATCTGGCTTACCAGGGTCCTGGGGAATCGAACCTGGGTCCTTAGTCTTCGCAGGCAGGCGCCTTAACCACTAAGCCATCTCTCCGGCCCTGGAAGTTTACTTTTATTGAACATTCCTTATTACATAAGTTTTGGATGGCTTGAGTTGATCTGTCTGGTTCGTGGAGATACCTGTTGGAGTGTACTTAGTTTCTTGGTCCTGTCCTCCCCATGAGTGCTCATGCTCGCAGAGCAGGTGCTCTTCTAGCTCCTGACATGTTCCTACACACCAGCCTTTGTGCTTCAGTTACAAGAACATAGGGAAAGGCTGGAGGGATGGCTTAGCAGTTAAAAGCATTTGCTTGCAAAGTCTGAAGGCCTGGATTCAATTCCTCCGTTTCCCATGTACAGTCAGATGCATAAAGTGGCACATGCATCTGGAGTTCATTTGCAGTAGCAAGAGGCCCTGACATGCTACCAAGAAACAAAACAAAACAAAAAAAACGTAAAAAATGTAGGGAAAGCAGAAACGTGCAAGGGCAGAGGCTGGTCTGTCACACAAACTCTATTTATAGTGTGTTTGACTTTCATGTTCTGGCTATGGACACTGCCTGGCCCGTGTTCCTATACAAAAAAACGTTTTCAAATTAACTTGTCCAACCTCTTCTTTTTAGTAGGTTTAAAGGTTTGTACAGAAAATTCCTTGGGCCATTTAAGGAAATGCATGTACATTTTAGGAATAACTGGACCTAAGTGCTCCACGTGTGCCCCTCACCCAGACAGGAGCGGCCCAGGAGAGCTCAGGTGTTCCTAGTACAAGGAGAGAGGCAGAGCCAGTGTTCTGGCTAAAGTCCTTGATGCCTTCAACGGCCCTGCAAACTGGCCCACAGTGATCTTTCTCACTCCCCTCCTCAAGCAATAACACTCTAAGAAGGGGTTGTAGCTTCAGAGACTGAGGTGGCAGGTGACCATTAATGACTCTTCTTAACATCTGCACCACCATCTCCATTTCCAAGGACCACAATTATCAAGTGATGGGAGGAGATAGCCACAAATACTGAACGGAAGGGTAGTGAAAGGTTTGGTAAAAGGTACTTCAAGCTTTGAGCTTTGCTTCACGAAAAAACATTTAAGGAACTAAATGGTTGACTTAATTAGGGTTGTAGGCAGAATGAAAGGTTATCTTGGCTGTACCACTTAAGCTGAGATCCAAAAAGAGTGACTTTTCTCTCAGCCTTGTTCCCACGTCTGCAAAATTTAATCACCGAGAAGAGGAAACCCGAGAAAAGCAGGATTTCTGTGCAATCACTGGGTGCAGGGGGCAGCGGCCACAGACCTCCTACAACCCCTCTCCGGTCTCCCCACCATACCGAGGAGCCCTGGCAGATTTGTTAAAGTTGGCAAACACGAGGTCAGTCAATTTCGCCCTTATAGATCACCCTCCATGATTAGATGAGAGCTGCGCCCCGCGGGTTAGTGGATGGAACCGAAGCTCAGGCGTGTGAACGGAAGTGCCCAGGGCGCTCAGCGAGCAGTGAAGGTTAGAGGCCGGCGGGGAGCCGTCCCGCCGCTCACCAGCCCCAGGAAGGCGGCGTCCAGGACGGCCGTGGAGAACCAGCGCCGCGCGCTCCCCGCCTCCTTCCCCGCGGGCGGCCCGGCCTGGCGGGGCCGCGGCCCCGGGAACGCCTCTTCCAGCTCCAGCGCGGCGGCTGCGGACGGTGGTCCGGCTGCGCTCCGCCTCGTCCCGGTCCTGCTGTCCCGTCTGGTGCCGCCCGGCCCCGGGGACTGTCCTGCGGCTGTCCTCGTGCGGCTGGACTTTGGCCCGCGCGGGATCTGACCCCGGCGAGCATTTGTCCGCCCGCCATCCTGCAGAACTCAGGACGTCACGTGACGGAAGCGAGTCCTCTGGCCAATCAGAATCAGAGTCAGACCAGAAGTAAGCGCGGTTACCAAGGAGACTGGAGCGCTCTCTGGCGGAGCGAGACCGCAGAGTCTAGGGCGGGGGAGTGGTGCTGCAGCCTTTATTTAGTCCCAGCACTAGGGAGGCTGTGAGTTCGAGACCAGCCTGGGCTACAATGAGACCTTCTCCTCGTCTCAACAAACAAACAAAGACACACGAAACCAGGGTCTTGAATGAGCTGGAGCCTAACGCCCTCAAAATGCTGCTAAACTGGACGAAATGTAAACCAAGCCAAGTGGAACCTGGCGCCCCAGAGCGTGCAGGGAGCTGAAAGGTCGACCTTATTTAACTTTCCAGATCCCTTGTTCCCTCCACATCCTAGGGATTTTCCTGTCATGTGCACTAACAGATATTGGTTGAGCCTCTAGTACCAGCTCGTGTGCGTCCTGCTTTTAGCTGATCCTCACAGCACTCCCATCTCACCTTCGCCCCCTTTCCATGGGGTGACCAGGGTGTAGAGAATGTGTAGCACTTTGCCCAAGATCAGCCAGCAAAATCAGCTACAGTGGCTCAAGATGTGCAGCCCCACAGCAGCCCCTCTCCTTGCTGATCATTGCGTTCTGTTGCTGAATAAAGTTGAGCCAGCTGAGAAAGGCCCTCTCTGTATCACCCATCAGCGCTGTTCCATTTGTGCTTTACCCAAGTTGGCACACCTCAATGTGGGGTGTATTTTATCACCTATCTTAAATGTCCACGTTCTCTCTCTCTTTTAGGGTGTGTGTGTGTGTGTGTGCATTATGCATGTGTTCATGTGTGTGAGGGGGCGCATGCATGTCAAGGTGTATATGTGGAAGCCAAAGGACAACTTTGAAGGTTGATTTTGGCTTTCCACCTTTTGAAACAAGTCTCTCGTTCACGCTGCTTTTGCCAAGTTAGCTGGGTGGGAAGCATCCAGGGACTGTCCTTTCTCTGCCTCCCTTCTCTCCATACACACACTGGGATTGCAGACACTCTGGCTATAGCATCCAGCTTTATGTGAGTTCTGGCGACTAGAACTCAGGTACTCACACTTCCTGGAAAGCACTCTATCTACTGAGGCATCTCCCCAACCCTGAGGTGTTCTTTTCTATTCAGATCTATCTCACTCGTCTTCTCCTTTTCCCTCGTCCCCCTCCTTCTTCTTTCTTAAGCACCTAGTATACAAATCTTAGTCTCATTTCTTTCAGCCCATGTTTCCAGGTTAATTTATTTGGTTAGTAACTCCTCCCCAGGTTATCTTAGAAATGGGTTTCCAACTCCTCAACCCTATGACATTAGTCCTTATCCTCCCCAAATCTTTTTTAAACACATACTTTTATTTATTTGCCAGCAGAAAAAAGAATGAGAATGGGCACACCAGAGCCTCCTGCCACTGCAAACAAACTCCAGATACTGTGCTACTTTATGTATTTGACTTTTTGTGGGTACTAGGGAATCAAACCTGGACTGTCGGGATTTGGAAGCAAGTGCCTTCAACTGCTGAACCATCTCTCCAGCCCTCCAAATCTTGTTTAAGTTGTTGTAACAGACTTTCTAGTTGATTTCCAAAGTGTATGTTTTGAAGTTTTCAGTGTCTCTGGAACATCAAGGTAATGACCAATGACAAGTCCTTTAAAACTCACCCAGTTTGGTGGCACATGCTTCTCGTCCCAGCACTCAGGAAGCTGAGGCAGCAGGATTGTGAATTTGAGTGAGGATAGTCTAGGCAGCATAATGGGCACCCTGCCTCACAAAATAGAAATAAATATTAGAATTGGGCACTCTGGAAAGAGGGGCAATAGTTTGATATATATTTATATTATTGCTGTTTTTTGAGATAGTAAGGGACTCATTAGTTCCTTTATGTTTTAGACAGAGTACTGGGGAAGAAAGGAAAGGCCACAGTAACCTAGGATTAGAACCTTTCTGATCTTTTGACTTACAGACTGCCCTCTGTCCCAGAGCAGCAGAGAAATCCATGAAGCTGAGACTCTGAAGGACCCAACTTAGGTTCTTCCACTTAGGCCTACATTCCCTTCCTTTTCCAGGGGCAGCCCCTTAGTTCCCCTGGCTCTGAAACACAAAGAATTTCCAACCTTCCTTTCTCAGAGCACTCGGTGCCTCTGAAGGTCTCTTAAAAATGAACTCTTGGGGGCTGGAGAGATGGCTTAATGGTTAAGCGCTTGCCTGTGGAGCTTAGGAACCCTGGTTGGAGGCTCAATTCCCCAGGACTCACATAAGCCAGATAGATGCACAAGGTGGCACATGCGTCTGGAGTTTGCAGTGGCTGGAGGCCCTGGCATGCCCATTCTTTCTCTTTACCTCTTTCTCTCTCTGTCTCTGTCTCTTGCTCTCAAATAAACAAAAAAAATTTAAAAATGAATTCTTTCTCTTTGCAGTTTTCCTTACGGAGTAGGAGTGAAGTTGTTCCTTGGCCCTGAGACTGGGAAGCCACTTCCCCAGGCTTTCCCCTCCCTAACTTCCTCAGGAACAGTACTGGCCTTAGCTTCCAGGCTGGTTATCTGCTGCCTTCCCTCTGCTCCTACCAGCTCTTCTGCCTTCCTTAAGCTTGGGGATTTTTTTGTTTGTTTGAGTTTCCCACTTCAATTTTTTTCTTCTGATCAATTTTTTTAAGTTTTTTTTTTTCTTCTTCTAAGACCATTTGCCTTTACCACTCCTTCCAACATAACAATCATGGTAACAGAATGTGACTGCTGATTTACTGATGTATTTAATGTAAGTAAAAATTAAAGAAAAAAGTTAAAAAAGATTTTCTAGGAATATGAAAATACGCAATAACTTATGTGCATGTATGTGTGTGTGCGCATGCATGCGTGTGTACATGCATGTGGGGGGCGGGGGATAAAAGACAATGACTTTGGAGCAACTCCATATTGTTTTTGTGTGGTCTGTTGGGCCAAGCATAGGAATTCAACCCAAAAGTAACATCTCACGAATTTCACCGAATGTGTGTATGTTATGGTTTGAGTGTCATATGTCCTCCACAGGCTTGTGGTCCCCAGCTGGTGGGTTCACAGAAATGGCCAGAGGTATGGCAGTGGCAGCATGGAGTAAGGAGGTTTCCTGAGGGGCATGAGATGAGCCCACTTTGAGGAAGCTCTGGGGCATGGTCCCAGCTGTCAGATGTACGCCACTAGGCACAGGCCTCAAAGGTTAAGTCCACCTCCCATTCTGGTCCAGGACTGTCTGTACCCCGTTGGCCAAGATGTTGCCATGCATTCCCACTGCCATGCCTTCCTTGGTGCCCTGCCTTTCTTGTCACGATGTCCTGTTCCCTCCAAAACTGGGAATCAAAAGAAATCCTACCCCAAGTTGTTTGTCAGGTATTCTGTCACGGTGACGAGAAAAGTAGCTAAATACAATGTGTATCCTTTTAGCATTGCAGCCGACGTTCAAAGCTCTACTAGCTCACTATAACAATTATCCTAGATTTCTAGGTGCTTTTCTTTGGTTTTGCTCTTCCAAGACCACCTTTCACTCCTAAGTGTCTAAACTAAAATACAAATCTGCTACTTAAAGCCCTTCAAATCTTCTTTAAGAATAAAATCATGAGCTGGAGAAATGGCTTACTGGTTAAGGCACTTGCCTGCTGTTGCAGTCAGGTTCACATTGCTGGCAGAAATCACCCGACCAAATGCAGCTTTTGGGAAATAAAAAGGTTTATTTTGGCTTACAGACTTGAGGGGAAGCTCCACGATGGCAGGGAAAACGATGGCATGAGCAGAGGGTGGACATAAACCCCTGGCCAACATAAGGTGGACAATAGCAACAGGAGAATGTGCTGGCAAGGGGAAACTGGCTACAAAACCCGTAAGTCCACCCCCAACAATACACTGCCTCCAGGAGGTGTTAATTCCCAAATCTCTATCAGCTGGGAACCTAGCATTCAGAACACCTAAGTTTATGGGGGACACCTGAATCAAACCACCACCTTCCACCCCTAGCCCCCATAAACTGATAGCCATACATGATTTAAAATGCAATGCATTCATCCAACTTTAAAAGTCCCCATAGTTTTTATCAATCCCAATGATGTTCAAACATTCCCATAGTCCAAGGTCTTTTTTTTTTTTTTTTTTTTTTTTTTTTTTTTTTTTTTTTGAGGTAGGGTCTCACTCTAGCCTAGGCTGACCTGAAATTCACTACATAGTCTCAGGGTGGCTTCGAACTCACAGCAATCCTCCTACCTCTGCCTCCCAAATTCGGGGATTAAAGGCATGTGCCACCATGCCTAGCATTAGTCCAAGGTCTTTTAACTGCGCTATAATACCAAAAAAAAAAAAAAAATCCCCCCAAAACCCATAATAGCACAGAATAAACACAATGCAAAAGATGGCACTGGGCACAGCAAAGAAATACTCAACCAATCCAAGATTTAAACAGGCTGGGCGTGGTGGCACATGTCTTTAATCCCAGCACTCAGGAGGCAGAGGTAGGGGGATTGCCATGAGTTTGAGGCCACTCTGAAACTACATAGTGAATTCCAGGTCAGCCTGGGATAAAAAAAAGATGTAAACAGGACAAACATCAAACTCTGTAGTTCCAAGTCCAACAACTCTAGTCAGTGAAAAGTCTCCAAGTCTAATAATTGTAACCAGCAACAGTTCTCTGGAGTTCCAATTCTGCCCCTCCAGCTAGAATAATCACAGTCCTGGAAAACTTCATTTGGGGCTGGCAGCTTTCCTTAGCAGCCATATCATGGTTCCGGTATCTCCACTGGGTCTCCACTGCAATCTATGGTTCATCCTCATGGCCCCATGGGGTCTCCATGCAGGCATCCAGCAAACCTGCTTCATACTTCCAAAACACAAGGCTGTGTTGCAAACTCAATGACCCTCTCATTCTTGCATTTCTTATTCTCCATAATACCAGGTAGGGTACCAATTTCTTAATGCAGAGGGTGGGGGGAATAAAGCAGACTTTGAAGAACAGGACATTCCTTGAGCACTCAGGCCCCTTCAAAAGAGTCTACATTCTTCCTGTTGCCCCAGTGCAGGTCAGCTGGCCCAATCTCAAATGTTTTAATTTCTCAAACAATTGCAGGTGAATGGGCAGCAATTTAGGCCCAAAGATTTCATTTTTTTTCTGTGCCATATCTCTCTGCTCATACCAGTCCATTTCTTTTTATTTTATTTTATAACTTTATTTGACAGAGAAAGACGAGGACTGGGGGGAGACAATGGGCATACCAGTGCCTCCAGCCACTGCAAACAAACTCCAGATGTGTGCATCCCCTTGTGCATCTGGTTAACATGGGTCCTGGGGAATTGAACCTGGGTCCTTTGGCTCTGCAGGCAAATGCCTTAACCTAATGCTAAGCCATCCCTCCAGCCACACCAGTCCATTTCTATGCAGTGGAACCCTGCGCAACTTTTCAGGACCCAGGCATAACAGCAAGCTTCCCACACAAACTGCTAGCCCAGCCCAGCCCAGCCCAGGCAAAGCTCTTTCTCACTATCATAAACCAAACCTCACAGTCCATAGTTCTTACTACATTCAGGTCTTTCAGCTCTGGTCAGAATAGTCCATCAAGCTGTACTTACAGCACTGCAAGCCATCTCTTAGGCCAGGGTTTCAGATCCTTCCACATTCCTCTTGAAAATCAGCTCCAAAAGGCCAAAGTCAAACAGTCAGGTGTCTAGCAGCAATCCTATTCTGCAGTATCAACTATTACTGTTGCAGTCAGGTTTGCATTGCTGGCAGAAATCACCTGATCAAGAGCAGCTTTTGGGGGGAAAAGGGGCTTATTTTGGCTTATAGGCTCGAGGAGACACTCCACGATGGCAGGGTAAATGATAGCATGAGCAGAGGGTGGACATCACCCCCTGGCCAACATAAGGTGGACAATAGCAATAGGAGAATGTGCCAAACACTGGCAAGGGGAAACTGGCTGTAAAACCCATCAGCCCACCCCCAACAATACACTGCCTCCAGGAGGCGTTAATTCCCAAACCTCCATCAGCGGGGGAACCTAGCATTCAGAACACCTGAGTTTATGGGGGACACCTGAATCAAACCACCACACTTGCGAAGCCTAAGAAGTCATGGTTGAATATCCAGGTCCCATGTAAGCCAGACGCACAGTGATGAAAGCACACAAAGTTGCATATGCGCAGAAGGGGTGCACGCGCCTGAAGTTTGTTTGCAGTGGCTAAAGGACCTGGTGCTTATGCGCTCTCTCTCTCTCTCTCTGTCTTTCTCTCTCTCTTTTTCAAATAAATAAAAAAAGAATACAATCATACAATTTGTTATCCCTATCTCATCATTTACATCTTGAAGTTAAAGTTGCTATTCATCATGGACATGCTTCCTATCATTTCTCACTCTTACCTTTGGCCATACTGTCTAAAACGTGCTTTCTCTTTCTTCTACACTGCTGCTAACCATCTGCCAAAGTCGACTTGCTCCTTACTAAACTAGGTGTGACTCAGTGCATGGCTGTCTAGCTGCACTACATTTCTCAGCTCAGTATGTACCTAGGGATACCATAGACCAAGAGGCTGAGGCCCAGGGGCCTTGTGATCCTGGATCTTCTTTCTCTTTCCACACTTGGACCAGGAAAGAGCTGTGACATTGATGAGCACAAAGCCCCCTGGCACTACTGACCCACAGAATGGGAGGAGTCTGTGTTTATGAATAATGGGCAGAGCAGACCTTCCTGTCAAAATGGAAAGCTTTCCTCTGATTGCTACAGGAGGGAAAACAACTTTTTAAAAAAAATGTTTTACATCACTATTTGTCCACAGCAGCTGAGTCCTAATGAATGGCACTTACCTTATTCCTGCCTATTCTTTTCATGATCATATTTTAAGGAACTTAAGAGAAAGGTTAGTCCTGATGCTAATCCAGGTAGTTATACCTTATGTTACTCTTCCTTCATCCTGATGACCCAGGTATCCTTCTAGCACCACTCGTTCATCCTGAACACTCAGGTAGTGCTCTAGAATCATTCCCTCATCCTGAATACTCAGGCATCGCTCTAGCACCACTCCCTCATCCTGAATACTCAGGCATCGCTCTAGCACCACTCCCTCATCCTGAACACTCAGGCATCGCTCTAGCACCACTCCCTCATCCTGAATACTCAGGCATCGCTCTAGCATTATTCATTCATCCTGAAGACCCAGGTACTCCTCTAGTATCACTCCTTCATCCTGAAGACCTAGGCATGGGATCTGGGGGTCAAGCTCAAGTACTCAAGCTTTAGCAGTGAGTGCTTCGTCCACTAAGCATTTCCTGGCCCCTTGTGCATACTTTACCTCCTACATTATGCAGAACTTTAAAATGTGCGTCATCTTCCCCACCATATTGAGAGAGCCTGAGGGGAGGCGCTGTTTCTTCTTCTTCTTTTTCTTCTTCTTTTTTTTTTCGAGGTAGGGTTGCACTCTAGCCCAGGCTGACCTGGAATTCGCTATGAAGTCTCAGGATGGCCTTGAACCCATGGCGATCCTACCTTTGCCTCCCGAGTGCATGTATCATATGGGATTAAAGGCATGTGTCACCATGCCCAGCTTTTTGGTTTTTTTGTTGTTGTTGCTGTTGTTTTGTTTTGTTTCACTGTTTCTTATTTAGCATTTAGTCTATAGTACCTAGAACACAGTAGGTATTAGTACATAGTGCCTGGAACACAGTGGATACTAGCACATAGCATGAGGCTATGTGTAGGTATGAATACACAGTAACTGGCACACAGTGGATACCAGTTTTATCTAAACATCCTAACCAAACATTTGAACTCTTACATAGTTGTACTGCTCTAAAATCTTTTCACACATTCTTACTGGTGTCATAGTTAATTTTAACATTTCTCTTTGGTTCACTAGTAAAATGTCAGTTCAAGGAGACTAAAATTATGGGTATATTTCTGTCTCC
Source organism: Dipus sagitta (assembly GCA_036346955.1). Taxonomy (NCBI): domain Eukaryota; kingdom Metazoa; phylum Chordata; class Mammalia; order Rodentia; family Dipodidae; genus Dipus; species Dipus sagitta. The sequence continues at coordinate 35,818,865 of CM070775.1, forward strand.
CTGGAATTACATTGTATATATGATACACACTACCTAACAAATTTAAGGTTTTAGTAAACCTATTTTAAAATTAAATGTTTCAGTCCACTCTGACTAAACTTCCAAAAGGATCTGTAAATGGGAATATCTACTTTAATTCTTTATTCTCCACTTCACTCCTGCAAACAGCAAGATATTTTTTCCAGTTGTCTCCAGAGTTCACTCTCCCCCTTTTAGATAATTTATATTTTGTGAAATAAATATCATTATGGTACATATTTTATTGAAAATAAATATATCTGTCCTTAGAAAATAAATCTTTATAGCCTAAATGAACCTTTATCTGAAAGCCAAAGGCTGAAGGATCTGTTGTTCATATTGAGGAAAATATCATGAAATTGCTTCTAGTAACTTTTTTTTTCTATTAGTAACTTCAAAAACACACAATAAGGGCTGGAGAAATGTCTCAGCAGCTAAAGGCACTTGCTTACAAAGGCTACTGGCCTCAGTTCATGTAAATCCAAATGCACAGTGTGGTGCATGTGTATGGAGTTTGTAGCATCAAGAGGCCCTAGGGCAGCCATTCTCTCTTTCTATCAAATAAGTAATATTTAAAAACACAATAAAACAGACACAAGACCTATCCTTATAGAACTGAACAGTTTAGTGGGGAAGACAGATAAACAAGATAAATAAAATATATTGCATGCTGGTGACAACTACAAAAGGTAAAAATCCAAGTTGCGAAGAGGTTTAAACATTAGGGGGAGGGGATTAACTTGAAGCTTGTCAGCAAGGGCTTCACAGTGAAGTTGACATTTAAGTAAAGACCTAAAGGAGGTTTGGGGGGAATCGTGGTGATAACTTGGGAGAAAATCACTCCCCAGCCAGGAGGAGGCCAGAGTGGGACAGAAGGGAAGGACAGAAGATAAGGTTAGAGTAGCAGAAGCCAGAAGATGGGAGGCTACGCTGGTCATGGAAAGGACTTTTGTGAGGACAACCAGAGAAAGATTTTGAGCAGAGGGCTAATTTCATCTGATAAGTGTTTTCACAGGCATGTGGTCTGGAAGGCAGAAAGGATAAGGAGGTAAAGGCACAGAAGAAATTGTGATGACTTGTTTAGTGGTTTGAATGTAAGTGACCCCCAGAGTCTCAAGAAATATTTGGAATTAAGCCTCCTACTTGTTTTCTCAACTGGTGGAATCTTCAGGAGGTGTAGCCTTGCTGGGAGAGGTGTGTTGCTGGGTAGAGAGTTTGGGGTTGATGAGCCCAGCCTATTGTGTGTTCAGAGCCAGCTAGCTCAAGCTGCTGCCTGTCTCTCTCCGATGTGGATGTATGATGAAGTGAGCCAGCTTCCTCCACCATGATGACATTTTCCCTTGAGACTGTAAGTCTGAAAGAAATCCTTTCCTCTCATAAGCTGCCTCTAGCCAAGGGATTTGTTCCAGTTATGACTGCTCCATCTTGGATCACAGTGGTGCAGGTGGGGGTAGTAGGAAATTCTAGATAAATTTTAGAGTAGCACCAACAGGATTTGCTGGTACACCACTAGTGGGTGCCAGAGAAAGATGGGGACTAAGGATACTGCACAGCTAGAAAGGCTGCCCCAAACTGAAATGAAAATTGAAGAACAACAACAAAAAGAACCTTGAGGGAATCTTAAGAATTCAATTTTTGGCTGGAGAGATGGCTCACAGGCTAAAGGCATTTGCTTGCAAAGCCTAACAGCCTGGGTTCAATTCCCCAGTACCCATGTGAAGCCAGATGCACAAAGTGGTGCATGTGTCTGGAGTTTGTTTGTTGTGGCAGGAGTCCCTGGTGCACTAACAGTCACTACTCTGTCACTTTCAAATAAAAATATTTTAAAAAGTAATCAGTTTTTCATAGGTTGACAGATTCTTTTTAGCCATGTTGAAAACTGAGTTAGGTTAGGTTAGAAAACACAAGGCTGTCAAGGGACAGAGGGACGGATGGACAGACAGACATGGGTCCATCAGCATTCAGGTAGGAACTAAGCCAGGAGATAGTAAAAAGAGTCAAGAAAAGGGCTGGAGGGTTGGCTTAGTGGTTAAGGTGTTTACCTGCAAAGCCAAAGGACCCAGGTTTGATTCCCTAGGGCCCATATTAGCCAGATGCACAAGGGGGCTTATGCGCGTGGAGTTTGTTTGCAGGGGCTGGAGGCCCTAGCGTGCCCATTCCCTGTCTCTCTCCCCCTCCATCTTTCTCTGTCAAATAAGTAAAGAAAAATAAAACATTTAAAAAAAAGAGTCAAGAAAAAAAGACAAAGGAGTCCAGCTGGACATTATGGCATATGCTTATATTCCCAGGTAGGAGGATTGAGAGTTGGAGCTCAGCATGGGCTGCATAAGGGCATCCTGTCTCAAAAGAGCAATTCTGTTTCAGTATTTGGAGGTTAGAAGATATCCTGCAAAGGACTGGCTAGGAAGAGAAGAATGGGGCAGGTATGGTATCCGGGAAGATTAGGAATTGACTGGCACCATGTCTGGGAAATCAGGTTGGGAGATTAGGAACTGATTTTCAGTGCCAAATGTTGCCAAGTATTATAAGTGAATGGGAACTAAAAATGGCTGTTGGGGATAGAGGTAGCTTGGTGGTACAGCACTTGCTTAGTATGGGTGAGACCATGGGTTGATGATCAGCTCTGAAAAAAAAAAAAAAAAAGAAAAGTTTTTGGACTATCCATCGCTTTTGGGTCATTTCCAGGCATTCCTGACTCCAGAGAAATCTCAATCTCCAAATACATTAGGAACACACATATAAAGCTTACAAAGCACACATCTTATTTCTTTTCTATTCAATACAGACTGTTCAGTCATTCCTTTCTCTTTAGAACTCCATGAATGTAATCATAAAGCCTTAAATGAATTTGCTAAAAATTTTTATTGCACTTATTTAGAACATATTACATTTTCACACAATGAAATGACCTTTTCTTCAAATTACAAAGCACTGTTCATTTAAAAGGTTTTGGTTATTTGTATTAAATCTCACAAAAAAATCAATTATACTTTTTGAAAAGAAACATAAGATTTCTTAAAATACTAAAATACCACATACTGGTGAAATCCAACATGACCATTTAGCATGGTCACTTATATTTAAACAACTAATGTGCTCCAAGCAGCATCCTATGTAGGAAGGGAAACAAGCCACGTTCCACTGTGGCTTGTAGTGTGCACTTGTAATAATTTGATTTTGAACCTAAAAGTGCTTTCTAAACCCTTCAAAGCATGCTAAATGATTTAGTAATTTGCAGATAAACATTAAGATAAAATAAGTTGAAAAGAAAAATGTCATTATCATACCAAGAGAGATTTAAAACACCCAAGCTTTTTCTTCATAATACTGCAGGATTCAACCTGTAGCTATTTTCAGGTTTTAAAAAAAATTGGCAGGAGAAGCAAATAAAATACAGATGTACCAAACACTGAATAAGTCCATTTACAACCTTATATTGTTCAACCGCCACAGCTATAGCAGAAGTTGTTATTGAAGGGATGTTGTCACTTGATCAGTACACCCCATTCTCCATTCCACACACCATTAGTGAAATGTTTTCACTCACTAAGAAAATGGTAACGTGTTTTCCTAGCTTTATAAAATTCTCATAAAGCAAAGTTAAAGCAAAGTCTCTAAAAGAACACAGCAAGTAAGTTAAGACATGCTGAATCATACATACAGAAACATTTGGGCTCAAAGACCCACCTGGAAGTCTTGATGGAATTTTAGGACACCATCACCTACAAGCTTGGTGATGAAGACGCTTGGCAGAGTATCATGCTGAGAGAGTATCAGACACTGGCCCAAACGCAGTACAAATTTGAAAAGATACTTTTGATGAGAGTTTTAAAAAATTACAAAAATATAACTGAGCATGTAACTCATTATCCTGCTTAAGACTAATTACTACCAAAACTGATTTTTAGGCTGAGAAGTGCCTAAACCAAGCTCAAACAGAAGCTACTCCACATTCTCACGTTGATTTATTTACCTGTTTACTTAGCAGAACTGGGGACTGAATCTGGGGTGTTGGGCATGCTAAGCAAGCCTCTACCATTAAGCTGTATTCCCAGCCCACAAATACTTTAGGATTATACACTTTGTTCCAGAAACATTGAGAGACTTTTTATTTACAGTTATTCTCTTGGGAGGCCATATTCATCAGGACGGTTTCATTTGATCATTTTCTTAAATCCTTAGGTGTAAATAAAAATGTGCATTTCCAAATACTTGAATTCAGTATTCCCTTTGTAGGCGAAGTTTCTCAGATGTGTGTACAAAATATAACATATATAATATTCTAGGTTCTATGCATTTTCTACTGTCACATGTATTTAAAAAGAAAAAATATGTAATTTTGAAAGGAACAGGAAGTTTAGCACCCATCTTGATTTAATCTTTCTTTGGTAAAGGGGAGAAAGAGAGGCACCAATTAGAGTCTTTTCATTGTGAGGGGTCAAATATAACATAAAACACTAGTGATAACAAATATTTAAAGTACTTAACAAACTTATTCTAGTAACTGACAGATATTGGGAAAACATAACTTAGTAAAGAACAAGTCACATTTCACAGGCCCCGATGGCTGCCTAATTCTAATTTGTTTTCTAAGCATTATTGAACATACTGAGCATTCCTATCACACACATGCTGCTTAGTGGCATTCAACCCCAGAATACTCTCTTTACAGCACTCACTGAAAGGCATCTTTTCAAATAATTAAAAAAATTATTTAGGGCTGGAGAGATGGCTTATCATTTAAGGCATTTGCCTGCAAAGCCTAAGGACCCAAGTTCAACTCCCCCAAACCCACATAAGCCAGATGTGTAAGGTAATGCATGCACACAGGGTGGCGCACACATCTGGAGTTTGATTGCAGTGGCTAGAGGCCCTGGCGTGCCGATTCTCTCCCCGCTCCCAGTAAAAAAATAGAATAAGCTGGGTGTGGTGGTGCAGGTCTTTAATCCCAGCACTCGGGAGGCAGAGGTAGGAGAATCGCTATGAGTTCAAGGCCACCCTGAGACTACATAGTGAATTTCAGGTCAACCTGGACTGGAGTGAAATCCTACCTCAAAAAACTAAAAACTAAAAATAAAAATAAAAGAATTATTTACTATTTGCAAGGAGAGAAGAGAAAGAGAACGCAGAGAACAAGACTGATAGTGCCTTTGCAAATGAACTCCAGATTCATGTGTCACTTTGTACATTTGGCTTTACATGGCTACTGGGGAATTGAACCCGGTGATCACATTTTGCAACAAGTGCCTTTAACCGTTGAGTCATCTCTCTAGCTTGTAAAGGCATCTGTAGATAGACTGAGAATTTACAGCATAACTCCTACACTACTGTCAGATTTGATGACAGTATTTTGTAAACCTCCAGTGACACAAAAATTCATTGCCATGGTGCCTGTTCCACGTAGGAGGGAAAAAACACCTCTCACAGGATTTCAGGTGAGTTGTAAGGTCACGTACAACCGTACAAGCTGTCACCAGTGACCAGATACCCTCCTGTCAGTGAACAGACCATGGCATCATCAAGCTGCCAGTGTCGTTTGAAAAGCCCCCGGTGAAGCACGTTAGCAAGTACTCATTCTACACTGGAAGTTCCTTGTGTTTCCTATGAGACCCTCAGACCACATTCCCTGTTAGTCTTTGTTCCTTTTATGTCCGCTCGCTTAAAAAGAGCACTGCAGAAACCTTCCTGAGATGCTGACGCCAAGAACAGCTTGTTCTCTGTCACCTGCACCCTTAGCCTCTCCTGATAGGAAGGGACAGACTCAGCTGGGCCTGGAGAAGCTGGATGCTGAGGTAGGTGGACTGTCATGACCACGTTGAGGGGTACCCACGAAGTCCTCAGGTACTTAGGCTTTATTTTATTCCCAATGTCTAACTTTTTATAAAAATATTGAAATCTTCTTCAGAAATGAGGTAGCCTCTTACATTATTCTTTATGTCAAGAATAGTACCACAGGGGACTTTTTTCCACTTGAGAACAAGGTTGAACCCATTTAGTACACAGAACTAGAAAGATTTCCTTGAATGTGTAGAGGTCAAGATGATTAAAGTTTGCCATTTAAAATTTGATAATTTTTAAAAGGACAACCATGTAAACTACTATGACTGAGTTTCACTGAGGAATTAAAAAAGACATGACAATGAACTTTATCGTGGATCTTTATTGTCTCAGGGTCAGCTGATAAAGTCACTTATGGTGGTTTAATAGGGCTGGAGAGATGACCCAGTGGTTAAAAGTGCTTGATTGCACCTGGGTTCAATTCCCCAGTACCCATGTGAAGTCAGAAGCACAAAATGGCATGTGTCTGAATTTGTCTGCAGCCCTCTCTTCTCTCAATAGTTCTCTATTTTAAAATATTTTATTTCCTTTAAAAAAATAACTGTGGTTCTAACATGGACACAAGCTTCATATTTAGCAATAGGTTCTTTGGAGAACTGTACCCTCTTCTGAATCTCATCTATAGAAAATATTAGTCTTTTCCAACAAATAAACATGGCTGTGGTTATGAAATTATAGTGAACCCAGGATTTGTCTATCCACCTTATTTATTTGCCCCAGGAACCATGCTCAAACTCAGCTCTAGACAATCTTTTTATCTTATTTAGACCAAGCCATCAACAATAAATAAATAAAATTCCTGAGGTGGACTTGGCGGTGCGGGTCTACCTATAATCCTAGCTACCCTACAAGATGAGACAAGACTGGCATGAATTACTTACTGAGATCTGTCTTAAAAGAATAGTGGTGCACGCCTTTAATCCCAGCACTAGGGAGGCAGAGGTAGGAGGATTGCCGCCGTGAATTTGAGGCCACCCTGAAACTACATAGTGAATTCCAGGTCAGCCTGGAGTAGAGTGAGACCCTACCTCAGAAAAAAAATAAAATAAAATAAAAAAGAATAAGAAAGGGCAGTACAGTGGTAGAGCTTGGCTACATGTCTGAGGTCCTGGTTCCATCCTCAGCACCACCACCAAGTGAACATGAGTGAAATATGACAGCAGGGTAGGATGTTCCTTGCCTATTTTAAATTTTTTATTATTTTTGAGACAGGGTATCACATTGCCCCAGCTAACCTCAAACTCACTATGCAGCTACTGACGACCTTGAATTTCTGATCTGCCTCTAGAATGCTGGGATATCAGGCTTGTACCAACATGCCTGACTTTAAAATATTCTTACATATAGCTAAAAGGGCTAGTGTTATCAGCAACATGTGTACTAATGGAATATTGAGAATCAAAGCAAAAATGATATGCTCTCAAAATATTTATGGGATGAACTTGGCAATTTACTTCTCTAAAGTATTTACCCTAATGGAAAAAGTCTTAAAGTCAGCACTGACACAGTTAAAAAAGTTCTCTTGAATGTCTAATCTTATAATCAAAATACTTCATTGTGGACCATTAAAATTGTAAACAAAGGAAGTTACTCTCCAGTTTATACCAGACTGGGTTGGGAAATGGCAGGGCCCAGAGTTCAGTGCAATGCGACAGGTGCTACGAAACAAGGATGCTACTGGTCACTTCAGGAGGTTCCTGAAGGATGGGAAGAGGGAACAGTGAAAGAACGGTGAGGAAGATAGAAAAAGAAGATGCACATGGGAGGGTGAGACTGAGCCTCCTCAGGAACTCCTCCAAGCCACCCTTGCTATGGCCGTCTACCCCAATCTTGAGTGGTGCTTCCCATTAAAATCTAAAGTCCTCTGAGCACAGGACTGTTAAAAATAACGTTGGAGCCGGGCATGGTGGCTCACACCTTCAATCCCAGCACTTGGGAGGCAGAGGTAGGAGGATCTTCATGAATTTGAGGCCACCCTGAGACTACATAGTGAATTCCAGGTCAGCCTGGGCTAGAGTGAGGCCCTACCTTGGAAAAACAAAGTAAGAACAATTAATAATAATAGTAGTATAAATTAAAATATTCTGTTTTTTAAAACTTTTTTTGTATTTTTTTAAGGCAGGGTCTTACATAGCCCAGGCTAACCTTGAATTCATTATGTAATCAAGGTTGGCCTTGAACTCCTGTCTTCATCTCAAGTGTTCTGAGAGTACAGGTATACACCACCATACCTAGCTTTAACTTAATTTTAATTTAAATTAATAAAATGCAGTGAGAAGAATTAGTTATCAGAAGCAAATGTGTGTTTTAAGTGTAAACCTAAAGTATTGAAAGTTGAAGGCAATAGCATGAAAAATACTTGGAATCATTTACAAATATGTATAAACTGATACTATAGAACATATATAGAACCAATAATATATGTATGGGAAAAAAACAAGTGAACTCTTTTTTCTATGAGTAGAAATATACTCATATAGCCCAGGCTTCCCTCAACCTCACTACGTAGACTTGAACTCACGATTCCCTGCCTCTGCTTTCCAAGCACAGAGATTACAGGTTTGTGCTACCACATCGGGTTCTATTCCTTTTCTTTGAACTTTATATGATCACAGTGACTTAACTTCCATGAGAGTTGTCTACTGCAGTGAAAGTATTTCAGTGTTTAAGCTAAGTGTGATTCAGTCCATTAAACGGAAGACTACAGCTAGGTAAGATGATGCACACATCCCACATATTGCACCTTACTGTTTGCTTTTTTTGATGATGGAGTCTCATGCAGCCTTCTTGGTTGTCCTTGAACTTGCTATGTAGCTAAGGATGACCTTACACTCTTGGTCTTTTTCTGCCTTCATTTCCCAAAGGCCACTGGGATGACAGGTGCCACAAATCCCAGCTGTGCTGACTTTATATGAAAACTAACCAAAGGATATTAGGTCTTCAGGTTTCAGTTTACTACCTTTTACTTTTAAAAAGTTAGCTGCTCTGTGGGCTAATTTGGTGTGTATAACCCCAATACTCAAGGAGACAGAGACAGGAGAACTGTAAGTTCCAGGTTAGCCTGATCTACATACTGAGACCCTGTTAAAACAAACAAAATCACAAAGTCTGAGGGGGAAAACATTGTAGAGATTTTTATAAGTTTTGCATTATTCTTTCTTGAAAATTGAGGGCTGAGATAACATTATAGGGAATCAGTTGGTTAGAATGCTTGTCTGCCATGTACAAGACCCTAAAACTGTAAAAAAAAAAAAAAAAAAAAAAAAGCAAGTAGTGGGGCTTGGGGGTACATGCCTTTAATTCCAGCACTCAGGAGGCAGAGGTAGGAGGATCACTGTGAGTTCAAGGCCATGCTGAAACTACATAGTGAATTCCAGGTCAGGCTAGGCTACACGGAGACTTCACCTTGAAAAAAAAAAACAACAACCAAAAATAAATAAATTTAAAAAGCAAGCAAACAAGCAAACAAAACCATTGTAACATTTGAACTGGCAGGTATGATTGCTGGTCTTAGTTGTGTCTTTTTTCACTTTGCACAAGCACTGACGGTAGTGTGATGTTTTAGACAAGTGAAGGTCACTATAGGAGGGCTTGATGGTGTACTGTGTTAGCAGGTCTAAACCCTTTTCTAAATGTTGAATGTAGGAACATAGGACAGTATAATCAAGAATGTAGCTTCTTGTTTTTTTTTTTTTCTATGAGAACCTTTTGCAAATATATTGCCAAAGATAAATGTATAACTATGAGTAGTAGTAAGTTGCAGCCAGGCATGGTGGGGCAAACCTGTAATTCTACCACTTAGGAGGTAGCAACAGGAGGATTACAAATTCCAGGTCAGCTTAGCTACATAGTAAGACCCTGTTTCAAAAAATCTTTAAAATAAATCAGTACTTAAATTATAACTGTGTTCACGGCATAGCTGAACATATTCAAAATAAAAATTATTGGCAGACAGCTTGGTCTACTTAGACTACACCTCACAATAAATAAATAAATACATCAAAATTGTCCAAAATCCCATTAAAAATAAATTCTACATTTATGCTGTGAACTCTTTCAAGATAGCAGATGAGAAGCTTCCAGCAAAAGGAAAAGTCATTGCATTTTTCAGCTTTCAGTTGGTTGCACTCCCTCAGGTCAGTCCTCTGCCCACCCTCCCAGCAAGGGCATCTCTACGTGTTCTCGGGTAGCTAGATAGGCAAAAGGGAAGAACTGACGTGCAGACAACAAAGGATCAAGAGAGAGCTAGTGAGATGATGGGGTTCAGTTTCTTACCTTCCAGATGGTTCAGACCCTTCAGGTGCTTAAGAGCAACATTATTGTCAGGTAAGCAAGCTCATCTACACAAGTTTAGGATTTAAATATAGTTTTAAAGGTCTATCACATAATTCCAAGGATATAGGAAAGTGTTGTTCTGTTTTAATAAATGTGTAATGCACCATGGTATGACTTTGATTTTAATCTTAGGACCTCAAAGGTCATAGACTTCTTTCTACAATCTGCACATAAATAGGAAAAATACTATCAAGATTAATGATAAGCATGGAGTAAACATAGTCATGCACCTAGCAACCTGCCATTGATGAAGAACGCATATGATGGTGTTCTGCCAGGCTATGTCTCCTATTGACAAGCAGGCCTTCTTCTGATGCTCACACAGTGAGATCACCTAGCATCACATTCCTCAAAACATGCCCTTGCCATTGACACAGGACTCTGCACAGGAAGGCAAAAAATTTGCTACAAAATTTTGGAAATGTAGGAATTGTTTCTTTTTATAAGTACTTTAAATCTTTTAAGACCCATTAATTTCATAAACCAATTTAAGAAATTGTTTCTATCAGATATTTTCTGAATATAACTGTCTCCTCCCCTGGATTTGTGTCTGTTTTTCCTACAGTATAGCACACTTAGCGAGACATTTAGATACCAGTGCTCATCACCCAAAGTCAGCAAAGCTCTAAGGTAAAACTGAGTCTCTCTAGTACATCCTTCTTTACCTTACTGCTTACACAGAATCAAACAGCAGGTGCTTCTGGCCTCCTGGAGTAAACCTCACTGCAAACGTAGGAAACAAGGGTAGGTAGAAGAAATGCCCGAGAGCTGCCCTCGGGAGAGGGCCTTCACCACACACACCGAGTCTGAGAATTTATCAGCATCTGCTCCACAAAGTCTCTTCACACGGGAGCACATCAGAATCTTTTAATCTCATAGCAGAAACAGTTAACTTGTTATTACGTAGAATCCAGGCTTAAATTCTGTTAAAAAAAAAAAGCTTCAAAATGTTAAAGAAACTAAAACACCAGAACTAAAAATACCAGGAGAGACAACAAACAGAATATTTCCAGTTCTAACCAAACCCTAACCCTTTCAATGTAGCTCGAGGTATTTATAAATTTTTGTACCAGCTAAATAGCACCCACAGTTTCCAAAGCTGCTTTTTATTGAGATAGCTTCAAATGCTCACAATGTTTGACTTTCAGACATACTTTCCTGTAACAGTCTCTTCCCTCAGGCTCCTAGAAAGCTATTTGGTGGCAGAAAATGGTTCTTGAAGTAATACAGGTTCCATTTCCCAAGTGTGCTATTCCAAGGATGTGATTAAAAAAATAAGAAATTTGCAATTCATATAAAAGGAAAACTTGCTTAAATTTCAAAAGCAAGTCTAGTCTGGTGAAGGTATGTAAGACATTAAATAATAGAGTCAGATTCTTTCTTGAAGATTCCAGATGAGCCTGACAGTAGGGAGTTCTGGTTCTCCAGCATTTTCTCCATCTTCTCTTCAACAGTCCTTTTGCTCTCTCTCTGTGTCTTACTGTGGATCCAGGGGATGAAGCAGAGAACCGCGCCTCCAATAAAGGGAGGGATTCCGGCAAGGTAGAAAGCCATGTTGTAGGAGTCCAGTTTGTCCCGAAGTAACCCTGAGGAGGGAAACAGCTGTCACCAATAGCTCTTTTGTTTGAACATGTTTGGCTCTCAGGTCAATCACACTGATGGCATAGGCCCAGCCTTGGAACTTCCCCTCAAGAGGTCAAAGTTGGCCGTGGTGGTGCATATCTTTAATCCCAGCACTCAGGAGGCAGAGGTAGGAGGACTGCCATGAGTTCAAGGCCACCCTAAGACTACATAGTGAATTCCAGGTCAGCCTAGAATAGAGTGAAGCCCTACCTCCCTACCTCGAAAAAACAAAAACAAAAAACAGGACTGGTTCAAATAGCTTAGAAATCACTCTTTAAGGACATAAGCTTTTTCTGATATGAGAATGGAAAAGAATCATATGTGTGTGTATGTGTGTATATATATATATGTATGTATGTATGTGTGTGTATATATATATATATATTTTGTTTTTCGAGGTAGGGTCTCACTCTGGCCCAGGCTGACCTGGAATTAACTATGTAGTCTCAGGGTGGCCTTGAACTCACAGCAATCCTCCTACCGCTGCCTCCCAAGTGCTGGGATTAAAGGCGTGTGCCACCATGCCTGGCTCATAGAATCTTATATTTTTAATCTTGTCAGAATACAGCTCATTCCAAATTTGATTTGAGGAACATATTTGCTACTAAACTGTCTTTTACAAAGCCTCCTCAGAGCCAGGCATGGCAGCTCACACCTGGTATCCCAGGACTTGGGAGGCTAAGACAAAAGGGCTGCCATAAGCTCAAGGCCAGCCTGGGCTATAGAGTGAGACTCTGTCTCAAAAATAATAAAGAAACCCACAAAATCTTGGAGTGGTGGCGCACGCCTTTATTCGCAGCACTTACTCGGAAGGCAGAGGTAGGAGGATCGCCATGAGTTCAAGGCCACCTTGAGACTACATAGTGAATCCCAGGTCAGCCTGAGCTAGACTGAGACCCTACCTCGAAAAAACAAAATAATAATAATAATAATTATTATTATGAAAGAAATCCACAAAAACAAAACCCTTCATGGGCCATCTGGTATATCAAACACAGGTGGCCAAGCCCCCAGCTACAATGGCTCTTCATTGTCTACTTCTCAACCTGACCTTATGCCTATTTCATTTTATACTTAACACAGAACTATCTTATTTTTTTAAATTATTTTTAGATTATTTTATTTGAGATAGATAGATGGGTGGATGGATGGATAGTGAATATGGGCACACCATGGCCTTCAGCCACTGCAAATGAACTCCAGATGCATGTGCCACCTTGTGTATCTGGCTTATGTGGGTCCTTTGGCTTTGCACTAAGCCATCTCCCCAGTCCCCAGAACTATCTTAAATTATAATCTCAAATAGTGAGAAATTCTACACCTAAGAGTCCAGACACATAAAGGAGGTTGTTAGATACATCTGAGAATGACACTGAGAGGCTTGTTAGTCCTTGGGAAGGGTAGAATGTGTCTGGCATACTGACAGATCCTGGGGCCCTGCTACTGAAAACTATTTGTTTTTATTCTTTTTTTTTTTTTTTTTTTTTTTTTGGTTTTTTGAGGCAGGGTTTCACTCTGGTCCGGGCTGACCTGGAATTCACTATGTAATCTCAGGGTGGCCTAGAATTCATGGCGATCCTCCTATCTCTGCCTCCTGAGTGCTGGGATTAAAGGCATGCACTACCATGCCTGCCTGTTTTTATTCGTGTGTGTGTGGGAGGGGGGTTGAGGTAAGGTTTCACTCTAGCCCAGGCTGACCTGGAATTCACTATGTAGTCTCAGGATGGCCTCGAACTCACAGCGATCCTCCTAACTCTGCCTCCCGAGTGCTGCGATTAAAGGCATGTGCCAGTATGCCTGGCTCTGAAAACTATTATTTAGAGCATTTGTTTTTGTACTTCTCAGGCTGGAGAGATGGCTTAGTGGTTAAGGCACTTGCCTATAAAACCAAAGGAACCAGGTTTGATTCCACTGTACCCACGTAAGCCAGGTGCACTAGGTGGCGCATGTGTCTGGAGTTCATTTGCAGTGGCTGGAGGCCCTGGTGCATTCATTCTCCCCTCTCTCCTCTTTCTCTTTGATGAATAAATAAATAGAAATAAAATAGTTTTTTTTAAAAGACCAGAGTATTCTTTACTTCTCATTTCCCTAAAAGTTCAGAGTACCCTTAGTATTTTGAACTTTTACTACACAACCTCACAGTTATCTAAAACATCCAGGAACATACAGAACTGAACATGTACATACCTTCATTAAATAACAAGCTAAGCATGTTTCAGTTAAGAACCAATGCATAGAAATGAATATGTGCATTCATTCTGGATATGAATATAAAATACAGAGGATTTCTCAATATTTGACTTTCCTGTCTTGAGTCAGAATGCCCCTATGTACCTTACTTTTCATCCTACAAACACTAATGAACAGTTCTTATCATAACACTGTGATGACCTCTGAACCTCCTGGTGAGCAGGGGGCTTCCTGCTGCCAGCTGTGTTACTCCGCTCACTCTGGAAGCTTCCTTGCCTCCCTTCTTGGTCTGTGAGCAAACTCTATTTTCTATTGAATTTTTACTGAAGCAACATTGCTCTCCTATTAAAGCACTGTGATCTGCTGTGGATTTGAAAACCTAGAAACACCAGATGTGGTGGTGTACATCTTCAATCCCAGCACTTGGGAAGCAGAGGTGGAAGGATCTCTGTGAGTTCCAGGTCAACCTGAGCTAGAGAGAGACCCTACCTTGAAGAAAAAAGAAAAACAACAACAACAACAACAACAAGCCCAGAAACTAAGCTTAAAGAGTATAAAAACAAGAATGAATCATATATTACCTGGGTATAAGCAAGGAGTGAAGGTTCCCCTCTATGAAGACTGTCTCCTTGAGAATGAAACTGTGGCCTGCTCAGTAGTTTGTCAGGCACAGTAACAGCACATATATTTTACCCTAATTATATTGAAACAACTTATGATGATTTCATGCCAACACCTAAATATAACATGAGACATCTTCATATGATCATTCAGAGGATTTCTAAAAGTGAAATTCACTTAACATAAAATTATTTCATGGGGCTGGAGAGATTGCTTAGTGGTTAAGGTATTTGCCTGTGAAACCTAAGGGCCCAGGTTCAATTCACAAGTACCCATAAAGCAACATGCACAAGGTGGCTCATGCATCTAGAGTTCATTTACAGTGGCTAGAGGCCCTGGTACACCCATTCTCTCCCATCTGCCCCCCCAAATAAATAAATAAACCATTTTAAAAATTACCTATTTCTGGATGGATCTGGAAAGGATTATACTAAGTGAGGTAACCCAGGCCCAGAAAACCAAGCGTTGCATGTTCTCTCTCATATGTGGATCCTAGCTACAGATGATTGGACTTCTGTATGAGTAGGAAGAAAACTCAGTAGCAAAGGCCAGTAAACTAGAAAAGAAATATAAAGGGAAGAGAAAGGAAGGGAGGGGGGTACTTGATAGGATGGTATTGTATATATGTAAGTAGAAAAATTGATTAATGGGGGTGAAAAGGCCCAAAGTGTGGTCAGGGGAAGAGATTGAGTAAAGGAAAGGTGGAGGGAGGGCTAATCAAAATCTAAGAGGATATAAATAAATCATATGGAATCCTACTTTTTTGGACAATGGAACACTCAGGAGCCATAGATTGTTGCTAGAAAATTTTTTCAGTGCCAGGGATGGGATACCTTCCAGAGAGTTGTTGGCCAGGGAAGTCCCTGATGCCCCCAAAACATTATAGGCCATTGGCTTCCCATCAGGAATAGATGGTAAGACCCTATTGCTGAAGACTCCACATACTTGGGCTGCAAGGCCACTAAGAAATCCTGCTGGAGCTGAGCTGAAAACCTCCTCCATGTAAACCAGATGACAGAAAGCTGGAAGAAGCCATTCTGCATGCAGTTCAATGGGAGAAAGAGAAACCACCAGTGAAGATACTCAATAGTAGACACTGCAAACCTTATATTTGGCCAGTCAGGCCAAATGAGCCAAAGGGTGCAAT
Source organism: Dipus sagitta (assembly GCA_036346955.1). Classification (NCBI taxonomy): domain Eukaryota; kingdom Metazoa; phylum Chordata; class Mammalia; order Rodentia; family Dipodidae; genus Dipus; species Dipus sagitta. The sequence goes on from CM070775.1 coordinate 35,834,637, forward strand.
AGTGGCATGTCTGTCATGGTGGAAACCAACTGCCCTCTAATTGGACTGGAGGCCTGCTCCATGGGAGGGAATACATCCCTGATACTGAAAACTTAAAACACGGTAGTCATGAACCCTAGGGGTATAACGTCTGTTGCTGTCTGGCTAAATATATATACTATGTCCATCAAACTGCCCAGTAAGCACTTCTCTTAATGTTCATACCCACATATTAATGCTACTCTCACTTTTGGTAGAGAATCTTCTCTTTTCAGATGGCAGTGACCTTGGGATGACTCAGAAGGTATCATGGTGCTGGAAAGAAGTGACTGGAGTGCTCAGTATTGCAACATCTCCACACCTTCCAAGGCTCAGGGTCTAATGCGGAAGAGGTGGCAGAAAGAATGTAAGAGCCAAAGGAAGGGCAGGACTCCTTACAACGTGCTGCCCCCAGACACAAAATGGCCTGGATATCCATGACCTCACAGTGCCTGACACTACCTTTGCAAGACCATCATAAGAGGAGGAAAAGATCATGACATCAAAATAAAAGAGAGACTGATTCAGATGGGGAGGGGATATGATGGAGAATGGAGTTTCAAAGGGGAAAGTGGGGGGAGGGAGGATATTACCATGGGATATATTTTATAATCATGGAAGTTGTTAATAAAAATTTGAAATAAAAAAATAAAAAAAATAAAAATTACCTATTTCAAAGTGAATTATCCAGTGGCATTTTGTAAACTCACAGTGTTGTATTACCACTATGTCTATCTAGTTCCAAAATATTTTCATCATGCTAAAAGGGAACACCATCACCATTTAATAGCTACTCTTCAGTCATTCCTTCACTGTAGCCTTTGATGGTCACCACTTGATTTTCTGTCTATAAACTTACTTATTCTAGCTATTTCATGTAGAAGGATTCATACAATATGCAACCTTTTATATTTGGGTTTCTTACTTATAATAACTTTCTTGATGGGGGAGAGAATTATCATGGTTTATTGTCTATAATTATGGAAGTTGTCAGTAATAAAAAATACACAAAGAATAATGTTCTTGAAGTTTATTCACATGAAATATCTATCAGGAGAGCAATTTGTTTGGACATTCTACTTTTTTTAAAATTAGTTTTCAGGGGGACTGGCTCTCTTGGAACTAGCAGCTATGTAGACCAAACTAGCCCTGAACTTGCAGTCATCCTTCGGCCTCAGCCTCTTGAGTGCTAGGATTACAGGAATACACCACCTTGCCCAGCCAGCCACATTTTGTTTTCCCATTCATCTAACAATAAGAAAATCCAATCCTTCCAGTAGTCTTTATCAACCATTTCTTAGGGGGATGTGCTATTTACATAAAAAGGCATATAGAGAAATCTTTTGGAATCTTCATCTTTTAAAAACATGCCAGGCATGGTGGCGCATGCCTTTAATCCCAGCACTCAAGAGGCAGAGGTAGGAGGATCGCCAGGAGTTCAAGACCACTCTGAGACTACACAGTGAATTCCAGGATAGCCTGAGCTAGAGTGAAACCCTACCTCAAAAAACAAAAACAAAAAACAAAAACGAATAAAAAACCCCCAGCAAAATATACTCTTCTACTAAAAAGTGAGGTGTATAAGAAATTACCAACTGCAGCAGAGAAGTAGGAGAGATCCAGGGCTGGAGAGATGGCTTAGTGGTTAAGGTATTTGCCTGCAAAGCCAATGGACCCTGGTTCAATTCCCCAGGACCCACGTAAGCCAGATGCACAAGATGGCACATGCATCTGGAGTTCATTTGCACCGGCTAGAGGCACTGGTGTGCCCATTCTCTCCCCCTCTTTCTCTGTCAAATAAATAAATAAATAAAGTAAGTAAATAAATAAATATTTTAAAAAATAATTAGAAGTAGGAGAGATCCAGAGTGTCTACAGCCCACAGAAGCAGGCAGAAGCGGCTCCAGCAGTGGCAGCACCAGGTCCGTGTGGCTCCACCTGTAAGGCCTGGCCTGAGCTGCAAGAAAAGCCAGGTGAGGATGGGCTGGAGAGATGGCTTAGCGGTTAGGCGCTTGCCTGTGAAGCCTAAGGACCCTGGTTTGAGGCTCGATTCCCCAGGACCCACGTTAGCCAGATGCACAAGGGGGCACAGGCGTCTGGAGTTTGTTTGCAGTGGCTGGAGGCCCTGGCATGCCCATTCTCTCTCTCTCTCTCTATCTGCCTCTTTCTCTCTGTCACTCTCAAATAAATACACAAAAAATTAAAACAAAGTTCCTCTCCACCAGAAATGATTAATCATCTTAAAAAAAAAAAAAGAAAAGCCAGGTGAGGAGACTTTCCACTCACACTGAAGATCCTCGCAAACTCAAGAAACGTGAAGGGGGACCACAGGGAAGAATGAAGGAGCAGCTCATGAGGAAGACGATTGGGAGGACCAGCAGGAAAACATCAGCCACCATCCACAGCCTCCCCTCCCCCACTGCCAGTGTAAGTGCCAGCAAGCACCAGAGACCCAGGAAAGGGAGCTCACCTACACAGCACCTGACACGTGATCAGAGCAGTGATCCAGCGACCCAGCCAGCCTACCTGAACCCACAGCGCAACAAACAGGGACCCAAGCAAGAGCACAGCATAATTGAGACCAAAATCATCCCAAAAGGTAACTGGGATTACACCAGGGGAGGGTCTCACATGGTCACAGGCTGACTTGGAACCCTCAACAGACCAGAAATCTTAGCCTCCTAGTTGACAGGATTAAGGGTGTGGGGCAACACACACACTAAGGGACTGTGACTTTTTTTGAGGATCTGGCAGTCATATACCTACTTTTGCATAAATATTCTGTGCTGTTTTTCACTGAATGTGTACATTGTTTAGTTAAATTTTAGAATCCGCCTGTATTTTGTTCTACTCAACCTTCCTGAATACTCTCATAGCAGGCAAACACAACACCTAGGGTCACTTTTGTAGATACTCTGAGAGTCTTAATAACCACAACTAGCACCTTAAGCTCCTACCCTGGAGATATATAACATCAGATTGATTGATACATCTAATAATACTGCAGCTAATTAGAAAATCCATGCATTAAATTAATCCAAGATGCAAAAGTATGTACATTATAACACAAGAAACACCAAAAATTGAGACAATACAAATCAACCAAAAAGTATTAATGCATCAGAAACGACCTCCAGTGAGACTGATTTAGAGGAAATGCCCAAGAAAGATTACAAAAGAATGATTATAAATATGTCCAAAGAAATCAGGAAGGAAATCAAAGGAATAAAACAGGAAATCAAAAGAATCAAAGAAGACACAGGAAACAAATTTAATGAAATGAGAAGGCCAATGCAAGACAATACAATAAATAAGGAAATGGAAATAATAAAGAAAAACCAGGCAGAATTACTAGCACAGAAGAACACAGTCAATGAAATTAAAAAAAAAAAAACCCTCTAGAAAATCTCTCCAATACGATGGATAAAGGAGAGGACAGAATATCTAAACTAGAAGACCAGGTGGCAGATCTAATACAGGCAAACAAAGAAAAAGACAAACTAATAGAAAAGTATGAATGGGAATTTCAAGATATTTGAAACACTATGAAAAGATCAAACGTAAGAATTCAGGGTATAGTAGAAGGAGAATTTCACTCCAAAGGCATAGTAGGTGTCTTCAACAAAATCAAAGAAGAAAACTTCCCCAAATTGGGAAAGAGATACCAATGCAGATACAGGAATCCTTTAGAACACCAACCAAACAAAACCTGAAAAGAAACTCTCCTCACCATATTATAATTAAACTACCAAACATACAAACCAAGGAAAATATATTGAAAGCAGTTAGACAGAAAATCAAGTCACATATAAAGGCAAGCCCATCAGGACCACAGCAGATTACTCAACACAAACTTTCAAAGCCAGAAGGGCTTGGAATGATGTATTCCAAGTTCTGAAAGATAACTACTGTCAACCAAGGTTACTTTATCCTGCAAAGCTATCTATTCAGATAGATGGAGAAATAAGGACATTCCACAACAAAAGCAGGCTAAAGGAATATTTGAAGACAAAACCAGCTCTACAGAAAATACTTGAAAGGATCCTCCATGCTGAAGAGAAAGAAAAACACACATATAAGGAACCTGGGGGGGGGGGGAACATACTCAAATACTAGTTAATATAAGAAAGCAAAGGTAAAAACTGGAAGAACTACAAAACAAGAAAAATGGCAAAAATAAATACATACCTTTCTATAATAACCTTAATATCAATGGCCTCAATGACCCAATCAAAAGACACAGGTTTGCAGACTGGGTTAAACAGCAGGATCCTTCAATTTGTTGCCTCCAAGAAACTCGCCTTTCTACAAAGGATGGACACTATCTTAGAGGGAAAGGTTGGAAAATGGTGTTTCAAGCAAATGGGCCTAGAAAACAAGCAGGGGTTGCTATTCTAATATCTGACAAGGTAGACTTCAGTCCAAAATTAGTTAGGAAAGATAAGGAAAATCACTTTATATTGATGAAAGGCACACTCCAACAGGAGGACATTACAATCCTAAACATATATGTACCAAACATGGGGGTTTCCAACTTCATCAAACAAATGCTATTAGAACTAAGGTCACAGATAACACCAAACACAGTTGTAGTAGGTGACTTCAACACCCCACTCTCATCAATTGACAGGTCATCCTAGCAAAAAATAAACAGAGATGCATCTGGATTAAATGAAATCATAGAACAAATGGACCTAACAGATATCTACAGGACATTTCATCCAAATCCTGAAGAATACACATTCTTTTCAGCAGCACATGGAACATTCTCTAAAATAGACCATATATTAGGACACAAAACAAATCTTAACAAATACAGGAAAACTGAAATAATTCCTTACACTCTATCTGATCACAATGGGATTGAACTATAAATCAATAGCAATAAAAGCTATAGAGCGGCTCAGGGAAATTTTGCGGAAGAGGGGCCGAAAGAATGTCAGAGTCACATGTTGGGTCATGATATGCAGAGACATTTAGCTTACCCATAACTGTGGGCTAACTCCACAATGCATGACCCGTATACCTCAACAAGGAGGGGCCAAGCGGAGGGGGTAGGTCACGGATGAGCCTAATAATGGTACCAAACTGACTGTATTTGCTGAATACAGAACTGACCAAAGAAAAAAGAAAAAAAAAATAAAAGCTATAGAGCATACACAAAATCATGGAAACTAAATAATACACTACTAAATAATGAATGGGTCAATGAAGAAATCAAGAAGGAAATCAAAAATTCATAGAGTCAGATGATAATGAGAACACAGCATACCAAAACCTTTGGGACACAATGAAGGCAGTCCTAAGAGGGAAATTTATAGTTTTAAGTGCCTGTATTAAGAAATTAGAAAGCTTGCAAGTAAACAACTTAATGCTTCACCTTAAAGTCTTGGAAAAAGAAGAACACGGCAAACCAAAAATAAGTAGATGGGAAGAAATAATAAAGATTAGGGCAGAAATTAATGAAATAGAATCCCCCCCCCAAAAAATCTAAAGAATCAATGAAACAAAGAGTTGGTTCTTTGAAAGCATAAACAAGATTGATAAACCCTTAGCAAATCTGACCAAAAGAAAGAGACACAAATTAATAAAATTAGTGATGAAAAAGGCACTATCACAACAGATACCAGAGAAATTCAAAAAAATCATAGGGACTTACTATAAGAACACATACTCCACTAAGTTTGAAAATCTGAAAGAAATTTATGATTTCCTTGATTTATGTGACCTACTTAAGTTAAATCAAGACGAGATTAACCACTTAAATAGACCTATAACAAGTACGGAGATCCAAGCAATAATCAAAAATCTCCCAACTAAAAAAAGTCCAGGCCCAGACAGATTCACCAGAGAATTTTACCAGACCTTCAGAGAAGAACTAACACCAATGCTTCTTAAACTTTTCTTTTCCATAAAATAGAAAAAGAAGGAATTCTACCAAACTCCTTCTACGAAGCCAGCATCACCCTGATACCAAAACCAGACAAAGACAGGACAAAAAAAAGAAAATTACAGACCAATCTCCCTCATGAACATAGATGCAAAAATTCTCAACAAAATATTGGCAAACAGAATACAAGAATATATCAGAAAGATCATTCACCCTGACCAAGTAGGCTTTATCCCAGAGATGCAGGGATGGTTCAACATATGTAAATCAATAAATGTAATACACTGTATAAATGGACTTAAGTACAAAAATCACATGATCATCTCATTAGATGCAGAAAAAGCATTTGACAAAATCCAACATGTCTTCATGATAAGAGTCCTACAGAGACTGGGAATAGAAGGAACATATCTCAACATAATAAAGGCTATTTATGACAAACCTACAGCCAACATAATACTAAATGGAGAAAAACTTGAAGCTTTTCCACTAAAGGGTGGAAAAGGGTATCCACTCTCCCCACTTTTATTTAATATAGTACTGGAAGTCTTAACCATAGCAATAAGGCAAGAAACACACATAAAGGGATACAAATTGGAAAGGAAGAGATCAAGTTATCAATATCTGCAGATGAGATGACTCTATACATAAAGGACCCTAAAGACTACCAGCAAACTGTTAGAGCAGAAAAACACATATAACCATGTAGCAGGATACAAAATAAACACACAGAAATCAGTAGCCTTCGTGTATGCTAACAACAAACACAGAGGATAAAATCAGAGAATCACTCCCATTCACAATTGCATAAAAAAATAATAAAGTACCTTGGGTTAAACCTAACCAAGGAAGTGACGGATCTCTACAATGAAAATTTAAAACACTCAAGCGAGAAATTGCAGAGGACAATAGGAAATGAAAAGACATCCCTTGTTCTTGGATTGGAAGAATCAATATTATGAATGGCGATCTTACCAAAAGCAATCTACACATTTAATGCAATCCCCATCAAAATTCCAATGGCATTCCTCACGAAAATAGAAACAACAATCCAAAAATTCATTTGGAAGCATAAAAAACCTTCGAATATCTAAAACAATTTTGAGCAACAAAAATAAAGCTGGTGGTATCACCATACCTGATTTTAACCTATACTACACAGCCATAGTAACAAAAACAGCATAGTACTGGCACAAAAGCAGACTTGTAGATCAATGGAACAGAGGACCCAGATGTAAGTCCAGGTAGCTATAGCCACCTGGACTTTGACAAAAATGACAAAAATATTCATTGGAGAAAAGACAGCCTCTTCAGCAAATGGTGCTGGGAAAACTGGATATGTATCTGTAGAAGGATGAAAATAGATCTTTCTCTCACTCCATGAACAAGAACTAAGTCCAAATGGATCAAAGACCTTAATATCAAATCTGAAACTCTGAAACTGCTAGAGGAAAAAGTAGAGGAAACCCTTCAACATATTGGTCTTGGCAAAGACTTTCTGAATATAAACCCAATTGCTCAGGCAATAAAACCACAGATTAATTGCTGGGACCTAATGAAATTACAAGCCATTTGTACGGCAAAAGACACTGTGAATAGAGCAAAGAGGCAACCTACAGAGTAGGAGAAAATCTTTTCCAGTTATACATCTGATAGAGGATTAATATCTAGGAAATACAAAGAACTCAAAAAATTAAATAATAAGAAATCAAAGAACCCAATTAAAAAATGGGCTATGAAACTAAGTAGAGTTCTCAAAAGAAGAAACACAGATGCCATATAAACATCTAACAAAATGTTCGACATCCCTAGCCATTAGGGAAATGCAGATTAAAAACTATGTTGAGATTCCACCTCACTCGTGTCAGGTTGGCTACCATCATGAAAACAAATGAACATAAATGCTGGCGAGGATGTGGAAAAAGAGGACCACTTCTACACTATTGGTGGGAATGCAATCTGGTCCAGCCATTATGGAAATCAGTGTGGAGTACCTAAGACAGCTAAAAATAGATCTACCATATGACCCAGCTATAGCACTCCTAGGCATATATCCTAAGGACTAGTCTCACTACCTTAGAGATACTTCCTCAACTATGTTTATTGCCACTCTACTCACAATAGCTAGGAAATGGAACCAGCCTAGATGTCCCTCAACTGATGAGTGGATAATGAAGATGTGGCACATTTATACAATGGAGTTCTACTCAGCGGTAAAGAAAAATGAAGTTATGAAATTTGCAGGAAAATGGATGGATCCAGAAAGGATTATACTAAGTGAGGTAACCCAGTCCCAGAAAACCAAACACCACATGTTCTCTCTCATATGTGGATCCTAGCTACAAATAACTGGACTTCTGTGTAAGTAGGAAGAAAAGGAGATATAAAGGGAATAGAAAGGGAGGGAGGGGGACCTAATAGGATGGTATTGTATATATGTAAGTAAAAGAACAGATTAGTGGGGTGAAAAGGCCTAAGTGAGGTCAGGGAAAGAGACTGAGTAAAGGAAGGGTGCAGGGAGGGCTAATCAAAATCTAAGAGGATATAAATAAGTCATATGGAAACCTACTTTTTTGGACAATGGAACACACAGGAGCCATAGATTGTTACTAGAAAATTTTCAGTGCCAGGGATGGGATACCTTCCAGTGAGTTGTTGGCCAGGGAGGTCCCTGATGACCCCCAAACAGTACAGGCCATTGCCAAGGCCCTTGGTTTCCCACCAGGAATAGATGGCAAGACCCTACTGCTAAAGACTCCACATATGTGGGCTGCAAGGTCACTGAGAAACCCTGCTGGAGCTCAGTTGAAAACCTCCTCCATGTAGACCAGCTGACAGAAATCTGGAAAAAGCCACATTGCATGCAGTTCAATGGGAGAAAGAGAAATCACCAGTGAAGATACTCAACAGTGGACACTGCAAGCCTTATATTTGGCCAGCCAGGCCAAATGAGCCAATGGGTGCAATAGGAGCACATCTGTTATGGGGGAAACCAACCGCCCTCTACTTTGACTGGAGGCCTGCTCCATGGGAGGGAATATATCCCTGATACTGAAAACTTACAACAGGGGTAGTCATGAGCTCTAGGAGTATAATGCCTGCTTCTGTCTGGCTAAAAGTATATACTATGCTCACCAAACTGCCCAGTAAGCACTTTTCTTAATGTTCATATCCATATATTAATGCTACCCTCACTTTTGGCTACAGAACCTTCTCTTTTCAGATGGCCTTGCGATGACTCAGGAGGCGCTATGGTGTTGAGAAGAAGTGACAGAGGAATGCTCAGAACTGAAATATCTCAATCAAACCTTCCATGGCTCAGGGTCCATGACGGAAGAGGTGGTGGAAAGAATGTAAGAGCCAAAGGAAGAGTAGGACTCCTTACAACATGCTCCCTCAAGACACAAAATGGCCTGGATATCCATGACCTCACAGTGCCTGACACTACCTACACATGACCATCATAATAGGAGGAAAAGATCATGACATCATAATAAAAGAGAGACTGATTGAGAGGGGAAGAGGATATGATGGAGAATGGAGTTTCAAAGGGGAAAGTGGGGGGTGGGAGGCAATTACCATGAAATACTGTTTATAATTATGGAAGTTGTCAACAAAAAAAAGTAACTCCAGGAGGCCAGTCATAAAAGAAGTATACTCCAGGGTCTCACAGTGAAGAAAGGAGAAAAGATCCCTTTATGTTTGCACCAGGGGGGAACAGACAGAGTACCTCTGAAAAAACACTCACTTCTCAATATCAGTGGGGGAAGAAGGGGTTAGTTCTAAAAGTGCCACCAGATACCAAAATTCTTGGATGCTCAGGTCCCTTGTATAAAATGGCATGGTGGAGGCTGGAGAGATAGCTTAGCAGTTAAGGCGCTTGCCTGTAAAGCCTAATGACCCAGGTTCAATTCTCCAGGTCCCACGTAAGCCAGATGCACTAGGTGGCGAATGTGTCTGGAGTTCATTTGCAGTGGCTAGAGTCCCTGGCATGCCCATTCTCACTCTCTCCCTAATAAATAAATAAATAAATATAAATCTTAAAAAAAAACATTGACAATTTTCATACATGCACACAATGTATTTTGATTTTTTTTTGGTCCTCCTCCATCATCCATGATACCATGTTGATAGCCCTTGTCTTTTTTGAAAAACCACGTTTCCACTTGTCCAACACATGTACTAAGCGGATGACAGGAAACGTGATAGCATAGCTCACTGGAAGAGCATGTTTAGCATGCCCCAGGTCCTGGGTTCAATAACCAGCAGCCCGTTCCAAAAAGTAAGTCTTTTGCTGGGGTTGTAGGTCAGTGGTAGGGTCCTTACCTTGTATGCACAGGTCTTGGGCTTGAACTTCAGCACATGCAGGAGCTCGTGCATATGTACACACAGTAAAAGTTTAAAGCTTATTGTCACACATTTTATTCAGCATTCTGTAGATGCTAGCATCTAAAATGCTAAGGATAAAGCTGTAAGAGGCACTCCCCAGCAAACCTTTTCAACAAAATGTTTACAGCTAGTCTTATTAAAATGTGAAAGTGAAGATGAAATAAAAAGAACTAGTAATAATAAATTATAATACATTTACATATAAGTGTTGCTTGGCATCTGAAGTAGAAACTGCTTTGAATTAACATAATTACTAGAGAATCATATTTACCTGCAATGGGTGGACCCACGGTCATTGGTACAGACATGAATCCAAGAAGAAATCCAATTGCTTGGGAGACATCCTGAGCACCAACTAGCTCAAAAGCAATGGGGGCCATGATAGAAATGAAGCATCCGTCGAAGAGACCCATGATGAGGCAGACAGCGATGAGAGCCCCAAAGACATTGCACAGGGGGATCATCATGGACATCAGGCCAATGAAGAAGAAGGAGAGTACCTGGGACAGATGACCGCAGGTCAGCTTTGCTCTCAGGACAGCAACTTCCAAGTGACAACTTAACACACCCCTTCCCCTTGAGGTTATATAACCAACTTCCTTGAGATCCTTTCATATCTTCTCAAGACTGTTACTGTTTACTCCTTTATTTTCCAGCTGGCAAATTCTTTGAAGTCAGAACTTGTAAGTAAAAAAAAAAAATCTAGATATTATGAGGTTTAAGGATCCTGCACCTGGTTAAAGCTCAATTAGTTGGAATTTATTTATCAAACACTTTATTGTCTTTTACCTTTGAAATCACTGTATACATAAAAAACACAAATATGTCTGTGTACTTCAGAGTTAAGATTCATAATATTTATTTTGAGCCACTGAACACTTTGATCTTTGAACAGTTAATTGAATGAAATATACCTGATTTTGCTTGCCATTTAGTAGACACTGTGCTATGTACTAAAGATTTCTACAATGAATAGGACCTGTTTTCTCCTGTTTTGTTATAGAGAGATGGGTAGTTGAATAAATAAGTACAGATGAAAAACATGACACACATTACCACAGTTATATATTTAAAGTAGAGCAGATGCATACATAAAAAAGGAGAGAATAGACATTTAATACATTTTTCAGTAGTTACAATTGGAAATTTTGCTGGGTATGGCAGCATATGTCTGTAAGTCCTGGAGGCAGAGGCAGGAGAAGCAAGAGTTCAACACCTACATGGTAAGAGCCTGTCTCCAAAACAAACCAAAACCTGGATATTAATCAGGAGGACTATTTAAAGCATTGAGTTTCAAGGATGTGAAAACAGGTAATAGCCACGACTGCTTGTTTAGTGTTTTAAATCATTCATGGAAGGGAAGACATGTGGCAGGAGCATGGGCAGCCAATCACATTATGCCCACAGTCAGGAAGCCGAGAGAGAAGAGCGCTGGAGCTCAGCTTGCTTTTCCCTTTTTATGCAGTCTAGGACCGCAGCCCACAGGACAGTGTTACCCACATTCTACATAGTGAATTCCAGGTCAGCCTGGACCAGAGTGAGACCCTACCTTGAAAAACCAAAAAAAAAAAAAAAAAAAAAAAAAAATCACCCAGGGAAGTGATTTTTTTTGTCATGCTATCACAGTGTCTAGAATGAGTCCTTCTTGAGTCAGTCCATATACCAGAGATTTTGTGGATTTGGGGTAATACCTTTCTCATTTCTATCATACAGCATTCTTCTTTTTAAAAAAATATTTTATTTTTATTTATTTGAGAGAGGAGGAGGCAGATAGAAAAAGAAAAAGAAATGTATGGGCCAGGGCCTCCAGCTGCTATAATGTAACTCCAGACGCATGTGCCCCCTTGTGCATATGGCTTATGAGAGTACTGGAGAATTGAACCTGGGTCCTTTGGCTTTGCAGGTAAGCACCTTAACCACTAGAAGTCACCTTTCTAGTCTGTCTGTCTTTCTTTCTTCCTCTTTCTTTCCTCTTTCTTTCTTTCTTTCTTTCTTTCTTTCTTTCTTTCTTTCTTTCTTTCTTTCTTTCTTTCGTTCTAATCATAGAGCATTCTTGGAGAAATGTCAGCTTAAGTTCTCCTCAGAAATGTAAGTGTAGTTCACTAGGAAAACAAGCTCTACCTGAATAAGCAAAAGGCATTTGTGGAGACAGATGCATCACTGGGCACAGCTAGAGTCAAGTTTCCAGGCTTTCTCAGCCTTAGCCAGGTACTCACAGAGGGCAGCTGGCAGCAGAAAACTGGCAGTCCTTCACAAACTTAACGGAAATGTTCAGGCCACATGACTGGGTAGCTGGCTGGCTTCTTCTGAAGCACATAGAGGCCACAGCACCTTCCAGGAGCTTCAGTGGGACAGTTAGATTTTTTTCTCCACAGAACATAATACACTTATACCAGCACCAACTTAGGTGAGACTATGGGGCTCATGACTACTTACTCAGGCCAGGGAATAGTTAGGTGTTTGTATACTATTTAAACATAGCTTACATTTGTAAAGCCTATACCCTCATCCAGTGGTATAAATGTAGAAAAACGTAAAATGCTAAAGAAATAAAAAGAATGAGCCAGGCATGGTGGCACATGCCTTTAATCCCAGCACTTGGGAGGCTGAGGTAGGAAGATCACCATGAGTTCGAGGCCACCCTGAGACTACATAGTGAATTCCAGGTCAGCCTGGGCTATAGCAAGACCCTACCTAAAAAAGAAACCAAATAAATAAGTAAATAAATAAATAGAATAAAAAATAAAATTAGGCACTACTGCCACGTTTACTCTCAACTGGAGAAGGAAGATTACACATGAAATAGACATGAAAGTCATTGTTTCTAAATTACAATTATAACTCCTGAATACATTCTTCTAAAACTCCAAACCTTCTGGGTGTGGTGGCACACGCCTTTGATCCCAGCACTCAGGAGGCAGAGGTAGGAGGATAATGGTGATTTTGAGGCCAGCCTGAGACTATAGTTTGAATTCCAGGTCAGCCTGGGCTAGAGTGAGACCCTACCTCAAAAAAACAAAACAAAACAAAAATTCCAAACCCTAGAGAAATATACCCAGTAATATAAATGCTCCCTTCAAACCCTGGCCCTCCTACCACCACCACCACACACACACAGCCCATGCTCTCCTAGGGAAAGATCACTTGACAGTTTGCTCTGCACCATCCCAGACCATTCCTGTAAACACACACATACTGCTTGGGGTTGTCTGCTTTACATATGGGCATGATGTCCGTTCTTGTATATGTGCCTGTCACAGAGAAATATGGCACCATGGAAGTGATCTAAACCACAAGTTCTCAATTCTTTGTACACAGGTATAACCAAAAGGTTATAAACCTTTCAATTCTTTCACCCTTCCAAAACAAATTTAAGACACAAACGATGATCTATAATCATTTAACAGTGGATGAAAGACAGGCCTGTGAATTTAAGAAAAGTGGCAAAAGGCAGAACACACACATCCTTTCATCTGCCAATGAAGGACACCCTCCAGGAACCTTTGCAAGGTTTCCTTCGGCCTTTGTCGTGCTGTACAGTCTGACCCGGGCGTCACTTCTGCCTGCAACAGCAGACTTGCTCAGCCTTTGGGGACGAAGGCTGAGGCGTAGCTCAGTGGTACAGCATTTGATGGGACACACTGGCTCAATTTCAAGGGTAAAACCAACTTGAACTCAAGATCCTTAATGATGTTTAAATTCAGAATTCTTAAGCAAAAAGTATCTGATATGCCCAAGCTCTTTGCTGCCTACCAGCAAAGACCTCTAATAAAAGATAACTAATAATAATAATAAAAGAGAACTGTTCCAAACCAACATCCACCTTCTGCATTTAACACAATATTAAACGATAAAAGCAAGGATTACTAACCACTCACTGTGAGCCAGATGCCAACTGTCATTAACAATCTACTCCAAAAGCCGGGCGTGGTGGCGCATGCCTTTAATCCCAGCACTCGGGAGGCAGAGGTAGGAGGATCGCCGTGAGTTCGAGGCCACCCTGAGACTCCATAGTGAATTCCAGGTCAGCCTGGGCTAGAGTGAGACCCTACCTCGAAAAACCAAAAAAAAAAAAAAAAAAAGAATCTACCCCAAGCCAGGCATGGTGGCGTATGCCTTTAATTTCAGCACTTGGGAGGCAGAGATGAGAGGATTACTGTGAGTTCAAGACTATATAATGAATCCCAGGTCAGCCTGGGCTAGAGCAAGACCCTACCTGGAATAAACAAAATAAATAAATAAAATAAGGCTGGAGAGATGGCTTAGCGGATAAGGTGCTCGCCTGAGAAACCTAAGGACTCATGTTTGACTCTCCAGGTCCCATATAAGCCAGACACACCGTGATGCAAGGGGCACGAAGTTGCACATGCGCACAAGGTGGCACATGCATCTGGAGTTTGACTGCAGTGGCTAGAAGCCCCGGCACATGAATTCTCTCTCTCTATCTCTCTCTCCCCCCTCCCTCTCCTTCTCTCATAAAATTAAAATAAAATAAAATGGAAAACCAGGCCAACGTCCTCCAACAAAGCACAATCTCTTCATCTTGGCTCTTAAGGCCTGGATAATAGGACCTCCTAGTCTTCCAGCTTTATCCATGTCACTCTCCCTTGTCTTCACCTCAAACACACTCAGATTTGACCTGCACCAGCCTGGCTCCAGGAACTCAAGGATGGCGCCTATCCTTTTTCCATATACGACCTTGGCTGGAGATGCTTGGAAGTATTTGACAGCGAAAAAACAGCTCAGGGAATTTTGCGAAAGGGGGGTAGAAAGATTGTAAGAGCCACAGGCTGAGCCCAGAGGCATTCCCTCCCCCCCCCCAAAATAACTGACTACTGCTCCCATAACACATAAATTACAACCCTATGGGGAACACCTGCAACCCTACTAAGGAGGGTCTCCAACAGAATGGGGGCAGGGACTAGGGAAAAGAGGATATCAACACATGATGTATCCATACAAAACATCTTATTAATAATACTAATAAACATAATTGGGCGTGGTGGTGCACGCCTAAATCCCAGCACTTGGGAGGCAGAGGTAAGAGGATCGTCATGAGTTCAAGGCCACCCTGAGACTACATAGTGAATTCCAGGTCAGCCTGAGCTACAGTGATACCCTACCTCAGAAAATCAAAAACAACAACAATAACAATAACAACATAAGCAAATTAAAAAAAAAAGAAAGGTCTATACTACAACTAATGTCCACTAAATTAGAGGGCTTCCTTAACAACTGAGAACAAGACTCACCCATAATTCCACTAAATACAGAGAAGGGCACCATGATGTATTGCTGATAAAGGGAGAAATGATTATCATATAAAAATACTTTTGTCAGCTGGGCATGATAGTGCATACCTTTAATCCCAGCACTTGAGAGGCAGAGGTAGGAGGATTGCTGTGAGTTCAAGGCCAGCCTGGGACTACCAAATGAATTCCAGATCAGCCTAGGCCAGAATGAGGCTCTACCTGGAAAAAAACTTTTTTAAATTGCTATCATTTTTTTTTGTTTTTATTTTTATTTATTTGAGAGTGACAGACAGAGAAAGAGGCAGAGAGAGAGAGAGAGAAAAAAAGAGAGAATGGGCACACCAGGGCCTCCAGCCACTGCAAATGAACTCCAGATGCATGTGCTACCTTGTGCATCTGGCTTACGTGGGTCCTAAGGAATTGAGCCTCAAACCCAGGTCCTTAGGCTTCACAGGCAAGTGCTTAACCACTAAGCTATCTCTCCAGCCCTGTTGCTATTATTTTTGAAGCCCGGAGGGCCTGCTCACTAAGTATCACAGACTAGCCTCAAATTTGCCTCCCCAGTGTTCTCTGTAGATCTCTAGCCCTTCCCTTCCTCCCCTCCAGACACCCACATGTCAAAACCCCATAAATCTCTAGATCCACCAAACTCAACTTGGTGTTTTTTTTTTAAACAGGTACCCCCCGGCCCCCACACACTTTGTTTTCCTAATCTTGTAAGACAGCAAAACCATCTTCTCTGTGAACAAGCAGCAAGTCTCAGGTCCAGCTGGTGTGCTCCATCAACAATTCCCTCTGTGTCCCTAGTCTACTGTTTGATCCCAGGATCTCTACTTGGTTTTCCTGCCTAGACTACTTCAACTGTTTAAACACACCATAAAATTCACCTGTTTTAAATATAATATTTTTTTCTAAGGTCTTACTCTAGCACAGGCTGACCTGGAACTCACTCTGTAGCCCCAAGCTGACCTTGAACTCATCTTGATATCTTCTAGCTCAGCTCCCCACCCCAAGTGCTGGAACTAAGGCATGTACCACCATGCCCAGCTTAAGTGCACTATTTATTCAGAAGGTTTTAGTATATTCACAACATTGTACAACCATCACCACTATCTAAGAAACCCTATGTGTGGTTACTATCCCCTGTCACCCTGCCCCTGACACCCACCGATTCTTATGGATCTGACTAGTCTGACATTTCACACAAATGGGATCATTCAACATGTGGCATTTCATGACTCAACTTTTGCCCCAACCTGCACTCCATTCTAGTCCCAAATCTTCATAAAATACAATTCATGTCAGTCCCTCGCTTAAAATTTCTTAATAGCTCCTGGTTGACTGAGAAATAAAATTTATCTCCTTTTTTGTTGTTGCTGTTTGTTTTTGAGACAGGGCTTCACTATGTAGTCCTAGCTGGCCTCGAACTTGTGGTGATCCTCTTGCCTCCCGAGTGCTGGGGTTACAGGTGTATACCACCACTCCTGGCAGTTGACTATCTTTTATGTGCAGGAAAGCCCCTTGTAACCTGGCCTTGTCCAGTCAAACGATCTACTATTCTCTATTTTTGTCATTTAAACATTCAGTTTCCCAGACATACATACCTCTTCCACATTTTCCCCCTGTGGTTTCCTCTGCTTAAGATACTCTTTCAGTCTTTCTTACCTGTCATTTCTCTGTCTGTGCACTCACCCATCCATATGTAACTTCTTTTTTTTCTGGTGCTAAGGATAAAACCCAAGAAACTCTGTGCTGCTCAGTCACACTCCAGCTCTTTTACTACTGCTTGTCTCTTACACTACTCACACTCCCACTAATGATGTGGTGTTTCACATTTCCCAGGGCACCCTTATTCCACTGGGCTACAACAGTTTTACCTGTGTCCCTGTGAGCCCTTTAACTTCTAACTGAGAGTCACAGGCTACAGTGACTCTGCAGCTTGCAGCTTTCATCCAGATGAACTTAACAACCTGCTGACAGAGGGTCAATAATAATCTTGGAATTAACATCTGTCTGTGTGCACTCCATAACACCCAGCAGGAAATTGGCAATAAAGCAGCCCACAAGTTATAACCACAAACCTAAATTTTACAAGATAAATTTTACCAGATCTGCACATGACTGAGAAGTATGCCAAAAATGAACTCTTCCTAGAAAAAGCAGCAGGCAAAAACATTTTGGTTTGGTGGAGTTCCCTAAGAAAACAAAGAAGATTATTGTTTGACTTGCCAATAAGCTCATTAACTGATTTTGTTCCTGAAAAACTACACATAGAAGTTATGTTCTCGAAAGTATTTTTCATTTTTATACAAAATAAAACACATACAGGTACATTTAATACACCAATAGGCAGCAAGAAAAAAAAAATGCTGGGAACAAAGTACCTGTAGATAAACCTTCTTCACACCGGGCACGTAATCTGCAATGCGGCCAAAGAGAAGCCGTCCAACCCCTGAAGTGACGCCAATGCACATGAGAACCACTTCTTTATTCTTCTCATCCTGAAATCTCTCATTCACATGCTTCATCTGTGGAAGAGAAAGAAACCACATTAAATACAGTAGGGACAGCTGACAAAATTTGCAGCTGTGCATCAAATGGACTCTCCCAAATCAAAGTATTTCTAAAATTTGTCCTGTGATAATTTTCCAGAAGAACATATAAAGATAGCTTAACATGATTTAGCTTGCATCACAAGAACTGAGTTCTTGCTGGGTGTGGTGGTATCACAGCACTCTGGAGACTCAGGCAGGATTGCGAGTTCAAGGCCAATTTTGGCTACATTAGTGAGGTCCAGAAGCAACCTAGGTTACATGGCAAGACTCTGTTTCAGAAAACCAATGAAAAATGAGTCCTTACAATTGTTATTTTTTTAGGAAGTAGGCCAGCACACACTTACAATGATGCATTCATCAAAGGAAGAGAATGGGTCTTTGAATACATCACAAAACCATGGTCTCTCAAAGTCACCTGAGGACCTGGCATATCATCTGACCCTTCCAAGGCAATTAAAGGATCAGCTCTGGAGTCTTATTTTTCTAGGAGACCTGAACCATACTAATAATACCCTTTAAGTAGCATAGCAGAGCTTTCTACATGAAAGTGTTAGGTTCCCAAGTTACATATCTGTGAAACACAAACACATCAAGACCTGTTTGGTGCGGTTTTATACAGTGGTAAAATCTGAAGTCTCTGGAGAGTCTGACTGCTTCCATCCCTAGATAGCCCCATGACTCCAGTGTTCTTACTCTCTAGGGTCCTAGGGTCAAAGTTTCTTAACCTGTAAAATGGAAATGATAGTAGTATGGATTTCAAGGGTGTTGTAAGGAAGTGTAGTTCAGTGGTGAGGCACTTGCCTCACATGCATTTAGATCTGCGTTCAATCCCCAGCACAATATACAAAACAAAGAAACAAAAAAAACTCAGAAGAGTGTCTGGCACATAGCTAATTATCAGGTATTAATTCTAGCCTTTCTTTTAAAAGGGGCTGTTGCAGTCAGGTTCACATTACTGGTAGAAATCACCTGACCAACTATTGCGAAAGAGGTGGCAGAAAGAATGTAAGAGCCAAAGGAAGGATAGAACTCCTTATAACGTGCTCCCCCCAGACACAAAATGGCCTGGATTTCCATGACCTCACAGTGCCTGACACTACCTACATAAGACCATCATAATAGGAGGAAAAGCTCATGACATCAAAATAAAAGAGACTGATTGAGAGGGGGAGGGGATATGATGGAGAATGGAGTTTTAAAGGGGAAAGTGGGGGGGGGCATTACCATGGGATATTTTTATTATCATTGAAGCTGTTAATAAAAAAAAATTTGAGCCGGGCATGGTGGTGCATGCCTATAACCTAGCACTTGGGAGGCAGAGGTAGGAGGATCACCATGAGTTCAAGGCCACCCTGAAACTACATAGTGAATTCCAGGTCAACCTGAGCTAGAGTGAGACCTTACCTCGAAAAACCAAAAAAAAAAAAAAAAAAAAATTTTTTTTGCGAAAAAAAAATCACCTGACCAAAAGCAGCTTATAGGAAAAAGAGGTTTATTTTGGCTTACAGGCTCTAGAGGTAGCTCCACGATGGCAGGGGAAAACAATGGCATGAACAGAGGATGGACATCACCCCCTGGCCAACATAAGGTGGACAATAGCAACAGAGAGTGTGCCAAACACTGGCATGGGGAAGCTGGCTATAACACCCATAAGCCCACCCCCAACAATACACTGCCTCCCAGAAGCATTAATTTCCAATTGCCATCAGCTGGGGAACCTAGCATCCAGAACACAAGTTTATGGGGGAAACCTGACTCAAACCACCACATTCCATCCCTGGCCTCCATCAACTGGTAACCATACATGATGTAAAATGCAATGCATTCATCCAACTTTGAAACTCCTCATAGTTTTTATCAATTGCAATGTTGTTCAAACATCCCCGTAGTCTAAGATCTTTTAACTGAGCCATAATAACCAAAAAATCCCCCCAAAACCCAGAATGGCAATGAACAAATACACTGCAAAAGATGGCATTGGGCATAGCAAAGAAATATTCAGCCAATACCAGATTTAAAACAACCAAGGCATATTGCTGAAGACTCCACATACTTGGGCTGCAAGGCCACTGAGAAATCATGCTGAAACTGAGCTGATAACCTCCTCCATGTAGACCAGCTGAGAGAAAGCTGGAAGAAGACACTCTACATTTAGTTCAATGGGAGAAAAAGATACCACCAGTGAAGATACTCAACAGTGGACACTGCAAGCCTTATAATTGGCCAGCCAGGCCAAATGAGCCAATGGGTGCAATAATGGCACATCTGTCATGGTGGAAACCAACTGCCCTCCAATTGGACTAGAGGCCCGCTCCATGGGAGGGAATACATCCCTGATACTGAAAACTGAAAAAAGGGGTAGTCATGAGCTCTAGGGGTGTAACATCTGCTTATGTCTGGATAGATGTATATACTATGCTTAACAAACTTCCCAGTAAGTACTTCTCTTAATATTTATACCCTTATATTAATACTACTCTCACTTTGGGTAGAGAACCTCTCTTTTCAGATGGCAGTGACCTTGGGATGACTCAGAAGGTATCATAGAGCTGGAAAGAAGTGACTGGAGTATGGAGTAACATCTCGATCACACCTTCCAAGGCTCAGGGTCTAATGGGGAAAAGGTGGCGGAAAGAATGTAAGAGCCAAAGGAAGGGGAGGACTCCTTACAACGTCCTCCCTCCAGACATAAAATGGCCTGGATATCCATGACCTCATAGTGCCTGACACTACCTACACAAGACCATCATAAGAGGAGGAAAAGATCATGACATCAAAATGAAAGAGAGACTGATTGAGATGGGGAGGGGATATGATGGAGAATGGAATTTCAAAGGGGAAAGTGGGGGAAGGGAGGGTATTACCATGGGATATTTTTTATAATCATGGAATGTTAATACAAATTGAGAAAAAAAAGTAAAATAAAACCACCAGGGCAAACATCAAACTCTGTAACTTCAAGTCCA
The DNA here is from genome assembly GCA_036346955.1 of Dipus sagitta. Lineage (NCBI taxonomy): Eukaryota > Metazoa > Chordata > Mammalia > Rodentia > Dipodidae > Dipus > Dipus sagitta. The sequence continues at coordinate 35,855,707 of CM070775.1, forward strand.
ACAACTCTAGCCAGTGACAAATCTCCAAGTCCAATAATTCTAACCAGCAACAAGTCTCTGGCATTCCAATTCCGCCCTTCCAGCTAGGCTACTCACAGTCCTGGAAAACTTCATCGGGGCTGGCAGCTCTCCTTGGCAGCCATCTCATGGTCCCGGCATCTCCACTGGGTCTCATCTGCAATCCATGGTTCATTCTCATGGCCCCATGGGTTCTCCATGCAGGCATCCAGCAAACCTGCTTCACACTGCCCATGGCCATTTCCAAAACACAAGACCGTGTTGCAAACTCAATGACCCTCTCTTTACTGCATTTCTTATATGCCACAATACCAGGTATGGTGCCAATTTGTTAATCCAGGTGGGAATAAAGCAGACTTTGAAAAATAGGACACTCCTTGAGCAGTCAGGCCCTTTCAAAAGAGTACATTCCTTCTGTTGCCCCAGTGCAGGTCAGCTAGCCCAGTCTCAAAGGCTGTAATATCTCAATTGCAGCTGAACAGGCAATAGTTCACCCAAAGATTTTTCTTTCTGTGCCATATCCCTCTGCTCACACCAGCTCATTTCTACACAAAGCAACCCTGCACAACTTCTCAGGACCCAGCAAGCTTCCCACACAAACTGGTAGCCCAGCCCAGGCAAAGCTCTTTCTCACCCTCATAAGACAAACCTCACAGTCCATAGTTCTTACTGCATTCAGGCCTTTCAACTCTGCCCAGAATAGTCCATCAAGCTGTACTTACAGCACTGCAAGGCATCTCTTAGGCCAAGGTTTCAAATCCTTCCACATTCCTCTTGAAAATCAGCCCCAAAAGGCCAAAGCCACACAGTCAGGCGTCTAGCAGCAATCCCACTCCTTGGTACCACTTTACTGTTGCAGTCAGCTTTGCAATGCTGGTAGAAATCACCTGACCAAGAGCAGCTTGTGGGGAAAAGAGGTTTATTTTGGCTTACAGGCTCGAGGGGAAGCTCCACGATGGCAGAGGAAAACGATGGCATGAGAAGAGGGTGGACATCACCCCCTGGCCAGCATAAGGTGGACAATAGCAAGAGGACAGTGTACCAAACACTGGCATGGGGAAACTGGCTATAATACCCATAAGCGCACCCCCAACAATGCACTGCCTCCAGGAAGCATTAATTTCCAGTTGCCATCAGCTGGGGAACGTAGCGTCCAGAACACTTAAGTTTATGGGGGGACACCTGAATCAAACCACCACAGAGGCCTTTGGGGGAACCACTTGTTTGGGGTTTTTTCCTTCCACTTAAAGTCTATTTAAAATAGTGCCTAAGGCTGGAGAGATGGTTTAGTAGTTAAGGCATTTGCCTGCAAAGCCTAAGGACCAAGGTTCAATTCCCCAGTACCCACATAAGCGCTAGATGCACAGGGGGCATATGAATCTGTTTGTTTGCGGTGACTGGAGACCCTAATGTGCCCATTCATATTCTCTCCCCCCGCCGCTCTTTCTGTCTCAAATAAATAAATAAGTAAATCTAGATAAAATAGTGCCTATAGTAACCTCTGGGCTGTAGATAGCCAGTAAGCATATTTTGTTATTTTCCCATAACACAGTCCCTTACACTGAGTTCTGGATATCATCAAGTTAATATTTCCCCTGGGATCAATACCACATGATTCTAATATGGCAGTAGCAGAATTCTAGATGGTAGCTTCCTCCTTGAGATACTTCCATTTAACTTCCCCCCCCACTTTTAAAACCCATCTGAGCATCTCCATACACCTCACCTTCACATCCTCACATACCTCACCTGTGTATCTTCTCACCATCTCATTTATTTCCTCCTCTGAAGATTGGTAATTATTCTAACTTATCTATTTTCACACTGGTCTAGCATAATCCTGCTAAATATGACTTTAATCTTATCAATCCCTTCATTCAAATTTGCCCTCTGGTACTCAGAGCACTCTACAACTTATTGCTAATCTATCTTTGTACTTCAGTGACTACTGCTTGGTTGTGCAGTAGAATATTCCAATGTCTCCAGGAGTGCTGTGAAGAAAAGATGTGTGTGCAGTTGAAAGCAAAGGCATACCTACAGTTGATTGCTACTAACAATGTTGCCAATTCTACATCCCAGCATCAAAAAAGAAAATCAGAAATCTGGATTTTCTGCAGAAGACTGGCACCTAACTTAAATTTAGAAGTGTATGATATAACCCTGCAAGAGCCAAACAGAACATGCCTTCAAATGGCATTAGGCCAGCTTTGACCTCAGCCCAGTAGAACAGGTTCATACACAGTGTTACTTCAACATCCAAGTGAGTTCTTACTCTGCTACATTTCTGCTGCCTCTTCGATGCTCTTAAGACTTTCTACTTGCTTGCTGTTGCCTAAAGCTGTCATTTGGCACCTTCACTACTAGATGTTCCTGCCCAGCCTCGCTGGCTTCTCTGTACACTCTTGGGTAACCTCTTCCATGCTAAACTAGCCATTATCCACCCACCTGTTTGAAAAACACCTCAAGTCATCATGCTCCATGCTAAACTCACCTCCCCCTTATAACGTGCCTTCTACCCATTTTAGTTAACATTACTGGTCTACCCACCCAGCAACCATATAAGGTTACTCTGGTTCCTCTCCTCAAATCACAATGCTTTCACCTGCCCAATCACTCACACACACTTCCTTTAGTCTCTTCCCTATGTTGCTTGAGTTCAAGTTCTTGTCACTCCTTACCTGGATCACTGTACTCCTCACATGCATCTTACTTGAGCCCCCACTCCTAAATTTCCTCAATTCAAAATTTGATATTTCCTCAAGGCTCACAGCCTTTAGAGGAAAATTCAAACTTCCGGTTTCACAAAGGCCTATCTTGTTTTGTAGCTTGCCACCGCGCCCCCCCCCCCACCTCCTTGAGCCCCTTGTCTTAGAGTCTTCTGCCTGTCTCTCATCCTCTGGACACTATCATGCGTTCTGTTTAGAACAAAGCATGACTCTGGGAAAAGCTAATATTTCTAAGTAAAAAAAAAAAATCACATGGGTAGAGATATGGAACTGTTGAACAGATTTTTTAAAAATATATTTAACCTATTTCGTTAGTCAACATAAAGCTTATACTGAGTCCACTATTCAAGGGTACTATTTTTAGATCAGCTGTTTAAAGTTAACTTTACTGGAAGCAAGGAGTGTTCAAGAGGTATAACTCAATGGTAGAATATATGCACAGCATCCAAGAAACTCTAGGTTCAATCCCTAACACCAATAAACACCTTTTTTTTTCTTTTTCCTTTTTGCCAGTCTTACTACATGTAGCTCAGCCTGGCATCAAACTCTTGGTCCTCTTCACTTGACCATGGCTGTAAATTCACACTTTATCTGAATGTGTAAGTATCTTCAGGACAGGAATCAGTCTTTTATTGTGTTCTCAAACAAGTTCAGTCTAGAAGGGACTGGTGAAGTCTTGCTGATTTCACATCTCAAACACCACCTGTTTCTGAAATGTTTTTCTATCATTTAGGCAACAACTTTTGCTAAGTACAGATGCTATTTTTACTATTTTGATATGCAAACATAACGAAGAATTCATATCCTAGAACATGTGCCCATTCTATATCCACAACTCAAAGAAAAATCAAACTATTTCAGCTTCTCTTTCTCTAACCAGCCAGAACTCAAATCAATGGTGGGACTCCTCTGAATAGATGACAAGCTCTTGACCAGCCACTGCAGGCCTCCACATGCATGTGCACACACATATGTGCCCATATGCTTATAAACATGTAGACATGCATGCAAACAATACTACACATGAACATTTTAAAAAGTATATTTGTTTTAAGTATATCTGAACCATACAGTCTTTTTTCTTTTCAAGTGTTGGCTATGTCTTTTTCATTTTTTAAAACTTTTTGATGACCTCCATTCATAAACACAATGTACCCTGATTATAATCCCCTCCCACAGTCCTTCTTTATCTTCCCTCCTCTCCCCTGCATCCCCTTCTTCTTTCCAACTAGGTACTCTTCTCAATTTTTTTCATTTTTATTTTTTGGAGTTTTTCAAGGTAGGGAGGGTCTCACTCTAGCTTAGGCTGACCTGGAATTCACTCTGTATTGTCAAGATGGCCTGGAACACATGATGATCCTCCTACTTCTGCCTCCTGAGTGCTGCGATTAAAGGCATGCACCACCACGCCCGGCTTCATTTTGGTTTTTTGAGACAAGGTCTCACACTATCTTTGGCTGGCCTCAGACTTGCTATGTAAATGAGGCTGGCTTCACATTGATGGCAATCTTCCTGCCTCTGTCTCCCAAGTGCTGGGATTACAGGCACACAGCACCATGTCCAGATAGGATAGGTGGTGTGGTAGTTTGAATAGATGGCCCCCAATATATTTCAGTTGTTTATTTGTTTGTAGTTTGCATCTGCAGACACCTGGCTGGAGGCAATGTCACTGGGTGGATCTTAAGGTGTGGTGGTGGGTTTCAGATTTCAATCTAAAGATATGCAAAGTGTGCCTAGCAGGAGTTCCTGAAGTGTGCTGTGGCTTTTGGCTTTTGGCTTTAGGCTTGTGCTTCTCTCTCTCTCTCTCTGCTTGGTCCTGTGAAGGCAGGCCAACTTCTTCTGCCATTATGGAACTTCCCCTGGATCTGTAAGCTTCAATAAATATCCCTTCCTCCATAACTGTGCTTGGTCTGGAAGTTCATCTCAGCGAACCTGAAGCTGTCTGCTACAGGTGGATTTTTAGAAAAACCTCTAAACTACATGCAAATGACAGGTAAAAGGCTCACGCTACTAATCTCTGGTGTGAACATCAGTGAGTAGAAATAGTAAAAAGTAGTAAACTGAAGCCAGTTTGAATTCCAGAATCACTGAAAATGTTGCATGGAATTTATCAGCCCAATTTGAACATGACATATAAGGTTTGCAGATGCCTGCTCCCCTGCATCCCCAGAATTCAGTGTAGAAAATGAAGTGAGTGTACCTGTCCACCACTTTCTTTTTTCACATGTGGAGGCAGGGCTCAGCATTTAGTGTTTTCCTCAATCACTTTCCACCTTAATTTTGAGACAGTATCTCTTGCTGAACCAAGATCTCACCAATTTAGCTAGACTAGCTCACCAGCAAGCCCAGGGATCCTCCTGCCTCTGCCTCCCCATGCTGGGATTACAAGTGTGAGTCACTACCTAAGCATTTACATGGGTACAGGAGAACTGAACTTGGGTCCATATGTTTATATGGCAAGCACTTTACTCACTGAGCCACCTCCCTAGCCCTTTAATTGATTTTTGAAACAGGCCCAAATTGGCCTTGAATTCCCAATCTTCCCACCTCCTGAATGCTAGGAATCTTGGCATGCCTACCAAGACCAGATAAGCATTTAAAAATATTTTTTGTTTATTTTTATTTATTTGAGACGAGAGAGAGAGAGAGAATGGGCGTGCCATGGCCTCTAGCTGCTACAAACGAACTCCAGACACATGTGCCCCTTGTGCATCGGCTAATGTGGGTCCTGGGGAATCAAGCCTCGAACGTCCTTAGGATTTATAGGCAAGCACTTAACCACTAAGCCATCTCTTCAGTCCTGGATAAACATTTTAATTTGTGTGTAAATGAAGCGTTCTGCATATAATGGCACATGTGCGGATGTCAGAGGACAACCTCAAGACTCTCACTTTCCACCCTGTTGGAGGGTCTCTCTTGTTCACGACTACATATGCTAGCTAGGCTAACTGTCCTGCAAGTTTTAGGATTCTCCTATATGTCACTCCTCTCACTGTAGGAGCACTAGGATTATAGAAGAGGTGGGGGGAAGAGAGAGGGGGAGAAGAAAGAGAGGGGAAAGGGAGGGAGAGAAGGAAGGAAGGAAGGAAGGAAGGAAGGAAGGAAGGGAGGGAGGGAGGGAGGGAGGGAGGAAGGAAGGAAGGAGAGAGAGAAAGAGAGAGAGAGAGAAAGAAAGAAAGAGAGAGAGAGAGAGAGAAAGAAAGAAAGAAAGAAAGAAAGAAAGAAAGAAAGAAAGGAAGAAGGAAAGAAAGAAAGAGCGAGCAAGCAGAGCAAACTCAAAAAATGATTAGGGCTCCTTTAAAAAAAAAAGTACATTTGCAAGAGAGTAGAAAGCCTGCCAAAGAGAGTGGTTAATGGATAATCTCAGAATTAGGTGCAAAGCAAAACTTTACACTACCCTTCCACTTCAAAGTTGGATCAACAGAAATCTGTTAAATGAGGCTTAGCTTTTTTTCCCTTTCTTAAAAAAAAGGAAACTAAGAAGGAAAAGTAAACTAAAATAAGTGGGACATTCTTTAGGGAGTCTGTCCTAAGCACTATAAACCAGCTAGCCAAGCAAGGCCATGGAAGACACTACCTCAAGAATTTGTGTACATCAGTTAAGTCTTTTACACCAGAAGAGTGAAAGACTTCAAGGATATTGTTAGTCATGGACTAGATAAGCCTCAACATGTCATGTGTTTGCTACCTGTGCTCTGAGACTAAAACACAGACATGCTGGGAGGGAAGTACTTCTTTGCCTGAAGTATTTTTTAGGACGATCATCATTGGGCAGCCCAGCAGCTCTGTTCTCTTGTGATCAAACTACATGCTACAGGTACCCACAGCCTCCTCCGCAACTGACCAGATGGAAAGCAGACCTTTGGCCTAACTAGACTCTAGGAGGCATGGAAGCTAGTTCTGTTTGCTTTTTCAAACATTCAGTCTTTCTTTCCATTTCATTAGTGGGTTTCTATGGCATTAATGGTGCCACACAGCACTGCTGCAACGTGGAAACAGGATTGAAGTCTCTGGAATGAAAGTTTACTAGCCACCAAGAGACAAAGAAAGAAGAGCTCCAAAGGAAGAGACAGCTGATGGTCTGAAAAGCCTTCAAAATATCCTTTATTATTTATCCCTTTCTAGTTTTTACCAAAAAAGAATCATGTCATGTAAATTTTAAAAGTCACATGTATGTACATACATTACACCTTTTACAGAGCACTGCTTAGATAAGACACAGATTTAGTAAAATTTCTAAAGTAATTAAATAAAACCAATTTAGATCTAGATGCTAGTACAAACAACCTTCAATTTTATTGCACAGTTGTAGCTCAGTGGCAGATTACTTGCCTAGCATGTACAAGTCTCTGGGTTCCATTCCAGCAATGTGAATAAGAAACCTGAATTTTTTAGAATTTTAAGGTAGAGTTCATCTTAAAGCAGAATACAAAGGGTTAAGAATTTAGGTAACTTAAAGTTTTTACCATTAATAACTTCTGGGCCAGATATATTTTGAGTTTCCAACCCCCCCCAAAAAAACCCTCTGGCTGAATGTGGTAGCTCACACTTGTAATCCCAGCTCTCAGGAGGCTCAGACAGTAGGATCTCATCATGTTCTGTGTTTGTCTGGACAGAGCAAGACCCTGTCTTAGAGAAAAATTTCTATTTTTTCCATGAATAATAAAGGTGTTTAATCTATTGACTTATTTAAATTTTTATTAATTTCACTTAAATCTTACTGTGAGACTGCCCGGCTAGCTCAGTCGGTAGAGCATGAGACTCTTAAATCTTATTGTGAGAGTCAGACATGATGGCACATGCCTTTAATCCCAGCACTCGGGAGGCAGAGGTAGGATGATTGCCATGAGTTTCAGGCCACCCTAAAACTACACAGTGAATTCCAGGTCAGCCTGGATTAGAGCGAGAACCTACCTCCTCTGGTTTTGGACAATGGGACACTCAGGAGCCATAGGTAGTTGTTAGAAAATTTTCAGTGCCAGGGATGGGATACCTCCAGTGAGTTGTTGGCCAGGGAGGTTCCTGATGCCTCCAAAACATTATAGGCCATTGCCGAGGCCCTTGGTTTCCCACCAGGAATAGATGGTAAGACCCTATTGCTGAAGACTCCACATACTTGGGTGGCAAGGCCACTGAGAAATTCTGCTGGAACTGAGCTGATAACATCCTCCATGTAGACCAGCTGAGAGAAAGCTGGAAGAAGACACTCTACATTTAGTTCAATGGCAGAGAGATACCACCAATGAAGATACTCAACAGTGGATACTGCAAGCCTCATAATTGGCCAGCCAGGCCAAATGAGCCAACGGGTGCAATAGTGGCACGTCTGTCATGGTGGAAACCAACTGCCCTCCAATTGGACTGGAGGCCCGCTCCATGGGGGGGAAATACATCCCTGATACTGAAAACTTAAAACAGGGGTAGTCATGAGCCCTAGGGGTGTAACATCTGCTGATGTCTGGAAAATGTATATACTATGCTTATCAAACTGCCCAGTAAGCACTTCTCTTAATATTTATACCCTTATATTAATGCTACTCTCACTTTGGGTAGAGAACCTTCTCTTTTCAGATGGCAGTGACCTTGGGATGACTCAGAAGGTATCATAGTGCTGGAAAGAAGTGACTGGAGTATGGAGTAACATCTCGATCACACCTTCCAAGGCTCAGGGTCTAATGGGGAAAAGGTGGCGGAAAGAATGTAAGAGCCAAAGGAAGGGGAGGACTCCTTACAACATCCTTCCTCCAGACATAAAATGGCCTGGATATCCATGACCTCATAGTGCCTGACACTACCTACACAAGACCATCATAAGAGGAGGAAAAGATCATGACATCAAAATGAAAGAGAGACTGATTGAGATGGGGAGGGGATATGATGGAGAATGGAATTTCAAAGGGGAAAGTGGAGGGAGGGAGGGTAGCACCATGGGATATTTTTTATAATCATGGAAAATGTTAATAAAAATTAAGAAAAAAAAAGGAAAAAAATCTTATCATGAAAAGTTTCTTTCTTGGGGTCCATTCTTTCGTGTGTGGTCGTGTGTGTGTGTGTGTATGTGTGCACACATGCACACATGCACACACACATTAGGTGTATATGTGTGAGTGCAAGCACTTTGTTGACTGAGCTATCTCCCAGCCCTAATTCAGGCTCTTTTGAGGTCTCATGTGTTTCCACATTGTGCATTTATCAAAACGAGAAGAATATACTCTATAAACTTCTTCATGGATTTTCTAGTGATTAAAGTCATCTACTGACTAAACGTACATATAAATCACTAAGTGTGGATTATGGAGATGCTAATCGATAGCTAAATTACATGAAGTTAGCAAAGTAAACAAATGTACCAGCTTGTCAGATAAGCTTAAATTTTACAAGCTTAAAATAAGCTTCATCTTAAAATAGGAAAGAATAAAATCAAAATGCATTTCCTAAATCACTAGGATTTTGGGAAATGATGACTTTACTTATATAATGATCCTGGCAGTAGTAACAATGAGCAGGTATTTTATAAATTCTCAAGATTAGTTCTATTTCTTCTTGAACAAGGAAATCTGTACATGCATGATGGTTTATTAAAGTCTTGATTTATTCATCTAGTTTAAGGATTAGTTGATTTGTTTGTTTGTTTGTTTTTGTTTTTGTTTTTTTGAGGTAGGATCTCACTCTAGCCCACGCTGATCTGGAATTTACTATGTTGTCTCAGGGTGGCCTCTAACTCATAGCGCTCCTCCTACTTCTGCCTCCCAAGTGCTGGGATTAAAGGTGTGCGCTGCCACACTGGGGGAAAAAATTTATTTAATTTTATTTGAGAGACATATAAAGTGGGGAAGAGAGAGAGAGAATATGGGTGCACCAGGGCTTTTAGCCATGATGAATGAACTCCAGATGCATGTGCCACCTTGTGCATCTGGCTTACATGGGTCCTGGGGAATCGAACTTGGGTCCTTTGTATTCGCAGGCAAATGCCTTAACTGCTAAGTCATCTCTCCAGCCCTGGTTTAATGGCTTTTTAAGAAAAATAAAGAAATTAGGATATTGGATTTTTTAGGTGCTTTTTGTTCTGACACAATGTCTTGCTATGTAGTCCAAGCTGGCATTGAATCATTTTTGATCCTGCCTCAGCTTCCTGAGTGCTAAGAACTACAGGCATGTGCCACCATGCCTGGCTTTCTAGAACTGTTTTTTTTTTTTTTTTTTCCAACTGAAATTCCATACCCATTAAATAGTAACTACCCCTCCCCTTTCTCCTGGAAACCAACATTTTATATTTATACCTATGAATTTGACTATTCTTGGTACTTCATCTAGGTGAATCATAGAGTATTTGTCCTTTTGTTGCTGGCTTATTTCACTGAGCATATCGTATCAAGCCTCATGTATGCTATAGCATATATCCAAAGCATTGCCTTCTTTTATTTCTCCTTGATGTTACAAGTGCAAGTTTTTGATTTTTTTAACATTATGTGTAGGGGCTGGGGATGTAGCTCAATTGATAGAGTGCTTGCCTAGCATGTACAAAGCCCTGGGTTGGATCCTTGGCACTACATAAACAGGACATGGTGGCATAGGCCTGTAAATCCCAGCACTTGAGAGGCAGAGGCAGGATCAGAGGTTTAAAGTCATCCTCAGCTACACAGTGAGTTCTAGGCAACCCTAAAATACATGAGACTCTGTCTCAACAACAACAAAACCCAGTATGTGTACAGGTAGGTTTTATTATTTAGTCATGTTACTGGGGAGAGAAAAAGAGGCAGTGGGCAAGGCACACGCCTCGAGCATCATGAGCTGCTGTGAAGGTGAAAGAAAGAGAGCTTGAATAACACCTCATGAGCAAAGTGTGGGGCCAGGGACTGAGGACTGGGGAAGAGAACACACAACAGAGAAAAATAGTTATGCTTGGACATCAACAGGAAGCTTAGAATTTTCCTCTGAACAAAAACTGGCAAGAAAGGCCAGGAATCGTGAGAAGTCCTGGAGGCAGGAACATAGGAAAGAAAACTAATTACTCTCATATAAACAGAAAGAACAGTTAAGTAGGGTCAAGGACACTTGACTTATGCTCTGAAGACTAGAATGGATCATTAATTCAATCATTAATATATAACAGCAATTTATTGTTTTGATTTTTGTGGGTCTGTTCATTTGATTGGCTGGTTTTTCAAGGTAGGGTCTCACTCTAGCCCAGGCTGACCTGGAATTCACTATGTAGTCTCAGCCTGGCCTCAAACTCACAGCAATCCTCCTACCTCTGCCTCCCGAGTGCTGGGATTAAAGGTGTGCACCACCACTCCTGGCTATTTGTTTGTTTTGAGACAGGGTTTACTATGTGGCACAGGCTAGCCTTGAACTTGTAACCCTCTTCTCTCAGCTGCTTGAGTGCTGGCATTACAGGTATATGCCAACATGTCTGGCAGTCCAGCAGCATTTTATATTCCACATGTGTGTTTGGGCCAAGAGGAGCACAGGCATCTTAGTTACCTTGCTGGTCTATGGTTACTCTGGGGTACTCCTTCTGGAAGTTAGAAGGTGTGAGGTCCAAGAGCATTATTTCACTTCAGCAGGGCTGTGTATCTTTTCCAATTCATTTGTACTTCCTTATGTTGCTCCAAATTTGAAACCAGTCTACACCACTGAAGCACTCTTTTATTTCTATTGGTTAAGTTTTAAACCTCACCAGTCCTATGTTTATGTGACCTGAGAAAATCTCTTACTAACTTCTTTCTCTACAAAACAAACCCAAAACTTTTGTTGCCTTGGGGGCTGGGGAAACATGTTGAAAGAAGAAAAAACAAAAAGAAAGAAACCTTTGGAAAATCCAAGTTATTGTTAAAATATAATCCTTGGGCTGGAGAGATGGTTTAGCAATTAAGGCACTTTCCTACAAAACCTAAGGACTGAGGTTTGATTCTCTAGTAACCCACATAAGCCAGATGCACAAGGTGGCACATGCATCTGGAGTTCATTTGCAGTAGCTAGAGGCCCTGGTGTGCCAATTCTCTCCCTCCCTCCCTACCTCTCTCTCTGCCTCTTTCTCTCTCAAAATAAAATCCTCATAAGTAGAAAAATTAGTAGTCCTTGTACTTCAGCAGCACAACCAGCCTATCAGCCCATGTGAGCTCTGTCCATAAAAATCAAACAAGCTGGGTGTGGTGGCGTACTCCTTTAATCCCAGTACTCAGGAGGCAGAGGGAGGAGGATCACTGTGAGTTTGAGGGCAGTCTGGGACTATAGAGTGAGTGGCAGGTCAGCCAGGGCTACAGTGAGACCCTACCTTTTGTTTTAAACACAAAAACAAAAAAATCAAATAAGCATGAGGCTCAGGCATGGACAGGACAGGTAGAGGTGATGCCAACCCCACTGGTATGGAAGTCCATTCTCCGTTGTTGTCTGTTTGCCTGCCTGCCTTCCTTCCTTCCTTCCTTCCTTCCTTCCTTCCTTCCTTCCTTCCTTCCTTCTTTCTTCTCTCGCTCTCTCTTTCTTTCTTTTTTTTAACCATTTCTTGAGGTGTACAGACAATTCTCCACTACATTCCCCAAGGTATTTCATGACAAATACAGTTTTCACCAGCTTTTCCCATACTTACATTGGGTTGAACAAAACTATACTATTACATTGTCTCTGTTAAAATTGTATATTTAAAAACACATGTGGGAATTCTTTTTTCCTCTACAAATTTTAAATCTTTTAGAAGTTGGTACTACTTTCTAGGAAACCATGCATCATTTCCTTTCTTTTCCTTTTTTAAGGTAGGGTCTCACTCCAGCCCACTATGTAGTCTCTGGCTGGCCTCGAATTCATGATGACCCTCCAACCTCTGCCTCCCAAGTGCTGGAACTTAAAAGCATGCACCACCATGCCCGGTCCATGCATAATTTCTAAAAACTATTATTGAAACAGCTACAATTTTTTTTTTTTGACTAAGTGTAATTCGGGACACATGACAAACTTGTCCTGCCTCACTAAAAGCAACAGATTTGTTTTAATCTATCTATAAGTGAACCATTTGCTAGTTTTCTCATGAATTATGTTTTCTTTTCTGTCTTTCTATACTTGTGAATTCCTTTGCTCTTCAAAATACTCTTTTTAAAAAATCCCAAGCCTAGCTTGTTGTGATGAATGCTCCCTAAATATCTAACTTCACCTCAAGTAAGAGAATGCTGGTGAACACTGCCTAAGTCATTAAACTAAAACAACAACAAAAAACAAAGGGCAAATTGTCACTAACCTGAAGTCAAATTGCAGCAGATGTTGAGATCTGAAGGGAAATAAATGCAAGATTAGAAAAGCTAGAAAAGCAAGGAAAGCATAGATCCCATTGAGAAAAAAAAAAAAAAAACCTGAAGGATATGGAGACAAAGTGAAAGAGATCATTTACGTAACAACCCTGTGAGAACTGAGCAAATCACTCTGAGAACAGTTAATGTATATGAAGAAAAACAATGCTTGGTCCCAGTGACAACGCATATAAGCATTTTGAATTTTCAAAACACAGATATTAACATAACACACCACGAAAAAATATAGCTGATAAAAATTTTAACTGTTGGCTGGTCTTAAAGACAGACTACAGATAATCTATGTATGTGACGGGCTTCCTATGTTTCTAACTACCTAATACTTCACTACCTGTGCTTACTGTCACCTCAAAGAGGACGTCCCTGACTGCCCAAACTAAAGGTATCTCCCATGAGAGAGACGCTATCTGTTATTGTCCTGCCTGCCCATATCTAGAATGCCCATGGCACACAAAGAAACATAGCAGTTATCAAATGAGTGAATGCTTGAGTCTGTTCAGCTAAGTTACATTACAGTAAGGTACACACGGGTACAAGCAAAGGCAGTGGCAGATGGAAGATGTCTGCCTCTTCCTGCTTCTCTCTATTTCAAATAAATAAACAAAATTTAAAAAAAGAAGTGGAAGAGAGATAAGAGAGAGATGAATATCAAAATACATTATATGAATTATCAAAAAATAAATAAAAGAACAGGGCTCTTGTCAGAGTGACAAAGCACCCTCCTAAATGAGTTAGCCACGATTAAATGAAAAAATAATTTGGGCTTAACGATTAAGGAAGTTTGCCTGCATAGCCAAAGGATCCTGGTTCAACTCTCCAGGACCCACATAAGCCAGATGCCCAAGGTGGCATATGCATCTGGAGTTTGTTTGCAGTGGCCAGAGGCCCTGGTGCGCACATTCTCTCTCTCCCTCTCTCTGCCTCTTTCTCTCTCTCTTTCAAATAAATAAAAATAATTTTTTTAAAAATATTTTATTTATTTATTTGAGAGAGATATACAGAAATAGGCAGGTAGACAGAGAGAATGGGCGTGCCAGGGCTTCCAGCCACTGCAAACGAACTCCAGATGCATGCGCCCCCTTGTGCATCTGGCTAACGTGGGTCCTGGGGAATCGAGCCTCGAACCGGGGTCCTTAAGCTTCACAGGCAAGCACTTAACCACTAAACCATCTCTCCAGCCCAAATAAATCTTTTTTAAATAATAATTTTACTCCCCTAATAATCCCATTTTCACATGTGCACATTTATAAGTTAGGCTATATGATAAGCTTCAGCTTCTATTTTCTTGCCCATGGACATTCTTGGATGTTACACTTGGTTCTATCACATTTATGTGAGGCTTCTGGCAAACAGCTTAACTTTCTGTACCTTCATTCTGATTCCTGTCAGCAGCAGCAACAGTCAATCCTGTTATTGTTAACACATTTCCAGAAGGTATCTAAAGACCTCTGAAGAAGATCCAGCTGAAGTCCTGCTAGACTGTGCACCAGTTTTGCAACCCTGAGCCAACAGCCTTACCCACCCTGCTTCCTCTCTGCTAAGTGGAAGCACAGATACTGCCCATCCCACAGGAAGTAAACCACATGTTAGTAAAACTAGGGCTAAAAAAGAAAATGTGAGCCGGGCATGGTGGCGCATGCCTTTAATCCCAGCACTCGGGAGGCAGAGGTAGGAGGATCACCGTGAGTTCGAGGCCACCCTGAGACTACATAGTGAATTCCAGGTCAGCCTGGGCCAGAGTGAGACCCTACCTCAAAAAAACCAAAAAAAAAAAAAAAAAAAAAAAAAAAAAGAAAATGTGTAAATGACTAACAAGCAATGTTTCCTTTGTCTGAAAGAAACTGTTGTTTAAAGTAAACTCCAGCATGGCTTTGTAGACAGAACAGCCAAATGTTAACTGGTCTCTGAAGCCTCTTACCATTTTATGCCAAGAAGCCATTCCAACGTCTGCTGGTGTCTGGCTAAATGTATATACTATGCTTATCAAACTGCCCAGTAAGCACTTCTCTTAATGTTCATACCCATATATTAATGCTACTTTCACTTCTGGTTAGAGAAACTTCTCTTTTCAGATGGCAGTGACCTTGGGATGACTCAGAAGGCATCATGGTGCTGGAAAGAAATGACAGAGGTGTGCTGAGTACTGCAATATCTCTATCACACCTTCCAAGGCTCAGGGTGTATTGTGGAAGAGGTGGCAGAAAGAATGTAAGAGCCAAAGGAAGGGGAGGACTCCTTACAACGTGCTCCTCCAGACACAAAATGGCCTGGATATCCATGACCTCACAGTGCCTGACACTACCTACACAAGACCATCATAATAGGAGGTAAAAGATCATGAACTCAAAATAAGAGAGAGACTGATTGAGAGGGGGAGGGGATATGATGGAGTATGGAGTTTCAAAGGGCAAAGTGGGGGGAAGGGAGGGATATTGCTTACAATTATGGAAGTTGTCAATATAAATAAATAAATAAATGAATAACCCTTTTCTGTTCAGACTTAAAAAAAAAAAAAAAAAGCAGCAGCAGCAGCCATGGCTGCAGGTGGCAACTTTATACCTCCAAATTGAACCTTTTTCCAGTCAGTGTGTTATAAGAGTATATAAGCTTCCTGTTTATAAGTAAGGGGATGGGACAGAAAGGAAAATGGACCTGGAAAACTAGGAGGTAATAGCCCTGGAACTTTCCTTGGGTGCTCCTTGGGAGCACATAGGAAAGTCAGTGTTCCTTCTGTTCTGTTCTCCTCAGAGCTGCTGGTTGCACGAGCCTCTTCAAAGAGAACTTGGGAGAGACGGTTGAATCAATATAAATGTACTCTCAGGTGTTTATGCAACTATCTCCACTGACCAGTGCAAAGATAGGCAAAAGCCAAAAAATCATGAAGGACCTCATGAGCACAATTTAAGTTCCTCAAACTTGAACAAACTTTGATGCTAATCCAAGGATGAAGGATAAACAGATAACCATATTACAGTTCTAACTTGTTACTCTTCAGAAGTATGCTACTCTTATCAAAGGGAACTGAGATATTTGGGCTGGAGGGATGGCTTAGCAGTTAAGGTGTTTGCCTGCAAAGTGTAAGGACCCAGGTTCAACTACCCAGAACCCATGTAAGTCAGATGCATATGGTAGGGCATGCATCTGGAGTTCATGTGCAGTGGCTAGAGGCCCTGGCACGCCCATTATTTCTCTCTCTCCCTTTAATAATAAGTAAAATTAAAACGGGGGTGATAATATGGCTCAGTGGTTAAGATACCTGCCTGCAAAGTCTAATGATCTGGGTTTGATTTCCCAGTACCCCCGTAAGGCCAGATGCACAGAGTGATGCATGTGTCTAGAGTTCATCTGCAGTGACTAGAGGCCATGGCAAGCCTGTGCTTGCTCGCTCTCTCACTCTCTCTCTATTTATTGCAGATAAATAAAGTATTTTTTGAAAGTTAAAACTCACATACATAAATACAAGGCAAAAAATTCTAATGATGAGCTGGCGGGATGGCTTAGAGGTTAAGGTGTTTGCCTGCAAAGCCAAAGGACCCAGGTTTGATTCCCCAGGACCCATGTAAGCCAGATGCACAAGGGGGCACATGTGTCTGGAGTTTGTTTGCAGTGGCTAGAGGCCCTGGCATGCCCATTCTCTTCCTCTCCCTCTTTCTTTGTCAAATAAATAAAAACAAAAAATACTTTTAAAAATACTGATGAAATTATGTACTAATAAGAGAAGACCAGTTTTCCAACACATTGGTTCTTTAGGACCCTCTCAGGAGGCTAATGCACAATCAGAGAAACTCAAAATGTGCCTTTGAAAGTCAAGCTGTTTACTTGTGTCCATTTTCTTATAAAAGCTATTTGTTATTTGAAAACAGGATACACCTTGCTATATATTTACACGTGTGCATTTTTGCTTCTCTATGCTGAATGCACTGCAGAACACAAACTGAACATGAAACCCTGCATGGTTCATGTCCTGCTTGTCCCAGATTGTGAAAAGTAACTTTGGCCCTCATTTTCTCATGTTCACAATATACTAGAGATCAAGGAAGAAGACTCAGGGACTAGAAACAAGGCAGCAGGTCTTCTTACTTCGACATTAGCACTATGTTGATCTCTTTCAGTCTTCTCCCTGGTTGCAAAGCAAGCTCTAAGTGCCAGCAAAGCTCGTCTTTGCCTCCACACTGATTTGAGAAAAAAGAATTTTTGCAAGGCAAATAAGCCTTTGGTGTAGCATCAGTGTGGCTGGGAATAGCAGCTCCACTCTCCATCTCTGAGGCAACCTGATGAAGGAACAGCAGGCTACTTCATTAAAAGAACCTAGGATTTACCCCATGTCTGAGATACATGTTCAAAAATACAGCTCTTAGCACAACTTGGCTTCCCAGAGTCTCTCCTTTAGTTCTGCACTACTTCCCTGAGCCTGTCCCTTAGTGCTGCATTACCATACTTAGTATGTGCACGACTGTGACATTCAGATGAAGGTTTTATAAAAACGCGTGGCACAGGGTCAGCTCTCAGCAAATCTTACCTGACCTCTTCCTCTAAGGAAGCTACAAAGAAATGGTAGCCTGCCTGTGGCCCTTACTGACTTGGTTAGCACTGTGCAGTCTGGTTGTGGGCAGCACCAGACATTACTCACAGTTACAAAGCATATTTTGAGGAACTAACTACATGTCCCTTTTATCAACGAGATGGTCTCAACCATAGTTTAAAAATACAATCTGGAAGCTGGGCGTGGTGGCACACGTCTTTAATCCCAGCACTTGGGAGGCAGAGGTAAGAGAATTGTCATGAGTTCGAGGCCGCCCTGAGACTACATAGTGAATTCCAGGTCAGCCTGGGCTACAGTGATCGATATGTATGTATGTATGTATGTATGTATCAATGTATAAAATTTGGGCCTGGAGGGATTGTTTAGTAGTTAAGGCATTTGCCTGCAAAGCCATAGGACCTAGGTTCGATTCCCCAGGACCCAAGCAAGCCAGATACACAAGGAGGTGACACATGCGTCTGGAGTTCATTTGCAGTGGCTGGAGGCCCTGGCATGCCCATTCTCTCTCTCTCTCTCTCTCCCCCTCTCAAAGAAATAAAAATAACTTTTTAAAAATATGTATTCCCATTACAAATAGACTTGGGTTCTACTTATTTGCACTGTTAACAGGCAAATGATTTGTCATTAATCTTATATCACTTAAATGGGATTTCTCTACTAGGTCAAAGTTTCTTTTGAGAGCTATCTACCTCAAAACCAACTCAGTTATGCATGTTTTTAAAATATTTTATTTATTTGCAGGGAGGGGAGAGAGAGAATGGGTGCACCATGGCCTCTAGCCACTGCAGACAAACTCCAGATGCATGTGCCACTTTGTGTATCTGGCTTTACACAGATACTGGGGAATTGAACCCGGGTAGTCAGGCTCTAAAGGCAAGCACCTTGACTGCTGAGCCATCTCTCCAGTTCCTTACCTGTATTTTATTACAAAAATTTTTTCTTTAAAAACAAGCTAAGTCCCAGATTCCCTGCTCCAGAAGGTGCATATGCTGAAAGGCAGCGAGACCCGAAGAGATAAACCATCCCTCACATCTCAGCCAAGGCCCAGGTGAAACCACAGAGGAACTGGGAAGACAAGCATGAGTGCTACTTCCATGGTGAGCCTGACAATCAATGCCAGGATGAAGGAGACAGATGCTGAGAATACTCAACACATACCTAAGTAGAAATCTAGAGGCTACGAAGAGCTCATCACTGAAGTAGATTTAACACACACTCAACAAAGCTCAGAGAAATTTTCAGAAGAGGGGCTGGAAAGATTGTAAGAGCCACATATTGGGACATCATGCCCAGAGGCATTGCGTCCCCCCAATAACTGACTACTGCTCCCACAAAGCATAACCCACAACCCCATGAGGAATACCAGCAACCCTACTGGGTAGGGACCCCTGTGGAAGGGGGGCAGGGAGGACGGAAAAGATGGCACCAACACATGATGTATCCATACAACATATGTCATTAATTAAAAAAAATAATAAGCTAAGCCGGGTGTGGTGGCGCATGCCTTTAATGCCAGCACTCGGGAGGCAGAGGTAGGAGGATTGCTGTGACTTCGAGGCCACCCTGAGACTACAGAGTTAATTCCAGGTCAGCCTGAGCTAAAGTGAGACCCTACCTTGAAAAACCAAAAAATTAATAATAATAATAATAAACAAATAAAAATGAAACAGGTGAAAATTACAGATTTCAGCCCAAGTCAGTCATTCTGAGAGAGAACTATGTGGCTTTAAAGCCTAGAAACTACAACTCAAGCAATGGTGCTTTAGACCTAAAACCACAGGTCCTAAGCAGCTGGGTTTCAATGTGAGTTGTAGTGGGGAGAAGTGGCAGCAGGTGAAACGACATACTCATCACACTGAAGACACAGTAGTCAATACCAGCGAGAAAAGTCCCAAATCATTGTCATTCTTAGGCATATTTCAGCTACCTGACTGAATGTGGTCCTGTGTTCAGTACATAACCAAAGTTATTGTGACCTGTGGCCAGGCTAAGATCCCACACCCTGTGTCCCATTCTTACACCACTGCGGGCTCTGGGCGGTTTTTAGCTGATGTTGAAGACGTAGCTGCTGTAGAGACACAGAAAGGTGCTGAATTTACCTTATAGTCTCAGCACAGGCATCTAGAGCTGAGGGTCACAGCATTAAACATCCACTCTTGTGCTCATCAACAGGCAGCATTGGGATTTACCTGGTTACTCTGAGGTCTTCTGAACTTATTTGTTAGGTGTGAATGAGTATAACTACCACAATGTCCCGTGAGTACAAACTGAAAATCACCATGGCAAGAATGCAGAGTTTAAGATCACCGTGGTGAGAGTATGACTGCTCATCTCAGTCTAGGTTCACTCATAGTACATTCAGTCATTCAACAAATACTTGGGCCCTCACTATGTGCTAGATGCTTTGAGATCTATTATTGAACAAAACATAACAACCGTGAAATTTGTGGGAGTTACATTCTAGCAGAATATATAGATACGCAATTATAATAAACTAATCAAAACTGTGGAAAGTAGTATGTGCTATGAACAAAGAAAAGGGGCAGTGTGGGTGGCTTGGGAATGCTGGGAGTGGGAAGAGAAACTTTACAACTGTGGCCAAGTAAGCCTAAAGAGAAAGAGGGTGAGTGGCAGGAGTTGCAGAAGTAAGGGAGATGGGTTAGAGAGGCAGGAGGAGCCAGATCATGGAGGAACTTGTAAGCCACTGTAAAAACATTAGGGCATTTTGTTTCTTTTAAATTATATATAATGTATTTTTTTAAATAAAAAAGGAAAACTAAGTAAATAAATCTTGGAGTACTGACAGTGTCCCTTTGAGGTAAAACGTGAAGACCTGTGGTCAAATCACAGCTTAATCTAGACTGCTGCACCAGGAGCTAATTCCTTGTGAATGATCTCTAAAGCTAACTGCTGAGAGTATGAAGTTTAGCGTATTAGCAAGAGCTTTCCATGGCAATACACAGTGGATAAGCACATTAATCCTACAACGGTTGCACTCATGTAAATTGAAAGCACATACTTCTATTTTATAATAAGATATCAAAGTCTTGAGCATTTTACTAGGAAAAAGCATGGCCATGCTAACTTCAGCACACAGCTGGAATCTTATACTTACAAAATAAAAATAGAATTAGTGGAAGTTTATTGCCTTACACAAATTTAACTAACTTGGCAGCCAAGTTAAAGGAATGAAAACTATTTCAGGACACATTTAACAGACTAAACATCTCTAAAACAAAATTTAAAAAAAAATCTGCATCAACTCAACTGAGTGAAAGCATCAAGGCAATAAGTGAAATTACAAAGGTACTTCTCTGTACAAAAGAAATGAAAATACACTCCATGGAGAGCTTGAAGAGTGCATAACTACTGCACAATCTCAAGATGGGGAAATTAAAGCAAACACAGAATTTGATGTGATCCACTTGTAGAAAAAATTTTCAGTCTCATCTTTATTGTCGTTTAATCTCATTGCCACTGTCTTCTTGGCACTCTCATGCTATACTTTGGCTCCTCCAATGGTTCGTGTGTCTGCCTGGTTCTTACTATTACCATGATCTCATTTATGGAAATGTTCTTGGCTTCAGCAAAGAAAGTGAGATGGCAATGACAGGCAGTGGTGGGAGGTAGCTCCTGAAATTAAGAAGGGTAAGGAAGAGCCATGTGAAGTAATTACCCAGAAAATAAATCTCAGGCAAAAGAGCCAATTCATAAAAACACAAGCAGTAGCTACTAGGAATGGTTGCTTAGACAGTAAAACCTCACCAAAGCCAACCCGAGACTTATACCCATATAATGAGAATATAAATTGATAGGCCTAAAAGAGCAGTTATTTTTTAAAATATTTTGTTTTTATTTATTTATTTGTTTGTTTGTTTGTTTAGTTGACAGAGAAAGGGAGAGAGAGAGAGAGAGAATGGGCGCACCAGGGCCTCCAGCCACTGCAAATGGACTCCAGATGCATGTGCCCCCTTGTGCATCTGGCTAACATGGGTCCTGGGGAATCGAACCTGGGTCCTTTGGCTTTGCAGGCAAGTGCCTTAACCGCTAAGCCATCCCTCCAGCTCCAAGAGCAGTTATTTGACTGCTCATTTTTAAATGTC
Organism: Dipus sagitta; assembly: GCA_036346955.1. Classification (NCBI taxonomy): domain Eukaryota; kingdom Metazoa; phylum Chordata; class Mammalia; order Rodentia; family Dipodidae; genus Dipus; species Dipus sagitta. Next base: position 35,877,398 of record CM070775.1, read on the forward strand.
CAACTACAAGGTGATTATGATGATGCAGGATACAATCCCAGCACTTGAGAGGCAAAGGTAGCAGGATCAGAAGTTCAAGAACATCTTCAGCTGCATAGTGAGTTTGAGACCAGCCTGGGATGGGCTACATAAGACGGTGTCTCAAAAAAAAAAAAAAATCAGCTGCAAAATAATAAAAAGTAAATTCTGCAACCATGCTTTGAGAACAAGCACATAAGCATATAATTGTCTCTCAAACCATTACAGGCTGATAAGGGCTGGGCACAAAGCCATGAGAGCATGCCATTGAACTTCTGAAGCTTCAAAGAAAGCATAATTGAAAAATAAGTTCCCTAATGGATCAAAATCTAGTTTTAACACAAAGACTCATGTGTGAGGTCAGTTCCAATGCTAGGAAGCTTTTTCCAACAACTTCCCCAAGCAGAAGCCATGTTTCTCCTGTGAATCTTTTATACCTCTCCTTAAAACCACTCACTTGTCAATCCCATTGTCACTATGTTGCTTAGGCTGGCCTGGACATAGTGACCCTGCTGCCTCAGCCTCCCAAATACTGGGATTACACACATGTGCCATCACACCTAACTCACATGGTCTTAAAGCTTAAGAATTCCCATTTTTATGCCAGAACTGGGGCAGTGCTATACATATACATTTTTCCTAACCCTGTAACAATTCTTCCAACACTGATTTATCTGTTTTGTACATGAGGAAGGTGGTGTTTCCAGAGGATGTCCAAGGTAAGGCAACTAGCAATGGATAAAATCAGGATTTAAACACAAATCAGTCTAACTCCAAAATCTTCATCTAAGCCGCCATGCAATACTGCCTCTTGTATAAAAGTACTACACTAATAACTATCAGTTACTAGCTCTGTGACCTTGAGTAAATTTAATTTAGTCTTTTAGTATAATGTTTTAGTTCTCATTCATATAAGGATATATTGCATTATTGAGAAAAGAATGTAGGCAAACACACTCTGTAAACCATAAACATTTTCATTATTATATTTACTAGGTCTCATGTTCCTTTAGAACGAGTTTGCATGTTGCATGTGTGTACCCTCCAATAGTCAATAAAGGTTTAATATTGATCACATGGATCACCTCCTAGTTTGGAATGATCCAAGTTATGTCTTCCCATCTAAGGAGGAAAGCGCCATTACATTCTAGGAAGCCTAGATTAAGGACCCATGATGCAAACTGGTAAACACAAAAGTAGCCAACTCAGCAGCTGCACAACAAAGACAAGACTTCTGCAGCTGTGCAGCACCAGCTGTCTGCTGTTTCCTTGATAACGTGGCTTCAGTGCTACAGTGGTTTGAAAAAAAGAAAAGTCCCAAATGAAAACCTTGAACACATTTTATAAGATAACATGCCTGGAAAGGAAGAGAAACAAGCTGAAGTTAGCAGCACACACCTATGAGTCCAGCACTCAGAATGCTGAGGCAGGAGGATTGCCAAGTAAGGATACCCTGAACTACATAGCGAGACTCTTATCGCATAAGAAAAAAAAAAAGACCAAGAAATGTTCTCTTGGGGCTGGAGGGATGACTTAGTAGTTAAGGCACTTGCCTGCAAAGCCAAAGGACTCAGGTTCGATTCCATAAGACCCATGTAAGCCAAATGCACAAGGTGGCACATGCAGTGGCTGGAGGCCCAAGCATACCTATTCTCTCAGTCTCTCAAATAAATACATTAAAATAAAAAATATAAGGCTGGGTATGGCGGCACACGCCTTTAATCCTAGCACTCGGGAGGCAGTGGAAGGAGGACTGCCGTGAGTTCAAAGTCAGTGAGACCCTACTTTGGAAAAAGAAAATAATAACAAATAAATAAATAAAAAATATAAAAAATGTTCTTTTAACTATGATAGAGGTAGGTTGGTGATGCTGTAATGCTTATTCTTCCTCAAATGATCTATATTTCAAAAAAATTATGTTCAAAGGTTTTTGAGACTTCCTAAATGTACATACAAGGACTGTGAGATCGGGCTATAGCCATATACTAGGTCAAAGGCACAGAGTACCATTTGTCAGCCAGGTTGCTTCCTCAACTTTCCTGGTAAGAACTGAGAAATCAAAACTATTCTTAGACCCATATCTACCATCTCTTTTCATGTTTCCTTAGCTTATTTACTTTCTCAACTATGTGCAGGAATCCACCATGGGTTGATGCAATTATTTATTAGCTAACCCCTTGAGTCCAGTAATTCTCTGAGCTGCTGTTACTAACTTCTGCCAAAACTTTTAACCAAAGAAAAATTGAAGCTAATGTCATTCTTGTTTATCATTTATCACCTATATTCAACTATATACATTTTCCACCACAAACAGTAAGAAAAACAGAAGAAACACACTAAGTCCCTTTGAGCATCTTTTACTAAAGACCATCACTTGTTCTGGTTTCCTTATCAATCGGCTGGACTTGTCTTTGAAATAAAAGTAACAATACAAACTACTTAGCCTTTTCAAATCCTAATTTTCAGTGAAAATCTAGGTCTCTTCCCTCATTTAGAAACTGCTTAACATTTCCCAAGCACACTGAATAGAATTCCTCCTGGTTTCCCAGAAGTGTCCCATAAGCAGATGCCATTTTTCTTTGGGACAAAGCAACTGGCTTTTGTTAACCACCAAATTTCTGTACCTTTCTGTGAAAAATATGTATTAATATTGGCAAAGTTGTTACTAGCTTTAACCCTTTTAAGATTAGCAAGCAGCTTCTATCAAAAAAATCTTACATTTAGCTGGATGTGGCGGTTCACACCTTTAATGCCATCACTTGAGAGGCAGAAGTAGGAGGATCACCATGAGTTCGAGGCAAACCTGAGACTGCATAGTGAATTCCAGGTCAGCCTGGGCTAGAGTGAGACCCTACCTTGAAGAAAAAAAATCTTACATTGACATAAGTGGTTTCAAGCTTTAGTCTTCCCTTTTGTTTTTGTTTGGGATCTTAAAAATAGTGAAGCACAGCAAGAAACAAGTTTTCTGCTTAATGATGGCCAAACTGACCTTGTCTCAAAAGATCTTTAATTTCAAGAGTCCCAGAATTACAACTGACTTCAACCTGACCTGTCTTGCTCTTCTGTTTTCCTGTGTGATAGATACTAAAGAAAAATTGCGCAAATGTCCAAAAGTAGACTGAACTAAGGAAACATAGATACCTATTACCAGAGAGCCAGCATACATACTCACCAAGTGAACGTAAGGCACAAAATAGCCAAACAATGCGAGTGGGATTCCAACTGCCCACACTGCATAAGCAGTCACCTTGAAGATGGCAAAGTTGAAAAATTTTTTTGGAGGGCTGAGCTTCCTCCTGGAAAAGAGGGAGAATCTGCTGCCTTCACTCTCTTTATCTTTGGTACTGGAAACTAGAGGCCGGTATGTAAAGCCAGCCAGGAAAAGAACAAACATGAAGATGCAGAGGACTCTCAGGGTGTAGAAGAGGCCCACGCTGTCGATCAGGACCCGCAAGAGGAAAGTCAGCAGGATTGTGAAGACACTGCTGCCAGCAGTCACAATGCCATTCACCAGTCCAAGGCGTTTCTTGAAATAGTGTCCCAAAATGACCAGTGAAGGCTGGTATGCAAAGGAACAGCCGCAGGCAAATACAATTCCATAGGTAAAATACAGAGGCTCGATGGAACTGTGAATATGAGAGAAAGGGAAACAGGCTTCATTGTTTGTATCGTATGTGGTAGAATAAAACCTTATACTACTAGGGAGATGACTTAGTGGTTAAAGGTACTTGCTTGCAAAGCTGCTGGCCCTGGGTTCAATTCCCTAGCCACCCTCGTAAAGCTGGATTTATCTGTACTGGCAGGAGACTCAGGCACACCCCTCCTCCCCACACAAACGTACACATGCACACACATGCTAATAATACATAATGTTTTTTAAAAATCATATGCAGCAAAAGTAGATCCTTTTTTTTAATATGGAACACTTCACAAATTTGCGTGTCATCCTTGCACAGGGACCATGCTAATCTTCTCTGTATTGTTCCAATTTTAGTATATGTGCTGCTGAAGTGAGCACAGCAAAAGTAGATCTGATTCACCATATTTTCTACAAATAAGTTTTAACCAACAACAGGCTCAAGAAATAAGATTATAGCACTAAAATATTCAATCTGATCTGAACATGTGAAAAATGACAATTACAGCCATCAGTGATGTGGCCCCCTCTCCCTTTACAGAGCTCTGGTGAAGCATGCGCTGGCCGCAGCACTGGCTAAGAACTACGCCCTCGCCGGGCGTACGCCTTTAATCCCAGCACTTGGGAGGCAGAGGTAGGAGGATCGCCGTGAGTTCAAGGCCACCCTGAGACTCCATAGTGAATTCCAGGTCAGCCTGAGCTTGAGTGAGACCCTACCTCAAAAAAAAAAAAAAAAAAAAAAAAAGAACTACGCCCTCCACAGGTCAAATACAGTCTGGCTCCAGCAAGAGCCTCGGTAACATGGACAGTGATTAACTCACAAAGATTCTTGTCACAATACAGTCCTTCAATCTGAATTTAACTATGCAGACTTATTATTGCATTTTCCCAAGTGTTGTGTAACCTAGTGAGAAAAAAGGCTGCATGTGCCATTGTCTCCTCAGGGTTATGTCAAGGACTTCTGCACTCAAGAGTAACTGTGCTTCTTTTCTGCTGTCCTAAGAGCTACGGACCAACCTTCGCCCTGTTGCACTGTTCCAGTATTGTGCAAGATGACAAGAAATCATATTCTGATTGCAGCAAGACTTAATTAAGTGTGTTCATGGTGATCCTCAAGATAAGCTTTAAAGCCATGGATGTGCCCAAAAGAATAACAAAGGATAAAGGTTAGTGGTTTGGATTTTTTGTTTGTTTGTTTGAGGCAGGGTCTCACTCTATCCCAGGCTGGCCTGGAACTCAGGGCGATCCTCCTACCTCAGCCTCTCAAGTGCTGAGGTTATAGGCATGTCTCACCACACTTGGTAAAAACTTTAATCAAATAACTGCTTATCTCTTAGGAAGGCAAGGGATCACATGCTTTGAAACAAGGGAAGGAGTAAAAACTAGGTCAAGTTTTTTTTTTTTTTTTTTTTACAGTCCAATTTAAAAGGCTATTTTTCAGTAGTAAAAGCAAACAATTTTTTAGAAACTAAGATAGATAAAGCTGGTTAATAATTAAAATTTAGACAATAATGCTAGTCTAACAATGTGCTGAGGTAATTAGAAGGAATGCTGAATTTGACAAAATTAGAACATGTTGACAATCCCCCCTTTGAGATGTCCTTCCCCCTTGGTTAACCCATGCTAGCACCACCTTCAAACTGGGTTCAAGAGTCATTTCCAGACTTTCCCAGATTAAATTCACCCTCTTTAAGAATCCACACTCTTCTTTAAACAAACACAGAAGGCTGCTTCTATGCATCATGTACTTGGTTTAAAAAAAAAGCATTTAAATGTAGTTTGTCTCCAAGTTATTCAGTCTGCTTAAAACATCTATCTCTAATAAGTATATGGTACAGAACAAAACAGAAAATAATGCTATGCATTTTCTGTCTTAAAATTTATTTTTAATTCCAGCATTCAGGACGGAGAGGTAGGAGGGTCACTGTGAGTTTGAATCCAGCCTGGGACTACAGAGTGAGTCCCAGGTCAGCCTAGGCTAAAGTAAGACCCTACCAAAAAAAAAAAAAAAAAAAAAAAAAAATCCAGGCATGGTGGCACATGCCTTTAATTCCAGCACTAGGGAGGCAGAGGTAGAAGGATCTCTGTGAGTTTGAGGCCAGCCTGGAACTACAGAGTGAGTTCCAGGTCAGCTTGGGCTAAAGTGAGACTCTACCTCGAAAAAAACAAACAAAAATAATAATCTGTGTGTGTGTGTGTGTGCGTGTGCTGTGTGTATTATGTGTATGGGCATGTCAGGGTCTCTTGCTGCTGCAAACAAATGGCCACCTGGTTTACGTGGATGACTGGGGAATTGAACCTAAGCCAGCGAGTTGTGTAAGTAAGCTCTTTTAACCACTGAGCCATACTCCCTCTTCTCTTTCTTTTTTTTGTTTTTGTTTTTGAGACAAAGGTCTCACCATGGAGTCAATATTGGCCTCAAACTCCCTAAGAAGTTAGTATAATTCTTAATTCTGTTTTAAATTTTCCATACAAGCAGTTTTCCAGATCATTGCAACTTCCTAAATTGTCAAAATTTTAAAACAATTTTTTAAAAAATTCTAAAATCTAATATACACTTCTCTGACTCTTTAGGTGTATATATTAAAATAGTATTGATATCATCAGAACATCAATTATTATAGTTATTCCATAGACCTGTGAAGCTGCTGTCAGTTATAAAACCAGATAGTTGTGTCTATAAATCAGAAACATGCTTCTGAGCAAATCCAAATCCTAAGCATTAGTATGATTAACTTCAAATCTCTTCTTGTGCCTTTATGATACCATCCTCACAGAGCCTTTGGCACTTAGAAACGAGTGCCAAGTAACCAAAAGCTGGCTCAAGTTGTTGGGGTTTGCCAATCAAGTGCAGTGTGAGTCAGTAAGACCAGGGGTGACACTCGGGCACAAAGGACTGAGAGCGCCTGAGACACTGCAGTATGCTGGAGAAGGCTTTCCTAAGAAGGCAGACCTGATCTGCAGGAGGAGTGCCCACCACCCCGCCTGGTCTTTGAGATGTCTCTCCTCAAACCTGTACATTGCTCTGAAGATCTGGCAGCCTTTGGTGAACAGGCTGAATAATGAAACTGAATAGGACATATGAGGCTAATGCAGGAAATAAAGTAAATTGGGTCTCATGTTTTGCTTCTCTCCTGGATTTGGATGGGGAGATATTAAGATAGAAGGAGAGAGATAAAATGGGTTACATTGTTTAGAAAAAAAGGAGGGAGAATTATTTTTTAGTGGCCAAAAAAGCTTTTAAAAACATTGCTTGCTATTTGTACATGTGCTATCCTATCAAACTGGGAAACTGTTCTGCCTCTGAGGCCTCTCCTCACCAGTGCCTGAGCATGGGCACTCAGCCGGCGGCAGAGCCACAAGAGCTGCAGGTGTGGCTAGCAACAGTACCTGCAGGCTCCAGACACACAGTGTCTGAGGCATGACACCACAGTGCTGCCAAAACCAACCAAAAACAAATAAGCTCAGAAGCAGCTAAACAAAGTCTTGTTCCAAATGAACCTTGATTTCATTAAAAAACAAGTTTAGGAGAAGAAATCATAAAGGATATGTGTGTATGTGTGTGTGTGGTTTTCCGAGGTAGGGTCTCACTCTAGCACAGGCTAACCTGGAATTCACTATGTAGCCTCAGGGTGGCCTCAAACTCACAGCAATCATCCTACCTCTGCCTCCTAAATGTTGGGATTAAAGGTGTGCACCACCACATCTGGCAAAAAAGGATCTTTAAAAATGGAAAATCTCAGCTGGAGAGATGGCTTAGCCATTAAGGTGTTTGCCTACAAAGCCAAAGGACCCAGGTTCAACTCCCAGAACCCATGTAAGGTAGATGCACAAGGTGGTGCATGCATTTGGAGTTTGTTTGCAGTGGCTGGAGGCTCTGAGCACCCATTCTCTATCTGCCTCTTTCTCTCTCCTTCTCTCTCTCAAATAAATAAATAAAATATTTTTTAAAAAAAAATGGAAAATCTATTTTCTAAGATTCTGACTAAAAAGTTAGGTGAAACAATACAAAAACGAAAAAGAAAAAGTGCTGCTCCCTGTGGATTTGAGGAAGGAGTGTGTGTGGCAGAGCGAAATGATTAAAGCCAAGGCCTCAGCTGAATGAATGCCAAGTAAACAGGGCAAGAAATGCAAGTTTGACTTTTTTCCTCTAATGGCTAAATCATGTTTTGCAACTAAAGCAGCATGGAGATAAGCAAGGGGCAAGAGACAGAGAAAGGAAGTGATCATGAGGAATGTTCTTGTGAGTCTCTTCCTCTAGCCAGAGCTGTATATGAAAGGGGAGTTTCTCTGCAGTGGAGGCCATGGCAGGGGGACCTAGAGCTGTTCCAAACAGTAACAAGCCCGCTGAAGTTAGTGGCTGTTCAGCGCCCTGCATCTTTTCTTGTAATAGAAACAAAGCAGCATATGACATTAAGTTTTAAATGTGACCATTTCATGATTCCATTAATTAAAAAAAGTCTTGTTCTCATTAATGAAAACATTTTCCTATCAAGCCTATTAACAACTGCTGTAAAATACAATTTACTGGCCAGGCGTGGTGGTACACGCCTTTAATGCCAGCATTTGGGAGGCAGAGGTAGGAGGATCACTGTGAGGTTGAGGCCAGCCTGAGACTACATAGTGTAATACAGGTCAGCCTGAGCTAGAGCAAGACCCTACCTTGAAACAAAACAACAACAAAAAAATACAACTTACTGAATTCTTGGGGTCTCATATGTAGCTACCTTTAAACTGAGGCCCCTGCTTCAGCTAACTTGATTTCTTTAGGATTCCTATGTGAATAGATTAAATGAAAGGAGAAACATTTTCTTTGCCCCAGGGAACACATATATCCAGACTGACATCTAAAAGCATATAAGTTCTCAAGCTGTTTTGCTGCTGTGGATAACACTTTGAGTTATGAGCAGCAAGGCAATTGGGGTTCTTTCCTTGTAAACAGCAGAAGTTTCTGACAAGACAACTTTGAGGTATTTAGCAGCTCTTCAAAAGCAACATGAAGAAACCAAGTCCGTACCTTACGAAAGAACTGGACATCAGTCCGATGAACCCCACAGCAGCACCCACAACAGCCGTTTTCCGACAGCCAAATATGTCTGTGAAGATGCTGACGATGGGACAGCAGAAGAAGATCATCCCCATGGAGAGAGAGCCAACCCATGCTGGAAGAGAAGGGAAAAGGCACACCTTAGGACCTTGCAAGCATGCATTTATAACAGTACTAATGCACACTGACAAATTGGGGGAATGGTGAGTAAATTGGTAAAGATGATGAATGTCGTCAGCTCAAAGCAACTGTATATATGTAACTGAATTCTGTTTAAAATTTTTTATTTAAGGGGCTGGAGATATGGCTTAGCAGTTAAAGCACTTGCCTGCAAAGCCAAAGGACCTCGGTTCGATTCCCCAGGACATATAAGCCAGATGCACAAGGGGGTGCATATATCTAGAGTTCGTTTGCAGTGTTTGGAGGCCCTGGCATGCCCTTTCTCTCTCTCTCTCTCTTGCTATGCCTCTTTCCCTCAAATAAATCAATAAAAATATTAAAATTTTAAAAATTTATTTGTAAGTCAAGAGAGAGACAGAGTCTCCTGCCACTGCAACTGAACTGCAGATGCCACGCACCACTCTGTGCACCTGGCTTTACCTGGGTACTGAAGAACTGAACTAGGGCTCTCAAATTTTGCAAGCAAGCACCCTTAATTGCTGAGCCATCTCTCCAGCCCAGTAGTAAAATTCTTGAGAAGTTTGTGCTTTTAAATAAATTATAAATGTTCTCTATGGCTCTGTCTACCTTGATATCTGTGTATGATTTTAAGTAATCTCTAATCTATGGAAAGGAGTTCATTAAAAAAGAAAACAGAGCCAGGTGCAGTGGCCACACCCGTGATCCCAGCACCTGGGGGCTTAGGCAGAGGACATGAGTCAGAATGAAGCCTTCAATACTTGGAACAAATCATCTTTTCTCCACTTGAGTTAGCTGAGAGTGGGGTACAGTTAGGGTGACTGCACCCCTGGAAGTAAGAAAAAGGCAGAAAAGTCTGCACTTGCTAGAAATCAAAGATGATCAGGGGCTGGAGAGATGGCTTAGCAGTTAAGGTGCTTGCCTGCAAAGCCTAAGGACTCATGTTTAACTCCCCAGCTCCCATGTAAGCCAGACATACAAGGTGATGCAAGCATGCAAGATCGCACATACAAGATGGCGCCCATGTATGGAGTTCGATATCAGTGGCTGGAGGGCCTGGTATGCCAATTCTCTCTGTCTCTGTCTCTCTCTCTCTGATAAAAAAATAAAAATAAAATTTTTAAAAAAGATGATCTGACTTCTTATCTCTTGCCCAGTTCCCTAGGCCTGTTTTCCACAAACAACCAGGACACCCGCCCCCATACCTGAGGCCGTAGGAGGTCTTTCATAGGATTTAAACATCGTGGTTGATCAAGTTCAGCCCTCGGAACTTGGTGCCAGGACTAACCTCTTCCTGAGACAGCCCCTAGCCCTAACCAACCAGCTGTCCCTCTGGTTCACCTGAGCCAGGAGACAGCCCACCACTAAAAGGTTATAAATACCTTTGCAAGGGGGCGGGGCTGGGTCTCTGACCACTTGGTAACTTCCAGCTATAGGTGAGTTTTCCCTTGGCTGGGCCTGGGCTGACTCAGCCCTGGCCCAGACGAGGTTTAGCTTGGGCTTACTTTCCACACTGGCTCCTTTACCCCCTCCAAGGGCTTGGGGTTCAAGGACTTTCCTGCACCCTTAACACTCCACTACATAACCACAGCCAGATATGGTACTTAGCACCTAAAATCCCAGAACTCCAGGAGGCTGAAGCGGGACGATGGCCGTATGAGAACATCCCCGGCTACATAGTAACACCTGTCTCAAAAATAGAGCTACTTTGGTGACAGGAGTGTTCAGCACTGCAACATCTCTATCACACCTTCCAAGGCTCAGGGTCCATTGTGGAAGAGGTGGTGGAAAGAATGTAAGAGCCAAAGGAAGGGTAGGACTCCTTACAATGTGCTCCTCCAGACATAAAATGGCCTGGATACCCATGACCTCACAAGTGCCTAACACTACCTACACGAGACTATCATAATAGTAGGAAAAGATCATAACATCAAAATAAAAGAGAGACTGATTAGCCAGGTGTGGTGGCACACGCCTTTAGTCCCAGCATTTGGGAGGCAGAGGGAGGAGGATCGCTGAGAGTTCGAGGCCACCCTGTGACTACATAGTTAATTCCAGGTCAGCCTGGACCAGAGTGAGACCCCACCTTGAAAAGAGAGAGAGAGAGAGAGAGAGAGAAAGAGAGAAAGAGAGAAAGAGAGAAAAACTGATTGAAGCCGGGCTTGGTGGCGCACATCTTTAATCCCAGCACTAGGGAGGCAGAGATAAGAGGACCGCAGTGAGTTTGAGGGCACTGTGAGACTCCATAGTGAATTCCAGGTTAGCCTGGGCTGGAGTGAGACCCTACCTCGAAAAGCCAAAATAAATAAATAAATAAATAAAAGAGAGACTGATTGAGGGGGGAGGGGATATGATGGAGAATGGAGTTTCAAAGGAGGAAGAGGGGGAGGGAGGGAATTATCATGGGATATTGTTTACAGTCATGGAAGTTGTTAATAAAAAATAAAATAAAATAAAAATAAATCCTTGAAAAAAAATAGAGTTACTTTGGGAATTTATACCTGGGTGGCCAAATTGCAAAGAAATGACCACTGAAATCAGGGACAGTGGCTCTTTTTTCTTCTTCTTCTTTGTTTTCTTGAGACAGAGTCTCATTCTGTAGCTCTGGCTATGCTAATACTTCTGGCAATCCTGCCTCAGCCTCCTGGAATCCTAGGACTATAGGCACAAGGCATCATATCTGGTTGTGGTTAACTCAAGTGGAGAAAAAACGCTGATCATTTGGCCCAAGTAGTTAAGAAGTGGTCACCTGCACAGAGTCCGGGCTTAGTTGTTTTGCTGAAGAGATTGATTTATACCATAGTAGATGGTTTGTTTTTTTTAAGGAATATAAAACTATTTATTGACCACTGTTCACCATTATTTACAATAAAGTAAACAATATACAGCTGGATAACATTCTGATACTACAAAGTTATTATCCTGGGTTCTGCTGAATCAGTGACCCAAATACTGAAAACACTGAGCCTACATGTGAGGAATGAGTCGGGGTAAAGAAGCATGCAGGTCAGGAACTCATAGTATCAAGTGTTGTGCCAGCAGGCCCTAAACTGCCATTTCTAACCATGATCACATCTCCATACATTGTCTTAGAAAGTCTATGAACTGTGATTTTTTAGTACAGATTTTAGCTTTCAGCACAGGAATGACTTCATAGAGGAACTATACAAGTCTTGTTCCATTAATAAACTGGGATTTGTCTAGTTTTCCTGATTGAATGAGGAGTTAGTTGGTTAGTAAAAAAATTTTTCAAATATACTATTGAATTTATGTGAGGGTACAGGTAAGAATTATGATGTGGCTGCCTTTTAAATTATCCAACCTAAACTATCCAGTTAACTACAGAACCATCTAATTTCAAAGGTCATGGCTTCAGGAAAAATTTGAACTTAATCTGAAGTGATTTCTTAGGAATTCTTAGAATAACAGCTCATCATCCATTTTTTTGAGGGGGGGAGGGGGTGTGTGGTAGGGGATACTAAAACCAAAGCCACTTACAGTAAGTATTTTATACACACACACACACACACACACACACACACACACACACACACACAGAACAAAAAAATACAGAATGGTCCTTCACACCAGTTAGAATTAAGTTCTGACTGGAAAGTTCCCCTAACATTTAGAAAAAACTATTTTCCAATGCAGAGGAAATATACCATGGTATCAAATATTCTGTTAAGAAGCATCTATAGAAAGCTCAAAGTAACCAGTGCTCTCGATGCAAAAAGTAAAATAAAAAAAAATTCTGACAACTGTCGATATTTTCAAAACCAATGTATCAAACTTGATCTGTATTAGAATGCAGTTATTTTTCACACCAGTAATTCAAAACCCAAGACCAGATTTTATATATATGTATAAATATATATAAAAACAATGCAAACAATTATTGAGCTTCATCTTCTGGACAAGAGTGCCAAGTCAGCCTCTCTTCATAGAAAGCGATGACAATCTGAGGACATTTCATGTTCGCCTCCTTCGCCAGCACCAAGTCGGCCTCATCGGAGTCCTTCCATTTCATGAGGAACATCAATTCCCCACTGCTGTCTGTGGCACCAATTATTCGTTCAGGGTCAAGACCTTGGGCAAAGCCTCTGGGTTTGTCAGCAGCATCTCTTTTCTTCTTTGATTTGCTATTATCAGATTCACTGTCAGATAAAGATTTTCTTTTTGTACCATCTTTTTCTTTACCAGCCTTTTGAGAATTAAGAAATGCTTCAATTAACTCTGGACAATCTAAATTTTCTTCAGGTTCCCAAGTATTGTCAGCATCTGTAAATCCCTTCCACTTCAGGAAATACTCCACCTTCCCATTCACTACACGTCGATCCAGTACTTTTTCTACCACAAATTCTTCAGGCTCTGCCTCTTCAACTTTTTTACTCTTTCCATTCTGTTTCTTTCCCACCTTTCGCAAAGTAGTTTTATTGGAGGCCTTTTTTTTTTAATTGCAGACTGGAAGAGTTCACCGCGTCTGATGCTCCGGGCCGCGGGTCCTGCAGCGTCTCCAGACTGTGCACCTGGGCCCTAGTCTCATCCGAGGGGAGGGGGCAAGGGCTCTGCCAGTAGATGGTTTTTTACCTGGACAGTAATTATTAGGGGCTTACTAACTACTTATAAAACTGTACACATTATTTCTTATTCTCTGAAAGTATGTTATCTTCCATGATTAAAAAAGCAGCAGCACGGGCTGGAGAGATGGCTAAATGGTTAAAGGCACTTGCTTGCAAAGCCTAACAGGCCAGGTTCAATTCCCCAGTACCCAGTAGCCAGATGCATACAGTGGTACATGTATCTGGAGTTCATTTGCACTGGCAGAAGGCCCTGGTACACCCATTCTCTCTCTCTCTCAAATAAATAAAATTTTTTAAAAAGCAGCAGTAGGGGCTGGAGAGGTGGCTTAGAGGTTAAGCACTTGCCTGTGAAGCCTAAGGACCCCAGTTCGAGGCTCAATTCCCCAGGAACCACGTTAGCCAGATACACAAGGGGGCGCATGCATCTGGAGTTCGTTTGCAGTGGCTGGTGGCCCTGGCGTGCCCATTCTCTCTCTCTCTCTCTCTCTCTCTCTGCCTCTTTCTCTCTGTCTGTCGCTCTCAAATAAATAAATAAAAATAAACAAAAAAAATTTTTTTTAAAAGCAACAGCAGAAGTCATAACTCCTGATTCTCCTTCTATGAAAATCCAAATAAAAGAAAACTAAAGAGACAGAAAACTGAATATCAAATACAAATCATTCAAATACTTTCAGAAACAAATAATTTTAGGGGATGGAGAGATAGCTCAGAGGTTAAGGCATTTGCCTGCAAAGCCTAATGACCTGGGTTCGATTCCCTAGTACCCACATAAAGGCAGGTGCACAAAGTCGTGCATGCATCTGGAGTTCATCTTCAATGGCTAGAGTCCCTGGTGCTTCAATTCTCTTCCCCCCCCCCCGCAAATAAATTTTAAAAATGAGCAACTTCAAAAAAATGAGCAATTTCATGGGATATCAAGATCTATAATTTCTTCCACAGAAAGGATAATAGACCAATGGGGCCTACATTCACATGGTCTGTAGAACAAACACTACAATTATATCTTGGACAAGTCACTGGTCTTCTGAATCAGTATGTTTAGCATTTCTTTTTTTTTTTGAGGTAGGGTCTCACTCTAGCCCAGGCTGACCAAGAACTGACTAGCCTTGAACTCATGGTGATCCTCACCTCTGCCTCCCAAGTACTGGGATTAAACCTGGCTTCAGTTTGCTTATCGTGAAAATGGATCAAACACAGACTTCCCAGTGTCATTACAGAATAGGAACAAGTAGAAACTCTCAGTCTCTGGCACACCAGCACTTCACAGGGCAGAGTTTCAGCAATGACAACAATTGTTACAATGGATAGCTTCACCTCCTTCCGTGCTTTCTTGCACTGTATGATTCTGTATATGTTGGAGTCATTTCCACATTGCTGGGATGAACATCCAAACCAGACAGTTTATAGGAGGAGGGAGTCTATTTCAGCTTACAGATTCAGGGGGATGTCCCATAGTGGCAGAAGAAGCTGGCTCTTATTCATAAATCCAAACAGAGAGAAACCACAAGCAGCCAGCAACCCCCCCCCAAAAAAAAGCAGCAAGTACAAAACCAACAGTAAGTGGGGACCCCCCCCCCCATAGCTCAAACCTTTCTGCATACCTTTGGGCTGGACTCCAGGATCCACCCTCAATGACACCTTCTCTAGCCAAGTGGCTAGAGACCCCAGTTACAAGCTTTAATAAAACACGTGAATCTATGAGACATAGATTCAAACTATGATAGTAAACCACATTTTAAAGTCATGACTGTATTTTTCTTCCCTTACCAGAAAGACTACAATCTTAGCGCACAAAGATGACACTGCACAGACAGTGCTACCTTACTTAGATATTGGTGGTGGAAATTCCAAAGTGAGCAGTAGGAGCTGGAGAAGTGGCTCGGTGATTAAAGGCACTTGCTTGTAAAGCCTGACAGCCTGACTTTGACTCCCCAGTACCTACATAAAACCACATGCACATAGTGGCTCATGTGTGGAGTTTGTTTGCCATGTCACGAGGCTCTGGCTTGTGCTCTTTCTCTCTCTCACTTGCTCACTCGCTCGCTCAAATAAATAGATAAAAATATATTCTTTTTTTAAAGTGAGCACAGAGCTGCAGAGATGTCTCAGAGATTAAAGAAACTTGCTTGCAAAAGCCTGATGGCACAGGGTTCAAACCCCAGTACTACATAAAGCCAAATGCACAAAGTGGCACATTCATCTGGAGTTTGTTTGCAGTGGCAAGAGGCCCTGGCATGCCCATTCATCCATTCTCTCTCCCCTCTCTGAGGTAGGAGGATTCCTGTGAGTTTGGAGCCAGCCTGGAGCTACAGAGTGAGTTCCAGGATCGCCTGGACTGAAGTGAGAGCCTTCCTTGAAAAATAAAAAATAAAAACATATATTACATGCATGAGTCAATGTGCATTCAACAAAACAAACACAGCACACCCACAAATCTGATCAAATTTAAGCATATATTCTTGAGTGAATAATTACTTGATACTGGAAACTCATATAAAGTTTTAACATACTATCAGAGAATTCAATCACTTATTAGTTATGAAATTCACCAAAAAGAACAAAACGGACTGAATCTGAATGTCATTTTCATTAGTTAATCACACAAAGCCATTGGTGTGATGTGTGATGAAGGTTAATGGTGTCCTATAAAATAAATAAAATAAACTCTCCTTCTTGCTCACCTCTTCCACACATGATTTATTATTAGTAAGGTCAAGGAAGGTAGTTGCTGTGCTGCGAATATATCTGTAGTGCATGGCTTACTCTGTATAACCCTTAAAACTCTAGCTAAAGTAGTGCTTTTATCAAGTTCATTCAACAACTAGAAACTCAAGTACATAGTATACGAGCATGGTCAAGCAATTGTTTTTACATTAAAAAGTACTCATAGTGCATTTAACCAAATACTCAGTGTTTCCTAAAATTGTTGAAGAAACAAATCTTTTCCAGTTTTTGGAAAAGGTGCTGTGGTGATTTGATTCAGGTGTCCCCCATAAACTTAAGTGTTGAGTGCTAGGTTCCCAGCTGATGGAGATTTAGGAATTAACACCTTATGGAGGCAATGTATTGTTGGGGGCAGGCTTATGGGTGTTATAGCCAGTTTCCCTATGCCAGTGTTTGGCACTCTCTCCTCTTGCTATTGTCCACCTTATGTTGGCCAGGGGCTGATGTCCACCCTCTGCTTATGCCATTGTTTTCCCCTGCCATCGTGGAACTTCCCCTCGAGCCTGGAAGCCAAAATAAACCTCTTTTTTCCAGAAGGTGCTCTTGGTTGGGTGATTTCTACCAACAATGCGAACCTGACTGCAACAGGTGCTAATTATTTTTATACTGAAATAAGGTTAAACGGCCTTTCTATTAACAATTGGTCTATGGGCTGGAGATATGCCTCAGCAGTTAAAGTGCTTTGCCTGCAAAGCCTGAAGACCTCGGTTTGATCACCCAGCACCCACATAAAGCCAGATGCAGAGTGGCACATACATCTGGAGTTAATTTGCAGTGGCTAGAGGCCCTAGTGTGCTCATGTTCATTCTCTCCCTCTCTCCTTGGAAATAAAATTAATTAAATTTTAAAAATCTATTACATTCTAGGCAGTATCCTAGGCTATTAAGAATATAAAAGCTAGCCGGGCGTGGTGGCGCACGCCTTTAATCCCAGCACTCGGGAGGCAGAGGTAGGAGGATCGCCGTGAGTTCAAGGCCACCCTGAGACTACAGAGTGAATTCCAGGTCAGCCTGGGCTAGAGTGAGACCCTACCTCGAAAAACCAAAAAAAAAAAAAAAAAAAAAAAAAAGAATATAAAAGCTCTTTCTGTCTCACTATCTATCTGCCTCTCTCTCTCTCTTAAATAAATAAAAATATTCTTAAAAATGAAAAAAAGAATACAAAAGCTGAGAAATTTCTCTTTCCAATCATTTTCAGTGTAACACAAATGCAAATAGAGGTCCAATAAGAACACCAGACAGAGCCAAGTGTGGTGGGGCATCCCTTTAATCTCAGCACTCCAGAGGCAGAGGTAGGAAAATCGTTGTTAGTTCGAGGCCACCCTGAGGCTACATAGTGAATTCCAGGTCAGCCTGGGCCAGAGTAAGACCCTACCTCCAAAAAAAAAAAAAAAAAAAAAAAAAAACACCACCAGACAGAATGTGCTAAATGCCTTAAAACAAATAAATGTCTCAAAAATGTATAACATAGAGTCTAGAACACATGCATATGCTCTTGAGAACATGTGTTGGCTATTGTAGAGACACAGATCAAAGAAGCCATGCAGAGAGTTTTCCTAACTCCATTCTAAAATCAGATACCCAGTTTTCAGCATATGGCCAAGAAGGATATAAACTGTGGGAAGGAAATGGTTAGGTTGAATATTTCATAGTATTTATGAGATATGAAGGTAGCTCAGTAGTTAGCATGTGCAAAGCCCTAAGCTCAATCCCCAATACTACAAAACAAACAAATAGCACAAATATTGGATGTTGTACATTAGACAGACAGTCTGTAGTATGAGCCTAGGTAATCTATTTACTAGGAACAAAAGCTCAATAATCCTTTGAAGAATACATTACCAGTTACTTCAAAGTACAATGTCCAGGTTTTAGTCAAAAATTACAAGACATGTAAAGAAACAGGCAATCAACATAAATTGACAATGAATAGGCTCAGCTATTGAAGTTGGCAGACTTCAAAATGTCTGTTACGGATATGAAGAATTAAAGACTCCATTCTTCAAAAGATTAAAGACTTAAGAAAAAGCCTACTGAGTGAACAGATAGAACTCCAACAGGAAAATAGAAACTACACAAGAATGGAGAGTCTAGAGATGGAAAGTGCAACTGAAAATACCAACAGACTCACTCTGTCAGACAAGAGAACAAAGACGAGATAGAATCTGGGGCTAACAAGTTCTCCTAATTTCTTTACAGCAATCAGTTAAATCATTGTTAAAAGAAACATTTTAACACTGTATACAGACAGTATCTGCATGCCATCAAAAGCATTAAGATGGACTAAATAAAGATAAGCAGTGACAAGGTGCCTCTTGTTTTACCTTTAGCACATATTACAATAGCTTAAATATGCATATTGCAATCCCTAGAGAAAGCACTAAATAATAATATATAGATAGCTACAAGGCCAAAAGAAGAATTAAAGCTGATTACTAAAATGTAGTATATATGTTGCTAAGGTTTATTCCCAGGGCTTCAGGAATCTGGGACCAGTGCTCTACCACTGAACTACATCCCCATCC
Source organism: Dipus sagitta (assembly GCA_036346955.1). Taxonomy (NCBI): domain Eukaryota; kingdom Metazoa; phylum Chordata; class Mammalia; order Rodentia; family Dipodidae; genus Dipus; species Dipus sagitta. The sequence goes on from CM070775.1 coordinate 35,896,069, forward strand.
CATAATAATTATTTGATTAATGCAAAAACAATCAGAAGAAAAGGAACAGATAGACAAAAGGCAAACAGCCTAAGCATGACTATATAAACTGCTACAATAAAAAGACTCAAGGACTAGAGAGATGGATCAGCGGTTAAGGTGCTTGCTTGCTAAGCTTAAGGACCCAGGTTCGATTCCCCAGAACCCACATAAGCCAGATGCACAAGATGGCACATGCATCTGGAGTTCATTTGCAGTGGCTAGAGGCCCTGGTGTGCCCATTATCTCTCTTTGTATCTGCCTCTCTCTCAAATAAATAAATAAATAAAATTTTTAAAAAGACTCAAGACTGGTCAAATGGCAAAGACTGAACAAAAAATGCACTTTAATTATAAAAATGTAAACTGAAAATAAAGAATGAAAAAGAAGGTTAACTTGGCATGCCATCAGACAGCAGAGACTTTAAGGCAAGAAGTATTACTACAAACAAAAAAGGATCATTCATAGTGATAAAAATGACAAGTATCAAAGAAGCTATAACAACCATGACTGTATATATGCCTAAGAAACCTTTAAATATGCAAGAACAATAAAACATAATCTCTACCTTACACTGTATGAAAAAAACTAAAAATAGATCACAGAACTTAATTAAATGTGAAGCTGAAAATGAAAAACTTCTAGGAGAAAACATTAAAGAAACATTTTATGGCTTTGGTTTAAATCAAGACTCCTTAGTTATCATACCAAAACCAATTCTTACAAGAAAAAAAATTGATAAACTAAACTTCATCAAACCTAACAATTTCTCTCAGAACTGTTGAGTGAATAAAAATGCAGCTGGGCATGGTGATGCATACCTTTAATGCCAGCACTTGAGAGGCAAAGGAGGAAGAGCAGCGTGAGTTCGAGGCCAGCCTGAGACTACATAGTGAATTCCAGTTTAGCCTGGGCTAGAGACTCTAACCTTGAAAAACAAAAACAACAACAACAACAACAAAAAAGACTTTGTATCCAGATAACAAACATTATCCTCAAAATGCAATAAAAACCAAGTAACCTATTTTTTTATAATATAACTTTTTCTAAGATTTTATTTTCATTTATTTATTTATTAGAGACAGAGGGAGGAGGAGAGAGAGAGAATGGGCACGCCAGGGCCTCTAGCCACTGTAAACGAACTCCAGATGCATCTGGCTTACGTGGGTCCTGGAGAATCAAACCTGGGTCCTCAGGCTTCACAGGCATGTACCTTAACCACTAAGCCATCTCGCCAGCCCTAAATAACCAATTTTTAAAAGGCAGTCAAGTGACTTTACACACAGATATGCACAAATCTATGCCAACAGGAAACATAATTCTAGTCATGGGAAAATGTTAAAACAACAAGGAAAACCCACAGGAACCTATTGGGATGTCTACAGAATGTCTAAAATTAAAGAACTAATCACACCAAATGGTATGAATAAAGAGCAACCTTTGTTATAGGAATGTTTTTATTAATCATACACCTACTACACATTTCTCTTGGTATTTATTTAAGAGAAACAAAAGGAGGCCAGGTGTGCACACCTTTAATCCCAGCACTCAGGGGGCTAAGGTAGGAGAACAAACACTGTGAGATTGAGGCCAGCATGAAATTACATAGTGAGTCCCAGGTCAGCTTGGGCTAGAGTGAGACCCTACCTCAAAAAAACAAAGAAGAGAGAGAGAGAGAGAAAAACAAAAGGAAATATCACATAAAAACATGAATAAAATTGTTTAGGGGCTGGAGAGATGGCTTAGTGGTTAAGGCACTTGCCTGTGAAACTTAAGGACCCAGGTTTAATTCCCCAGGACCCACATAAGTCAGATGCACAAGGTGGCACATGTGTCTGGAATTCATTTGCAGTGGTTGCAGACCCTGGCACACCCATTCTCTCTATCTGTCTCTCTCTCTCAAATAAGTAAATAAATAAATAAAATTTTTAAAAAAGAAATAAGTGATTGGAGCCAGGCATGGTGGCATATGCTTTTAATCCCAGCACTCAGGAGGCAGAAAGAGGTAGAGGATCACTGTGAGTTTGAGAGCAGCCTGGAACTACAGAGTGAGTTCCAGGTCAGCCTGGCCTAGACTAAGACCCTACCTTAAAGAAAGAAAGAGAGAGGGCTGGAGAGATGGCTTAGTAGTTAAGGCGTTTGCCTATAAAGCCAAATGACCTTGGTTCGATTCTCCAGGACCCTCATAAACCAGATGCACAAGGGGGCACATGCATCTGGAGTTCATTTGCAGTAGCTAGAGGCCCTGGAGCACCCGTTCTCTCTCTCCCATTCTCTGCCTCTTTCTCTCTCAAATAAATAAAAATAAAGTAAAAAAAGAGAGAGAGGGAGGGAGGGAGGGACGGATTAGATAAACAAATTATGATATATATAAATAATTAAATGCTATCTAGCAATAAACAGGAATGAACTCTATAAAGACATCTATATGGATGAATATTAAAATGCTTATATTAGGCTGAAGAGATTACTTAGTGGTTAAGGCACTTGCCTGCAAAGCCAAAGAACCCAGGTTTGGTTCCCCAGTACTGACGTAAAGCCAGATGCACAAGGTAGCACATGGGTTTGGAGTTTGTTTGCAGTGGCTAAAGGCCCTGGTGTGCCCATTCTCTCTCTCTCTCTGTCTGCCTCTGCTTCTCTCTCTCTCCCTCTCTCAAGCAAATAAAATATTTTTAAAAATTATATTCAGCAAAAGAAAGTAGACCAAAAAGGCATAGAGTATGACTCTGGTTATGCAAAATTCTAAATATTAAACTACAGTGACTGGAAACATCAGTGGTTATCCAGTAGGGAGGAAGAGACTATGAAGGGGAATATGGAAACCTGAAGTAACGGAAATGCTTATTACTCTGAATCTAGTCACTATTCCACAGTATACACATATATTAAAACCGATCAAGAGTAGAAACCAGTTTCTCTAAGGCCTTGGTGGGACAGCCTGGGTGCATCACAGGATGGCTATATCCTGGTCATTCTAAACTCATTTAGGTCACCTCTTCCGAGACACCAGGCTGAAGTGCTGCCAGACACTCTGAAATCCAATAGTTATAGCGGAAGGGGACAGGGGCAAACTGGCAGGAGATGCTGCAGCCTAGTGTAGGAGAGCTGGCATAGAGGAAGAGCTGCTCAGAGACTCCTTGATGCAGCATGGGTGTGCAGGCAGAGGTTTCATGTGCCTCAAAGAAGAGACTGTTAAGACACAGTAGCTGGTTACAAGCTAAGCAGCAGGATGCCCAGCCGGCCAGACCCCTCCAAGAAGCACAGATAATCCAGGCCAAGAAGAGAAAAACAACACAGGATATCAAGAAAAGAAAAGAGGATGTCACGAAGAACATCAGTATAAGATTAGGAATTTGTTGACCACCTGTATTGACTGGGGGGAATCAGTCCTTGCATTATCATTGAAACATCCCACAACGACATAGGAACAAGTGACTTCACCAGATTTACATATAACAGATTTAAATTTTTTATATTTATTTATCTGAGAGAGAAAGGGAAAGAGAGAATGGCCACTGCAAATGAAATCCAGACACATGTTCTACCTTTTATGTACATCTGGCTTACGTGGGTACTAGGGAACTGAACTTGTGTCCTTAGGCTTTGCAGGCAAGCGCCTTAACTGCTAAGCCATCTCTTCAGCCCTAAAAATCCTTTTGTGAATCCTTCCCCTATCTCAGATTTAAGCTGGGGATGTTCAAAGGAGGTTTTGCTAAATGTGTTGCCAAAACAAAGCAGATATGCCGGGCATGGTGGCGCAGGCCTTTAATCCCAGCACTTGAGAAGCAGAGGTAGGATGATTGCCGTGAGTTCGAGGCCACCCTGAGATTACACATTGAATTCCAGGTCAGCCTGAGCTACAGTGAGACCCTACCTCGAAAAACCAAAAGGAAAAAAAAAGAAAGAAAGAAAGCATATATGTCCATGACAAACATTTTGAAGTTTTGCTTTCTGACTTGGAACCCCAGATGAGGTCAATACTCTAAGATTGGCTTTTAGAGGTCTGTGAAGTATACACACTTCACAAGGAAACATTTTATCTTGCACAAGACCTTCTCAATAAATTTGTGTTGACATAAAAGGATACAAGTAAAAATATGCTTCAGCCCACTGGAATTACCTCATTATTCACTGCTTCTAAACTTAAGGAAAGCTATGCTCCAAAACTCCAAGAGTTTGCTTATATCATTAATGATGCTTGCAGTGAAGTGGATATTTTAAGGATGGAACTCATGATACTAAAGGCTTTAAAGTGGGAACTTTGTCCTGTAACAGTCACCTCATGGTTAATACTCTTTCTTCAAGTTGGTGTCCTTAAAGACACTCTTAAAGTTCTGCTACCTCAATATTCTCAGGATACATCCATTCAAATAGCTTTTAGATCTGTGTATTCTAGCCATCAACTCATTAGAATTTCAGTACAGAATTCTGGCTGCCTCTGCCTTATGCCATTTTACCTCCATTGAAGTGGTTAAGAAAGCCTCGGGTTTGGGATGGAATAACATCTCGCAGTGTGTGGACTGAATGGTACCTTTTTCCAGTGTAATAAGTATTAGTCCAGGGCTAGGGAAATGGCTTAGTGGTTAAGGAGTTTGCCTGTAAAGCTTAAGGACCCTGGTTCGATTCCTCAGGACCCATGTAGGCCAGCTGTACAAGGGGCACAAGCATCTGGAGTTCGTTTGCAGTGGTTGGAGGCCCTGGCGTGCCCATTCTCTTTCTCTCTGCCTCTTCCTCTGTCTCTCTCTCTCAAATAAATAAATAAATACATATAATGATTTTTCAAAAAAAAAAAAAAAAGATACCAGTCCAATAAAGCTGAAGACTTTTAAGAAGATACCTACAGAAGACAGACATAATATTTAGACACATACAAATTATTTGGCTTTGCTACATGAAGTAAACTACAAAAATACCTTCAAAAAAGGAGGGCAGTTGTCACCAGTGTGCAATGGAGGCATTATGACACCACCAAAGACTACCAAAAAGCCGCCAAGAAAACAAGTAAAGCTAAACAAGTTGAAATTGAACAAATACTGGATAGAACTAAACAATCAAAAGCTTTTCAGGAAAATACCACTGTGATTGTCCTTATCAGTTCAGAAATTACTCTGCCACAGTTTAAGAACTGCTTAAGATTGGCACTAAATGCCTAGCATGTAGGAGGCTCTGGGTTTAATCTCCAACACTACAAAAAAAAAAAAAAAAAAGAGGAAACTTTAAAAAATTAGCACCAAATAAAATATTATTTCCTACAATAGCTGTACCAAGCAGAATTTGTTTACAAAGATGACTGCACTCTGAAAGTTACTAGATAGAAGGCAGCCACCATGTGTGCCATGGCAATTGTTTCTGTTCTTGTGTTTTGTAAATCCACTATTACTATATTTATCTTGATTAACTTGGAATTTTAGCAATGGTATTATGGACTAAACAAGCGATACCTTAAAGGGTACATTAAGTGACACAGTACTTTGAACTAGCTTTTTTAGATTCTCAAAATGATTATGCTCTTGACTAGTACAATTTGGTTCTTGAAAATAAAGTATAAACTTGTTTACAGAGATTTACTTTTATGGTAAGGTGATGACTAATTTATCTACAGCTGTTGTAACAAGCTATAATAAAACTTGAATTTTTAGCTGGACGTGGTGGCACATGCCTTTAATCCCAGCACTCAGAAAGCTGAAGCAGGAAGATCACTGTGAGTCGAGGCCAGCCTGAGGCTACATAGTGAATTCCAGGTCAGCCTGGGCTACAGCAAGACCCTACCTTGGGAAACAAAACAAAATCAAAACAAAAAAACCATGAATTTTTATAAATGCAAGATTTAATTTGTTTTCAACTAACTTATTTGTTTTGCATACTTTTAAATCAGTATGCATCAATGAACTTGATGTTTAAACTGTATTCTAAACAGTGGGAAAACAAAAGAAATTATAAACAAGAATAAATATTGTCTCCTATTGGGGTTTTGATATACAGGTTGTATATCATAAGTTAGATAAAAGTTAAGTACCTTTTCAAACTATTTATGAGAAAGTTACTTTATTACTGTTAAGCTATCCCTGTGAGTTTTTGAAATTTAGTGACAAAGGCTTTATTTATGTTTGCAAAACTGTTAGGATCCATTTCCAATTCCTAATTGAGATCAGAACAGCATCAAAGTGATAAAGTTTATAACATGACCTAAACCTGTACTTTCTTAAGGCAGAAAATTGCACCAGGGCCTCTAGCCACTGCAAACAAATCCCAGATACATGTACCACTCCCCCACCACCCACCCCGCAAAAAAAGAAATTTGGGCCTCAAAAAGTAGACTTCATTAGAAAAGAATGATACTGGATTGCTAGTTTGTTAGCAGACATGCAAACCTTTGAGAAACTGTAAATTTAAACTACTGTTATAACAAATTCTTCTGTATACCTTTTGTTTATAAACTATTATTTGTTTCAGTATTTTGTCTGAAAACACTAAATTGTACATATGTATTATATAAACTTAAATCTTTTTATATTTATTTGCAAGCAGAGAAAGATACAGAGAAGAGAGGCAGACAGAGAGAATGGGCATGTCAGGGCCTCTAGCCACTGCAAACGAACTCCAGAAGCGTGTGCCACTTTATGCATCTGGCTTACATAGATACTAGGTCCTTAGGCTTCACAGGCAAGCACCTTAACTACTTAGTCATCTCTCCAGCCCCTAAACTTAATCTTTTAATTCCATTTACTTTTAGCCTATTGTATAAAAATATGCATTCACAATTTTTTTTAAATCTTGCTGGGCGTGGTGGCACACGCCTTTAATCCCAGAATTTGGGAGGCAGAGGTAGGCGGATTGCACTGAGTTCGAGACCACCCTGAGACTTCATAGTGAATTCCAGGTCAGCCTGGGCCAGAGTGAGACCCTACCTTGAAAAAAGAAAAAATTTAAATCTCATCATATTGTACATTTTGAGTATGCAATTTATTACATCTTAATTATATCTCAATACTACTGATAAAAACACACATGGAAGATTAGCCAAACAAACAAAACCCCACTGGCTTAACACAAACATTAAACAAAAATTGACATAACAAAGCCAAAGGACCCAGGTTCAATTCCCCAGTACCCACATAAGCCGTATGTACAAAGTGGCACATGCGTCTGGAGTTCGTTTGCAGTGGCTAGAGGTCCTGCCGTACCCATTCTATCTCTAGCTGCCTCTTTCACTCTCTCTCAAATAAATAAATAGCTGGGCGTGATGGTGCACACCTTTAATCCCAGCACTCAGGAGGCAGAGGTAGGAGGATCACTCTGAGTTTGAGGCCACCCTGAGACTACATAGTTAAATCCAGGTCAGCCTGGACCAAAGTGAGACCCTACCTCGAAAAACAAAACAAAAATAAATAAATAAATAAACAAATTTTTAAAAAAAGAAATAGATGGAGCTGGAAAGATGGCTCAGTGATGAGGGCACTTGCCTGCAAAGCATAAGGACCTGGGCTTGATTTCCCAGTTTGCAAGTAAAGCCAGATGCACAAGGTGGCACATGTGTCTGGAGTTCATAGACAGTGACTATAGTCACTGGTGCACCCATTCTCTCTCTCTCAAATAAATAAATAAAATGCATATTTAAAGAAGAAATAAAGAACTCCACAATCACTGTTTCATATCTCAGCAAATTTCCCTTACTTAACAAAATAAGCAGACATAGAAGATCAGAAAACAAAGTCTAGATGACAGCATCAGGCACCCCAACCCAGCTGATGCCCATGAAACATTAACCCAAAACAACTGCAGAAAAATGTTTGCAATGGAAATTGTTAATCTCTGACCAGGATGGGCAGATGGAAGAGCAGCTAACATTTCTGGAATACTCCTAATCCATGAAAAGACCTGGCACAAAGTTGTCATTTGATCTCCAGGCAAACCTGCCAGTATTATGTTCATTTTAAAGATGGCATTAAGATACTAGAGGTGCTAAGCAACTTGTCAAGGTTCTGCAACTTTGGTAGGATTCAAACCAAACATTCCAGTCGTTACCAGGAATAAGAAGATATGCTTCATTCTAAAACATCATCATTGCAACAATACCCGATAGGTATCTATCTAGTCAGGTGCCATAGTAGATGCTGTTGATAAACAGACATCCTCCGCCTACTCCAGAAGCTCATTATCAAGGAAAAGTAACACAAAATCCAGACCTCCATCAAGATGATACAGTGAGCTTACAATTCCATGCATCATCCTCCAGTCTAAGCACAAAGTAACAGTACACTTGGGGAGGGGGGACAGCCAAGCATGGTAGTGCACACCCTTAATCCCAGCTCTTGGGAGGCAAAGGTAGGAGGATCACCATGAGTTCAAGACCAGCCTATGACTACAGAGTGAGTACCAGGTCAGCCTGGGCTAGAGTGAGACTGTACCTAAAAAAAAAAAAAAAAAATCCTTGCCCTAGCTAAACTGCAAGAAAGGATGATCTGGGTCAGTCTACTGCAGGGTCTAGAAACAGGCATTGGCAATTGACTGTTCCCTGGGAGACAAAAAGCCACAGAGACCAGAGGTATATCTCCCTACACCTTGTGAAAGGAGGCTGCAGGCAGAGAGAACTGTGGTTTCTATTCTTTTTTAAAACTTTATTAGCTTATTGACAATATCTGTAAATATACACAGTGTATTCTGAATATAAACCCCTCCTGTAACCTTCCCTTGTCCCCCATATTCTTTCCAACTAGTCCCTCTTCTACTATGCTCATCATTTTCCTCCTCCACCACCCTCCATGATGGAATGTTGCTGGGCCCAATATTGTGCAGGTCTTGTGTAGGAAGGACAGTTGCTTTGAGATCATGCATGCAATAGCTATTTCATGTCCAAAAGACAGAGGAGCTGAGATTTCTACAGACTAAAGACCTGGAAAAGTATAAACCTCTAGCAAGCATACAAGTCTACACCCTATATTGACTCTGGCTGGGTGTGTGACTTTCAATGTTACTACAGAGTTTAAAGCCCTGGCTCTAAACTGAGAATTCAGACAGCCAGATGGAACAGAGTGCACACCACTAGGTAGGGAAGGTAGAAGACATAGGATCAAATAATCAAAACAAGGTAACTCCCACTCAAAATGATTCTGTAAACTCAAATTCCAAAAGGCTGAAGCCAGCCCAATGCTTAAAAAGTGAACAAAGCACCAGGCAGCACACAGTCACCCTGTGGCACCAACTCTACAGACGAAGCTGACTACCACTCAAGATGAGGATGTTCATATTTTTTCAAAGAAAAAAGGAATAATTCAGTTTTTTGGTTGTTGTTAGTAGTAGTAGTAGTATCCTTTTTGTTGTTTTTGTTCTGTTTGTTTGTTTGGGGGTTTTTAAAATTTTTTTATTTATTTGAGAGCAACAGAGAGAGAGAAAGGGGGGGGGGAGAGAGAGAGAGAATGGGCGTGACAGGGCCTCCAGCCACTGCAAACAAACTCCAGATGCGTGTGCCCCCTTGTACATCTGGCTAACATGGGTCCTAGGGAACTGAGCCTCGAACCAGGGTCCGTAGGCTTCACAGGCAAGTGCTTAACCACTAAGCCATCTCTCCAGCCCTGTTTTGGGGTTTTTTTTTTGGAGACAGGGTCTCGCTCCAGCTCAGGCTGACCTGGAACTAACTCATTCTAGCTCCAGGCTGGCCTCAAACTCCTCAGCCTCAAGAGTGCTGGGATTAAAGGCATGCACCACCATGCCATGGCGATTGTCACTATTATTATTGTTATTATTATTATTATTATTATCATTAGTTTATTTATTTATTTGAGAGAGGGAGAGAGAGAGAGGCAGTGGCAGAGAGAGACAGAGAGAAAGAATGGATGCACCAGGGTCTCCAGCCACTGCAAATAAACTCCAGGTGCATGCGCCACTTTGTGCATCTGGCTTTATATGGGTCCTGGGGAATAGAGCCTGGATCCTTTGGCTTTGCTGGCAAGTGCCTTAACCACTGAGTAATCTCTCCAGCCCTTTGTTATTTTTAAGACAGGGTATTACTTTACAGCTCATGTTGGTCTTGAACTTCAAATTTTCCTACCTTAGTCTCCCAAGTGCTGGGATTGCAGGTGTGTGTATCACCATGACCAGTTTTCTTCCCCACCTTTTTGAAAATGAAATTTTCATTGTAAAATAGTTCTAAATTGCCATAAAAACTGTGAAAACAGGGCTGCAGAGATGGCTCAGTGGGTAAGGCACTTGCCACCAAAGCCTAAGGACCCAGGTTCGCTTCCCTAATACCCAAGTAAAGCCAGATGCATAAAGAGGCATACATATCTGGAGTTCATTTACAGTGGCTGGAGGCCTTGGCACACCTATTCTCTGTTTCTTCTCTCTCTGCTTGCAAATAAAAAATAAAAATAATTTTAAAAACTGAAAATAAATGGAGAGAGCCCATATATGTCCTCCCCACATGCAGTGTCTCCTACTGTTAATCCCTCACATTAATGTGGTACTTCTATCATACTTAGTGAGTGGGCCAGTGTTGATACGAAGACCATATTTTATTCATACTTCCTTGGTCTTGACCTAAAGTCCTTTTTTTACATTCCAGGACCCAAATCCAAGATATCACATTACATTTACTGGGCATGTCCCCCTCTAGGACCCCTTTGACCGTAACAGTTTGCCAGACTTCCCTTGTATTTAATGACCTTGAGAGCACTGAGAAGTATTTATCAGGTGTTTTGTAAAATGTCCTTCCTAGGGATTTACTGATGTTCTTCCCATGATTAGTCTGTTGCTGAGAGTGCTTTGGAAGGAATACCACAGTAGTAAAGCTCTATTTCTTCACATTAGTCAAGGGGACACAGTTTCACTCTTGATATAACCCTCCATCACCTAGCTGAGGTGTTTTTTTCAAGTTCCCCTACTGTGAAGTTGCTGTCTCTCCCCTTTCACAGGGCGCTCTTAGAGGGAAGTCACACTCAAGAAGTGTGTTATGCTTCACATCCCTGGGAGCAATGGATAACCTGCATAAGCTGTTTGGAGTTGCCTCACATGGGAGATTTGTGTATGTGTCACATTTATGTCTTCAGTCATTGATTTCTATTGGTAATGGGCTCATGGGTAGCTATTACCTACTTTAGGTCATACACAAACACTTCTTTATCCTGCCTCCCATGCCCTGACAGCCTTTGGGGAGCCCTATCACTCAGCTTCTGTGACCCTGCATAGCTCAGTTATCTCACCTTCTGGAGATCTTGCTCCCCTTGCCTTCCCCTTCCTTTCTTTTTAGGTAGGGTTTCGTTCTAGCCTAGGCTGACCTGGAATTCACTATGTAGTCTTAAGGTAGCCTCAAACTCACAGCAATCCTCCTACCTCTGCCTCTTGAGGGCTGGGACTAAAGGCATGTGCCACCATACCTGGCTTAATTTTTTGTTTATTTTTATTTATTCGATAGAGACAGACACAGAAAGAGGCAGAGAGAGAGAGAGAGAATGGGTGCACCAGGGCCTCCAGCCACTGCAAACGAACTCAAGATGTATGTGCCACCTTGTGCATCTGGCTTATGTGGGTACTAGGGAATCGAGCCTCGAACCAGGGTCCTTAGGCTTCACAGGCAAGCGCTTAACTGCTAAACCATCTCTCCAACCCCTGGCTTAATTTTTAATATTTATTTATTTACTTATTTATTTCTTTGCAAGCAGAGAGAGAGAGAGAGAGAGAGGGAGGGAGAAAATGGCCATGCCAGGACCTCTAGCCACTGCAAATGAACTCCATGCCACCTTGTGTGTCTGGCTTTATGTGGGTACTGGGGAAAATCAAACCCAGGTCGTTAAGCTTTACAGCAAGTGCCTTGACCACTGAACCATCTCTTTTTTTTTTTTTTTTTAGAAAGAGTGAGGGGGGATGGGAATTGGCACACCATGGCCTCAAAAAAAATATTCAGGCATGGTGGCACGTGCTAGTAATCATCCCAGTGCTGGGGAGGTGGAGATAGGAGGATCCCTGGGGCTCTCTGGCCAGCCAGTCTAGCCTAGTTGGTGAGTTCCAAGCCTATCTCTAATAAAAAGGGGGCCAGCCAGGCGTGGTGGCACATGCCTTTAATCCCAGCACTCGGGAAGCAGAGGTAGGAGGATTGCTGTGAATTCGAGGCCACCCTGAGACTACATAGTTAATTCCAGGTCAGCCTGAACCAGATTGAGACCCTACCTCAAAACAAAAAAAAAAAAAAAAGGTGGCCAGCATACCTGAGCAGTGATGCCAAAGGGTGTCCTCTGGCCTCCACATATGCACATGCAGCCACAGGCAAACATATACCCAGAAGCACACATGCAATAAGCCCTACTGAAAGCAATGATATTTAAAGATGATTTTTAAAAAAATTTTATGAGAGAGAGAGCAAGTGAGAGGATTGGTGCACCAGGGCCTCTAGCCACTGCAATCAAACTCCAGATGCATGCACCACCTTGTGCAACTGGCTTATGTTGGTTCTGGGGAGTCGAACCTGGGACCACAGGCAAGTGCCTTAACTGCTAAGCCATCTCTCCAGCCCTAAAGATGATTTTTCAAAAACTGTGTGTGTGCTCTCAGTATGGCACCCTTACATTAAGCCAGGCTGGGACCCTGTGGCCTCAGTCAGATATGATCAGCCTGGGCTCTAGCAGAACTACTTTCACAATTTTCTTAAGGACACAGCCTCCACTTCCATGGAAAGAAATTAAATGAAATTGTCTGATAAATACTATTGTCATTCTACCACAAGAACAATGCCAGGGTTCATTCATGACTCAGTGCTTCCTAAAAGAAGCCAAAGAATAGAAAACCCTTCCTTTAAGACACAGATGAAGGACTGGGAAGATGGCTCAGCAGTTAAAGGCACTTGCCTGCAAAGCCTTAAGACCTGGGTTTGATTCCCCAGGACCCACGTAAAGCCAGATGCACAAAGCAGCACATGTGTCTGGAGTTTGTTTGCAATGGCAGGAGGCCCTGGCGCACCCATTCTCATTCTATCTACTTGCAAATAAATAAAAATTTTAAAGAAAAAAGTAGCATGTAGATTTGGATCTGGGGATAGGTCACTGGTAGAGTGCTTACCTTGGGTTCAATCTCTACATAAATAGGGTGTGGCATTCCATACCTGTAATCCCAGCACTTGGGAGGCTAAGGCCATCCTGGGATACAGAGTAAGTTCCAGACCAGAACAGAAAGAGGGAGGGAGGGAGGGAGGAAAAAAGAGAAAGAGAGAGCATTTGGGGTGTCAGGTAGATTAGAGTGTAATTTGTCATTGCGTTGTATCAATTCCATGAACTATGATGGTTTATCCATTGGGCATTATATACCACCTGTGGTGTTAACATCACATTCCATGTCACATATTCAATAGTTGATTTAGCTAGGCATGGCAACACATGCTTTAATCCCAGCACTTGGGAGGCTCAGGTAGGAGGATGGCCATGAGCTTGAGGCCAGCTTGGGCTACCAGGTTAGCCTGGGCTAACTTGAAAAAATCTGTGAAGAGGAAAGTGGGAGAGGGGAGGGAATTATCATGGTCTATTGTCTATAACTATGGAAGTTGTCAATAAAAAAGTTAAAAAGGAATCAAAGTTGATTTATTTTGATTCCTATCTCACCATTTTACTTGTGTAGTGTTTTATGTTTCTGAAAGACCACATTAAATCCTTTGTGGAATGAGGCAGTATAAATTAATACACATGTAATCCTATTACAATAGTTATTTGATCTTTGAAGTAATAACAAGATTGATGGCCTAAAGTGAAAAAGTAGTTAGTGGGAATTTTTTTTAATATGTTCTTACATAAAGTATTACACCTGGGCGTGGTGGTACATGCCTTTAATTCCAGCACTTGGGAGGCAGAGGTAGGATCGCTGTGAGCTTGAGGCCAGCCTAAGACTATGTAGTGAATTCCAGGTCAAGCTGGGCTAGAGTAGGACCATACCTCAAAAAAACGAAAATGGGACTGGAGAGATGGCTCAGTGATTAAGGTGCTTGCCTGAAAAACCTAACAGTGAGGGCTCGATTCCCCAGTACCCACATAGAGCCAGATGCACAGTGGCACATGAATCTGGAGTTCATTTGCAGGGGCTGGAGATGCTGGCATGCCTATTCTCTTTGTCTCTCTGCTTGTAAATAAATAAATAAACAGGTGTTACAAAATATTCTCCAAAACAGAGGAAATAATCAATTGTTCTTCATCTGAACATTTCTTCAGAAGACTTTTAAACATACTTTAAATTCTCAACCACCAAGAAAACCTACTTTCTTAGTTAGATTCAAGTGTCCACTTTTTCTATCATTTCAGACCCTTCTGCAGCGGTTACCTTCTCATTGCTGGGACGAAACACCTGACCAGAAGCAGCTTATGGAGGGAGAGGGTTTGTTGTGGGTTCTAGTTTACAGGGGAAGTTTCAGCATGGTGGGAAAACACAGCAGAGCAGAAAGCAGGTTGTCATCTTTATCATGAGCCTGGAGGAAGCAGCAAGATGAACCTCCAGTGGGACTGGACTAATGAATCTCAAGGCTCACCCACAGAGACACACTTCCTCCAGCCAGGCTCCTTCTCAAAGGTTCTACCAGGTGGGGACTGAGGATGAAGCACAATCATGAGCACATGAGGCCATGAGGGACATTCCACATTCAAACAACCACACCCTCCTCTCCCCCATGGTAAACCTTTGTTTCTTTTCTGAACTGCAGGACCCATCACCATACAACTGGTGGCCAAACCAAGTTTAACTAACAATAATTAGCATCACTCAGTGCATGTGTAGAGCAAACACTTTGTCTTTGTAAGGAGAAGGAAAAACCAACATTCTGTGAGCTTCTGCCATGTGGCAAATGATGTACTAGTGACTTTCTCATTGTTGGAACAAAACATCAGACCAAAAACAGCTTATGGAAGGAGAAGTTTAATTTGCCTTACAGCTCCAGAGGGAAGAGTCCATTGTAGTAGGAAAAGCACAACAGGAGAGACATCCAGTGTCATATTCCAGAACAAGAAGATGAACGCTGGTGCTCAACCAACAGCCCAGAACCCAGGCCCACAGAATAGTGTCCATAGTTATGGTGATTCTTCCTGCCTCAATTAACCTAATCAAGATGTGCCTTAAAATGAACTCAATCTGCATAATCCCTCATAAGTGATTCTGCTGACAATGTAACCTATCACAATGTGTAGGTGCCTTATTCACACCACTCCACTCAATCTTCAAAGTGGCCCAAAGTGAGGTAGCCAAAGCTACTTAAGATTACGTGGTTTGCCTGAGAGGGCTCAACTGTCTAACCAAGACTGTCCGGGCCAAGGCCCTTCTTGGTCATTCCATCTCTTCTTGGGAACAACCTAAGCCAATGAGTATATAGTAGCATAAATAAATCTACATATACTGCAGTTCTTTAATCTTTGACTTCCCTTAAAAATACAAGAGCAACTTAGGAACCCTTTCAACTATCTGGTTAGGATCCAAAAGACCTAATAAATATGTCTTCCTATGAAGGAATACAACAGAACCCAGCTTATCCTAAGAATTTTCTATTATACTAGTCCTAAGTGTCCTCTCTCTCCTCTAAACTTCCCCAACACTTACTGTCAGTGCCACTCACTAATCCTAGGTTCCAGATCTTATGCATTGTGTTTACACACCAGTATGCACATGCATGGACATACATCTTGTCTCTCCAAACCTAAGTTTCTTAAATGCCACTACCATGTCTCAAATGCCTCTCTCTCTCTATCCTGCACATCACAGCAGATATACAAAATATCTCAAACAAATGAGTAAGATCATTGAATCTTTGAAAGGGAAATTAGTATTGGATATGCAATATCTAACCTCTCTACCTTTCTCAAAGAAGGCTGAATCTATTTCCTTTGTACAATGTTCCTCTCTCCTTCCAGCAACATGATCTCTGAGAAGCCAGAAAAGAGTTCTTACACATAAACCAAAAACTACTTACAGCAAGGTAGTGATCATTTCAAAACTCTCCCACAAGGAAACAGCCTTGATTCAATAAAATTTTTTCTTGAATGTCTCAGCATAGACTTGTTATACAGTATGATTCACAGAATTAAGTCCTATGTAACAATGAAGAATTTATTTATTTATTTATTTATTTGCTATATTTTTTCTCAATTTTTATTAATATTTTCCATGATTATAAAAAATATCCCATGGTAGTACCCTCCCCCCCACTTTCCCCTTTGAAATTCCATTCTCCATCATATCCCCTCCCCGTCTCAATCTTTCTACTTACATATATACAATACCAACCTAATAAATGCCCTCCTCCCTTTCTTTCCCTTCCCTTAAGAATTTTTTTTAAAGTTGTATCTAATAAAGAAAAACACCCAGTTCTACATATCAGATATTTAAAGAAATTAACTTATTTAAATGAAAAAGAGTAAGAGAAAGACTAACTATGGGTGCTCCAGGGCTTCCTGCCACTGCAAACAAATCCAGATGCATGCTCCACTTTGTGCATCAAGCTTTACATGGATATTGGCTTTTCAAGCAAACACCTTTATTTAACCACCGAGCAATCTCGCCAGTCACCACATATCAGATTTTTACCCAATATATTCATTCATTCATTCAACCAACAAATATCTATACAGTGACTATAATGTGTGTGCCTGTACTAGTCTAGGGGCTGAGAAGATAGCAGGGAACAAAACACACACAAATCCATGCCCACATGGAGGTGCCACTCTGCTGAGACACAACACTAAGAAGGAAAAATGTATGCTGGTATGCAAAGTCTGAATTCAATCCCATATAAACAGGAGGCTAAAATTAATGGAATCAATAGCATTTTCCAGTTATCATGCACTAAATTAAATAGACAGCTACAAAGGGAAGAGTATACAGTCTGCTTGTCATGAGATAAACATTTATTGAGCCATGAATTGCTAGCCACCAGGAATCCTAAGTCCCTAAGTTCAAGAAGCTCTATTCAAGAAAAATGGACAGGGACAGGGACAGGGCAGTGAATAGGGGTGGTAACTGACCAAGGCGTTCATCACAGACTATGGGATCTCTTAGGAAATGTCCAACCCAAATGTGGGAGGGCCAGGGTAGTCAGATATTATTTCCTTGGGGTATCAACCAAATTGTTGAAGGATAAACAGTCTTTACTCAGGCAAAGGATGGGGAGACGGGGTAAAGCACACATGAAATGAACCTCTGCAAGGGGTTCCCCCAAGGATTCAGCCAGAATCACAGCAAAATTACATTTGACATTCCAAGAAACACAGGCTTTTTATATAATTTAGCGTTTAGGAAATCACCAATAGGTTTTTAATCTGGGAATGACAGGAGCTCAGTTTTTGGATGACTGTACATATGGGAAATTTGGAGGAAGGCAGTTAGAATACTATAACTGACAAATAACAATGATGTGAACTCTGAAGCAGTGGGCACAAAGGGGACAGAGCTAAGGCTATGAGAGAATCACTAGGACTTAGAATTCACTAGATGTAGAAAGATGAAAGTGGTAACAGTAAGAGGTGAGGTGAGGTGACAAAGTGAGGGGTGGGCAGAATGGGTTTGAAAATGAAAGCAACTTATTTGATGTGCCTGGATGTAAAGGAAGTATTTCTTTCCAAAATTACTCCTCAGAACAGAAATGTTCTAAATGCTCTCTTAAATCATTTCTATATCATAGAGCATTTTATGAGTTTACATATTTTGTTTGTTCGTTTTGTTTGCTTGTTTTGAGGCAAGGTCTAACTGTGTATCCCTGACTGGCCTGAAATTCATTATGTAGACCAAAACTGACCTCAAACTTATGGTAATTCTCCTGCCTCTGCCTCTGCCTCCTGCTGTGAGTGCAGGTATTCGCCAACATGCCTAGCAAATCACTGTATTTTAAACAAATTATTGTGGGGAAAAACAAGTATGACAGAAACAACTTCAAACTATTGCTGAGTTTGGATACTGCCTGCTAGAAGGAACTAGTTTAAAAGGAACAATGGGATTAAATACAAACTTAATTTTTGTGAAAATACACCTCACCTTTACAAATGTGAGTGTTACAAATTTCAAAAAGCAACACAGTAGGTACATGGTAGAGAACACAAATATGTGCACTCAGGACAAATTAAAAAAGAACTATTCCACTGTCGTGCAAGTAGAATGGGAACCTCCCTCATTCCTTGGCCTCTTGCTCCACCCCCCTCAGTGACTACAGGACAAGAGGATGTAGCTGACTGGTTCCTCTGGTAGAAAAACTGAGCTTTCTCACCAGCCCTCTGGGGTTCTCTGGTCCTTAGTAGTGACCTGTCCTTGAGAGGTCCAACCAGTGTCAATGATTATCCATGCACGACACGTTAACCAGGTAAAGCCTGCCACAGAAGTTTGAGGCTGACCAGCTCACCTCTAACTGTCACCCTAGTCTCACCCTTTAAAAGAAAAGCGAGGTAGTGGGCATCAGAGGTGATGAAGCACCTTGAATTTATTTAAAATGAATTATGCCAGACACTCTAGAAGTTTCATATCAAGTAGCTTCATCTGTTTGGTGCTGCACTAACAGAATATGAGAGAGCAGGACGTTTACAAAGGACAGTAACATTTTTCACATTTCTGAAGGCTGGGAAGTCCAAGGTGACTGCTCACCATCGTGAGCGCCTGCTGTCAGTGCTGTCACATGGCAGAAGGTCCAGACTGGGAAGGTGTCATGGTTTGAATCTGAGATGTCTGCACAGACAGACTCATATATTTGAACATCTAGTCTATAGCTGGGGGTGCTGTGGGGAAACTGTGTGGCCTGGCTGGCAGAGGGGAGTCGGTTATGCGGGAGCCCTGCTTCAGGTCCCATGCTTTCTCTTTCCTGTATGCCCTGCATGGAGGCTCCCACCCCTCCCATCACTATGCCTTCCCACCACGATATACTACAATCCCTACAACTGTGAGCCAAAGTCAACCCTCCCCTTAGTTCCTTCTGTTTGGTATTCTCTCACAGAAGTGAGAAAAGCAACTCACACATAAGGGATGGAGGAAAGAGAGACTTAAGAAAGAGAAAGAAGTGCCAGGCATGATGGCACATGCCTTTAATCCCAGCACTCGGGAGGCAGAGGCAGGAGGATCACTGTGAGTTCAAGGCCACCCTGAGACTACAGAGCGAATTCCAGGTCAGCCTGAGCTAGAATGCTACCGTACCTCGAAAAAACAAAAAAAAAAAAAAAAAAGAGAGAGAGAAGAGAGGAGAATGAGTTCAGCTTTTTGTATGTAGAAAATCCATTCCCACAATGAGCATTAATCTGTCAATGAAGGCAAGGCACACATGGGCTAGCTACCTCTTAAAAGCCCTACTTCTGGACTGGAGAGATGGCTTAGTGGTTAAGCACTTGCCTGTGAAGCCAAAGGACCCTGATTCAAGGCTCGATTCTCCAGGACCCATGTTAGCCAGATGCACAAGGGGGCGCACAAGTCTGGAGTTCGTTTACAGTGGCTGTAGGCCCTGGTGCGCCCATTCTCTCTCCCTCTCTCTCTCTCTCTGCCTCTTTCTCTCTCTGTCTGTCACTCTCAAATAAATAAATAAAAATAAACAAAAAATAGTTTTTAAAAAGCCCTACTTCTCAAAGCATTGCACTGTGGATTAAGTTTCTAACACTTGAACTCTGGAAGACAAATTCAAACCATAATGTTAAATCATTTAATATGCACAGCAATTTTATGAGGCCTACTAGCTAAGGAAACATAGGCACTACAATTTTAAAACTTGCTCAAAAAATCACAGAAATGTTGAGAGGGTGATAAGAGCTGGAATTTGAACACAGATCCCTCACTCTTAGATACTATTTTTAAATGCTCCTTAACTGATTTAACCAAACATAATTACATACCTCCACTAAGAGGATAAGAAAATGAATCATATAAAAGTGAAATCCTAGTCTACCATTGAAGGAACTCTGTAGGTATAATGTAAGTTTCAAAATTAAAATAAGCCATAACAGCATATTATTTAGAAATATGAAGATAGCCAGGAGAAATGAAAAGGATGAACCAGAGAAAAGGGAGAATGTCAGAGGGAATGACACTTTTTATTATAAACTCTACAGAAATTTGTCCTATATCCATGTACCTGATAATCAAAAATTAGCTTTAGAAACCGGGCGTGGTAGCACACACCTTTAATCCCAGCACTCAGGAGGTAGAGGTAGGAGGATTGCCATGAGTTCGAGGCCACCCTGAGACTCCATAGTGAGTTCCAGGTCAGCCTGGGCTAGAGTGAGACCCTACCTCGAAAAACCAAAAAAAAAAAAAAAAATTAGCTTTAGAAAGAAAAATAATGCCCACTTTGTTGAAACTAACCAAGGCATATGTTCAACTCTTTGTCTTTATTGTTTTTATTTGTTTATTTATTTATTGGTTTTTCAAGGTAGGGTCTCATTCTAGCCCAGGATGACCTAGAATTCACTATATAGTCTTAGGCTGGCCTTGAACTCACAGTGATCCTCCTACCTCTGTCTCCCAAGTGCTGGGATTAAACATGTGCACCTCCATGCCTGGAATTCGTTTTTGGTAATACTCAGAATTGAACCCAGACCCTCAGAAGTGCTAGGTAAGTGCTCTATAGCCCCAGTTACCTTTATCATGATTGAGTCTAGAAAGATGGCTCAGTGGGTAAAACACTTGCTGTCCAAGCCTGAGGACCTAAGTTCAACCCTCATCATCCACATAAGTGCCAGGTGGGTGTGGCAGCCCACCCATAGTTCCAGAGCTTTGGAGGTGGAGACAGGGGATACCCAAGGCAAGCTGGCTAGGCAGACTAGCAGAATCAATGAGCTCTAGGTTCAAGTAACAGACTCTGCCTCAATAAAGTGGAAAGAAATTGAGGAAGGCACTTGACATCAGCCTCTGGCCTCCACATGCGTATACACACACATGTACACCACACATTCACACATGTGCAAAAAATTCATATGGTCCCTAGCATACATGTAGAGAACATCACTGCTGAGGAGCATGAAGGCGATAGGTATGTCTTGATGCTGGAGAGCTCTGACCAAACTTCTTAGGAATAGATTGAATTTAAGGATCAAGCAGACAGGTTCCCTAAGGCAAGTCAGAACATGGCTCTAGCTGATTTGGGAGGAGGAGTAAAAAGGTTTCATGATCATAACTAGTTTGTCTGGGCTCCAATCACAGTTTGATGATTACTACTGGTCCACCTTCTATGAAGAGTCACAACAAACCTTTGGAGACACTCTGGGGTCTCTTCCTAAAACAGTCATGCACAAACAAGTCTTAATCAACTATGAAAGTATCAACCCACACAGACAAGTTTCTACCTAGCAGATTTCTATCTCAGTGAATCAAAGGCCTCTTTGCTCATGAATGTTGGCCTTTCAAATAGCTAACACTTCTGTCCTAAATACTAGCTAACAAATATACCCTGTTAATAGCATTCCTACCCAGAAGAAATTCTGTCAGAGAATTACTAACAAATAGCAGGAAACCAAAAGATAACGACATTTAAACTAGCAAGATAAAACCAACTATATTGACAGACTAGGTTGCAAGCCAACCCTCTCACTCCGCATCTTCCTTAACAATGATTATAGATTTAAGATAATCTTTTATGTAATAGGAAACGATTCCTTAAGACGAGTTGAGCAGATAAATAACTGAAAGGGGTAAAAGAAAGATATGGAAGCTGAAGAGATAGTTCAACAGTTATAGGTTTGATCCCTAACACCCATGTAAAGCCAGTTGCAGGGGCTAGAAGGTTGCCCAGTAGCTAATGGTGCTTGCTTGCAAAGCCTGATGGCAGAGGTTTGAGTCACCAGTACCCATGTGAAACCAGATGCACAGAGTGGCACATGTGTTTGGAGTTTGTGTGCAGTGGCGGGAGGCCTTGGAGTGTGCATTCTCTCATTCATTCTCTCTCTCTTTCTCTACACAAATATTAGTAAAAAGAAATAAGTAGGGGACTAGAGAGATTGCTCAGTGGCTAAGGCGCTTACCTGCAAAACCTAATGACCCAGGATCGATTCCTTAGTATCCACGTAGAGCCAGATGCACAAGGTACTACATGCGTCTGGAGTTCATCTGCAGTGGCTAGAGGCCCTGGTGTGCCCATTCTCTCTCCCCCCCCCTTTCTCTCTCAAACAAACAAATAATTAAGTTAAATTAAATATTTTTAAAAAATAAAGTCAGCTACAAAGTGGCACATGTACCCCCAAATCGCAGGCTAGCTAGTTAGGCCTCCCCAGCAACAAAACAGGAGAGACTCGTTCTCAAAACTAGGTGAAAGTAGAGAACCAACACCTCAGGGTTGTCCTCTGACTTCTACTTATGCACACCCATACACATTATACACACCTACACACACATACACAAATTTTCTTAAAGACACAAAGGATACTAAGACCATTTGCCCTTTACTCTAAATCTTGATCTTGCTGTGAAGTTCCCTAAAGAATCTACATCTATATTAAGATCCTGCAGACTCCTTGACCTTGACTGACAAGAGCACTGTGGATGTAGAAAGATATAATGTTGGGCTGGAGAGATGGTTTAGCAGTAAAGGCACTTGCCTGCAAAGCCAAAGGACCCAGGTTCAATTCCTCAGGACCCACGTAAGCCAGATGCATAAGGTGGCACATGTATCTGGAGTTGGTTTGCAGTGGCTAAAGGCTCTGGTTTGCCCATTCTCTCCATCTTTCTCTCTCTCTCTCTCTCTCTCTGTCTGTCTCTCTCTCTCTAATAAATACTTTTTAAAGATGTAATGTTGTAGGACACACACTGTCTTAACTTTTGTGTCTGATTTAACATTCTCCTGACTAATAAACTCAGAATGGATCACTAGCCTTAGAAGACCACCAACCCTAAGGTTAAAAATGCTGCAATGTCTGGGTTTGGGGAGATGGCTCGATGATTAAAGGCACTTGCTTGCAAAGCCTGATGGCCTGGGTTCAATTCCCCAGTACTCATATAAACCCAATGCACAAAGTGGCACATGCACCTGAAGTCCATATGTAGTGGCAAGAGGTCCTGGTGCACCAATTCTCATTCATTCATTCATTCTCACTCATATCCTCCCTACCTCTTGCAAATAAATAAATAAATAACTTAAAAATCATCTGGAACCTATAGCTATGATTTCCCCATATTGCTATAGCCTGCCTACCTGATGCTCTCACCAATGTAACTGGCAAATATGCTGATTTATGACTTTATTATATGACTACAAAAGCTCGTGTAACCACTTCCAAGATAGAACATGTCACTTCAGGTAACCCGAATCCATGTTCCCAGGCTATAGTCACTCATATTTGACTCAAAATGAACTATGTTTTTATTTCCTTTAAGGCAGGGTTTTAATTGTATGTATGTACATGTGGGATGGGGGTGAGAAGTGTGCATGCCTCAGCACACATATGGAGGCCAGGACACTTGGGGGTGTTGGTCTGCCCCTTCCACCCTGTTTAAGACAAGCCATCTTTTTAAAAAAATATTATTTATTTATTTGCAAGCAGAGAGAGAAAAAGAAAAGAGACAGACAGACAGAATGAGCATGCCAGGGCCTCCAGTCACTGCAAATGAATTCAAGATACATGTGCCACTTTGTGCATCTGGCTTTACACTGGTACTGGGGAAACCAACCTGGGTCATCAGGATTCGCAGGCAAGACCTTAACAATTGAGTCATCTCTAAAGCCCCAAAATAGGACTCTTGTTTTGTCAGCTAGTTATCCACTGAGCTTCAGGATTCTCCTGGCTCTGCTTCCCACTGCCATAGCACACTGGAAATACAGACCATGCAAGGGCGCAGGGAATATGAACTCCAGCCAGCCTGCTGGCCGAGCAAGGGACTTGAACTATGAGCAATTTTCCCAACCCAGAGCTGTTTATTCATACCCGCCCACCCTTCCTCCATCTCCCTCTCTCTCCCTCCCTCCCCCCCCCCTCTCTCTCACACACACACACACACAAATATTTATCTCAAATTTATTTCTTTTCATTTGATTAATCTCAAAATCAAATATAAATGATGATAGGCATCTAATGAAAGCAAAGCACTGAAAATGCAGCCAAATGGCCAGGGAAGGCATGAGGACAGGAAGGATGCAGTCAGCAGCACTCCCTCAGAAGTCCCACAGAAGAAGCCCTCCCCATCTCCTGCCCTCACAGGTCACAGCTACACAGTCTCATACAGATTTCATTAAGGACCACATGGACACTCAGCACTGACATGACAGACTCTTAACACTAAACTCTCACTTTCTACGGCCCCAGCACTGCACATCTGCTGTTCTATGCCCATAAAAGCAAATAGATTTCATCTAAATCACACTGTGTGGCTGTGCCACTGCTACCATCTTGGGAGTGCTGAGGGCCGGAGCTGTGGAAGCACACGGATGAGAGAGGTTAGGTCCTAAACCTCTCCTCAGTCAGAGCACAAGCACAACAGATTCTTAGTGCCATGTTCATTTTCTTGCTTTCCTTCCAGTGAGAATGTGTGGACTGGGTTATACTCACACTGATGAATGTGCTTTTATCAGCCATTTTGCAGTATTCAAGAATTTACAATACTCTAATATGCATACTACTGTTGGTGGACCAACCTGAGTGAAACATGCTGGAACAATTTTAATTTTATAAAATTATTTGATAACACTTTAGTAAATTTGAAAAAAATCATATTCATTCATAAGCACTTTTAAATTTTAAATTCTTGAACTGGACTTGGTAGCATGCACCTGTCATTCCAGCACCTAAGAGGTGGATGTAGAGGATCTTGAATTCAAGGCTACTCTGGGGTACATAGCAAGACTGACACTCACTCTCTCTCTCTCTCTCTCTCTCTCTCTCTCTCTGTCTGTCTCACATACACACACACACACACACACACACACACACACACAAACTCACAAAACAACTCCTCCCCATGTAGTAGACAGCTTCATGCTGCTGAGATGAACATCTAAACCAGACACAGTTTATGGGAGGAAGGGATTTATTTCAAGCTTGCACATCCAGGGGGAAGTTCCATGTATGGCAGAAGAAGCTGCTTCCATCCATTCAAGCAGAAACAAACAGCCAAACAACCAACAAAAACCAAAAACAGGGCTGGAGAGATGGCTTAGCGGTGAAGATGCTTGCCTGCAAAATCTAACAACACAGGCTTGATCCCCCAGTACCCATGTAAACACAAGGTGGCACATGTGTCTGGAGTTCGTGTGCAGTGGCTGAAAGCCCAGCAGTGTCCATTCTCTCTCTTTCTCTATCTGCCTTTTTTTCTCTGTCTCTAATACACAAATAAATTAATTAAATTAAAAATTTTAAAGGGGGGGGTTAGAGAGATGGCTTAGCAATTAAGGTGCTTGCCTGTAAAGCCTAGGGACCCAGGTTTGATTCCCCAGTACCCACATAAGCCAGATGCACAAGGTGGCATATGCATCTGGAGTTCATTTGCAGTGGCTAGAGGGCCTCGACCTTTCTCTATCAAATAAATAAATAAAAATATTTTTAAAAAATTTTTAAAAAGCAGCAAGCACAAAAATCTGCTAGAGCTCAGACCTCTGCATACCTTTGGGCTAAATTTCAGATCCATCCTCAAACACACTTTTGAGCTGGACCCCAGGACCTGCCCCCAGTGATACCTCCTCCAGCCAGGTGGCTGGAGACCCAAGTTACAAGCTTTAATAAAACACCTGAGTCTGGGCTGGAGATACTGCCCAGTGGTTAAGGTGCTTGCCTTCAAAGCCTAATAACCCTACTTTGATTCCTCAGTATCCATATAAAACCAGATATACACAGTAGCACGTGTACCTGGAGTTCATTTGCAGGTTCTAGAGGCCTTGGCATGCCCATTTCTCTCCTGCGACACCCCCCCCCAGCTCTGTGTGAGTGTGTGTGTGTGTGTGTGTGTGTGTGTGTGCAAATAAATTAAAAAAAAAATTTCAGGCTGGAGAGATGGCTTACAGTTAAGCACTTGCCTGTGAAGCCTAAGGACGCCGGTTCAGGCTTGATTCCCCAGGACCCACGTTAGCCAGATGCACAAGCAGGTGCACGCGTCTGGAGTTCGTTTGCAGTGGCTGGAAGCCCTGGCCTGCCCATTCTCTCTCTCTCTCTCTCTCTCTCTCTATCTGCGTCTTTCTCTCTGTGTCTGTCGCTCTCAAATAAATAAATAAAAATGAACAAAAAAATTAAAAAAATTTTTTTTTTCAAGGTAGGTCTTACTCTAGCCCAGGCTGACTTGGTATTCACTATGTAGTCTCAGGGTGGCCAGCAAAAAATATTTTTTAAAAAACCGATTGAAGCCAGGCATGGTGGCATATGCCTTTAATCCTAGCAATCAGGAGGCAGGTCAGCCTGAGCTAGAGTGAGACCCTGCCTTAGGAAAAAAAAAAAAAAAAAAAAACCTGAGAGCTGGAAAGATCACTTAGCAGTTAAGGTGCTTGCCTGTGAAGTCTAAGGACCCAGGTCCAACTCCCCAGAACCCACGTAAGCCAGCTGCACAAGGTGGTGCATGCATTTGGAGTTAGTTTGCAGTGGCTAGAGGCACTGGTGCACCCATCCTTTCACTCTCTCTTTCTTTCAAATAAATAAATAATAAAATATTTTTTAAGAAAACACCTGAGTCTATGGGGGACATACATTCAAACTCCCACACCCTGTGCTTGTCTTTTGTTTTTTTGTCAAGTGCTAATTAAATAAGGTATCGTTTAAATACAATAAAACTTAACATTTTACAGCACAGTATTCAGTGAGTCAGTATAGTGAGAAGGTGCTTCAGCCATCATCATCCATTGTCAGAACATCTTCCCTCCAGAATGAAGCCCTGCCTTACAGTAACAGGAGTTAACTCTTATTCCTCACTCCCTCCAGAGCCTGGCACAACCACTAACCTACTTTCTGTCTTTATGGAATTGCTAATTCTGGGCATTTATACAAACAGAATCATATAATATGTGGCCTTTTGTGTCTGGCACCTTTCTCTTAGTACAGTGCTTCAAGGTCCATGCACAATGTAGCACAGAAGTATTACATTCCTTTTTATAATTAAGGTAAGCACTTTTTTATGGGCTCAGTGGCCACTTGCATATCTTCTTTAGAGAGATGTCTATCAAAATCCTTTGTCCACTTTTAAGTTTTTCTTTTTCTTTACATTATTCTGGATATTAGTCCTTTGATATATGATTTGCAAAACTTTTCTTCCATTCTGTAAGTTCCCTTCACCTTCCTGCTGGTGACTTTAGGAGCCCTGATGTTTTCCAGAGGCACTATTTATCTATTTTGTTTTTGCCTAGGTCTTTAATGCCATACTCAAAAAAACCAGAAAAACGAAAAACTTCTGCCCAAGGAAGCCTACCTCTTTGTGGTAATGCACACCTTTAATCCCAGCACTTGGTAGGCAAAGGTTGGAGAATCACCATGAGTTCAAGGCCAGTCTGGGACCACAGAGTGATATCCAGGTCAGCCTGAACTAGAGTGAGACCTTACCCCCCCCCCAAAAAAAATAATGGCCATGTGTGGTAGCACATGCCTTGAATACCAGCACTCGGAAGGCTGAGGTAGGAGGACTACTGTGAGTTCGAGGCCTGACTGGGCTACAGAGTAAGTTCCAGGTCAGCCTGGGCTAAAGTGAGACCCTACCTAGAAAATACCAATAACAACAACAATGAGGCTGGGTGTGGTAACACATGCCTTTAATCCTAGCACTTGGGAGGCTAAGGTAGGAGGATTGCTGGGAGGTCAAGGCTGGCCTGGGGTTAGAGAGTGAGTTTCAGGCCAGCCTGAGCCAGAGTAAGACCCTACCTCAATAAATAAATAAATAATAAAAATAATTTTAAAAGCGAGGGCTTGGACAGAAGTATCCTGCAGGAATGAAAAATGCTGCTCCCAGAAGTCATAGGTGGTTACAGGAGTATCCCAGTGCCAGGGGTGGCATACCCCTGAGGATCCCCTCAAACAATACAGATTATTGCCAATTCTTTTGGTTTCCCGCTAGAACTAGATGATATGACCCGAGTGCTGAAGGTGTGCATTGGCATAAAATCAAGCTAAAGCTGAACTGGAAGCTTCCTTCTTCATGACTAGTGGTCATAGTGCCAGAAAGTGCTAATGTAGTCTGCTGGGGGGAAAACTCATTAACAGCCTTAACCATCAGTGGACCCTGTGAGATAGATAACTGGCCAGCCAGGCAAGGCATGCCCCCTGGTACAATAGTGGCATGTCTGTTATAGGGGTAACCAGCTACTCTATGATTGGATTTGAGGCCTGCTCTACAGGAGGGAATTTATGCCTGATACTGAAAACCTAGTCAAGAGCCTATGGTTAGGGAGGTCATAGTTCTAAGGGGGAAGCTAGTATTTTTGTTTGGCAAAATGAATGGGTGGGTCCATCAAAATGCCCTCTAAATATATGCGTTTATGGCCACAGGATAGTGCTGCTCTCACTTCAGTCAGAGAAGCTTCTTTCTGCAGAAGGTGGTAACTACTGGCAAGACTCAAATTTTGCCAAAGTGCTAATACTAAGTGACCATTTTTGAAGTACCCCCTCCAAGCTTCAGGGAACATTGCAGAAGAGATGGCAGGGAGAATATAAGAGGACAAGGTTGAGGGGAGTGCTGTGGAACATGTCTTCCAGACATGAAGTGACTGTTGAATTCACAACCTCACAGTGGCTAGTGTCACCTGCATAAAACTTGCATAACACTGGACTCATCAACATGCCATCATATATGATGCAAGAGGGCTACAAAAAAAAGACATCATTCTCTCTCTGCCTCTGTACCTCTCCAACCCCCAAATAAAGTCAAAAAATATTTTTAAAAGATATCAAAAAGGCCAGGCATGGTAGTACATACCTTTAATCCCTGTACTCGGGAGGCGGAGTTAGGAGGATCGTCATGGGTTCTAAGCCATACTAAGACTACATAGTGAATTCCAGGTCAGCCTGGCCTAGAGCAAAACCGTACCTCAAAAAAAAAAAAAAGACATCAAAGTAGAAGAGAAGCTGGGCATGGTGGCACACACCTTTAATCCCAGCATTAGAGAGACCAAGGTAGGAGGATCACTGTGAGTTTGAGGCTAGCCTGAGACTACAGAGTGAGTTCTAGGTCAGCCTGGGTTAAAGTGAGGCCCTACTTCAAAAAACCAAAAATAAGCCGGGCGTGATGGTGCACACCTTTAATCCAGCACTTGGGAGACAGAGGTAGGAGGATCACCATGAATTCAAGGCCACCCTGAGACTCCATAGTGAGTTCCAGGTCAGCATAGGCTAGAGTGAGACCCTACCTCGAAAAAACAAAAATAAAATTAAAAAAGTAAAAGAAGAACTAGTTAGAAAGAAGAAAGGGTTCAGTGAAAGAGGCATGGGAGAGGGTGACAAAAGAAGATAATGGAAGATCATGATCAAAATACATTACATACATGTATGAAAATTGTCAATTAAAAAAGTTTTTTAAAAAGTACCTAGCCAAAGTCCCCAAGATATAAAGCTGCATGTTCTGCTAGAGTTTTATGACCTTTGCTCCAACATTTGTGTCTGCAATCCATTTTGGATTAACTGCTGGATAGTGAGAGTCAGGAGATTTAACTTCATTCATTTTCATGTGGCACCATCTGCTCAGAAGACTCTTCTTGCCCCTTTCTCTGAGTGGTCTTTGCCGGTTTTGTCATTTTAATTGTTAATACTTAGAAGAGAAGTAACTGAAAATTTTGTTTTACAACTTTATAGGCATAATTGTAATGCAATAAACTACACACAAAATATTAAATGAGGAATTCTGATACACAAGCGCACCTGTGCAAACACTGCCACAATCAAGACAGTGAGCATATCTATCACCTCAAAAGATTTCTCATGCCCCACCATAATTCCTTCCCCTCCTCTGCCAGGACCACTACTGCTCTATAGATTCGTTTGCACTTTTTGCATTCATGAGGCATGCATTTTACTTTTTATTTTGACATATGCTTTAATTTGCATCTTTGATGAAAATTACTTAGATCTGTGTTTCAAGAACAACTACATTTTTGGGATAAAAAAACTTACTTATTTGGCTGGGCATGGTGACACATGCCTTTAATCCCAGCACTCGGGAGACAGAGGTAGGAGGATTGCCATGAGTTCAAGGGCACCCTGAGACTACAGAGTGAATTCCAGGTCAGCCTGGGCTAGAGTGAGACCTTACCTTAAAATACTTATTTATTGGAAAGCGTAGGGAGAGATAGATAGATGATTGATTGATTGGTAATAGATAAATAGATAGACAGAGGAAATGGGCATGCCAGGAGGGCCTCTTGCTGCTGCAAACTCCAGATGTATGCACCACTTTGGCATCTGGCTTTACATGGGCACTAGGGAATCAAACTTAGGCAATGAAGCTTTGCAAGTAAGCACCTTAACTGCTGAGCCAGCTCAAAGAACAGCTACTTCTGAAAAATATTTAGACACAGAAAGAATGAGCAACCAGGGCCGCCTGCAAACAAACTCCAGATACATGCTCTACTTTGTGCATCTGGCTTTCTATGGGTACTGGGTAACTGAACCTGGGCCATTAGGCTTTTCAAACAAATACCTTAACTGCTGAGCCACCTCTCCCCAAAAACAATGACTTTTTTAAAAAACATTTTTGCTGGGTGTGGTGTGCATGCCTTTAATCCCAGCACTCAGGAGGCAGAGGTAGGAGGATTACCATGAGTTCAACACCACCCTGAGACTACAGAGTGAATTCCAGGTCAGCCTGGGCTAGAGTGAGACCCTATCTCAAAAACACAAATTTTATACATTGCAAACAGAGAGAGAAACAGAGAGAGAGAGAGAGAGAATGGGCACACCAGGGCTTCTTGCTATTGCACATGAACTCCAGATGCATGGGCAGTGTGCATCTGGCTTTATGTGGGTGTTGGAGAATTGAACCCAAGTCTTTAGGCTTTGCAGGCAAGAGCCTTAACTGCTGAGCCATCTTTCCAGCCCTTTACTACTACTTTAAAAAAAAAGTTATATATATGTATATATGGCTGGAGAGATGGCTTAGTGGTTAAGGTGTTTGCCTGCAAAGCCAAAAAACCTCAGTTCAATTCCCAGGACCCATATAAGCCAGATGCACAAGGTGGTACATGTGTCTGGAGTTCATTTGCAGTGGCTGGAGGCCCTGGTATACACACACACACACACACTTTCTCCCTCTCACTCTTTCTCTCTCAAATAAATAAACAAAAATAAAATATTTTTTAAATTATTTATTTAGGTGGAGAGAAGCAGAGAGACAGAGAGAGAAAGCATGAGCAGCCCAGGGCCTCCTACCACTGTAAACAAACTCCAGATGCATGCGCCACTTTGTGCATCAGGCTTTACATGGGTACTAAGTAACTGAACCTGAGCCATCAGGGTTTGCAAACAAGCACCTTTAGCCTTTGAAGCATCTCTCCAGGCCTCCCTCTCCCACTTCTGCTAGACACTTTCTTCTTCCCAACTGGTTCCTCTGCTCTCTCTTACTTTCATGTCATTATTATGTTTTTGTGACACACTAAGCCATATCTCCAGCCTCAGAACAAATATTTTTTAAAATTTTTTAAAAATATTTTTATTTATTTATTTTCAAACAGAGAAAGACAGAAGAGACAGATGAGGCAATGGATACCCTGGAGCCTCCGGCCACTGCAAATGAACTTTGGATGCATGTGCCATTTGTGCACCTGGCTTAACATGGATACTGGGGAATTGAACCTAGATTGTTAGGCTTAGCAGGCAAGCATCTTAAACACTGAGCCATCTCTTCTGCCCCCACTACTTTTTAAAACATTTTTCTTTGTTAAGAATTTTTTGGCCAAGTGAGGTCAGGGGAAGAGATTGAGTAAAGGAAAGTTGGAGGAAGGGCTAATCAAAATCTAAGAGGAGGGCTGGAGAGATGGCTTAGTGGTTAAGCACTTGCCTGTGAAGCCTAAGGAACCCAGTTCGAGGCTCGATTCCCCAGGACCCACGTTAGCCAGATGCACAAGGGGGTGCACACATCTGGAGTTCGTTTGCAGTGGCTGGAGGCCCTGGCATGCCCATTCTCTCTCTCCCTCCCTCCCTCCCTCTCTCTCTGTTGCTCTCAAATAAATAAATAAATAAATATATATATAAATAAATAAATAAAGGGCTGGAGAGATGGCTTAGCGGTTAAGCGCTTGCCTGTGAAGCCTAAGAACCCCGGTTCGAGGCTTGATTCCCCAGGACCCACGTTAGCCAGATGTACAAGGGGGCGCACGCATCTTGAGTTCGTTTGCAGTGGCTGGAAGCCCTGGCGCGCCCATTCTCTCTCTCTCTCTATCTCTACCTGCCTCTTTCTCTCTCTGTTGCTCTCAAATAAATAAATAAAAATAAAATAAATAAATAAATAAAATAAACAAAAAAAAGAATCTCTGCCAGTTGTGACAAGTCTAACCAGAAGCTAAAAAAAAATTATTAACAACAAAAAAAACTAAGAGGATATAATAAATCTCATAAATCATCAGGAGCTGTAGATTGTTGCTA
Source organism: Dipus sagitta (assembly GCA_036346955.1). Taxonomy (NCBI): domain Eukaryota; kingdom Metazoa; phylum Chordata; class Mammalia; order Rodentia; family Dipodidae; genus Dipus; species Dipus sagitta. The sequence goes on from CM070775.1 coordinate 35,928,528, forward strand.
GAAAATTTTCAGTGCCAGGGATGGGATAACTTCCAGTGAGCTATTGGCCAAGGAGGTCCCTGATGCCCCCAAAACATTACAGGCCATTGCCGAGGCCCTTGGGTTTCCACCAGGAATAGATGGTAAGACCCTATTGCTGAAGACTCCACATACTTGGGCTGCAAGACCACTGAGAACTCCTGATGGAACTGAGCTGATAACCTCCTCCATGTAGACCAACTGACAGAAAGCTGGGAGAAACCATTCTGCATGCAGTTCAAAGGGAGAAGAGAAAACACCAGTGAAGATACTCAACAGTGGACACTGCAAGCCTTATAATTGGCCATCCAGGCCAAATGAGCCAACGGATGCAATAGTGGCATGTCTGTCATGGTGGAAACCAACTGCCCTCCAACTGGACTAGAGGCCCACTCCATGGGAGGGAACACATTCCTGATACTGAAAACTTAAAAAGGGGTAGTCATGAGCCCTAGGGGGTAACGTCTGCTGCTGTCTGGCTAAATGTATATACTATGCTTATCAAACTGCCCAGTAAGCACTTCTCTTAATGTTCATACCTTTATATTAATGCTACTCTCACTTTTGGTAGAGAATCTTATCTTTCCAGATGGCAGTGACCTTGGGATGACTCAGAAGGCATCATGGGGTTGGAAAGAAGTGACCAGAGTGCTCAGTACTGCAATATCTCTATCACGCCTTCCAAGGCTCAGGGTCTATTGCAGAAGAGGTGGTGGAAAGAATATAAGAGCCAAAGGAAAGGTAGGACTCCTTACAATGTGCTTCCCCCAGACACAAAATAGCCTGGATATACATGACCTCACAATGCCTGACACTACCTATACAAGACCATCACAACAGGAGGAAAAGATCATGACATCAAAATAAAAGAGAGACTGAGATTGAGATGGGGGAATAGAGTTTCAAAGGGGAAAGTGGGGGGAGGGAGGGTATTACCATGGGATATTTTTTATAATCATGGAAGTTGTTAATAAAAATAAATAAGTAATAAAAATAAAAAGTTTACCTGCAAAAAAAAAAAAAAGAAATTTTTGGGGGGAAAAAAAAATCCCAGAATTTTTGGTCTACAGCAAAACTAAAAGGACAAAGATCACCAGTCATGGTGGCGCAAGTCTTTAATCCCAGCACTCAGGAGGCAGAAGTAGGAGGATCACTGCAAGTTCGAGGCCACCCTGAGACTACATAGTGAATTCCAGGTCAGCCAGGGCTAGAGTGAGACCTACCTCAAAAAAAAAAAAAAAAACTAACAAACAAAAAAAGACAAAGATTCTTCCCACATACTCTTTGCCCTCACACATGCATTGCCTCCCCCAACAGAATGGTAAATTTGTTACAGTCATGAACCGACACTGCCACTTAATAACCACCTAAAGACTATAGCTGACATTAAGGTTTTACTCTTGGTGTTGTATATTTCACAGTTTTGGACAAGTCTGTAACATGTTCACCATTATACTATCAGAGTGATTTCATTGCCCCAAAAGTCCACTTATCTCTTCAGGAACCCCAACAACCACTGACCTTCTTGCCATCTCCACAGTTCTACCTTGAGAATCATGAACTCTACAGCACTCCAGATGGTTCTCTTTCACTCAGAGGAATCTTAATTGCATATCCCTGTCTTCAAGAAACTCACTTCTTAAAGTGTTTTTATCAATTATAAATAAAGTTGCTAGAAACATCAATATGCAGATTTTTGTGCACATGTAAACTTTCAACTTGACCAAGGAAACCAGCTGCTAGGCTGTAAGATGGTGTGTTTTGTTTTGCAGAAACTGCTAACCTGTCTTTCCAAGTGGTTGTGCCAGTTTGCATTCCCACAAACAATGAATGCAATCCTGCCACTCAACACCCTCACAGTGCTCACCAGCACTGCCACTATTCTGGACTGCAGCCATGCCAGGAGGTATACAAACTCTCAATCTTATTTCAACTTACAGTTTTTTGTGTTTGTTTGTTTGGTTGGTTGGTTTTTCAGAGTAGGGTCTCACTCTAACCCAGGCTGACCTGGAATTCACTATGTAGTCTCAGGCTGACTTAAACTCACGGTGATCCTCCTACCTCTGCCTCCTGAGTGCTGGGATTAAAGGCATGCACCACCATGCCTGGCTTAATTTGCACTTTTCTTATTATTTATTTATTTACAAGAGAGAGACAGAGAGACAGAGACACTAAGAATGAGCATGCCAGAGCCTCCAGCCACTGCAAACAAACTCCAGATGTATGCGCCACCATGTGCAGCTGGCTTATGCGGGTTCTGGGACTTGAACCTGGGTCCTTAGGCTCCACAGGCAAATGCCTTAACCATGAAGCCATCTCTCCAGCCCAACTTACAGTTTTCTAATGACATAGGCCATGAATTACCTTCATGTTTACTTGCCATTTCTATATATCATCTTTGCTGAGGTGTCTGTTAAGGTATTTGGTTTGGTGAGTCTATTATGAACATGGAATAGCTCTCTATTTATTTGGGTTTCTTAGTATTTTATTTATTTATTCAATTATTGGAGAAAAAGAGAGCAAGAAAGAAGAGAGAGAACGGGTGTGCTATGGCCTCCAGCCACTGCAAATAAACTCCAGATGCATGTACCACTTTGTGCATCTGGCTTACGTCGGTACTGGGGTATTGAACCTGGGTCCTTGGGCTTCGCAGGCAAACACCTTAACAGTTAAGATCTCTAGCCCTTATTATTTTTTTTTTTAATTTTGTTCACAAGTCTTTCTCATGGAAATCTCACATATATTTTCAAAGATTTGTACCTAAGTATTTTTTAGGGTAGGGGATGTAATTTAAGTTACACTATGTTTTCATTTATTTATTTATTTAAGAGAGAGAAAGAAGCAGAGAGAGAGAGAGGCAGACACAGAATGGGCACACCAGGGCCTCCAGCCACTGCAAACGAACTCCAGACGCATGTGCCACCCTGTGCATCTGGCTTACGTGGGTCCGGGGAATCCAACCTAGGTCCTTTGGTTTTGCCAGCAAATGCCTTAACTGCTAAGCCATTTCTCCAGCTCTGTTTTGTTTTGTTTTGAAACAGAATCTCACTCTAGCCCAGGCTGACCTGGAACTTACTCTGTAGCCCCACATTGGCCTTGAATGCATGGTTATCATCCTACCTCAGCCTCCCAAGTGCTGAGATTAAAGGCTGATATTATGCTTTCAACTTACGACTTTTACCTTACTTATACTGATTATGGTTTTTAAATTTTTTGGTGTGTGTATATTTAAGTGTGTACATGTGTGACTGCACATGTATGGAGGTCAGAGGACAACTTTCCAGGGCTAGCCCTCACCTTCTGCCTTGTTTGAAGCTGGGTATCACTGCTGCACTCACCAGACTAGCTGGTTCACAAGCTTCCAGGAAATTCTTCTGCCTCTGCCTCCCTGCATGCTGAGATTACAAAACCTCACCCTGGCTTCCAAGTTTTACATGGGGGCTAGAGTTCCAAATAGGTACTTGGGCTTGTGTGGCAGGCTTTTCACTGAGCCATTCCTCCAGTTAACACACTAGATTTTGTAAATCCTTAAACCATTACTAGAACTAAATCCTGTTACTATACAACCAAAATGTCTTTATTTATGGTGACATAATTAGTGGCTTGATGAAATAAAGGTAAAAATACATTTATAGAATAAGTACATAATAATTTGCAAGCATCTTTATTTTACTTTTTTATTAAACATCATAAGCCTATCAAAAGACTACTAAAACACATGAAATAATTCAATTTCATCATCTCTGACATTTTGCTGCCTTTCAATTATTTAATACTTGAACTTTACATCTTATTTTTTTCTTTTTGGTTTTTCAAGGTAAGGTCTCGCATTAGCCCAGGCTGACCTGGAATTCACTATGTAGTCTCAGGCTGGCCTCGAACTCACAGCAATCCCCCGACCTCAGCCTCCCAAATGCTGGGATTAAAGGCATGCACCACCATGCTCGGTCACTTTACATCTTTTCTAACTTTATTTTATTTATTTATATATTTCCTTGTTTATTTGCAAACACAGAGAGGTGGAAAGAAGAGAGATAAACAGAGACAATGGACATGCCATGGCTTCAAGTCACGGCAAAAAAAAAAAAAAAAAAAAAAAAAAACAGGCGCACGTGTCACTTTGTGCATGTGGTTTTACGTGGGTATAGGGGAATTGAACTCAGGTTGTTAGGCTTTACAGGCAAGTGTCTTAACTGCTGAGCCATCTCTACATCCCATCTTTTCTAATTTTGTTATGTTGACAAATAAGCCTTTATATCTTTAAAAAATTTTTTTTATTTATTTGAAAGAGCAAAACAGGGAAAGAGGCAGACAGAGATACAGAGAGAGCCAGAGAGAGAGAGAGAGAGAGAGAGAGAGAGAGAATGGGCACACCAGGGCCTCCAGCCACTGCAAACAAATTCCAGACGCATTTGCCACCTTGTGCATCTGGCCTACACGGGTCCTGGGGAATCGAACCAAGGTCCTTTGGCTTTGCAGGCAAACACCTTAACCACTATGGCATCTCTCCAGCCCATACCTTTTTATCTTAATAGGTGTTCATTTTGCAGTAATAGGGATTGAACCCAGGGCCTCGTGCATGGTAGGTAGGTAGGTATCTCTAGCCCAAAAGCATATTTTATTAATTTCTTTACCTTGATTAGTAACTAAAATATTTAGACACAGGTACACAAGTCTCCCTTGGCATACTTTAGCCTCCAGTCACATAATTTCTTAGAGATAAGGAATGTAAGTACTTTAGAATCAGGCTGGGTTGACAATGTTCTTTCTCAGCTCACCAGCACTGTGATTCAGGCAGGCATGCACTACCATCCCAGCATTTTGTTGTTGTTTGTTTGTTTTTCAAGGTCAGGTCTCACTGTAGCCCAGGCTGACCTGGATCTCACTCTGTAGTCTCAGGCTGGCCTCAAACTCACAGGTATCCTCCTACTTCTGCCTCCTGAGTACTGGGATGAAAGGTAATGTACCACCACGCCTAGTCCATCCTGGCAGTTTTACATGTTTACATGTGTGCTGGGGACTCAATTCAAGTCTGCACACTTGTGAGCAAGCACTTTTCCCTCTGAGCACCTTCCTCGGCCTCTTTTCTCTCTTTCTTCCTTCATTTTACTTTATTTATTTGAGAGAGAGAGAAAAGCAGAGGGAGAGAGAGACAGAAACAGATGGACACACCAGGGCCTCCAGCCACTGCAAATGAACTCCAGACACATGTGCCACCTTGTACACCTGGCTTACGAGGGTCCTGGGGAATCGAACCTAGTCCTTTGGCTTTGCAGGCAAGTGCCTTAATGGCTAAGCCATCGGTCCAGACTCTCTCTCTCTCTTCTTTTATTTCTTTCTTTCTTTCTTTTTTTTTTTTTTTTTTTTTGGTTTTTTTAGGTAGGGTCTCACTCTAGCTCAGGCTGACCTAGAATTCACTATGTAGTCTCAGGCTGGACTTAAGTTCACAGCAATCCTCCTACCTCTGCCTCCCAAGTGCTGGAATTAAAGGTGTATGCCACTATGCCTTCTCTTTCTTGATAAAGATGTTCATAAGCATTCTTGAAACTATGTATTAATGTTTTCAGACTTTCCTTTATTTTGTTTATAGTTTAGAGTAAAAGGGGAGGATAGGGAAGAAAAGAATATGCCAGAAGATCATAATATGTGGACTTGATAGACATCGTAAATCTAAACTTGGCAAAAAATGGAAAAGTAAAATCAGTGTGCTCACTTTGCTTTTCTATTTATTTTTATATTTTTGAGACAAGGTCTTGCTATGTAGCCCAGGCTGGCCTCAACTCACTGCAATCCTCCTGCCTCAGCCTCCCAAATTCTGTAATTATAAGCTTGTACCACAAAGTCTAGTTGGCATGCTCACTTTGTTTACATGTGGATTCAGCTTTTGGAGGATTTGATGCACAACATGTAACTCTCCTGGATCCTCTGTCCCTGAAACACATAGAGGGTACGATGAGAGGGAGGAGGGGAAGGAAGGAGAGATTTAAAGAATATGAATTTCCTTCCAATGTTGTCAGAAGGTCTCAAAGGAAACCAAGAGAAAAGACCAGCTCAAAAAGGCAAGGCACACAGTCGTTTTGCTTATAGGTGTGTCATTAAATCTTTGCATCAGTCCTGCAAAACAGGGAGCACTGACTATATTTCACAGGTAGGAAAATGAGGTTCACAGGGATTGCAGAATCTTCTAAACGGCCAGAGAGCCAGTTAGTAGTAGGCAGTAGCAGAGCAGCAGCAGCAGTAACAGCAGCATTAGTATTTGCAGTGGCAGTAACAAGGGCAGTAATAGTAGCAACAGCAGTAGCCACGCTAGTACTAGCCCTAGCAGCAGTAGCACAGACTTGGCACCAAGTCAGCTCTCCATTGAATATACGAAACTTACTGATTTATCAAGAACAGCCGGGCGTGCACCTTTCATCCCAGCACTCGGGAGGCAGGGGAAGGAGGATCGCCATGAGTTCAAGGCCAGCCTGAGACTACATAGTGAATTCCAGGTCAGTCTGAGCTAGAGTGAGACCCTACCTCAAAAACAAAAAAAGAACAGAGGTGTGACTAGGGATTAATACAATAAGCAGGGTGGGGAGACAGCTCAGTACACGAAGCACTTGTTACTCAAACCTGAGCATCTGAGTTAATTTCCCAGACCTCACAGAAAATGTCAGAAGCCATGATGGACTGCTGTCATCCAGCACACCAATGGTGAGATTCAAGGTGGAAACAGGTAAATTTCCTGGAAGCCTGTGGTGGCATGCACAACAAAGAAAAGTAGGAAGATCCAGAGAGAGAAACTCTGCCTCAAGAAGGTGGACAATGAGGACCAACTCCCAAAAGTTACTGTCTGACCACTGCATGTGCATGCACACACGCATATCCACACACACACACATACATACATTCATATACACAGTAAAAAATTAAATCTAGGACTGGAGAGATGGCTCAGCAATTAAGGCACTTGCCTACAAAGCCTAACAACCAGGGTTCAATTCCCCAGTACCCACATAAAACCAGATGCACAAAGTGGAACATGGGTCTGGAATTCATGTACAGTGGCTAGAGGCCCTTGTGCATCCATTCTCTCTCTCTCTCTCTCTCTCTCTCTCTCTCTTTCTGTGTGTGTGTCTGTCTCACTCTACTTGCAAATAAATTAACTAAATTTTAAAAGAAGTAATAGGCAAACCATCATGATGAACAAGACAACAAATTTAGGGGTTCAAAGATTAGATTGTGCTCTCAGTTCTTTGCTGCCACACCTCCTTGCATGAACCTCACCCCTGCCACCCTCACAAAACCAGCCATTTATTTACTCCAACTCTAACTAATAAAAATGTCCCAGCCAGTCGTGGTGGCTCACAGCTTTAATCCCAGCACTCAGGAGGCAGAAATAGGAGGATCATCATGAGTTTGAGACCCTTGCCCACCCCCAGACTACATAATGAAGTCCAAGTCAGCCTGAACTAGAGTGAGACCCTACCTGGAAAAAAAAAAGTCTAAATTATACAACTATTTGACAATGTATTACTTTTACAAGTAAAAAGTATTTGGTTTACTTTATGCTTTCTCATAAACTACATACTGTTTTCCAAATATAATCTCATTTAACCCTTATAATAACACTATGAGGAAGGCATTTTTTGTTTTGTTTTGTTTTGTAGCAGGGTCTCACTCTACCCTAGGCTGGCCTCAAACTCACAGAGGTCCTCCTAGCTCAGCCCCCTGAGTGCTGGGAGTAAAGATGTGAGACACCAAGCCCAGCTCAGGAAGGCATCTTAAAAAAAAAAAAAATATATATATATATATATATATATACATACATACAAGAGAGAATGGGCACACCAGGGCCTCCAGATGCTGAAAATCAACTCCAGATATACGCACTACCTTGTGCATCTGGCTTATGTGGGTTCTGAGGAATTGAACCTAGGTCCTTTGGCTTTGCAGGCAAGCACCTTAACCGCTAAGCCATCTCTCCAGCCCCAGGAAGGCATTCTTAATAGCCCTACTTACCTAAGAAAATAAAGCCAGAGAGAAATTAAGTAGCTTGTCCAAGATTTCATAGCTATTAAATACCCTAATCAAGATTCAAAGACAGACACAACCTGGATTGTTGCAGTCAGGTTGGCATTGCTGGTAGAAATCACCCAACCAAGAGCAGCTTCTGGGAAAAAGAGGTTTATTTTGGCTTCCAGGCTCGAGGGGAAGCTCCATGATGGCAGAGGAAAGCGATAGCATGAGCAGAGGATAGACATCACCCCCTGGCCAATATAAGGTAGACCATAGCAACAGGAGAATGTGCCAAACACTGGCAAGGGGAAACTGGCTATAACACCCATAAGCCCGCCCCCAACAACACACTGCCTCCAGGAGGCTTTAATTTCCAATTGCCATCAGCTGGGGAGACTAGCATTCAGCATACCTAAGTTTATAGGGGATACCTGAATCAAACCACCACATGGATCATACTCTTAACCACTTTACATTGCTGTCTCTATAGCAAAAAATTGATTCCTGGTGGGAAAAAACCTAGTCAATTATTAATGCAGATTCAATCAGAGAAGAGATGGGCAAGTAGATAAACAGTTAAGTGAAATCCAGGTCTAAGGGTGGGGGTGGGGATGTATACACCAGTAGACACGGAGGTACCTGGTAGATGGCAGCAGCTAAAGTGAGTACTGCATGGTAAGTAAGGCTATGTATGGCCTTCTCGGGTCAGATTAATACCTAACAGGCCTCAAGTGAGTACTGCGTGGTGAGGCTGCAGCCTTCCCAGGGCCAGAGGAATCCCCAACAGACCTCAGAGTAGCTCCACACATGCACAATAAGGAATCCAGTGCTAAGAATACAACAGCAGGTATTCAACTGGAGTTCCTCAGAAAAGAGAGATGCCACCCCTCCCCCCACCAAAAAAAAGTTGGGGAAAGATACCCCTAAGTACTTTAAAAAAATATTTTTAAATTATTTTTTAAATTTATTTGAGAGAGAGACTGGGTACGCCAGGACCTCCAGCCACTGCAAATGAACTCCAGACACATGTGCCACCTACATCTACATCTGGCTTACGTGGGTCCTGGAGAATCAAAACCGGGTCCTTTGGCTTTGCAGGCAAGTGCCTCAACCACTAAGCCATCTCTCCAGCCCTAAAATATTTCTTTTATTTGAAAGGGAGAAAGAGGCAGATAAGAGAGAATAGGTACACCAGGGTGTTCAGCTGCTGCAAACAACTCCAGATGCACATGCCACCTAGTGCATCTGGCTTATATGGGTCCTGGGGAATTGAGCCTGGGTCCTTTGGCTTTGCAGGCAAGCACCTTAACCACTAAGCCATCTCTCCAGGCCATCCGTAAGTACTTTTATATGTAGTTCCAAAGGAAATAGCAGCATGTCAGTGAACAAGTTCACTGAAGACAGTCTGAGCTGTCTTCAAGCGGCACAGAAACAAGTTCTCTTAGAGAGGAAAGTCTTCATGTGAGTTTAACCAGAAGGCCTTTTCTCCTGGAAATCTCATGGTGTGACTTCACCATGGTGATATTTCATTTTGAATACATTCCTCTGACCTACATGTATACTACAGTACTAACATGTGGCTCATCTTTTTGTTATCATGGGGACTGGAACATATGAAGGAGCCTTTTCTTAAGCAAACTACAAATTCTGATATAATGACAGTGCCTCAAAATTAAATATCCCCGTTTATAATTCCAATGTAGGCTTTTTAAAGAAGTGTGAATGATGGCTCAGTGGATAAAGATGCTTGTTTACAAAGCCTTCTGGCCAGGGTTCAATTCCACAGACATTCATGTAAAAGCAGACTCCCCCCCAAAAAAAGTGGTACATGCATCTCACATTCACTTGCGTCACCAAGAGACCCTGCTGTGCCTCCCACAGACACACATAAATTAATTAAAAGGAGTGAGATGGCTTAAACAATACAAAATTTAATTTTAGAATTCTGGTTACATAAATCATTTTCCCAAGGTCTTATTGTATATGATGACTTCAATAAGATCAAATACATTGTGCCAAAGAAAAATGGGAAAAAAATTTAGAGGTCTAGGGATGTGGTAGAGCCCCTTCCTGAGGCCATGCGCTTGGCCCTTACCAATATACATGCATGCACACGTGCACACATGTGCATACTCAAGCATCTTTGACTTCTGCTGATTTTAATGTCTCAGACACTCTCCACACAGGATTTCAACCCTGTCCTGTGGCTTTTCATTCACTTTATCTCTTTCCTAAAGATTTCCTAAAGGCCAAGAGGGAAAAAAAAAAAGCATAATTTGGATACAGAAGCTATCAGTTACAATTCTGAATGAGGGTTTTCATGCTAAGGGTGTTTTGAGTTACATCATGGAAGTATTTGAATGTTGTATGGCTAGTCTACAGTTATTCTTATTTGAAGCTTAAAAACCACCTTGAGTTAAACTGAATTTAAATGCAGAATAGCAGCTTTAGCACAAAAATATTTGCCAAGTATTTTGTTCTTCTATCCTGTTGATACTGGTTTTGTAATCAGTAAGTAACTATTAAAGATAATGCCACTCAAAAATAAATTTTAAAAAAATTTGAAAAAAAAAAACAAGATAATGCCACTAGAAAGACCAAAATATTGGTAATTCTAATGTGCCAGAAGGCAATAGCTGTGCCCTCAAGTTTTAGCCATGATTAAAATACCCTAGCATGTAAGGGTCACTTTTTCCTCTTTTCTAACACTAAACTCAACCCAGTCTATTGGTCTCACATGGGTTCCAAATCACTGTATTTTTCCATCTCCCTTTTTGGCTTTCTTGGAAGCCTGACAGTCTAGAAAGATGAACTTTCCAATGTCCAAACACACAGCTGCTCCTTCCAAGGTCAGATCCAAAAGTGACGTGGGCTGCCTGGTAAGCATCACACTGATCAATTATTAATGCCTCGTAACCTGTGCATAGTCCAATCTTTTCCTCTTCACTGGAGACTGCTTGGCTCTGAAGCCAGTTATGAGCAGATACTCCCTGACCATTACATATTAAGTGCACTTACATACGCAAACTGCAAGTAAATATGAAAAAAGATAAATAAATAAAAATGCTAAAGATCTTAATTTATAAATCTTTATTGATGTTTTATAAATAAGAACACAAGAACACTGAAGAGGTAATAACAATCTGTCTTTTTTTTTTTTTTTGTTTTTTGTTTTTTGTTTTTCAAGGTAGGGTCTCACTCTAGCCCAGGATGACCTGGAATTCACTATGTAGTCTCAGGGTGGCCTTGAACTCACGGCCATCCTCCTACCTCTGCCTCCCAAGAGCTGGGATTAAAGGTGTGTACCACCATGCCCGGCCCTTTGAGCCCTTTGCACTATGTAGTCTCAGGCTAGCCTCAAACTCATGGAGATCCTCCTGCCTCTCTGTGGTGGTTTGATTCAGTTGTCCCCCATAAACTTAGTTGTTCTGAAGGCTAGGTTCCCAGCTGATGGAGATTTGGGAATTAACGCCTCCTGGAAGCAGTGTATTGTTGGAGGCGGGCTTACTACAGTCAGCTTCCCCATGCCAGAGTTTGGCATACTCTCCTGTTGCTATTGTTCACCTTATGTTGGCCAGGGGGTGATGTCCACCCTCTGCTCATGCCATCATTTCCCCCTGCCATTATGGAGCTTCCCCTTGAGTCTGTAACCCAAAATAAACCTTTTTTCCCCCCAAAGCTGCTCTTGGTTGGGTGATTTCTGCCAGCAATGCAAACTTGACTGCAACAGTAACATTGGCACCAAGGAGTAGGACTGGTGCTAGAAACCTGACTGTGTGGCTTTGGCCTTTTGAAGCTTATTTTCAAGAGGAAAATGGAAGGATTTGAAAGCTTGGCCTATGAGATGTACTGCAGTGCTGTAAGTATAGCTTAATGGACTATTCTGGCCAAAATTAAAAGACATGAATGTAGTAAGAACTATGGACTGTGAGGTTTGGCTTATGAGGGTGAGAGCAAACTTTTCTTGGACTGGGCTAGAAGCAATTTGTGTGAGAGGCTTGCTGTTATGTCTGTGTCCTGAGAAGTTGTGCAGGGTTGTATTGTGTAGAAATGGACTGGGGTGAGCAGAGGGATATGGCACAGAAATGAAATCTTTGGGCCAGAACTGCTGCCCATTTCACTGCAATTGAGAGATTACAACCTCTGAGATTGGGCCAGCTGACCTGCACTGGGGCAACAGGAAGAATGTACACTCTTTTGAAGAGGCCTGAGTGCTCAAGAAGTGTCGTGTTCTTCAAAGTCTGCTTTACTGCACCCTGGATTAACAAACTGGCACCCTACCTGGTATTGTGGAGTATAAGAAATGCAGGAAAGAGAGGGTCGTTGAGTTTGCAATACGGACTTGTGTTTTGGAAACAGCCATGGGCAGTGTGAAGCAGGTTTGTTGGATGACTACATGGAGACCTGATGGAGCCATGAGAATGAACCGTGGGTTGCGGTAGAGACCCAGTGGAGATGCTGGGACCACGAGATGGCTGCCAAGGAGAGCTGCCAGCCCAGATAAAGTTTTCCAGGACTGTGAGTAGCCTAGCTAGAGGGGTGGAATTGGAACTCCAGAGACTTGTTGCTGGTTAGAATTATGGAACTTGGAGATTTGTCACTAACTAGAGTTGCTGGACTTGGAGCTACAGAATTTGATGTTTGCCCTGTTTAAATCTTGTATTGGCTGAATATTTCTTTGTTATGCCCAATGCCATCTTTTGTAATGTGAGTGTTTATTCTGTGCCATTATGGGTTTTGGGGGGATTTTGGGGTAGTATGGCTCAGGTAAAAGACCTTGGACTATGGGGATGTTTGAACACCATTGGGATTAATAAAAACTATGGGGACTTTTAAAGTTGGACTGAATGCATTGCATTTTACATCATGTATAGTTAGTTTATGGGGGCCAGGGGCGGAATGTGGTGGTTTGATTCAGGTGTCCCCCATAAACTTAGGTATTCTGAAGGCTAGGTTCCCAGCTGATGGAGATTTGGGAATTAACACCTCCTGGAAGCAGTGTATCTTGGGGGGCAGGCTTATGGGTGTGATAGCCAGTTTCCCCATGTCAGTGTCTGGCAAACTCTCCTATTGCTATTGTCCACCTTATGTTGTCCAGGGGGTGATGTCCACCCTCTGCTCATGCCATCATTTTCCCCTGCCATCATGGAGCTTCCCCTCAAGTTTGTAAGCCAAAATAAACACTTTTTTTTTCCCAAAAGCTACTCTTGGTCAGGTGATTTCTGCCAGCAATATGAACTTGACTACAACACTCTCCCTCCCAAGTGCTAGGATTAAAGGTGTGTACCACTATGCCCAGCACTGAGTAATTTTCTATAAAGGACAGCATAACTCTTTGTGAAGAAAAGGTATAGTTCTCTGCTAAACAGTATTTTTAAAAAAATATTTTTTATTTCATTATTTATTTACTTGAGAGAAAGAGGCAGAGAGAGAGAGAGAGAGAATGGGCATATCAGGACCTTCTGCCCCTGCAAACTCGACACATGCACCACCTTGTATATCTGGCTTACATAGGTCCTGAGGAATCAACTCTAGGTCCTTTCGCTTTGCAGGCAAGTGCCTTAGTCATTAAACTATGTCTCCAGCTCTGAATAGTCTTTATTAATGCAATTCACTCCAGTAATATGTAGGTGATCTCTATAGAATAGAAGGGCTTACAGTACAGTGCTATGGGACTAACTCCTGTGTTTCTTCTCTTTTGTAGGATACAAAGTTGAGACAGGGTCTCGTGCCCCCAGGCTGACCTTAAGCTTGCTATGAACTGAGGCTGCCCTTGAACTCAGTCTGATCCTCCTGCCTCACTTCCCAAATGCTAGAATTAAAGGTATGTGCACCATATGCAGCTGGTATTTCTTCTTCAAACTAGCCAGTGTGACTTATCAACTAGGCTTTCTTCTCCAGAAGGAAGAGCAGCATTCTTCTTTATCAGACCATTAAATAACAAGTAACTGGGCTACAGAGATGACCCAGGTTCAATTTCCCAGTACACACATAAGCCAGATGCACAAGCTGGTGCATGTGTCTGGAGATCGTTTGCAGTGGCTAGAGGTCTGGGCACGCCCATTTTCTCTCTCTCTCTCTCTCTCTCTCTGCCTCCCTCTCTCTCTCTCTCTCTCTCTCTCTCTCTCTCTCTCTCCTCCCTCTCTCAAATAAATAAATATTTTAAAAATATAATTAAAAACAAAACAAAATGAAGGATTACAGGCTGGAGAGATGACTCAGCAATTAAGGCACTTGCCTGCAAAGACTAAGGATCCGAGTTCATTTCCCCAGAATCCATGTAAAGCCAGATGCACAAAGTGGCATGTGTCTGGAGTTTGTTTGCAATGGCTGGAGGCCCTGCCATGTCCATTCTCTCCCCCTACCCTCTGCTTGCAAATAAATATAAATGGACTTGTTTATTTTTTTTAATTGGACTGGGAGGTAGAATGGTTGGTAGAATCCTTTCCCATCATGCATAAAGCCTGGGTTCAATCCCTAGCACTGTGATGATGCATAGCCATAATCCCAGCACTTGGGAGACTGAGACAGGAGGGAAATCCAACGTTCAAGGGCAGCCTGGTCTACGTAGCAAGCTCCAGACCAGCCACTATATAATACAATCTTGCTACAAATAAAAATAAAAGATTACACTAAAAATTATTAGTCCCCACCATTCCTACTCAATAACCTAAACCAGAATAAGGTTTTAAGGATTCAATAAAAGAAAATAAGAGTTTCTTTTGCCAATGTCATCACCTAAAGTTTATTTACATGGTAGGGTCTCACTCTAGCCCAGGCTGACCTGGAATTCATGCTGTAGTTGCAAGGTAGCTTCGAACTCACAATGATCCTCCTACCTCTGCCTACCCAGTGCTAGGATTAAAGGCATGTGCCACCACGCCCAGTTTATTTATTTCCTGCCAACTAAAATTCAACTACTGATCTACTATGATGAAATCATCCTAGATTTCAGGCTGTTTTCTTAGAACCTCAGAGGGCTTGGTTTGCTCTACATGCAACCTCTCCCCTTTCCTACCTCTCTGCCTGGTAGCTTACCTGCTCCTTCTGCTCCAGGACTTATCTTCACTCTGGGACTTCTTAAAGACTTTAAAAGGGGCAAAGAACAGGGGAGGGGGACAGGAAAGGGAAGGAATTCAAGCCAGTATCACCCTGATGGCACTGTCACACAAAGGCTGATGGATACCAGCAGTTCTTCCAAAGGGCATGCAGGGTCAGAAAGTACTCCCTGAGCTGAGGGCTATCAGAAGGCAAAGCACCCCAAGGAAAGCAGCTCTGCTGAGGCTCAGATTCAGACTCCCACCGCCTTTACCCTCCCTCAGCATATTTAGGAACTGTTGCTGGTTATTTAGTGGAACACAGCAGAATCAGGCAATGCAATGGTTACCTCCCAGCTCAAGGGCTAGCATAACTGAGATAGCAAGTCTCAGCCAGTAAGTCTCCCTTGGTCAGCTTCATTAGGTTAGACTCCGAAGGCAGCAGCTAATACCAAACAAAGACCCTTCTCTAGAGGAAGCCGCTCAGGAACAAGCCTAACACATACTTCAGCACGGATGTGAATTACACAATTATAACTGATCCAGTAAACGACGGTAGATTGATAGGGAAAGTTGTTTTTTTGGTTTTTCGAGGTGGGGTCTCACTCTAGCCCAGGCTGACCTGGAATTCACTATGGAGTCTCAGGGTGGCCTCGAACTCAAGGCGATCCTCCTACCTCTGCCTCCCGAGTGCTGGGATTAAAGGCATGCGCCACCATGCCCGGCGGATGGGAAAGAATTATTTTACACTATAGTAATCTGCAGAGACTCCTCAGAAAAGTCTTGCTGTGCCTTTATATTAGGAATTATCACGCCAAGTGGTTTACGGGAGAATTAAACTTGACAGAGGAAGAAAGTTAGGGAAAAGGAAGATATAAAATTCTAGAAGCAAAGTTCCTGTGGAGCCAGGCAGAGGTAGGGCTGATAGGATGATGGCAGATGGGCGCAATGGGCTCATCTGAGAAGCACCTGAGGATGAAAACAGACTCCGGTGTAATAAGATCCAGACTACACTTGGCTCCAAGGCCATACTGACCTTTCCAGAAGGAAAGTTTATTTGCAACATGTAAGACAAGTGAAAAAATATTATACTGTGAATAGGTAAGGCAATGTTTATTCTCCAAATGGAATAGTCCTTAGTAAGGATAAACTGGTAGTCAATAAAATCCCATCAGCAGTGCCTAGTGATTATGCTCAGCACCTTTCTCTCAGGGACTAGGGGCAGGGGACAGGGGACAGGGGAGGCTTGGCACCCGAGCGTGAGTTCCATCTGTGTAGGACAGCCTGAAACAGAGTCCAGCAGTTTTCTCTAGGGAAGCAGGAAGTAAGAGCTGCACTGAACATGATAAGAACTTGATAAGAACCAGTAACAAGAGCTCTTACCTACACCAGGTGCTAGTCTGCAATGTAGACCTAAAGCAAGATCTTAATTGTGCCCTGAAAGCTTTGCATTCAGGATTTCCATATAACTGACAATTTGGTGACTTTTTCAAAAACTTAAGAATTCAGCCGGGCATGGTGGTACATGCCAGCACTTGGGAGGAACAAGTAGGAGGATTACCGTGAATTCAAGGCCACCCTGAGACTACATAGTGAATTCCAGGTCAGCCTCAGCTAGAGTGACAGCCTACCTCGAAAAACAAAAAACAAAAAAAATTCCTACAAATCAACAAAAAACAAAAGCAAATACTCTTGCTATACCTTTTCTTATAAAAACAGTAACCCTGGGCTGGAGAAAAGGCTTAGTGGTTAAAGCACTTGCCTGCGAAGCCTAAAGATCAAGGTTTGATTCCCCAGGACCCACATAAGCCAGATGCACAAGGTGGCGCATGCATCTGGAGTTCATTTTCAGGGCTAGAGGCCCCGGCATGCCCTTTCTTTCATTCTTTCTTGTTTTTTTCTTTTCTTTTCTTCCTTTCTCTGTCTGCTTCTTTCTCACTCTCTCTGAAATAAATAAATTAAATATTAAAAAAAAAAAAAACAGTAACCCTGGACTGGAGAGATGGCTTAGTGGTAAGGCACTTGTCTGTGAAGCCCAAGGGCCCAGGTTCGATTACCCAGTACCCACGTAAGCCACATGAACATGGTGGCACATGCATCTGGAGTTCATTTGCAGTGGCTAGAGGTCCTGATACATGCACTCGCTCTTGCTAGCGTTCTCGCTCTCGCTCTCTCTCTCTCTCTCTCTCTCAAATAAAAAAAAAAACTCGCCAGGTGTGGTAGTGCATGCCTTTAAGCCCAGCACTCGGGAGACAGAGGTAGGAGGATCGCCTTGAGTTCGAGGCCACCCTGAGACTCCATAGTGAGTTCCAGGTCAGCCTGGGCTAGAGTGAGAACCCACCTTGAAAAACCAAAAAAAAACAAACCAAAAAAAAAAATTATTTTTAAAAAACAGTAGGGGCTGGAGAGCTAGCTTAACAGTTAAGGTGCTTGCCTGCAAAGCCTAAGGACCCATGTTCAACTTCTCAGATTCCATGTAAGCCAGATGTACAAGGTAACATAAGTTTGCAAAGTTGCACATGCACATAAGGTGGTGTACTTGTCTGGAGTTCGATTACAGTGGCTGGAGGCCCTGGTGTGCCAATTCTTTCTCACGCTCTAACTCTCAATTAAAAAAAAAAAAAAAGCTAGTCTGTTGGGCTTGCCGAAAAAAAAAATTTTTTTAATTAAAACAATCAATAATCCTGGGCTAGAGAGATGTCTCAGTGGCTAAGGCACTTGCCTACGAAGCCTAACAACCTGGGTTCAATTGATTTCTCCAGTACTCATGTAAAGCCAGATGCACAAAGTGGCACATGCATCTAGAGTTCATTTGCAGCAGCTAGAAGATCTAGCACATACACCTCTTTCTCTCTCTCCTTGAAAATAAATAAATAAAAATATCTTTTAAAATAAAAGTACAGCCAGGCATGGTGGCACATGCCTTTAATCCCAGCATTTGGGAGGCAGAGGTAGGAGGATTGCTGTGAGTTCAAGGCCACCCTGAGACTACAAAGTAAATTCCAGGTCAGCCTGGGCTACAGTGAGACTCTACCTTGAAAAAAAAAATAATAATAATAAAATAAAAATAAGTAAAAGTAGAGCCAGGCGTGGTGGTGCATGCCTTTAATCCCACACTGCTATCGTCACCTGGTATTTGACAATGATTCTAAAGACATACTGTGGTGGTTTGAATATAAATGTATGTCATCCATAGACACAGGTGTTTTAACACACTTGTAACCTGGGTCTCCAGCCCCCTGGCTGGAAGAGGTATCACTGGAGGTAGATTCTAGGATCTAGTCCCAAAGGTATGTTTAGGGGCAGAACTGATTCTAACCCACAGGTATTCAGAGAGGTGTGAGCTCAGGCGGGGTCCATGCTTACTTCTTTTTTATGTTTCCAGGCTGGTGGTGGTTTCTCTCTGCTTGGATTTATGAATAGGAGCCAGCTTCTTCCACCATTGGTGGAACTTCTCTGGATATGTAAGCTTGAAATAAATTTCCTCCCATAAAACTGTGTTTGGTTGCATGCTCATCTCAGCATTGTGGAACTATCTACTACAAATGCATTGTAGAAAAGACACTCTCAGGGTTGGAAAATTGGCTCAATGGTTAAAGGTGCTTGTTTGCAAAGCCTAACAGCCTGGGTTCAATTCCCCAGTATGTATGTATGTATGTGTGTATATATAAATATATACACATACAAATGCTGCTGGAAAAACTGGATACAGAGCTGGGCATGGTGGCGCACGCCTTTAATCCCAGCACTCGGGAGGCAGAGGTAGGAGGACCGCCGTGAGTTCAAGGCCACCCTGAGACTCCATAGTGAATTCCAGGTCAACCTGGGCTAAAGTGAGACCCTACCTTGAAAAACCAAAAAAAACTGGATACAGTGAACTGAGGTTCCCAGGGAGGAAGGAATTTATTTCAAGCTTACAGATCCAAGGGGAAGTTCCATCAATGACAGAAGCTGCTTCCATACATGCAGAGAGAAACCATCACCAACCAGCAACAAGTACAAAACCAGCACCAAACATCAGGAAACCCTCCTCCACCCCCAGCTGAGACTGTTCTGCATACCTTTAGCTCAAATTCAGATCCACCTCCAAAATGCCCTAATGACACTTCCTATAGCCAGGCAGCTGAAGACAGGCTTTAACAAAACACCTGAGTCTATGGGGGACATACATTTAAACTACCACAGCGTAATAATCTTTCAAAAGCTCTTAATAACTTAGTATTATGACACCTAAAAAAAGAAGCCTCTAGGGCTGGAAAGATGGCTTAACAGTTAAGGCATTTGCCTGCAAAGCCAAAGGATCCCGGTTCAATTCTCCAGGACCCATATGAGCCAGATGAACAAGGTGGCGCATGCATCTAGAGTTCATTGTCAGTGGCTAGAGGCCCTGGCACGCCCATTCTCTCTCTCTCTCTCTCTTTCTCTCTCTCTCTCTCTCTGCCTCTTTCTCTCCCTCAAATAAATAA
Source organism: Dipus sagitta (assembly GCA_036346955.1). Taxonomy (NCBI): domain Eukaryota; kingdom Metazoa; phylum Chordata; class Mammalia; order Rodentia; family Dipodidae; genus Dipus; species Dipus sagitta. The sequence continues at coordinate 35,948,050 of CM070775.1, forward strand.
ATAAATAAAACATATTTAAAAGAAAGAAAGAAAGAAAGAAAGCCAGCCAGCCAAGCATGGTGGCACACGCCTTTAATCCCAGCACTTGGAAGGCAAAGGTAGGAGGATCGCTGTGAGTTTGAGGCCACCCTGAGACTACATAGTGAGTTCAAGGTCAGCCTGGGCTAGAGTGAGACCCTACCTCGAAACCCCCCCCCCAAAAAAGAAGAAGCCTCTAAAGTGAAAATATTTTGGCTCTGCTCTCCTCTTCCTTCTCTTCTTGCAGCACAACTAGTGAGTCCCTGGAACTTCTTTCTTAGTACAGTGAAGGAGCTGGACTAGTCAGCAAGGCTGCCAAGTCTAAAATTCTTCCTCTCTGCCCTTCACTTCTGGTTCTCTCCCACTCATTACAGGCTCGCATTTTACCCACAATGGCAAGATGGCAGCTGCACTGAACATGAGCAGTGCAGGTTGGACATTCCCACTCATTACCAGCTTCCATTCTACCCATGGCAGCAAGACGGCAGCTGTGGCATTAAGTACGCATGGGCAGTGCAGCTTTGGACATTCAGAAAGCAGCACTCACACCAAAAGCCAAAACAAGTACGTAGAAAAGAAAGAGTACTCCATGTCCTCCAAGAGCTCGATTTCTATACAAATGACAAAATTGGTTAAGATTCTACCATTTCAAGGTCAGACTTTGACTCTGTTGAGGATGTTAATGGCATTATTGCAAATAAATAGCTTCAAAGCAAATAATCAAATATTGACTTAAGTAGACACAGTTCATAAACTTGGTTTATTTGGTAATGCAAAAGAATAAGCCAGGCACATTGGCTTTGATCCTCCCACCCACCTCTCTTACCAAACCTCTTCAATATTCTAACTTACCAGTGATTGTGCTAGACCAACTCTTTTCTAAAGGACAAAATTAAATAGTCAATTGTGTATTGCTAAATAAAGCAATTTTGGCTTAAAATGCTTTCATTTTTATCCTCAAAAATTACCACTATTAGTTTTCCAGTATCCCCATTCTACCAACTGCCATTTTTTTAAAGAGGAATTCAGATTTTTTTTAAAGATCTAGCTCCCAAAAAAACTAAATATAATTGTTAACAAATAGCAGGTGACCTCCTCTATCCCAATACAACTATTTTTCAAATTTTCCCATCATCTCTTCCTTTTTGTACATACTGCATGTACATTTTTAGAACTTTAGTCATGTGACACATCCTGCTCTTTTACTGTCAGGCATTGCCATGGTGCCACATAGCAACCATTATCATTCACAGTTGCAATGTAGTCCATATACCAGACTTTTATTTAACCATCAAGTATTAAGGCATTTAAATTGACTCCAGAGTTTTATGTTTTGAGAGTAATAGTATAGTATATATCTTCATGCACTAAGCTTTTTTTTCATTTTGCAAGTCATTAGACAAGATAGCAGGAAGCAAGATTTTGAGTGAAATGATATGATTACATTTGGCATTTTAAAATTGATTTTTGCCAAACATATTTTAACTTAACAATGAGGACTATTAAATCCCAGCACTTGACAGGCTGAGACAGGATTGTTGTGAGTCTTGGGACAGCTTAGGCTATGAAATGAAACTTGTCTCCAAGAAAAAGCTAGCCTGAGACTACATAGTGAATTCCAGGTCAGCCTGGGATAGAATGAGACCTTACCACGAAAACAAACAAACAAAAAAAAAAGACAATAAAAAAACTATTAAATACCTAAATGTGATGGCTAACAGGATATTACAGGACTATAAGAAATGAGGTAAGGGTCTTTGCAGGTAGTATAAATACTCCCTCTCAGTCCCTTGACTCTTCTCTACTTGGGAGAATAAGCAAATACTCCACTACAGCTCTTTCACCTGGAGATGGGAAGATGATATTATACACCTCTGTACAGTTTAGTAAGGGGTAAAAAAGCTGGGTACTGTGGCACACGCCTTTAATCCCATCACTCAGGAGGCTGAGGTAAGAGGATTGCTGTGAGTTCAAGGCCAGCCTGAGACTATATAGTCAATTCCAGGTCAGTTTGGGCTAGAGCGAGACCCTGCATCAAACCCTCCCAAAAAGGGGGGCTGGAGAGATGGCTTAGTAGTTAAAGTGCTTGCCTGCAAAGCCTAAGGACCCAGGTTAGATTCCCCAGTGCCTACGTAAAGCCTGATGCACAAAGTGGCGCATGCATCTGGAGTTCTTTTGCAGTAGCTGGAGGCCCTGACATCCCCATTCTCTCTCTCTCCCTCTCTCTCTCTCTCTTCTTGCAAATAAATGGATAAAATTTTTTAAAAGAGGGGGTTAAAAAAGAAAAAGAAGAAAAAAGATTTGTGCTGGACATGGTGGCACATACCTATAATCCAATTACTGGGGAAGCTGAGGTAGGAAGGTATGAGATTGAAACTAGCCTGGGCCACATAGAGACCCTATCTTTGGAGGTGGGGAGGATTTGTTAGCTTTATTAGTTTTCTTTCCTCTAAAACATTACCCTAAGCCATGAAATCTGCTAATATCCTGGTGTTCTGAAATGTTCTGCAACTAAACTTCTGGTTACCTGCTGATATATTTATGCTTGAACATAAGTTATTGGAACATTCTTTCAACTCTCAAATTTTATTAACTCACTTTCTGTCCAGTTATCCTAATTAACCGACAGCCTCCACACTGTGAGATTAGTTCTGCCAGTTCTGCACAGCTCTTGGTTTAATGCACAGTCTACTCTAATGCTGTCTTTGGAAAAACTGCAAATAAAGACTCCCTTTGATTTCTACTAATTAACTAGACATTGGAATGCACCATGCCCTACAATCTATATTAATGTGTGGATACAAGTTTTGCCTACTTCACATGAAGCATTCAGAAAGAACGTATTAAACTGTAGTAACAGCTGGGTGTGATCACACACCTGTAACCCCAGTGCTCAGGAGGTTGAGGCAAGGAGGACTGACTGGATTACATAGTACTAGGCCAACAAGGGTGACACAGAACCCTATTTCAAAAGAGTAAATCAATAAACAAACTGAAATAAATGCTTGAAATAAAGGACTTTAATTGGTTCAAGATCATAATTGAGCACTGGGGTGTGGTAGTATGTATCTACTTAAGAGGCTGAGGCAGAGAAGCTGCCATGAATTTGAGGCCAGTCTGGGATACAGAGTAAGTTCCAGGTCAGCATAGGCTACAGTGACATCCTGCCTTGAAAAAAAAACACAAGGTGACGAGAGTATGCAAGGTGACACATGCATATGGAGTTTGATTACAGTGGCTGGAAACCGTGGCGCACCAATTCTCTCTCTCTCTCTCCCACTGCCCACCCCCCACCCCCCGCCCAGCTCTAACTCTCTCACATTAAAAAAAAAAAAAAAAAAAAAAAGGCCAGTCTGTTGGGCTTGCCTCAAAAAAAAAAAAAAAGTTAAAAGTTAAAAATTAAAAAAAGAGCTGGGCGTGGTGGCGCATGCCTTTAATCCCAGCACTCAGCACTCGGGAGGCAGAGGTAGGAGGATCACTGTGAGTGAGTTCAAGGGCAGCATGAGACTACAAAGTGAATTCCAGGTCAGCCTGAGTTAGAGTGGGACCCTACCTCGAAAAACCAGAATAAATAAATAAATAAATAAATAAATAAATAAATAAATACTATGGGCTGGAGAGATGGCTTAGTGGTTAAGGCACTTGCCTGCAAAGCCAAAGGACCCAGGTTTAATTCCTCAGGATCCACATAAACCAGATGCACAAAGTGGTGCATGTGTCTGGAGTTTCATTTGCAGTGGCGGAAGACCCTAGCATGCCCATTCTCTGTCTCTCTCTCCCTATTCCTTTCTCTCAAATAAATAAATAAAAACTAAAAAATTTAAAACTAAAGTAAATAAAAATGGTTACAGGTTTAAAGAAGGACTGAAAGCACACACGCACTCCCAGACCTCCACCCCAGTACATGAGAAGAGAAGTCCTCCAATCAGAGTGAAGGGCGACAAAACTGGAAGTTGTTTGGCTTTGCTTCTCTACCCTCTCATGGTGACACAGCTCACACTCTACCCGCCAGAGCACAGGAGGAGGCTCAGTCAGACACCGGCTTTACTACCAACACAGGATCTTACCTTGGTTAGACATCAAACCTCTTCCTTGTCACTAATCAGCTTCCAAGCCTTTGCCATTTCCTTCCAATCTGTTACTCCACCCAACAGCCACATTTAAAGACCCTTTTCCCTCACTTCCTGGTCCTCACTACCCTACTTTCATTGCTCCTATTCCTACTTTCTCTCCAGGGACAAAACAGGTGGTCTGTCTTGCAAAAATCCCTAATCTCTAACTGTATTCCAGTGTCTTCCTCTCTATAGGTTCTATTTCCTAATTTTTGTGAGTTTGTTGTTGTTTTGGTTTTTATTGTTTTTAAACAGGATCTCACTATGTATCCCAGGCTGGCCTTGAACTCACTATGTGGCCTAAACAGGCCTTGAATTTGCAATCCTCCTGACTCAGCTTCCTCAGTAGCTGAGATTATGGACCTGCACACTACCCAGCCCAGATCTTGGGTCATTTTTTTAAAAATATGTAACCTTGAGCTGGAGAGATGGCTTAGCAGTTAAAGCACTTACCTGCAAAGCCTAAAGACCCATGTCTGATTCCTCAGGACCCACGAAAGCCAGATGTACAAGGTGGCTCATGCATCTAGAGTTCCTTTACAGTGGCTAGAGACCCTGGTGTTCCCATTCTCCCTTTTTTTTTCTCTCTCTCTCAATAAATAAAAATAAAATATTTTAAAAACTTAATAAAGGTTGGAGAGATGGGTGATGGGTTAAGGCACTTGCCTACAAAGCCAACAGACCCCCAGGACACACATAAACCAGATGCACAAGGTGGCACATGCATCTGGAGTTCATTAGCAGCAGCTGGAAGCCCTGAAGCACCCACTCTCTCTCTCTCTCTTTCTCCCCCATCCCTCTCTCAAATGTATTAATTAATTAAATATTTTTCAATAAAGTAGGTAATCTCAGCCATAATTAACTCTCTCTCTTTTATATATATTTTTTATTTGTATTTATATTTGAGAGAAAGAGGCAGAGAGACAGACAGAAAAAGAGGCAGATAGAGATAGAGAGAATGGGCATACCAGGGCCTTCAGCCACTGCAAACAAACTCTAGAGTATGCACCACCTTGTGCATCTGGCTTACATGGGTCCTGGGGAATCAAACCTGGGTCCTTTAGATTTACAGACAAGCACCTTAACCACTGAGCCATCCCTCCATCCCTTCATCCCTTTTTTTAGCATTTTTATTTTTTTAGTTGGCATACAGAGAGTTAGGTATCACTCATTCGGATTTATTCAAATACAGTGTTTTTGTTGGTTCCCAACTTCCCTTCCTCTCCCAGCTTCTCTCCCCCACGTCATTAAAAGCAGCAGCACCACCCTCCATGCAACTCCACAAAGATGGTTAAAGTCCTTCTAGAGGTTCCCTACTCCTATATGTTTTTAAAGACATTTTTATTTTTGTTTTGTTTTTTCAAGATAGGGTCTCATGCTAGCCCAGGCTGACCTGGAATTAACTATGTAGTCTCAGGGTGGCCTCAAACTCACAGCGATGCTCCTAGTTCTGCCTCCCCAGTGCGGGGATTAAAGGTGTGCGCCACCATGCCAGGCAACATTTTTATTTTTATTTATTTATGAGAGACAGGGAGAGGGAAAGATAGAGACTGAGTGAGACTGTGCGCGCCAGGGCCTTCAGCCACTGCAAATGAACTCCACATGCTTGAGCTACCGAGCTACCATGTGTATCTGGCTTATGTGGGACCTGAAGAATTGAACCTGGGTCCTTAGGCTTTGCAAGCAAAGCCTTAACTGCTAAGCCATCTCTCCAGCCCCTACTCCTATATTTTCATTTCTTTGTTCAATCACAACTTCTTGCTCGCTTGCCAGAGACAGACATGCTAGACAGGCATTTACCACTGAGCGATGTGTACAATTTTTTAAAATAATAAAAAAGGAGCTGGAGAGATGGCTTAGCAGCTAAGGTGCCTGCCTGCAAAGCCGAAGGACCCATGTTCCACTCTCCAGATCCCACATAAGCCAGACACACAAGGTGATGCAAGCATGCAAGGTCATGCACATCTGCACAAGATGGTGCATGCCTCTGGAGTTCAATTGTGGTCCTTGTAGGCCAACTCATTTTCTCTCTCTCTCTCTCTCTCTCTCCTTCTCTCTCTCTCTCGTAAAAAAAGTAACAGAAAGTACTGTTCTCTTACAAAATGTAAAATATGGATAAAGGGGCTGGAGATGCGGCTCAGTGGCTAAAGGTGCTTGCTTGCAAAGCCTGATGACCCAGGTTCAATTTCCCAGTACCCATGTAAAGCCAGGTGCATAAAGTGGCACAGGCACCTGGAGTTCATTTGCAGTATCAAGAGGACCTAGTGCACCTATACTTTCTCCTCCCCCTGCTTGCAAATAAATATAATATTTTTTAAATGTGGATGAATACAGAAAATCAAAACAGGGATGAAACAATCCACTCAAACACTTGCACACCTTTTCAGCATGATAGCAAGAACCAGAAACAACCCAAATGCTCATAAACAGGAGAATGGATAAGAAATTATAAGCATACATCATAATATTACTCAATAATAATCAGAAATGACCTACAAATCCCTGTAAAAAACATGAAAGAACCTCAATAGCATCATGCTGAGTGAAAACCAGCCACAAGAAAACACACTGGGAATGAAGGTAGTGTTTGCCTAGCATTCATGAAGTCTTGGGTTCAGACCACAGTACCACCAGAAGACAGAGAGGATGAATTCACTTGTACATGTAAGCAAATTTAGGAAAGCATTTAATTAATAGTTTCTGCAAGTCAGGGTGTAAGGAGAGAAGATGGTGTGAAAGGCCCTGGAAACATCCTGTGGGGATAGGGATGCTCTACCACTTTGGTGATGGCCACAGGCTGTGTATTTGTCAGAACTCAAATTGCATACTTAAAACCCCACTGTATATAAATTATCCCTCAATAAAACTAACAAGAATTAAGTTAATCTTTCTAAACTGATTCTAGTTAATATTGTTAGATCTGCTTTTTTCCTAAATCTTAATTTATATTTTTGTTCTAAGGTGAATCATTCCCATATGGTACTGTTTCTCATGACATAAACCATTTCCTATTAACTAGAAACATTATCAAGGCACACTTATTAACAAGGCACAGAGAGGCAGGTGAGTTTTCTTATTATCAAAATCACACTTTGAGTAGGATGAATAAGCAGCATGTCTGTGTCCACCTGCATAGCAAGCCATGCACCCTCAGAGGCAGAGTGTGGAAGCCTCCCATGTGGAGACCTCAACACCAAAGGGTGAACGCGAGTCTTTGGTCACTATGCCCAGGTGGAACATCTACTTTATTTATTCCTTTAGAATTGAAATGTATTCTTGTCTTTACTCCCACACCCGTTCCTAGTATCTAATAATCACAGTATTTAAGCAGTAAGAACTCCTAAAAATACTTAGGTAAAATATTTAAACTACTACCATAAAAACTCTTAAATAACTTATATTCAAACTAACTTTATAATATTATTAACTTGCCTAGTTTGTTTAAGACAGGGTCTCTCCATAGTCCAGACTGGCCTGGAACTCGCTATGTAGCCCAAGCTGGCCCAGAATTTGTAATCCTCCTGCCCCAGCCTCCCAAGTACTGGGATTACAAGTGTGTGCCACCGGGCCTGGCTATGCCTAATTCTAATCATCAAAATGTATGCATGGGGCTGGAGAGATGGCTTAGCGGCTAAGGTGCTTGCCTTCACAGCCTAAGGACCCATATTCGACTCTCCAGATCCCATGTAAGCCAGATGCACAAGGTGACGCATGTGTGCAAGGTCACACATGTGCACAAGGTGGTGCAAGTATCTGGAGTTTGATTACAGTGGCTGGAGGTCCTGGTGTGCGAATTGTCTCTCTCTCTCTTGTTCACTCTCTCACTCTCTCGGACATGGATAAAAAAAAAAAAAGGCCAGTCTGTTGGATTTGCCTCAAAACAAAAAATGTATGCATGGGGCCTGGGAAAATGGCTCAGTGGATAATGTACTCGCTGCTCAAGTTCAAGTCTCAAAACCAGAGGCTATGAAGGGCTTCAGCATGCTGACAGTGAGATGGAAAGTAGAGACAGGAGGATTTCCCAGAAGCTGTTGTTGAGCACAGCAAAAAGGAGGAGATCCAGCCAGGTGTGATGGTGCACACCTTTAATCCCAGCACTTAGGAGGCAGAGGTAGGAGGATCACTGTGAGTTCAAGGCCAGCCTAAGACTACATAGTGAATTCCAGGTCATCCTGGGATAGAGTGACACCTTACCTCAAAAAACAAAAAAATAAATAAATTTAATGTACTCATAAAGCTAACATGGACATGTGGCAGATGCCTATAAAACCAGAACTTTGGAAGCTGAGACAGGAGGATTGCCCTGAGTTTTAGGCCAACTTAGACTAAATAGTACCACAGTGAGTTTCAGGTCAGTCTGAACTACCAACTAAGATCCTTTCCTTAGAAAGCAATGCAGGCATGGTTTGCAAGCCTTTACCTTGCAGACAACTTTGTTAACCCTTGATGAGAGGTAAGTCTCTGAACTATGACTAACCTACCTAAAAACCCACATGGTAGTGTGTTCATAAGCTTCCCCTGTTGTCTCTAGATCTCCAGGATGATCAAGCTACAGGGCAGAAAGGAAAAGGTTAAAGCAACTTGTTTCTATTCACTTAATATTAGACCCAGAAAAGCTGCTCAATTTTGACAACTCTACTAACTCACTGACTTGCTTTCCAAAAAATTAAGGATATTTCCAGGTCAATAATTATCCAAAGATTAGTGACCGATGATTAATTTATCCTCTTAAGTGACCATAAATAATGGGGATTACATTGCCTTGACATTTTTCCATTACCCATTCTCAGTTGCCACTAAACACCCATAATGTTTAAATAAGTCACCATGATGAGTTAGAGGAAGAAGACAGACTAATTGGATTAAGTATTACTTTTATCAAATTTCTCCCCAAAAAGTAACAGTCTACATTTTAAGTGGCTCAGTGTTTCCTAATCAAAGATACAAAAAAAAAAAAAAAAAAAAGCCTACCACATTAAACAAAACTAATTGAAACAGCATATGCACAACAAATTAGCACTGTTACAGAAAGCTGTATTCTGAAGTCAATATGAAAGCTTCCCTTACTCTCCTGTGACTCAGGCCCTTGCTATTGTCAGCCCTGTTTTTCTAGTGCACTGCATGGGATTTAAAAGATCACAGGGCCAGGCATGGTGGTACATGCCTTTAATCTCAGCACTTGGGAGGCTGAGGTAAGAGGACCACTAAGAGTTCGAGGCCAGCCTGTGCTACAGAGTGAGTAGCAGGTCATCCAGGTCTAGAGTGAGACCCTACCTTTTAAAAAACAAACAAACAGGGCGGGAGAGATGGTTTAGTGGTTGAGGCACATGCCTGGAAAGCCTAAGGACACGTTTGACTCTCCAGATCCCATGTTGGCCGGACACACAAAGGTGAGGCAAGTGCAAAGTGGCACTATACAGCAGTAAGAAAAAATGAAACAATGAAATTTGAGGAAAAATGGTTGAACCTGGAACAGATCATTCTCAGTGAACTTACCCAATCACAGAAAAAAAATCGCCACATAGTCTCACTCATTTACAGCACCTAACCTGAATCTACCCAAGATACCTTACATACCTAGCAAGCATCTCCTAGACTAGACACTAGGATGGAAGGGGAGCGAGGGGAGGGCAACGGAGGGGGGAAACACAAATATAGACCCAAACGGCAATGGTACCATAAAATTCTACTTACTAAAAGACAGACCAAATGGCTGATCCTTCACCAGGCCCTTACAGGGAACACCTGAACCACAAGACACTGGAGAGGGTAGGATCAAGACTAACCTTAATCTTCTACATCTTCCCTCCCTCCCTCTCCCTCCCTCTCTCTCTTCTCTCTAACTCTTGTATAATAGATATCTTTTTCCTCATTTTCTTAGTGGGCACTGACCTGTAACTCCCAGTACCAGCATGGGGCTATCATCCACAATGAGCTTGTGATCAGAGAAACTTACAAGGTTTCCTAAAGGACAGACAGATTTCTGTCAGAGTACTTGATGACCCACCAAAGGTTAGTGGTACGACCCTACTGCTGAAGACACCTTATGTGGTTGACATGCAAAATAGAATGGCATGGCTGGAAGTTGGAAGAGAGTCAGTCCCCAGACAGTCAGCACGTCTAGTGCCAGAAGGTGCTACATGGGCGACTGGGGGAAAATGACCAATATCTGTCCAAGCAACTCATGGTCTAACCTACTTAGCAGCAAATAACTTGTTGTGATGCCCACACAAGTGCAATAGTGGCACACAGCCATAGTGGGGAACCAACTGCTCTCAATTTGGCTAACTGATCTACTCAGTGGTACGAGACCCATAGCTGAAGCTGGGAAACAAGTCAGAACCATATCCAAACATAAGCCCACTTGCCAATATCAAGTTACCATCAATCATGGGCTACAACAGGGCCTATACCCATTAAATTCTCTATAAATAAAGTAAGGGTTATCTCATTTGTCCTGGTGCTAACTTACTCTCCATTGGAGAACCTGCTTCTCTTTTTCAGATACATGTAGATCCTAAGGAGAGAGCCACCCCATCATACCTCAAAAGGGCCCCGGCTGAAACTAAGAAAAATTGGCGAAACAAGCAAGGGGGCTGTTTTCCTGATGAACTGGATACCAGCAGAAGGGGGAAGGAGATCAACACAGAGAAAAATCAACTCCTACCAAATCAGAGAGCCAGAGCCTAAGAGGCCCCCAACACCTCATCACTGAAGCAGACCAAAAATGAACCCAACATGGCTCAGGGAAATTTTGCGGAAGAGGGGGCGGAAAGAATGTCAGAGCCACATGTTGGGTCATGATATGCAGAGACATTTATCTTACCCATAACTGTGGGCTAACTCCACAATGCATGACCCATATACCTCAACAAGGAGGGGCCAAGGGGAGGGGTTAGGTCACGGATGAGCCTAATAATGGCACCAAACTGACTTTATTTGCTGAATACAAAACTAACTAATAAAGAGAAAAAGAAAAGAAAAATAAATAAATCATAAGGGCTTGAGAGATTGGTTAGTGGTTAAGGCATTTGCCTGCAAAGCCAAAGGATCCTGGTTTGACTCTCCAGGACCCACGTAAACCACATGCACAAGGAGGCACATGCATGTGGAATTCAGTTGCAGTGGATGGAGGCCCTGGCATGCCCATTCTCTCTCTCTCCCCCACATTCTCCATCTCAAATAAATAAATAAATAAATTAGATTTAAAAATTAAAAAAAAAAAAAAAACAAACAGAGCTGGAGAGATGGTTTAGTGGTTGAGGCACATGCCTGGAAAGCCTAAGGACACGTTTGACTCTCCAGATCCCATGTTGGCCAGACACGCAAAGGTGAGGCAAGTGCAAAGTGGCACATGCCCACTATGTGGCGCAAGCATCTGGAGTTTGATTTCAGTGGCTGAGACCCTGGCATGCGAATTCTGTGTGTGTGTGTGTGTGTGTGTGTGTGTGTCTAAAAAAATAAAAATTAAGAAATAAAATAAAAAGAGCCGGTTGTAGTGGTGCATGCCTTTAATCCCAGCACTCAGGAGGCAGAGGTAGGAGGATCACTGTAAATTTGAAGCTATCCTGACAATTCCAGGTCAGCCTGGACTAGAGTGAAACCCTACCTCGAAAACTTAAAAAAAGAAAACAAGCTGGGCATGGTGGCTCACACCTTTAATCCCAGCACTTGGGAAGCAGAGGTAGGAGGATCATCATTAGTTGTTCAAGGCCACCCCGAGACTACATAGTTCCAGGTCAGCCTGGACAAGAGTGAAACCCTACCTTGAAAAACCAAAAATAAATAAATAAAAATAAAAATAAACAAACAAAACAAAAAGACCATGGGGGCCAGGCGTGGTGGCGCACACCTTTAATCCCAGCACTAGGGAGGCAGAGGTAGGAGGATCACCAGGAGTTCGAGGACACCCTCGAAACTACATAGTGAATTCCAGGAGAGCCTGAGCTAGAGTGAAACCCTACCTCGAAAAACAAACAAACAAACAACAAGAAAAAAAAGACCATAGGGGGCTAGAAAGATGGCTTAGCAGTTAAGACGCTTGCCTATGAAGCTTAAGGACTCATGTTCAACTCTCCATTCCCACATAAACCAGACGCACAGTGACACAAGCGTACAACGTCACACATGCACACTAGGGGCACATAAATCTGGAATTCAATTTCAGTGGCTGGAGGCCCTGGCATGCCACCTCCCTCTCTCTCTCCCCCTTTCCCTCTCACTAAAAAAAGGGGAGGCCAGGCGTGGTGGCACACACCTTTAATCCCAGCACTTGGGAGGCAGAGGTAGGAGGATCACCATGAGTTTCAAGGCCACCCTGAGACTACATAGTGAATTCCAGGTCAGCCTGGACTAGAGTGACCCTACCTTAAAAAAAAAAAAAAAAAAAAAAAAAGGACGGGGGGAGGCTGGAGAAATGGCTTAGCAGTTCAGGCACTAGCCTGTGAAACCTAAGGAGCCAGGTTTGATTCCCCACATAAGGCAGATGTACAAGGTGGTGCATGCGTCTGGAGTTCATTTGCAGTAGCTGGAGGCCCTGGTATGCCCACCCATTCTCTCTCTCTCTCTCTCTCTCTCTCTCTATCAAATAAAATTAAAAAAAAAAAAATACCAGTCTGTTGGACTTGCCTGGGGTGGGGGGAGAAGGCCATAGGGCTTCTGCTTCTCAAACTTTTTGGTTTTTTGAGGCGGGATCTCGCTCTGGCCCAGGCTGACCTGGAGCTCACTCTGGAGCCCCAGGCTGACCTCCAACTCATGGTGATCTTTCTATCTCTGCCTCCTGGGCGCTAGGATTAAAAAAATGCGTCACCACACCCGGCTTTCTCAGACTCTTAAGAGGAAAATGCTTTAGTTCATGTCCCCTACTGCCTGTGATTATTAGAAATCATATTTATTATCCACCAAACTACTTAGCTCTTCCCAGCAAGCATAACAGCAGACACACATGGCCAAAATGCTGCCTTCACCTTGATAGTGGTCTTAATACAGACCTTATAAATGAAGGAAAATGTTATTAAGGCAAAACAGTTACTGAAAGGGTAAAGGGATGTTATCCCTTACAAATTAAAAAGAGACAGATCTATCAATCTCTTTCCACCCGTGCCCTGCCCCCTTCCCCCCCCCACCCTCACCCCCCGCTGTGACGGGTTCTTCCTCCAGGGACACTGTATTTCCAGCACCTTTGGCTGAGTTCTGGTCCCAAGAGAGCAATTCAGGACCTGAGTCCTAAAATTACCACAGGGCACGTGAGTCAGCACACTCGGCACTGACAGGCACAAGGCCACTCCTCAACAGCAGTGCCTGACATCTTTGTGGTGCTTCCTACATCTGTAAGTTCTGTGAGTCTCTATCGTTCTTGAGTCTCTGCACACTCTGGAAACCAAGGCAAAATACACTTGTATGTAGCCAAGCTGCCAGCTGTTGTCTCAATTAGAGCTCACTCCATTCTCAGCCAATGAATGTCACAAAATGGTATCTCCTCTTGGTCAAATCTCCATGGCTACAAAACCAAACCATATTGATTAACAAACGAAGATATTCCACCCTAATTCTAGAATTTAATTTTCTTTACTCTAGTTTTCTAGTGGGTTTCCTACACATTTTTTTTAAAGAACAGAACCTAGTCTATTGGCTGCTTTGTTATGAATCAAGCAGCTGGTTCAGTTACTAAATTTTGAGGATTGATGTACAAGATAATATTATCTGCTTGTTGAACTGGTTCCTATCACTGCCAATTCTTACATTTAAACAGGAAATATAAAAACTAACTGGTCTTTTGGTCACGAATATCTTAAAAATAAGGCTTACCAGACTGGTTTACATTACAAATGAAAAAAGAGCCGGGCGTGGTGGCGCAGGCCTTTAGTCCCAGCACTCGGGAGGCAGAGGTGGGTGGATTGCCGTGAGTTCGAGGCCACCCTGAGACCACATAGTGAGTTCCAGGTCAGCCTGGACTAGAGCAAAACCCTATCTCGAAAAGCCAAAAAAAAAAAAAAAAAAAAAGATAACATCAGGGATGGAGAGATGGCTTAACGGTTAAGGGATATTTGCCTATGAAGCCAAAGGACCCAGGTTCAATTCCCCAGGACCCACATAAGCCAGATGCACAAGGTGGCACATGCGTCTGGAGTTTGTCTATAGTGGCTGAAGGCCCTGGCGTGCCCACTGGTGCATGTGCTCTCTCTCTCAGATAAATAAATAAATAAAATAATTTTTTTTAAAAAAAGATAACATCAGCCAGGTGTGGTAGTACACACCTTTAATCCCAACATTGGGAAAGCAGAGGTAGGAGGATCGCCATGAGTTCAAGGCCACCCTGAGAATACAGAGTGAATTCCAGGTCAGCCTGTGCTAGAGTGAGACCCTACCTTGAAAAAAAAAACAAGATAACATGTCAGAAGTTCTAGATATCATTAGATGCTAGATGTCATGTCAAATGAAAGCAAAAAATAATAATAATAATAATAAGACAACACATTTTGGAAATACTTAAACAAGATAGCAAATAATTCCGATCTTGGAAACATGTAAATCTAAATGAGAAATGAAATAATAAAAAGATATTTGAGGCTGGAGAGATTGCTCAGTGTTTAAGACACTTGCCTGCAAAGCCTAACAATTCGAGTTCAATTCCCTGTACCCACGTGAAGCCAGATGCACAAAGTGGCACATCCACCTGGAGTTTGTTTGCAGTGGCTAAATGCCCTGGTGCCCCTATTCTCTTGCTTGTTTCTCTTTCTTTCCCTTACACGCACTCTCTCTCTTTCCTTGCAAATAAATAATTTTTTAAAAGATGTTTTAAGAGCTAGGGAGATGGCTCAGCAGTTAAAGGTGCTTGCTTGCAAGCCTGCCAGCCCAAGTTGGATTCTCCAGCACTAACATAAAGCCAGACACAAACTGGCTCAGACATCGGTGATCTCAACTCACCTATGGGAAAAGGACGTGGGCCAGGAGAATCTGCAACTCACAGGCTAGCTAGACTGGAGCATAGGAAGAAGAAACAACAAAATAGAGAGACCCTGTCTGAAGCCAAGTGGAAGGAAGGGACAAGCATGTAAGGCTGTCCTCAGCATATGGATAAAATATCAAAACAAGAGAGACCCCTTCCCAAGCCCAGTGGAAGGAGGGACAAGCACATGAGGTCACCCTCAAACCTCTGCTTACACACACACAAATAAAAGAAAGATGTTTAAAGCATGATAATTTAAGAGCTAGAGAGATGGTTTGGTGGTTAAAAGCATTTGCTTTCAATGCCTAACGGCCTGGGTTCAATTCACCAGTACTCACATAAAGCCAGATGCACAGGCATCTGGAGTGCAACTGCAGTGGCAAGAGGCCATGGTGTGGCCACTCTCTCTGATTAAAAATTTTTAAAATAGGGCTGGAGAGATGGCTTAGCAGTTAAGGCGCTTGCCTGCAAAGCCTAAGGACCCATGTTCGATTCCCCAGTATCCACGTAACCCAGATGCACAAGGTGGTGCATGCATCTGGAGTTTGTTTGTAGCAGCTGGAGGCCCTAGTGTACCCACTGTCTGTCTGTCTCTCTCTCTCTCTCCAATAAATAAATAAATAAAATATTAAAAATTAAAATTAAAAATAACATAATGATTTCAATGAAAATAAACTAAACTACCCAGGGGCACCTCACAGTCTGCTGAAGACCCAATTTCTGGGTTTCTATCATGTCACGCTCTCCTCTAAGACTTAAGCTTTTTCCAAAGCTCTACCTCAGGCCTCAGCATCCCTCCTAGACCCCCTAGTTGCGTATCCAGTCATTTAAGGTTTCTGTTGTGCTAGTGATTTTAAGACACTACAAATTTACTATTCCTCTGCTTATAACCCTCCTGCCTCTGCCTCAGGATATTGGATTAAAAGCTTGTGCTGCCATATTTCATTTACAGTTAGATTTAACATCACCCTTCATGGTCTTCAATAGTGTTCTCTCTATATGGTAAAAACCTGAGCCAGCCTTTCTCCCTATCCCCCACCCACTCCTCCCCATTACCCATGGTCCTGTCAAAGGCTCTGTCTAGAACAGTTGACTTAACCTAAGGAACCCAACACAAATAAAGTAAAACTTACAGGCCTCACTAGCCTACATCTATGATGAACAGTCACAACTATGACTGTTCATCATAGTTGCACTGAAGAATTTCTGGATAGATGATACAGGTAATATAAAATACATGGTAAATCACAGCAGAAACATTCAGTGTTAGAACTGCCTTTGAGTCCTGGAGCCCTGGAATACCTTTTCTTGTTAGCCTCTGCTGAGAAGACTACCAATCCTCTAAGGCTTAACTTTCATGGACTCAGAGTGCACAAATCTTTAGCTTGGGGCTGGGGATATGGCTCAGCTGGTAAGATTGCTTGTCATACAAGTATGAGGACCTGAGTTTGATGCCCTGGACCTACATTACAAACCAGGCATGGTTTTCTGCCAGAAACACAAGAGCCAGTAAAATAAACTTCAGATTATAAATTAATAACATTGGTTTTACATTTTATGTAATTTTCATAAAACACAGACATGAGTGTATAATCTCTCTGTCGGCCCATGTATACCTTCACTCACACCTCAAAAAAGAAAAAAAAAAAAACAGACAGACATAGTGGCACCCTTTAATCCCAGCACTTAGGAGGCAGAGGTAGAAGGATCACTGTGAGTTCAAGGCCAGCCTGAGACTACATTACAGGTCAGCCTGGGTTAGAGCAAAACTCTACCTCAAAAAAAAAAAAATCAACAAAAATTTAATATGTACTCTCAGGTGGTGACACCACATGATCACATTATCTAACCAGGCATAGCAAGTGGTATGTGCCTGCAATCTTGGCAGGTGGAAGCAGAAAGATCAAGTTCAACATCACCCTCAGCTACACACAAATTGAGGCCAGCCAAAGCTACATGAGACCCTGTCAACAAAAACAAGGAACAATTATGTAGCTGACATTAAATATGTTTTTGATCCAAAAATCAAAATATGGCCAAACAGTCTGATCATATTTAAAATGAGGTCCCTTTACCAGAATATTTTTCTCTAGAAAGATATAAAACATAACAGCTACAGTAAAAACTCCATGAAACTGTCATTTATTTATTTATTCCTACAAAAGAGCTTATTCGTAAAGCAAGTTTACTATTATAGTCATGAGTAACCACAGGACAGAGTACTGCTATCAAGCTGACAGTACTATGTAAGGACAATAACAACTTTGTGCCTCCGTTTGCACTGAAACATCGCTCTACTTTGTGGGATGCCCTTGTCTAAATAACCACTGGCAAATGAAAACTCTTTGAAACTTCATTCGAAATTACAACATGAAGTCAGAACTAAAGCAAAGGATAATTAAGCAAGATGAAAAGGATTTCACTGCTCAAAATTGTCACTTGGAGCTGAGGGTTAACTCAGTGATACAAACACATGCTGGAAGCACCCTCCAGACACTGGTTCAATTCCCAGCACTAATAAAACAAAAACAAGCTGGGTGTGGTAGTGCAGGCCTTTAATCTCAGCACTTGGGAGGCAGAGGTAGGAGGATGGCAGTGAGTTCAAAGCCACCCTGAGACCACATAGTAAATTCTAGGTCATCCTGGGCTACAGTGAGACCCTACCTTGAAAAACCAAAAAAAGAAAGAAAGAAAAGGAATGGGAAGGGAAGGGGCACCAGACAAACTGACTCAATTTGCATTAATACTCATCTATATATAAAACTCAAGTTCCATTTAATGAGTCATGGTTTCTAGTTTTTTATTTGTTTTTATGTTTATTTGTATGCAAGCAGAGAGAGAGAAATAGGAGAGACAAAATGAGCACCCCAGGGTCTCCAGCCACTGCAAAGGAACTCCAGATGCATGTGCCACTTGGTGCATCTACCTTTACATAGGTCCTGGGGAATTGAACCCAAGTCATTAGGCTTTGTAGGCAACTGCCTTAACCTGTAAGCCATCTTTCCAGCCCCCTTGTCTTGTGTTTTTGACACAAAGTACCAATAGCCCTACTAGGCTGAAACTCACTATGTAGACCAGGCTGGCATCAAACTTGGGAAATACTCCTGCCTCTACCTCCTGATAGGATGACAGGGGTGAATCACCATGCCTGGCATGGTTGTCTATTGTTATAAGACAAATCAGATTTTTTTTTAATACAATCTAAGTATTACCAAAAAAGAATGGCTTTTTGAACTCTTGCAGAACACTGTTGAAGCAAGTTACACTTTTGGAAAAAAGACAGGGTACCAGCTGAACTGCAGATCACTTCGGCACCTTCCCAGCTTTTAACATTAATTTAACCAGTGGCCTTTTACTTAAGACTTATCTAGGGCATAGCTTGAATTATTTTTTTTATTTTACTTTTTTTTGATTTTGTTTTGCTTGTTGAGTGCTGGGAATGGAACCCAGGGTGCCAGGGCCACCCCTCACATGCTAGACAAACATTCCCTTTGAGTTTCATATTATACTTGGGTTTTTTTTGTTTGTTTGTTTGTTTGTTTTTGTTTTTTTGTGTTTTTGTTTTTGTTTTTGTTTTTCGAGGTAAGAGTCTCACTCTAGCCCAGGCTGACCTGGAATTCACCATGGAGTCTCAGGGTGGCCTCGAACTCACGGCAATCCTCCTACCTCTGCCTCCCAAGTGCTGGGATTAAAGGCGTGTGCCACCACGCCCGGCTTATACTTGTTTTAAAGTATCATTTATTTATTTATTTGACAGAGAAAGAGAGAAGAAAAAAGTGAGAATGGATATGTGATGGGCTCTTGCCACTGCAAAAAACCTTCAGATGCATGCTCCACTTTTAAGTATCTGGGGTTATATGGACTCTGGGAATCAAACCAGGGCTTTGCAAGCAAGTGCCTTTAACAGCTGTGGTATTACCTCACCCTGAATGTTAAACTTTTGAATGACTCAAGTAGAAGGACTGGAATGGTAGCACAGTCCCCTCTATGTGGAACATACCAAAATTGCAGAAGCACAATTAGCCATTGGAAAAAAAAAAGTATGATCAATATTTAAATTTTGTATTTCTAGAAAATCACAAAGGAAACCTAACAGTTTCCCTAACATAACTGAAAGATACTGGCTGGTGACAGACACAGAGGCATGGCATCATCTTCTGAGCATTAAGGGTGCTCTTAGGAGAGTGAGCTGCCCTTGGAGGTAAGTGTCAAAATTTTTAAGGCCATGAAATTTTGTGTTTGTTGAAGTGAACAGTGGGGAGAGGCACTGCTTTGCTCACGTAATTGTTTCAAATATGTAGCTCATACTTCCCTATAGCTAGAAAATTGGTGAAATGGGAAAAGCCTTTTGATGGGACTAATGCAAGTCATCTCCTAAGTTCTGGTTTTTACCCGCACAGCGAGTATAACTTCTGCTGTCAACGAAGATGAAAATGTATGGGCCCCGTGCGTCTGGCACAGGTGTGTCCAGGCGTCACTCCCCTCCATCCCACAGGCTCTTGCAGGCTGTGTGGTAGGTCTGTGCAATTCTCAGGTGTGCTGGAGTTGCCAGCTCAGAATCTCTGCCAAGGAAAACACCCGGAGCTCCTGTGTGGGTGGCACCAGGTAAGGCAGGTGCCCAGAGCTGTGGTGAGCTGACTCTTCCAGTTATGTTTGGGGTTTAGTTTGTTTTTGTTGAGGTTAGTTTGTTTAATCTGAATATGAGAACAGTTTTCTGGTTGAGCTGTGATGACTCAAAGTGGAATTTGTTCCAAAACTGACTTCAGAGGATTTCTGATGCTTGGGTAGGAAACAATGTTGAGGGTCTAGAGAACATACAAGTCAATATTCAGAAAACAGTACCAAGAGGATCAAAAGGCAGGGACTGCTTTCAGAACAACTTTTACATGTAAGTACAAATTTCCCCCAATTAAAAAGATGCTAACGCCAGGTGTGGTGGTGCACGCCTTTAATCCGAAGACTCAGGTGACAGAGGTTGGAAGATCACTGTGCGTTCGAGGCCAGGCCAGTCTCAGACTACACAGGGAATTCTAGGTCAGCCAGGACTAGAGCAAGACCATATCTCGGAAAAAAAAAAAAAAAAAGATGCCGTTATGTTCAGTATAGTACTGGATATGAATACTGATAACATCCAGCCTAAACATGTACAAGCTGCAATTCCCTTATCTATAAATGAAGCACTACAAAACTACTTCAAGGAAAAAGGATTCTGAGAAGAGGAGACAATAGAGTGTTCAACATCTTTATCACACCCCCTCCAAGGCTCAGGGACCATTGCAGAAGAGGTGATGGAAAGAATGTAAGAGCCAAATGAAGGGGAGGAGATGTTTTGCAACACTGTCTTGTTGTAGTATTAATGACTTAACAGTGAAAAAAGTTATCTATACAAGACCTACATAATAGAAGGGGAAAAAATGACATCAAAATAGAAGACAGACTGGCTGGAAAGAAGAAAGGATTCAGTAGAGGAGACATAGGAGAGGGAGAACAGTAAGCATGGTAGGAAGGGCGATATTATGACCATGGTATACTGTCTATAGGTATGGAGACTGTTTATAAAAATAGGCATGTCGGGGACTGGAGAGATTGCTCAGCAAAACCTAAGGACCCAGGTTCACTTCCCCAGTACCAACATAAGCCAGATGCAGAAGGTAGTGCATGTGTCTGGAGTTCATTTGCAGTGAGTAAAGACCCTGGCATGTCTATTTTCATTCTCTATCTATCTCAAATAAATAAATAAAATATATTTTAATGGGTATGTCTACAGGTATTACATTTTGAAGGAAAAACTGCTGAGGAATTGTTTTTCTACTACCCAAAAGTATCATCTGCAAGGAGCAGCAAGACAGGGTAATGGTTGTGGTAGTAACTATGAACAAATACAAGGATGAAAACATCATGGTGAAACACAGCATCCTATATGCCAATTAAAAAGTTAATCAAGAGCTGGAGAGATGGCAAGGCACTTGCCTGCAAAGCCTAAGGACCCAGGATCAATTCCATGATACCCACGTAAGCCAGATGCAACTAGAGTTCATTTGCAATGGCCAAAGGCCCTAGTGCACCCATCCTCATTCTCTCTCTCTCTCTTTCTCTAAAACTCTATTTGCTTTTTTCTCTCAAATAAATAAAAATTAAAAATAGAAAAAAAAAATAGCTGGGCATGGTGGCACATGCCTTTAATCCCAGACTTGGGAGGCAGAGGTAGGAGGATCACCATGAGTTTGAAGTCACCCTGAGACTATATAGTGAAATCCAGGTCAGCCTGAGCTAGAGTGAGACCCTACCTTGAAAAACCAAAAAAAAAGCTAGATACAAGGAAAGGAGACTTGGTCAGAAGGATCACCTGAACCCATGAATTTGAGACCCTGTCAGGCAACATAGCAAGACTCTGTCTCAAAATAAATGAAAATTAAAAATAACATAACATGAATTTAGTAGCCTAAGGACCCATGTTCAACTCTCCAGGCCCCATATAAGCCAGATAAACAAGGTGACACAAGCACACAAGGTCATACACACATGCATCTGGAATTCAATCAGAGTGACTGGAGGACATGGCACATCAATTCTCTCCCTCTCTCACATAAAAAAAAAAAAAGACCAGTCTGTTGGGCTTGCCTCAAAAAAAAAAAATGAGAAAGTGGGGGGAGGGAGGGTAGTACTATGGGATATTTTTTATAATCATGGAAAATGTTAATAAAAATTGAGAAAAGAAAAAATAATGAAAACCCTCTCTTTGTGGTAAAAAAGACTATACAAATTATTGTTTAAATAATTACAAATTATCTTTAAAGTGCTTTTTCACACTCTAGGCATGGTGGCACATGCCTCTGATCTCAGCACTCAGGAGGTGAAGGTGAGAGAATTTTGAGTTCCAGGCTACTATGCATGGGTTATAGGGGAAAACCTTGTCTCAGCAAGATAATAATCAATTTAATTTAATACCTTTCATAGAATGCTAAGTTAAAATTGGTTGGAATTAGGTTATCTGTTTTCTGCTTTAAGCTTAATTTCTAATTTATTTTAATTCATTGTCAAAACTGGAAAAATGCAACTGGCCCATCATATGACAATAGTTGCATAAAATCCTTGGAGTCAGGGTTGTGGCACAGCAGCAAAGGAGGAGGAGAGAGACTTAGGAAGTTGTGGGAATGCAAGCATAGATGAACTTTGATGGATTTAACAAGAAAGAAGAGAAATATGTAAGAAAATAAGATGAACTCCAGATGTACTGGGCTTTTGAGGTACTATGACCAAACACCCAAAAAAAGGAACTTAAAGGAAGAAAGATTTGTTTTGGTCCACGATGACAGGGGTGTCCGTCAATGGCAGGGAGGGTCCCACGTTCACATCCTGGCATCCAGGAAACAGAAAAGGGGGAATATAGGAAGGGGCCAGGCAAGAGATCACCCCCAAAGACACATCTCCAGTGGCCTACTTACTCCATAAGACCCACCTCCTACCTCTTGCAACTTCCTAGTAATACCACATTATGAATCCATTGAGAGATTAGTCCATTAAGCACATTAGAACCCTCAAGATTTAATTAGCTCTGAAAACACCATCACACCAAGTTTCTGCCTTAACGAATCAGATGTACTGTGAGAATTCAGGAAGCACATGCCCAAGTTTAAGTGGACTGCTGTTTCTGGAGATGAAAGTTTTCATGAGCTGGCTAAAAACTGACTTCATCTGTGCTCCCAAATGGACTTGTTCAAAAACTGTAAATATAAGTCTTGAATAGAATTTAGAAATAACAACCACAAAAAAAGACCTATCAAACTCCCAGATAGGCAGAAAAATAAAGTACACAGTGGGAACTAAGCCTCAAGGAACTGCAGCATATGTTCAACACACACACACACACACACACACACACACACACGTGTTAAAAACAAAGCAAATCACATAAAAAGTCCAGAGTTGGAGATGTAGCTCAGTGGTAGTCCTTCCTAGACCCTGGGTTTGATGTTCAGCACTAAGAGAAAGAGAGAGGTATTAGAACACAATTTATTCTTAAAGAAACCTCAAAAACTCTCCTAAAACAATTCTGTTGTGCTCAATTTGGGTTAGTTTGGTTCTTTTGGCAGTTTCTTTTTAATATTACTTTGGCAGAGAGAGTGAGAGAATGGGTGCATCAGGTCCTCCTGCCACTGTAAACGAACTTCAGGTGCATGCGCCCTCTTGTGCATCTGGCTTTACATGAGTACTGAAGAATCAAACCTGGGCCATCAGGGTATACAAGCAAGAGCCTTTAACCACTGAGCCATCTCTCCAGCTTGGAAGTTGGTTAAATTGATAACATTCTATAACAAAGCACAAGACCAATACTCACTGTTAGATTTTATCAGAGTTCACCATACACTACTCACTGTCCAGTCTGCTCTGAATCCACAAGCATTCTGGAAACAGAATGAAATGATAATACTTTTTTTTTTAAAGATAGGCTCTAAAAAAGCCCTGGCTGGCCTTGAGCCCATGTCAATCCTTCGGCCTCTACCTCTTAAGCACTGGGATTACAGGTACGTATCACCTGACCTAGACCATAACCATTCCTTTTCCAAAATCCTGGACCATTTCTGTCCTCTACTGAATTACCAAGTCTTTCAGCTGAGTTACCTCTACCAGTGAGTTCTCTCAGCCTGTCCACCTCTTCTCTAATGAAAATAGCAACCAGGTATTTTCCTTATAGTTAAAGATGTATAGGAACATGAACCAAGCCACTTGTTACTGTAGTAGCTCAACACAGCACTGTTACTAATAGCTTTCCTAAGATACCAAAATGGCTACTCAGACAGGCAGCTCTACCAACAAGACCACAAACTCAAGCCACATCAGGGTCAACTTCTGACTTCCCCAGCCAAAACCTCCAATAATTTAGGTGTAACAATACTGCATTATGCAGAATTGGGACTTAGAAAACTAACCCTAAGTGAAGGACTCAAAGAGCAGTTTCTCTCACGTTTTCTCTTGCCCTCCTGTTTCTCACTCTCATTTTACTCCAAGGCAAACCAGAACAATCTGGATCCCTCGTTCTTCCCCAACCTCCCTCATAGCAATCAGAGCCTCTCCCAAAAGCCAGCTATTGCCAGGCATAGTGGTGAACGCCTTTAATCCCAGCACTCAGGAGGCTGAGGTAGGAGGATCACCATAAGTTCGAGGCCACCCTGAGACTACATAGTGAATTCCAGGTCAGCCTGGGCTAGAGTGAGACCCTACCACGAAAAAGCAAAAATAAATAAATAAATTAGTCATAAAACCTAAAAATAATATTCTAACACTCCTCTAAACATACTCTGTGTGTAAGAGCGAACCATAAAGAAATTCTATGACCTATCTTGTTTGTCCCCTATTCTAGAAAGGGCTCCCCCTATACCCCAAACCTGAAAGGAAGAAGTACTATGACCAAAGAACCAAAAAGAACTTAGACAGGCCATACCCTCTTGTTCACTCTTATTTCTACCTAAAGTTCATCAATCCTAAACATAAAAATGGGATAATTCACCTTGGGTCTCATTCTGAAGGCTCCTATGTCACATAAAACAATGATCAAATAAATACGGCTTTTCTCCCATTGGTCTGCATACTGCTGGCTTATTTCCACAGAGTTAAATGCCCAAGCCTTCTGTTTGATCCCCAGCACTGCAAAGAAATAAAAAACACATTTCCAAAATAGGGAAAGCATGAACTCTATAGTAGATATCAACAAAACTGTAAATGTAAAAACTTGAAGGTTAGTAGTTTGACATTCAAAGGGGCTGGTAAGATAAGAGGTGATAAAATACGCATTCATCCCTAAGTGCTATCCAGTTCCTACCATGTGATTGTCACTGTCTAAAGACACAAAGGAGCCAGGCATGGTGGCACACACCTTTAATCCCAACACTCAGGAAGCAGAGGTAGGAGGATCGCTGAGAGTTCGAGGCCACCCTGGGACCACATAGTGAAGGTCAGCCTGGGCTAGAGCGAAACCCTACCTCAAAAAAAAAAAAAAGAGAGAGAGAGAGAGAGAGAAAGGTAGAGCTATTTTAATATTACAGACAAAGAGCCTCTCTTTCAGGGACTTTTTGATAACCAAGTTTTCTTTTAAACTACTTAATTTTTACTATCTTGATTCATATTTTAAATATCCAAGGGAGCACAGTCTGAAGCATTTCCCAAGCTTAACTACAGATGTCTACTTTCAAGAAAAGCCATTGAAGAATACATTTTAGGAATTACTGGCAGAAGGAAACCAAGCTTTTGGACCACAAAGATAGTAATTTTTTAAAAAGATAGCATTAATTACCCTAAATATTGATTCTAAAAACATGCTTGTTTTAAATAGATACTTTTCAAAAATCAAACATACCATTAAAATAGTTGCCTTTCTCAAGGAAGAAAGTGATAGGTAAGATTAATATCATTAATGTATAACTGATGGCACTATCTAAGTAGGAGGCAAGAACTCTAGACTCCATCAGTTCCATAGGTTTTCCAATATCCAGGAGTCACAACAAAGCTACAATTTAAAAAAACAGTATTTGGAGCCGGGCGTGGTGGCGCATGCCTTTAATCCCAGCACTTGGGAGGCAGAGGTAGGAGGATCACCATGAGTTCAAGGCCACCCTGAGACTCCATAGTGAATTCCCACCGTGAGTTCGAGGCCACCCTGAGACTCCATAATGAATCCCAGGTCAGTCTGAGCTAGAGTGAGACCCTACCTCGGAAAACCAAGAAAAAAAAAAAAAAAAAACAGTATGTCTCACCAGTTAAAGGCACTTGCTTGCAAATCCTGAGGGCCTGGATTTGATTCCTCAGTACCCTTATGAAGTCAAATATACAAAGTGTCACATGCACATGGAATTTGCAGTGGCACGAGGCACCAGGGTGTACCCATTCTCTCTCTCCTTGCAAATAATAAATAAAATATTTTAGGTTATTTTATTTTATTTGAGAAAGAGAATGAGCGCACCAGGGTCTTCAACCACTCCAAGTGTATGTGCCACCTTATGTATCTGGCTTAGGCGGGTCCTGAGGAATTGAACCTGGTTCCTTTGGCTTTGCAAGCAAGCACCTTAACCACTAAGCCATCTCTCCAGCCCAAATAAAATAGTTAAAAAAAATAAAAGATAGAGGGCTGCAGAGATAGCTTAGCGGTTTGTTTGCAATGAGTAGAGGCCCTGGCATGCCCATTCTCTCTCTCTTTCTCTCTCCCTGTCTCAAATAAAAATTAAAATTAAAATTAGCCGGGCATGGTGGCACACGCCTTTAATCCCAGCACTCGGGAGGCAGATAGGAGGATCGCCATGAGTTCAAGGCTACCCTGAGACTACATAGTGAATTCCAGGTCAGCCTGGGCTAGAGGGAGACCCTACCTCAAAAAAACAAAAAAATAAATTAATAAATTAATTAAAAAATAAATAAATAAAAGACAGAGCTGGGGAGATTGTTCAAGGTTAAGGCACTTTCCTGCAAAGCCTACCGACCTGGGGTTTAATTACCCAGTACCCAGGTAAAGCCAGATGCACAAGGTGGCACATGCATTTGGAGTTCATTTTGCAGTGCACTATGCCCCAGTGTGCCCATTCTCTCTCTGTTTCTCTGCCTGGCTGTCTCTCTCTCTGTTTGCAAATAAATAAGTATTTTTAAAGATAAATAAATAAAAGACAGTATTGACTAGGGCATGACAGCACATGTCTTTAGTCCGAGCACTGGGGAAGCTGAGGAAAGAAGACTACCATGAATTCAAGACTAGTCTGGGGCTAACAGAGTGAGTTCCAGGTCAGCCTGCGCTAAAGTGAGATCCTGCCTTGAAAAAAAAGAAAGAAAAGATTTTAGAAGTGTACAAGTTAATTGTGATACCTGATTCTCTCCACCAGGTAAAGCCATGCACTGGGACCAGGTAAAGACAGACAGAGAACTCAGGCTCAGCTTACTCCTTCTGACCCACCAGATGACTGACCAACACAGCAGGATGTGAGAGGCACACCTGAGTGCCACCTCAGCAGCATCTGGGCACCAGGATGAGGCTGGGGCATGTTTATTTATTTGAGATCGACAGACAGACAGAAAGAGGCAGATAGATAGAGAGAAAATGGGCATACCAGGGCCTCCAGCCACTGCAAACGAACTCCAGATGCATGCGCCACCTTGTGCATCTGGCTTACGTGGGTCCTGGGGAATCGAACTGAGGTCCTTAGGCTTCACAGGCAAGCGTTTAACCACTAAGCCATCTCTCCAGCCCACATGTTTTGTTTTATTGTTCAAGTTGGAGTTCAGTTGTCATCCCCTAGCCATCAATTTCACAAATTTATAATCATAAACCAAAAGAGGTCATCAAATGCCTTTCTTAATACCACCCCCACCTGCTAAAATCTCCTTAGAATTTCAGACTTTTAGAATAAGACTGAAAGTCCTTATAACACAAATGCCTCTGGGGAGTATTCTAACATTTCCCATGTGCTACTCGTTTGATTTTAACAGATCATAAGCTCTTTCTTTAAAACGTTTTATTGACAACTTCCATACACACTGGCTATATATCATGATCATCATCCCCTCCCACCACCCTCCCTTTTCCCCCTCCAGAATCATATTCTCACTTCTTTAGGGACAGCTGACATTTTCTTTACCCAGATCACTATCTGCAGAATTATTGGAAATAGAGGGTATTAAATGGTTGGTAAACATTTGTACAACACTGATGATAAACAAAGTGTATGAACTCACACCTTAGTGCAGAACAATAAAATTCTTGGGACTGGAGAGATGGCTTAGCCATTAAGGCACTTGCCTGCAAAGCCTAAGGTCCCAGGATCAATTTCCCAGTATCCATATTAACCAGATGCACAAGGTGGTGCATGTGTCTGGAGTTTGTTTGCAGTGGCTGGAGGCCCCTGTGTGCCCATTCTCATTCATTCCCTCCCTGTCCCTCTGCCTCTCTCTCTCTCTCATTTTGAATAAATAAATAAGGATTTTTTTAAGAAAAACTAAGGACCCAGGTTCAATTCCCCAGAACCCAAGTAAGCTAGATGCACAAGGTGGTACATACATCTGGAGTTCACTTGCAGTGGCTTGAGGTCCTGATGTGCTCATTCTCTTTCTATCTGCCTCTTTCTCTCTCAAAATAAATTTTTTAAAATATTTATTTTCAAGCATAAAGAGTATGTGTATGGGTGCACAAGGGCTCTTGCCACTGCAAAGAAACCCTAGATGCATGCACTATTTTGTGTATCTGGCTTTACGTGGGTACTGGGAATCAAACTCTGGCCAGCAGACTTTGCAAGCAAGTACCCTTTAACCACTAAACAATCTCCCCCACCCAGAAAAAATAATTCTCTAGGGCCTTTCTGGAGACCTTCTGGCTGGATCATGCCTTATCTAGGAAAAATTAAGAGACTGCTTAGGGAGGAGACTCCTTAGGAAGGGAAGTGAACCTAACTAAAGCTTCTTTTGGCTCTACTCTGGATCAGTCTAGCAGAAAACCAGAACATCCACATGAATGTCACATATGAAAGTAGTGTGTTTCTCTGTGCAAGTGTCTCTACACTTCAAATATCTTTTAATAAACCATGAAGAATGCAATGGCTTGTTGACTAAAACGTAAGATAAACAGGGACCCTAACCTTTCCAACTTTTTTTTTTTTTTTGGTAGCCCAGGCTGTCCTGGAACTTGTTTCATAGCCAAGGAGGACTTTGAACTTTTGATCCCCCTGCCTCCACCTCCTGAGTGCTGGGATAACAGGTGTGCACCACCACGTGCAGCTTGCCTAGATTTATGCAATGCTAGGGCTCAAACCCAATATTTCAAACTTCTAACCCCAGGATGTCTGGCATACTACCGAGGCACACTAGTAAACAAGACAGACTGTTATCTGGCCAGTGTACAAGCATCAGCTCCTGAAGTCAAATAACCCTGAGGATGAGATCTGGCTACTGGAGTAAATGCTGTAAACCAGTTTCCACATCTCAAAATAAAGATTATCTAACAAAGTTCACCTCATGGAGTTGTAGAAAGATGCAAACAGAAATACATGTGAAGTGCTTAGACATTAAAAAGCTCCTGGGGGATTGGAGAAATGGCTTAGCGGTAAAGGCATTTGCCTACAAAGCCAAAGGACCCAGGTTTGATTCCCAGGACCCACATAAGCCAGATGCACAAGGTGGCGCATGCATCTGGAAGCCCTCCACCCATTCTCCACCCCCCTTCTCTCTCTAAAATAAAAATAAAATATTTTTAAAAGCTCCTGGGGAGATGACTCAGGGGTTAAAGGTGCTTGCCTGCAAAGCTGCTGGCCTGGGGTTCAATTCTCCAGTACACCATGTAAAGCCAGACCCACAAAATGAATCATGCATTTGGATTTGCAACAGCAAGAGGCCCTGGTGTTCTCATTCTTTCTCTCTCCCTATAATATATAAAAATAAGAAATGTGTCAGTATGGCGGTGTACACCTTTAATCCCAGCACTCGGGAGGCAGAGGTATGAGGACTGCTGTGAGTTCAAGGCCAGCCTGGAACAACAGTGAGTTCCAGGTCAGCCTGAGCTAGAGTAAGACTCTACCTCAGAAAAAAAAAAAAAAAGAAAGAAAGAAATATGCATGATTTTGTTTGCTATTGCATATATGTACCTTTAAAATGGTTATCTTCTTTAAATTAAAATTAAGAATATTGGGCTCAGCAGTTAAAGGTGCTATCTTACAAAGCCTAATGGCTCAGGTTCAACTCCTTTGTAAAGCATGATGCATGTCTGATGTTCATTTGCAGCAGCAAGTGGCCCTGGCACTCCCATTCTCATTCTCATTCTCTCTCAAATAAATAAATAATATTTTTTTCAAAGAACTAAATATATGGGTTGGAGAGATAGGTCAGTGATTAAGGCACTTGCCTGCAAAACCTAACAATCTGTGTTCAATTCCCCAGTATCCATGTAAAAGCCAGATGCACAAAGTGGATCATATATCTGGAGTTCATTTACAATAGACACAAAATGGCTCATGTATCTGTAGTGTATTTACAATGGACACAAAGTGGCTCATGTGTCTGGAGTTAATTTACAGTGGCTAGAGGACCTGGTGTTCCTATTCCTTCTCTCTCTCTCTCTCTCTCTCTCTCTCTTTCTCTCTCTCTCTCTCTCTCTCTGTGTGTGTGTGTGTGTGTGTGTGTTTCTGACTTTCTCTCTCTGCCTCTTGCAAATAAATTAATTAAAAATAAATAAACAGCCAAGCATGGTAGTGCATGCCTTTAATCCCAGATTTGGGCACATCACATTCACAAAGGATTGCACTAATTTAACTTCATCCTTAAAGCGTATCACACTTGGCTTCCTCCGCCACACCCTGCTCTCCTTGGTTTAGTCTATTTTCTCCAGCTGTAATGCCCAACGAAGTCCTATTCTCTAATGTTCTGAAGAAAATTTAGAGCCAGACATGGTAACCCACACCTTTAATCCCAGCACTTGGGAGGCAGAGGTATGAGGATAGCTGTGAGTTCAAGGCCAGGCTGAGATTACATAGTGAATTCCAGACCAGCCTGGGTTACAGCAACACCCTACTTTGAAAAACCAAAAAAATATTTTTTTTTTGGTTTTTCTTTTTTATTTACTCATTTATTTGAGAGCAAGAGAGAAAGAGACAGAGAGAGAGAGAGAATGGGTGCACCAGGGCCTCTAGCCACTGCAAACGGACTCCAGACGCATGCGCCCCCTTGTGCATCTGGCTAACGTGGGTCCTGGGGAATCAAGCCTCGAACCGGGGTCCTTAGGCTTAACAGGCAAGCGCTTAATCGCTAAGCCATCTCTCCAGCCCCCAAAATAATAAATTTTTTAACCTCCACATCCAGAACACCTGCACAGTGCTCTTTGTGCCACGCTGGAGACCTTCAGGTAAATTTTCAAACCCTCAACATCACCCTTGCCTTACAATTCATAACTTTGTGCATGATAAACATCTAAGGAATATACACTCAAACCTTAGAAAATTAAGATTAAAACAAGATTATTGTGGTGTGGTGAGGTGGGACAGAATGCTCCTGTAATCCCAACTGAGGCAGGAGAATCTGAAGTTCAAGGCCAGCCTGGGCAACATAGCTGGGAAACAGACACACACAGATTTCATTGATCACATAAAGTTCCCCAAGTGGCAGAGGGAGCCCATGTGGGAATGAGAATCATTGACCTTCGAGTGAGGCCAGTGTGTTCTATCTTCATCCCGCTATTCCTCAAAACACTTTATTTCACTGACTTTCATGTTTCTTACCTATGTAGAGTGGACAGCACCTGCCATTGCAGGATGAGGCGAAACAAAGAATGAGAAAGTGTTAAACAAAAGATCTTCGACTTGCTTTTTACCTAACCGGGTCAAGAAGGCTGGCAGTAACACGTGACAGAGAAAATGCTGAGCCTGCACTATTTGCATGTAATTTATTATGGGGTAGAAAAATGTCACCACAACAGGAAGGGGCCACCCCTGGTTTTCAAAGGGGTCCCCTTTGGAACACCCCCTCCACACATGACTGTGGGATGCATCTGTCACGTCTACAAACTCCCGGGCCATCGTTCCCCCACTCACAACAAGCACACACCCCTCTGCGGCCCGACATGCTGATGAACAGCAACCCCAACCTTCGTGGTCACAAAAGAGACCCTGGAAGTGACCATGCGTGCAGTGCCGTTCGCGCTCGGAGGCTCTGCTTTCCACCAGGAAGAGTCCAGTGGACTCCCGGGGCCCACTCTGCAGAAAGGAAAAGGAGGAAGCTCGGGGCAAGTAAGTTCTGCAAACTTATTTCCAAGCACGCAGCCCTTGCGCGTGGACTGCACACAAAGCCCGCGGCCGCGGGCGCCCCTCGCGCCCCCTCCAGCCTGCACACGGGGACTCCGGCGTCGTCGTCGCCGATCCCACCCCCGACCCCGTCCTCCCCTCCCGCCACACCTCACCTGTCTTGAAGAGCATCTTGTCGTCGTTCTTGGACCCGAAGGTCTCCAGCATGGCCACAAAGAGCACGGCGCAGGTGTTCTGGATGCCCAGCACCGACCCGTTGCACCACATCGCCGCCAGCATCACCAGCCAACCCCAGCCGCCCTCGGGGGGCTCGGGGGCCTCGGCGGCCGCGGGTCTCGCCAGCTCCAGCTCCACCTTCTCGGCGGCTACCTCGGGGCCATTCAAGGTTCCCGGGCCGGACTGCGGAGCGTCCTCGACGGGCGAGGGACCCGGCAACTGTGCCTCGCCGGTCCCCGGAGCGGCGGCGACGGCTTCCTCTTGGGACGGCACCATGGCCCCCGGAGGCCCGGCGGGCGCGAGTTCCCGGTGGGCTCGCGGAGGAGCTGCGAGAGCCACGCGGGCCCACGGGCGGACGGGCGGGCGCACGAGGAGGCCGAGGAGGGTTCGGTGGAAGGAAGCCCCTGACCCGCGAGCGGTGCCCGACGCGAGGTCTGCGGCGAGCTAGCGCCTCGAGGATCCCTCCGGGCTCCGGCCCCGCCTCACGACCCGCCGCCACACACGCCCGACCGAGCCCGCCGCCAGCCGCTCGCCCGCCAGCAGCGGCTTCTTAAAGGCGCCCCCAAAGCCCAGCGGGCCGGGGGTGTGGCCAGCGGCGGGACGTGCCCGGAGACCGCAGCTGATTGGATGACGGAGGGTGAGGGGGCGTGGCGCTCGCGTCAGGGAGCCCGCCGGGAGGGGGGAGGGGGCGGGGCCTGCGCGCTGGCCAGCTGCTGGGCCTCGCGCCGAGCGCCCGCGGTCTGTCACCGAGGTGTTGTAGGTCACCTCGTCTCAGCCCGAAGGGGAGCGTCTCCTAGGTGCGGGCTGGGTGGATCACCGGGCAGGTCAGCGGCACTGGCCGGCAAGGGTCACAGACCAGATGGCCGTGGTCTCTTGATTTCGGTGTGAGTTTGGTTGTCTTGGCATTCGCCCCTCGCGCTGGCTGGAGTACTGTGACACCCAGAGCGACAGGCTTACCTACAAAAAGGAACTCCGAGGGATCGGAGGCCTGCGGCTCCCTTCTCGCGCGTGCAGACGCAGTCTCTTCTGAATGCTTGGCACGTGGAAGACAAAGACTGCAGTTCTAAAGTCTTCAGTCAACACAGCGTCTGACAGCTTTTCGACTATGGACCGCTGTTTTCACGCTGAACAAGAACCCAAGTGTATATATTCGATTTCCGGCTCCGTGAAGCGTGGAGCGCCAATGCGTCCATGCAATACGGAGGGTGCTTCTTGACTTCTTAGTTATTATTCAAGTTCTTCACGCCATCGAGGCCACCCTGAGACTACATAGTGAATTTCAGGTCAGGCTGGGCTTGAGTGAGACCCTACCTCAGGAAAAAAAAAAAAAAAAAAAAGTCTTCACGCCAAACAAAATCAAAATATAAACATAAACTGTGAGCCACACTGAGGTGACTGATTCCATTTCTGCCTCTACTCAAGTCATAAACTAGCAGGAAGGAAAATAGTCCTGAGATATAAAAATAAGTTGCAGGCAATAGTATTATGATAAGTGTACAACAAAAGTGGAATGGGACCATTATTTTTTTTTTCTTTTCCTTTTTCTTTTCTTTTCTTTTTTTTTTTTTTTTTTTTTTTCTCGAGGTAGGGTCTGGCTGTAGCCCAGGCTGACCTAGAATTCACTATGTAGTCTCAGGGTGGCCTTGAGCTGGCGGCAATCCTCCTGCCTCTACCTCCCGAGTGCTGGAATTAGATGTATGAGCCTGGCTCTAAATTTTCTTCAGAACATTAGAGAATAGCTTCTAAATTGAGGAGCCTTTGAGCTGAGCCTCGAATTACACACAGGACTTTGGTGAGCATTCCAGCTGGAGAAAATAGACCAAACCAAGGGAAAGCAGGGTGTGGCGGAGGAATCCAAGAACAGAGCTCGAAAGTGACATGTCCTAAGGATGAAGTTAAACTAGTGCAATCCTTGGTAAATGTGATGGGGTGGTGGTGGCTAGTTGAAAGTCTCCAGTCAATGGAGGCCTGCTGTCCGAGAACATCGTAGGACCTTCCTATTTCCTTTTTCTCTTTCATTCCTGGCCATGTGGAATGCATTCAGACTCTTCATGTCATTTCGTTCCTGGCCATGGTTTCCTCTGCTGTCCCCATAATGTAATGACTGCCTTGCCACAGACCCAAAAGCAATGGGACCAACTAACATGACTGAAGCTTATGGAAACAAACCTTTCTTTTTTTTGGTTTTTTTGAGGTAGGGTCTCACTCTAGCTCAGGCTGACCTGGAATTCCCTATGTAGTCTCAGGGTGGCCTTGAACTCAACGGAGATCCTTCTACCTCTGCCTCCCGAGTGCTGGGATTAAAGGCATGCGCCACCACGCCCAGCCCTTTCTTCTTTTTAAATTGATTTCCTTAGGTGTTTGTTACTGGAATGGAAAGCTGACTGAGCCTGGCATGCTGATGCACACCTGTAATCCCAGCACTTGGAAGATAGAGGCAGAAGGATCAGGAATTCAAAGTCAGCTTCAACTACATAGCAAGTTCAGGCTTAACCTGGGCCACATGACACCTTATCTTAATAAATAATAAATTAAGGAATAGTCATACATGTACATAAAAAGAATGCATAAGAATGTTGCAGCAGTATTTTTGGAAATAAGGAAAAATTGAAAGTAAAATGTACATCAGGCTGGGTATAGTGCCACATACCTATAATTTCAGCACTTGGGAGGGCAAAGCAGGAAGTTCAAGATCAGCCTGGATTACATAACTCAACTCTGTCTCAGAGAATTAAAATATGTGCATCAGTAGAGGATTGGTTAATTGTAGTCTATGAAAAAGACTCTAAAAAGTCTCTAGACCTCTAAAAGTTGTGATGTTCACCTCTATTCATTGATGTGGGAGTAGGTGCTAAGGATTGAACCCATAACATTGTTTGTGCTAGGCAAGCTGAGCTATGCCCTTATCCCCTACTTAATGATCATAAAAGTTGTATGCAATTTACTTTTTAAATATTTTATTTATTTATTTATTTATTTATTCATTTATTTGAGAGAGAGAGAAAGAGGGAGGGAGGACGAGAATGGATACACCACTGCAAATGAATTCCAGATGCATGTGCCACCTTGTGCTTCTGGCTTACTTGGGTCCTGGAGAATTGAACCTTGGACTTTTTTTTTTTTTTTTTTTTTTTTTTTTTTTTTTTTTGGTTTTTTGAGGTGGGACCTTGCTCTAGCCCAGGCTCACCAGGCTGGCCTTGAAAGCACCGTGATCCTCCGACCTCTGCTTCCTGAGTGCTGGGATTAAAGGCATTGATGAAAACTTTACTTCTTCTGGTCTTCTCCAAGGACATATAGCTCATCAAACTTGTACAAGTTCCAGTTGAGAGACATTTTACAAAATACCTGATAAGTCTTCCTCAGTACAGTCAAATGCATCCAAACAAGGCAAGTCTGAAAAACTGCAGTAGTCCGGAGAAGGCTTAAGAGATGTGCAGTACCCTGGATGAGAGCCTAGAGCCAGGTATGGTGGCGCACGCCATTAGTCCTAGCCCTTGGGAGGCAGAGGTAGGAGGATTGCCATGAGCTCAAGGCTACCCTGTGACTACATAGTAAATTCCAGGTCAGCCTGGGCTAGAACAAGGTCCTTCCTCAAAAAAAAAAAAAAAAAAAAAAGAGAAAAGGTGGAGGGTACAATAGGTAAAAACTAAGGAGTCCTGATTAATGCATAGACTTCAATTCATAGTAGTATACCAATGTTGGTTCATGAGCTGTAAAAATGTAACCTCTTAAAGTAAGATATTAATACCAAAAGAAACTGGGTGAGACAATATGGGTACTCTGCACTGTCTTTACAATGTTTCTCTAAATCTAAAATTGTTCTTAAAAATAAAGTTTACTTGAAAAGAATATGTAGGGCTGGAGAAATAGCTTAGGGGTTAAGGTGCTTGCCTGCAAAGCCAAAGGACCCAGGTTTGATTCCCCAGGACCCATGTAAAGCCAGATGCACAAGGTGGCACTTGCATCTGGAGTTCATTTTCAATTGCTAGAGGCCCTGGCATACCGATTCTTTCTCTCTCTCTCTCTCTCTCTGTCTCTATCTATCTATCTGCCTCTTTCTCTCAAATAAATAAAATATTTTTAAAATAAAAGAATATGTAAATCACAATCCCATTATAAAACAATATATTTCAGGGGCTGGAGAGGTGGCTTAGTCCTAAGGAACTTGCATGCAAAGCCAAAGGACCCAGGTTCGATTCCCCAGAACACACTTAAGCCTGATGCACAAGGTGGCACTTGTATCTGAAGTTCATTTGTTGTAGCTGGAAGCCCTGGTGTACCCATTCTCTCCCTCTCTCTCTGCCTCTTTCTCTCTCTTTCAAATAAATAAATAAAAATATTTAAATATATATAACAATGTATGAAAATGATAGTTTATTTTCAAAGTTTCACTTTTTAAATTTTTTTTAAATCTTATGTATGAGCACATCTGAGTCTCTTGCTGCTGCAAACAAATGCCCATCTGGCTTTACATGGGTGGATGGTGAATTGAACCCAGACCATCAGGTCTTGCAAGCGAGTTTCTTAACCCCTGAGCCATGTCCTCCAAAGCTTCACTTTATATACAATTGTCATATATAGCATTTGTCATATGTAACATACTAGACTAAAAGATATCTTTTTTGTGGGAGGGGGGTTCAGGGTAGGGTCTCACTCTAGCCCAGGTTGACCTGGAACTCACTCTGTAGTCCCAGAGAGTGAAACTCTACCTCAAAAAAACCAGTGTGTGTGTGTGCATGTGTGTGTGTATGTGTGTGTTAATGCTAGAAACTAAGGAGATGGCTCAATGGGAAGCTCTCAGTATGCAAGTGTGAATACCTGAGTTCAAATCCCCTGAACCCATGTGAAGCTGGTTGCCACAGCACATATCTGTAATTCTACTGTGCCTATGGCAAGATGGAAGGCAAAAACAAGCTTCCCCAGAAGCTCATGGGTCAGCTAATCTGGAATATACAGCAGTGAAAGACTGTGTCAAGCAAGGACAGACACCTAAAGTTGTCCTCTGACACTCTGTCACACACATACACATCATGCAGACAAATACACACGAAGTTTTTTATAATATTTGGTTTATTTATTTGCAAGCGAAGAGAAAGAGGGAAGAGAGGGAGGAAATGGGTGTGCCAGGGCCTCAAACCATTGCAAATGAACTCCAGATGCATGCGCCACTTTACGAATGTAGCTTTATGTGGGTACTGGTGAATCTAACCTGGGTCGTTAGGCATTGCAGGCAAGCACCCTTACTCCTGAGCCATCTCTCTATCCCAAGATTTAAAAAAAAAAAATTAATACCAGGGAAGGTAAACACTTGTCTGGTAGGCCAGGGTACTGGGTTCAATTCCCACTACCACAAAATAATAAATTAATTAATTAGTTAATTAATTAACTAATGTTAGCTGGAATCATAGTGCAAACCTGCACTCCTAGCGCTACATAGGGGATTCTAGGCAAGCCCAAGGCATATGGTGAGTTCCTAAAACAAAGATGAGGAGGAGGAAGAGCGACAAATTCATGCCCACAAAGCAATTAGTGCCCAGCAAGCTCACAGGAAACACAAGCAGCTGTCACCCTATTGCACTACTGATAACTGCACTGTGTCTAGTCTCTCTCCACATCATCACTATTTTATTGGACTGAAAGTAATCTGTACAGAAGGAGGTTGTATTAGCCAGGGTTCTCTAGAGGAACAGAACTGCTAAAATGAATTATTTTAAAAAGGGGATTTATTGGATCAGCTTACAGTAGTCCAATAGCAGTTGCAGGCCCGAGGATCACCGAACCCTGGTAGCTGCTCAGTCCTCGTGGCCAGATGCCTCAGCAGTCCCGACCCGGCACTGCAGATGGTGCCAGAAAGCCTGGAGGCTTCCCGAGGAGCCGCTGGGTTTCGATCCACGTGGGTCTTCAGTTGATGCTGGTCTTTCGTCCGCACTGGTCTTCAATCCACGCTGGAAGGTAGCAAGCAGCTCCGGCAGCCAAGTGGAAGGAAGGAAGGAAGGGAGGAAGGGGCTCTTTTTACCCAGAGCTTCCTTATATCAAGTCCCCCTCTGAGCAGGGCCACCCACTCTGGGGGAAGGGCTCACTCTGGAGGAAGGACTTCCTCCTTCAGTGAATCCTTCCTAGAAGCAACCTCCGAGACCCACCAGAAAGGGATTTCTGTGGATTACTAAACAGATCAAGTTGACAACACCTTAACTATCACAGAAGTGTTTTTGTTTTTGTTGGTGGTGGTGGGTTTTTTTGTTTTGTTTTGTTTTGTTTTGTTTTGTTTTGTTTTCCAGGTAGGGTCTCACTCTAGCTCAGGCTGACCTGGAATTCACTCTGCATTCTCAGAGTGACCTCGAATTCACAGTGATCCTCCTACCTCTGCCTCTAGAGTGCTGGAATTAAAGGCATGCACCACCACACCAGGCCAAATGGAGTTTCTTTCTTTCTTTCTTTCTTTCTCTTTTTTTTTTATGCAAACTCAACAGATTGGCGTTTTTCTTTTTTCTTTTTTTAATGCGAAAGAATGAGAGAGAGAGAATTGGTGCACAGGGGCTCCAGCCACTGCAATTGAACTCCAGACACATGCACCCCCTTGTACGCGTATGCGACCTTGAAAGCGTGTGTCACTGTGCATCTGGCTGGCTTACGTGGGACCTGGAGAGTAGAGCATGAGTCCTTAGACTTCCCAGGCAAACGCCTTAACCGTTAAGCCATTCTCCAGCCCCTCTGAATAAAAGTTTTTGCTTTGTTTTCATAGTGCTGAGGATCCAATCCAGGG
Organism: Dipus sagitta; assembly: GCA_036346955.1. Lineage (NCBI taxonomy): Eukaryota > Metazoa > Chordata > Mammalia > Rodentia > Dipodidae > Dipus > Dipus sagitta. The sequence continues at coordinate 35,986,867 of CM070775.1, forward strand.
CCTCAAGTATGCTGGGCCAGTACTCTACAGCATCTACACCCTCAACCTCTGCATGTTTGCATTCTATTCTTTTTAAAAAAAATATATTTATTTATTTATTTATTTGAGACACAGAGAGAGAGAGAGAGAGAGGACATGAGCGCACCAGGTCCTCCAGTCACTGCAAACAAACTCCAAATGTATGTGCCACCACCTTGTGCATCTGGCTTACATGGGTCCTAGGGAATCAAACCTGGGTCCTTTGGTTTTGCAGGCAAGCACCTTAACCGCTAAGCCATCCCTCCAGCCCTGCATTTTTTTTTTTTCGAGGTAGGGTCTCACTCTACCCCAAGCTGACCTGGAATTCATTATGTAGTCTCAGGGTGGCCTTGAACTCACCTTAATCCTCCTACCTCTGCCTCCCAAGTGCTGGGATTAAAGGTGTGAGCCACCATGCCTGGCTACCTGTATTCTTTTTTATTTAAATTTTTCATTGACAATTTTCTTTTTTTATTATTATTTACTTTTATTTGGGAAAGAGGGAGAGAGAGAGAAAGAGGCACATGGAGAGAGAGAGGGAGGGTGGGAGAGAATGGGCACGCCAGGGCTTCTACCCACTGTAAACAAACTCCAGATGCATGCACCAACTTGTGAGTCTGTCTTACGTGGATACTGGGGAACCAAACCTGTATCCTTAGGGTTTGCAGGCAAATGCCTTAACCACTAAGCTATCTCTCCCACCCTTGATTGACTTTTTATTCAGAAGTAGGCACCTTTCCTCTTTAAGACAGTCTCACATTTTATTTATTGATTGATTTATTTTTTATTGAAAACTCCCATAATTGTAAACAATATTCCATGGTAATTCCCTCCCTCCCCCCATTTCCTCCTTTGCAACTCCACTCTACAACATACCCCTTCCCCCTCTCAATCAGTCTCTCTTATTTTGATGTCATCATCTTTTCCTCCTATTATGATGGTCTTGTGTAGGTGGTGTCAGGCACTGTGAGGTCATGGATATCCAGGCCATGTTGTGTCTGGAGGAGCACGTTGTAAGGAGTCCTACCCTTCCTTTGGCTCTTACATTCTTTCCGTTACTTCTTCCGCAATAAACCCTGATCTTTGGAAGGTGTAACAGAGATAGTTCAGTGCTGAGCACTCCTGTCACTTCTTCTCAGTACCAAGGTGTCTTCTGAGTCATCTCAAGGTCACCACCATCTGAAAAGAGAAGGTTCTATAACCAAAAATGAAAGTAGCATTAATATATGGATATGAACATTCAGAGAAGTGCTTACTGGACAGTTTGGTGAACACAGAATATACATTTCGCCAGACAGCATCAGACATTACACCCCCTAGGGCTCATGACTACCCCTGTTGTTTTCAGTATCAGGGATGTATTCTCTCCCATGGAGCGGGCCTCCAGTCCAATTAGAGAGCGGTTGGTTTCCACCATAACAGACATGCCACTATTGCACCTGTTGGCTCATTTGGCCGGGCTGGCCAAATATAAGGCTTGCAGTGTCCACTGTTCTTTATCTACACTGGTGACTTCTCTCTCTCCCATTGAACTGCATGCAGCATAGCTATTTTCTACTGTCCAAAGGTTTTCTCTCTCTTACCCAGTCCAACACAGATTAGGCATGTGATTAAATTTTGAATATACAAAATGCTAAGGTGCTGACTTATGTGCATGGATTTACGCTACATGTAAATGCAATTTGCAGCATGTTACATGATGCAGTCTACTTGATTACCATTTTAAAGAATGCTTTAAATAAAGCAGCCAAATATAACATTTTAGTGCCTTAGTGGCTATAAGACAACTTTCTAACTTTTCATTGACTATTTTCATACATGTATGTAGTGTATTTTAATCATAATCTTCCCATTCCATTTTTTTGATCCCTACTCTACCCCCTGTAGAATTTTAGGGGAAATGTTTAAAGCACAATCTTTCTGTGCTTTACAATGGGGCTATAGGGGCTGGAGAGATGGCTTAGTGGTTGGAGAGATTGCTTAGTGGTTAAGGCACTTGCCTGCAAAGCCTAAGGACCCAGGTTCGATTCTCGGGAACCCCCATAAGCCAGATGCACAAGGTAGCACATGTGTCTGGAGTTTGTTTGCAGTGGCCAGAGGCTCTGGCATGCCCATGTTCTCTCTCTCTCTCTCTAATAAATAAATAAATTTAAAAAGTAAAAGTTATTAAAAAAATAAAATGGGGGCTGGAGAGATGGCTTAGCAGTTAAGACACTTGCCTGCAAAGACAAAGGACCCAGGTTCGATTCCCCAAGACCCATGTAAGCCAGATGCACAAGGTGGAGCATGCATCAGGAGTTCGTTTGCGTTGGCTGGATGCCCTGATGTGCCCATTTTCTCTCTCTCTCCTCCCCTCATTCTCTCTCTCATAAATAAATTAAAATTAGAAAGGTTATGTGTGGATGTATATCAAGTCAGCGTTCCTGTTCTGCATCATTAAATAAAAGAAATTAAAAAATTAATTAATTAATTAATTAAAATTAAAAATAATAAAAATGAGGCTGTAGCTCAGTGTAGGTAGAATGAGCATGTTTTTTAATACATATATATATATATATATGCTTGACAACTTCTATACTTACAGACAACAAACCATGGTATTTCCCACCCCTCCCCCACTTTCTCCTTCATAACTCTGCTCTCTGTCATATCCCCTCTCTCTCTCCATTAGTCTCTCTTTTAAGTTGATGTCATCATCTTTTTCAATGAGCATGTTTTGATTGTGTGAGAAACCCGGTGTGGTAACACACACCTTTGATCCCAGCACTTGGGAGGCAGAGGTAGGAGGATCACAGGCCACACTAAGACTACATAGTGAATTCTAGGTTATCCTGGCCTAAAGTGAGACCCTACCTCGAAAAAGCCAAAAACAAACAAACTTGATTGTGTGAGACCATAGAGTTCAATCTCCAGTACCAAAAAAAAAAAAAAAAAGGTAGCTGGTATGGTGGTGCACACCTTTAATCCCAGCACTTGGAAGACAGAAGTAGGAAGATTGCTGTGAGTTTGAGGCCAGTCTGGGGTTACAGAGTGAGTTTTAGATCAGCCTGGGCTACAGTGAGACTTTTTCTAGAAAAAACAAGAGTTCTTCAACATTGGTTTATATAAATGATAAATGAAGTATTATCTACAAAACATTTTTACATTAGAATTAAGACTGAACTCTGCACTTCTACTTCCTTGACTCTCTTTAAGCCCCCTCCCCAAACTGCTCATCTTCTAGGACTCCGCCTAAGCTTCCCAAGTCCAAGCTAAAACACGGGAGTGGGGACGGGGCTGGTTGATAAAATTCTTCCCTGGCTCCTTCAAATACAATCCTGTCAACCTTGGCTCCAGAAGGCCTTTTCAAAAAAGTTATTTGGGCTGGAGAGATGGCTTAGCAATTAAGGCACTTGACTGAAAAGCTAAAGGGCCCATGTTCATTTATCCAGTGCCCACATAAAGTCAGATGCACAAGGTAGCACATGTATTTGGAGCTCATTTACAGTGGCTAGAGGCCCTGATGCACCCATTCTCTATTTGCTTCTCTCTCTGTCTTTCCCTCTCAAATAAACAAAGTATTTTCATTAAAAAATTATTTATTGGAGCTGGGCGTGGTGGCGCATGCCTTTAATCCCAGCACTCAGGAGGCAGAGGTAGGAGGATCGCCATGAGTTCGAGGCCACCCTGAGACTACACAGTGAATTCCAGGTTAGCCTGAGCTAAACAGAGACCCTACCTCAAAAAAAGTTATTTATTGGGCTGGAGAGATGGCTTAGTGGTTAAAGCATTTGCCTGCAAAGCCAAAGGACCCTGGTTTGATTCCCCAGGACCTACATAAGCCAGATGCACAAGGGGGCGCATGCATCTGGAGTTTGTTTGCAGTGGCTGGATACTCTGGCACGCCAATTCTCTCTCTCCCTCTCTCTGTCTCTTTCTCTCTCTCTCTCTCTCTCTCTCTCTCTCAAATAAATAAATAAGACAAAAATAGTTTTAAATATTTTATTTATTTATTTATGAGAGAGAAATAGACAGATAGAAAGAGAGAATGGGCATTGCAGGGCCTCTAGCCACTGCATACGAACTCCAGACACATGTGTCCCTTTGTACATCTGGCTTATGTGGGTCCTAGGGAATCAAACCCAGGTCCTTAGGCTTCACAGGCAAATGCCATAACCACTAAGCCATTTCCCCAGCCCAAAACAAAATTTTTTTTTTTGGTTTTTCGAGGTAGGGTCTCACTCTAGCCCAGGCTGACCTGGAATTCACTATGGAGTCTCAGGGTGGCCTCGAACTCACAGGCAATCCTCCTACCTCTGCCTCCCGAGTGCTGGGATTAAAGGCGTGCGCCACCACGCCCGGCTTTTCCAAAACAAAATTTTTTAAATTATTTATTTACTTATTTATTCACATGCATATGCAAGTGTGTATGTGTACATGTGTGTGTGTGTGTGTGGGGGGGGGGGTGGGTGGGTGGGTGCTAGGGTCTCTTGCCATTGCAAATGAATGCCAGATGCAGGCACCACTTTGTACCCAGTTTTATGCAGGTGCTGGGAAATCAAACTCAGGACAGCAAGCTCTGCCAGCAAGCATCTTTAGCCCATGAGCCATCTCCCCAGCTCCAAAAGTCCCACTAACTGGCCCCCTGCTTCTCCATTCTATCATGTGGCTCCCTGGTGGTTCCTTACCATTTCTCGTGAGCACTCATGATCTTCTAACCAGTCTTGCCAACAAATTGTGCCTCCATTAGCTCACCCTATCTGCTCGACTTCTCTTCTCCAGTCTCAAGACTGGCTCCTCGCTTCAAGAACAAGTGTAAACACCTCCCACTCCCCTCCCCAGGCTCTGTTTCTAAAATGACCTCCTACTTATGGCTTGGACCCAAGTCTCAAAGTTCACATGTTGTAAACTTAATCCTTAGTTTAGTGGTAAGTCCTCACGAGGTGATTAGATCATGAAGGTTCTACATTCCCCAGTGGGTAATGCACTTTGTGAGATTGGAGTCCTGATTGAAATAAATAAATAAATAAATAAATAAATAAGCCGGGTATAGTGACGCACGCCTTTAATCCCAGCACTCGGGAGGCAGAGGTAGAGGAGGATTGTCGTGACTTCGAGGCCACCCTGAGAATAGAGAGTTAATTCCAGGTCAGCCTGAGCTAGAGTGAGACCCTACCTCGAAAAACCAAAAAAAAAAAAAAAAAAAAAAAGAGTCCTGGACTGGAGAGATTGCTTAGTGGTTAAGGCACTTGCCTACAAAGCCAAAGGAAGCAGGTTTAACTTCCCAGGACCCACATAAGCCAGATCCACAAGATGGTACATGTGTCTGGAGTTCGTTTGCAGCACCTGATGGTCCTGGTGCGCCATTCTCTCTCTCTATCTGCCTTTCTCTCTCTCAAATATATATGAATGATAAGTCCTGTCCCCTTTCCTTCCCCCTCTCTGGCCCTTCTGCCATGGAATGACACAGCAAGAAGGCTGACTCTAGGTGCTGGACCCTCAGCCTCAGTCTACTTGGCTTCCAAAACTATGAAGACATTTTTGTTTTTTACAGATTACTTAGTCTCAGGTATCCTGTTCTAGCACTACAAACCAAACTAAGACATTTCCTTTCCTCTTTTCTGAAGTGAAACCTTTTATTCTCTCTTTTTTCCTTTCTTTTCTTTTCTTTTTTCCTGTATGGAGATTTAACCTAGGGCCACATAGATAGGCAAGCGCTCTAGCACTGAGCCACATCCCCAACCTTTCTCTTGAAATAAAGGTTTAAAATATTTTTATTTATTTATTTCTAAGTAGAGGGAGGGCCGGGCGTGGTGGCGCACACCTTTAATCCCAGCACTCGGGAGGCAAAGGTAGGAGGATTGCCGTGAGTTCGAGGCCACCCCGAGACTCCATAGTGAATTCCAGATCAGCCTGGGCTAGAGTGAGACCCTACCTCGAAAAACCAAAAAAAAAAAAAAAAAAGTAGGGGGAGGGAGAGAGCGAATGGACACACCAGCGCCTCTTGCCACTGCAAACAAACTCCAGATGCGTTTGCCACTTAGTGCATCTGGCTTTATGTGAGTAGGGGAGAATTGAACCCAGCCTCATAGACTTTGCATACAAATGTCTTTAACCACTGAGCAATCTCCTCAGCCTACCAACCATGTTTTTTAAAATATGTTATTGTATTTATTTGACAGAGAGAGAGAAAGAAAGAGGTGAATAGACAGAATGGGTGTGCCAGGGCCTCTAACCACTGCAAACAAACTCCAGACACTTGTGCCCCATTGTGCATCTGGCTTATGTAGGTGCTGGGGAGTTGAACCTGGGTCCTTAACTTTCACAGGCAAGTGCCTTAACTGCTAAGCCACCTCTCCCGCCCACCAACCAGTTTGTTAACTTTTCATTTTTATTTATTTGTTATTTAATATATATATATATATTTATTTGTGAGGAGAGAGCAAGAAGGAGAGAATGGGTGTACTAGGATCTCTTTACAAACAAACTCCATGTACACATGCAAGCAAGCACCTTTAACTGCTAAGCCATCTCTCCAGACCAACTTTTCTTTTTTTCTTGGTTTTTCAGTGTAGGGTCTCACTCCAGCCCAGGCTGACCTGGAATTCACTATGTAGTCTTAGGCTGGCTTCGAATTCATGAGGATCCTACTACCTCTGCCTCCTGAGTGCTGGGATTAAAGGCATGCGCCATCAAGCAGGCTTCAACTTTTCATTTTTGCACAGGGTCTTGATAAGTTGCCCACCTTGGCATTGATCTCTTAGTTCTCCTTCCTCAGCCTCCCCAAGTAGCTAGAATTCCAGACCTGATTTGGCAAAATCTAAATCTTGCAAGTTCAACTGTAAAGTGGAAGTCATCACTTGGAAGGCCTTTATGTGTCATTTTTTTAGGTTTACATATGTAGTGATTTTCAGTTAGGAGAGTGGTTTTCTTTCTTTCCTTTCCTTCTTTCTTTCTTTCTTTCTTCTTCTTCTTTTTTTTTTTTTGTTTTGTTTTGTTTTGTTTTGTTTTGTTTTTTGATTTCGAGATAGGGTTTTGCTCCAGCCCAGGCTGATCTAGAATTCCCTATGTAGTCTCAGGGTGACCTCAAACTCACAGCGATCCTTCTCTACCTCTGCCTCCTGAGTGCTGGGATTAAAGGTGTGTGCCACCACATTTGGCTTCCTTTATAATGTATTTCTATAAAACATTGCGTAGTATCACAACAAAACTAGTGCTTCGGGGTATGGTATGTAGGGTGTGTGGGTGTGTGATATATGCATGTGTGCAACAAATACACATACATATGAAATCAGAGGAAGATACTGGGTGCCTTTCTCTATTGATCTTCTGACTTTTTGCTTACATTCTTTGTGGTTAAGTTGGCTGATAGGGACACCCCAGCCATCTTCCTGCCTTTGTCCCCCCTCAGCTCTGGAGTTACAGGCATTGCAAACATAACTGACTTTTTTTTTTTTTTTTTTTTGGCAAGCAGAGAGAGAGAATAGGTGTGCCAGAGCCTCTATTCACTGCAAACTCCAGATGCATGTGCACCTTTGTGCATCTGGCTTTACCTGGGTACTGGGGAATTGAACTCAGGTCATTAGCTTTTGCAAGCAAGCACCTTAACCACTGAGCTATCTCTCCAGCCCATAACTGACTTTTTTTTTTTTTTTTTTTTTTTTTTTTTTGGTTTTTCAAAGTAGGCTCTTGCTCTAGTCCAGGGTGACCTGGAATTCACTACGTAGTCTCAGGGTGGCCTTGAACTCATGGTGATCCTCCTACCTCCCAAGTGCTGGGATTAAAGGCATGCACCACCATGCCTGGGTAACTGACTTTCTATGTAGATGCTGAGGATCAAACGCAAGTCTCTATGCTTGCACAGCAAGTGTTCTGACCCACTGAGCCATCCTCCTAACCCCCCCCCCCCAAATTGGCTCTTGATTCTAAATTGCTGTATCTGGGGCTGGAGGAATTGCTTAGCAGTTAAGGCATTTGCTTGCAAAGGACCCACGGTTCTATTCCCCAGGACCCACGTTAGCCAGATGCACAAGAGGGCGCACACATCTGGAGTTCATTTGCAGTGGCTGGAAGCCCTGGCACACCCATTCATTCCACCCATTCATCTCTCTCTCTCCCCCCTCCCTTTCTCTCTGTAAAATATATAAATAAAAAATAAAATATTTAAATTGCTGTATCCAAAACAATGAGTGAAACATACAGAAACTTGATAAGGGGCTGGGGATATAGATAGAGTGCTTGACCTAGCATGAAGCCATGAGTTCAATCCCCAGCACCAAATAAACTGGATGTGGCAATGCACTTGTGATCCCAGCTCTCAGGAGGTAAAAGGAGGATCAGCAGTTGAAGATCATCCTCAGGTACTGCAGAGAGTTCAAAGATACATGAGATTCTGTCTGAAGGAAAGAGAGAGAGAGAAAGAGGGAGGGAGAGAGAGAGAGGGAGGGGGAAGAAAGAAGAAGGGAAAGAGGAAGGAAGGAATGGAGGGAGGGAGGAAACAAAAGGTTGAGGAGTGCATGCCTTGCAAGCATAAGGACCTGAATTCGATCCCCAGTACTCACATACAATGCCAGACTGGGTGGTGTGTGTCTGTAATCCAGTGCTAGGGAGGAGGAGACAAGCCCTTCCCTGGGGTTTGCTGACAAGCTGGTCTAGCCTAACTGGTAAGCCTCAGGCCAAAAGAGACCTTGTCTCAAAGGAGGTGTTCACCTTCCCTGAGGAAGGACACCCAAGATCGTCCTCTGTCCTTCACATACACACACACACACACACACACACACATACACATATATATGTACACACACTCACTCACACACTCACACACACACACACACACATACCCTAAAATGGATGTTCTGGCCAGAAATGGTGGTCTGTAATTGCAGCAATTTGGAGGCTGAGGCAGGAGGATTAGGAGTGGAAGTGCAAGCCAGGTGCCTTTAATCCCAGCACTTGGGAGACAGATGTGGGAAAATCACTGTGAGTTCGAGGCCACCCTGAGAATACATAATGAATTCCAGGTCAGTCTGGGCTAGAGCGAAACCCTACCTTGAAAAAAACAAGAAAAACAAAAAGGAGTGGAATGTAAAGTTTGTCTGGGCTACACTGGAGGATAATCTCAAGCAAAGAAGCAAAACAAGATAGGATGCCTACGGGTAGGTAGAGCAACTTACTAAACAGAGTGCTGCAGGCTATCTTAAAAAGTCCTTGTTACTCAAGTCTATACTCATCAAACATACCTACCTGCCAATTACCACATAATACGAACCCCAAGGAATGGGGAAACCATATATCCACAGGCCTACTTTATTTCTCTCTAATTTTTTTTTCTCTATGCCTTTTAAGTTTTTATATTTGGAGGGGAGGGAGGAGGGAGGAGGGTGGCCCTGGTTCATTTCCTCAGTTCCCAAGTAAAGCCAGATGCACAGAGTGGTGTATTCATCTGAAGTTTGTTTACAGTGGCAAGAGGCCCTGGTGCACCCATTCTCTTTCTGTTTGCAAATATATATATATATATATATATATATATATATATATATATATGTATATATATATATATATTTTTTTTTTTTTAAATCAAGGCCTAGGGGCTGGAGAGATTGCTTAATGGTTAAGGCAATTACCTGTGAAGCCTAAGGACTCAGGTTTGATTCCCCAATACCCACATAAGGCAGATGCCCATGGTGGCACATGCATCTGGAGTTCATTTGCAGTGGCTAGAGGCCCTGGTGTGCACATTATGTCTCTCTCTGTCAAATAAATGAATAAGTAAAATATTTAAAACATTCAAGGCCTACCTGGTCCACAGAGAGAATTCAAGGTCAGCCTGGTCAATTTAGTGAGACCCTGTCTCAAAATACAATGTGAAAAAGGCTGAGGCTGTGGCATGGCGGAAGAGAGCCTGCCTGGCATGTGTGATTCTGTAGGCTCAAATTCAGCATTGAAAACAAAACAGAAACAAGACAACTGAGGAACTGCTGGAAGCCCTCCCTGAAAGCTCTCAGTAGAAATGTCATTCAGAGGTGAAGATGTGAGCTGAAGCAGTTCATTCTTCCTTCCCTTTCCTTCCTCTCTGTCTTCCTTCTTTTCTTTCTGTCTCCTCTCTTCCTCTTTTCCCTTCTTCCTTCCTTTCCTCCCTCTTTTCTCCTTCCCCATTTCTATTTTGTTTGTTTTGTTTTGTTTTGTTTTTGAGGTAGGGTCTTGCTGTAGCCCAGGCTGACCTGGAATTCACTATGTAGTCCCAGGCTGGCCTCAGACTCACAGCGATCCTCCTGCTTCTACCTCCGTCAGTGCTGGGATTAAAGGTGTGCACCACCACACCTGGCTCCTTTCCCATTTCTTTCCTTCCTTTGAGATGTCTTGCAATGTTGCCCAGGCTGGCCTGGAACTCACAATGCTCTTATGTCAGCTTCAAGTGCTGGGATTATAGGGTGCCACCAGATTTTCTGATTACAAATGTTTTTGCTGTCACAGACTGTGTCATTCAAGGGTGAAATTAGGCGTTGGGCAGAGAGCATCTGGGTAGCAAACATGGAGGCATTTTCTCTGAAGGTCCTTCAATCTTCGCCTGGCTTAGGACACCCTAAAAGCCTTTTGATAGTAATGGCTTTTGTGCCACAGATGCGTCCCCTCCCCACCATCCTGGGAAAAGAGGTGCTTACAACCCATCAGAACATTCATGTTGGCCTGACGGTGCGTGAAATTATATTAAAAACTGTAATGCAAGTTCTCAATTAGTTTCCTTTTGAATTTGCTTTGACTGAGTCACTCCCTAGAGGCTAAATGGCTCTGGTAAAGGGAAAATGATTAGATTCTGAAACACAAGGAGCAGAGGACCAGACTGGGCTCACGTCACCCTCATCAGCTGGCTCAGTGTCCAGGGACCCTGGAGAGATGGTGATGGAAAGCCTCCTGTGACCTGTTCCTGACTGAAGGCGCTGGTGTCACTGTTGTTACTGAAAGTGTCTTGCACTGTAAATGGTTCTTGAAAATTTGTTTTAACCTCCTGCTTAAAAGCAAAAATCTCTCCCAATGAAGTGAAACTATAAAGATTATATACCATGCCAAAAAGTCAGTCCTTCATCAGTTTACCTTCTGAGGGAGGGGCTCTGCATGTCACAGGTTCAACACAAAGTCTGCCTGCTTGGGTGGAAGGTGTGGGATGGTGCCATGGAAACGTGTTCTCCCAAATCCCAGTGAAGGGGAATCCCTGGAGCAGCCTTCTATAGACACAGGGGGAATCTAAAACACCAGGAATCAGGGTACCTTTTTTATTTTTTTTAAGAGAGAGGGAGACAAGGAGAGAGAGAGAATTGGTGCCCCAGGACCTCAGCCACTGACATCGAACTCCAGATGCCTGCACCCCCTAGTGGGCATGTGCGACCTTGCACTTGCCTCACCTTTGTGTGTCTGGCTTATGTGGAATCTGGAGAGTTGAACATTGGTCCTGAGGCTTCGAAGGGAAGCACTTTAACCACTAAGCCATCTCTCCAGTCCATGGGTACCTGTTTTTAAAAGCATGTTTTGCTGTGTAGCACAGTTAGAAATGTACTGGATATCAGAGCCTGGAGCATACAGGGACAGCAATCTAACTTAGTAGTGTAAGACAGCAAATGCCAACCTATACCTATTGTTGCTGTGAGACTCATCTAACCCTTCTCTATGTAGAACTGTTGTACTTACCTTCTTGTTGCTGGGACAAACACCCAACCAGAAGCAACTTATGGGAGGAAAGGATTTATTTTGGCTTACAGTCTTGAGGGGAAGCTTCATGATGGCAGGGGACAGCATGGCATGAGCAGAGGCTGGACATCATCTTTTCCATAGCAGATGGAACACCACAGCAAGAGAATGAGCCCAGTTCTGGTGACGGGGAGCTGGCTATAACACCCCTAAAGCCCCCCCCCAACAACAACACACCTCCTTCAGGAAGGCTCCACCTCCCAAATTACCACCAACAGGAATGAAGCATTCAAAATACATGAGCTTATGGGGACACTGATTCAAACTATCACAAGGACTGATCTTTTATGTGTTTGGGTTTTTGTTTTGTTCTTTGTTCAAGGCAGGGACCTGTAGCCCAGGGTGACCTGAAACTCACTCTGTACTCCCAGGCTGGTCTCAAACTCATAGTGATAGTCCTACCTCTGACTTCTGAGTGCTAGGGTTAAAACCATAAACCACCATGCTCAGCCTTTATTTTTATTTTTTTGTTTTTTTGGGTTTTTTTTGGGGGGGAGGGGTGGTTTTTCAAGGTAGGGTCTCTGTGGTAGTTTGAATAGATGGCCCCCAATATATTCAGTTCTTTATTGTTTGTAGTTTGCATCTGCAGCCACCTGGCTGGAGGCAATGTCACTGGGTGGATCTTAAGGTGTGGTGGTGGGTTTCAGATTTCAATCTAAAGATATGCAAAGTGTGCCTAGCAGGAGTTCCTGAAGTGTGCTGTGGCTTTTGGCTTTTAGGCTTGTGCTTCTCTTCTCTGTTTGGACCTGTGAAGGCAGGCCAGCTTCTTCTGCCATTTATGGAACTTCCCCTGGATCTGTAAGCTTCAATAAATATCCCTTCCTCCATCTCTGTGCCTGGTCTGGAAGTTCATCTCAGTGAACCTGAAGCTGTCTGCTGCAGTCTCACTCTAGCTCAGGCTGACCTGGAATTCACTATGCAGTCTCAGGGTGGCCTCGAACTCATGGCGATCCTCCTACCTCTGCCTCCTGAGTGCTGGGATTAAAGGCGGTGCACCACCATGCCTGGCTTGTTTTTGTTTTTAGAGGTAGGTTCTCAATCTAGCCCAGGCTGACCTGGAATTCACTATGTAGTCTCAGGGTGGCCTCAAACTCTTGGAGACCCTCCTACCTCTGCCTCCAAAAGTTTTGTTTTGTTTTGTTTTAAGATAGGGTCTCTTGTAGTTCAGGCTGGCCTCAAACTCACTACATAGCAGAGGATGACTTTGAATTCTTCATCTTCCTACCTCTAGCTCCCAAGTCCTGAGATTACAGGAATGTGCCACCACTACTGACCTTTTATCTTTTTGGGTGTGTGTGTTTTGTTCATGTGTGTGAGTGTGTTTGTGAGTATGTGGAGCTCGGAGGACAGTTTCAGGTGCTGGTCTGCACTCCCCACCTTTGTTAAGGTAGGGCCTCTGACTACTGTGTGGGCCAGGCTAGCTGGCCCCAGACCCTCCAGGCAATTCGCCTGTGTCCAGCCCCTTCTTGTTGTCACTGTGCCGGGGTTACAGATGCTTGGGCTTCGCATCCAGTTTTACATGGGTCCTGGGGATCTGAACTCAGGTACTCACATGCAAGCTCTTAATGAACCATTTCTTAGCACCCCCCCCCCCTTTTTAGCCTGCTAGTAAAAACTCTGAATTGATTTCATAACCTACCAGTGGGCTGTGATCTGAGAATTAAAAGATGCTAATCCAGAGCTGGAGCGATGGCTTAGTGGTCAAGGCACTTGCCTGCAAAGCCTAAGGACCCAGGTTCAGTTCCCAGTACCCACATAAAGCCAGATGCACAAGGTGGTGCATGTATCTGGAGTTGGTTTGCAATGGCTGGATGCCCTGGCATACCCATATTCTCTCTCTCTCTCTCTAGTAAATAAATTTAAAATGCTAACCCAGGAGCTGGAGAGATGACTCAGTGGTCAAAGGTGGTTACTTGCGTAACTTTCTTTTCTGGGCTTGATTCTCTAGTACCCACATAAAGCCAGATGTACAAAGTAGCACATGCATCTGCAGTTCATTTGCAGTGGCAAAGGGCTCTGGCATGTCCATACCTTACCTCTCTCTCTCATGATGTCTCTTTCTCTCTCAAATAAATAAATAAATAAAAATACTTAAAAAAAAAAAAAAGAGCCGGGCGTGGTGGCGCACGCCTTTAATCCCAGCACTCGGGAGGCAGAGGTAGGAGGATCGCCGTGAGTTCGAGGCCACCCTGAGACTACATAGTGAATTCCAGGTCAGTCTGGGCTAGAATGAGACCCTACCTCGAAAAATCAAAAAATAAAAATAAAATTAAAATTAAAAAAAAAAAGATATCAGGCATGGTGGCTCACGCCTTTAATCCCAGCACTTGGGAGGCAGAGGTAAGAGGATCGCTGTGAGTTCGAGGCCACCCTGAGACTACATAGTGAATTCCAGGTCAGCCTTGGGTAGAGTGAAACCTTACCTTGAAAAAAAAAAAAAGAAGAAGACATAGGAGGCCGGGCGTGGTGATGCATGCCTTTAATCCCAGCGTTTGGGAAGTAGAGGTAGGAGGATTGCTGTGAGTTTGAGGCTGGCCTGAGACTACAGATGAATTCCAGGTCAGCCTGGGCTGGACAGAATGAGACCCTACCTCAAAAAAAAAAAAAAAAAATGCTGACCGGGCGTGGTGGCGCAGGCCTTTAATCCCAGCATTTGGGAGGCAGAGGTAGGAAGATCACCATGAGTTCAAGGCCACCCTGAGACTACATAGTGAATTCCAGGTTAGCCTGGGCTAAAGTGAAACTCTACCTCAAAAAAAACAACAACAAAAAATGCTGGAGAGATGGTTTAGCAATTAAGGCACTTGCCTGCAAAACCTAAGGACCTGGATTTGACTCCTCAGAACCCACATAAACCAGATATACATGGTGGCACATGCGTCTGTAATTTGTTTGCAATGGCAGGAAGCCCTGGCATTTCCATTCTCTCTCTTTCTCTTTCTTTCTAATAAATAAATAAAAATAAAATATTAAAAAAAATATAAAAAATAAAACATAGGGCTAGAGAGATGGCTCAGCAATTAAGGCTTTTGCCTGCAAAGCCTAATGACCTGGGTTCAATTCCCCAGTACCCACCTAAAGCCAGAGGCACAAGTTGGTGCATGCATGTAGAGTTATTTGCAGCAAATGGAAGCCATTGTGCCCATTCTCATTCTGTCTGTTTCTCTTCTCTCTGTCTCTCTCTGGTTGCAAATAAAATAATAGAAAATAGCTTTAAAAATAAAATAAGAAGCTGTGCATGGTGGCACATGCCTTTAATCCCAGCATTTAGGAGGCAGAGGCAGGAGGATCATTGTGAGTTCGAGGCCACCCTGAGACTGCACAGTGAATTCCAGGTCAGGGTCAGCTAGAGTGAGACCCTACCTCAAAAAAACCACACACACGAGAGTTTCGCATCTCTAGACGAGCAGCGGACACGCGTTGAACATGGGTCGTGGAAACCGTAGCCGCACTTCCCAGGGGGGCTGCCCCGGCCCTCAGATGCGAGCTGCACCCAGGCCAGCCCCTGCAGCCCAGCCCCCACCAGCAGCGCCCCCATCTGAAGTTGCTTCACCTGCTGCTGCGCCCCTGGCAGCCGGGTCTGATGGCCCAGACAGCAACCACTGCAGGCCGGTGTGGCTGTGGGCTCTGCGGTGGGCACACCCTGGGTCACGCCATGACTGGGGGCTTCAGTGGCGGTGAGAATGCTGAGCCCGCAAAGCCTGGTATCACTTACCAGGAGCCTCAGGGTGCCAGGCCAGCTGGAGCCACAGCCTTGCTCTTTTGAGATCAACCAGTTCCTGGAGTGTGCCCAGAGCCAGAGTGATGTTAAGCTCTGTGAGGGTTTCAACGAGGTGCTGAAACAGTGCAGAATAGCAAATGGATTAATCTAAGAAGTTATTCAGCCTGAAGAAATGGAAAATCTGCTCTGATGACCAAGTTGCTTTAGCATAAAAACGTCATTATAGTGAATGTGTAAAACTCTAAATTAAACTGTGCACTAACAGATCCATTGCTTCAGAGTGGCCGTCGGAAAGTGTCCTGACTGTACAGAAGCTCTGGGAGATGTATAGGTTGGGCTGAGCAAGTGTTGTGTGGCCTCCTGAACCAGCTGTGATGTTTGTGAGTTAATTAGAATAAAGTGATTTTGTTCCAAAACACACACACAAAAATTAAATAAAATAAGAGCCAGGCATGGTGGTGCATACCTTTAATCCCAGCACTCGAGAGGCAGAGGTAGGAGGATTGCCTTGAATTCAAGGCCAGACTGAGACTACAGAATGAATTCCAGGCCAGCTTGGGCTAGAGCAAGACCCTGCCTTGAAAAATCAAAATAAAATAAAATAATGAAACAGACAAATTAAAAAAATGCTAATCCAATCCTATTCACCCATTTTAACAATGAGGAAATTGAGGCTGAAATAGGGAAATAAGTGGTTTTCTCCTGAATGCACAGACGTCTAGCAACATGACAGTGACAAGCTCCTCAACATGGCTTTCCTGAGTCTTTGCCTGCATTTCCATACAGAGAAATAGTGTTTTCTGTTTCTAGTTTCATTTGCAAAGTATAGACCTTAGCTGGGCATGGTGGCCGATACCTGTCATTCTAGCATTTGGGAGGTGGAGGCAGGAGGATTAGGATTCAAGAGCAGCATCAGCTATGTGCTGGGTCTGAAATCAGTCTGGGCTACATGAGACTGTCTCAAAAAAAAAAAAAAAAAAAAAAAAAAAAAAAACCTAATTGAAGATATCAACCCTTGGGCTGGAGAGAGAGATCACCAGTTAAAGGCATTCGCTTGCCAAAGCCTGCTGGCCTAGGTTCAGTTCCCCAGTACCCACATAAAGCCAGATGCACAAAGTAGCACAAATATTTGGAGTTCGTTTGCAGTGTCAAGAGGCCCAAACTCTCTCTCTCTCTCTCTCTCTCTCTCTTTCACACACAAACATAAAGTAAATAACTAAATTAATATAAATGGATAATTTTTGTTTTGTTTTGTTCAAGGCAGGGTCCCACTCTAGCCGAGGCTGACCTGGTACTCACTCTAGTCCTGAACTGGCCTCGAACTCACATTGATCCTCCTACCTCTGCCTCCTGAGTGCTGGGATTAAAGGCATGCTCCACCATACCCGGCTCTGGTATCTTTTTCTAAAATATACTTTTTATAGTTGGGAGGATAACTGAGTTCGAGGCCACCCTGAGACTATATAGTGAATTCCAGGTTAGTCTGGGCTACAGTGACACCCTACCTGGAGAAACCACACACAAAAAAAGCCAAAATAAATAAATAAAAATATAAAAAAGAGCCAGGCATGGTGGCACATGCCTTTAATCCCAGCACTTGGGAGGCAGAGGTATGTGGATTGTCATGAGTTCAAGGCCACCCTGGGTCTTTTTGGCCACCCACCTCTCCTGACCTCCCCACCACTGTGACTTTATACTCAGGGGTCCCTGGGGGCTCTTCTCCCAAACATCTAACATACGAGTGACCCCAGAAGAGAACACCATAGAGGAGGGTATAGGAGTAGTTTTGTTTGTGGAAATTTTTTCTTCCACTTAGTTAGCCAGCCTCTGGGAAGACCCATCTGGAACCTGGCCTCAGGAAGATGAGATAAAGGACAACTCCTTTTCATGGGGAGAGATGGGATATGGGAAGAATCCTGCAAAGGACTGGTCCATGACTAACCCTGGAAATACCATCCTGTCTCCTGCCTTTACCCCCTCGCCTACATGAGGGCTAAAGGGTGTGTACTTTTCGGGCAATAAAATCCCATTCCCATTGCACTACACATTGTACAGAATAAGATAGAACCCATCATTGCCTGGCCCTGCTAATTAAAGGGGTTAAGAAAACAAACGTGGAAACAAAATTGAGTCTCTTGTTTGTATTTCCACAGACCTTGTTTGAGCATGAGGCAAGGCCATGGAGGTAAGTGGGAAGAGAGGAGGAATCATGGGGAGGCTTTGATTTTCTCTAAATAGAAAAGGAACACGCTGTTGCTCTAAGAGGTTTGCTTTATATGTCCCTTACAGTTCCAAAATGTTTCCCTCAATTCTTCTTTCTCTTCCCCTCTCCTCCCCAGTCATCCTCAAACCATAAGACAAAGATTTATTGAACATGAGGTATAGACTCAAGGATGGAAACCGGAGCTCAACACCCTCAGGCTGACGTGGGGTCCAGCCCAGGCTGGAGGAGGGACGGGGTCTTCTTTATCTCCTCTGCTCATAACCCAGAGCAGGTCCTGTGTGACACGTGGTAGGTCCCTGCATATGTGCAGAGAACTACATTCACAGTGTGAAAAAACAAAGCCACACCTTTAATCCCAGCACTCGGGAGGCAGAGGTAGGAGGATCACCATAGAATTCAGACTCTGAACTCCAGACTTCATTGTCCAAACCAGAAGACATGGAGGGACAAATCTAAGAAAGGACTGAGCCAAACTCCTAACACAAAGATGGTCACAAGTCAGACTCAAAGATGACAGAAAAACCACAGGATTTCATAAGTCATTTTCAGGAAGGTCTGGAAGAATGTTCTCGAATTAAAGCTTTTAGAAAGCCCCGACTCCAATCAAATTCTTTGCTTGAAAGGCAGAAAGACATAAAGTGGTCATGGCTGATGTGCCTGATGCTACTTACACAAGACCTGCATAATAGGAGGGAAAAAAATGATGGAATCAAAATAGAAGACAGACCGGGTAGAAGAGAAGAAATTCAGTAGAGAAGGAATAGGGGAGGGGGAAAAGGGAAGGTGCTAGGAGGTGATTATGATCATGATGTACTGTCTGTATATATGGAGGCTGTCAATAAAAAGTTAATTTAAAAAGCCAGGTATGGTGACGCACGCCTTTAATCCCAGCACTTGGGAGGCAGAGGTAGAAGGATCGTCGTGTTTGAGGCCACCCTGAGACTACTTAGTAAATTCCAGGTCAGCCTGGGCCAGAGCAAGACCCTACCTGGAAAAACCAAGAAAAAAAAAGTAAATAAATAAAGAGAGAAAGAAAGAAAAAAGATAATTGAGAGGAAAGCAGGAATGGAAAGGAGAAAAGAAAAGAAAGAGAGAGCCAGGAGACATGATGACACATGTCAATAATACCAGCACTTAGGAAGTTCACAGAGGGGCATCACAAGTTCAAGTTTGAGGCCAGAGCCTGGCCTAATAATGAGACCTTGCCTTAAAAAAAAAAAAGAAAGACTAAAGACGCTGAGCCAAGTGATGCACACCTATAATCCCAGCATTTGGGAGGTGGAGGCAGGAGAATCAAGAGTTTCAGGAGAGGGCTAGAGAGAGGGCTTAGCAGTTAAGGCACTTGCCTGCAAAGCCTCAGGACCCAGGTTCAATTCTTCAGGTCCCACTTAAGCCAGATGCACAAGGTGGTGCATGCATCTGGAGTTCATTTGCAGTGGCTGGAGGCCCTGGCGTGCCCATTCTCTCTCTCTCTCTCAAATATAAATAAATATATTTCCTTTTAAAAAAAGTTTCAGGAGAAATCTGGACTACATGAAACCTTTCTCAAGAAATCAAAAAGGAGGGTTAGAGAAGTGACTCAGCAGTTAAAGGCGCTTGCTTGCAAAGCCTGACAGCCCAGGTTCAATTCCCCAGGACCCATGTAAGCCAGACGCACAAAGTGGCGCATGCATCCGGAATTCGTTTGCAGTGGTTGGAGGCCCTGGCGTGCCCATTCTCTATATATATATACATATGTCTCTTTCTCTCTCTCTCTAATAAGTAAAAGGGCTGGAGAGATGGCTTAGTGGTTTAAGGCACTTGCTTGCAAAGCCTGCCAGTTCTATGCCCTAGTCCCCATGTGAAGCTAGATGCATAAAGTAGCACATGCATCTAGAGTTCATTGCATTGGCAAAAGGTCCTGACGTATCCATACATACTCTCTCTCTCTTTCTCTTTCCTCTCTCTCTCTGCAAATAAGTAAATAAAAATAGTTTTTAAAAAAATCAGTGGTGGTGCATGCCTTTAATCCCAGCACTTGGGGAGCAGAGGCAGGAGGATCACTGTGAATTCAAGGCCAGCCTGGGACTACAGAGTAAGTTCCAGATCAGCCTGGGCCAAAGTGAGGTGAGACCCTGCCTCAAAAAAAGAAAAGGACAAAAAAAGACTACTTTAGATCTATAGATTGTGATGCTTGAACATTTCCAGTTAGTAAATAGTAATAAAGACACTTGAGAAATCAGGCATGGTGTTGCATGTCTTTAATCCCAGCACTCAGGAGACAGAGATAAGAGAATTGCCATGAGTTCGAGGCCAGCCTCAAGGTTACAGAGTAAGTTCCAGGTCAGCCTGGACTAGAGTAAGACAGTACCTCAAAAAAAGGGGGGGTTTAACTGGACATGGTGGTGCGCGCCTTTAATCCCAGCACTCAGGAGGCAAAGGTAGGAGGATCACCATGAGTTCGAGGTCACCCTGAAACTACATAGTGAATTCCAGGTCAGCCTGGTCTACAGCAAAACCCTACCTTGAAAAATCAAAAAAGGCGGGGGGTCTAGAGAGATGGGTTAGTGGTTAAGGCACTTGCCCCTGAAGCCTAAGGACCCAGGTTCAATTCCCCAGTACCTACGTAAGTCAGATGCACAAGGTGGTATGTGTGTCCTAGTTGGTTTGCAGTGGCTAAAGGCCCTGGAGCACCCATTCTCTCTGTCTCTCTATCTGCCTCTTTATCTCTCTCTTTCTCTCAAATAAATAAATAAATAAATAAAACATTCAAAAAATATTTATGAGGCTGACTGAATCCAAGAAATAAGAAATTCTTGTTTTCTGACCTCAAGTGGTACATACAAATATAATATAAGGCAGCATGTTTTATTATCATTTTTCTCCAAGATTTTCATTTTCCTTTGTTTTTATAACTTGTAAGTATCAGCTTCCAGCTCCACTCCTGGGTAGGTGGTGGTTCTTCTAGGACAGAATATGAAAATATAAAATTTGATCTCATATTCTATTTTTCCTGTTATAAATAGTATAATTCTACCTACATTTATTTTGAGGTAGGGACTCCCTCTAACTCAGGCTAACCTAGAATTCACTATGTAATCTCAGGGTGGCCTCGAACTCACGACAATCCTCCTACCTCTGCCTCCTGAGTGCTGGGATTAAAGGCATGCATCACCACACCCACTAAGCCTACATTTGTTTTTTCTATGCTTGGGATTGCACATAGGTCCTCACACATGCTGATCAAGTGAATTGCCACTGAGCTACATCCCAGCCCTATCTCATTTTTCTTTTTTTTCTTTTTTTTTTTTTTTTAAAGTAGGTTTAGGGCTGGAGAGATGGCTTAGTGGTTAAGGCACTTGCCTGCAAAGCCTAATAACCCAAGTTCAATTCCTCAGTATCCAAGTAAAGCCAGATGCACAAAGTGGTGTATGCATCTGGAATTCATTTGCAGCAGCTGAATGGCCTGGCATGCCCATTCTCTCTGTTTCTTTTCTCTCTATCTCACTCTTCTTGCAAATATACTAATAAAATAAAAAATAAAAATATTCTTTTAAAAGTAGACATAAAAGTTTTTTTAAAAAAATAGGGACTGTTGAGATGGCTCAACAGTTTGAAGGCACTTGCTTGTAAAGCCTGATGACATGGGTTTCATTCCCCAGTGCACAATAAAGCCAGATGCACCAAGTGTCACAAACATTTTTTTAAAAATATTTTATTATTTATTTATTAGACACAGAGAGAGGGAGAGAGTGACAATGGGTATGCCAGAGCCTCCAACCACTGCAAACGAACTCCAGATGCATGAGCCACCATGTGCATCTGTCTTATGTGGGACCTGGAGAATCGAACCTGGATCCTTAGGCTTTGCAGGCATGTGACTTAACCACTAAGCCACCTCTCCAGCCCTTATTCTCTTTTTTTTAAATACATTTTTATGTATTTATTTATTTATTTGAGAGGAAGAAAGAAGCAGAGGGAGAGAGAGAGACAGAGACAGAGACAGAGAGAGAATGGGCAAACCAGGGCCTCCAGCCACTTTAAATGAACTCCAGATGTATGTGCCCCCTTGTGCATCTGGCTTATGTGGGTCCTGGAGAGTCGAACTGGGACCCTCTGGCATTGCAGGCAAACGCCTTAACCACTAAGCCCATGTCTCCAGCCCCTCACTCTTTTGGTCTGTCTCTTTCTGTCACTCAAATAAATAAATAAAAATATTACAAAAACATTTTAAGCTGAGCATGGTGACACATGCTTTTAATACCAGCACTTGGGAGGCAGAGGTAGGAGGATTGCTGTGAGTTCAAAGCTACCCTGAGACTGAATAGTGAATTCCAGGTCAGCCTGGGCTACAGTGAGACCTTACCTCAAAAAAACCACACACACAAAAAGTTTTAATCCCATCTCAAGGGGATGGAACTTTGAGTGTGTTCCCCTTTTGTTTATCCATATTTTCTTTTTTTTTTTTTTTAGAGAGAAAGGTCATGTGAGAAAGGGAGAGAGCAAACTGGCACACCAGGGCCTCTGCCACTGCAATTGAACTCCAGACGCTTGTGCCACCTAGTGGGCATGTGAGACCTTGCATGTGCCTCACCTTTGTGCATCTGGTTAATGTGGTATCTAGAGAGTTCAAACACGTGTCCTTAGGCTTCGCAGGCAAGTGCCTTAACCACTAAGCCATCTCTCCAGCCTCGTATTTTCTACTTTTAAATAAATTTTAAGAGAGAGAGAGAGAGAGAGAGAGAGGGAGGAAGAGAGAGAGATTGAGCATGGGCATACCAAGGCCTCTTGGTGTTGCAAATGGTCTCCAAATGCATGTCCCACTTTGTGTATCTGACTTTACATGGGTACTGGGGAATTGAACCCTGACCAGCAGGCTTTGCAAGAAAGCACCTTTAACTGCTGAGCCATCTCCTCAGCCCCATAATTTTATTTTTAAACAAACAATTCACCTTTAGCCGGGCGTGGTGGCGCATGCCTTTAATCCCAGCACTCGGGAGGCAGAGGTAGGAGGATCGCTGTGAGTTCAAGGCCACCCTGAGACTACATGGTGAATTCCAGGTCAGCCTGGGCTAGAGTGAGACCCTACCTCGAAAATTTTTTTTAATTACTGTTATCATATAACAAGCTATATACAATATTTTATTGCAAAATATTCTTAACGAATTATGGTTATTTTGCCCTGAAAGTATCTATGTATGACCAAACTTGGGTTGTCTATTAATTTCTATAATAATAGCACATGACAGTTTTGGATAAGAATTACAGTCATAACACAGGGGAGAGGTTTCAAGGGTGAATTTTGACGTCTCCCTGATTTACTTTGGCAGTTGGGGAGAACTGTTGGGCTCCTTTGCACTGTGGTTTCTGGACACATTTCAATCTAGGATTTCTTCCCTAACCTGGCACAAGTTAAGAGTGGAAGGGGTTCTGATAGTCAAACAGTCCTTGAAAACGCTTTACTATTTATACATTCACTAATGGCCACTTTTTAAGATTAAAAAAAAAAGTGTGAGGGAGTTAATTTGGCACATTTATTAAAACTCACTCAAAACTAATACGTTTCCAAACTTGACAGCCAGATTAAGTTCCCAGTGGAATCCTAAATGGTCACTGTGGCTTCCTGAAGGTCAACAAGAGAAACGACAGCAGCTCACCTCACGTCAGCGCTAGCGCATGGTTACAGTTTAACCAGCGATTCTCATTTGAGATGGCCGCATTCCTAAACAGAAAACAAAATGTTTGGGCAACAGCTTTATCTGGCTTCTTCTTTGGGGTTCACAATTAAGCAAAAATGAGTCGTTCTAAGCCCAGCTACTTTATTAAATTTTAAAATGCAACTCAACCCTCAGATAACAGTATGACTAAAGTCTGGTGATAGGATGACTGACAGTCCTTTGGCCAACAGAAGAGAGTAAGTCACCCAAGGTCACATGTTTACGAGAAGAACAAGGTTTTAGAACACAAAGTTCTCGGTTTCTGGAATAATCAAGGAGCCCTACTTGGTGGTTTACTGAGATATGATGCCCCGTATAGTTTCAGCCCGAACAAGCTCCAGCTCTTAGATATACTTATCCCTTCTCCCTCCTCATTCTTTCATCCACTGGTCGTTTTTGATTATTTGTTCTAGGCCGACCACTTATTAAGTGTTAGCAGAATAACCAAGTCAGTTTGACCAGCATTGAGTCACTTGGCCATTCGATATCAGCTATTCAGGGTCAAAAGCAGAGACTCATTTTCATTTTATATGGGACTAAATTTGATGCCTCCTCATTGCACACTTGGTGAATTGATGAATGGAAATATTAGAGAATCAGCTAGGCATGGTGGTGCACACCTTTAAACCCAGCACTCTAGGTAGGAGGTAGGTAGGAGGATCACCATGAGTTTGAGGCCAGTCTGGGACTACAGAGAGAATTCCAGGTCAGTCTGGGCTAGACAGAGTGAGATCCTACCTCTAAAAAGAAAAAAAAAAAAAAATTAGAGAATAAGGAAGTGAATAATGCAAGCCCTCTGCTAGGCTAATTTGAGTTTTCATAAGATTATCAAACATCTGCTTTTCTCTTTAGTTCCTTCCCCCCTTGGAAAAGCCTCAGGGTTTCCACTCATTCCTTTCTTTCTCTGGTGTATAGAAAATACCTTCTAATGATGCCCAGAGGCAACACCCACCTTCCCAGAAATCTCCACCTGTCTCTGCTCTGGATGAGCAAACACAGTGTCTCAGCCCCACTCCGCCCCCCTTTTTTTGTTTTGTTTTTTCAAGGTAGGGTCTGGCTCTAGCCCAGGCTGACCTGGAATTCACTATGGAGTCTCAGCGTGGCCTCGAACTCACGGCGGTCCTCCTACCTCTGCCTCCCGAGGTCTGGGATTAAAGACATGCACCACCACACTCTCTGCTCCCTTTTTGAAACCTTTAGCAAATGGACCATGATACAAGCTTTATCATTCACAGTACCACTGCTATAGAATAATTTGAAATGTGATTTAAAAGCTGTCAAATTAAGCTTTCCTTGTCAGAGTACACACCAAGAAGGCAACAAGCCAAAAAAGCCCCAGAAAACAGCTGCGGAAATCACAAGCTTGGCTAGCGTGCATTCAGTGCTCTGAGGAAGATTGACAGGCAGAATCAGGAAGTGAATGGCATCTAGAGACTTCTAAAAATATATTAAGCATTTGTCGACTCTCCCCACAGACTGAAATGTCTTCTGTAGGGGTGTGTGTGTGTGTGTGTCTGGGATTGAGCCCAGGGTTTCACATGTTAAGCATGCGCTCTGAAACTGAGATAATAAGTGATACCGTAAGCCCACAGAAATGCTTTTTAAAAATCTCTCTCCCTTGTCTCCTCTCTCTCTCTCTCTCTCTCTCTCCTATATGGTGTGTGTATGCATGTTTGAATGTATGTGCATGTACATAAGGTGTATGTACCAGAGGTCAACACTGTGTGTCTTTCTCGGTTGCTCTCCATCTTATTCTTTGAGACAGGATGTCTCACTGACCCTACAGCTCCCTGATTCAGCTAGACTTCCTCACCAGCTTGCTTCACAGATTCCCTGTCTCTGCTTCCTCAGTGCCAGGAATACAGACATGCTTCACCACACCTGGCATTTTACATGAGTACTCGGAGTTTGAACTCGGGTCTTCGTGCTTATGTGACAAATACTTTTTATCCACTGAGCCATTTTTTTCCAGTCTCAACACTTTTCTTTTTGTTTTTGTTTATTTATTTGACAGAGAGAGAGGGAGAGAGAGAGAGAAAGAGAGAGAGAGAGAGAGAATAGGTACTCCAGAGCCTCCCGCCACTGCAAATGAACCCCAGATGCATGTGCCCCCTTGTGCATCTTGCTAACATGTGTTCTGGGGAATCGAACCTGGGTCCTTTGGCTTTGCAGGCAAATGCCTTAACCGCTAAGCCATCCCTCCAGCCCTCAACACTTTTCTTTTTAAAAATGATGATTAGGCCGGGCATGGTGGCACATGCCTTTCATCCCAGCACTTGAGAGGCAGAGGTAGGAGGATTGCCATGAGAATCCAGGCCACCCTGAGACTACATAGTGGATTCCAGGTCAGCATGGGCCAGAGTGAGAACCTACCTCAAAAAAACAAAAACAAAATAAAAAGAACATTAGAGCTGGAGAGAGGCTTCAGCAGTTAAAGTGCTTGCCTGCAATGCCTAACAAACCAAGTTCAATTCCCCAATACCCATGTAAAGCCAGATGCACAAAGTAGCACATGTATCTGGAGTTTGTTGGCAGGGCTAAATGCCCTGGGCACCCCATTCATCCTCTCTCTCTCTCTCTCTCTCTCTCTCTCTCTCTATATATATATATATATATATATATATATGCAAGTAAATAAATAAAAATTTGAAAACAAAGATGATTATAAGCTAGGCACAGTGGCCTTTAATCCCAGCACCTTGGAGGTAGAAGTAAAAGGATAGCTATGAGTTCCAAGGCCACTCGGAGACTACAGAGTGAGTTCTAGATCAGCCTGGGCTAGAACAAGACCCCAATCTTCAAACCTTTCAAAGTATATGACAACCATAAAAAAAGATGATTGCCAGGCATAGTGGCGCACGCCTTTAATACCAGCAATCAGGAGGCAGAGGTAGGAGAATCACTGTGAGTTCAAGGCCACCCTGAGACTACATAGTGAATTCCAGGTCAGCCTGAGCAAGAGTGAGACCCTACCTGGAAAAGAGAGAGAGAGAGAGAGAGAGAGAGAGAGGAAATGATCAGTACCTTTTAGCTCAACCCCAATCTTCAAACCTTTCAGAGTATTACCTGGAAAACAGCCTTGTAGACAAAGTCCCCCAAAACACAAAGCCTGCCCTTTCTGCCTAAACTGATTGATGAGTTTCCACTTCTTTCTCAAAATATTCACTGGAGTCTTTTAACTTTTTAAAAAATATTTATTTATTTATTTGAGAGAGAGAGAGAGAATGGGCATGTCAGGGCCCCCAGCCACTGTAAACAAACTCAAGACACATGAGCCACCTTATGCATCTGCCTTACATGGGTACTGGGGAATTGAACCTGGGTCCTTAGGCTTCGCTGGCAAGTGCCTTAATCACTAAGCCATCCTCCTACCTCTGCCACCCCCCTCCCCTCAGCAAGTGCTGAGATTAAAGGCGTGAGTCACCATGCCTGGCTCCCTGGAGTCTTAAAAAAAAATTTTTTTTTTCTGGACTAGACCAAGACCCTACCCTCAAAAAACATGTTTTTTATTTGGCCGGGCATGGTGGCACATGCCTTTAATCCCAGCACTTAGGAGGAAGAGGTAGAAGGATCACCTTGAGTTTGAGGCCAGCCTGGGACTATAGAGTGAGTTCCAGATCAGCCTGGGCTAGAATGAGACACTACCTTAAAAAGGAAAAAAATATATGTATTTGCAAGCAGAGAGAGAGAGAAAAAAAGAGAACGAGAATAGACACATCAAGGCCTCTTGCCACTGTGAATGAACTTCAGATGCATGTGCCACTTTTGCATTTGGCTTTATGTGGGTACTGGGGAATCAAATCCAGGCTGTCAAGCTTTCCAAGCAGGCACCTTTAACTGCTGAGCCATCTACTTTTTTGTTTGTTTGCTTATTTTGTTTGTTCAAGGTAAGGTCTCGCTCTAGCCCAAGATGACCTGGAATTCACTATGTTGTCCCAGGTTAGCCTCGAATTTACAGCAATCCTCTTACCTCTGCCTCCTGAGTGCTGGAATTAGGGGCACATGTCACCACACCTGGGTACTTTTTTATTTTTTTATTTTTATTTTTTTTTTTACGAATGAGGCAATTTATTGACCCAGCATCCTTGTTTTATGTGCTGCCAAAGCGAGCACGGTTTTTTTTTTTTATTATTTTTATTTTTTTGAGGTAGGGTCTCACTCTAGCCCAGGCTGACCTGGAATTCGCTATGGAGTCTCAAGGTGGTCTCAAACTCACAGTGATCCTCCTTCCTCTGCCTCCCAAGTGCTGGGATTAAAGACGTGCGCCATCATGATCAGCCTTGGCTACTTTTTAAAATAAAAATTATTCAAGGTTGAGCACCAAGGTTCTGAACCAGGGCAGATGCCTTTCCAGGGCGCCTGCCTAGGAGGGAAGAAGCCAGTAGAAAATGGCAGAGAAAATAGAGGAGAACCAAGCTCCATCGACAAGACAAGAAGATAGCCGACTGCACACATCAGACGTGCCTCCTCTACCACATCTACCAGGGCCCAGGAGAAAGCGCAGGGGAAGTGGTGACATGAATATTCATGCTACAGCTAGCCGGACAACCAGTTACAGGGTGGTGGTGACAGACACAGTGATTAATCAAAACCTATCAAAGCAGAAATCCAGAGGCTGCAGGGAACTCAACACTTTATCAGACTGCCAACAGACCTGCCATGGCTCAGGGAACGTTGCAGAAGAGGGAGTGGAAAGATTATAAGAGCCACAGAGTGGGTAGGACTATCCTGAGGCATGGTCCCCCATACCCTACAGGGACTTACTGAGGCCTTCATGACCCCACAATGAAGACCATAACCCCACTGAAGAGGGCCCTGAGGGTACAGGAGCTGGGGTGAGGGGATAAGAGAGTATAACCTGTTATAATTTATATAAAATAAAAAAACCAGCCAGGCGTGGTGGCACACCTTTAATCCCAGCACTCGGAGGCAGAGGTAGGAGGATCGCCATGAGTTGGAGGCCACCCTGAGACTACATAGTGAATTCCAGGTCAGCCTGGGCTACAGTGAGACACTACCTCAAAAAACAAAAACAAAAATAAATAAATAAATAAAAATTAAAAACCAGGGGCTGGAGGGATGGCTTATTGGTTAAGGCATTTTCCTGCAAAGCCAAAGGACCCAGGTTTGATTCCCCAGGATCCACGTAAGCCAGATGCACTAGGTGGCACATGCATCTGGAGTTTGTTTGTAGTGGCTAGAGGCCCCGGTGTGCCCATTCTCTCTTTCTCATAAACAAAAATTAAATTAAATTAAATAAAAACTAGCTGGGCGTGGTGGCACACACCTTTAATCCCAGCACTTGGGAGGCAGAGGTAGGAGAATAGTCATGAGTTCAAGGCTACCCTGAGACTACATAGTGAATTCCAGGTCAGCCTGGGCTACAGTGAGATTCTACCTCAAAAAAAAAAAAAAAAAACTAAATTAAAAACTAAACAAAAATTCAAAAAAATTATTTCAGGTTTTAGCTAAATAATCACAGAAACCATGAGTGTATGCGTGTGTATGTGTGAGTGTGGTGTGTATGTATGTATGTGTGTGATGTGTATAGACATGTGTGGTATGTGTGTATGTATGCGTGTGTATATGTAAGTGTGGTGTGTATGTATGTGTGCGTATGTGTCTGTGTTGCTGAGAATAAAACCCAGAGTCCTGCCAGGCAGACGTTCTGCTACTAAGCTGCATCCCCCGCCATGAAAACTTTGTTAGTTAAAGTTGCCAACGTCATTTTCCAGCCTTGTGACAATAGACTTCCCCGGCCTTGCTAGCCTGGTGCATGTCAGCGCTGTGCCTTGCTGATGTGGTGTTCTGGTAATGCTCACAGTGGGGAGCGAGGCAGGAGGACCCACACCGACTACTTCTGTGCTTCTCACCACCAAGGCAGATAAGTGCGCTCCTAGATTGTGATCAGCTGTAAAGTGTGCACCTCCACCTCAACATATATTACAGCACATGGGTACTAGAGATAGGAAACGTGCACATAGCCCAACTTTTATCCCTTGTCCAGATGGATGGAATCTAGTAAGAACTTGAGTTTGTCGCACATACCCCCTTTTCATCATTCCTGATCCCCTTTTTTCTCCTCATGTATTTTCTGATACCTATTAGGCGAGCCACAGGGGGAGAGAGAGAAACAGAATCGTTATGCACAAGGTCAGGTGAAAATTAAGATATGAGTTGGTCTTGCTGGAGGAAAGAAACAAAGTAGGGTAGTAGTCACAAGCTTTTGGCATTGCACAGGCCTGCGATAGTTTCCTGCCACTTGTTCACAGTGTGACTCTGGGTGGTATACATAACATCTGTGAGTCTTTGCTTCTTGTCTATACCATGGGATGGTAGTGCCTACTCGACTGGGTTACTATACCATGGGATGGTAGAGCCTACTCGACTGGGTTTCTATACCATGGGATGGTAGAGCCTACTCGACTGGGTTTCTATACCATGGGATGGTAGAGCCTACTCGACTGGGTTACTATACCACGGGATGGTAGAGCCTACTCGACTGGGTTTCTATACCACGGGATGGTAGAGCCTACTCGACTGGGTTACTATACCACGGGATGGTAGAGCCTACTCGACTGGGTTACTATACCATGGGATGGTAGAGCCTACTCGACTGGGTTACTATACCATGGGATGGTAGAGCCTACTCGACTGGGTTTCTATACCATGGGATGGTAGAGTCTACTCGACTGGGTTACTATACCATGGGATGGTAGAGCCTACTCGACTGGGTTTCTATACCATGGGATGGTAGAGTCTACTCGACTGGGTTACTATACCATGGGATGGTAGAGCCTACTCGACTGGGTTACTATACCACGGGATGGTAGAGCCTACTTGACTTGGTTACTATACCACGGGATGGTAGAGCCTACTCGACTGGGTTTCTATACCATGGGATGGTAGAGTCTACTCGACTGGGTTACTATACCATGGGATGGTATGTGCGTCCTCAACTGGGTTACTATACCATGGGATGGTAGAGCCTACTCGACTGGGTTTCTATACCACGGGATGGTAGAGCCTACTTGACTGGGTTACTATACCACGGCATGGTAGAGCCTACTCGACTGGGTTTCTATACCATGGGATGGTAGAGCCTACTCGACTGGGTTTCTATACCATGGGATGGTAGAGTCTACTCGACTGGGTTACTATACCACGGGATGGTAGAGCCTACTCGACTGGGTTTCTATACCACGGGATGGTAGAGCCTACTCGACTGGGTTACTATACCACGGGATGGTAGAGCCTACTCGACTGGGTTACTATACCATGGGATGGTAGAGCCTACTCGACTGGGTTACTATACCATGGGATGGTAGAGCCTACTCGACTGGGTTTCTATACCATGGGATGGTAGAGTCTACTCGACTGGGTTACTATACCATGGGATGGTAGAGCCTACTCGACTGGGTTTCTATACCATGGGATGGTAGAGTCTACTCGACTGGGTTACTATACCATGGGATGGTAGAGCCTACTCGACTGGGTTACTATACCACGGGATGGTAGAGCCTACTTGACTTGGTTACTATACCACGGGATGGTAGAGCCTACTCGACTGGGTTTCTATACCATGGGATGGTAGAGTCTACTCGACTGGGTTACTATACCATGGGAT
Source organism: Dipus sagitta (assembly GCA_036346955.1). Classification (NCBI taxonomy): domain Eukaryota; kingdom Metazoa; phylum Chordata; class Mammalia; order Rodentia; family Dipodidae; genus Dipus; species Dipus sagitta. The sequence goes on from CM070775.1 coordinate 36,017,874, forward strand.
GGTATGTGCGTCCTCAACTGGGTTACTATACCATGGGATGGTAGAGCCTACTCGACTGGGTTTCTATACCACGGGATGGTAGAGCCTACTCGACTGGGTTACTATACCACGGCATGGTAGAGCCTACTCGACTGGGTTTCTATACCATGGGATGGTAGAGCCTACTTGACTGGGTTACTATACCACGGGATGGTAGAGCCTACTCGACTGGGTTACTATACCACGGGATGGTAGAGCCTACTCGACTGGGTTTCTATACCACGGGATGGTAGAGCCTACTCGACTGGGTTACTATACCATGGGATGGTAGAGCCTACTCGACTTGGTTACTATACCACGGGATGGTAGAGCCTACTCGACTGGATTACTATACCACGGGATGGTAGAGCCTACTCGACTGGGTTACTATACCATGGGATGGTAGAGCCTACTCGACTGGGTTACTATACCACGGGATGGTAAAGCCTACTCGACTGGGTTACTATACCACGGGATGGTAGAGCCTACTTGACTGGGTTTCTATACCACGGGATGGTAGAGCCTACTCGACTGGGTTTCTATACCATGGGATGGTATGTGCGTCCTCAACTGGGTTACTATACCATGGGATGGTAGTGCGTGCTCAGCTGGGTTGCTACTAGATGAACGAGGCAGAGCACTGGGCTGTGACAGGGTGCTTCTCAGGCCCTTGGAGCCTAAGGCTGTGTTCAACAGAACAGGCCTAGAGAATGACAGACACTGGAGGTGAGGGATCATTTGGAGGTGAGGGAGAGAGTATGGTCTGACAACCACCCTGTCAAGCCATGCATAACGGAATTCCACAGACACACATGACTCATGCATGTATGCAAGCGTCAGGTCATCTGGGAACAAGGGACCCAGGGTGCTATTGCAGAGTTGCTCCATTAGACCCCTGTCCCCTTTGCCGGCCCAAATTGCTCTCAGTTGCTGCTCCCTTCAGGGAGCAGTGGGGGCAGCATTCTCAGAGAGGAGCCCCTGGGAGGTGGCAGTGTGTTTACTTGTTCTATTAAAAGTGCTGTCTCTCCCTCCAACCCCGTGGCTCACTTCATGCAGCCGTCTGCAGCGAGGAAAGCAGACACCTCAGCAGGGCCGAGTGGTATGCAATGTGACCAGAACCAGCTGCCCTTACATAGTCTGTACACGTGGCCAAATATTAATAGAACGTCCGTGACATGCCAGGTCAGGAGTCCTGCCCTGCTTTACTACAAATCTGGCACAGAAGGTACAGATGCCAAACAGGACCGGTGTCTTGAGAGAGCACACAGAATTGGGATTGAGGAGAGAGAAGGCGGAGGAAATACATTCCACTGAAGGGCCCGAGGATGCCCCATGAAGCAGGCGGCTGCTGGATGGGGAATGGGAAGAGAGAGAGTGTAGATGGGTGTAGATCACAGAAACTGGCTTGCTTTTCATTCCGTTTCTGTTTCCTTCTATTTATTTTTTTAAAATGTTTTATTTATTTATTTGAGAGAGTGAGAGAGGGAAAGGAAGAGGCAGATAGAGAGAGAGAATGGGTGTGCCAGGGCCTCCAGCCACTGTGAACAAACTCTAGACACATGTGCCACCATGTGCATCTGGCTTACATGGGTACCGGGGAATCGAACCTGGGTCCTTGGGCTTCGCAGGCAAGCACCTTAACTGCTAAGCCATCTCTCCGGCCCTCCTTTTATTTTTTCAGACAGAATCTCATGTATCATAGGCTGCAAACTCATTATATAGTTGAAGATGACCCTGGACTTCTTTATTTTTCATTTATTTGTTTTTGTTTTTTTGAGGTAGGGTCTCACTCTAGCCCATGCTACCTAAAACTCACTATGTAGTCTCAGGGTGGCCTAGAACTCACAGTGGTCCTCCTACCTCTGCCTCCCAAGTGCTGGGATTAAAGGTGTGTATCACCATGCCCAGCCCTAAAAAATTATCTATTCATTTCTTTGTGTGTACACACACACACACACACACACACACACACACACACACACACACATTCATGCAGTCGCAAGCACATGGTTGCCAGGGTCTTTTGCTGCTGCAAATGAACACCCATCTGATTCTACATGGGTGGTTAGGGAATTGAACCCAGGCCAACTAATTGCCTTTAACCATTGAGTCATCTTACCAGTTTCTGGCCTTGAAGTTCTAATCCTCCTGCCTCCACCTTTCCAATGCTGGGATTACAGACATGTGCACTGCTACATCTGGTTTATGTGATGCTGGGGACTGAATCCAGAGCTTTGTGCATGCTAGGCAAGCCCTCTGAACCTCAGCTCCATTCCCAGCTCTTGTTTTTTTGTTTTTTTTTTTAATTTATTTTTTAAATTATTTATTTAATACAGAGAGAATGAGAGAGAAATAGAGGCAGAGAGAATGGGTGCACCAGAGCCTCCAGCCACTGCAAACAAACTCCAGACACATGCGCCCTCTTGTGCATCTGGCTTACGTGGGTCCTGGGGAATTGAACTTGGGTCCTTAGGCTTCGCAGGCAAGTGCCTTAACTGCTAAGCCATCCTCCAGCCCTCCAGCTCTTGTTTTGTATGTGTGACAAGTTCTCACTGTGTAGCCCAGGCATGTCTCAAACTGGAGATCCCCTTGCCTTAGACTCCTGAGTGCTGGGATTAGAGGTGTGTTCCACCAGGCCATTATTAGAGACTACTTTTTATTTTTTTATCTTTTTGAGAGAGAGAGAGAGAGAGAGAGAGAGAGAGAGAGAGAGAGAGAGGGCACCAGGACCTTTCAGCCACTGTGAATGAACTCCAGACATGTGCAACCCCTTGTGTGCATGTGTGACATTGCACACTTGCATCACTGTGTGTCTGGCTACGTGGAACCTGGAGATCCGAACATGCATTCTTAGGCTTCACACGCAAGCGCCTTAAACGCTAAGCCACCTCTCCAGCCCAAGACTAAACAGTTTAGCAAATAAAAGACAGAAAAGGATGGCTGTAGCCAGGAGGGAACAAACTCAGAGGGGGCTTGTTTTAACAGAGGGTAATGAATATTCATGCAGCTGAGAGAGAAAGCAGAGATGGCTGAAGGAGCAAGCTCCCATGGATGCAGTGAGAGGGTGGGGTGGCCATGAGACATGGGAGAAAGGGGATGGGTTATAAGTGTGGACAACAAGGGAGCAAAAGCATGCTGCTTGGGTCCTGAGAGCCACATTGTTCAGTTTTCGCAGTGACATCAGGTGTCAGTTCCTGAGAGAAGGAGGGTGAGTTGCAGGGCTTGAGGAAAGCAGGGACCTGTGCAAGCTTTGCATTGGGGGTGTCCGATTTGCAGTGACCCAGCTGTGGTTGGAAACAGAGGTTTGAATGAGGTCCAAGTCTTCACAGGGTGTGGTTTTCTTTAGTAATAGCAACCTGGGCTGGTTAAAGGCACTTGGCTTGCAAAGCCTGTATTTCCCTAGTACCCCTGTAAAACCAAATGCACAAGGTGGTGCATGTATCTGGAGTTTATTTGTAGCAGCAGGAGGCCCTGCTATACCCTTTTCTTTTTCTCTTCCTCTCTATCTCTGCCCTTGCAAATAACAAATAAATCACATGTAAATATAAATCTATTTGTTTGTTTGTTTAGTCTTCCAAGGTAGGGTCTCACTCTAGCCCAGGTTGGAATTCACTATGTAGTCTCAGGGTGGCCTCGAACTCATGGTGATCCTTCTACCTCTGCCTCCCAAGTGCTGGAATTAAAGGTGTGCATCATGGGTTAAAGGGATGGCTTAGCAGTTAAGGCATTTGCCTGCAAAGCTAAAGGACCCATATTCGATTCCCCAGGACCCACATTAGCCAGATGCGCAAGGGGGCGCATGCATCTGGAGTTCATTTGCAGTGGCTGGAGGCCCTGGCACACCCATTCTCTCTCTCTCTCTGCCTCTCACTCTCAAATAAATAAATAAAAATAAACCAAAAAAATAAAAATAAGAAAAGGTGTGCATCACCATGCCTAGCAATATACCTATGTATGTATGTGTGTGTATATATATATATATATATTTTTTTTTTTTAAGAAAATAATAGAGGCCAGGTGTGGTGGTACACATCTTTAATCCCAGTGCTCAAGAAGCAGAGGTAGGAGGATGACCATGAGCTTGAGGCCAGCCTGGGACTACAGAAAAATAGTTCCAAGTCAGCCTGGGCTAGAGTGAGACCCTACCCCCCAAAAACAAAATAAGGGCTGGAGAGATGGCTTAGCAGTTAAGTGCTTGCTTGTGAAGCCTAAGGACCCCAGTTCAAGGCTAGATTCCCCAGGACCCACGTTAGCCAGATACACAGGGGGCACACATGTCTGGAGTTCATTTGCAGTGGCTGGAGGCCCTGGCACACCCATTCTCTCTGTGTCTGTCTCTTTCTCTCTCTGTGTCTGTTGCTCCCAAATAAATAAATAAAAATAAAACAAAATAAATAAACAAATGAGTAATCAAGAATGTAAAGACACAGAGAGGCAAGAATACCACATACAAAGGTGGATATCAAAGCATCCCACAGTACTCTCTCTCTATATATATATATGTATATATATCATTATATCTTAAAAGTAGACAAGAAAAAAGCCAGGCATGGTGGCACATACCTTTAATCCCAGCACTTGGGAAGTTAAGGTAGAAAGATCACTGGGAGTTTGAAGCCAGCCTAGAACTACACTGTAAGTTCCAGGTCAGCCTGAGCTAGAGTGAGACCCTACCTCAAAAAAAGAGGAAGGACTGGAGAGATGACTTAGTGGTTAAGGCTCTTGCCTGTAAAACCTAAGGATCCAGGTTCGATTCCCCAGTACCCACAGTAAGCCAGATGCACAAAGTGGTGCATGCATCTGGAGTTTGATTGCAGTGGCTAGAGGCCCTGGTGTGCCCATTCTCTATCTCTTTCTCTCAAATAAATAAAATGTAAAAAGAGGAGCTGGAGAGATGGCTTAGCGGTTAAGCGCTTGCCTGTGAAGTCTTAAGGACCCCGGTTTAAGGCTCGATTCCTCAGGACCCACGTAAGCCAGATGCACAAGGGGGCGCATGCATCTGGAGTTCGTTTGCAGTGGCTGGAGGAGGCCCTGGTGTGCCCATTCTGTCTCTCCCTCTGCCTTTTTCTCTATATATCTGTCTGTCGCTCTCAAATAAATAAATAAATTTAAAAAGAAAAAGAAGAAAGAGGGCTGGAGAGATGGCTTAGTGGTTAAGGTGCTTGCTTGCAAAGTGTAAGGACCCAGGTTCAATTCCCCAGTCCCCACATAAACTAGATAGATGCATAACATGCACATGCATCTGGAGTTCACTTGCAGTGGCTAGAGGCCCTTGTGCATTAATTCTCTCTCCCTCAAATAAATAAAATATTTTAAGAAAGAAAAGTAGATAAGAAATTAATATTTTTTGCTAAAAACAAAAAGACAGGTAATATTGGAATGAAACATCTATGTGAGTGAAACACTAAAAGATTTTCCACAGCTTCCTGAAACTAAGAGGAAAGTGTGGAATCTCAGGGTCCCCAGAAGGAACCAACTGAGCCCACACCCCGATTTGAGTCTTCTCTGTCTGCCCAGAACTGTGAGAGCAAGAAGAGAATACATGTCTGTTGTTCTGAGCTCTCAACTTGTGCCGGGCGTGGTGGTGCACGCCTTTAATCCCAGCACTCGGGAGGCAGAGGTAGGAGGATCACTATGAGTTCGAGGCCAGCCTGGGACTACATATTGAGTTCCAGGTCGGCCTGGGCTAGAGTGAGACCCTACCTTGAAAAAGGGGGGAAAAAAAAAAAGTGCTAAATCTCATAAGCTTTCTATCCCACCCTAGGCAAGGAAGAGACAGACAAGCAGGTGGCAGTTGGAGCGTTGAGGTTGAGGACGGCCGGTAGATTCTCTTGCGTGCTCTGAGGCTAGCAACATGAGGACTCAGCACCTGATGAGACACTGGGGCTGCTTGGGGAGGGGATGCACACACAAGGAGCAAAGATGACACAGAGGCGCCTCGCAGCCACAGAATGACAGGCCACCTGGCTCCTGGTTTCATGAGGGCACTATCACTGTCCCCAAGGAGGATTCAGTCAGAGGTGATTCAATGCTCGTCTTCTTAGGAAGGGGTGTAGATAGGTAGCCACGCCAGTGTTTGTAGAGTAAACAGAGGTAGTTAGAGATGAATGTGTGGATGAGGGCCAGAAGGAGGCACGTTCTTTGTATCCAGGTGTGGTTTTGCTGCTGAAGGGCAATCTCGGGTTCAAATGCTCTCAAGTTTTGCAGTGTAATCCTGGTGATTACAGCCTTCTGAGTCTGAAAACTAACAGTGAAATAGAAGTGGAAGGAGGCTCAAAGGAAGGGATGTATACCTGTGTGTGTGTGAAAGAGAGAGAGAGAGAGAGAGAGAGAGAGAGAGAGAGAGAGAGATGGAGAGTACTTGGAAACTGTCTTAGAACAGGGATATTGCGTAGTGGTAGAGTGTGTGCTTACTCATGCACAAAGCTGAATTCAATCCCCAGAACCCCAAAGACACTGGGCAGCTCAGCCCAACAGCGCCCTTTGAGGCACTCCTGCCATGGGTCTCTCCATGGTGGCTCCCATCCCTACTCCCCCTCTCTGGAGGTGTGGCCGCAGAGGTTTGCCTTCAGGAAGTCTCGGGCTGGGCTCTCCTCTGGTCAGCGGGGTCTGAAGCTGCAGCGAAGTGGCTTAAGCATGCGAAGGGGACACCTGGTCTCCTGTCTCTGGATCACTGCCATGCTCCGGCAGGAAGGCCCGTCTCTCCATGCTGTGCTGACTGACCCCAGCAGCAGTTTGTTATTCTTCTTTCTTTCTCGGTATGACCCTTTGGCCTCCACGCTTGGCACAGATGTAGCTGGCTAGTTTTAATGAAGCCCTGATGATCAAAGCCAGAGGATCAAGGCAAACAGCTCCCTTCCAAGAGCCTGAAAGGCATTTTCCTTCCCGCACAATTTTGATGTCCTGCCTCCCATTTGTTCAGATAACCCCGAGCTGTAGCAGAACCCTCTTGCTCCAATTGCAGCCAAATGCAGAGAGACAATACATGCTTATTTATTAACCTTTACAGAGACCAGGATGAAAAAAATTAACAGAATTAAATCAGAGGCTTGGTTATTTTACCATCACCCACATAGCCCAGGTTTGCAGACTGAGAGAGGCGAAGAGAAAAAGATTAAAGGAGAGTGAGCAGGACCAGGGAAACAGTGAAAGGGAAGTCTTCTTGGCTGAAGTGCTGAAGAGTCTGTGCTGTGCTGACAATATGTAATGACAATAGAGCTCTGTGAGGGGGCAGAAGAAATGCACGGTTTTCTTTTTTTTTTTTTTTTTCCAGCATTTGATGCATGGAGCATGTTGCAGTCAGCTTTGCATTGCTGGCAGACAACACTCAATGAAGAGCACCTTTTGGGACGAAGGGTTTATTTTGGCTCATAGACTTGAGGGGAAGCTCCATGATGGCAGGGGAAACAATGGCATGAGGAGGAGAGTGCAAATCACCTCCTGGGCAACACCAGGTGGTCTACAGCAGCAGCTGTGTGCCAAACACTGGCAAGGAGAAGCTGGCTGTAACACCCATAAGCCCGCGCTCAACCATACACTGCCTCCAGTTCCCAAATTGGCACCAGTTGGGGACCTAGCATTCGGAACACGTAAGTTTAAGGGGCGCACCTAAGTCACAGCACTGCAGAGCACCTATTGACTGTGCAAGGAAGGCTGTGGGGATGTGCAGGAAAGTAGGGTACAATCCCAGCGCTTCAGTAGTCAGTTCACGCACAGGTTAAGGACAGAGGCCTGCACACAGCAGGAGTGAGCTGCAGACTCCACCTGGGGAAGTGGGGGAGACTTCTGGTAACCCTGGGAAGGTACTTGAGTAGGAGGTCATTAAGTGCGGAACACAGCATGCACAAAAGCTGGGCACCCTAGAGAACATGCTGTGTTTGGGGATCATTAAGAAACTAAAGACCTGTACCCTCTGATCACTGGGATATAACCAGACTGGCAGGCTGGGAATAGACTTTGCCACACAACAACTTTGGATTATATCATGCAAATGCAGCCTTGCTGCTCCATGTAGTTAAGTGGGTAGCTGCTTAATCATGTTTTCTTTGTAAGTAAACCAGACGAAAGGCTGAAAGCTGATGGGCAGAGGGTATGTACAGAAGAGAGCTGCCACAGCACAGGGACAGACAGAGGGACAAAGGGTGGAGGGAGAGTCAAGATGAATATCAAGATCCCAGCTGGGTGGCTAGGTGGGTGGCAGCACTATTACGAGACACGGTAAGTACAAGGAGAGCAGCAGGTGTGCCAGAGGAGACACGGTTCTAGACAGTTTGATGTCCCTGGGGGCTCGCCAGCAGATGCCCAGCAGGCAGAGACTTTATTGCCAGGCAGTTCCAGCTTGTGTTCTCGGTGCTGGGGATGGATGGGAGCCAGAGACTCACCCACGCTGTTCAAGTGTGTTGTTCCCTGGCAGTGACTATAGAGGCACAGGTAGAGGGTAAGGAAGGACATCTAGCACAGGTGGGGACACACCCATACATGAGAGACAAAACCGACACTATTAAATACTACAGTTGAATATGATTTTTTTTTTCCCCAAGGTAGGGTCTCGTTCTAGCTCATGCTGACCTGGAATTCACTATGTAGTCTCAGGGTGGCCTCGAACTCACAGCGATCCTCCTACCTGTGCCTCCCGAGTGCTGGGATTAAAGGTGTGCACCACCATGGGTGGTGAATATGAAATTTTGAATACCATCCAGAAAGAAGTTGCCCAAGCTAGTCTTGACTTCACCCTGCAGTTCAGGTGGGCCTTAAACTTGTGGTACTCTCACCTCAGCCTCCCCAAGTAGCCAGGACTATGGGCCTGAGCCACCAGACCCAGCTCAAATTGCGTTTATTGGAAGAAATTGTGTGGGCGGGTTACTGCGTGTAAATGATTTAAAAAGTGCAAAACACCTAAGTATACACGCAAAGTGTCTTGTCTGGGCGTGCTGGCACACACCTGTGCTTTCAGAAACCGCACACTGACACAGGAAGATCATCTGAGCCCAGGAACCTTGGCTATATAGCAAGACTTGGTTTCAAAAAAAAAGGGAGGGGGTGCTGGAGAGATGGTTTAATGGTTAAGGCACTTGCCTGCGAAGCTGAAGGACCTAGGTTCAGTTCCCTCAGAGCCCACACAAGCCAGATGCACAGGGTGGCACATGCATCTGGAGTTCATTTGCAGGGGCTGGAGGCCCTGGTGTGCCCATTCTCTCCCTCCCTCCCTATCTGCCTCTTTCTCTCTCAAGGAAAAAAAGCAAACATTTCTTATTCCCTGCCTCCCTTCTGCCTAGCTCTCAAGCATTGTACTTCATGGTTTCCAGGCTGCTGGTCTGTTGGCTGTTCCAGAGAATATGCGTAAATAGTCCGCTTTCTCCCTCTACTGGTAGCAAATGAGACATATTCCTGCACCTTGTTTGGTTTTTTGCCAATATAATTGTTTCCTGGAGCTTATTCCATAATGGCAAATTCATGCTATTTCTTTTTTTAAACTTTTTATTTGTTTTAATAAGGAATTCTACAAGAACTGAAGGGAAAGTCTAACTTCAAGGCTAGAAGACCCATACCATCCTGTCTGATCACATTTACATATCCAATTTAATTTATGTTTTGAGAGAGGCAGATGGAGAAATGGATAGACCAGGGCCTTAAGACACTGCAAACGAAATCCAGAAGCATCTGCCACTTTGTGCATCTGGCTCGATGTGGGTACCGGGGAATCAGACCCAGGTCCTCAGGCTTTTCAGGCAAGCTACTTAACAGATGAGCCATCTCTCCAGCCCCCCTATTTTATGTTTCATTTTTATTTATGTATTTATTTGAGAGTGACAGACAGAAAGAGGCAGAGAGAGAGAATGGGTGCACCAGGGCCTCTAGCCACTGCAAACGAACTCCAGATGCATGTGCCACCTTGTGCATCTGGCTTGCATGAGTACTGGGGAATTGAAACTCGAACCAGGGTTCTCAGGCTTCACAAGCAAGCGCTTAACCACTAAACCATCTCTCCAGCCCTGAGGCCCCTATTTTACATATTTATTTATCTGAGAGAGAGATAGAAAGAGGCAGAGAGAGGAGAGAATAGGCACGTCAGGGCCTCTAGTCACTGAAAACTCCAGAAGCATGTGTGCTACCTTGAGAAACAGAGATAGACAGAGGAATAGAGAGAATGGACATGCAAAGGCCTTTTGCCACTGAAAACAAATTTCTGACATATGTGCCACATTGTGCGTCTGGGTTTACCTGAGTACTGGGATACTGAACCTGCCTAGCAGGCTTTGCAAACAAGCACCTTTAATTTCTAAGCCATCTTCCCAGTTCCAGATATTTAAAAAAAGAAAGAAAAAAGAAAAAACCCTGGGCCAGACATGATGGCATAAACCTTTAATTTCAGCACTTGAGAGACAGAGCGAGGCCAACTTCCATGAGTTCAAGGCTAGCCTGGACTAAAAACCAAGTTCCAAGGTCTGCCTGGGCTAGAATGGAACTTGCTGAAATAAAATAAATCCTAGTACTTGGGAGGCAGAGGTAGGAGGATTGCTGTGAGTACAAGGCCACCCTGAGACTACACAGTGAATTCCAGGTCAGCCTGAGCTAGAGCAAGACCCTACCTTGAAACAAACAAAAACAATAATAATAAAAAAATAAATATCACAACTATTGCGGAAGTCCCCCACTCTCAGTCATCCAATGAAAGAGGTTTCTTCCCCAACCCCTTGGCAAGGAGGATCCCAGCACAAAGAAAACAGTGCAAAGATTCAGCACAGCAGTCAAAATGCTGCTTTAAACTAAATACTAGTTCATTGTCATCCATAACAATACGTGATAAATTACATTATGAAATATAACCTGGCTGTGGCACACTCCTGTAATCCTAGCACTTCGAAGGCTGATGCAGGAGGATTCTCCCAAATTTGAAGTCAGTGTGGGCTAGTGAATCCTAGACCAGCCTGGGTTACAATGCTGTACCTATCTTAACAGCCACCCCCACCTTAAAAAGCAAAAACAAAACCGAGATCCTATAAGCAACTTACAGATCACCAATTCCCTCATATAAACAGACCACAATAAAACTGCAGTTGTTAGCTAGGCTCCATTTTTTCTTTTTGTTTTCGAGGTAGGGTCTTGCTGTAGCCCAGGCTGACCTGGAATTCACTCTGTAGTCTCAGGCTGGCCTCAAACACACGGCAGTCCTTCTACCTCTGCCTCCTGAGTGCTGGGATTAAAGGCAAGCGCCTCCACACCTGTCCCCATTAATTTTTTTTAATTCTCTTGGACGTCTCCCTTTCTTCCGTCTTTTCCGCAGGCCGCTTCTTTAACCCCTTCATTTTCCTTGTCTGTAATTTGCTCAGGTCTTGCTTCTGCATGTGGATTCTTCCATAAGTTGTACCAAAAGTATCCTGAGAGATGTTTTTCTTCTTCTTTGGCTATAAAACAAGAGGGATATGTATTTGTGTGTGTATGTATGATTAAAATTTATTTATTTATTTATTTATTTCTGAGAGAGAGAGAGAGAGAATGGGTGTGCCAGGGCCTCCAGGCACTGCAAATGAACTCCAGACGCATGCACTAATGTGTATCTGACTTATGTGGGTACTAGAGAATCAAACCTAGGTCTTTAGGCTTCGCAGGGAAGCGCCTTAACCACTAAACCATTTCTCCAGCCCTATATGTATGATTTTTTTTTTAATTTTTATTTATTTGAGAGCGACAGACAGAGAGAGAAAGAGGCAGATAAAGAGAGAGAATGGGCGCACCAGGGCCTCCAGCCACTGCAAACGAACTCCAGACGCGTGCGCCCCCTTGCATCTGGCTAACGTGGGTCCTGGGGAATTGAGCCTCAAACTGGGGTCCTCAGGCTTCACAGGCAAGCGCTTAACCGCTAAACCATCTCTCCAGCCCTGTACGATTTTTTTTGAATGATCTTTTACTATCAAGAACTGGTGAAAATCTGACATACAACTCTGAAATTTCCATAGTGAGGATTCCCTCAATGACATGAAGTGCACAGCCTTATAAACATATCTTTCTTCTCACGATGCATGCCAATCCCTAAGAACCTGGTTAAAGCAGATTCTAAAAGGGGGTGGGAGAGCACTATTACTACTCTACACTGGTAACAATTCTCAGGGAAACTGTCACACCACTGGGGAGAAGCAAGACTACACTAACCACTGTCATGTATCAAAAGAATTTCCTGTGCTGAGCTTAGCTTAGCTTCAAGAACTATCCTCACTTCAAGCTCTACTAGCATTGCTGAGTTAACATCTCTACTAGTTTTTAAAAACTACTTAAGAGCTGGAGAGAAGGCTTAGCAGTTAAGGTGTTTGCCTGCAAAGACTAAGACACCAGGTTCGATTCCCCAGGACCTATGTAAGCCAGATGCATGCATCTGGAGTTGGTTTGCAGTGGTTAGAGGCCCAGCGTGCCCATTATCTATGTCGTAAATAAATACAAAAATTTTTGTCATCGTTTTTTCAAGATAGGGTCTCACTCTAGTCCAGGCTGACCCGGAATTCAATATGCAGTCTCAGGGTTCCCTTGAACTCATGACAATCCTCCTACCTCTGCCTCCCAAGTGCTGGGATTAAAGGCATGCACCAACACACATGGCTTTAGTATAACTTTTTTTAGGGTTGGGGAGATGGTTCAGTGGTTAAGGCACTTGCATGCGAAGCCTAAAGACCGATGTTTGCCGGGCGTGGTAGCGCACTGCCTTTAATCCCAGCACTTGGGAGGCAGGGATACGAAGACTGCCATGAGTTCGAAGGTACCCTGAGATTACATGATTACATAGTGATCTCAGGTCAGCCTGGGCTAGGGTAAGACTCTACCTCAAAAGAAAAAAAAAAACCAAAATAAAGACTTTTCAGACCCCACTTAAGCCAGATGCACAAAGGTGAGGCAAGTACAATGTCGCACATGCCCACTAGGTAGCACAAGCATATGGAGTTCGATTTCAGTGACTGAGACCCTGGCACGCCAATTCTCTCAAATTTTGCCAGGCGTGGTGGTGGTGCATGCCTTTAAGCCCAGCACTCAGGAGGCAGAAGTGGGAGGATCACTGTGAGTTCAAGGCCACCCTGGAACTACATAGTGAATTGCAGACCAGCCTGAGCTACAGTGAGAACCTGCCTCAAAAAATCAAACCAAAGTCGGGCGTGGTGGCGCACGCCTTTAATCCCAGCACTTGGGAGGCAGAGGTAGGAGGATTGCCATGAGTTTGAGGCCACCCTGAGACTCCATAGTAAATTCCAGGTCAGCCTGGGCTAGAGTGAGACCCTACCTCAAAAAACAAAGAGAAAAAAAAAACAACAGAAAAAGTCAAAATATGGCTGGAGAGATGGCTCAACAATTAAAGACACTTGCTTGCAAAGCCTACCAGCCTGATTTCAACTGCCCAGTACTCACATAAAGCCAGATACACAAATGGGTATATTGTCTGGAGTTCATTGCAGTGGCAAGAGGTCCTGGAACACTCCTCTCTACCCCCACCCTTCTCTTTCATATAAATACATACTTAATGTACATATGGTCTATATACAGTGTTCTAACCCCATCTTCACAATGCCTAAGCTATTCATTTTTTTTCTGATGGATACCAGCACACCCTCAGCCCGACTTGACACCTGGTCTCTGTGACTCCATGTACTCTCTGTGGCTCTGCAGGCTCCTTTCCTAGCTCAGAGCATAATTATTTTATTGATTTCTTCTGTACCTCTAATACCACAGATCCTTTCTAGAAAGACAGGTGAAGCTCAGAAAAATACAGTGCCATGCTACGGGGTGTGTACCTTGAGAGCTTTAGGCATTTTCATAGATAACTTGTACAGGTCATCTGATGCTAGGTGTGTCCTCCTAAGAACCAGATCCAAGGAAGGTCCCATCTCCTCCAACTCAATCCGTGGTGTCCTGCAACCAGACTTCTTTAACAGCAACCTTTGGAAACAGGAAAAAGGAAATACTGGTGTGATCATTTTGAAAGTTCTCCCTGCAAAACATTCTTCTTGGACGGATTACAGTTTCCAATAGTGACAGAGTTACAAGGGCCAAGCTTCTTAAACACTTCACAAATTCATACCAAATGTGTCCTTTAAAAATCAAAATTCAGGAATAGATGGTAAGACCCTGATGCTAAAGACTCCACATACTTAGACTGCAAGGCCATTGCTAAATCCTGCTGGAACTGAGCTGATAACCTCCTCCATGTAGACCAGCTGACAGAAAGCTGGAAGAAGCCATTCTGCATGCAGTTCAATGGGAGAAAGAGAAATCACCAGTGAAGATACTCAACAGTGGACACTGCAAGCCTTATATTTGGATAGCCAGGCCAAATGAGCCAACGGTTGCAATAGTGACACGTCTGTCATGGTGGAAACCAACTGCCCTCTATTTGGATTGGAGGCCCGCTCCATGGAGGGCATACATCCCTGATACTGAAAACTTAAAACAGGGGTAGTCATGAGCCCTAGGGGTGTAATGTCTGCTGCTGTCTGGCTAAATGTATATACTATGCTTATCAAACTTCCCAGTAAGCACTTCTCTTAATGTTCATACCCTAATATTAATGCTACACTCATTTTTGGTAGAGAATCTTATCTTTCCAGATGGCAGTGACCTTGGGATGACTCAGAAGGCATCATGGGGCTGGAAAGAAGTGACAGGAGTGCTCAGCACTGCAATATCTCTATCACACCTTCCAAGGCCCAGGGTCTATTGCAGAAGAGGTGGCAGAAAGAATGTAAGAGCCAAAGAAAGGGTAGGACTCCTTACAACATGTTCCCCCCAGACACAAAATGGCCTGGATATCCATGACCTCACAGTGCCTGACACTACCTACATAAGACCATCATAATAGGAAGAAAAAATCATGACATCAAAATAAAAGAGAGGCTGACTGAGAGGGGGAGGGGATATAGTGGAGAATGGAGTTTTAAAGGAGAAAGTGGAGGAACGGAGGGCATTACCATGGGATATTTCTTATAATCATGGAAGATGTTAATAAAAAATTTTTTGAAGAAAAAAAATAAATCAAAATTACCTGGTTTATTGTGTATAATTATGGAAGTTGTAAAAAAATAAAAACAAAAAATATTTTTAAAATTCAAAATTAGAATCTGAGCTGGGCATGGTGGCGCACACCTTTAATCCCAGCACTCAGGAGACAGAAATAGGAGAATCGCCGTGAGTTCAAGAACACCCTGAGACTACATAGTGAATTCCAGGTCAGCTTGGGCTAGAGTGAGACTCTACCTTGGGGAAAAAAAAAAAAGAGTTGGAGAGATGGCTTAGCTGTTAAGGCACTTTCCTGCAAAGCCAAAGGACGCAGGTTTGATTCTCCAGGTCCCATGTAAGTCAGATAAACAAGGTGGTACATGCATCTGGAATTCATTTGCAGTGGCTGGAGGCCCTGGCACACCCATTCTCATTCTCACTCTCTCTCTCTCTCTCTCTCTCTCTCTCTCTGTCTCCAGTAAATAAATAAAGATAAATCTAAAAAAAAAAAAAAAAAAATCTAGAGCTGGGCATGGTAGTGCACGCCTTTAATTCTACCACTCAGGAGGCAGAGGTAGGAGGATTGCTGAGTTGGAGACCACCCTAAGACTACATAGTGAATTTCAGGTCAGCCTGGACCAGAGTGAGACCCTACCTCAAAAAACCAAAAACCATAAGGACATAATTTAAGAATATATATGTCTCTAAGTTTAAAAACCTGAAAGAAACAGATGATTTCCTTGATTCATATGAAGATTCATATGAGATGAAAAAGGTAACATCACAACAGATGCCAGAGAAATTCAAAAAATCATAGGGACATATTATAAAAGCATATACTCCACAAAAGATGAAAATCTGAAAGAAATGGATGATTTCCTTGATTTATATGACCTACCTAAATTAAATCAAGATGAGATTAATCACTTAAATAGACCTATAACAAGCATGGAGATCCTAACAGTTATCAAAAATCTCCCAACTAAAAAAAGCCCAGGCCCAGATGGATTCACTGCTGAATTTTACCAGACCTTCAAGGAAGAGCTAACACCATTGCTTCTTAAGCTTTTCCATGAAATAAAAAAAGAAGGAATTCTACCAAACTCCTTCTATGAAGCCAGCATCACCCTGATACCAAAACCAGGCAAAGATAGAACAAAAAAAAGAAAATTACAGACCAATCTCCCTCATGAACATAGATGCAAAAATTCTCCACAAAATATTGGCAAACAGAATACAAGAATATATCAGAAAGATCATTCACCCTGACCAAGTAGGCTTTCTCCCAGAGATGCAGGGATGGTTCAACATACGCAAATCTATAAATGTTATACATTATATAAATGGGTTGAAGGACAAAAATCACATGATCACCTCATTAGACTCAGAGAAAGCATTCAACAAAATCCAACATCCCTTCATGATAAAAGTCCTACAGAGACTGGGAATAGAAGGAACGTATCTCAATATAATAAAGGCTATTTATGATAAGCCTACAGCCAACATATTACTAAATGGGGGAAAACTGGAACACTAAAATCAGGAACAAGACAAGGGTGTCCACTGTCCCCACCTTTATTTAATATAGTTCTGGAAGTCTTAGCCATAGCAATAAGGCAAGAGACATGCATAAAAGGGATACAAATTGGAAAGGAAGAGGTCAAGTTATCATTATTTGCAGATGACATGATTCTATATATAAAGGACCCTAAAGACTCTACTAGCAAACTGTTAGAGCTGATAAAAACCTACAGTCATGTAGCAGGATGCAAAATAAATACACAGGAATCAGTAGCCTTTATATATGCTAAAAACAAACACACAGAGGATGAGATCAGAGAATCACTCCCATTCACAATTGCATCAAAAAAAATAAAGTACCTTGGAATAAACCTAACCAAGGAAGTAAAGAATCTCTACAATGAGAACTTTAAAACACTCAAGCGAGAAATTGCAGAAGATACTAGGAAGTGGAAAAACATCCCTTATTCCTGGATTGGAAGAATCAATATTGTGAAAATGGCAATCTTACCAAAAGCAATCTACACATTTAATGCAGTCCCCATAAAAATTCCAAAGGCATTCTTCATGGAAATAGAAAAAACAATCCAAAATTTCATTTGGAATCACAAAAAACCTCGAATATCTAAAATAATACTGAGCAACAAAAATAAGGCTGGTGGTATCACCATACCTGATTTTAACCTATACTACAGAGCCGTAGTAACAAAAACAGCATGGTACTGGCACAAAAGCAGACTTCTAGATCAATGGAACAGAATAGAGGACCCAAATGTAACTCCAGGTAGCTATAGCCACCTGATATTCGATAAAAATGCCACAAATACTCATTGGAGAAAAGACAGCCTCTTCAGCAAATGGTGTTGGGAAAACTGGATACATATCTGTAGAAGGATGAAAATAGATTCTTCTCTCTCTCCGTGCACAAGAATTAAGTCCAAATGGATTAAAGACCTTAACATCAGACCTGAAACTCTGAAACTGCTAGAGGAAAAAGTAGGGGAAACCCTTCAACATACTGGTCTTGGCAAAGACTTTCTGAATACAACCCCAATTGCTCAGGCAATAAAACCACAGATTAACCACTGGGACCTCATGAAATTACAAAGACTTTGCACTGCAAAGGACACGGCGAATAAAGCAAAGAGGCAACCTATAGAATGGGAAAAAATCTTCGCCAGCTATATATCTGATAGAGGATTAATATCTAGGATATAAAAAGAACTCAAAAAGTTAAATAATAAGGAATCAAACAAGCCAATCAAAAAATGGGCTATGGAACTAAATAGAGAATTCTCAAAGGAAGAAATACGAATGGCATATACGCATCTAAAAAAATGTTCTACGTCACTAGTCATCTGGGAAATGCAGATTAAAACTACATTGAGATTCTATCTCACTCCTGTCAGAAACAAATGATCATAAATGTTGGCGGGGATGTGGAAAAAGAGGAACCCTTCTACACTGTTGGTGGGAATGCAATCTGGTCCAGCCATTGTGGAAATCAGTGTGGAGGTTCCTAAAACAGCTAAAGATTGATCTACCATATGACCCAGCTATAGCACTCCTAGGCATATATACTAAGGACTCATCTCATTTCCTTAGAAGTACGTGCTCAACCATGTTTATTGCTGCTCAATTTATAATAGCTGGGAAATGGAACCAGCCTAGATGTCCCTCAACTGATGAGTGGATAATGAAGATATGGCACATTTATACAATGGAGTTTTACTCAGCGGTAAAGAAAAATGAAGTTCTGAAATTTGCAGAAAAGTGGATGGAACTGGAAAGGATTATACTAAGTGAGGTAACCCAGGCCCAGAAAGCCAAGCGCCACATGTTCTCCCTCATATGTGGATCTTAGCTACAGAGGATTGGGCTTCTGTGCGAGAAGGAAAAAACTCAGTAGCAGAGGCCAGTAAGTTAAAAAGGAGATAGAAAGGGAAGAGAAAGAAAGGGAGGAGGGCATTTATTAGGTTGGTATTGTATATATGTAAGTAGAAAGATTGAGATGGGGAGGGGATATGATGGAGAATGGAATTTCAAAGGGGAAAGGGGGGGGAGGGTACTACCATGGGATTTTTTTATAATCATGGAAAATATTAATAAAAATTGAGAAAATAAAAAAAAAATTCTCAACAAAGCTGGGCGTGGTGGCACACGCCTTTAATCCCAGCACTTGGGAGGCAGAGGTAGGAGGATCGCCGTGAGTTTGAGGCCACCCTGGGACTCTATAGTGAATTACAGGTCAGCCTGGGCTAGATTGAGACCCTACCTCAAAAAACCAAAATAATAATAATAATCCCAACAAAATATTGGCAAACAACACAAGAATTTGTCACAAAGATCATTCACCCTAACCAAGTAGACTTTATCCCAGAGAAGCAGGGATGGTTCAACATATGCAAGTTGATAAATGTAATACACTATATCAATGGACTAAAGAACAAAAATCACATGATCTTCTCAATAGATGCAGAAAAGGCATTTGACAAAATCCAACATCCCTTCATAATAAAGGCTATTTTACAGCCAATATAATACTAAATAGGGAAAAACTTGAAGCTTTTCCACCAAATTCAGGAATAAGACAAGGTTATCCACTGCCCCACTTTATTTAATATAGTACTGGAAGTCTTAGCCTATAGCAAGAAGGCAAAAGACACACATAACAGGGATACCAATTGGAAAGGAAGAGATCAAATTATTATTACTTGCAGATGATAGGATTCTATTAAAAAAGGAACCTAGGGCTGGAGAGATGGCTTAGCGGTTAAGTGCTTGCCTGTGAAGCCTAAGGACCCTGGTTTGAGGCTCGACTCCCCAGGACCCACATTAGCCAGATGCACAAGGGGGCGCATGCGTCTGGAGTTTGTTTGCAGTGGCTGGAGGTCCCGGCGTGCCCATTCCCTCTCTCTCTCTTTCTCTCTGCCCCTTTCTCTTTCTGTCTGTCGCTCTCAAATAATTAAATAAAAATAACAAAAAAAAAATTTAAAAAGGAACCTGAAAACTCTGCAAACAGCACTGATAAACACTTTTAGCAAGATGCAAAATAAACACACAGAAATTTGTAGCCTTCCTATATACTAACAACAAACATGCTGAGGATGAAATCAGGGAATCACTCTGTGGGAGTTTGAATAGATGGCTCCCAATATATTCAGTGTTTTATTAGTTTGTAGTTTGCATCTGCAGCCAGCTGGCTGGAGGCAATGTCACTGGGCAGATCTTAGAGTCCAGCCCTAAGGTGTGGTGGTGGATTTAAAATTCCAATCTAAACATATGCAAAGTGCCTAGTTCCACCTGGAGTTCCTGAAGTGTGCTTTCTGGTGTGGCTTTTGGCTTCTCTCTCTCTCTGTTTGGTCCTGTGAAAGCAGGCCAGCTTCTTCTGCCATTATGGAACTTTCCCTGGATCTGTAAGCTTCAATAAACATCCCTTCATAACTGTGCCTGGTCTGGAAGCTCATCTCAGCGAACCTGAAACCGTCTGCTACACACTCCCATTCACAACTGCCTCCAGATAAAATAAAAGTAAGCTGGGCATGGTGGTGCACATCTTTAATCCCAGCACACAGGAGGCAGAGAAAGGAGGATCACTATGAGTTTGAGGCCACCCTGAATCATGAATTTCAGGTCAGCCAGGGCCAGAGCGAAACTCTACCTCAAAAAAACCAAAAATTAATAAATAAAAATAAAAAGGGCTGGAGAGATGGCTTAGCAGTTAGGTGCTTGCCTGTGAAGCCTAAGGACCCCAGTTCGAGGCTCAGTTCCCCAGGACCCATGTAAGCCGGTGGCACTTGAATTTGGAGTTAATTTGCAGTGGCTGGAGGGCCCGGTGCACCCATTATCTATCTGCCTCTTTGTCTGTCACTCTCAAATAAATAAAAGTAAACAAAACAAAATAAAGTAAAAGTACCTTGAAATAAACCTAACCGAGGAAGTAAAGGATCTCTACAATGAAAACTTTAAAACACTCAAGACAGAAATTAAATAAGACACCAGAAAATGGAAAGACATCCCATGTTGTCGGATTGGAAGAACCAATATTGTGAAAATGTCAATCTTACCAAAAGCAATCTATACATTTAATGTAATCCCCATCAAAAGTCCAATGGTATTCTTCACAGAAATAAAAAAAAAAAAAATCCTAAAATGTATTTGAAAGCACAAAAAACCCTCGAATATCCAAAACAATTTTGAACAAAAAAAGGTTGGTGGTTATCACCATACCTGAGCCATAGTAACAAAAACAGCATGGTATAGGCACAAAAACAGACACACAGCTCAACAGAACAGAACAGAGGACCCAGATTTAAGTCTGGGCAGCTACAGCCACCTGATCTTTGACAAAAATGCCAAAAATATCCACTGGAGAAAAGACAGCCTCTTCAACAAATGGTTCAGGGAAAACTGCATATCTATGTACGGAAGGATGAACATAGTCCTTATCTCTCTCCATGCACAAGAATTAAGTTCAGGGCTGTAGAGGTGGCTTAGCAGTTAAGGTAATTGCCTGCAAAGCCAAAGGACCCGGGTTTGATTCCCCAGGACCCATGTAAACCAGATGAGGTACATACACCTGAAATTCATTTGCAATGGCTGGAAGCCCTGACCCACTCACCCCCCCCTTCCTCCCTCCCTCAAATAAATTAAAATAAAAAAGAGACAAAAAACAATTAAGTCCAAATGGATCAAAGACCTTAATATCAGACCCAAGTGCTAGAGGAAAAAGAAGGAGAAACCATTCAATATATTGGCACAGGCAATGACTTTCTGAATATAACCTTAGTTGCTGAGGAAATAAAACCACTAATCAACCACTAGGACCTCATGAAATTACAAAGCTTTTGTATAGCAAAGGACACTGAATAGAGCAAAGAGGCAACCTACAGAATAGGTGAAAATCTTTGCCAGCTATTCATCTGACAGAGGATTAATATCCAGAATATACAAAAAAAAAAAAAAACACTCAAAAAACTAAATAATAAGAAATCAAACAACCCAATTAAAAATTGGGCTATGTCAGGCTGGGCGTGGTGGTGCACACCTTTAATCCCAGCAATAAGGAGGCAGAGGTAGGAGGCTCACCATGAGCCTGAGGCCACCCTGAGACTACACAGTATATCCCAGGTCAGCCTGGGCTAGAGAGACACTACCTTGAAAAAAACAAAAAACAAACAAACAAAAAAGTCGGGGGGATATGTCAATGCCCCAAACAAAAGACACAGACAGGTTTGCAGACAGGGTTAAAAAGCAGGATCCTTCAATTTGTTGCCTCCAAAAAAAAAGGCTATGAAAATAGAGTTCTCAAAAGAAGAAATACAGATGGCCTATAAACATCTAAAAAAAAAAAAAAAAAAGTTTTACGACCTTAGCAATCAAGGAAATGCAAATTAAAACTACTTTGAGATTCCATCTCACTCTTGCCAAAATGGCTACCATCATGAAAACAAATGACAACAAATGTAGGCGAGGATGTGGAAAAAGAGGAACCCTTCTACACTGCTGGTGGGAATGTAAACTGGTACAGCCATTGTGAAAATCTGTGTGGAGGTTCCTGAGACAGCTAAAAATAGCTTTACCATATGACCCAGCTATGCCACTCCTAGGCATATATCTTAAGGACTCATCTCACTACCTTAGAGATACTTGCACATCCATGTTTATTTCTGCTCTATTCACAATAGCTAGGAAATGGAACCAACCTAGAGAGAGAGAAGCTTTAATTTGGGCCAGACAGGCCAGGTGCAATAGTGGCATGTCTGTTATGGGGGAAACCAACAGCTCTCTATCTGGACTGGCAGGCCACTCTACAGGAGGGAGTACATGCCTGATACTGAAAACCTATGACAGGGGAAACCATGAGTCCTAGAGATGTAATGTCTGCTGGTATCTGGCTAAATGCACATATTATGCTCACCAAAGTGCCTGGTTAGTGCTTCTCTTAATATTCATACCTAATGCTACTACCACATTTGGTTAGAAAAGCTTTCCTTTTCAGATGGCAGTGACCTCTGTGATGACTCAAAAGGCACCATGGTGCTGAGACGTGACAGAGGAGTGCTCAGCACTGAAAGGAAGGGAGAGAGAAGGAGCAAGAAAGAGAGAGAAAAACAAAAGAACGCTGTCAGGATGTATGTGTTATGCTGAAGGTGGGGTAGATGGCTGTGAGTGTGGTGGTTTGATTCAGGTGTCCTCCATAAACTTAGGTGTTCTGAATACTAGGTTCCCCAGCTGATGGCAATTGGAAATTAAAGCCTCCTGGAGGCAGTATATTGTTGGGGGGTGGGTTTTTGGGTGTTATAGACAGTTTCCCCTTGCCAGTGTTTGGCACACTCTCCTGTTCCTGTTGTCTACTTGATGTTGGCCAGAGGGTGATGTCCACCCTCTGCTCATGCCATCGTTTTCCCTGCCATCATGGAGCTTCCCCCTCGAGCCTGTAAGCCAAAATAAACCTCTTTTTTCCCACAAGCTGCTCTTGGTTGGGTGATTTCTACCGGCAATGCGGACCTGACTGCAAGAGAGGGCAACGTGAATACAGCAGGCATTGATACTTGTTATTCCTTTTAGACTACTTTCAAATCAAGAATTGTGAGATTTGCTCTGTTGATCTGATTCGTGGCTTGGTGCTGTAATCCAGTCATGAACAATGAAGAGATACTACATAAAGCTGGGCAGGAGGGGTCCTCACTGAGTTACATTCCAGAGGCAAACATCAGCAGGGAAGTGACCAAGCAGAGCTACTGCCATTATACACGTTCTCCAAACCTTCAGAAAGACACCAGTTTGCAGTGTGAGTGAGCTCTAGAAAACTGTCAGGCCACAGCGCTAGCCCTGAGGACTGAGAACACACTAGGAGAGAGCCACTTACTTATAGCTTCGGAAGTAAACCTTCCCGTTCAGTGCAGTGAAGTGCAGGACATACTCCAACCCAGCCAGTCGAACATTTGGCACTGTGGGGCCTCTGAAAAAATCTAAAAGCATATATTGTTGTTTACTTAAAAACAGAACTGAACACATTTCAATACTGAGCTAGAAAGAGTCATGCTGGGCTAGGTGATGGCTCTGGTGGTAAAGCACTTGCCGCACAAGCATGGGGGCCTTGAGAGTTTGGACCCCCGGCGCCCACAAAAACACGGGGCATGGCAGCATGTGCTTGGAATGCCAGCGGGGGAGGCGGGAAGTAGAGACAGGATCCCAGAGCTTGCCAGCTAGCTAGACCAGCCCAACTGGTGGGCTCCGGATTCAGTGAGACCCTATCTCAAAACATAAAGTAGAAAGTGACTGGGGCCGGGCATGGTGGCGCACGCCTTTAATCCCAGCACTCGGGAGGTAGTGGTAGGAGGATCACCCTGAGTTCGAGGCCACTTTGAGAATACATAGTGAATTCCAGGCCAGCCTGTGCTAGAGTGAGACCCTACCTCAAAAAATAGAAAAACCAAAACAAACAAACAAAAAAAAAAAGTGACTGGGGAAGAAGGACATGTAACACAGACCTCTGGCCTCCACACACACTCATGTGCGCCACATACAAATGAACACACATATGCACCAGTGGCACAATCAGTGTGCAGTACTTGTACAAGAAATAAACACAGGGCTGTATGGATGGCTTAGCGGATAAGGCACTCGCCTGCGAAGCCAAAGGACCCAGGTTTGGTTCCCCAGGACCCACATAAGACAGACGAACAAGGTGGCACATGTTTCTAGAGTCTATTTGCAACAGATGAATACTCTAGCGCACCCATTCTCTCTCTCTCTCTGCCCCCCTCCCCAAATAAATTAAATCAAAATGGAGGCAAAGACTAAAAGAAAGAAACACACATAGAAGAGCTTCATTCTTTAAAAAAAAAAATAATAATTGGCACTTTTGAGAGTGGGTCTCATATGCCAAAGTTTAACCTCAAATTTGCTATATAGCCAAAGATTGACTGTGAACTTCTAATCTTCCTGCCTCTACCTCCCAAGTTATAGACACACCAACATAAACCCTTTCTTTTTTATATATATATATTTTTAATTTTTTTGGCTTTTCTAAGGGAGGATCTCGCTCTATTGCAAGCAGGCCTGGAATTCCTGGTAGTCTCAGGCTGGCCACAAAATCACAGCAATCCTCCTACCTCTGACTCCCAAGTGCTGGTATTACAGGTGTGTACCACCACACCTGGCTGTATTTTAATTTTTTAGGTTACTGCTTTGATGTGACAATTTCTTATGTATCAACATGATAGTAAATCAAGAATGGCTTTGAAACTGGGCATGGTGATGCATGCCTTGAACCCCAGCACTCCAGAGACAGAGGTAGGAGGATTGCTGTGAGTTTGAGGCCAACCTGAGACTACGTAGTGAATTCCAGGTCAGCCTGGGATAAAGTGAGACCCTATCTTGGGGGGGGGGGGGAACAGGATACAATTGCTGGAGAGATGGCTTCGCAGATGCCTGCAAAGCTAAAGTACACAGGTTTGACAGGACCCACGTAAGCCAGATGTACAAGGTGGCGCATGCTTCTGTAGTTTGTTTGCAGTGGCTAGAGACCCTGGCATGCCCATTCTCTCTCTCTCAAATAAATAATATATTTTTAAAAATTAGGATACAAGCTAGTAATGGTGGTACATGCCTTTAATCCCAGTGCATGCAAGGCTGAAGTGAAAGGACCATGGTGAGTTCAAGACCAGCCTAGACTACAGAGTAAGCTCCAAGTTAGCCTGGACTAGAGTAAAATCTTGCCTCAAACAAACAGGGGCTGGAAAAATGGTTTAGTGGTTAAGGCACTTACCTGCAAAACCTAAGGACCCAGGTTCGACTCCCCAGAACCCACATAAACCAGATGCACATGGTGGCACATGCATCTTAAGATTTCGTTTGCAGCAGCTGGAGGCCCTGGCACACCCATTCTCCTTCTCTCTCTCTCCCTCTCCATTTCCCTTTCTCTATACATCTTAAAAAAGAAAGCACCTAGGATACATGCAGCTTTGACATTTTAGGGGCAATCGAGGATTACAAGAAAGACACAAGCAACAGAGTAAAAGCTGGAATCAGGTGGTTTGCAACATCGCCTAGCCAGTGTTGGTTTATTTCATGCACAAGCAAAAAAGCTTTGAGAACTGCTTTTCCTTACCAAGCATAGAAAAAGCATGGGAACGAGGGACAAGGTCAGACAATGAAGGAACAAGACAGCTGTGGACTGCTTTTCTGCACAAGGTCAGGCTCAACACAAACAATTCAAGAGGAGGAATTACTAAGGCTGTGTCACGCTCCAGGTTCAGCTAGTAACTCTGCTATTTCAGTTGAGGATAGACATGGCTGTGCCTATGTCAAAAGCTCCTCCTGGGGCTGGAAAGACGGCTCAGTGGTTAAGGCACTTCTAGAGCTTAGGCTGTAATTCAGTGCTGGGTATACTGCCCAGACAGAACTGCAATTAAAATGGGGCGGGGGGGGGACTGGCAAGATGGCTCAGTAGTTAAAGTACTTGCCTGCAAAGCCTAATGACCCAGGCTCAGTCCTCTGGCACCCACAAAAAGCCAGATGCACAATGTGGCGCATGCATCTGGAGTTCCTTTGCAGTGGCTAGAGGCCCTGGCATGGCCATTCTCACTTTCTCTTTGTCTGTCACTCTTCTCTCTCTCTCTCTGCTTGCACATAAATAATATTTAAAAGGAAAAAAGAGAAATAGGGGCTGGAGAGATGGCTTAGCTATTACAACACCTCTCTCTTTCTCTCTCTCAAATAAATAAAGAGGAAATAAAACAAGAAAAAAACACTTCCAAATAGTTATAAAATGTAATACTGGGTTGGCGAGATGGCTCAGCGGTTAAAAGCACTTGCCTGCAAAGCCTGATGGCCCAGGTTCGATTCCCCAGTACCCACATAAAACTAGAAGCACAAAGTGGCACAAGCATCTAGAGTTCATTTGCAGTGGCAGGAAGCCCTGGCACACAAATTCTCTTCATCCCTCCACCCCCCCTCTCCTTAAAAATAAATAAATAATTGAAGGGAGCTTCTTCATACAAAGAGGAAAGCCCTTCAGAAATGTCTGCTTACTCTCGTGTCACACGGTACATACCACATGGCTGGCCCCCTAAGAGTAGACCTAGTTATGACACAACCACTCTGCTTGTAAATATGCTCACACACTTATGAATGAAATCATGTAAGGACACAAATTTTCTAGAGATGAACAAGAAATCCTTTTCTTTCTTTTTTAAAAAATCATATCCTTTCCAACTTTATTTCACCACAGAATTTTAACTCCATGAAGGAAGGCAGAGTCAACAATTAGTTAATAATATTCTCTGTACGTGATTAACAAAATTTTAGACTGGTCATAATTTTGACAATTTCATACATGTATAATCTGTATTTCGATCATACTCACTCCACTACCCTTTCTTATCTCCCTCCTACTCCTGCAGTACCCCTTCTTTCCAACTAGTCCCCCTCCTACTTTCATGCCTTTCTTGTGTACTGTGTTTAATTAGGGCTGCTTGCATGAGCATGGGAGGGGTTACTGACTGCAGCATGGGCAACTAACCAGTGGCCATACCACTGAAGAATATGAGGGCCCCCCCCTCAGAAATGTCAACTTTCCAGAACATAAGCCTATACTCCAATGACATACGACTGGATTTTATTTGAACCAAACATAAACCAAGCAGTTGCCTTACTTATTTATACTGAAAACCTAACCTCCCTTGGTGACCACTGATCTTCCTTCCACATTCTCTTCTACCTTCTGCTCCTATCCCAGCTTCCCGGGACAGTTTGCTCCCTTTCCTTCCCTTGTCACTACATTATCTGCTCTTCTACGCCACCTAGTGGAAGCACACGCAATCAGCAGTATAAGTTTATAAAAACTAGACAATTGTCTGTGGAGATGGCTCAGTTGGGAGTACTCTCCTTGCAAGCCTGAGGACTGGAGTTCAATCCCCAGAACCCACATAAAAATGCTGCATATGGTTGTGTGTGTTTGTAATCCCGGTGTTGGGGAGGTGACAGGTAGATCCCTGGGGTCAGGTGGCCAGCCAGCCTAGCCTAACTGGTGATCTCAGAACCAATCAGAGATATTATCTCCAAAAAAGGAAAGGTGGAGGGCTGGAGAAATGGCTTACTGGTTAAGGCGCTTGCCTGCAAAGCCTAAGGATCCAGGTTTGATTCTCCAGTTCTCATGTAGGCCAGGTGCACAAGGAGGCACATGCATCTGGAGTTCATTTGTTTGCAGTGGCTGAAGGCCCTGGTGCACCCATTTTCTCTCTCCCCCCCTCTCCCTCTGTCGCTAATAAATAAATAAAAATTTTAAAAAGGTGGACATACATATGCTTAGGTACATACACACACAAATGTCAAACCTGGAATGGTGGCATATGCGTGTAATCTCAGCATTTGGGAGACTGAGGTAGGACTATTAGAGGCCAGCCTGGGTTACAAAAGCTGTAAGAAACCACAAAGCCCACTCCCCCCCCCCCAAAAAAAAAGTCTACAACAAGGCAAGGGTGAACTCGCTGCACTTACCCAACACTGGAAGTCTTAACTACAGCACTAAGATGACAGAGAAATAAAAGGCATACAATCAGGAAGAAGTTATGGTTTGTAGGAGACATTTGTATTATTTGTACATATTATTTGCAGAACACATGAAAACAGACAATGATAAATACTTTCTTTCAAAAAGGTAAGCTTTAAGGTGGGCGTGGTGACGCACGCCTTTAATCCCAGCACCCAGGAAGCAGAGGTTAGAGGCTCGCTGTGAGTTTGAGGCTACCCTGAAACTATATATGAATTCCACATCATCCTGGGCTAGAGTGAGACTCTATCTTGGGGGGGAAAAAAAGGTAGGCCAGGGGGAGACGGCTTAGTAGATAGAAGTGCTTGTTATACAAGCATGAGGACTTAAGTTTAATCCCCAGCATCCACCAAAAAAAAAAAAAAAAGACAAACACAGCCACACTGTAAACCCAGCAATAAGCGGAGGATACCCCCCAATTTCCTCCTCTGGCCTCCATACATGTGCACACACACGCATACACCACACAAACCACATACGCCAACCCCCCCACCCCAAAGTAACAAAAACATTAATGGGAGGAGGAGGCAAGGAGATCCAAAAAAATTTATACAACCAGTGTTAAATGGCAAAGTGGCAGCACTAAGTCTTAGACTGCCTGCCTCAATCTATCCTGCATACTGAATGTCAAAGTACTCACCAATAAGAAGATTTTTTAGTCTTCTATAGTCTTCTGTTACATCAAAATCATCACCAGCAAATATTAACAAGGGTTTTGTTCCCTCAGGACACTTACTGTTCTAGAAAATGAAAAATAACATTGCAATTAGATAATTATTAAAATCTAAGCTACATATATGATAATTTTAAGACAGCTAATATTTGTTACAATAATCTAATTTCAACTTTTATTAACTGCAGGCTGGGGAGATGACTTAGCGGTTAAAGGCACTTGCTTACAAAGTCTGCTGATCCACATTCAATTCCCACAGTAAGTGGTCCATGTGTCTGGTGTTCGTGTACAGCATTATACCCTGGCACGGGGGGGGGGGTGCACACATATACACAAGTAAAATTTAAAAAAAAAATGTTTTAACATTAGCCTTTATAGAAAATACAATTAGAGCCAGGCGTGGTGGCGCACAACTTTAATCCCAGCACAGAGGTAGGAGGATTGCCATGAGTTGGAGGCACCCTGAGACTCCATAGTGAATTCCAGGTCAGCCTGGGCTAGAGTGAGACCCTACCTCGAAAAACCAAAAAAATAAAATAAAATACAATTAGAGAGATGGCTTAGAGGTTAAGGAGTTTGCTTGCAAAGCGAAAGGACCTCAGTTCAATTCCCCAGGACCCACATAAGCCAGATGCACAAGGTGGTGTAAGCATCTGGAGTTCATCTGCAGTGGTTGGAGGCCATGGCGCACCCATTCTCTCCCTTCTTCCCTCCCTCTCTCATAAATAAATAAATGACATAACTGGGTGTGGTGGTGCATGCCTTTAATCCCAGCACACGGTAGGCAGAGGTAGGAGGATCGCCAAGAGTTTGAGGCCATCCTGAGACTACATAGTGAATTCCACTTCAGCCTGAACTAGAGTGAGACCTTACCTTGAAAAACCAAAACTAAAATAAGATAAAATAAATGTTAAAAAATTAAAAAGCAAATAATTAAAACCTATACTTGCCAAAAAGAAAACCAATGTCTCATGCCTTTAATCTCAGCACTCAGGAAGCCAAGGTAGGAGAATCACTGAGTTTGAGACCAACCTGAAGCTACATAGTGAATTCCAGGTCAACCTGGACTAGAGAGAGACCTACCTTGAAAAACCAAAACTATAGTAGGCAGCATACCAGAATCAAGATAAATTTATTTGGGGTCTGGAGAGACTGGAGAAGGAACCTGCTTTTCAAGGCTATGATCGTACCTGAATTAAGAATACGGCTGTGTCCCGAACAACTGGTATTGGTTTCAGAAGCATGAAAAATGCATGGAGTGGCCGTGAATTGCACATGCTTCCAGGAGCTGCCGCTGAGATGTGGCATGAGGCAGGGCCTGATGCCCTGATAGGCTGAAAGAGCCTTTGGAAAATGTGAGGAGTGGTCATGAATTGCACACGGTTCCAGGAGCTGCTGCTGAGATGCGGCATGAAGCAGGGCATGATGCCCTGATTGGCTGTAAGAGCCTTTGGAAGATGTACCGTGGTTTGCATGAAGACCTCAAGATGTTTTGGATATACCAGGACTGTGCAAGGGCTACCATAGAGCGCATTGTTGGCCTGGGATGGAAGTGTTCCCTGGCTACTCTGCCCAGCTGGAGGGGCGGAATTGGAAAGTCTGGAGACTGTTAGTCTCTGGGTATATTGAACTTGAACTGCAGAAGTTTGATGTTTATTTGATGGTGGTTGAGTTTGCATTGTTTTAGTCTCTCCTTGCTATGCATTATACCAGTTGAAAATGTTTACTCTGTGCCTTTATATGTTAGAAATGTTTAACTTGTTTGATTTTACAGGTGTTCATATCTTAAATTGGTCAAGACTGTGGGGACCTTTGAAACTGAACTGAGTACAATTTACAATGTGTGATGGCTATAAATCTATTGGGGGCCAGGGGCGGAATGTGGTGGTTTGAATAGAATAGATGGCCCCCAATATATTCAGTTGTTTGTTTGTAGTTTGCATCTGCAGCCACCTGGCTGGAGTCAATACCATTGTGTGGATCTTAAGGTGTGGTGGTGGGTTTCAGATTTCAATCTAAAGATATGCAAAGTGTGCCTAGCTGGAGTTCCTGAAGTGTGCTGTGGCTTTTGGCTTTTAGGCTTGTATTCTCTCTCTGTGTTTGGTCCTGTGAAGGCAGGCCAGCTTTTTCTGCCATTATGGAACTTCCCCTGGATCTGTAAGCTTCAATAAATCCCTTCCTCCATAACTGTGCCTGGTCTGGAAGTTCATCTCAGTGAACCTGAAGCTGTCTGATACAGATGGCTTAACAGTTAAGGCATTTGCCTGCATAGCCAAATGACCTAGGTTCAATTCCCCAGGACCCACGTAAGAAAGATGCACAAGGGGCACATGCATTTGGAGTTTGTTTGCAGTGGCTGGAGGCCCTGGCGTGCCCATTCTGTCTCTCTTCTCTCTCTCTCTCTCTGTCTGCTTACAAATAAATAAATAGACAAAAATTATGAAAAAAGATAAATTTATTTGTAATTTCTTTCAATTATTTTACCATTGTGCTTTCGCTACTGTAACACATAAAAAGTATTTAAAACTTTTTCAAATGATTGATTGACTTGGCATTCCACTATTCCCATGGGAACCAATGTAATTTTAATGAGATGTAAAAAGTATGGGCCAACCCATATTCTGTAGTGTTGAAGGTATATAAAAAGTACTTTGGGGCTGAAGAGATGGTTTAGCAGTCAAGGTGTTTGCCTGCCAAGCCTAGGGATCCACGTTAGATTCCCCAGAACCCATGTAACCCACATTCACAAGGTGACATGTGTGCACACAGGTGGCTCACATGCACAAGGTGGTACACACGTCTATAGTTCATTTTCAGTGGCTAAGGCCTTGGCGCTCTAATTCTCTCTCTTGCTCTCTCTCTCTCTTCCTCATAAAAAAATAAAATGAGCACACTAGTGTCTCTTGCCGCAGTAAACAAACTCCAGATGTATATACCATTTTGTGCATATGACTTTATGTGGATACTGGGGAAGTAAACCCAGGCCAGCAAGTTTGGAAGCAAGTGCCTTTAACCACTGGGATTCGCTGCTTTGAAAATGAAATGGCACAATCAGAGGGCTGCATGCACTCCTCAGCCAGTGCTTATATCCACTAAGTGGTGAAGGACCTAGTAGCATGTGAAACGAAGACAAGCTGCTCATGTCTAGATACTTGCGCACAGCCCTAAAGAGTAAGTGGATGCTGAAAACTCCTGCTGGAACTGAGCTGAAAACCTCCTCCATGTAGACCAGCTGACAGAAAGCTGGAAGAAGCCATTCTTCATGCAGTTCAATGGGAGAAAGAGAAATCACCAGTGAAGATACTCAACAGTGGACACTGCAAGCCTTGTATTTTGCCAGCCAGGCCAAATGAGCCAACGGGGGCAATAGTGGCATGTCTGTCATGGTGGAAACCAACTGCCCTCTATTTGTACTGGAGGCCCCCTCCATGGGAGGGAATACATCCCTGATACTGAAAACTTAAAACAGGGGTAGACATGAGCCCTCGGGGTGTAACATCTGCTGTTGTCTGGCTAAATGTATATACTATGCTCATCAAACTGCCCAGTAAGCACTTCTCTTAATGTTCATACCCACATATTAATGCTACTCTCACTTTTGGTAGAGAAACTTCTCTTTTCAGATGACAGTGACCTTGGGATGACTCAGAAGGCATCGTGGAGCTAGAAAGAAGTGACAGGTGTACTCAGCATTGCCTTATCTCTATCACACTTTCCAAGGCTCAGGGTCTAATGCGGAAGAGGTGGCAGAAAGAATGTAAGAGCCAAAGGAAGGGTAGGACTCCTTACAACATGCTCCTCCAGACACAAAATGGCCTGGCTATCCATGACCTCACAGTGCCTGATACTACCTACATAAGACCATCATAATAGGAGGAAAAGATCATGAGATCAAAATAAAATAGACTGATTGAGAGGGAGAGGGGATATGACGGGGGGGGGGGGGGCATTACCATAGGATATTGTTTATAATCATGGAAGCTGTTAATAAAATAATAATAAACTTCATATAAAAATAGCTTATTATAAAAAATAAGAATAAGTGGATGGGGGCAAAGAGGCAGGGAATGGGACCAACACATGATTTGTTTATGTAACAAAGTTTCTAATTAATAAATTTTGCTGGGCATGGTGGCGCATACCTTGAATCCCAGCACTTGAGAGGCAGAGGTAGGAGGATTTCTGTGAGTTAGAGGCTACCCTGAGACTACATAGTGAATTCCAGGTCAGCCTGGCCAAGAGCAAGACCTGACCCCCACCAAAAAGGAAAAACCAAAATAAATAAATAGTTTTTTAAAATACATGATAGTTTCTACCGCAATCAAACGGCACAGGCCATACACTCTACAAAGCACTTTTAATACAATATTTTCACTGATCACATTTCCCTGTGTTATCTCATCTGATATTGTTCCAGTAATCTACTTTTTATGCTTGACTGCAATTGAGATCAAGAAAATCATGATTTGGTAGATCATAAATATTGCTAAAATTGGAAGACAGGCCTCAAACCCACATGTTCTGCCTCTCCCCTCCAATCTAAGGCCACTATTCTCAGCTGTGCCTGAGAAAGCTGGGGCAGCTGACTAAATGAGGATCTTATCACAACTTTTTCCAAACCCACAGCACAAGAATATTTAGCCAGGTGTGGGGGCACATGCCTTTAATCCCAAGCTGAGATAGGAGGAAGGCTGTGAATTGGAGGCCAGCTTGGAACTACACAGTGAGTTCCAGGTTAGTGTGGACTAGAGTGAGACCATGCCTCAAAACAGAAAAACAAACAAAAACAGTAATAAATAAAATAGGACTGGGGAGATGGCCCCACAGTTAAAGGTATTTACTTGCAAAGCCTGATGCCCTGGGTTCAAGTCCCCATTCCCCACATAAAATCAGGTGCACAAAGTGGCATGTGTGACGAGTTCATTTGCAGTGGTAGGAGGCCCTGAAGTACCCATGCTCACTCTTGTCTCTCTCTCAAGTAAATAAATAAAAACATTTAAGCTGGGCATGATGGTACATGCCTTTAATCCCAGCACTCAGGAGGCAGAGGTAGGATGCACCATGAGTTTTAGGTCACCCTGAGTCTAATTCCAGGTCAGCCTGGGCTAGACTGAGAACAATCTTGAAAAGTCAAAATAAATAAATTAAATAGAAAATATTTACCTTAGGAATTCTTTCTCTTTCTTTTTTTTTTTTTTTTTTTTTGGTTTTTCAATGTAGGATCTTAAGTCTTAGGGTGGCCTCAAACTCATGACAATCCTCCTACCTCTACATCCCAAGTGCTGGGATTAAAGGCATGCACCACCATGCCAGGCTTTATCTTAGGAATTCTACTAAACCTGGAAAGTCTTTCCCTTTCTTAGAGGAAGCCTGAAGAAGTACGGACTTCTTGACCACAACATGACTCTACTGACCAAGAACATTAACAAAATACTTCCTATTCCTATGACCAGTTTCTTACCTTAATATCTTTTAGAGACACAAATTTCTCAATGCCTAATTCAATCATATCCAGCACATGGTAGTCATACATACGACCTGGAAGAAAATGTATTTTACTTGTATATTTTCCCAAAGAGCCACTTTATATGTACCCATTCACCTGCCCATCAAATTGTCCTCTATTTATGTTTATGCCCATAGATTAGAGTTGCTCACACCTTTGGTCAGAGAAGCTTCTTTTTGCAGATGGCAATGGCTACTGGAGACTCAAAACTTAGTCTAAGTGCTCAGAAGTGACAGTGGAGTGTTCAGCACTAAATGAGTCATCTCTGTCACTCTACAAGGCTCAGGGTCCATTGCAAAAGAGGTGATAGAGGGGCTAGAGAGATGGCTTAGCAGTTAATGCACCTGCCTGCAAAGCCAAAGGACCTCAGTTCAATTCCCCAGGACCCACATAAGATGCACAAGGTGGAGCATGCTTCTGGAGTTTGTTTGCAGTGGGTGTAGGCCCTCACACGCCCATTCTCCCTCTCTCTCAAATAAATAAATAATAAATGTATCTTAAAAAAATAAAATATGAAAAAATAGAGGTGGTAGAAAGAATGTAAGAGACAAAGGATGAGGAGTGCTTTCCATCTTCAGAACATGAAGTGGCCGTGTTACCTACACAAGACCTGCATGGGGGCCCATCAATATGTCATCACAGATGACAGAAGAGAACAAAGAGAAAAAAGACATCAAGGAGGGGATATGATGAGAATGGAATTTCAAAGGGGAAATTGAGGGGAGGGAGGGTATTACCATGGGATATTTTTTATAATCATGGAAGATGTTAATAAAAATTGAGGAAAAATAAATTAATTAATTAAAAAAAGACATTAAAGTACAAAGAGGAGCTCCAAGCATGGAAGTACATGCCTTTATTCCCAGCTTTCGAGAAGCAGAGGTAGGAAGGTTGCTGTGATTTCAAGGTCAGCCTGGGCTAGAGTGAGACCCTACTTCGAAAATAAAAATAAAAATAAAAACAGAAAGAGGAACTAGTTGGAAAAAAGGAGTTCACTGGAAGGGAAGGGGAACAAAAGAAAGTAATGAGAAATTGAGAACAATAATAATTAAGGAGGGCTGGAGGAACGGCTTAGCAGTTAAGGCGCTTGCCTGCAAAGCCAAAGGACCTCGGTCCAATTCCCCAGGACCCACATAAGCCAGAAGCACAAGGTGGTGCATGCATCAGGAGTTCGTTTGTAGTGGCTAGAGGCCCTGACGTGCCCTCTCTCCCTCCCTCTCTCTCAAATAAATAAATAAATAAAAATAAGTATTTAAAACAAAAAAGAGGGCTGGAGAGATGGCTTAGCGGTTAAGCGCTTGCCTGTGAAGCCTAAGGACCCCGGTTCAAGGCTCAATTCCCCAGGACCCACGTTAGCCAGATGCACAAGGGGGCGCACACATCTGGAGTTCATTTTCACTGGCTGGAGGCCCTGGCGCACCCATTCTCTCTCTCTGTTGTCCCAGTCCCCCCACCCCCCGCAAAAAAAAAAAAAAAAAAACACCCCGCAGACTGTTGTTACAGATGTACATGGCCACACATAGCTTTATTTCAATGTGGGTTCTGGGAAGTTGAACTTGGTGGTCTGCAGCCAAGAGACCCTCATGATCAAGCACCAAGTGCTCCTAACCACATAAACCCAGCTGCACAAGGAGGCACACGCATCTGACATTCAACTGCAATGGCGAGAGACCCTGGCACGCCCATTCTCTATCTCTTTTTCTTCCTCTCTCTCTCTCTCTCTCTCTCAAAAAATAAGTAAATAAATAAAGACCAAAACGACAGGCTGGAGAGACGGCTCAGAATTTAAGGTGCTGCCTACAAGGCTAACAACCAGGGTTCAATTCGCCAGTACCCAAATAAAGTCAGAGGCACAAACTGGCACATGTATCTGAAGTTCATTTGCAGCAGCTGGAGGCCCTGTTGCACTCATTCTCTCTGTATGTCTTCTGTCTCTCCCTGCTTGCAAATTGAGTAAATAAAAAGTATTTATTTAAAAAAAAAAAAAAAAAGCTGGGCACAGTAGCACACACCTTTAGTCCCAGCACTCGGGTGACAGAGGTGGGAGGATCACCATGAGAACGAGGCCACCCTGAAATTACATAGTGAATTCCAGATCAGCCGGGGCTAGAGCAAGACCCTACCTTAAAAAACCAAAAGAATTAAAAGCCAATGATACTTACCTATTACTAGATTATTTGGACGTTTCTTATTATGGGAACCAAACATGAATAAAGAGCAATCTGACTTCTTTGAGAAGAATTCCTTTAAAATCAAGCAAACAAAACAAAAACAAAACAGGGTTACCTCACACCTGAGAGATTAAGACAGGAAGACT
Source organism: Dipus sagitta (assembly GCA_036346955.1). Classification (NCBI taxonomy): domain Eukaryota; kingdom Metazoa; phylum Chordata; class Mammalia; order Rodentia; family Dipodidae; genus Dipus; species Dipus sagitta. The sequence goes on from CM070775.1 coordinate 36,054,442, forward strand.
GGGCTGGAGAGAGAGCTCAGCAGGTGCTGGCCTGTGATGCCTAATGACCCTGGTTTAATTCTCCAGTACCCACGTAAAGCCAGATGCACAAAGTGGTGCATGCAACTGGAATTCATTTACAGTGGCTTAAGGCCCTGGCACACCCATTCTTTCCCACTCTCTCTCTCCCTCCCCCTATCTCCATGCAAATAATAAAATAAAATAAAATAAAATAAAATAAGGGGCTGGAGAGATGGCTTTGCAGTTAAGCGCTTGCTTGTGAAGCCTAAGGATTCTGACCCGAGGCTCGATTCCCCAGGACCCACATAAGCCAGATGCACAAGGTGGCACATGCATCTGGAAATGGTTTGCAGTGGCTGGAGGCCTTGGCGCGCCCATTCTCTATCTACCTACCTCTTTGTCACTCTCAAATAAATAAATAAAAATAAAAGACAGGAAGACTACTAAGAGTTCAAGGCCAGCATGGATGTGTACAGTGAGCGTCAGACCAGCCAAAGCTACACAGCAAGACCTGATCTTAAAAAAAAGCCAAGCGTGGTAGCGCACGCCTTTAATCCCAGCACTCGGAGGCAGAGGTAGGAGGATGAGTGCTGTGAGTCTGACGCTGCCCTGGGAATACATAGTGAATTCCACGTTAGCCTGGGCTAGAGCGAGACCCTACCTCAAAAAAAAAAAAAAAAAGGTCACCACCCACCCAGAATATGTAGGCTTTCTTGAAGCAGAAAGATTTTCGTACTTACCAGTGATGTCTGATCCTCAAACGGTCTTGTAATATTTTTCCTAAGAATATTTGAAAAAGTAATCTTGATTTTAATAATTCTTTTGAAAATAACATACTCCCCAATGACTATAACTCCAACTACTCATTTGAAAATAACAAAATCCAGTCAGCCTGAGCTAAAGACCCTACCTCAAAAAACAGAAAGAAAAAAAGAAAAAAAGAAAAGAACAAAATCCGGCCTTTCCTACACTTACTCATTATACAATACTGGAAATGAATACTATGAACATTAAAATAGTAACTCCTCAGTGTCTACCTGTACCATCATACTGTTTCAAAGCCTGAAGCATTTGTCAGACAGCATGCAAATATGCACTTATGAAAATGCTTATTACCCCCTACATCAAGACAGTGAGCCACAGCACAATGTCTGAACAAGCAAATAAGCAGCACACTAACAATGGTAATAACCTAGATAAGTAAGCTCAATTAAATGATATACTGTGTAAAAGATAACTATATTCAGAATGGAAACTCATTCATGTATTTTTTTTAGTGCCAGGTACCATTTTCTAGAAATTAGAGACACTTCACCAAAATTAGACGCTGATCTCACAGTACTAACATGCTAGTGGAAAATTAAACTTAAAAAGCATTAACTGCGGGCTGGAGAGATGGCTTAGCGGTTAAGTGCTTGCCTGTGAAGCCTAAGGACCCCGGTTCAAGGCTCAACTCCCCAGGACCCACGTTAGCCAGATGCACAAGGGGGCGCACGCGTCTGGAGTTCGTTTGCAGTGGCTGGAGGCCCTGGCGTGCCCATTCTCTCTCCCTCTCTCTATCTGCCTCTTTCTGTCTGTCACTCTCAAATAAATAAATAAAAATAACAAAAAAAAAATTAAAAAAAAAAAGCATTAACTGGGCTGGAGAGATGGCTTAGTGGTTAAGCGCTTGCCTGTGAAGCCTAAGGACCCCGGGTCAAGGCTCAATACCCCAGGACCCACGTTAGCCACATTCACAAGGGGCGTCTGGAGTTTGTTTGCAGTGGCTGGAGGCCCTGGTGTGCGCATTCTCTCTCTCTCTCTCTATCTGCCTCCTTCTTTCTCTGTCTGTCGCTCTCAAATAAATAAAAATAAACAAAAAAAATAAAAAGCATTGAGTATGGGAAGAGCCTTGGGTTTCCTCTTCAGCATCGCACACTCATGCAAACACGCAGTTTCTGAGGCACACATATGCACTGTCAGACTACTCCAGTAACAGAGGCAAGTGTCACCGGAACTTAGTGAGCAAAGGGACAGTGGTATGGAGGGCAGGAGTTTATAGAGATGTAGACTGAAATGGTAGAGTGGTGCACACACCTGTAAACCCCAGAACTTAGGAAGTGAAGACAGCAGGATCAAGAGTTCAAAGCTAGCTGGGCGTGGTGGCGCACACCTTTAATCCTAACACTCAGGAGGCAGAGGTTGGAGGACTGCCACGAGTTCGAGGCCACCCGGGGACTACGTAGTGAATTCCAGCTCAGTCTGGGCTAGAGCGAGACCCTACCTCAAAAAAAAAAAACAAAAAAAAAACCACACACACACACACAAAAAAAGAATTCAAAGCTAGCTTCAGGGACATAGCAAGTTCAAGGTAAGCATGGGCTCTAAGAGATCCTGTCTCTTGGAAGCCCGGCATGGTGGTGCACACCTTTAATCCTAGCACTCAGAAGGCAGAGGTAGGAGGATAGGCAAATTCGAGGCCATCCTGAGACTACAGAGTGAATTCCAGATCAGCCTGTGCTTACTAGAGTAAGCCCCTACCTAAAGAGAGAGAGAGAGAAAGAGAGAGAGAGATCCTGTCTCAAAACAACAACAAACTGGGCTCAGTGGCATACACCTTTAATCCCAACACTCCCAGGTAGGAGGATCATTGATCAATTTGGGACCAACCTGAGACTGCAGAGTGTGTTCCAGGTCAGCCTGGGCTAGAGTGAGACCCTACCTCAAAAAATCCAGAAAAGGAGCCGGGTGTGGTGGCCAGGCCTTTAATTCCAGCACTTGGGAGGCAGAGGAAGGAGGAGTGCCTTTGAGTTCAAGACAACCCTGAGACTACATAATGAATTCCAGTCAGTCTGGGGTAGAGTGAGAGCCTACATTAAAAAAAAAAAAAAAAAAAAATCCAGAAAAGGGGGCTGGAGGATGGCTTAGCAGCTAAGGACCCAGGTTCAATTCCCCAGGACCCACATTAGCCAGATGCACAAGGAGGCACACACGTCTAGAGTTCATTTGCAGTGGCTGGAGGCCCTGGCACGCCCATTCTCTCTCTCTCTCTATCTGCCTCTCTCTCTCTCTTGCTCTCAAATAAATAAATAAAAATAAACAAAAAATTCAAAAAAAAAGTTAATTTTTAAAAATCCAGAAAAAGGCTGGAGATGTGAGTTCAAGGTCACCCTGAGACTACATAGTGAATTCCAGGTCAGCCTGGGCTACAGTGAGACCCTACCTCGAAAAACCAAAAAAAAAAAAAAAAGCTGGTGAAATGGCTTAGCAGTTAAGGCGCTTGCCTGCAAAGCCAAGGGACCCAGGTTCAATTCCCCAGGACCCATGTAAGCCAGATACAAAAGGTGGCATACTCGCCCTCTCCCTCCCTCTCTAATAAATAAATCCAGGGCACATGTGCACATGGTGGCACACATATATGGAGTTCATTTGCAGTGGCTAGAGGCCCTGGCATGCCCATTCTCACCCTCTCTGTCGCTAATAAATAAATTAAATAAAATCTTTTTTTCTTTTTTTTTTTTTTGGTTTTTCAAGGTAGGGTTTCACTCTAGCCCAGGCTGACCTGGAATTCACTACGGAGTCTCAGGGTGGCCTTGAACTCATGGTGATCCTCCTACCTCTGCCTCCCGAGTGCTGGGATTAAAGGCGTGCGCCACCACGCCCGGCTTCTTTTTTTCTTTTAAAAATCCGGAAAAAAAAAGTGTCCTGGGGACATTCTAAGAAGTGGCTGACAAGAGTGGAATGGAATGAAGCTGGGTGAGATAGGTGATAAGCTTTCAATAACAGAAAAGATCTTTCTAGAATTTAGTGTTTCCTTAAATGGTCAGAGCAAAACATTTTTTTTTAATTTTTTTGTTTATTTTTATTTATTTATTTGAGAGCAATAGAGAGAGAGAAATAGGCAGATAGAGAGAGAATGGACGTGCCAGGGCCTCCAGCCACTGCAAACAAACTCCAGAGGCATGTGCCCCCTTGTGCATCTGGCTAACGTGGGTCCTGGGAATCGGGCCTCAAACCAGGGTCCTCAGGCTTCATGGGCAAGCACTTAACCCCTAAGCCATTTCTCTAGCCCATTATTTATTTTTAGTATTTTATTTTTATTTATTTATGACAGAGAAGGGGAGACAGAATTGCGCACCAGGGCCTCTAGCCCCTGCAAAAGAACTCCAGATGAACATGCCACATGGTTTATGTGGGTTCTGCGGAATCAAACCTGGGTCCTTAAGACTTCACAGGCAAGCACCTTAACCACAAAGCCATTTCTCCAGCCCCAAACATTTTTTTTTTTTTTTTTTTTGGCTTTTTCAAGGTAGGGTCTCACTCTAGCTCAGGCTGACCTGGAATTTACTATGTCGTCTCAGGGTGGCCTCAAACTCATGGTGATCCTACCTCTGCCTCCCGAGTGCTAGGATTAAAGGCGTGCGCCACCACCCCCGGCTTAAACATTTTATTTTAAAAATATTTTATTTATTTATTTGAGAGAGAAAGAGGCAGACAGAGAGAGAGAGAGAGAGAGAGAATGGGCATGCCAGGGCCATCAACCGCTGCAAATTAACTCCAGACACATGTTCCACCTTGTGCATCTGCTAATGTGGGTCCTGGAGAACTGAACCTGGGTCCTTTGGATTTACAGGTAAGCAAGCACCTTAACCACAAATCCATCTCTCCAGCCCAAAACATTTATTTACTTATTTTTAATTTATTTTTGTTTGTTTATTTATTTGAGAGCAACAGAGAAAAGGAGGCAGAGAGAGAGAGAGAGAATGGGTGCACCAGAGCTTCCAGCCTCTGTAAATGAACTCCAGATGCGTGCGCCCCCTTGTGCATCTGGCTAACATGAGTCCTGGGGAATTGAGCCTCGAACCGGGGTCCTTAGGCTTCACAGGCAAGCGCTTAACCGCTAAGCCATCTCTCCAGCCCCAAAACATTTATTTTTAAATTCTTAATTTTTTAAGTTATTTTCAAGGCAGGGTCTTACTTTAGCCCAGGCTGACCTGGAACTTACTCTGTAGGCCCAGGCTGGCCTGGAACTTGGAGGAATTTTCCTACCTTAGCCTCCTGAGTGCTGGGATTATAGGCTTGAGCCATCACACCCAGCAAGATATTTATTTTATATCTTGACCATGTATTCTAAAAGCAGTGTTCAAAGCAGGGAATATGGAGTGCACTTAATTTCAGCAGTTGGGAAGCTGAGACCAGAGTACCACTAGTTCTGGGCCAGCCTGGGGTACATAATAATATCCTGACTCTAAAAAAAGAGAAAAAAAAAAGAAAATCCAGAAAAAAAATCTAATACTTGTATGTGAGAAATTATAGTATCTTTAAAAGCAAAACTAATTTTTTTCATATCTTCCGTAATTTACAAGCAAGCACCTTTCACCACTGAGAAACCTCTGCAGCCCAGAACAAAGTAATTTAAAAGAAAAGAAAGTGACTTACTTTTTATACAGAACCCCATACGGTTTCTTCAGTGCATACTGTAAAACATTAAATTTAAAACTTTTAAAATAAAACATTATGCTTTCTTTGCTCATTTACAGGAATTTGTAAGATTAGTTTAACATCTTAAAGTGGACTGTTCTAATTATAGGTTTCCCTGCCCTTTCAACATATGCCACAGAAGTGATTCCCACCCTTCTTTTTGTCTGAGGCAAGAACATGCTATGTAGCCCAGGCTAGCCTTTAAGTTGTGGCAATCCTCTTGCCTTACCTCTCAAATGGCCACCAGCTATTTTAAATTTTCCAGATGGGGTCTGAATAAGTAGGCCAAGGTGGACTGGAACTGTCAATCATTCTATCTGGGATAATAGACCTGCACCATGTTAAGTACTAAAACTGTGTGTGGATGTGTGCGCGTGTGCATGTAGATGCATGTGCCCCCTGAGCACGCATGCAGAGCCAGAAGAGGACATCAGGGTTCCCCTCTATCACTCTTCAATCTTGTTTCCTTGAGACAGAGTTTCTCACTGAATCTGGAGCTCCTCTTTGTTTGGTTAGACTGCATATCAGGGAGCCGCAGTGATCCTGCCTCCACCCTACTCAGCACTATGGTTACAGGCATGTATGGCCATGCCTGAATTTTCACATAGGTGCTGGCTGGGGACTAAACCCAGGTCCTCATGCTTGTGCAGCAAATGTTCTTACATGCTGAGTCATCACTCCAGTCCAAGTACTAAAACGTTTTTATTTCTTTTTTTTTAACTTCAAGGTAGGGTCTCTAGCCCAGGATGATCTGCAATTTACTATGCAGTCTCAAGACTGGCCTCAAACTCACAATGATCCTTCCACCTCTGCCTCACGAGTGCTGGGATTAAAGGTGTGTGCCCCCACACTGAACTCCAAGTACTAAAACTTTTTTATTCCTTCTTTAAAAAAAAAAATTGTATTTATGTTTACTTATTTAGTTGAGAGGGGAAGATATATATGGAGAGAATGGGCACCATCAGGGCCTCTGGCCACTGCAAATAAACTCAAGACACATATACACCTTGTGCTTCTGGCTTAGGTGGGTACTAGGGAATCAATTCTGGGTCCTTAGGCTTTGCAGGCAAGCATCATAACAGCTAAGCCAGCTCTCCAGCCAAGTACTAAAACTTTCGATGCTCTCATTCATGTGGTTCACTGTCTCTATGTAATGAATATTGTCACTTTGACAACTCACTATCTGCAATTTTGTACTGCTCTTAGAACTCACTTAAATATGGAAAGGACAGGAACTGTTTGTCAACACAGTGGCACTCAAACTTTCCCAAACAGTACAAGCAAGGTGGTTGGCTATATATCAAGCTTGTTTAACAAAAAAAAAAAAGAAGAAGAAGAAGAAGAAGAATTAGGCCAGGTGTGGTGGTGTACACCTTTAATGCTAGCACTAGGGAGGCTGAGGTAGGAGGATCACTGTGAGTTTGAGGCCAGCCCGAGACTACATAGTGAATTCCAGGTCAGCCTGGTAGGAGTGAGACCCTATCTCAAAAGAAAAAAAGGAAGGGGAAGGAAAGGAAAGGGAAAGGAAAGGAAAAGGAAAAGAAAACAAAGGCTGGGCATGGTGGTGCACACCTTTAATCCCAACACTAGGGAGGCAGAGGTAGGAGGATCGGCAAATTCGAGGCCACCCTGAAACTACATAGTAAATTTCAGGTCAGCCTGAGCTGTAATGAAACCCTACCTCGAAAAACCAAAAAAAAAAAAAAAAAAGTTTCTAAAATAACTTCAATAGTATTTAAAAAGTAAACATAGGGCTGGAGAGATGGCTTAGCTAAGGTACTTGCCTGCAAAGCCAAAGGATCCAGGTTCAATTCCCCAGGACCCATGAGTCTGGAGTTCGTTTGCAATGGCTGGATGCCCTGGTACATCCATTCTCTCTCTTTTTCTCTACCTGCCTCTTCCCTCTGTCTGTAATAAATAAATAAAAATAAAATATTTAAAAATAAAAAGTAAACATATGCAAGGCCAGCCTGTCTCCAAGAAATTAAAAAATTAAAAAAAAACTGGTTATTGTCAAACACCTATAAACCCACCACTTGGGAGGCTAAGGAGAGTTCACAAGTTCAAAGGGCTACCTAGAGACCCCACTCCAAACATAATAGAATGTCCAGCTGCAGATATAACTCAGTGGTGGGACATGTTTAGCTGGTACAAAGCTCAGGGTTCAAATCCCCAGCCACACAGACATAGTAAACACAAAGCTTGGTGTAGTAATGCACATCTATGATGCCTGCCCAGGAAGATGGTGAGTTCAAGGGCAGCCTGGAAGCCAGATGTGGCGGCTCATGACTTTAATCTCAGCACTGGGGAGGCTGAGATAGGAAGATTTCTGTGAACTGGAGGCCAGCCTGGGCTAGCTAGTGAATTCCACACTGTCCTCGTCTGGTCTGCTGAGCTCCACAGAGTCCCTAAGTGCCCCACCAAGGAAGCACAGCATATGCACACACATACTTACCATATCTCTGAGGACTTGCATCACCGTGGCGTTTGCGTTTCCCCCTTTAATCAGCATGGCATTTTTAATATTTTCACTGAGCTTTGGTTCTCTCTTTTCAAGGAATCGCTTGGCCCTTTTTGTTTTGGGCTTTCTGTCCAGAAAAGCACAATTCATAACAATTTAAACATAGTGTACAACCATTATTGACAAATGAGCAAATTCCTGAAGTCAACACATACTACATTCACACTTACTAATTAGGATTCCATCATTCAACAAAATCTCACTTTAAGAGACAGTGCCAAGGCATAGTGGCACATGCCTTGAATGCCAGCACTTGGGAGGCGGTGTGAATCAGGCTTATGCGGGATCTGGAGAGTTGAACATGGGTCCTTAGGCTTTGTAGGCAAGCACCTTAACCACCAAACCATCTCTCTAGGCATTATTACTGTTAAAGCTCTCATTTTGATATTCCCAGTGTTGTCTTAGTACTGCTTTTTCCTGAACCTTTTAATTAAAAATCAAAGTACTCTTAAAAAAAGAAAAAACAAAACAGGTGCGGTAGTGCATGCCTTTAATCCTAGCACTTGGGAGGCAGAAGTAGGATCACCACGAGTTCAAGGCCACCCTGAGAATACATAGTAAATTCTAGGTCAGCTTGAACTAGAGTGCAACTCTACCTCAACCTCCCCCCCCACAAAAATAAAATAAAATGCCTGATATTTCTATAAACTAATTCTATTAAGGGTTAATCTTAACATAATGGCTCATGCCTATAATCCCATACTCAGGAGGCTGAGGCAGGAAGATTGCCACCTGTGAGTTCTAAACTATTCTGGGCTACAGAGTAAGACCATGACACAAACCAAAATGAGGAACAAGAGATAAAAGCTATGAAACAGGTACAATCGTTATTTTTACTTTACTGACTAGGCAAGTAAGACTAGAGAAGTAATATTCCCAAGGTCCACAAAGTTAGTATGCAGGCTAATATTCAAAATGAGCTAGGTTCAAAAGTCCTAACCAGAGCCAGGTGTGGTGGCACACACCTTTAATCCCAGCACTCAGGAGGCAGAGGTAGGAGGATCACTGTGAGTTCCAGGCCAGCCTGAGACTACATAGTGAAATCCAGGTCAGCCTGCTAGAGTGAGACCCTACATTGGAACAAAAAAAAAAAAAGGAAAAAAATCCTAACCATTGGGCTGGAGAGATGGCTTAGCGGTTAAGCGCTTGCCTGTGAAGCCTAAGGACCCCGGTTCAAGGCTCGGATTCCCAGGACCCACATTAGCCAGATGCACAAGGGGGCATACGCGTCTAGAGTTCGTTTGCAGAGCCCATTCTCTCTTTCTGCCCCTTTCTCTCTGTCTGTCACTCTCAAATAAGTAAATAAAAATAAATAAATAAACAAAAAAGTACTAAAAAAAGATTTTTAAAAAATCCTAACCATTCTGTAGAAGATTAAGGAAAAACCAAGTCATTACTCTGATTTTATGATGAGACACTGGGAGCAGCATGTTAATATACATTTCTGTTCACAAAGAAAACCTTCACTTTTGCGTCCTGTGGTGAACAGGGTGCTTTTCACAATTGTCTGCCATCTAGTAACAGAATGCTTCCTCACTTAACTAGATATATCCCTCCCTCTTCCAGTCTTAGGAACAGGTAGGAAAGGAAAAGAAAAATATAAGAGCTGGGCGTGGTGGCGCACGACTTTAATCCCAGCACTCGGAAGGCAGAGGTAGGAGGATCACCATGAGTTCAAGGCCACCCTGGGACTACATAGTCAATTCCAGGTCAGCCTGAGCTAGAGACCCTACCTTGAAAAAAAATAAATAAAAGATAACACACTATTTATTAAACGAAATCAAAATATGCACTTTGCCTTTGCCAGCACAGTAATAACTGCTATGTGCATTATAGCCCATACCTTTTTTTAATCTCCCACTAACCAGCAATGAATGTAAACAGCATCTTACATATTTCATTTAGCCTCTTAATAAACTACTCTTATCTTTGCAGTCCCAACACATTAAGAGGCATAGGAGGTACAGAAAATTACTGCATCAATGACTCAATAGAAGCTGTCACTTACAATATACATTTACCCAGGTAAACTGCAGGAAAAACGTACTAGGTCTATTTAGGAACTCAGTAAATACTTCTTAAACACCACAGGACTATCTGTCCAAGCTGGAAGGAAAATAAAATTTTAATGAACGTTTTGTGCGTGCACAACTCACACCTCTATTGATTCACAACTACTCTGCTAGCTAGTCAACAGACTTAGGGACAGTCAAAAAGCCAAAGCTTTAAGTGGGCGCGCCCAGGCTGTCACCTAGCTCTTGGCCCATCCCGGGGCCTGTACTCTTACCCTGTCTCCCACTTCAGAAGTCAGTGCTAGGGCTGAATAAAAGCAGTCTTTAATCCCAGCACCCGGGAGGCTGAGGTCGGGAGGATGGCCGTGAGTTCGAGGCCAGCCAGGGCTACAGAGTTCCAGCTCCTCCTCCCCGACACCACTGACACCACGAGAAAGGTGACGGTGACAGGAGGAGACAGGCAGGCCGCTCGCGCTCACGGAAGACCCTCTCCCACACTTACACAACCCGATCCAAGGCGTCCATCTCTGCCGCAACCCGGTCCCCAGCCTGGCAGACGCACGTGCGCCGGGCGGAGGCTGCGCGAGAGCGCCTGGTGGGCGGGGCCGGAGGTGCGTGACGCAACTTCCGGAATCGGGCGCGCGGCGGCCCCTGGGGGTGGGGCTAGCGTTAAGTTCCCCATTGGTTTCGGGTGTTTGTTCCCGCTCTTTCCGGGGAGGAGAGGGAAAACATTGCTTTTGTGAAGGACCTCTGCCTGGAGCGAGGTGTTCCAGGACCTAAGAGTGTTCTTAAGGGAGGCCCAAGATGTTATGAAGATTAGAACTCCAGTACCCACGTAAGCCAGGAATGTACATGGTAGCGCATGCATCTGGAGTTTGTTTGCAATGGCTAGAGGCCCTGGTGTGCCCATTGTCTCCCTCCCTCCTCTCATAAATAAAAATAAGGAATATTGAAAATAAATAATGTGAAGCCAGGCATGGTAAATACAGGTCTTTAATCCCAGCACTCTGGAGGCAGAGGTAGGAGGATCACCATGAGTTCAAGGCCACCCTGAGACTACATAGTGAATTCCAGGTCAGCCTGAGCTAGAGACCCTACCTTGAAAAAAAATAAATAAATAAACAAAAAAGTACTAAAAAAAGATTTTTAAAAAATCCTAACCATTCTGTAGAAGATTAAGGAAAAACCAAGTCATTACTCTGATTTTATGATGAGACACTGGGAGCAGCATGTTAATATACATTTCTGTTCACAAAGAAAACCTTCACTTTTGCGTCCTGTGGTGAACAGGGTGCTTTTCACAATTGTCTGCCATCTAGTAACAGACCCTACCTCGAAAAAACAACAAAACAAAGAAAAAATATTAATGTGGGGCTGGAGAGATGCCTGATCCGTTACGGCGCATACCTGCGAAGCCTGTGGACCTAGGCTTGATTCTCCAGTACCCATGTAAGCCAGATGTACATGGTAGCGCATGCATCTGGAGTTTGTTTGCAATGGCTAGAGGCCCTGGTGTGCCCATTGTCTCCCTCCCTCCCTCTCATAAATAAAAATAAGGAATATTGAAAATAAATAATGTGAAGCCAGGCATGGTGTAGCAGGTCTTTAATCCCAGCACTCTGGAGGCAGAGGTAGGAGGATCACCTAGTGAATTCCAGGTCAACCTGAACAAAAGTGACACCCTACCTCGAAAAAACAAAACATTAAAGACGTGTACTACCACACTATGAAGTCTGTCTTTTTGTAGAATATGATAAATGATGGTTGGGGCTCCTCAAGTTATGGGCTAGTTGCTTAGGGAAACAACCAAATGATTATAAGATTGGAAGTGAGGCAGGAGAAACAGGTGAAGGTCATTCTCCACTCTATAGGGAGTTTTTTAAATCTATATTTTGTTTATTTTGAGAGAGAGATAGCAGCGGAGAGAGGGAGAGAATGGGCTTGCCAGGGTCTCCAGCCACTGCAAACGAACTCCAGTAGCCTGCACCACCTTGTGTGTCTGGCTTATATGGGTCCTGGAGAATCAAACCGGGATCCTTTGACTGTGCAGGCAAACACCTTATCCACTAAGCCATCTCTCCAGCCCCTATAGGGAGCATGATACCAGCCTGGGATACATGGGATCCTGTATCAAAAACACAACCATTAGCTGGGCATGGTGGTGCACGGCTTTAATCCTAGCACTTGGGAGGCAGATGTAAGAGGATCACTGTGAGTTCAAGGCCACCCTGAGACTACATAGTGAATTCCAGGTCAGCCTATGCTAGAGTGAAACCCGTACCTCAAAAAAAAAACAAAAAAATAAATAAATAATGTATTTATGACTGGTAATATAGCTCAGTGGTAGAGTGCTTGCTAGAATACCCAACGTCCTGGGTTCATCCACAGTATGGAGGGGAACAGGGAAGACAGAAACATGTTTAGTGACTCTGGTCAAGGACACGTGTTTGAACATTTGAATCTTGCTATTTTTCAGCCTCAGTCTGTGAAGTAATCAATTTTAAAATCAGTATGTTACTTCTGGTTACTTTTTTTTTTTTTTTTTTTTTTTTTTGAGGTAAGGTTTTGCTGTAGTCTAGGCTGACCTGGGATTCACTATGTAGTCTCAGGGTGGCCTCATGGTGATTCTCCTACCTCTGCCTCCTGGGTCACACTAGGATTAAAGGCGTGCACCACCAGCCAGCGTCAGTTAAATTTTATTTTATTTTATTTTTTTTTGGTTTTTCGAGGTAGGGTCTCACTCTAGCCCAGGCTGACCTGGAATTCACTATGTAGTCTCAGGGTGGCCTTGAATTCATGGCAGTCCACCTGCCTCTGCTGGGATTAAAGGCGTGCACCACCACGCCTGGCTCTAAATTTTTTTTTCTTAAAAGTATGATTGTCAGGGCTTGAGAGATTGCTCAGTGGTTAAGGTACTTTCCTGCAAAGCCTAACAACCTGGGTTCTATTCCAAGTACCCATGTAAAGCCAGATGCACAAAGTGACACATGCATCTGGAGTTCGTTTGCATTGGCAGAAGGCCCTGGCATACCCATCCTCCTTCTCTTTCTCTCTCAAGTAAACATGTAAGATTTTTTTTGTTGTTGTTTTTTGCTTTGGTTTTTCAAGGTAGGGTCTCATTCTAGCCCAGAATGATCAGGAATTCACTATGTAGTCTCAGAGTAGTCTTGAACTCATGGGAATCCACCTACCTCTGCCTCCCAAGTGCTGGGACTAATGGTGTGAGCCACCACACCCAGCTATTTATTATTTTTTGTTTGTTTTGTTTTTGAGATAGGTTCTCACTTAGTCCAGGCTGACCTGGAGTTCACCATGTAGTCTCAGGGTGGCCTCAAACTCATGGCGATCCCCTTACCTCTGCCTCCCCAAGTGCTGGGTTTAAAGGCGTGCACCACTGTACATTGTTCATCTTTCAGAGATTCAACTTAGAACTGCATCTGGGCTAATGTTTGCAAATCTCAGCTCAATGATGTATCAAGTGCTCTCTCAGCATCATGCTTGTGGGTGATGATGTCATACTCATCTAAAATTCCACCACAAATTTCATGTAGGTGTCTGAGAACAAATGTTTCTGGAGGGAGGATTCAGATTAAACAGTGAAAAAGCTGGGCGTAGTCACGCATGCCTTTAATCCCAGCACTGGGGAGGCAGAGGTAGGAGGATTGCCGTGAGTTCAAGGCCACCCGGAGACTCCATAGTGAATTCCAGGTCAGCCTGGGTTAGAGTGAGACCCTACCTCGAAAAAACAAACAAACAAACAAACAGATTAAACAGTGAGAAAAGGGACTTTAAAGTCATTTAAGACATATTTAAAAAATTTAATTTATGTTTGGTCCTGAATGATTCTAGTATACTAAGTTGTGCTATAAATGGAAATGTATGTATAGCCAACAATAACAATAAAATAGTGAGCCAACTATGTAACACAGTAAATTCTCTTACATAAGCCCCTTAAAGTTCACAACTAGTTATACCAAGAAAAATTTCATCTAGGAGTGATTTCAAAGGCAGCATCTTCAGTTTCCATAAAAACAGCTCTTCCTGCCTCAGAAGGGGCATCAATAGGAGAACCAGACTCCTCTGGTTCCAAGTGCAGGGCTTGCTCCTCTGCATAGCTCACACTTTCACGGTCTTTCATTTGACTCTCCTGGGCCTCCAATTCCAAAGGTTTACCAGAGGCTGCTGCCGCAACTTCATCTTCATGCATAAAGCTACAAATCATGGTGGGTCTATAGGCGAAATCATTATCCTTCAGTTGCAGCCATTCTACTCCATCTGATGGAAGAGGAGAGAGAAGCAACAAAGAAACAACAAAATGAAGTTTTACTTAAGTATATTTCTATTAATGATCAGCAACAAATGCTGCCAAGGATGGAGAGAAAGAGGAGCCTTTATCCAGAGCAGCCACTGTGGAAGTCAGTGTGGAGGTTTGTGGTGTTTGATTCAGGTGTCCCCCATAAACTTCGGGATTCTGAATGCTAGTCTCCCCAGCTGACGGCAATTGGAAATGAAAACCTCCTGGAGGCGGTGTATTATTGGGGGGCGGGCTTATGAGTGTTATAGCCAGTTTCCCCATGCCAGTGTTTGGCACACTCTCCTATTGCTGTTGTCCACCTGATGTTGGCGAGGGGGTGATGTCTACCCTCTGCTCATGTTGTTTTCCCTGCCATCATGAAACTTCCCCTAGAGTCTGTACGCCAAAATAAACCCTTTTTTTTTTTTTTCCCCCACAAGCTGCTCTTGGTCTGGTGACTTCTGCCAGCAAAGTGAACCTGACTATAACAAGGTTCTTCAAAAAGTTAAAAAATAGCCGGGCATGATGGTGCACACTTTAATCCCAGCACTTGGGAGGCTGAAGTAGGTGGATTGTTGAGTTCAAGGCCACCCTGAGACTATACAGTAAATTCCAGGTCAGTCTGGGCTAGAGCAAGACCCCACATTTAAAAAAAAAAAGAAAAGAAAAAAACTTAAAAATAGAAAAATGGGGGAAGGGGGCTGGAGAGTTCAGCAGTTATAGTTACGCACATGCCTACAAAACCTAATGACCTGGGTTCAATTCCCCAGCACCCATGTAAAGCCAGATGCACAAAGTGGCTCATGTATCTGGAGTTTGTTTGCAGTGACTAGAGGCCCTGGCACACCATTCACTCTCATTCATATTCATATTCATTTTCTCTCTCTCTCTCTCTCTCTCTCTCTCTCTCAGGAGAGCAGAAGTAGGAAGATTGCTGTGACATTGAGGCCAGCCTGAGACTACATAGTGAATTCCGACCAGGTCAGCCTGGGCCACAGTGAGATCCTACCTCAAAAACAAATTATGACATTTGTAGGAAAACTGATGTAACTAGAGACCATTATCCTAAGTGACATAAGCCAGACTCAGAAAGACAAACACATCCCAGCCCAAGATCAGCCATTTGCAAAGATGAAGTGAACAAACCTATGTTTTCCTCTCCTTCCTTCTTTTCTGTCAGCAGAGTTCTGGTCATGCTAAGTTTCTTCATGGTATGGCACTTGTATTTCAGCATTGTTTTATCAGTGCCCTCAGCATCCACTAGGACATAAAATGAGCATTAGTATTACATTGCTTGGTGCTCAAATAAACGATAATGCTAAGCCATGTAACTCCAGCTTGGGAAGTCAGGCTAAACTACTTGCTATCAGAATAGCACTGCAGATTCAAAGCATCATGTAGCCTTCCCTTGTCAAATGCAGAGAAATGGCAGACAACATATTCCCTTGAAAGTACACCAGGACTCAAAACAGCAAGCATCTCCAAGCAACAGAAACACTGAACAAACTTGACAAAACAGGGACATCTGAAATAAATAGGCAGTCAGCACATGAAGTGCCTAAGATTAATATTTATTAAATATGGTATATTTGAACCCTGGTATAGTGGTGTTTGCCTCTAATCTCAGAACTTGGGAGTCTGAGGCAGGAGGAGTTCAAAGCCAGCCTGAGCTACATAGTAGCCTGTCTCAAAGAAAACAAAAACAGCCGGGCATGGTGGTGCATACTTTAATCCCAGCACTCAGGAGGCTGAGGTAAGAGGATCATCGTGAGTTCCAGGCCACCCTGAGACTACATAGTGAATTCCAGGTCAGAGTTGAAGGATTCAGGAAGCCATAATAAGCCTCAGAATCATCAACAGACCTAAGTTTCTGCTTCCCAGCAAGGTCAGTTTCCTGATAAGGGGGAATAGACTGTCTGCACCATGCGTTCCTGTGGTCATAGATAAGTTTGCTTAAAATAAGTTTGTTTAAAGTTCCTCAAATACACATAGCCAATTACAATAAAGTTTACCTAATCTGCTTGGAATCCCCCTAGCCCCCTGCCCACCAGTATCCTAAGCCTATCAGAAAAATACAAGTGCAGTTACTGCTTAAATCAACCAATCATGTAACCATTCCCCTACTTCTCCCTACTTCTTTGTTCAAATCCCTATAAAAAAAAACCTGCCCCCCTGCTGCTCAGGGCTCTTGTACGGATCTACTGCCCACTGCGTTGGTGAAGTCAAGAGTCCGAGGTTAAGCCCAAAATAAAGCTCTTTGCTGTTGCATCCGTGTCAGACTCTCGGTGGTCTTTGGGGACTCTGCAATCTGGGTATAACAGAGTGAGACCCTATTTCACCCCCCCCCGAAAAAAAAGAAAAAGAAAAAACAAAACCCCACTAAGGGCTGGGGAGATGACTCAGTGGGCAAAGCCAGATGCACAAAATGACGTCTGGAGTTCATTTGAGTAGTAAGAGGCCCCAACACACTCATTCTCTGCGTCTCAAATGAATAAAAAATACAAACAGAATGTAAGGACGAGAGAGATGACTCAGTAGTTAAGGTGTTTGCCTGCAAAGCCTACAAACCAGAGTTGGATTCTCCAGTACCCACATAAAGGCAAATGCACAAGGTGGTGCATGCGTCTGGGGTTTGTATGCAGTGGGCTGGAGGCCCTGGGGTGCCCATTCTCTCTAATTGCCTCCTTCTCTCAAATAAATAAATAATAATAATAAATTTTTTAAAATAAGTCAGGCGTGGTGGCGCATGCCATTGATACCAGCACTTGGGAAGCAGAGGTAGGAGGAGTGCTGTGAGTTCAAGGCACAGTGAATTCCAGGTCAGCCTGAGCTACAGCAAGACCTCACCTCAAAAAAAACCAAAATAAGAAGCCAGGAGTGGCAATGCACACCCCACCAACACTAAAATAAACAGTATGCTTCAAATAGTTCATAGAAAAAAAGTTGAGCTGGCATAGCAATTACTTACCATGTTCAACATGTTCTTCAAATATAACAGAGGTCCCAAGAGTATCTACAGAAAAATATGAAGGCAAATTATAAAAGATAATGGAGCAAATTCCCCAAAAAGCATATTTAAAAGTTTCATACTTGATATCCTACCTTCATATTCCCCAGCAAAGACATAGCTGTCCACTTGCAGAATGGGCCTCTCAGTGTCAATTCCCTACAGCAGATTAAAGGGTCATTAAAAATCATTATGACAGCCGGGCGTGGTGGCACACACCTTTAATCCCAGCACTCGGGAGGCAGAGGTAGGAGGATTGCCATGAGTTTGAGGCTACCCTAAGACTCCATAGTGAATTCCAGGTCAGCCTGGGCTAGAGTGAGACCCTACCTCGAAAAACTAAAAAAAAAAAAAAAAATCATTATGAATGCCGGGCGTGATGGCACACACCTTTAATTCCAGCACTCGAGAGGCAGAGGTAGGAGGATCGCCATGAGTTCGAGGCCACCTGAGACTACATAGTGAATTCCAGGTCAGCCTGGGTTAGAGCAGAGACCCTTGAAAAAACACATGCACAAAAACAAGCAAACAAAACGGGGGGGAGGGGGGGGACAGAAAAACAAGGTCCAGCTAGGAATGTAGCCCAGTGCTGCCATATTACAGAGGAGATCCTGGGTTCAATCCCAAGCAATGCATGCCCCAAGAAGTAATCATGATGACTAGATATTAGTCAACAGCAACATGTCTCTGAAACTGTTTTTGAGAAAGAACAGAGAACTCATGGGGACAAAAGAGGGAATCGTGAGCCCTAATCCATAATCCTGGTACACACTGACAATACACAGAGAATGTCTTCCCTCCATTATCAACAATTATTGAACTCTACCTCTCCTTTATTCTTTTTATTTTTAACCATTTTATCTATTTATTTATTAGATATGGGGGGTGAATGGGCACACCAAGGCCTCTAGCCACTGCAAACAAACTCCAGAGGCATATACCACAATGTGCATTTGGCTAATGTGGGACCTGGAGAATAGAACCTGGGTCCTTAGGCTTTGCAGGCAAGTGCCTTAATTGCTAAGCCATCTCTCCAGCCCTATTCTTTTTATTTTAAGTTATTTTATTTATTACAGAGACAGAGAGGGACATACACACAGAATGGATGCACCAGGGCTCCCAGCTGCTGCAAACCAACTCCAGATGTATACTCCACCTTGTGCACCTGGCTAACGTCGGTCCTGGGGAATTGAACCTGACTCCTTTGGCTTTCCAGACAAGTGCCTTAACTGCTAAACCATCCCTCCAGCCCTTTTTTTGTTTGTTTGTTTTGTTTTTTTGTTTTTCGAGGTAGGGTCTCACTCTACCCCAGGCTGACCTGGAATTCACTCTGTAGTCTCAGGGTGGCCTTGAACTCACAGTGATCCTCCTACCTCTGCCTCCTGAGTGCTGGGATTAAAGGCGTGTGCCTCCACGCCCGGCCCTCCTTTATTCTTATTAGAGGGAGGAAACTAGCTAGATACAAGGTGGCACCATGAGGTCTCCAAAAACAAAAAATAGCTAAAGGAAAAATAACTCTCAAGACTAAGGAAAAGAGCTCTCTGTATACAGGCATGTCACCATTCATTCTTGTTCTAACTTTAGAAAAATCTACCATCTCCCAATTCCAGAGGACTCACCAAAATCTTGCATTTGTTTTCACATTTTGAGAGAAAATCCGAATCGATAATTCCCGACAGTTCCACCAGAACAAACTGCTCCTGGGGGAAGTCAGAAGAGTTAACATGCTACACGGCCAGATTTGCATTAAACAGGAAAGTGAAGCCCGCCAACGCAGGATGGCACCCTTGTGGACACTGGGTGTTTCCAACCAGAGACAGAAGCCGGACCTGCGGACCCTCCCAGGCCATGTCTGCTCTCTGCACGGGTGACCAGGACGGAGCGCAGAAGTCCGCGGCTTCCCGCGCCGCGGGGCCAGAGCCTGGGAGCTGCCCGAACTTCCACCGCGGCCCACGCCATCACCGCCCGCTGTGCGGGCCTCGGACGGGCTCTTACTACCTCCTCCTCCTCGTCGTCGTCTTCGTCGTCGTCCTCCTCCTCCTCCTCGTCCTCCTGTTCCTCCTCCTCCTCCTCCTGTTCCTCCTCCTCCTCTTCGTCCTCCTCCACTTCGTCCTCCCAGCTGGGCTCCTCGGCCGCCGCCATGGCTCCCGCGAGCGTCCTCGGAGCCTCCGTCAATGACCACGCCTTCCAGGGCCGCCATCTTGAGTGCGGGCAGCAGCGCCAGGCGCTCTGGCCCTTCTCTGGGCATGACGCAAAATGCTCTTGCCAGAACCCAAGATGGCGACCTGTCATGCCCGGGGCGGGTAATTTGCGCGCAGGCCTCACACAGGCTGGGTTTGGAAATTCAGAATCCTAGAGGCCCTGTCGTGCTTATTCATTCATTCTCTCTCTCTCGCTCGCTCTCATAAATAAAGACCGGGATGCAAATTCAGAATCCTTTTGTTTTGTTTTGTTTGAGGTAGGGTTTCAGTCTAGTACAGGCTGACCTGGAATTCACTATGTAGTCTGAGTGGCCTCGAACTAATGGCGATCCTCCTACTTCTGCCTCCCAAACGCTGAAATTAAAGGCCTGCACCACCACTCCCGGTTTAGAATCTTTTAAAAAAAAAAAAAAACTATTTTGTTATTTTACTTAGGAGAGAGAGAAATAGGTAGGTTGGTAGGTAGATAGACTAGATAGATAGATAGATAGATGGATAGAGTAAGGGAAGTGTAAGAGAAAAGCAAAACAGATAGACTGTTTATTAGAGAAAACAGCCAGGGGCTCAGCTTTCCCACAGGATGAAGCCTGTAGGGTATAAGCTTATAAGGAGGATCCTAAGAAAAACAGACTGGACAGATGCAGTTGATAAGAAAATTGTAGCTACTAGTGTCCTTGTTCAGAATAGGCTTCTTCACTCAGGAACGTCTAAGGGAGGATACTCAGATGGTCTCTGGTCCTTCAAGGCTATCTAGGCTAAGGGGAGTACATCAATCAGGGAAGGATACCACTCTTCAGTTCCCTTTAGTTTTCAGGGAAGGCTATTTGCAGACAGGTGCCTTAATCGCCAAGCATTTCTCCAGCCCTCTTTTAAAAAAATTATATATATATATAGGCATGGTGGCACACGTCTTTTTTTTAATATATATATTTTTTATTGACAACTTCTATACTTCTATACTTACAACAACAAACCATGGCATTTCCCTCCCCTCCCCTCTCCTCCCCCACTTTCTCCTTCATAACTCTGCTCTCTGTCATATCCCCTCCCTCTCTCCATTAGTCTCTCTTTTAATTTGATGTCATCAACTTTTTCTCCTGTTATGAGGGTCTACTAGGCACTGCGAGGTCTTGGATATCAAAGCTAAATTCTGTCCAGCCAGTTGCATTCTAAGGAGTGGTACCCTTCCTTTGGCTCTTACATTCTTTCTGCAATGGACCCTGAGCCTTGGAAGGTATGAAATGTTTCAGTGCTGGACACTCCTCCATCCCTTCTTCTCAGCACTATGTTGCCTTTTGGGTCATCCCAGTGGTCATCACCATCTGAAAAGAGAAGCTTCTCTAAACCAGAAGTGAGAGTAGCATTAATATATGAGTATGAACATTAAGTGTAGTGATTTCAGGGCAATTTGGTGAGAGTAATATATACATTTATCCAGACAAGAGCAGGCTCTATACTCCTAAGGCTCATGACTTCCCCTGCCATAGGCTTTTGATTAGGTTTTCAGTACCAAGCACGTATTGCCTCCCATAGAGTGGGCGTTCAGTCCAATTAGAGAACAGTTGGTTTCCACCAAAGCAAACGTGCCACTATTGCACTCATTCAGTCATTTGGCCTGTCTGGCCAAACTTGATGTTTCCAGTGTCCACTGTTTTCAGCACTGATGACTTCTGTTTCCCATAAGACTGCATACAATGCAGCTTTTTCCAGCTTTCAGTTGGCTGGGCTACAGAGAGAAGGTATTCTGCTCAGCACTATCCCTGGCCAAAGACTCACTGGAAGGTATCCCATCCCAGGCACTGAAAATTATCTAGTAACAATCTATGACTTCTGGAGGTGCTATTATCCAAAAAAGTAGGTTTTCATATGTCTTATTCAGAATATCTTGAATTTTGATTGACCCTCCCCTTGCCCTTCTTTTATGCAATCTCTTCCCCTGACCTCGCTTAGGCCTTTCCCCTCCCTGTAATCCATTCTTCTACTTACATATATACAATACCATCCTCTTAAGACCTTACCTCTCCTCCCTCCCTTATAGCCTTTTTCTAGCTTATGGGCCTCTGCTACTGATTTTTGGCTCCAGACCACACACAAGTCTATACATTTGTAGCTAGGACCCACATATAAGAGAACATGCTCTCTCTCATATGTGGATCCTAGCTACAGATGACTGGACTTCTGTGTGAATAGGAAGAAAACTCAGTAGCAAAGACCAGTAACCTAGAAAAGAGATATTAAGGGAAGAGAAAGGAAGGGAGGGGGTACTTAGTAGGATGGTATTGTATATATGTAAGTAGAAGAATAGATTAATGGGGTGAAGAGGCCCAAGTGAGGTCAGGGGAAGAGATTGAGTAAAGGAAAGGTGGAGGGAGGGCTAATCAAAATCTAAGAGGATATAAATAAATCATATGGAAACCTACTTTTTTGGACAATGGAACACTCAGGAGCCATAGATTGTTGCTAGAAAATTTTCAGTGCCAGGGATGGGATACCTTCCAGTGAGTTGTTGGCCAGGGAGGTCCCTGATACTCCCAAAACATTATAGGCCATTGCCGAGGCCCTTGGTTTCCCACCAAGAATAGATGGTAAGACCCTATTGCTGAAGACTCCACATACTTGGACTGCAAGGCCACTGAGAAATCCTGCTGGAACTGAGCTGATAACCTCCTCCATGTAGATCAGCTGTCAGAAAGCTGGAAGAAGCCATTCTGCATGCAGTTCAATGGGAGAGAGAGAAATCACCAGTGAAGATACTCAACAGTGGACACTGCAAGCCTTATATTTGGACAGCCAGGCCAAATGAACCAATGGGTGCAATAGTGGCATGTCTGTCATGGTGGAAACCAACTGCCCTCTAATTGGACTGGAGGCCCACTCCATGGGAGGGAATACATCCCTGATACTGAAAACCTACAACAAGGGTAGTCATGAGCCCTAGGGGTGTAACATCTGCTGATGTCTGGCTGAATGTATGTGCTGTGCTCACCAAACTGCCCAGTAAACACTTCTCTTAATGTTTGTACCCTTATATTAATGCTACTCTCACTTTTGGTTAGAGCTTCTCTTTTCAGATGGCGTTGACCTTGGGATGACTCAGAAGGCACCATAGTGCTGAGAAGTGACAGAGGAGTGCTCAGCACTGAAATATCTCTATCACATCTTCCAAGGATCAGAGTCTGTCGCTGAAGAGGTTGGCGGAAAGAATGTAAGAGCCAAAGGAAGGGTAGGACTCCTTACAACATGCTCTCCCCAGACACAAAATGGCCTGGATATCCATGACCTCACAGGGCCTGACACTACCTACATAAGACCATCATAATAGGAGGAAAAGATCATGACATCAAAATAAAAGAGAGGGCTGGAGAGATGGCTTAGTGGTTAAGCGCTTGCCTGTGAAGCCTAAGGACCCCGGTTCAAGGCTTGATTCTCCAGGACCCACGTTAGCCAGATGCACAAGGGGGCGCATGCGTCTGGAGTTCATTTGCAGTGGCTGGAAGCCCTGGCATGCCCATTCTCTCTCTTTCTCTCTATCTGCCTCTTCCTCTCTCTGTCACTCTCAAATAAATAAATAAAAACGAACAAAAAAATTTTAAAAAATAAAATAAAATAAAAAATAAAAGAGAGACTGACTGAGAGGGGGCGGAGATATGATGGAGAATGGAGTTTCAAAGGGGAAAGTGGGGGGGGCATTACCATGGGATATTTTTTTATAATCATGGGAGTTGTTAATAAAAAAAATTGAAAAGGAAAAAAAAAGAGAGAGAGAGAGACAACATGTGATGTTTGGCTTTCTGGGCCTGAGTTACCTCACTTAGTATAATCCTTTCCAGATCTATCCATTTCCCTGCAAATTTCATAATTTCATTTTTCTTTACTGCTGAATAGAACTCCATTGTGTATAAGTACCACACCTTTATTATCCATTCATCTGTGGATGGACATCTAGGCTGGTTCCATTTCCTAGCTATTGTGAACAGAGCAGCAAGAAACATGGTTGTGCAAGTATCTCTAAGGTAGTGAGAAGAGTCATTAGGATATATGCCTAGGAGTGCTATAGCTGGATCATATAACAAATCTATTTTTAGCTGTCTCAAGAACCTCCACACTGATTTCCACAACGGCTATACCAGATTACATTCCCACCAACCAATAGTGCAGAAGGGTTCCTCTTTTACCACATCCTCACCAACATTTATTGTCATTTGTTTTCTTGATGGCAGCCATTCTGAGGGGAGAGAGATGAAATCTCAAGGTAGTTTAATTTGCATTTCCCTGATGACTAAGGATGTAGAACACTTTTTAGATATTTATATGCCATCTATATTTCTCCTGATGAGAACTCTCTATTTAGTTCCTTAGCTCATTTTGTTTTCTTTTCAAAATTTTTTTATTAACAGCTTCCATGATTATAAAAAAATATCCCATGGTAATGCCCTCCCTCCCCCCACTTTCCCTTTTGAAACTCCATTCTCTGTCATATTCCCTCCCTCTCTGAATCAGTCTCTCTTTTATTTTGATGTCATGATCTTTTCCTCCTATTATGATGGTCTTAAGTAGGTAGTATCAGGCACTGTGAGGTCATGGATATCCAGGCCATTTTGTGTCTGGGGGAAGCACGTTGTAAGGAGTCCTACCCTTCCTTTGGCTCCTACATTCTTTCTGCCACGTCTTCCACAATAGACCTGAAGCCTTTGAAGGTATGATAGAGATATTGCAGTGTTGAGCACTCCTGTCACTTCTGTCCAGCCCCATGATGCCTTCTGAGTCATCCCAAGGTCACTGCCATCTGAAAAGAGAAGATTCTCTACCAAAAATGAGAGCAGCATTAATATAAGGGTACAAACATTAAGAGAAGTGCTTACTGGGCAGTTTGATAAGCATAGTATATACATTTAGCCAGTCAGCAGATGTTACACCCCTAGGGCTCATGACTACCCCTATTTTAAGTTTTCAGTATCAGGGATGTGTTCCCTCCCATGGAGTGGGCCTCCAGTCCAATTAGAGGGCAGTTGGTTTCCACCATAACAGACATACCACTCTTGCACGCATTGGTTCATTTGGCATGGCTGTCCAAATATAAGGCTTGCAGTGTCCACTGTTGAGTATCTTCACTGGTGATTTCTCTCTCTCCCATTGAACTGCATGCAGAATGGCTTCTTCCAGCTTTCTGACAGCTGATCTACATGGAGGAGGCTATCAGCTCAGTTCCAGCAGGATTTCTCAGTGGCCTTGCAGTCCAAGTATGTGGAGTCTTCAGCAATAGGGTCTTACCATCTATTCTTGGTGGGAAGCCAAGGGCCTTGGCAATGGCCTATAATGTTTTGGGGGCATCAGGGACCTCCCTGGCCAACAACTCGCTGGAAGGTATCCCATCCCTGGCATTGAAAATTTTCTAGCAACAATCTATGGCTCCTGAGTGTTCCATTGTCCAAAAAAGTAGGTTTCCATATGATTTATTTATATCCTCTTAGATTTTGATTAGCCCTCTCTCTACCTTTCCTTTACTCAATCTCTTCCCCTGACCTCACTTGGGCCTTTTCACCCCATTAATCTATTCTTCTACTTACATATATACAATACCATCCTACTAAGTACCCCCTCCCTTCCTTTCTCTTCCTTTTATATCTCTTTTCTAGCTTACTGGCCATTGATATTGAGTTTTCTTCCTACTTACACAGAAGTCCAGTCATCTGTAGCTAGGATCGATCCACATATGAGAGAAAATGTGACGTTTGGCTTTCTGGGCCTGGGTTAACTCACTTAGTATAATCCTTTCCAGATCCATCCATTTTCCTGCAAATTTCATAATTTCATTTTAATCTCAGCACTTGGGAGGCAGAGGTAGGAGGATCACCATGAGTTTGAGGCCACCCTGAGATTACATAGTGAATAGGTCAGCCTGGGCTACAGCGAGATCCTACCTCGAAAAAACAAAAATAGCCAGGGGTAGTGGCCCACACCTTTAATCCCAACACTTGGGAGGCAGAGGTAGGAGGATTACTGTGAGTTTGAAGCCCCCCTGAGACTACACAGTGAATTCCAGGTTATCCTAGGCTAAAGTGAGGCTTTACCTTCAAAAACCAAAACAAACAAACAAACAAAAAAGAGCCATGTATGAGACAAAGTATGTTGACACAGTTGGAGCTACAGGTGGAGGGAGAGCTCTCTGTAATTTTGTGGAGAAAAAGGACAATTAACTTTAAGCTTGGTAAATAAAAGAAATCAGGCAGGGCGTGGTGGCGCATGCCTTTAATCCCAGCACTAGGGAGGCAGAGGTAGGAGGATTGTCGAGAGTTCGAGGCCACCTTGAGACTACATAGTTAATTCCAGGTCAACCTGGACCAGAATGAGACCCTACCCTGAAAAACTGAAAAAAATTTAAAAAATAAAATAAAATAAAATAAAAAAGGAATCAGGAGACAACATCCAAAGTACATCTGACAACTCTCAGTGTGGTGTTGGGCTCAATATCAAAAACTTGCCACTAGGAGGAGACAAATAAATTTAAAATTGTCTAATCTGCTCTTTCTCTAGAACTAAATTCAGACAAGCTTCTATGAGAAATACATATAGTAGCAGAATTCTAGTAAAAGAGCCTTTAGTATTACCACCTTGTTTTAGAAATGAACATTTTGCACTTACATAATAGTTTATATTGGAGAACACTGAAGTCTTTTTGAGATCTATATCTTATTTTGTTTTGGATCTGAAAATGAAAGGGTGGGTTGGGGATAGAGCTCAGTGATGGAGCACTTGCGGAGCATGTGCAAGAGCCTGTTTAATCTAGCTGGACGTGGTGGCGCACGCCTTTAATCCCAGCACTCGGGAGGTCAGAGGTAGGAGCATCACCAGGAGTTCCAGACCACCCTGAGACTACATAGTTAATCCCAGGTCAGCCTGGGTCAGAGCGAGACCCTACCTAGAAAAAAATAAATAAATAAATAAATAAATAAATAAATAAATAAATGCCTCTGTTTAATCTCCAGTAAGAGACAGAGTCAGGGAGAGGAGATGAGGGCTGTGAGGAGGAGAGGAAGAGAGCAGGTGAGAAGAGAGAGGAGAGGAGGAAAGAAGGAAAACTCAAAAACTCAAGTGCAACGCTACCCCAGTAGTTCCTCCGACTTCAGCTGCACAGGCATGAGCTGAAGGGCTCTCTAGACAACAGATTTTCAAGCCCTTCCCGCAGCTTCTGAGCCAGCAGAGATGGTAAAGGATGGACAGTGCATTTTGGCAGCGGTGAAATAAAATGGCCCGTAGAAAAATGAAGTTAGGCTGCCGGGGGACATGGCTCAGAGGTTAAAGGTGTTTGCTTGCCAAGTATAGAGTACATTTGCAATGCCAAGAGACCCTAGAATGCCCATTGTCTCTCCCAAGTAAGTAAATAAAAATATTATTTTTAGCCGGGCGTGGTGGCACATGTCTTTAATCCCAGCACTTGGGAGGCAGAGGTAGGAGGATCGCCATGAGTTCAAGGCCACCCTGAGACTACATAGTGAATTCCAGGTCAGCCTGGACTAGAGTGAAACCCTACCTCGAAAAACAAAAAAAAAAGAAAACAAATTATTTTTCAGGGCTGGTGAAATGGCTTAGCGGTTAAGGCATTTGCCTGCGAAGCCTAAGGACCCTGGTTTGATTCCCCAGGACCCACATAACCCAGATGCACAAGGGGACACATGCATCTGGAGTTTGTTTGCAGTGACTAAAGACCCTGGTGCACCCATCCTCTCTCTCTCTCTCTCTCTCTGCCTCTCTCTCAAAAAAGTAAATAAAAGCTGGGCGTGGTGGTGCATGCCTTTATTCCCAGCACTTGGGAGGCAGAGGTAGGAGGATTGCCATGAGTTCGAGGCCACCCTGAGACTCCATAGTGAATTCTAGGTCAGCCTGGGCTAGAGTGAGACCATATCTCAAAAAAAAAAAAAAGAAAAGAAAAAGAAAAGAAAAGAAGGCTGGAGAGACGGTTTAGCAGTTAAGGTACTTGCCTGTGAAGCCTAAGAACTCATGTTTGAATCTCCAGGTCCCACATAGCCAGATGCACAGTGATGCAAGCGCACAATGTCACACATGCACGCAAGGGGGTGCATGCATCTGGAGTTCATTTGCAGTGGCTGAAGGCACTGACATGAATATTCTCTCTTTCTTTCTCTCTCTGCCTCTTTCTCTCTCTCTCTCAAAATAAATAACAAAAAAAAAATTAAAGGGAGAGAGAGAGATGTGTATAAGACCCTACCTCAAAAAAAATTTTTTTTTGGTCTTTAGATGTAGGGTCTCGCTCTAGCCCAGGCTGACCTGAAATTAATCTCAGGCTAGCCTTGAACATATAGCAATCCTCCTACCTCAGCCTCACAAGTGCTGGAATTAAAGGCATGTGCCACCACGCCCAGCTTTAAATACCTTTTTAAAGTAAGGCTATTGAAGCAGTTCAGAATTAAACAGAAAAAAATTATTAATTTTCTTAAAAAAATTTAAAAAGAATGAAACACACGCCTTTAATCTCAGCACTCAGGAGGCACAGGTAGGAGGACTGATGTGAGTGAGGCTAGTTTAGAGCTGCACAGTGAGTTCTAGGTCAGCCTGGGATAGAGTGAGATCTTGCCTCAAAGAAAACAAAACAGGAGGACTGGAGAGGTGGCTTAGCAGTTAAAGTGCTTGCCTGTGAAGCCATAGGACCCAGGCTTGATTCCCCAGTACCCACGTAAACCAGATGCACATGGTGGCGTATGCATCTGGAGTTCATTTGCAGTGGCTAGAGGCCCTGGCATACATCAGTCATTCTCTTTCTCTCATATAAATAAAATAAAATAAAATACTTTTTTAAAAGAGAGGGCTGGGATATATATAGCTCAATGGTAGAATAATTGCCAAGTACGTGCAAGGTTCCAGATTCAATCTCTAGCACAATAAAAACAGTCTACATTACTAGAATAAGAGTGGAAACCTAGTTAAACATTTTATTTGTTTGTTTGGCTTTGATTGTTTTGATGCAGGGTGTCACTTTATTCTAGACCTACCTGGAACTTCCTTTAGCCCAGGCTGGCCTTGAACTCACAGTAATCCTCCTGCCTCATTCTCATTAAGTGCTGGAACTAAAGGCTTATGCTACCATGCCCAGCTTGGTTAAACATTTTATTTTTCATTTTTTGAGGCAGGGTCTCACTCTAGGCCAGGCTGACATGGAACTCATTCTGTAGTCCCAGGCTGGCCCCAAAAATCACATTTTTAAGACATTTTTTTTCAGAAAGGATCTCATGTAGCTGGGCACTGTGGCACATGCCTTTAATCCAGCACTTGGTAGACAGAGGTAGGAAAATCAAGGCTAGCCTGGGACTACACAGTGAGTTCCAGGTCAGCCTAGGCTAGAGTGAAACCATATCTCAAAAAAAAAAAAAAAAAAAGAAAGAAAGAAAAAAAGAAAAGAAAAGAAAAGAAAAGAAGGCTGGAGAGAGGTTTAGCAGTTAAGGTACTTGCCTGTGAAGCCTAAGAACTCATGTTTGAACCTCCAGGTCCCACATAGCCAGATGCACAGTGATGCAAGCACGCAATGTCGCACATGCACGCAAGGGGGTGCATGCATCTGGAGTTCATTTGCAGTGGCTGAAGGCACTGGCATGAATATTCTTGCTTTCTTTCTCTCTCTGCCTCTTTCTCTCTCTCTCAAAATAAATAACAACAACAAAAAAAATTAAAGGGAGAGAGAGAGATGTGTATAAGACCCTACCTCAAAAAAAAATTTTTTTTTTGGTCTTTAGATGTAGGGTCTCACTCTAGCCCAGGCTGACCTGAAATTAATCTCAGGCTAGCCTTGAACATATAGCAATCCTACCTCAGCCTCACAAGTGCTGGAATTAAAGGCATGTGCCACCACGCCCAGCTTTAAATACCTTTTTAAAGTAAGGCTATTGAGGCAGTTCAGAATTAAATAGAAAAAAAATATTAATTTTCTTAAAAAATTTTAAAAAGAATGAAACACATGCCTTTAATCTCAGCACTCAGGAGGCACAGGTAGGAGGACTGATGTGAGTGAGGCTAGTTTAGAGCTGCACAGTGAGTTCTAGGTCAGCCTGGGATAGAGTGAGATCTTGCCTCAAAGAAAACAAAACAGGAGGACTGGAGAGGTGGCTTAGCAGTTAAAGTGCTTGCCTGTGAAGCCATAGGACCCAGGCTTGATTCCCCAGTACCCACGTAAACCAGATGCACATGGTGGCGTATGCATCTGGAGTTCATTTGCAGTGGCTAGAGGCCCTGGCATACATCAGTCATTCTCTTTCTCTCATATAAATAAAATAAAATAAAATACTTTTTTTAAAGAGAGGGCTGGGATATATATAGCTCAATGGTAGAATAATTGCCAAGTACGTGCAAGGTTCCAGATTCAACCTCTAGAACAATAAAAACAGTCTACATTACTAGAATAAGAGTGGAAACCTAGTTAAACATTTTATTTGTTCGTTTGGCTTTGAGTTTTTTGATGCAGGGTGTCACTTTATTCTAGACTGACCTGGAACTTCCTTTAGCCCAGGCTGGCCTTGAACTCACAATAATCCTCTTGCCTCATTCTCATTAAGTGCTGGGACTAAAGGCCTATGCTACCATGCCCAGCTTGGTTAAACATTTTATTTTTCATTTTTTGAGGCAGGGTCTCACTCTAGGCCAGGCTGACATGGAACTCATTCTGTAGTCCCAGGCTGACCCCAAAATCACATTTTTAAAACTTTTTTTTTCAGAAAGGATCTCATGTAGCTCAGCACTGTGGCACATGCCTTTAATCCAGCACTTGGTAGACAGAGGTAGGAAAATCAAGGCTAGCCTGGGACTACACAGTGAGTTCCAGGTCAGCCTAGGCTAGAGTGAAATCTTACCTTGGGGGAAAAAAAGAAGAGCTGGAGAGATTGCTTAGTGGTTAAGGCACTTGCTTGCAAAGCCTAAGGACCCAGGTTCTATTCCCCAGTACCCATTGAAGCCAGATGCATATGGTGACACATGTGTCTGGAGTTTGTTTGCAATGGTTGGAGGCCCTGGAACACCCAATCTCTCTCTCTTTCCCTCCTTTTTTTCCTCCGTCCCTCTTTCCCTCTTTCCCTCCTTCCCTCCTTCTCTCACTCTCTCTCCTTACAAATAAATAAAAATTTTAAAATGTGGCCGGGTGTGGTGGGGCTCAATTTTAACCCCAGCACTCTGGAGGCAGTGGTAGGAAGATCGCCATGAGTTCGAGGCCACCCTGAGACTACATAGTGAATTACAGGTCAGCCTGGGCTAGACTGAGACCCTCCTTTAAAAAAAACAAAAACAAAACTGGAGCTGGAGCTAGAGAGATGGTTCAGCAGTTAAAGATGCAAAGCCTGAGAGCTCAGGTTCAATTCCCCAATACCCACATAAAGCCAGATGCACAAAGTGACACATGCATCTGGTGTTTGTGTGCAGTGGCAAGAGTCCCTGGTGTGCTCATACTCTCTCTCCCTTTGTCCCTTCTCGCAACTAAATAAATACAATTTTTTTTTTTAAAGAAAGAGTAGAGGGCTATCAGTGAGACAGACAATTTGGCAGCTGTGTGCACTAAGTGGCTCAGAACAGGAAGCTGTTCTGAAGATAGATAAGCCTGGGAGATGAGACCCTGGATAATAAAGAAAAGAAAGGTTGTAAGACTTGGGTTACTGCCTAGATGAGGACGCCAGTGAGGGAAGGAAGTTGAGAAAAAAAAATCTCCAATTACGAGTTGAAGAGTCAGTTCAGGCTTATGGTATTGGAACATGAGGTAGCTTGCCCCAGTTGCTCTGTCCAAACATATAAAAGTAGGATTAACCAGACCAGGGATTCTCAAGGCTGGTTCCCAGGGTGCTGTATAAAGTGGTAGCTGGGATCTGGTTAAAAAAAAAAAAAAAAAAAAATGCAATTTTAGGGCTGGAGAAATTGCTTAGTGGTTAAAGCACTTGCCTGCAAAGCCTAAGGAGCCAGGTTTAATTCCCCAGTGCCCACATAAGCTAGATGCACAAGGCACATTTGTCTGGAGTTCATTTGTAGTGGCTGGAGGCTCTAGCATGCCCATTCTCTCTCTCTGCCTCTTTCTCTCTCTCTCTTACATAAATAAATATAAGCGAAATATTTTTTTAAAGCGGCAAATTTAGGGCTGGAGAGATGGCTTGTGGTTAAGGCACTTGCCTGCAAAGCCTAAGGACACATGTTCAACTCTCCAGATCCCACGTAAGCCAGACACACAAAGGTGAGGCAAGTGCAAGGTCACACATGCCCAGTAGGTGGCGCAAGCGTCTGGAGTTTGATTTCAGTGGCTAAAGCCCTGGCGCACCAATTCTGTCTCTAAAAATAAAATAAAATAAATACATTTTAAAAAATGCAAATTTAGCCAGCCTGTGGTGCTGCATGCCTTCGATCCCAGCACTCAGGAGGCAGAGGTAGGAGGATGGCTGTGAGTGTGAGGCCAGCCTGAGACTACAGAGTGAGTTCCAGGTCAACCTTGGCTAGACTGAGACCCTACCCCATAAAAACAAAAACAAAAAAACTCTGGAATGGCCCAACAATTTGTGCTCTAAGCTCTCCAAGACTTTCTGTTGCACATTTAAGTTTGAAAATTCAGCAAGGCCCTTCAGATTGTTTTTTCTCTTGTCAAGAATTTGAACTGGGCCATAGTGAATCAGTCAGAATGAGATTATGGGTAAACTGGAATTATGAGGTAGTCAGCTCACAGTCACAAATACAGAGGAATGGTGACGCACCATCATGGTGGGGAGTGCCACATGCTTGTAGCAGCCAAGAGTCACGCATAGACCCTCTCTGTCAGTGTGCATGGAATTCTACTTCAATGTGCACTTTCTCACCCAACCATATGGCTTTTCTTGGGTTTCTATGACAGTCTTAGCTGCCTCCTTTATTTTCATGTATAGCTTTACATTTTATGAGGTGGCCATAGCTGAGTGAACCAATATGAAAAAAATGATACAGTTCCAAAGTAGAAGTTTAAATTAATTTAAAAAATTATTTGTTTTGTTTTGTTTGTTTGAGGTAGGGTTTCACTCAAGCCCCAGCTGACCTGGAACTCACTCTGTAGTCTGGAACTCACAGCAAAGCTCCTACCTCTGCCTCTCTAAATTAAAGGCATGTACCACCATGCCTGGCTCAAGAATTAGTTGTTGTTTTTTAAAATATTTTATTTATTTATTTGAGAGCGAGAGAGAGAAAATGGGCATGCCAGGGGAATGTGCATGCCTAGGCCTCCAGCCACTACAAACTCCATATGCATGTGCCACCTTGTGCATCTGGCTTATGTGGGTACTGGGAAATCAAAACTGGGTCCTTAAGCTTTGTAAGAGCCTTAACTACTAAGCCACCCTTCCAGCCCCCAAATATTTCTTTAAAAAAGAAAAGATTTATTTATTAGAGACAGAGAGAAAGAGAGAATGGGCATGCCAGGGCTTTTGAAGTAGGGTTTCACTCTAGCTCAGGCTGACCTGGAATTCACTATGTAGTCTCAGGGTGGCCCCCAACTCATGACAATCCTCCTACCTCTGTCTCCTGAGTGCTGGGATTAAAGATGTGCACCACCACACCTGGCCCTGTTTTTTTTTTTTTTAATATTTATGTATTTGCGAGCAGAAGGAGACAGAGAAGAGAGAGAAAAATAGAGAGGAGAGAGAGAGAGAGAGAGAGAGAGGGAGAGAAGGGGTGTGCCAGGGTCTCTAGCCATTGCAAGTGAACTCCAGATGCATATACGACCTTGTACATCTAGTTTATGTGGATCCTGGGGAATCGAATCTGGGTCCTTTGAGTTTGCAGATAAACACCTTAACCACTAAGCAATCCCTTCATCCCAAGAATTAGGTTTTTTTTTTAAGAAAAAAAAAAAAAAAAAAGCCGGAGCCAGGCGTGGTGGCGCACCCTTTAATCCCAGCACTGGGGAGGCAGAGGTAGGAGGATCGCCATGAGTTCGAGGCCACCCTGAGACTACATAGTGAATTCCAGGTCAGCCTGAGCTAGAGTGAGACCCTACTTCAGGAAAAAATAAATAAATAAAAAGCTTTAAAAAATAATAAAGCTGGGCATGGTAGCATACACCTTTTAACCCTAACACTTGGGAGGCAGAGGTAGGAGGATCACCTTAATTTCAATAGTGAATTTCAGGTTAGCCTGGGCTAGAGTGAAACCCTACCTTGAAAACAAACAAACAAACAGACAGACAGACAAGGGTTAAGGCACTTGCCTGAGAAGCCAAAGGACCCAAGTTTGATTTACCAGAATCCAAAAAAGCTGTATGCACATGGTGGCACATGTGTTCAGAGTTTGTTTGCAGTGGCTAGAGGTCCTGGTGCACCCATTCTCATTCTCTGTCTCTCTCTATATATAATATATAAAAATTAAGGCACTTGCCTGCAAAGCCAAAGGACCCAGGTTAAATTTCCCAGGACCCACATAAGCCAGATGTGCAAGGTGATGCATGCATCTGGAGTTCATAGCAGTGGCTGGAGGCCCTGGCCTGCCCATTCTCTCTATCTGCCTCTCTCTCTGTCAAATAAATAATAAATAAATTAAAAAAGATTTTAAAGCTGGACATGGTGGTGCACGCCTTTAATCCCAGCACTAGGGAGGCAGAGGTAGGAGGATCCTTGTTGGAGGCCACCTTGAGACTACATAGTGAATTACAAGTTAGCCTCTGGAAAACAAAACAAAACAAAAACTATTTTTCTTTCTCCTTCCTTCCTTTCTTTCTTTTCTTTTCATTTCTTTTTCTTTTTCTTTTTTTTCTTTCTTTTTTTTTTTTTTTTTTTTTTGGTTTTATGAGGTAGGGTCTCATTCTAGCTCAGGCTGACCTGGAATTCACTATGTAGTCTCAGGGTGGCCTCGAACTCATCCTCCCACTTCTGCCTCCTGAGTGCTGGGATTAAAGGTCCACGCCACCACGCCCAGCTTTTGTTTTAATATTTTTATTTATTTATTTGCAAGCAGAGAGAGAGACAGAAAGACGAGAGACAAACAGAGAATGTTCATACCAGGGCCTTCAGCTACTGCAAATGAATTCCAGATGCATGTGCCACTTTGCGCATCTGATTTTACATGGGTACTGGGGAATCGAACTGGGTCATTAGACTTTGCAGGCAAGGGCCTTAATTGTTGAGCCACCTCTCCAGCCCTTTTTGTTTTGTTTTTAGACAGGGTTTCACTCTGTGGCCCAGGCTGATCTGGAACTTAATACATAGCCCAAGTGCAGGCTGGCCTTCAACTGGCAATTGTTCTGCCCTAGCTTCCCAAATGCTGGAATTACAGGTGTGCACCAATATACCCAAATAGAAAAAGACTTTTTTAAAAATAAAATAATTACTTCTAGCCAGGCATGGTGGCCCACACCTTTAATCCCAGCACTCAGGAGGCAGAGGTAGTAGGATTGATGTGAGTTCAAGGACACCCTGAGACTACATAGTGAATTCCACATCAGCCTGGATTAGAACAAGACCCTACTTCTAAAAACCAAAATAAACAAATAAATAAAACAGGTTCTGTGGTCCAGTGGTAGGGCACTTGTCTAACATGTGTGACGACCTGGGGTTGATCCCCAGTGTGACAAAAACAAAATAATAAATACTTTTTTTTGGATACTGGGTCTCAGAAGGTAGCCCAGGCTGACCTCAAATTTATAGCACTCCTTCCCCAGCTTTCTAAGTGCTGGGTTTGCACACATGTTCCATGATGCTTGGCTTAAAAATAATTATTTTGAGGGGCCAGGCGTGGTGGTGCATACCTTTAATCCCAGCACTTGGGAAACAGAGGTAGGAGGGTCTCCATGAGTTTGAGACCAGCCTGAGACTACATAGTGAATTCCAGGTCAGCCTGGGCTAGAGCGAGAGCCTACCTCAAAAACAAAACAAAACAAAACAAAACAAAAAAAAAGGGGTTTATTTATTTGAGAGAGAGAAGTATGGGCCAGGACCTTCTGCTACTTCAGACTCTAGATACATGTGCCACTTTGTGCATCTGCCTTTACGTAGGTACTGGGGAATCCACTCTGGGTCCATAGGCTTTGCAGGCAAGCTCCTTAATCACTGAGCCATCTCCAGCCCTTTATCTTAAAACTTTTAATTTATTTATAAACAGAGAAAGAGAGACTCAGAGAATGGGCATGCCAGGGCCTCTAGCCACTGCAAAGGAATTCCAGATGCATGCGTCACTTGGTGCAGCTGGCTTTATGTGGGTACTGGGGAATTAAACCTGGGTTGTCATCTCTCCAGCCCCTATCTTCTTCTTTTATTGTTTTTAGAGAGAGCCAGACAGAGAGAAAGAGAAAGAGAATCCCGGTACCAGGGCCTCAGCCACTGCAACTGAACTCCAGATGCTTGTGCCACCTAGTGGGCATGTGCAATCTTGTGCTTGCCTCACCTTTGGCTAACATGGGGTCTGGGGAGTCAAAGAGAGTCCTTGGGCTTCGCAAGTGCCTTAACTGCTAAACCATCTCTCTAGCCTGCCTATCTTCTTTTTTTGTTTGTTTATTTTTTTCCCCAAGATAGGGTCTCACTCTTGCCCAGGCTAATCTAGAATTTACTCTGTAGCCCCAGGCTGGCCTCAGACTCACAATCATCCTACCTCCGCCTCCCAAATGCTGGGATTAAAGGCGTGTACTGCCACACTTGGCTTCCCCCCACCCAATTTTAAAAAATTTATTTGGGAGAGAAAGAGAGAGAAAGGGAGGGAGGGAGAGAGAAAAGGTGCATGTCAGAGCCTTCAGCTGCTGCAAACAAACTCCAATTGCATATGCCACCTTGTGCATCTGGCTTACAGAAGTCCTG
Source organism: Dipus sagitta (assembly GCA_036346955.1). Lineage (NCBI taxonomy): Eukaryota > Metazoa > Chordata > Mammalia > Rodentia > Dipodidae > Dipus > Dipus sagitta. Next base: position 36,090,718 of record CM070775.1, read on the forward strand.
AGGAATCAAACCTAGGTCCTTTGGCTTTGCAGGCAAGCACCCTATCCGCTAAACCATTTCTCCAGCCCTTCTTCTTCTTCTTCTTTTTTTTTTTTTTTTTGTGTTCATTTTTATTTATTTATTTGAGAGCGACAGACAGAGAGAGAATAAGGCAGATACACAGAGAAAGTGGGTGCGCCAGGGCCTCCAGCCACTGCAAACGAACTCCAGATATTTGTGCCCCCCTGTGCATCTGGCTAACGTGGGTCCTGGGGAATCGAGCCTCAAACCAGGGTCCTTAGGCTTCACAGGCAAGCACTTAACCACTAAGCCATCTCTCCAGCCCCAGCCTTTCATTTTTAAATTTATTTTATTTTGTTTTTAGTTTTTCGAGGTAGGGTCTCACTCTAGCCCTGGCTGACCTGCAATTCACTACATAGTCTCAGGGTGCCCTCAAACTCACAGCGATCCTACCTCAACCTCCCAAGTACTGGGATTAAAGGTGTGAGCCACCACACCCTGCGCTTTAATTGTTTTTTTCTTAATATTTTATTTTTATTTATTTATTTGAGAGAGAGAGAGCTTGGGAGAATGGGCACGCCAGGGCCTATAGCCACTGCAAACGAACTCCAGACTCATGCACCATCTTGTGCATCTGGCTTACAGGGGTCCTGGGGAATCTAACTGAGGTCCTTTGGCTTTGCAGGCAAGTGTTTTAACCACTAAGCCATCTCTCCAGCCCCTTAATTTCTTAAAAATATTTTTATTTTTATCTATTTATTTATTTGACAGAGAAAGAGGGAGAGAGAGTGAGAGAATAGGCATGCTAGGGCCTCCAGCCTCTGCAAACGAACTCCAGAGGCATGTGCCCCCTTGTGCATATGGCTAATGTGGGTCCTGGGGAATCAACCTGGGTCCTTTGGCTTTGCAGGCAAATGCCTTAACCGCTAAGCCATCCCTCCAGCCCAATTGTTCTTTTTAATATTTTATTTTTATTATTAATTTTACAGAGAGAAAGACACAGGGGGAGAGAGTGATAGAGAGAAAGAGAGAGAGAGAGAGAGAATGGCCTCCAGCCACTGCAAACAAACTCCAGACTCATGTACCACCTTGTGCATCTGGCTTATATGGGTCCTGGGGAATTGAACCAAGGTCCTTTGGCTTTGCAGGCTAAGCCATCTCTCCAGCCCTTATTTATTTATTTTTTTGTTTGGTTTGTTTTGTTTTTCGAGGTAAAGTCTCAGTCTAGCTCAGGCTGACCTGGAATTCACAGTCTCAGGATGGCCTTGAACTAATGGCGATCCTCCTACCTCTGCCTCCCAAGTGCTGGGATTAAAGGCATGTGCCACCATGCCAGGCTTCCTTATTTGTTTTTTGATACAGGGTGTCTCCGTAGCCCAGGCTGGTCTAGAACTCTCTATATAACCCAAACAGGCAAATTAACTACAATTCTCTTGCCTAAGCCTCCCTAGTGCTGGGGTTGATTACAGATATGTGCCCCAATGTCTGTTGGCTAAAATGACCTATTCAGTAGTTTGATATTGTATAATTAATGTTTTATGATGGATACATTTCAAGAAAGTAGGTAAGAGATATATTTTTTAACTTTATTTTTATTTATTTATTTAAGAGAGAGAGAGAGAAAGAGTGCCTTCAGCTACTGCAAACAAACTCCAGATGCATGCACCCCCTTGTGCATCTGGCTTACGTGGGCCCTGGGGAATCGAACAGAAGGTCCTTTGGCTTTGCAGGCAAACACCTTAACTGCTAAGCCATCTCTCCAGCCCAAGATATATTTTGTGTGTGTCTTTATTTATTTATTTAGGTTTTTCAAGGTAGGATTTTCTCCAGCCCAGACTTACCTGGAATTCACTCTGTAGTCTCAGGGTGGCCTTGAATGCTTTGAAATTCACAAAGGCAGAAGTGGAAGGATAGCTGTGAGTCTGAGGCCACTCTAAGACTATATTGTGAATCTAGGTCAGCCTGGGCTAGAGTGACACCCTACCTTGGGAAAGAAAAAATTTACAGAGCTGGATGTGGTGATGCATTCCTTTAATCCCAGCACTCAGGAGGCCGAGGTGGGAGGATCACAGTGAGTTCAATACCAGCCTAGAACTAGAGAGTGAGTTCCAGTTCAGCCTGGGCTAGAATAAGAGTGAGATCCTGCCTTAAATATATGCATATATATTGGGGCTGAAGAGATGGCTTATCAGTTAAGGCACTTGCCTGCAAAGCTAAAGGACCTAGGTTCAACTCCCCAGGATCCATGTCAGCCAGATGCACAAGGGGGCGCACACATCCGGAGTTCCTTTGCAGTGGCTGGAGGCCCTGGCATACCAATGCGTGCGCGCGCGGGCTCTCTCTCTCTCTCAATCAAATAAATAAATAAAATATTTAAATGTATATATATGTATATATTTATATTTTATGCCAGGCATGGTGGCACATGCCTTTAATACCAGCACTTGGGAGGCAGAGGTAGGAGGATTGCCATGAATTCAAGGCCACCCTGAGACTACATAGCCAATTCCAGCTCAGCCTGAGCTAAAGCAAGACCCTACCTCGGGGGGAAATATATATATATTGTATGTGTAATATGTGTAATTTACTTAATTATTTGAGACAGAGAAGGAGATAAAGAGGAAGAGAGAGACAGAGAATGGGCCTTTTGCCACTGCAAATGAATTCCAGACACAAGCACCACATTGTGTATCTGGCTTTATGTGGGTGCTGGGGAATAAGAACCAAGTTTCAAGCTTTGTAAGCAAGTGCCTTTAACTGCTGAGCCATCTCTCCAGCTCCTGGAAACAAAAGTCCTAAGAACAACACTGCAGGGACCAGGATACAACTGAATGGAAGAATAGTGCCCTAGGTTCAATGCCCAGAACAAAGAAAAAACCTGCTGTGCTTAGAGTTTTACAAATGTTTCTGAACAATTTTTATGAGTTTGACGGGTATTAGAACTACCATATCTTATCCAACCTCACAGCCTTCCTTTTTCACCCATTAACTAACCCCTTTCTTCCAGATCCTTTGATCTGTTGAAACCCTGCATCCTGCCTTTTCCCATTTTGTCACTGTCCTTTGATGACCTTTTTTGCTTCGAGAAACTTGTACTGGCCAGCTTCTAATCTAACATGCATCCATCAAGCCCACAACTTGAAATAATATTGACATTGTTTTTGTTCTATTTTGTATTTGTTACTTTGTGCATGTATTTTTTTTCACTTGATTTTTAAAAATAGTTTAATAAGGCCTGGAGAGATGGCTTAGCAGTTAGGTGCTTGCCTGTGAAGCCTAAGGACCCCAGTTCGAGGCTCAATTCCCCAGGACCCACGTTAGCCAGAGGCACAAGGGGGCGCATGCGCCTGGAGTTCGTTTGCAGTGGCTGGAGGCCCTGGCGCACCCATTCTCTCTCTCTCTCTCTCTCTCCCTCTCTCTATCTGCCTCTTTCTCTGTCTGTCGCTCTCAAGTAAATAAATAAAAATGAATAAATATATTTAAAAATAGTTTAATAAGTCGGTGGTGGTGGTGGCCCATGCCTTTAATCCAAGAGGTAGGAGGAGCACTGTGAGTTTGAAGCCACTTTGAGATATATACTGAATTGCAGGTCAGTCTGAGCTAGACTGAGACCCTACCTCAAAAAACCCTCCCCCAAAATTTTTAAAAATATTTTATTTTTATTTATTTATTTGAGAGAGAGAGAGAGAAAGAGGCAGATAGACAGAATGGGCACACAAGGGCCTCCAACCACTGCAAATGAACTCCAGATGCATGCACCACCTTGTGCACCTGGCTTATGTACGACCTGCAGAATCGAACCTGGGTCTCTTGGCTTTGCAGGCAAGTGCCTTAAGCACTAAGCCATCTCTCCAGCCCTTGATTTTTTTCTTTTGACTTTAAAATATATTTTTGGGCTTATTTATATAGTGATGTGTGTTGTTAAGGTTGTGGAATGAATGGATAGATAGATGCAGTGATTCTATCATAATGTGAACCTGGTTTAGCTCAGAGGATTTTTAAAAAAATATTTTATTTTTATTTATTTATTTGAGAGAGAATGGACACGCCAGTGCTTCCAGCCACTGCAAAGGAACTCCAGATGCATGTGCCACCTTGTGCATCTGGCTTACGTGGGTCCTAGGGAATCGAACAGAGGTCCTTTGGCTTTGTAGGCAAGTGCCTTAACCGCTAAACCATCTCTCCAGCCTCCTCCCCCCTTTTTTTTTTGAGGTAGAGTCTCACTCTAGCCCAGGCTGATCTGGAATTCACTATGTAGTCTCAGGTGGCCTCGAACTCATGGCAATCCTCCCACCTCTGCCTCCTGAGTGCCCTCTGCCTCCTGAGTACACTCAGAGGAATTTTTAAAAAAAATATTTTACTTATTTATGAGAGAGAGAGAGAGAATGGGCACACTAGGGCATCTGGCCACTGCAAACAAACTCCAAATGCATATGCCACCATGTGCATCTGGCTGACATGGGTACTGGGGAATCAAACCTGGCTTCTTGGGCTTCCCAGGCAATTGCCTCAACTGCTATACCATCTCTCCAGCCCTAGTATAGAGGAATTTAATGAAAGTGTTTAACTAAAATTTTATTTATTTTGTTTTATTGAGGTAGGATATCTCACTGTACTCCAGACTGACCTGAAACTCACTCTGTAATTCCAAGCTGGCCTCAAACTCATAGTGTTCCTACCTCTGCCTTTGGGATTAAAGGTGTGCACCACCATTCCTGGCATTTATTTATTTATTTATTTTGTTGCAAGCCCAACAGACTGCTTTTTTTTTTTTTTTTAATGCATGAGTGAGAAAGAGGGAGAAAGAGAGAAAATGGCATGTCAGGGACTTCAGCCCCTGCAATCAAATGCCCTTGTGTGTATGTGTGACCTTGCACACTTGCGTCACTGTGTGTCTGTATTTTATTTATTATTTATTTGCAATTAGAGAGAGAGAGAGAAATACAAATTTACCATGGTCTCTAGCCCATGAAAAGGAACTCCAGATAAATGTACCACTTTGTGCAGCTGACTTTATTTACATGGCTACCTGGGAATTAAACCTGGCCTGATAGACTGCAAGCCATCTTTCCAGCCCCTTTTATCTCTTTTCTTCTCTGTAGGGCCCCGACTGATGAATATTCATAGATGCCATTGAGAACTGGAGAGACGGCTCAGTGGAGAAAGTGCCTGCTGCGTAAGTGTGAGGACTTGGGTTCAGATCCCTGGATACTAAGTAAAACTGGATGTGTGTGGTCCCAGTGCACCTACAGCCAGGTGGAAGGTAGAGACAGAAGGAACCCCTAGAAGTAGGCAGGTAGCTAGCCTGGTGAATGCAGCAGTAAAGTAAAGAATGACGCCCGAGATTGCCCGCTGATTCCATGCGCACACCATGGCACACCAGTGCCCACACATGAACACACACATCGGGCACACACACATGTATGTCACTGAATATTACAATGAATTTCTATGTATCATGTTTAGCCTCTCTACTGAATAGAAATCCCTTTCTTGGTACTGTTGATTCAATTCAGTGCCTTAAAACTGGGTATTGGCCCATGCCTGTAATCCTAGCACTCACTCAGAGGCAAAGGCAAGAGGATTACCATGTGTCCGTGTGTTTGAGGCTAGACTGGTCTACATAGCTCCCTGAAATTGGAGCACTATCGCCCCGTGTATAAGGTCAGGCTACAAAACAAGACTCATGAACGTCACTGGCACCCTAACCATTATTAAATGTGGGTTCTAGGCATGCTGTTTCTATTTTGAGGCAGGATCTCACACTAGCCCAGGCTTATCTGCCACTCTAGCTCCAGGCTGGCCTTACTGCTACCAAATGCTAGGGTTAAAGGTGTGTGCCACCACACCCAGCTTAGGCATGATATTTAACCTTTTTGCACCTCAGTTTCCTTATCTGCAAAACAGGAAAAGCAGTATAATTGTCTCAGAAGGTTATGAACATTAAGTGATTCCCTGTATTAAAGTGTTTGACACTAAGCTGACAGTGCCTATGATGAATCTGCCATTATCAAAATTTTAGGTTTTTTTAAAAAAGTATTTTATTTTTATTTATTTATTTGACAGAGAAAGAGAGAGAGAGAGAGAGAGAGAGAGAATGGGCACCCCAGGGCCTCCAGCCACTGCAAACGAACTCCAGAACAGGTGCGCCCCCTTGTGCATCTGGCTAACGTGGGTCCTGGGGAATCTAACCTAGGTCCTTTGGCTTTGCAGGCAAATGCCTTAACACTAAGCCATCCCTCTAGCCTTTTCAGCCTTTTTTTTTTTTTTTTTTTTTTTTTTTTGAGGTAGGGTTTCACTTTACCCAGGCTGACCTGGAATTCACTATTTAGTCTCAGGGTAGCCTCAAACTCACAGTGATCCTCCTACCTCAGCCTCCTGAGTGCTGGAATTAAAGTCATGCACTACCACCCTGGCCAAATGGAACATTAAAAATTTAATTTAATTTATTTATTTGAGAGCGAGAGAGAGAAAGAAAGAAAGAAAGAAAGAAAGAAAGAAAGAAAGAAAGAAAGACAGACAGAAAGAAAGAGTGCACCAGGACCTCTAGCCACTGCAAATGAACTCCAGATGCAAGCACCACCTTGTGCGTCTGGCTTACCTGGGAACTGGGGAATTGAACCTGCGCCTTTAGGCTTTACAGGCAAATGCCTTAACCACTAAGCCATATCTTCAGCCATGAGCTTTTTGTGAAAAAAATTTATTTATTTATTTATTTGAAAATAGAGAGAGAAAGAGGCAGATAGAGAGAATGGGCACACTAGGGCCTCTAGCCACTAGAAACGAACTCCAGACACATGCACCACCTTGTGCATCTGGCTTATGTGGGTACTGGGGAATCGAACCTGGGTCCTTAGGCTTCTCAGGCAAGTGCCTTAACCATTAAGCCATCTCTCCAGCCCCCTCCTTGACCACTTTTTGTTTGTTTGTTTTGTTTTTCAAGTAGAGTTTCACTCTAGACCAGGCTGACCTGGAATTCACTACCGAGTCTCACGGTGGCCTTGACCTCACAGTGATCCTCCTACCTCTGCCTCCCCAGTGCTGGGATTAAAGGCATGCACCACCACACCTGGCTCTGAGCACTTTTTAATAAAGTCTGCCTTTTTTTTTTTTTTCTTTTTTTGAGGTAGGGTCTCGCTGTAGCCCAGGTTGACTTGAAATTCACTATGAAGTCTCAGGGTGGCCTCAAACTCATGGAAATCTACCTACTTCTGCCTCCTGAGAGCTGGGAATAAAGGTGTGAGCCACCATGTCGGACTAAGCATGACTCCTAGAAAATTTTGTTCAAAGCCAGGCATGGTGGCACACACCTTTAATCCCAGCACTCAGGAGGCAGAGGTAGGAGGATTGCTGTGAGTTCAAGGCCACCCTGAGACTCTGTAGTGAATTCCAGGTCAGCCTGGGCTAGAGTGAGACCCTACCTTGAAAAAATAAATAAATAAATAAATAAATAAATAAATAAATAAGAAACACTTACCGGGCAGGGGAGATACCATGATCACAAAGGTGGCTTTCCCAAGGCAAAGCTTATCCATCGCACTCAGGATGTGCTGACCTCTGTGATTTCCCCGAATTCAGGGAAACTGTATAATTTGTGGTGGCAGGGGAAAAAAAATAAAATAAAAACAAAAGAAAACTTTGCTCAAGGCTGAAGAGATGGCTCAGTGGTCAAAAACACTTGCTTGCAAAGCCTAATATCTAGGGTCCAATTCCCCAGTACCCACATAAAGCCAGATGCACAAAGTGAAAGTGGCATATGTGCATGTGTCTGGAGTTCTTTTGCAGTGTCTAGAGGCCCTAGTGTATTCATATTCCCTTTTATCTCTCTCTCTTTCAAGCAGATAAATAAAAATATTTAAAAAAAGAAGAGTAACTAGGTGGAAGATAAGCGTCACCGACCTGATTCTCAGCCAACTGGTCTTTGTCAACAACTTGGCAGTTGTCTCTCGAGGAATCCCTCATACACTGGCAGCACTGGATGTAAAGTTGTTTTCTGTTTTCACAGAGTTGCCAAAGGGGTTTCTCTTAACACCACCTGCGTTTTGAGTGGTTTTCAAGTGACAATGCTTTGTCTCAAATTACCGTGGTGGAAAAGGGTCAGAACTAGATGTCCAAAAACACATATGCGTCTTTGGGTTCTTTTTGTGGATCCTGCAACTCTTGGTAAATGTCTATATTCCTGTGGGTGTGAGTGCTCCAAGAAGCAGCCCAAATATAAGCAGAAGTTATAGATATTGTTCCTTCCTTGTTCCAAATATATATATATATATTTTTTTCCAACTTAAAAAAAAAAAAAGAGGAGTAGCTGGGCATGGTGGCTCACCAGTTTAATCCCAGCATTTGGGAGGCAGAGGTAGGTGGATCGCTATGAGTTCAAGGCCACCCTGAGACTAAATAGTGAACTCTAAGTCAGCTTGGGCTACAGCAAGACCCTACCTCAAAAAACAAAAACAACTAAAAAGAAGAAGAAGAAAAAAAAAAAAAGAAGCAGCTAGAGAGACGGCTTAGTGACTAAGGCACTTGCATGAGAAGCCTAAGGACCCAGGTTTGATTCCCCAGTACCCACGTAAAGCTAGATGTACAAGGTGGCACTTGCATCTGGAGTTCATTTGCAGTGGCTGGAGGCTCTGCGTGTCCATTCTCTCTCTCTCTCTCTCTCTCAAATAAATAAATAAAAGAAATTTTGGGGTGTTGAAGAAATGGCTTCATGTTTAAGACACTTGCCTGCAAAGCCAAAGAACCCAGGTTCGATCCCCCAGGACCCACGTAAGCCAGATGCACATATCTGGAATTCATTTGCAGCAGCTGGAGGCTCTGGTGTGCCCATTCTCTCTCTCTCTCGGCCTATTTCTCTCAAATAAATAGAGAAAAATAAAATATTAAAAAAATAAATTTTGGGTTGGGCATGGTGGCACACACCTTTAATCCCAACACTTAGGAGGCAAAGGTAGAAGGATTGCTATGAGTTTGAGGCCAGGCTGAGATTACATAGTGAATTCCAGGACAGCCTGGGCTAGCATGAGACCCTACTTCAAAACAACAACAACAACAAAGAGGTTACAAATTGGGTGTTGAGGGCAGGGTTCGAGATGGGTTCTCATGTAGTTCATGCTTGTCTTGAACCATACATACGCAGGATGACCTGAACTCCTGATCCTCTTGCCTCTACTTCCCAAGTGCTGGCACTACACACTTAGCTAGCCTTAATTTTTTTTTTTTTTTTTTTTTTTTGGTTTTTCAAGGTAGGGTCTCACACTAGTCCAGGCTGACCTGGAATTCATTATGTAGTCTCAGGGTGGCCTCGAACTCATGGCGATCCTCCTACCTCTGCCTCTCGAGTGCTGGGATTAAAGGCGTGCGCCACCATGCCTGGCTAGCCCTACTTTTTTTTTTTTCCAGTTAAGAATTAAGGCTGAGCTGGTCATGGTAGCCCAAGCCTTTAATCCCAGCACTCAGGAGGCAGAGGTAGGACGATCGCCATGAGTTCGAGGCCACCCTGAGAGTACATAATGAATTTCAGGTCAGCCTGGACTAGTGTGAGACCCTACCTTGAAAAAAAAAAATAGGGCTGGAGAGATTGCTTAGTGGTTGAGGCATTTGCCTGCAAAGCCTAAGGACCCAGGTTCAATTACCCAGGACCCATGTAAACTAGATGCACAATGTGGCACATGCATCTAGAGTTCATTTGCAGTGTCTAGAGGCCTTGGAGTGCCCATTCACACACACACACACTCTCTCTCTCTCTTTTACACACACACACACACACACACACACAAAATAAATAAATAAAACAAAAATACCATGTCCATAACTGTGATATAGTATCAGTCTTTTCAGCAACACCCACTCAGACAGATCATCCTCAGCATTCAAGCATCCTCTGACTTGAACAGTGGTGGATAATAATGGAACTGGAAGAAGAATCAACACAGGCAATCAGTATTCACTGCTAAGTACACAGTGGCTGGAAGAACACAGCATACCTATATTTGCCGCTTGTGAAAGTTGCTAGGCTTGACAAAGATTACTCCCCCCACCCCTTTTCCTCTACACTGTCAAATTTTCTTGTGCCTTTTTTTTTTTTTTTTTTTTTTTTTTTTGAGGTAAGGTTTCAATCTAGCCCAGACTGACCTGGAATTCACTATGTAGTCTCAGGGTGGCCTTGAACTCATGGTGATCCTCCTACCTCTGCCTTCCAAGTGCTGGGATTAAAGGCATGCACCACCATGCCTGGCCACTGCCACATTTTCTTTCAGAGTGAGAAGAATTTGACTAAAATTGGATTTGCTTTTAGATGAAGGATTAAAGGACCGAGATCTAATATGATCACCTCTGAGTTCACTAAGAATTCATCTTCAGGCAAAAAAAAAAAAAAAAAAAAAAAGAATTCGTCTTCGCTGTCCCCCTTCCCCCCCAAAAAGAATCCATTTTCATATTCTGTAGTTTCATGACTGTGTTGCCTTATTAATGGTTTCTCATTTTATTGAAGCTGTAGGGAAACTGGAGTGTTTCAAATAGATACTGAACCAAATAAAGTTTCTTCCCTTCAATGACTATCTGCTGCCTTATCTCCCAGTGATGATCACATTCTTTTTAAAAATATTTTATTTTAAATTTTTATTTATTTGAGAGAGAAATAGGCAGGGAGAGAGAGAATGGGTACCTCAGGGCCTCCAGCCACTACAAACCAACTCCAGATGTGTGTGCCCCCTTGTGCAACTGGCTTATGTGGGTCCTGGGGAATCAAACCTTGGTTCTTTGGCTTTGCAAGTAAGTGCCTTAACAACCACTGAGCCATCTCTCCAGTCCCACATTAAAAAATATATTTTATCTATTTTTGTGTGTGTGAGAGAGAGATAATGGGCACCAGGGCCTCCAACCACTGCAAACTCCAGACACAGATGCCACCTCCTGCATCTGCCTTACATGGGTCCTGGGGAATCAAACTTGGGTCCTTAGGCTTTGCAGACAAGCATCTTAATCTTGAACATCTATTTCATTCAACAATGTTCACAGCATGTCACACAAATCTATTCTATCCATATCTTAGTGCAGATCCTATTCCCTTGCAACCATAAACTCTGCAAGAGCATGGTAAGGACACAGTGAGCAATGAACACAGGTGCCCTTGTATTCAAACCACCACAGCTCTGAGCTCTGAATAGCAAATAGGCAAAGAGGGTCAATGTGCTTTACTAAGCACAATGCATTTCCAGCGCTCTCCTTTGTGAACACAGAGCCCCTGTGCACAAGTGACTTCTCAGCAGGGCAAAATCCAAAAGCAAAATGACCAGCTGTAAGCCAGGCTCCTTTCTATGAGCAAGAGCTTTATGACAACCATTAAACCCTTACTCCTTGTCTAAGCATAAACCTTTGGAACACACCTCATTCTCACACTGAAGAGAGCACAACTGTGAACACACCCAAGCCTTAGCTATAACCTCACCATTCTGTGCTTGCAGGTGTGAAACTGGTTCCCACTAGATGAACAGAACATGACTTACTAACTTAGTAATGCCTATGTGAGCTTATTGCTATCTTTCTGGTTAAGGTCTGAAGAAAAATGCCTTATAGTGTGACCATAAGTAAAACACACACAATCTTTTTTTTTTTCTTTAAAACACATTGAGGGCTGGAGAGACACTTAGTGGTTAAGGCACTTGCCTGCGAAGCCTAAGGACCCAGGTTCGATTCTCCAATTCCCATGTAAGCCAGATGCACATGGTGGCACATGTGTCTGGAGTTTGTTTGCAGTAGCTAGAGGCCCTGGTGTGCCCATTCTCTCTTTCTCTCTCTCTCTCTAATAAATAAATAAAAATAAATTTTAAAAAACACATTGAACTTTTGTTGTTCCTATAGTCAAAAGATTAATGGTAAAAAAAAATTCCAATTAACATTTTGTTTGTGGCAAGAATATAGTATCAGCCTGGTGTGGTGGCACAAACCTTTTTTTTTTTATTTTTTATTTTTATTTATTTGAGAGCGACAGAGAGAAGGAGGGGGAGAGAGAGAGAGAGAGAGAGAATGGGCGCGCCAGAGCTTCCAGCCTCTGTAAACGAACTCCAGATGCGTGCGCCCCCTTGTGCATCTGGCTAACGTGGGTCCTGGGGAATAGAGCCTCGAACCAGGGTCCTTAGGCTTCACAGGCAAACGTTTAACCGCTAAGCCATCTCTCCAGCCCGGCACAAACCTTTAATCCCACCACTAGGGAGGCAGAGGTAGGAGGATGGTCATGAGTTCCAGGCCAGTTTGAGACTACGTAGTGAATTTTAGGATAGCCTGAGCTACAGCGAGACCTACCACAAAAAAAAAAAAAAAAAAAGAGAGAGAGAGAGACATACTGTTGTAGTGGGTCACACTTGTACCTCAACATCTGCGAGGCCAGGGCTGAAATGTCACAAGTGCCAGGCAAACCCCAGGCTCTCGAAAGACCTTGTCTCAAAATACCAAAATGTAATGGTCTGGGGCTGTAGCTCAGCGGGAGAGTGCCTGCCTGTCCTGTGTGAGGCCCTGGGTTTGATTTAAAAAAATAAAGTCGGGCTGGAGAGATGACTTAGCGGTTAAGTGCTCGCCTATGAAGCCTAAGGACCCCAGTTCGAGGCTCGATTCCCCAGGACCCACGTTAGCCAGATGCACAAGGGGGTGCACGTGTCTGGAGTTTGTTTGCAGTGGCTGGAGGCCCTGGCGCGCCCACTCTCTCTCTCTCTCTCTCTCTCTGTCACTCTCAAATAAATAAAAATGAACAAAAAAAAATTAAAAAAAAATAATAAGGTCGGTGTGTGTGGGGAGGGGGCAGAGGTAGGAGGATCATCGTGAGCTCAAGGCCACCCTGAGTCCACATAGTGAATTCCACATCAGCCTGGGCTAACAGCTAGACCCTACCACAAAAAATAAATAAATAAAAATAAGAAAAGGTGGTGTGTGTGTGGGGGGGGGGGCTGCTGGAGAGATGACTCAGCAATTAAGGCACTTCCCTGAAAACTCTAAGGACCAGGCTGACCTGGAATTCACTATGTAGTCTTAGGCTGGCCTTGAACTTGCACTAATCCCCCTACCTCTGCCTCCCAAGTGTCGGTGAGAGGGAAATTAACTCACATATTCGCGGTGCTATGTGCAGCAGCTGAGGCAGAGCTAGAATTACTCAGGGACATGCGTTCAAGCCCAGCCTCCCGGACGCTGCACCCAGGTGTGTGACTTCTTCCAGTTTCCACCCCGGACCCAAAATAAAAGCCTGGCTACTCACAAGGCTTTTAGTGGGGTTTGTCCTCTTTTCTGGCTCCTGGGCCATTCATCTGCAAGTATTTGAGGCTTTTGCCAACGGTAAGGTTTTGACCTTCCCAGCTTTGCCAGGATGGGAAAAGATAGACAGGCCCTTAGACCATGAGGAGGTACCCACTCTTCACCCTTTGGTTCTCAGAGGAACCTCCCCTGACATCCTGCCTTCCTTGGTCTGTGGACTCTTCCTCACCACTCCTGACTTATGAATAAATTTAACCACTCACAAAAGTAATCCGTCTCAGTCTTGTTCTATTTCAACTCTTTGAGTAAAGCAGACAGGAGCTCGGGTTTGGTGTTTGAACCACAAAATTAAGTCTTGTTTCAGAAGGACTAAAGGTGTTCATGACCACGTCTGGCTTAATTGGATTCTTTTATGCTCTTTTTTTTTTTCTGGTTCTTTTTATTCCCTTGAGCTCGGGTTTGGGGCAGCTTAGTTGCTGCCAGGGTGGGAAAAGATATACAGGGGCCCTTAGACCATGTGGATGTATCGACTTCCCACCCCTTGGTTCTCAGACTAACCTCCCCTGCCATAAACCCTTCTTTGGTCCGTGACTCTTTCTTTCTTTTTTTTTTTTTTTTTCTTTGAAGTAGGGTTTTACTCTAGCCCAGCCTTACCTGGAACTCACTAATTCACTAAGTAGTCTCAGGTGGCCTTGAACTCACAGTGATCCTCCTACCTCTGCAATTTTTTTTTCCAAGGTAGGGTCTCCCTCTAGCCCAGGCTGACCTGGAATTCACTATGTAGTCTCAGGGTGGCCTCCAACTCACCACACCCAGCCAACAAAATCACTGTTAACCTGTCACTGCAAAATCAATTGAAGTTCAGAATTTCTCTTGCCGTGTACTCCGCTGTTAAATTCTTTCGACCAATAAGACTTTTGTTTGTTCCCAAACCAGTTCATACTAGTTCTACATGTTTGTTTTTTAAGGTTTAGAGAGACTTTGTTAGATTAAGAGAAGGAAGTACAGGGAGCCCCCACCGTGTGGAAGGCAGGAGGGGTAAAGTCTCCAGTTTTACATGTGACTCATTAGGCAAATCTATGAAATATGTGCACAGAAGAAATCAGGTTCTCTTAGCTATTAGGAAAAAAAGAGGGATGGTGAAGGCTGGGCATGGTGGCACACATCTTTAATCCCAGCACTCGGGAGGCAGAGGTAGGAGGGTTTCCATGAGTTCAGGGCCACCGTGAGACCACATAGTGAATTCCAGGTCAGCCTGGGCTAGAGCAAGACCCTTTCTCGAAAAACAAAAACCAAGGCCTGGAGAGATGGCTCAGCGATTAAAGCATTTGCCTACAAAGCCAAAGGACCCCTCTTCAATTCCCCAGGACCCATGTAAGCCAGATGCACAAGGTGGGACATGTGTCTGGAGTTTGTTTGCAGTGGCTGGAAGCCCTGGAATGCCCATTCTCTCTCAATCCCTCTCTCTCTCTCTCTCTCTCTGCCTCTTTCTTTCCCTGTCTCTGTCTCTCAAATAGATAAATAACAAAATATTTTAATGCCTGAAAAAACAAAAACAAAAACAAAAATTAAGGGCTGGAGAGATGGTTTATCAATTAAGGTGTTTGCCTACAAAGCTTAAGGACCCAGGTTTGATTATCCAGTATGCATGTAAACCAGATGTACAATGTGATGCATACATCTAGATTTTGTTTGCATTGGCTAGAGGCCCTGGTGTGCCCATTCTCTCTCTATTCTATCTGCCTCTTTCTCAAATAGATAACAAATTATATATAAATTTTATAGCCAGGTGTGGTGGCACACGCCTTTAATCCTAGCACTTGAGAGGTAGAGGTAGGAAGATTGGCAAGAATTTGAGGCCACCCTGAGACTAAATAGTGAATTCCAGGTCAGCCTGAGCTAGAGTAAGACCCTACCTCGAAAAACCAAAAATTAAAAAAAAAAAAACTTTTTGTAACAGGGGGCTGAAGTGATTGGTCAGTGGTTATGATGCTTGCCTGCAAAGCCTGAAGACCCAAGTTCGATTCCCCTGTACTCACATAAGGCCAGATACATAAGGTGGTACATACTTCTGGAGTTCGTTTGCAGTGGCTGGAGGCCCTGGGTGCCCATTCTCTATATCTGCCTCTGTCTCTCTCAAATAAATAATTTAAATATTTTTAAAATGTTTAATAATATATTCACACATGTGTATTGTGTGTGCATACGGGCTCCTCAAGATCTCTCACCACAGATGAATGTCTGTCAGGCTTTACATGGGTGGCTCAGGAATTGGACTGGAGTAGCAGACTTCTCAAGCAACCGCCTTTAACCACTAAGCATCTCCCCAACCCCTTTTTTTCTTTCTCTCTTTCTTTAGGTTTTTTTTTTTCTGTCTATCTTGTCTTTCATGGATCCGCCCCATGAAACACTGGCCACACTCTGAGAGTACAGAACTATGTCTTACCATTCATGTCCTTTATTGCCCAGCATATAACATATACATTGTGGAAGCTTGATATATATTTGATGAATTATAGCAAAATCCAGTTCATGGATAAAAATTCAGCACATAGGGATAGAACAGTATTGACTTGAGAGGAAAAAAGAACAACTTTAATTTTTCTAATGTTTCTAACATTAAAACCACATATATGCTGGGTATGGTGGCGCATGCCTTTAATCCAAGCACTCCAGGGGCAGAGGTAGGAGGATTGCTCTAAATTCAAGGCCAGCCTGGGACTACAGAGTGAATTCTAGGTCAGTAGGATTAAAGTGAAACCCTACTTCAAAAAATAAAAATAAAAATAAAAAAGCCAGGCGTGGTGGCTCATGCCTTTAATCCCAGCACTCAGGAGGCAGAGGTAGGAGGATCGCCATGAGTTCGAGGCCACCCTGAGACTACATAGTGAATTCCAGGTCAGCCTGGGCCAGAGTGAGACCCTACCTTGTAAAAACAAAAACAAACAAATTAAAAAAAAAAAAAATCAAAAGCCAGGTGTGATGGCATGCCTTTAATCCCAGCACTCAGGAGGAAGAGGTAGGAGGATCGCCGTGAGTTTGAGGCCACCCTGAGACTACAGAGTGAATTCCAGGTCAGCCTGGGCTACAGCAAGACACGACCTCAAAAAACTACAAAAAAAAAAAAAAAATCAAAACACCCCAGTGCCCATGTAAAGCCAGATGCACAGTGGTGCACGCATTTGGAGTTTGTTTACAGTGGCTGAAGGCCCTGGTGCACCCATTTTTCTCCCTCTCTCCTCTTGATCTCTGTCTGCTTGCAAATAAATAAGTACATAAATGAAAATGTCTTTCTCATAAAAAATCAAAATAAAACAACACATCTATTTCTATTCAGGGTATATTGCTGAGCCCCCCTCCCCCAACAAAATGTAGGCTATTGCCAAAGCCCTTGGATGCCCACTGAAACTATATAGTAAGACTCTATGGCTGAAGACACCACATGCTTCAGTTGCAAGACATTGAGAAATTAAGGTGGAGCTGAGCCCTGGTGACCGCTGTCATAGCGCTGGAAAGACCTATCCAGCCTGCTGGGGTAGAAAAGTCATCAGTGGTCTTGAAATGAGGTGTTAGGGGTTCAGGAATGTCCTTGAACGCCAAACCCTAGGTTCATGTCTACTTTTAATCAAAGAATTGAATAAAATAAGACTAAGAAGGATAATTATTAATTTATTATATTTATTTAGGGAAGTACAAAACCAAGGGAAGGAAAATGAATACACTCATGTGGTTTGAGCGCGCATGTGGTGGGCCTGGAAAAACGGTAGAGAAGACGAAAGAAAGTACACAGAGCTCTGGCCATGTGGAAGGCAGGAATGGCAAGTGCCTTGTGGCAAGTGGTGTCAGGATGTTCTCCCCCGATCTTAGCCCAGCTGGAACCAGGGGAAACTCCCCAGAACTTGGAGGTTTATGAGTGGTCAGGCAGTCCAGACAGAGATTGCCCTATCCTGGTAAAATGTATTTATAACCTATGGTGGTATCATCTTCTGACTCAGGTGAACCAGAGAGATAACTGATTGGTCTGGGCTAGAGGATGTGTTGCAGTCCGGTTTGCATTGCTGGTAGAAATCACCCAACCAAGAGCAGTTCATGGGAAAAAGAGATTTATTTTGGTTTACAGGCTCGAGGGGAAGCTCCACGATGGCAGGGGAAAACGATGGCATGAGCAGAGGGTGGACATCACCCCCTGGCCAGCATAAGGTGGACAATAGCAACAGGAGAGTGTGCCAAACACTGGCATGGGGAAACTGGCTATAATATTGATAAGCCCACCCCCAACAATACACTCCTTCCAGGAGGCATTAATTCCCAAATCTCCATCAGCTGGGAATCTAGCATTCAGAACACGTAAGTTTATGGGGGCCGCCTGAATCAAACCACCACATTCTGCCCCCGGCCCCCATAAACTGATATCCATACATGATGTAAAATACAATGCATCCAGTCTGACTTTAAAAGTCCCCATAGTTTTTATCAATCCCAATAATGTTCAAACATCCGCATAATCCAAGGTCTTTTAACTGAGCCATAATACCAAAAATAACCACAAAAAATCCATAATGGCACAGAATAAATATTCACACTGCAAAAGATGCCATTGGGCATAGCAAAGAAACATTCAACCAATACAAGATTTAAAACAACCAGGGCAAAGATCAAACTCTGTAGCTTCAAGTCCAACAACTCTAGCCAGTGACAAATCTCCAAGTCCAATAATTCTAACCAGCAACAAGTCTCTGGCATTCCAATTCCGCCCCTCCAGCTAGGCTACTCACAGTCCTGGAAAACTTCATCGGGGCCAGCAGCTCTCCTTGGCAGCCATCTCGTGGTCCCGGCATTTCCACTGAGTCTCCACTGCAATCCATGGTTCATCCTCATGGCCCCATGGGGTCTCCATGCAGGCAACCAGCAAACCTGCTTCACACTGCCCATGGCCGTTTCCAAAACACAAGACTGTGTTGCAAACTCAATGACCCTCTTTCCAGCATTTCTTATACTCCACAATACCAGGTAGGGTGCCAATTTGTTAATCCGGGGGGGGGGGGGGGAATAAAGCAGACTTTGAAGAACAGGACACACCTTGAGCACTCAGGCCCCTTCAAAAGAATTGACATTCTTTCTGTTGCCCCAGCGCAGGTCAGCTAGCCCAGTCTCAAAGGTTGTAATCTCTCAGTTGCAGCTGAATGGGCAACAGTTCACCCAAAGATTTTTCTTTCTGTGCCGTATCCCTCCAGCCCACCTTGAGCCATTCTTTAGGGGTTAGACGAGGATTATTCTTTTCAGGAAAACACTAATGGACTACTACAGTCTTTAATGATGTTTCCTCCTTCCTCCTTATTATACCTCTAAGGAGATTTAGCACACATTAGATTTTTAGTTCAGCGCTTAATGTTGCTTGTATTCTAGGAGCATGCTGCCTTCATAACAAAGTTACTACATTAATATTTCAGGGCAATCATTATGGTTATTATTATTTTTAAATGTTTTTATTTACTTATTTTAGAAGCAGAGAGAGAATGGGTGCACCAGAGCCTCGAGCCACTGCAAGCAAACTCCAGATGCATGTGCCACTTTGGGCACCTGGCTTTATGTGGGTACTAGACAATTGAACCCAGGTCATAAGACTTTGCAATAAAGTGCCTTACACATTGAACCATCTCTCCAGCCCTATGATTATTTATTTATTTTTATTGACAACTTCTATACTTACAGACAGTAAATCTCCACTTTCTCCCCTCTCCCACTTTCTCCTTCACAACTCCACTCTCCATCATACCCACCCCCTTTCTGTTAGTCTCACTTTTATTTTGATGTCATCATCTTTTCCTCCTATTATGAGGGTCTTGTGAAGGTATTGCTAGGCACTGCGAGGTCATGGATATCGAGACCAATTTCTGTCTGGACAATGGCATTGTAAGCTGTCTACCCTTCCTTTGGCTCTTACATTCTTTCCTCCGCCTCTTACACAATGGACCCTGAGCCTTGGAAGGTGTGATAGGGATGTTTCAGTGCTGAGCACTCCTCCGTCCCTTCTTCTCAGCACTGTGGTGCCTTTTGGGTCATTCCCCGCTGGTCACTGCCACCTGAAAAGAGAAGCTTCTCTAACCAAAAGTGAGAGTAAGATTTATATATGATACGGTCTGCGCCGCCCAGCTGCAGGGCCCCCTGGAGATCACAGAGCTCCTTCTCCGGTGACGCTGTCCACGTGGCATCAGTGACAGACAGTGTCCCACTGTCCTCCGTGCGGAGCCATGCAGAGCGGCCAGGAGAGCCTCCCTCTCTCTCCAGAGCTATATGCTCTGTTGTGGGCACCGCCACTCCAGATGTGCAGGGCTTCGCCGAACCCCGTCCTTGCCCATCACCCGTCCCCCAGTCAGACAGCGAGCCGCCAGCACATCCCATGTCGGAATCAGCCAGATCATGTATTCTTTTTGTTTGTTTGTTTGGTTTTTCAAGGTAGGGTGTCTCTCTAGCCTAGGCTGACCTGGGATTCACTCTGTAGTCTCAGGCTGGCCTGGAACACATGATGATCCTCCTACCTCTGTCTCCTGAGTGCAGGGATTAAAGATGTGCGCCACCACACCAGGCCCAGATAATGCATTCTTGAACCAGGGCCATGGATTAACATAATTCAGAAATTTGTGGGTTGAAGGTGCAAAAAAGGGTCATGACTTCCTGTTACAACAGAGGTGTTGGAAAAGGTCTTCTGTGTTGGGAAATTGAAGTGGAAGTCCGGAGTGGATGGCTCACTGACTTTCTGTTGTTTGAATGTGTACTGTTTCAGACAAGATTTCACTTTATAGCCCAAATTGGGCTGGAATTTACAATCCTTCTGTCTCAGCCTTCCGCAGGCTGAAATGATAAATGTTGGCCAATACTAGGCTGTCCTCCTCTTGAAAACATGAGTGCTTTCCCCAATGTTGCCTCTAGAAAATATGTACAGGTATTTTTCATGTTTCCTTTTACTGATGGTAGAGACTATAAAAATCAAAGACATTTTAAGTCTACGTGGGTGCTACTAGGGAATGAACAAACCTAGGGGCCTAGCTCATGTTATATCCCTGGGCCAGGTTTCTGTTTTTACTTATTTACAGTGTGCGTGTATGTGTGTGTGTTTGCACGTGCGCGTACCAGCATCTTTTGCTGCACCCATTCTCTCTCTGCCTTTCTCTTTTGCTGAAATAAATAAATGAAAATTATATATATACACATTTATATGAATGAATATGGACATTGAGTGGAGTGTAGTGCTTACAGGGCAGTTTGGTGAACATAATATATGCATTTAGCCTGACAAAAGCAGGCATTACACTCCTAAGGCTCTGACCTCCCCCTCAATAGGCTTTTGATTAGGTTTTCAGTACCAGGCATGTATTCCTTCCCACAGAGCGGGCCTTCAGTCCAATTAGAGAGCAGTTGGTTTCTCCCAGAGCAGACATGCCACTATTGCAACCATTCAGTCATTTGGCCTGTCTGGCCAAACTTGAGGCTTCCAGTGTCCACTGTTTTCACCACTGATGACTTCTGTCTCCCATAGGGCTACATGCAGTGCAGCTTTTTCCAGCTTTCTGTCAGCTGGTCTAGAGGGAGGAGGTTTTTGGCTCAGCCCCAGCTTGATTTCTCAGTGACCTTGCCACCCAGGCATGTGGAATCTTCAGCAATAGGGTCTTACCAACTGTTTCTGGTGGGAAACCAAGAGCCTTGATAATAGCCTGTAATGTTTTGGGGGCAACAGGGACCTCCCTGGCCAACAAACTCACTGGAAGATATCCCATTCCTGGCATTGAAATTTTTCTAGAAACAATCTATGGAGCCCATGATTATTAATAAGGGTATTATTACTGTTAAAGATTCATGCCGGTTGCTTATTACAACCCCTAATTTTTCTTCAACTATTTGTTTTCTAGAAGAAAACAAACCATTCTGCTTGTGTACCACCATGCCTGGTTGTCTCCTACATTTTTATTTAGAGAGGGAGAGGCAGATATATAGAAAGAATGTGCACACCAGGGCCTCTAGTCACTGCAAATGAACTCCAGACTCATGCATCGCCTTGTACATCTGGTTTACATAGGTCCTGGGGAATGGAACATGGGTCCTTTCTCTTTGAAGGCAAGCACCTTGCCTTAACTGCTAAGCCATCTCTCCAGCCCCTCCGTGCATTTTTAATATTTTGCAAGTTAGAGTGATTTACCTACATTGTAACTGGCACCAAAATTAAAATTCAAAGAAAGTACCTGTGTGCATGGGTGCACAGAGGAAGAGAATCAGTAAAATTCTGGGGTTTGTAAAAATAAGGGACTTGAAATCTTTTGGCCTTTGGCTAATGTGGGAAAATCCCAGCTATTAAGAATCTGGAGATAGGATTTCATAAGTGCCCCAGGCGGTTTCACTACAGTTCTGTTGAAACAGGTTCTGGTGGTGGCAGCCCCCACCCACAGGGTGCAGGGGCCTTGTGCTTTCTTGTGGAACTAACCAAGCCTGGCATTGTAGCTTACACCTTGTTTCAAATGTGAATTGATCTGCTGGGTCCGGAACCAAATTTGGATAATGAAACACCTTGTTTCATGAAATGTGGATGGCCAACTTAATTAGAAGATTTAACAGATGTGCTGCACGCCCATAATCCTCACATTCAGGAGGTAGAGGCAGGAGAAAGAGTTCAAAGCCTAGCCTTACTACATCGAAAATTTGAGATGAACCTGAACTCATGAAATCCTATTTCAAAAAAGAAAAGAGGGGCCTGGGAGAATGGCTTAGCAGTTAAGACGCTTGCCTGCAAAACCAAAGGACCATGTTTGATTCCCTAGGACCCACATAAACCAGAAGCACAAGGTGGCACATGCATCTGGAGTTGGTTTGCAGTGGCTGGAGGCCCTGGCGTGCCCACTCTCTCCCTCTGCCTCCCTCCCTCTCTGTCTCTTAAATAAATAAATAAATATTTTTTTTTTTTTTTGTTTTTAAAAAGAGGGCTGGAGAGATGGTTTAGCAGTTAAGCACTTGCCTGTGAAGCCTAAGGACCCCAGTTAGAGGCTCAATTCCCCAGGACCCACATTAGCCAGATGCACAAGGGGGTGCAAGCATCTGGAGTTCATTTGCAGTGGGTGGAGGCCCTGGTGCATCCATTCTCTCTCTATCTGCCTCTTTCTCTCTCTCTGTCAATTTCAAATAAATAAAAATAAATAAATAAATAAAAATAAAAGAAAGAGGCCAGGTGTGGTGGCACATACCTTTAATCTCAGCACTCAGGAGGCAGAGGTAGGAGGATCACTGAATTTAAGGCCACTCTGAGACTACATAGTGAATTTCAGGTCAGCCTGAGCTAGAGCGAGACCCTGCCTCAAAAAAAAAAAAAAAAAAAATAGACCATGAGCTGGGCTTGGTGGCACACGCCTTTAATCCCAGTACTCGGGAGGCAGACGTAAGAGGATTGCTGTGAGTTCAAGGCTACCCTGAGACTACATAGTGAATTCCAGGTCAGCCTGGGCTAGAGTGAGACCCTACCTCGAAAAAAACAAAAAGACTATGTATTATACTAAAAAAAAAAAAAAAAAAAGTGGAGATTAGATTACATGCGCAGGACCCCTCTGGCTTTATAGGAAAATTGCCTTCTGTCCTTCTATTCAGCTCTATCATAAAATTTTACTTTGCTTGGTTAAAAAAAATAAGCTTTATGTCAGATGATTTTGGCCAATGGTAGGCTAATGTAACTGTTCTGAACATGTTAAACTAGATTAAGCTGGTTGGTAAGATTGATTTTTTTTTTTTTTTTTTTTTTTTTTTGGAGTAGGGTCTTGCTCTACCCTAGGCTGACCTGGAATTCACTATGTAGTCTCAGGGAGGCCTTGAACTTAGTGGTCCTCATACCTCTGCCTCCCAAGTGCTGGGATTAAAGGCATGTGCCACTATGCTCGGCTTGTTGTTAGATTTTTAAATGATTGCCATCCTTACGGAGTAAGATAGAATCTCATAGTTGTTTTAATTTGCATTTCACTAATGGTTGAACATTTTCTGAAGTGTGTGTTAGCCTTGTATTTCTTCCTTAAGTTTTTTTGTTTTGTTTTGTTTCTTGAGGTAGGTTTTCACTGTATCTCAGGCTGACCTGGAATTTACTATGTAATCTCAGGGTGGCCTTGAACTCACAGCAATCCTCCTACCTCTGCCTCCTGAGTACTGGGATTAAAGGCCTGGCTTAATTTTTTTAATGTATTCATTAGATCAGTCTTTCACATCCTTGGTTAGTGTTATTCCAAGGTCACTTTTGTATAGGATCACTTTTGGGTCACTTATGTATAGGATTATGTCATCTGCAAACAGGGCTAACTTGACTTCTTCCTTTCCAATTTGTATCTCTTTCTCCTGTCTTATTGCTTGGGCTAGGGCTTCTGGTACTATGTTGGAGAACAGTGATCAGAGTGGGCACCCCTGTCTGTTCCTGATCTCAGTGGGAACTCCTTGAATCTTTCCCCATTAAGTATTTGGGCATTAGGTGCTTTATGTGTAGCCTTAATTGTGTTGAGACATAAATTCTACATGGCTATTCTCTACAGCATTTTGATCATGAAATGGTGTTGTAGTTTGTCAAAGGCCTTCTGTGCATCAATTGAGAGATGATCATGTGGTTCTTGTGACTAAGTTTTTTATGTGGTGTATTATGTTGACTAATTTCCATATGTTGAACCATCTCTGCATCCATGGGATGAAGCCTACTTGATCAAGGTGAACAGTGCTTTTGGCATGCTATTGAATTCGGTTGGTAGGGTTTTGTTCAGGATCTTTGCATCTAAATTCATCAGGGATGTAGGCCTATAGTTTTCTTATTGTACCTCTATCTGGTTTTGGTATTAGGGTGGTGCTAGCTTCATAAAAAGAGTTGAGGAGGATTCCCTACTCTCTGATTATGTGAAGCAGTTTGAGAAAAATTAGCTTCATTTCTTTTTAAAAATATTTTATTTTATTTTATTTATTTGAGAGAGTGAGAGTCATAGAGAGAAGAGAGAGAATGGGCATGCCAGGGCCTTTAGCCACTATAAACAAACTCCACATTCATGCATCACCTTGTGCATCTGGCTTACATGGGTCCTGAGGAATTGAACCAAGGTCCTTTGGCTTTGCGGGGAAGTGCCTTAACTGCTAAGCCATAACTCCAGCCCTAGTTTCAGTTATTCAATGAAGGTTTGATAGAATTTGGCTGATAAGCTATCCAGTCCTGGACTTTTCTTTTTGGGGAGCATTTTGATAACTTTTGCAATCTTGATAGATGTGATACGTTTGTTTAGGAGATTAATCTGTTCTAAGTTTAGTTTTGGTAGGTGGTATGTGTCTAGGAATTCAGCCATTTCTTCCACATTATCCAATTTTGTGGAGTAGAGGTTTTAGAAGTATGTTCTGATAATTCTTCCAATTTTATTGATGTCTGTTGTAACCTGTCCTTTTTCACTTCTGTTTTGTTAATTTGAGACTTCTTTTCTTTTCTTACTTGATCAAATTGGCCAGGGGTTTATCAATCTTGTTTATTTTTTCCAAAGAACCAGCTCTTTGTTTCATCAATTTTAAAAATTCTTTTCTTAGTTTCCAATTCATTAATTTCTGTTCTGATCTTGATTATTTCTTTTTGTCTGGAGCCCTTATGGTTGGATTCTTCTTGTTTTTCCAACACCTTTATGTGAACAGTTAGGTTATTAATTTGGGATCACTCTGTCTTTGTTATAAAGGCATTTAGCACTATGAATTTTCCCCTTATGACTGCCTTTATTGTGTCCCATGAGTTTTGGTAAATTGCGTTTTCATTATCATTAAATTCTAGGAATTTTACAATTTGTTTTTTGATTTCTTCCACAACCCATTCATTCTTTAGAAGTGTGTGGTTTAGTCTCCAGGAGCTGGTGTAATTCCTGATGTGTCTCTTGTTGTTGATGTCTAGCTTTAAAGCACTGTTATCTGATATGATGCAGGAAGTTATGTCAATTTTCCTAAATTTATGGAGGCATGCCTTATGGACTAATATATGGTCTGTTTTGGAGAAGGTTCTGTGGGCTGCTAAGAACAATGTGTATTCTGTAGTATTGGGGTGGAAAGTTCTGTAGATATCCATTAGATCTAGTTATCTATGGTGTTGTTGAGTGCTATTATTTCTCTGTTGATTTTTCTGCTTGGATGATCTGTCTATTGATGATAGTGGAGTATTGAAATCCCCAACCATGATTGGTGTTGGTGTTCTGTTTTGTTCTCAAGTAGGTTTTGTTTTATAAACTGTGGTGCACCTGTGTTTGGCACATATAAATATATGATTGTGATGTCCTCATGTTGGATCATTCCCTTGATGAGTAAGAAGTGCCCTTGGCTGGGTGTGGTGGTGCATACCTTTAATTCCAGCACTCGGGAGGCAGAGGTAGGAGTATTACCATGAGTTCGAGACCACCCTGAGACTACATAGAGAATTCCAGGTCAGCCTGAGCTAGAGTGAGACCTTACCTCAAAATGCCAAATAATAATAATAATAATAAAAGTGCTCTTCTTTGTCCTTTTTTGAAAAATTTTTTTGTTCATTTTTATTTATTTATTTGAGAGTGACAGAGAGAGGAAGAGGCAGATAGAGAGAAAGAGAGAGAATGGGCGCTCCAGGGCTTCCAGCCACTGCAAACGAACTCCAGACGCATGCGCCCCCTTGTGCATCTGGCTAACGTGGGTCCTGGAGAATCAAGCCTCGAACCGGGGTCCTTAGGCTTCATAGGCAAGTGCTTAACCGCTAAGCCATCTCTCCAGCACTTTGTCCTTTTTTTGATTACTTGTGGTTTAAAGTTTATTTTATCAGATATTAATATAGCAACACCTGCTTGTTTCTTATTTCCATTTGCTTGGAATATCATTTTCCATCCTCTCACCCTAAGAAAGAGTCTCTCTTTAGCAGTGAGGTATGTTTCTTGAAGATAGCAGATAGAAGGGTCCATTTTTCTGATCTAACCTGTTAATGTGTGTCTTTTTCAAAAAATATTTTATTATTTATTTGAGAGAGAAAGAGGGAGAGAATGGGCATGCCAGGGACTCTAGCAACTGCAAATGAACTCCAGACATGTGCACCTCCTTGTGCATCTGGCTAATGTGGGTCCTGGGGAATTGAACCTGGGTCCTTTGGCTTTGCAGGCACATGCCTTAACTGCTAAGCCATCCCTCCAGCCCAACTTGTGTCTTTTGATGGGTAAGTTAAGACCGTTAATGTTTAAGCTTATAACTGTGAGGTGCAAACTAATCCCTGCCATGATGGGGTGTTTTCTTGAGTTCTATACTTTTAAAAAATATACTTTATTTATTTATTTGAGAGACAGAAAGAGGTAGAGGGGGGGAGGGAGAGGATGGGTACACTGGGACCTCCAGCCACTGTAAGCGAACTCCAGATGTGCATGCCTCCTTGTGCATCTGGCTTACGTGGGTCCTGGGGAGTTGAACTGGGATCCTTTGGCTTTGCAGGCAAATGCCTTTATTGCTAGGCCATCTTCTCCAGCCCAAGTTTTGTACTTTGAGCCTGGTCTAGTCTTGATTATTGTGGTCTTCTTGTAGGCTCTTGAGATTGGTTGACTCTTCTGTGTGTAGTGTTCCCTGAAGTATTCTCTGTAGGTTTGGCTTTGTAGTCATATAATCATAGAGTTGACTTTTTTCATAGAAAGATATCCTTTCACAGTTTATTTTGAGGGAACTTTTGCTGGATACAGTAGCTTGGGTTGAAAGCCATAGTTTTTTAGACTTTGAAGTGTTTCATTACAGGTCCTATGGCTTTAGGTTTTTCCATTGAGAAATCTTAGGTAATTCTGCCTTTGTATGTAATGAGTTGTTTCTCTTGCTTCTTTTAGCACTCTCTTCATTTTCATTATAAAGAGTTTTAACTATGATGTGCCTTGGAGAGTTTCTTCTTTCGTCCTGTCTGTTTGGTGTTCCGTGAGATTCTTGTATCTGGATGGGTCTCTCTTGAGAGATTGGGAAATTTTTCTTCAATAATTTTATTGAATATGTTCTTTAAGCCTCTGGCCTGGATTTCCTCTCCATCTGGTATACTAATGATCTGGATATTTGGTCATTTTAGGGTATCCCACAATTCCCTTGTATTTTGTTCACATGATTTTTTTGGGGGGGGGGTTGAGGTAGGGTCTCACTCTAGCCCAGGCTGACCTGGAATTCACTATGTAGTCTCAGGGTGGCCTCGAACTCATGGTGATCCACCTACCTCTGCCTCCCGGAGTGCTGGGATTAAAGGTGTGCGCCACCATGCCTGGCTCACATGATTTTTTTGAATTTAGCAAGGTTTTCGGACTCCCAATCAATTTCTTCTGTCTTGTCTTCCAGCTAAGAGGTTCTGTCTTCCACATGAGTAACTCTGGTTAGTGAGGTGTCCTAGAGAGGTTTTTAAAAGCTCTATTTGGTTTTTGTTTTGTTATTTTTTCTTGTGTCCATCTCTTTTATGAGGTAAAATTTCAGTTCAAAGTCTGATTTTGATTTTTCCTGGGACTCATTCTTGCATTTGGTTAAGCTTAATCAACTGGTTATTGAGATCTTTCATTTTTTTGACTCACCTTGAATTCATTTACATCTCATTGAGGCTTCGGAAGTTCTCTTCAATTAACTTAAGTCTAGTGTCAAAAGTTGAGTGCTCCAAGAGATGATTCTGCTCAATTTCATTTATGTGATTTTTGTTGTTGTTTTTAGGTAGGGTCTCACTCCAGCCCACGCTGACCTGGAATTCACTTTGTAGTCTCAGGGTGTCCTCAAACTCATGGCAATCCTCCTACCTCTGCCTCCTGAGTGCTGGGATGAAAGGTGTGTGCTACCACACCAAGTAAGATTGCTGTTTTAAACACACTGTGTATGTTACTAGAAGGGGAACCTACAGCCTCAGGTATGCTAGGCAAGTACTCTACCACTGAAGAATATCTTTAGTCTACACATGCAAACATTTTGATATTTTCAATTTACCATGGGCATTTTCTTTTCCCACTGCTGAGACACATCAACTTGAGCTTATTTCGGCAGTTAGAGTATAACTGTCCATGGCAGGAAACAGCATGATCAATGCTGCTGGCACTCAACTTTTATTTAGTACAGGAGCCCATGCCTTAGGATGGTGCTCACATTCAGGGTGTCCTCCCACTTCAACTGACCCTCTCTGGGTCACAGACAGGCCCACGTGTCTCTTAGATGACTCTACATCTAGTCATGTTGACAAAGAAGATTAAGCATCATAATAGATTTATTTGCGACAGGTTCCTCTCATAAATTGAGGCGCATTTGTACTCTACTAGTCTTACATGTACGGGTACTTTCTACTCTAGTCTGGCTATTTCTAGCTCTCTGAAAACTTTTTTTTTTTTTTTTTTTTTTTTGAGGTAGGGTCTCACTCTGGCCCAGACTGACCTGGAATTCACTATGGAGTCTCAGGGTGGCCTTGAACTCACGGCGATCCTCCTGCCTCGGCTGGGATTAAAGGCGTGTGCCACCATGCCTGGCTTTCTCTGAAAACTTTTTTTTTCTAAATTTTTATTAACATTTTCCATGATTATAAAAAATATTCCATGGTAATACCCTCCCTCCCCCCACTTTCCCCTTTGAAATTCCATTCTCCATCATATCCCTTCCCCATCTCAATCAGTCTCTCTTTCATTTTGATGTCATGATCTTTTCCTCCTCTTATGATGGTCTTGTATAGTTAGTGTCAAGCACTATGAGGTCATGGATAACCAGGCCATTTTATGTCTGGAGGGAGGACGTTGTAAGGAGTCCTACCCTTCCTTTGGCTCTTACATTCTTTCCGCCACCTCTTCCACATTAGACCCTGAGCCTTGGAAGGTGTGATCAAGATGTTACTCAGTACTCCAGTCCCTTCTTTCCAGCACTATGATACCTTCTGAGTCATCCCAAGGTCACTGCCATCTGAAAAGAGAAGATTCTCTACCCAAAGTGAGAGTAGCGTTAATATAAGGGTATAAATATTAAGAGAAGTGCTTACTGGGCAGTTTGATAAGCATAGTATATACATTTTTCCAGACATCAGCAGATGTTACACCCCTAGGGCTCCTGACTATGCCTGTTTTAAGTTTTCAGTATCAGGGATGTATTCCCCCCCGACGGAGCGGGCCTCCAGTCCAATTGGAGGGCAGTTGGTTTCCACCATGACAGACGTGCCAGTATTGCACCCGTTGGCTCATTTGGCCTGGCTGGCCAATTATAAGGCTTGCAGTGTCCACTGTTGAGTATCTTCACTGGTGATATCTCTCTCCCATTGAACTAAATGTAGAGTGGCTTCTTCCAGCTTTCTCTCAGCTGGTCTACATGGAGGAGGTTATCAGCTCAGTTCCAGCAGAATTTCCCAGTGGCCTTGCTGCCCAAGTATGTGGAGTCTTCAGCAATATCTCTGAAAACTTTTAAGACCTAATCTGAGCTCTGTGCAAATTCCAAGGAGTCTCTGGCAGTTTCACACAAGCTCTGACCATTTCCTAACTTCACATGCAAGCACCCACTGTGGATCCTCTTGCGTGGTACTCCTACCTCCTGCGTGGTACTGTGTCGCCTTCACCACCAGAAACCTGCCCCACCTCTCAATGTCACAACCAAGAAGCTGGGGCAGTCATGGACTTCCTTCCTTTCTTGCCTCTTACAGCACTAATCTTTGTCCCGATGAACATGTGAAAACTACTGCTTCTTATATTCTGTGGCTTTGAGTTTTTCAGGAAGAGGTAAATATTTTGTTATTCCACCTTGGCCAGAAATAGCTTGTTTTACTGCTCTTAAAGAAGGTATATGCGTCGGGCGTGGTGGCGCATGCCTTTAATCCCAGCACTCGAGAGGCAGAGGTAGGAGGATCACCGTGAGTTCGAGGCTACCCTGAGACTACATAGAGAATTCCAGGTCAGCCTGAGCTTAAAAAAAAAAAAAAGGTATATGCATGTTGGAGATAAGGCTCTGTGGCTAAGGCATTTGCCTGCAAAGCATAAGGCCCAGAGTTCAATTCCCCAATACCCAGATGATACCTGATGCACAAAACAGCACATGTATCTAAAGTTCATTTGCTGTGGTTTAGAGGCCCTGGCGCACACCTTTAATCCCAGCACTCGGGAGGCAGAGGTGAATTCAAGGCCAGCCTGAGACTACATAGTAAATTCCCAGTCAGCCTAGGTTAGAGCAAGCGAGACCGTACCTTGGAAAACCAGAAGAAAAAGATATATGCAACTGTTCTAATTTACATAGCAAAATGACAGAGACAGCACTATTGACAACAGTAGCTCCCAAAACAGACCTGCATACTCCAAAAGGTGA
The DNA here is from genome assembly GCA_036346955.1 of Dipus sagitta. NCBI lineage: Eukaryota > Metazoa > Chordata > Mammalia > Rodentia > Dipodidae > Dipus > Dipus sagitta. The sequence continues at coordinate 36,121,258 of CM070775.1, forward strand.
TTTCATGGGTTAGACATGGATGAAAGTGAGGACATTTACACTTCACCATGAGCCACCCCACCTCAGTTCTCTTCCCAGTTTTTCTAGTCTATTTGCTTTAAAGCCTAAGGTTTGATATTTATTTTTCAAGGTAGGGCCTCACTGTAGCCCAGGCTGACCTGGAATTCACTATGCAGTCTCAGGGTGGCCTTGAACTCACATGGATCGTTCCATCCCTGCCTCCCATGTGCTAGGATATTAAGGGTGTGTGCCACCATGCCTGGCTTAGGTTCTCTAAGTGGTATTAATGAAAATTTTTTTCATTGTGAGAACTTGTTCCTCCCCTAATATTAAATGCTTCATGTTTAGTAGACATTTCTAGACACCTAGGAATTGGGTATCTTTTATTAGGTAGCAAATTATCCCCTCAATATCTTCAAACATTTCTCTCACAATGTCTAGGTTTGGGTGGTGGTTCAGGAATATTGGCCATGTTTATAGTCATTGAAAAGCTTGACTGGGTGTAATTTTTCCATTCCTTCTATGTCCTGTACTATTCAATAAGTATTTATGAATTAAATGTTCCAGGTAATTCCTATGAAGCCAGCAAACTCTTGGGATTCTATCTCTGCCACCTGTAGGATTACAGTCACACACCTTTTCTATGGGTGTTAGAGACACAAACTCAGGTCTTCACATTTGTTCAAGTTTTTTTCCCTTGTTTTTCCAACGTGGGGTGTCACACTGGCCCAGGCTGACACAGCAGTAACTCTAGACCTAGGTCAGCCTCAAACTCACAGCAATCCTACTCCCAAGTGCTGGGATTAAAGGCATGTGCCACCACACCCAGCACTAGGGAGTTATTTTTGTTTTGGTTTTTCGAGGTAGGGTCTCACTCTAGCCCAGGCTGACCTGGATATCACTATGTAGTCTCAAGGTGGCTTTGAACTCATGGTGATCCTCCTACCTCTGCCTCCCAAGTGCTGGGATTAAAGTACCATGCCCGGCAAGATACTTATTTCTTAAGCAGATCTTAAATGTTAGGATAAAGAGGCAGGCAGGGGTGATATGGAATTGTTATTTAAGACCATTTTAATTATCTGCAAAGTTGCAGGTGGCTTAGCCACTAAACCATCTCTCTAGCCCTCATCATTTTAAAAATTCGAAAATATATATTACGTGCATTAGATATGGGTACCCCAGAACCTCCAGCTGCTGGAAACAAACCCAGATATATGCCTCAGTGTACATATGACTTTTAAAATGTTTTATTGCCGGGCGGGGGGGCGCACGCCTTTAATCCCAGCACTCGGGAGGCAGAGGTAGGAGGATCGCCGTGAGTTCGAGGCCACCCTAAGATTCCATAGTGAATCCCAGGTCAGTCTGGGCTAGAGTGAAACCCTACCTCGAAAAACCAAAAAAATAAAAAATAAATAAATAATTTATTTTGCTTTTTCGAGGTAGGGTTTCACTCTAGCTCAGGCTGACCTGGAAAATTACTCTGTACAGTCTCAGGGTGGCCTCAAACTCATGGCAATCCTACCTCTGCCTCCCAATTGCTGGGATTAAAGGCGTGCACCACCACACCTGACTTTTGTTTATCTAGTTTGGTTTTTTGAGGTAGGGTCTCACTCTAGCTCAGGCTGACCTGGAATTCACTAGGTAGTCTCAGGGTGGCCTTGAATTCATGGCGATCCTCCTACCTCTGCCTCCCGATTGCTAGAATTAAGACGTGAGCCACCACGCCAAGCTAAAAATGTTTTATTTTTATTTGACAGAAAGAGGCAGAGCGGAAGAAATGGGCATGCTAGGGCCTCCAGCCACTGCAAAAACTCCAGATGCATGCACCATCTTGTCCATCTGGCTTATGTGGGTCCTGGGGAATTGAACCTGGGTCCTTTGGCTTTGCAGGCAAGCACCTTAACTGAGAAGCCAACCCTCCAGCCCTACATCTAGCTTTTTATGTAGGTTGGTCAAAAAGCCTATTCTAGTTAGACATGGTGGCACACACCCTTAATCCCAGCACTTGGGAGGCAGAGGTAGGAGGATACGCTTGTGAGTTTGAGACCAGCCTGGGACTACAGAGTGAGCAGCAATCAGCCTGGGCTAGGGTGAGACCTTACCTCAAAAAAACAAAACAAAACAAACTTGTCCTTCCCCATGCTCACAAGGTAGGATGCTGCGGCTGGAGAAGAGCAGGAACACTGTCAGCAGGTGACCTACTGAAAAAGGATGGAGCCATCCGTGCAGATCAAATGTTTGCACTGTCCAAGACCTCAGTGACTGCACTTAGAACCTCCTAGGCCAGCAATGCCCTGGGAACTCTCAAGTGCTACTGTTGAAGGCACGTTTATTGATAGAAAATTCATGTATGTTAAGTTAAATGACTGGTTACAAAACTATCATTATGAACACTGGCTCTGAGGTCAGTTTTAAAAGAAAATTATTTACTTATTTTAGAGACAGGGGTGGGGGTGTGTGCCAGGGCTTCCAGCCACTGCAAACAAATTCCAGATGCATGGGACAGCCTGTGCATCTGGCTTACTTGGGTACTGGAAATGGAACCTGGGTCCTGAAATTTTGCTGGCAAGCGCCTTAACCACTAAGCCATCTCTGTAGCCCAGAGGTCAGTTTTGAAGTGAGAATTTGGACATCATCATTCAAGGGGTTAGCAAAGATGCCTGAAGAGGATCAAAAAACCTGACTGCTCGTTAGTGACCATCAAAATTCACCTGACTCCTCAATGATCCTTGTGAGACAAGAGTGTGCTGGGAAGATGGCTCAGTGGTTTAGAGAAAGGTGCTTGCCTTGAAAAGGCTGTCCTGTCAGCCCAGGGTTTGATTTCCCAGTACTCAAATAAACTAGACACAAAGTGGCTCATGTGTCAAGTTCTTTCTGCTCCTATTCTCTATCACAACTAAATAAAAATATTCGAGAGTGGTTTAAACCAGTTGTGGCTTGTGACTGAATGACCCAGCACTTGGGAGGCTGAGGTAGGAGGATCACCATGGGTTAAGTTCAATGCCATCCTGGGCTACAGAGTGAATTTTAGGTCTGTATAGGCTACAGTGAGACTATGCTTCCAACAAAATCTTGCAGATTTTTAACTTTTTAAAAAATTTATTTTATCTATTTGAGAGGAAGAGGCAGAGAATGGGCACGACAGACAGAGCCTCTAGTCACTGCAAACGAACTCCAAACACATGCACATCCTTGTATATCTGGCTGATGTGGGTCCTGGGGAATCAAACCTAGGTACTTAGGCTTTGCAGGCAAAGGCCTTAACTTCTAAGCCACCTCTCCAGTCCAAGATGCAGGGTCTCACCCTAGCCCCGGCTCACCAGGAACTCACAGATCCTCCTACCTCTGTCTCCCAAGTGCTGGGATTAAAGGTGTGCACCACCATGCTCTGCCCTTACAGATTTTTCTAATGGGGCAATCTTAAGTGAAGTTTCCTACCTTATGTTGTTAACAAATTTAAGAGTCTACAAAGATTGAAATCTTCTACCTTCAAATTTCTTTTGGTCTAGTAGATAGATATAAAACAACTCAACAGAAAACTTTCTGAATGTTACTAGATAATTAATTAAGCAAACTTTTATTGAAGCTTACATTGTGGTACAGAAATACATTTCAACTGATTAAAGTCCAACACCAATTAAGAGAGAAATTATGGCACCAAAATTTTCCCTCCTCTATCACATTTAGATTACTATTTGATCTACATTTCTCATTTTTTTTAGGCTTTGTTCCACATAAATTTGTGTGAGTTTTCAACATCAGAATTCTTAATTCTATTGGGGGGAGGGGAGAAAAAGAAATCAAACCTCAGGCCAACAAATGTCATCAAATCTACTGGGACACTGTTCAAGAACAAAATCCATCTTAAGCATTGTTCCTTGCAACAGGGCAAGTGAAAAGGTTAAGCGCTGGGCTCACCACAGAGGCAAACTGATAAAGCTGACAGAGAGCTCCTCAGTGAAACAGTCCATCAACAGCATGCGTAACATTAAAGTCAGAACTCTTCCAACCACTTGATTTCAAACCAAGTAGGTTCTATGTGTAGAAACACTAAAAAAAGGTGTTTCATTTATAAACACGGAAGGAACAAAACATCACTGCATCAATCCAGAAATTGTCAAGAAAAAATTGTGAGGACAACAGATACAAAATTTAGTCAACTTTGCTCTTATCTCAGTTGCTTATATCCCACAGTATTTGCAAATTAGCTAAAAGATGGCAACTCTAGAAAGCTGCCATTTCTAGTTTGCTCCCATGAGTATTTTCAGAAGACTGTTATTCATTCATGCACTCTGCTGTATGGCTCTCAGGGCAACAGTTCTCATTCTGGGCAGTCATTCATTTGATCATGTGAACGAAGACCAAAAGGAACAGGTAAAGCCAGACAGTCCACATGCGTCACAAATCACACAACTTGAAGTCATGATGGAAAAGCCATAGATTCAGCTTTAAACCCAAGTTTATGGGACACCGTTAGTGGAAACTGGTGACAATGGCTGCTGGAAGTAAGCGAAGTTGAGTGATCTAATTCCAGGACACCACTTCGCTAAATCTCCCCGCTTAAGACTTCTTGGTAAGAATCCCCTCAGATCACTTAACAAGTTAGTAAAGGCAGCACACTACCGCATTAGAAGCTAACTACTAAAGAGCATCCCATAACAGATGGTTTCCACAGGGCTCGGCTATATCTTGATCTACCAGCTGTCTACAGGTCCTCCCACTAATCACCCAGGAGACCTTTAATTTCATTTTTGAGACATTATTGTCATATTCCAGAAGAGCTCAAAAGGCCACATTCCCATGGCCTTAAAGGAAAATCAAGCCCAGGGACCATTTCCCCCACTCCCCCATCTGGGGTGTAAGATTAGTATACAAACCCACAGTGGCACAGTGTATTGCTTTAATTGGGGGGTGGAGTGGGAGGCAAGACACCATGGTGAGGGGAGAAAGCAAAGGACTTCAAATGTAGGAACAATCATTCAAATAGTTATACACAAATGAACTGGAATCATTTTCTTAAGGACTCAACTTGTGGAAGAAAAACTTTAATTGCCGTTGCAAAAAACACCTGTATGAAGTAGAAACTGGTTTTTTAAATAACATTAGTAGAGAATATTCTAGAAAGTGGAGGTAACTGGATGTAAAATTCTGGCAGCAATTTAACAGAACAGTCCCAGATGGTCAGCTGAGGCCAACATCTAATGAGGACGAAAGCCTTGTCTGTGGGGAATTTTGGACGATACTTGCAGAAATATTATACTGTGCATAAACCAAATTGAATTGTTTCCACATGAGTTGTAAAGTTTCATATAGTAAAAGTTTTTTTCTACATGCACTTCAATTTCACAGCAAGAGTGGCATAGAATACCTAAACACAGAAGACAGCATTCATGCAAGATATCTAACTCCTTGATACAATAATGCATACACTTCAAAATGATTACACTATCATTACACCTAGGGCTTTCTGCAACTACAAGGTGGTGGTGGTCATGGACAGCATGGCCCCCAGTATCAACATCTAGGAAGCAGCCACCACCTTCTATGTGTCTTCTCTTTTTGCGCTTTTTCTTCATCTTTCTTAATCAACTCTGCTGTTGCTGCTTCTTAGCAAAACTGGTAAAAACAAAATTGTAATCATTGAACATGGCGCTCTGGCAATCAAGACGTTTAAAACCTTCAATCTTTTGGGGTGAAGAAAGCACTGTGCGACATTTAGAACTCTGTGGGTGAAAGACATAACAATTAGTGAGTGCTTCCATCTGAGCAGACTTTGCAAAAACACAACAGGTATGTCACAAATAGGCATAAATTTTATTGACAGACAGTTTAGCTTCCTTCTAAAGAGCAGGGACAGCAGAGCTCCTCGTGTTCTCTTATCTGGCCTGGCAATAGGGAAAATAAACAGGCAGCAGTGGCTCATTCATAGAAGAAGGGCTGCCAGAAATCTCATGAGTCACATGAGGTTTCTCGATCTACCAGTTAGTAGTATCCTTGGAAAAGACTGACTAAGTGTATCACCTTAGAATACATTCTTGTCATGGCCTCATTATCATCTACTATTATTCTACTTTTTTATTGTTAAAATGAGATTGGAAGCCAGGCATGGTGGTGCACGTCTTTAATCCCAGCACTTGGGGAGTCAAAGGTAGAAGGATCACTGTGAGTTCAAGGCCACCCTGACACTACATACTGAATTCCAGATTAGCCTGGGCTAGAGACCCTACCTCAAAAAACCAAAAAGGGGGGCTGGAGGGATGGCTTAGTAGTTAAGGTACTTGCTTACAAAGCCAAAGGACTCAGGTTCAATTTCCCAGGACCCACATAAACCAGATGCACAAGGTGTTGCATGTGCCTGGAGATTGTCTGCAGCAGCCAGAGCCCGATGTGCCCATTCTCTCCCTCTCAAATAAACAAATAATAAATTAAAAAATTACTTAAAGAAAAAAAAAGGGCTGGGCACAGTGGCTCATGCCTTTAATCCCAGCACTTGGGAGGCAGAAGTTGGAGGATTGGTGTGAGTTCAAGGCCACCCTGAGACTACAGAGTGAATTCCATGTCAGTGAGACCCTGCCTTGAAAACCCAAAAATCAAATTTGGAGGCCCGAGAGAAAGCTCAGCAGTTAAGATGCTTGATTGCAAAGCCTAACGACCAGGCAAAGACACATGCACAAAGTGACGCACATTTGTAATCCCAGTCTTGTGTAGGAAGGAGGAAAGGTTGGGGCTAACAGAGAATTCCTGGAGCTCAGGAAGGAACTCAAGGTTGAGGAAGAAACTCTCAAGGAAATAAGCAGATGAGTTATAGGGCAGTAAAGATCTTCTCTTGCTGAGCACAATGGTGCACACCTCTAATCCCAGCATTCAGGAGGCAGAGGTAGGAGGATTACTGTGCAGTTGAGGGCCGCCTGGGACTAGGGTTGAGTGCCAAGTTAGCCTGGGCTAGAGCAGAACCCTATCTCAAAAAAGAAAACAAGAAAGATCTCTGGCCTCCACACCCATACACTCCCCTCCCACACCTACAACAAATCACCTGGGCTGGGGATCTAGCTCAGAGGTAGAGGCAGAGCAGTAGAGCACAGGGCATCCATTCACAAGGCCCTTACTTCAACGCTGCAGTGAGAGAATATGCTGAAGGAATCACTTACCTGATTAACAAACAAGGTGGTCACAAACTTTCCTGGCTTGAAGACGTCCACAACTTTCCTGATCAGGTCATCATAGGAGGTCTGACTTAAGTTTGTTTCAAAGCTGACATAAGAAAATTCTGGTTCTGGAGTGATGTGAATTGTCCAATAAGTTCCCTTAGAGAAACAAGCTTGTTGTTAGTAATAGGAAAGAAAAATTTAAGCATTAAAATAAATGTTTTTCTTTTCTTTTTTTTTTTCAAAGCCAGGTCTTATTCTTGCTCAGGATGGCCTCAAACTCATAGCAATCCTCCTACCTAAACATGCACCAGACTACTCAGAATAAGCATTTTTAAGGAAGATATACTTACATCCGATTTCATTCCATTCATCGAATACCCACAAGGATTGAACAGTGTGGCATCAATGACAGAACCTGGTATCAGGTCACGAATTCCACTCTCCTGAGGAAAAGATCAGAGAATGAATTAGACTCACATTTGAAAAATAAAGCAAGAATGAGGAAATGAAGATGTAGTTCCTCCAGATACGTGTGCCACTTTGTGCATTTGGCTATGTGGGTTCTGGGGAATCAAACTCTGGTTGTTAGGCTAAAGGCTAGCGCCTGAACCACTGAGCCATCTCTCCAGCACCAACACATAGTTCTTATTTTTCTTGGAAATGCTTACACGAGTGACATCCTTTGCAGTAACACCGTCTTTCATGTAGAACTGGTCCATAACTGCTGGGTCAAGCTCACTCATCAGAATTTCCAGGGTTTGATCTGGCTGACTGATTACCCGACTCTCTGGGAAATCCAAAGTATACAAGTACCTACACAAAAATTTAAATAAAAAAAAAAGTCTCTAAAATGACAACTCAAAATCAATTTAAGGTTTTTTTCTTTTCTGAGGTAGTTCTCACTCTAGCCCCAGGCTGACCTGGAATTCACCATGGAGTCTCAGGGTGGCCTTGAACTCATGTTGATCTTCCTACCTCTGCCTCCCAAGTGAAATTTGATTTGTGTGTGTGTGTGTGTGTGTGTGTGTGTGTGTTTGTGTGTGTGTGGTGGTGGCGGCCATGGGTGTAATATGTGTATGGAGGCCAGAGGATAGCCTTAGGTACCACCCTCAGGAACAGTGTCTATCCCTTTCTGAGAGATGGTCTCTCACTGACCTGGAGCTAGCCAATTAGGCTAGACTGAACAAACTTCAAAGACTGGCCGGCTTTTACCTACCTACACTGGGATCAACAGGCATGTGCCACCATGTGTGGCATTTACATGGGTACTAGGAGTCAAAATTTCATGAACTGAGCACTATCTCCATCCCCAGATCAAAATATATCTCCATTAAAGCCTTTAGTGCTATTGAAGGGAGTTTAACCTAGGGCCTTAGTCATGTTGGGTAAGCTTTACCACTTAGGTACACTCCAACCATTGTTTCACAAGTTCTCACTAAGTTTCTGAGACTAGCCTGGAACCTTGTAGCAGAGCTGAAAAAAAAATTGGTAACCAGCCTCAGCTTCTAAAGCAGTTGACATTACAGGTCCCCAACACCAGACTAGGTCCACCAACGTAAAAGAAAGTCTTACAAGAGTAACATTTAATCCAGAAAATTGCATCAAACATACCAACAGTCAGAATTCATACGTCCCATACAATATGCTGCTCCATCTGCAAGGAAAGAGAATATAAAGAAACATAAAAACTCCAATTCACAAGATGGGCTATTAAGCAGGAGTTTCTTATACATTGTCACCTACTAGAAACTCTATGGCTTCACTTCTTCCTAAAACTCCCAAAGGAAAAGAAATCAAGTCAATCCTTCATTCTTCTAATTAAATACAATGTTATGCTGCACATCCTGTGTCAAGACTCCCACTCTACTGAGCCACACATATCTCACGTCCTCACATTTTCCTCTACTCATGCCTGTGACTGCAAAGTTGTCACTCCCTAACATGATGGAAGAAAATAGCCAAATATGAACTCAATATTGACTTTTTTGTTTGGTTTTACTTCTTCGAGGTAGGGTCTCATTCTAGCCCAGGCTGACCTGGAATTCATCCTGTATTCTCAGGGTGGCCTAGAACTCATGGTAAACCTCGTACCTCTGCCTCCCAAGTGCTGGGATCAAAGGCATGCACCACCACACCAGGCTATATTGACTTATGTTTGCTTTGTCTTGTTTTTGAAACAGCCAGGCCTTGAACGCCCAACTCTAGGGCGCCTCCTCCTTCAGGCCACCTGCAACTGGGACCAAAATGCATGCTCCACTGACAGTTCCTGCCCACTTCAACAGCACTGGCTTGAGCTGCACCACCAGTTTTACTAGTAACCACTCTAACAGATGTTTTCACACTTTATAAATTATATAGTTTTGAATGAGTTACTATGGAAGTAAGAATTATATGGATTAATCCAGGCAAATGACAGAACAGTGTACATTTACACATACATGCTCTTATATCTTTTGAAGTATCTATAAGACATCATAGTAACATTTTAGACGAGTATTAAATTCTATTTAAACTTACTTGGGAAAATTGCATTCAGAAACTCTATTTCTTCTTGGAAATTCCGGTGTGGGTACCCTTGGTGAGAAGGCTTCATGAAATTCTTACGAGAATAAAAGAAGCTCTTTAAAAGAGAAAGATACAGCTTTAAGATCTTTTTCTAAACCAAGTATTTTCTACATCTTAAAAGTCAGCAAAACCAAAACTACAAATACTTTCAAGTTGCAATTGTGAAGAAAACAAGCTACCTGAGTGACATTAGTTAGTATAGCCTTATCTAATGCACATTCTAGAAATGCAGCATGCCTTTACTCTGAGATGGGGAATAGCTGAGTGATGCGAGTACAGCCTTATCTAATGCACATTCTGATAATGCAGTGTGTCCTTATCCCGTGACAGAGAATATACGGCCCCATCTACTGATGGGCCATCTCTATCCGGAGCACATTTCCATCTAAAGTGGAGAATCTTTTTCTTCAGACAGAGCCTTACTATGCAGCTCAGGCTGACTTCAAAATCATGCTCCCCCTGCTATAGCTTCTCAAGTGCTGGGGTAATAGGAATGTGGATCATCTTGCCCAGTGTGAGCACGTTTGTAATCTGAGTTTGTGGGAGAACGTTTATGAAAATCTAGTTTTGTGTGTGTGCGCGCACATGTGCTGTATGCATGCATATGTACATGTGGAGGCTACGGGTTGACATGTTTCTTCCTCGATTGCTTTCTATCTTACTTTACAGCTCACCTTTATTTTACAGTTAATGTATATAAAGGAATGGGCACACCAGGGCCCACTGCAAATGAACTCCAGATGCTTGTGCCACCTTGTGGGTACTGGGCAACTGAACCTGGGTCCTTTGGCTTTGTAGACAAGCACCTTAACTGCTAGGCCATCTCTCCAGCCTCACAGCAAGCACTTTACTCACCAAGCTATCTGAACATCTAGCCTTATAATTTTTGTTTTGTTTTTCAGAGTAGGGTTTCACTTCAGCCCAGGCTGGCCTGGAATTAACTAGCTAGTCTTAGGGTGGCCTTGAACTCACAGCAATCCCCCTACCTCTGCCTTCCAAGTACTGGGATTAAAGGCATATGCCACCATGCCCTGCTACTTTTATAATTTATAATACTGAACATCTAGTTTTAAACTCAGTGACCCAAGTTAACCACCCATGCTTTAGGTTTCTAACAAGGATCATTAAGTAACAAAAACTAGTAGGCTGGAAGATGGACAATGATTAAGGGTTATTTGCCTTCAAAGCCTACCGGCCTGGGTTCAAGTCCCCCAAACCCACGAAAAGCCAGATGCACAAAGTGGTGCGTGTGCCAGGAGGCCCTGGAACACCCATACACTTCTACGGCACCAAACAGCTAAGTATGGCAGCACACGCTTGTAACCCCAGCACACCAGAGATGAAGGTTTGCGAGTTTCAGGCCATATGCCAACATGCTCTGTCTCAAAAACTGAAAACACACACCAAACCAAAAAAATAAAAACTGGGCTGGAGAGATGGCTTAGCTGTTAAAGCGTTGCCTACAAAGCCAAAGGACTTCAATTTAATTCCCTAGTACCCATGTAAAGCCAGATACACATGGTGGTGCACGCCTCTTTCTCTCTCTTTAATAAAAACAAGGGCTGAAGAGATGGCTTAGTGGTTAAGTCGCTTGCCTGCGAACCCTGGTTCAATTCCCCAGGACCCACATAAGCCGGATGCACAAGGTGGAATGTGCCTGGAGTTCATCTGCACTGGCCAGAGGCCCTGGTGTGCCCATTTTCTCTCTCAAATAAATACATAAATAAAATATTAAAATAAATAAAAACAAAGCAAACAAACAAAAACCCTACATCAGTACCAGAGCTGGCAATGCAGCTTAGTGACAAGAGCACTGGATTAGCATGGGGCTCTAGGTTCAACCTAAGCCCCGACCAGAGCTCTTAGTCCTGAATGAAAATCCTTCCTTTCATTAGAAGAAATTAAAATTCAGCAACTAAGGAAATATCAAAGTTATTCTGCATTTTTTCTACATTTAGAGGAGGCCTGGCCTTGCATGTGTTAGACAAATGTGCTATCACTGAGCTCCACTGACAGCTCAGTCTCTCGAGTTTGACACCAACCACAACCCATGTCTTCTGTTCTTTCTCCCATTTCAGCTTCTTTCCAGTTCCTTTTCTGCGCCCTTGACCGGCAGGCTGAACAGCCACTTCCTGTGTCTGCCTTTACCATTTGCTGTACGCTCTTATGCACTGTAACTGTGCGAGGAAGGGTATGTAAGCTTAATCACTGGGCACACCGCAGAAGAACCCTAACACTCATTTCTCCCCCAAGTAAGTCTAAATAATGTGTCTGACTACTTACTTGAATTGAGTCAAACCCACTGTAATCCCTAGCAAGCTTCAACAGGGGAACCAGTGCTTTCAGCAAGAGGGTGGTACCACATGTCTTCAAAATGAAACGTCTCTTGGAGACAAACATGCTACTCTCACTGCAAGAGAAAAGTTACAGGATTAGTACTCTTCATGCATCATGTTTTGCTGGTAATTTTAAATGTTAGTATCTTGAGGATGTTTAAGGTTTTACAGCCTTGAATCTGATGTCAAGCTTTTCCAACATCCATGAGCACCCTTCTTCAACATGCTAGTAATTGAGCAAAGCACACGGATACTCACATCTGGATGAAACTCAAGCCTGATTGTACAGAACAGCCCAGAAACATATCACCAAAAAGCTCACCATTACTGCACCCGATCTTGCACTTCTGCTAGACTTTTTTTTGGTTTGAATCTACTTTAAAATATTTCTTTTTCCAAGTTAGGGTCTCACTCTAGCCCAGGCTGATCTAGAATTGACTATGTAGTCTCAGGGTGGCCTTGAACTCATGGTGATTCTTCTACCTCTGCCTCCTGAGTGCTGGGATTAAAGGTATGCACCACCATGCCCAGCTTTAAAAAAATATTTATTTTTGTTGGCAAGCACCTTAGCTGCCAAAAGTCTCTCCTGCGTGTCCCCTTTAAAGTAAATTTTACTTATTTATTTGCCTTTAATCCCAGCACTCAGGAGACCAAAGGTTGAGGCCAGCCTGGGTTGCAGTGAGACCCTACCTCAAAAAAAATAACAAAAAAAAAATTACTAAGATGAGAGGAGTGAGGTATTGCTCCCAAGGCTATGACCACGAGTGCAGCTGGACAGCTGACACTTGCTTTCCAGGACTTACCTGAGTACATAAGCTTCCTGCTTGTCAGTTTTTGTCACACTTATGATTGAGCATTGCACATCCTTCAAAAGGACGTCCCATTCAGACCTATTATTTAATAACAAAACACAATTAATAACACTTACTTGCCTACTCAAAAAGCACAAAAATCAACATTTTCCAATTATACCACATTTTGTTTCATTTGCAGTGGCTACAGGCCCTGGTGTGCCCACTTATTCTCTCTCTCTCTCTCTGCTTGCAAATAAATAAATAAAACAGTTTAAAACAAAAAGAACTAGAATGTGAGCACTTCCAGTGGACATTCAAAGGCCGCAAGCCAAGGCTGAAGCCGTGCGGCAGGAGCAGAGCATGGCTAGTATCCATCAGGCCCCGGGCTCAAAGCCCTGACATAACCTCCAAGAAAAACAACAGCCTCCGCCCCCAGCCACATACAAACCTAGGCAAGAACTCTTGAGCCCGAGGAATTTAACCCAGGTAACACAGGGAGAGTCTGACCCCAAAATTTGAAACATGTTGGTTGAGTAACAAAAACATACAAGGGCTGAAGAGATGGCTTAGCAGTTAAGACGCTTGCCTGCAAAGCCAAAGGACCTAGGTTCGCTTCCCTGGGACTCACGTAAGCCAGAAGCACATCTAGAGTTCATTTGCAGTGGCTGGAGGGCCTAGCATGCCCATTCTATCTGTCTCTCCCTCTGCTTCTTTCTCTTTCACTCAAATAAATAAACAAATAAAAATTTTTATAAAAAGATATTATAACTAAAACTTCTAGCCAGGTATGGTGGTACATACCTGGAATCCTGGCACTAAGATGGGAGAGGCAGAAGATGGGCTACATGAGACCTTGTATCAAAATGCCAAAGGCTTTTAAGTAACACAATTAAACAAAGTTTAAATCTCTTTAATCTTTTTTTTTTTTCTTTTGAGAGTGTGTATATGTATGTGCCTCTTGCTAAAGAGGAATTCTACAAACATGTGCCATTTTTAGACAACATTTTTAGAACAAGGACAGGGTTAGTTAGGTGTAAAGATGTTGACTCAAGGTTCCATGCCAGGGCCAGCTGAGCCACTTTTTTTTTTTTTTTCGAGGAGGGTCTAGCCTAGGCTGACCTCAAACTTATGGTGATCCTACCTCTGCCTCCCCTGTGGACCACCACGCCCAGCTCCAATCACTTTTAAAGTCACACTGAAGCCACCAAATTCTGACATTAGCTCACAGCCTGATTCAGGTTTTCAGAAACTCACATTACACTCTGGTCACCATAGAATGGTGGCAACTTTAACACCTTAGTTTTGAGCAAAAAGCCCAAAGTTGACCAAGCTACAGACTCTGATGAAGCCTTCCTAGGGCAACTAATCTCACAGCCAGAGAGACAAGTCTCCCTTTATTCCAGGAAACCAACTCAAAATTGACCACTTATTACAATCATGCCATTGTTTCTTTATCTTGATTATTTTCTTGTCCCCAACCCTACTGCCTTCTCCACTGCTGCTATTTTCAATGTGTACTTCTAACAGATAAGTAGCTCGGGAGCAACAGTTCAAACTGTTTTGAAACTGCTGTGAGGAATGCGATGAGAAGCTTAACTCCTCAATAGGAAGCTTTTCTACTCCAAAACATTTACACTAAAAGGTTTTTTGGCAATGCACTGTAAATTCCTTCAGTGAAAATGACTGAAACTGCACATTGTGCAATGATGTAGACAAATAAGGCATGAGTTGAGAGAATGTCAATGCTGAGGTGTGGTCACCACCAGCAATGGAGGGTCTTTTACTGAAACTTCGCAGTTATAAGATTTGTAATGTGCTGGGCGTGGTGGCGCACACCTTTAACCCCAGGACTCGGGAGGCAGAGGTAGGAGGATTGCTGTGGGTTCAAGGCCACCCTGAGCTACAGTGAGACCATACCTTGGGGAAAAAAAAAAGATTTGCAATGTGAGTTATTAACGTCCCATCAATTCTAAATGCTGCTTCTGCCATTACAGATGTTAAGTCTTCATATTTTTTGACGTGTTCATGTGAGTACAGGCTTGTGCCACAATGTACATGTGGAAGCCAGAGGACAACATGAAGGTTAGTCTTCACCTTTCCACCTCATTTTTTAAAATTTTATTTGAGAGAAAGATACAGAAAGAGAGAAGAGGGAGGGGAGGCAGAAAGTGGGCATACCAGGGCTTCTAGCCACAGCAAATGAACTCTAGGCACATGTGCCACAATATGCATCTGGTTTACTTGGGTTCTGGGGGATCAAAACTGGGTCCCTAGGCTTTGTAGGCAAATGCCTTAACCATGAAGCCATCTTTCCAGCCCCATCTTCAGTGTTGGGATTAAAGGTATATACCACCACACCCAGCTAGAGGTACACTTTTCACATGAAAAATTAGTAAAAAATTTCTCAATGTTATCTATTTTTTTTTTCACTTTATTTCTGAATAGACTACAAAGGGCCAGAGAATTTCTGGGGCTCATTGACCAAAAACAGCAACTCCAGGTTGAAGGAGAGACCCCATGTCTGGGAAGCACATGGATGAGCAATACAAGGGCAACGGAAGTGTGTGCCATGTATGTGAATCTGCGTGCACACATCACACATACTTCATACAAAAATTAGTAAGAGAAGTCGGGCATGATGGCACACGCCTTTAATCCCAGCACTTGGGAGGGAGAGGTAGGTGGATCGCTATGAGTTCGAGGCCACCCTGAGACTACACAGTGAATTCCAGGTCAGTCTGGGCTAGAGTGAGACCCTACCTCGAAAAAAAAAAAAAAATTAGTAAGAGATAGGGCTGGAAGCCAGGCATGGTGGTGCATGC
Organism: Dipus sagitta; assembly: GCA_036346955.1. Lineage (NCBI taxonomy): Eukaryota > Metazoa > Chordata > Mammalia > Rodentia > Dipodidae > Dipus > Dipus sagitta. The sequence continues at coordinate 36,136,923 of CM070775.1, forward strand.
CTTTAATCCCAGCACTCGGGAGGCAGAGGTAGGAGGATCACTGTGAGTTCGAGGCCACCCTGAGAATACATAGTGAATTCCACGTCAACCTGGACTAGAGTGAGACCCTACCTCGGGGGGCGGCGGGGGGGGGGGGGGGAGGAGATAGGCTGGAGAGATGGCTTAGCGGTTAAGGTCCTTGCCTACGGACCAGGTTCAATTTCCCAGTACCCATGTAAAGCCAGACGCAGAGTGGCACACGTTGTCCACAGTTCATTCGCAGTGTCTGGAGTTCATCTGCAGCAGCTAGAGGCCCTGGTGTGCCTATTCTCTTTTTCTTTCTCTCCTTGCAACTAAATAAATAAAAAGTATAAAAAAATTAAGAGATAATAAAAACCAATTCCAGATGGGCAGCAGTTCTAAATATTATAACCATTAGGAAGTTAAAACATCTTCCAGACCTTAGGACAAGCAAAAATCTTACATAATATATAAAAATAGCTAACCATTAAAGAGAAAATATCAGTAAATTCAACTTTTATTCTGGGATAGGGTCTGGCTCTAGGCCAGGCTGGCCTCAAACTCTCAACAAGCCTGCCTCAGCCTGAGTGCAAGGACATTAGGTGTGTGCCACGACACCCTGCTGGCTTCTGAAACTTCTGCTTATAAAGGAACTGTCAGAATAAAAAGGATGTCAGGTGTTCTGCCTCATGTCAGTAAACCCAGCACTTAAAGAGAATGAAGGCCGGGCATGGTGGTACATGCCTTTAATCCCAGTACTTGGGAGGCAGAGGTAGAGAGGTCGGAGGATCACCTTGAGTTTGAGGCCACCCTGAAACCAAAAGAGAATGAAATATTTCTAATACACATGGGACAAACTGAAAAAGCATCCAATGATGCATGCCAGTAATCTTACTTAGCACTTGGAAGGCTGAGGCTTGATAAAGCCAGGCAAGGTGACACACGCCTTTAATCCCAGCACTCAGGTGGCTGAGGTAGATCATTGAGCTCAAGTTCAGCCAGAGACTACATAGTGAATTCCAGGGCTGGAGACCTTACCTTGAAAAACAAAATGAAACAAACAAACAAAAAAAAAACCCACCCCATCATCCCCATCATCAAAACAAAAGTAAACACAAAACTAAGCAAATAGGTTTGAGTATTTCACAAAGTATATCCCCCCCCCCAAAATGAGGATGTTTTTACAACCTTGAAAAGATGTTTCCCTTCAGCAGCAATGCACCCTACAAAGGTCAATGTTCCTTCATGCACCTCTGGAATCTCTTCTTCCGCACAGGCAACCACAGGTCAGCTGCTGGGTTAGTTTGCATTTTCATGTTAAAGAAATGAAATCTTAACCTATGTACTTTCACTAGCTTCTTTTTGCTCTACATAACTATTTTATTATCAGTCAATGCTCATTTCTTTTGTTGCTAGGTTATAATTCTATTATAATGAATATTGAAAGCCTGCATGTGGACAAATGTTTCCTTGGTAAACATAAAAGAATGGACTAGTTGGATGTAATTTTTTTTTGGGGGGGGGGTTTCGAGGTTGGTTCTCACTCTAGCCCAGGCTGACCTGGAATTCGCTATGGAGTCTCAGGGTGGCCTCAAACTCACGGCGATTCTCCTACCTCTGCCTCCCAAGTGCTGGGATTAAAGGCATGTGCCACCACGCCCGGCTGGATGTAATGTTTTAAGAACTGCTAGGGCTGGGGGCTTAGCTCCATTACCAAGGAAAGTGAGGGCTGAACATGTGCAAGGCCCTGGGTTCATTATGGCTGTATCTTCACAAATTGTCAGCAGAGTATGATAGTCCAGTTTTTCATATTTTGTCCAATGTTGGTATCAAAATTATTTTTATCATAGAATCTGAGAAAGGTGTCCCTTGTTTCTTGATAGATGGTGGGAAAGTGATTTCTTTCCTTGAAATGTTGCCATTTGTGCCTAGTTTTCTTCCTGAGACCATTAATGACTATGCTAATTACATAATTGTTATGAGGTTTTGTGCTTTCCATTTCTTCTTGCATTAATTTTAGGAAGGAATTCTTCTAGGAACTTTCATTTATTTATTTATTTATTTATTTATTTTTGAGGTAGGGTTTCTCTCTACCTCAGGCTGACCTGGAATTCACTATGGAGTCTCAGGATGGCCTGGAACTCACAGTGCTCCTTCTGCCTCTGCTGGGATAAAAGGTGTGCACCACCACACATGAGTCCAGCAATCCTTTCTGTAGCCTCAAGTTTAACATGCTTCAACACAGGCTTACCTCTTTTTAGTCAGCCTTTATCCTATCTTTTTTTTTTTTTTTTGTTTTGTTTTGTTTTGGAGGCAAGGTCTCACTCTAGCCTAGGCTGAGCTGAAATTCACTATGGAGTCTCAGGGTGGCCTCGAACTCACCGCGATCCTCCTACCTCTGCCTCCCAAGTGCTGGGATTAAGGGCATGTGCCCTCGAACTCACCGCGATCCTCCTACCTCTGCCTCCCAAGTGCTGGGATTAAGGGCATGCGCCACCACGCCCGGCTTTAGTCTATCATTTTTAGAAAATATTTTATCTATTTGTTTGAGAGGGAAGGGGAGAAAGAATGGGCACACCAATGGGCCTCCAGCCACTACAAATGAACTCCAGATGCATGTGTCACCTTGTGGATCTGACTTAGGTGGGTACTGAGGAATAGAAACTGGGTCCTCAGGCTTCACAGGCAAGTGCCTTAATCTCTAAGCCATCTCTCCGGCCCTAGTCTATCATTCTCTAACTAGTGGCTCCGGGAGGCAGGATGAGGCAAGGGCAAGGAAAGCCAAGGGCCTTCTGATTGTCAGTCCTCACCACCTCGTAAAACCACGCTCAAGATGATTTTGTAGGAGGGTGTGCTGACAGCCAGACTGTAGGGTGGGACTGCCTCCAGGGAGCACACAGATGACTCTCCTTTGGCCTCTGCATGCACACACAAGTGCATACACATCATACATACAATCATAAACACAGCACTTTCACTGCTGTCAAAGACATTAACTTATTTAATCCTCCCACCACCTCAGTACCACTGTTGTTTCCATTTCGTATATGAAGCAAGGGCTCACATGCCTAATAAACGCTGCTTTTTTTAAGTTCTCACTACAGCTAGCTTTGCAGTGATCTGGTGTGACACACCACACCCAGCCCAGCCCAGCTTAAATGGTGTTTGAATTCAAATTTTGTTATTCCAGACACCGACACCTCCATCATTTCATTAGCCAATACTCTCTTAACAAGACTGAAAATTCTTCTCTGGGACCTGTATCTCACTCCCTAAAAAGACTCTGCAATCGGTCCCTTCTTGCTAAACCTTTGACTTTAGGTCATTTTTCTAGCACCTACTGTTTTTCACACACTTTTTTACTTTGTTGACAGGGACTCACCCTAGCCCAGGATGACCTCCAATTTATGGCTATCCTTAGCCCCTCAAGCACTGCGAGTAAAGACTGGAGCCACCACTCCTGGAGAGGTGGAGAGAGGGTATGGGCACACCATGGCCTCTAGCCACTGCAAAGGAACTCCAGACAAATAGGCCATCTTGTGCATCTGGCTTATGTGGATACTGGGGAATCGAACCTGGGTCTTTAAGCTACGAAGGCAAGTGCCTTAACCGCTAAGCCATCTCTAGCCCTTAGTGGTTAACTTTCACCATTTTAAGCATCACACTGAAATAGCAAGAAATCTAGATGATTAGCAAAGTTAAGTGTGGTTCTCAAGCCCTTAAGTCAAACAAGCTGTTTTTTTTTTTTTAATATTTCTTATTTATTTGAAAGAGAAGAGGGAAAGAATGAGCACCAGAACCTCCAGCCAATGCAAACTGCAAACGCATGTTACCTTATCTGGTGAATAGAACATGGGTCCCTTGGCTTCGCAGGCAAGCACCTAAACCGCGAAGCTATCTCTCCAGCCCAAACTGTCTTTTTTAAAAGGCCTTTCTTCCTCTCCCTTACTCAGAAGACACTTACTTGGTCAAAACAAACAAAAAGAAATCAAGATTTTGGCTTTTTTTTTAAAAAGATTTTTGGGGAGAACAAAACTGCCTTCCTTTGAACGTGCTACAAATTTAATGCTACAAATCTTAATAGCTACCGCAACAACAGTTTTGGAATTTATTTCCTAGGGATTTTCCTTCCTTAGTTCTTCCTTGTCAAGGTGTTTTTGGTAAAAATCCTGATCACAATAGTTTTCCCAAACACCTAACACACACACACACACACACACACACACACACACACACGTTCTGCATCCTAGAAAAGAAAATATTAACCTTCCCCATGGTTAAGATTAGCCCGGCGTGGCGGTGAGCGCCTTTAATCCCAGCACTCGGGAGGCAGAGGTAGGAGGATTGCCGCGAGTTCGAGCGAACCCCTACTTAGAAAAACCAAAACAACAACAAAAAGATTAATAGATAACAAAGTGCGACGTTGGGCATTTTTAACTGTGACACAACGTGAGACCTGTGACACTGACGCTTCCACTCCATCTTCCCCTACAATGGAAAGACAACTAAGAGAAACCGCGTTTCCCAATATGCCTTAAAGTCTCAAGGCTGCAGCACGTGGCCGCCGGGTTCATCTTCTCGCTTTTTTGTCAGGGGACGCTTGCAAAACGCAGCCCGCATTCCTGGGACGCCCATTGGTCCGCACCCTGGGGCCAGACCCTCGGAGGAGCCCGGGAGCTCATTGGTCGCCGCCACTCAATGAAGTGAGCCACGCCGGTTCCTCCTCCGCCACCCTATAGCACTTGTGCACAGAGAAGCCCGGGGAAAGGGGCCTAGAAGGGCAGCAAGCCGGTGGCTGTCGGTGTCACCACTTCGGAACGCCGGGCCCGGGCATCGTGGGCATGGCCCGCGCTTTCACGTGCGCTGCAGCGAGACGCCCCCGAGAGCTCTGCCCGCGCGTGGGGCCCCAGACGCCTTTGCTCGGGCTTAAAGGCATTAGAGAGTATTAGGTCCGGGAGCCGACCTGCCCCAGGCTTCCTGCACCTCGGAGCCCATCGGCTCGCTAACAGGTTATACACACCGCCCAAGGTCAAGAGCCTCGGCCGGGCCGCCGGCTGCTCCAGGCCGGGATCGTTACCATCCGCCTGCCGCCCGGAAAGCGCTGGGGTGCAGATCCCCGTTAGGGCGGCGGCGGGGCCCGGCCACTGCGCCACGGCGATGCCCGGGGCTAGAGGGAGGCCCGTTTGCCGGTCCTGGAGTGTATGTGTGTGCGGGGGGGGGGCGCCCGGAAGAAAAGGCTCCCACCCGGGCCCGGCCCGCTCTCCGCCCTCCTCCCACGGGCGGGCACGCCCGAAAGTAGCGCCTGTGACTCAGCCGGCCCGAGCCACACCTGCCGGGGGGACCCCCTGCATCCCTCCGCCGGCCACCGGGCCTCGGCCGCCAACTACCGGGGAGAACGTGGGGAGGCCCAAGCCCGCCCCGCCTGGGACGTTACCTGAGCACGCGGCCACGCCGGCCTCTCTCCCCCTCCTCCCCATCCCCCAGGGCCGCGGCGGCCCGGCAACGGCGGCGGGAGGACAAGCCGGTTCCCGCCTCCCCGCGTGGATGCGGATGCTCCCCGAGCCCGCCGTCTCGGCCTCCACCTGAGGGCCAGGAGGGCGGCCCCTTGGCCGAGTGCGGGTCGCCCGGGCCCGGCGATGACGACCTACCCTCGGATCCCCGAGCACCCACCTCGGGATGGTGCGAAGATCCCCAGATCCCTGGTTAGCGTCGGATTGCTGCCTGGAGAACCAAACCTCCAGCAGCTTCTCGGTCCCTTCGAAAAAATGCGCAGCTTCCATCACCGTGAGACTAGCGAACAACCAACAACCACAGAAAATCAACTAAAATTAAATCTCTTCTCCCGCCGCTGCGGATTGTTCCAGCTGTGTTACTAAAGTTCAGGTTCCTTTTGTTTTTGTTTGTTTTTTTTTTTGCTATAATTTTATATTAACTTTTTTTTAGAAAAAAAAGGATTAATAAAAATTTTCCCGGCTATTTTCGTGAGCGAAAGTTGAACGTGAGTCTGTTGGAAATAAAGAGGCAGATAGAATTCAGTCTCTGGTAGTCCGCTGCTTTCCCCGTTAGAGAGAGAGTTGAGCGAGCGCTAGCTAATGTCGCCGGCCATACTGTGTAAGCGAGGGCTCTGCGCGAGCGCAGACTTTATATAAGGCATCGGCCCCCGGCGAGTCCGGAAGTGACGCCATCGGCCCGCCTCCCCCGAGGCTGATAGGAAGCGCCGCACGTCAATCTCCCGTCCGTCCCCCGTGTTCTCCCCCCCCCCCCCCCGGCCCCACCGAGCGGCCGCTGCCTTGGCTGTGGGCCTGCTGGGAGTATAGGGAACTACTTGCTCCGGTGCAGATGGAGCTGCCCCTGTCCGCTGAGCGGGAGAAGGCTCTGCTGTCGGCTGGGGTCCCCAGGGTTGGACGTGGAGAGGGCTGGGGGGGGGGGGGGAGTGGGAACGAAGTAAGGGAAGGCTGTGCTGCGGGGTATAAACCGATTGGATAGCCGGGACCCCCGCCACGTCCTCGGGTGGGGGGTGCCTGCGGGTGTCCCCTGGGGGCGGTGGGTGTCGCCCGGTGGTGTTGATCCCGGGCAGGTTCCCCCGCCTCTGTCGAGGTGTTGGGCCATTCTTTGAACTGCTTGCCCGAGATGGGCACGGCCAGGCCATGAAACTCGACGTCTGTCTGTGACGTACGTGGTGCCTGGGGTGGACCTGGAAGCCGTTTTGATTCTCATGCTTTATCTGATGCGCGGAGGGAGGCAGCTCCGGGCCCGGTACACAATAGCCAGAAGCCTTGTCTTCCCATTTCCCGATGGCAGAGCAACGTGGCGCCCGGCTCCAGGGCTCCGCTCCCCCCACCCGCCCGCGACCTCCCACACCGCGAGGCTCGGCCAACTCCAGCGCTGCAGCCGCAGCCCATGCTCCACCAGGGCAGCTGCTGGGGAAGATCCTGCCGACCTGTTTCTAACAGCTACATTTATTAAATAGAACCCGAGGTTGCTTGATAATATTTGACTTTGAATTTCCTTAAAGTGACGGGTTAAGTGAAAGCGTTCCTTCCAAATCCCTCCCCCGCCCAACATACAGTGCTGTCTCACGTGCTTGAGAAGGATTTGCATAGAAATTGATAATCACAGGGATCCAGAAGCTGTCTCTAATGGTCATTTAGGGAACCATCTGCCTAGCATTTCTTCGCTTATTAAAGTAAGGAGGTGACCAAAAGCAAAAACAAATTTATGACTTGTTTGAAAATGCTAGGAGAGGGGGTAGTCCCAGGCTGACATAAAGTTAAAAAAGATCATTGACACAAGACAAAATGAACTTCCACTATTATGCTTAGAAAAAAACAAACAACCACTTTCCTCAAAGTGGATGTGAGTATGAAAAATCCAATGAAAAAGATGTGGTTAGAATTTGCTTTGAAGACATCCTACAGGGTAGTTCTTGTCTTACAAGAACTTAAGAGTCATCACATGTCTCCAGTGAAATCTGTTGAAAGAAGCTGGGTGAGGTAGGTAGACATACTACTTTTGCCATGTTTTGAAAAGCATCTAACTCAAACTGGGGATTGGGATAAATGTTACTTATTTTATTATAATAGTAATTAAAGGAGGATGTGGTTGTTATACTTGGAATAAAGATAAAAGGGGTATTTCTGTGTTTTACAAGCTATTCAATTATTTGATGGTTGCTTATTGAAATGAAGACTCTGCCTACTAAACCACCTCAAACACTAATTGTGGTATAAACATAATTCAGCTTATAATTGCTTATAATTAGTTGCTTTTTCAATTACTATTATGCTTTTTTTTTTCCAGTGCAGTTTAAGTTACTATAAAGGTGCCAAGAATCTTGGCAAGGTAAATCCTTGTTAATTTTGGTATGGAATAACTTTAAATTGTGTCCATGAACTGCACAGGCCTTTGTAAGATATATCGTTTATCTAGGAGATCATTATTTTGAAGCTCAAAATCCCTTGTACTTCTGGCCAAGTTAGTTAATTTTGCTTAAATATTTCACTGAACATAACATGCCCAAGAATTATTTACCATCATTCCCAAACTGGTTTTCTTTCTCCTTAGTCTCTTTCTTTTAAACTGACCATCTTTCTCCACTTTTTATTTTATAAATAAGCTGGGCATGGTGGCGCATGCCTTTAGTCCCAAGCACTCAGGAGGCAGAGGTAGGAGTATCGCTGGGGGAGTTCAAGGCCACCCTGAGAGTACAGAGTGAATTCCAGGTCAGCCTGGGCTAGAGCGAGATTCTACCTTGAAAAAACAAAACAAAAAAATTATTTATTTAACATAGAAAGAGTGAGTATGGGTGTGCAAGGGCCTCTTGCCACTGCAAACGAACTGCACATGCATGTACCAGTTTGTTCATCATGCTTTATGTGGGTACTGGGGAATCGAACCCAGGCAATTAGGCTTTGCAAGTAAGTGCCTTAACCACTGAGCCATCTCTTCAGCCCCCTGTATGCTTTCTTAAAACTTTTTTTGCGGGGGGGGGGGCTATGGAAATGGTTCAGCATTTGAAGGTGCTTGCTTGCAAAGTGTGCTAGCATTGGTTCAGTTTCCCAGTGCTCTCATAAAACCAGATACACAGAATGGAACATGCAACTAGAGTTTGTTTGCAGTGGCAAGAGGTCATTGTGTTCCCATACTCACACTCTTTCTCTCTCTGCTCACAAATAAAAAAAAAATAAACTTTTATCTTATTTATTTACTTATTTATTTTGGTTCTTTGCGAGGTAGGGTCTCACTGTAGCTCAGCTGACCTGGAATTCACTATGTACTCTCAGGGTGCCCTCAAACTCACAACAATCCTCCTACCTTTATCTCCCGAGTGCTGGGATTAAAGGCATGCACCATCATGCCTGGCTCTCTCTTTTATTTTTAAAATATTTTTATTTATTTATTTGAGAGACAGAATGAGTAGGCTCGTCAGGGCTTCCAGCCACTGTAAAAGAACTCCAGACATGTGCACCCCCTTGGGGAATTGAACCTGGGTCCTTTAGATTTGCAGGCAAACACCTTAACCGCTAAGCCATCCTTCCAGCACTCTCCTTGTGTTATTTTTAATTAATTAATTTATTTATTTATTTTGGTTTTTCGAGGTAGGGTCTCACTCTAGCTCTGGCTAACCTAGAATTCACTATGTGGCCTCAGGGTGGCCTCGAACTCATAGTGATCCTCCTACCTCTGCCTCCGAGTGCTGGGATTAAAGGCGTGTTATTTTTATATTACCTAAAGTGTTCTTTCTCTTCTTCTTTTTATGACTTGTTAATTGTTTTACTTTTATTTTTTGAGACAGGGTCTCAAAATGTAGCCTAGGCTGACCTTGAACTGTGAATTCTTCTGCCTCTGCCTTCTGAGTGCTGGGATTATAGATGTGTTATCAGGGCTTGTTCATTCTTAGAATTTAGGGCTTAGTTGAAATGTTGCTTGTGGCCGGGCGTGGTGGCGCACGCCTTTAATCCCAGCACTCGGGAGGCAGAGGTAGGAGGATGGCTGTGAGTTCGAGGCCACCCTGAGACTCCATAGTGAATTCCAGGTCAGCCTGAGCTAGAGTGAGACCCTACCTCGAAAAACCAAAAAAAAAAAAAAAAAAAAAAAAAAAAGAAATGTTGCTTGTTCTAGAAGGTCACCTGTGCTAGTAAGGCACGGGCTGTGTTACTATAACAAAGTGAGCCCAAGTATAGTAACAAAGAAGTTACTATACTTGCTTTATACTTGCTTGGCGCACACCTTTAATCCTAGCACTTGGGAAGCAGAAGAAGGAAGTCATTGTGAGTTCAAGGCAAGCCTAGGCTACAGAGTGAATTCCAAGTTAGCCTGGGCTAGAGTGAGACCTATCTCAAAAACAAAGAAAGATTAAAATTCTTTTTCCTGGTTTAGCATGCAGAACTAGGCAGAAGGTGTGCTCCACAATGCCAGGCAGTTCTAACACGTTCTTATCATAGGTTGTGTCCATAGGATGTATTGTAGTAAAAAGGAAAAAAAAAAAAGTAACAGTTCTGGGGATCTGAATTCAGGTTTTCATGCTTGCACAGCCAGTGTTTTACCCACTGAGCCAAATCCCCATCCCGCAAGACAAAAATCTCATCATCTGCGAACTTCTATAAAATCAAAAAACAAGAGGGCTGGTGGCACACACCTTTAATCCCAGCACTCCGGAGGCAGTGGTAGGAGGATCACTGTGAGTTTGAGGCCACCCTGAGACTACATAGTGAATTCCAGGTCAGCCTGGGCTAGAGTGAGACCCTACCTTGAAACACCAAAAAAAAAAAAAAAAAAAAAAAAAAAAGGTTCAAAAACACCCTAACTTACATATTTCTAATATAAAATGGTACCAGATAAACATTCTAAGAGGGAGGAATAAAGGCTCAACAGGGCAAAGGGAATAAGGCAAACCCCCTCCCCTGCAGCTCCATGTCCAGCATCTGGGTCTCCTGCTGGAATCATTTGGGCTCCAGCAGCCTAAGGCAGTCCCCATCCCTCCAGCTCTGTTGCCTGTAGAATGCAGAGCCTTTCTCTTGGGTTCCTTCCACTCTGTGCTTGCAACTTTTCTTGACGGATATCCCACAGTCTTTCAGCACCTCTAACATCCTAGAGTTCACTGCAACTTAGGCTTCCCTGTCATGCAGTGGCCACTCAGGGATTTCGTGTATGGACTCTGTCACACATTGCTTGGGGTGCAGACAGACATCTACGAACCCATACCTTTTGCATTTTATTTTGTTTTGTTTTTCAAGGTAGGGGCTCACTCTAGCTCAAGTTGACCTGGAATTCACTATGTAGTCTTAGAGTGGCCTCAAACTCACAGCGATCCTCCTACATCTGCCTCCCGGGTGCTGGGATTAAAGACGTGCGCCACCACGCCCAGCATAACTCTTGCATTTTGTATGCCTACAAAAACAGCACCATGTGAATGACATTGCTAATTTCTGTTGTGAGTTTGAGCTGTAGTTTAGTTCCCTTCTGCCACAGCTGTGGTGGCCTCATCACATCTTAGTGACTGACTTTGGGAAAATACTTCCTTAGTGGATTGGTTGGATTATTTATTTACTTAGTTACTTATCTTGAGATAAGGTCTCACTCTAGCCCAGGCTGACCTGGAATTCACTATGTAGTCTCCGGGTGGCCTTAAACTCATGGTGATCCTCCTTCTGCCTCCCCAGTGGTGGAACTGAAGGTGAGTGCCACCATGCCCAGCTCCTAGTGGATTGTTTTTGCACAGGTAATCAGGATTCCCAGTTCTGTGTCTTTTCTTTGAAATGAATTTGCATTAAATTTTTTTCTATTTTTTTTTCAAGTTTTATTTATTTATTTTATTTTTTTCTTAATTTTTATTAACATTTTCCATGATTATAAAAAATATCCCATGGTGCTACCCTCCCTCCCTCCACCTTCCCTTTGAAATTCCATTCTCCATCATATCCCCTCCTGCGTTAAATTTTTTAAAAATATTTATTTGCAAGCCAGGCGTGCACCTTTAATCCTAGCACTTGGGAGGCAGAGGTAGGAGGATCGACGTGAGTTAGAGGCCACCCTGAGAATGCAGAGTGAATTCCAGGTCAGCCTGAGCTAGAGTGAGACCCTACCTCAAAAAACCAAAAATAAAATAAAATAAATAATAATAATAAAAATATTTATTTACAAGGAGAGAGAGAAAGAGAATGGGCACAACCAGGGCTCTAGCCACTGCAAATGAACTCCAGATACATACATGCACCACTCTGTGCATCCAGTTTTAAGTGGGTACTGGGGAATTGAACCCAGGTCATTAGGCTTTGCAGTCAAGCAACTTAGCAACTGAGCCATCTGTCCATCCCTGAATTTGCATTTTTACAATGCTGGAATCTTTGATGGAAGGGTGTCTTACTCTTAAGGCACTTTTCCTATTAGCCCAGTGCAAAGCGCAAGATTTTTCCTTAATTACACTAGTTTCCTTAACAATTATAGCTTCTTTCTCTACATGCTCCTTGTCAACAACTTAAAACTCATATTCCTTTCTTTGCTGAATTTCACATTTTTGATATCTTTCTCTCCATTTGCTGCTCCCTCTCACTGTACCCTTGGATAGGAGCAGTGAACAGTAACAATGCCACAGCCTGAATACTATCCTGTCATGAAATTTTCTCTTATTTATTTATTTATTTATTTAAGAGAGAGAAAGAGGCAGATAGAGAGAGAGAGAGAGAGAGAGAGAGAGAGAGAGAGAGAGAATGGGCATGCTAGGGTCTTTAGCCACTGCAAACAAATTCCAAATGCATGTGCCACCTTGTGCATCTGGCTTACGTGGGTACCGGGAAATCAAACCTGGGTTCTTAGGCTTTGCAGGCAAACACCTTACCCACTAAACCATCTCTTCAGCCTAGTCCATGGCTTTTGAATTCAGCCTCACTCAAGTTCTCAGGGCATGAGCAGAATGAAGCCAGATTCTTTTAGAATATTATAAAAGATGACCTGTAGACCAGTTCCCAAGTGTTGCAGTTAGCTTCATGTTGCTGGCAGAAAATGGCTGGCTAAAAGCAGTTTATGGGAGGAAAGAGTTTACTTTGACTTAGAGACTACAAAGGAAGCTCTGTGATGGCAGGGGAAAACATGGCATGAGCAAGAGGGTGGACATCACCTCCTGGCCAACATCAGGTGGACAACAGCCGTAGGAGACTGTGCCAAACACTGGCAAAGGGAAGCTGGCTGTAACACTCATAAGCCTGCCCCCAACAATACATTATCTCCAGGAGGCTCCAATTCCCAAATTGCTACTAGTTGGGGACCTAGCATTCAGAACACATAAGTTCATGGGGGATACCTGAGTCAAACCACCACACCAAGAGAGTCCTTGTTCCCCTACTGAAACCTCATGAGTCAGGCCTCCATCGTCTGTAATTCTCTCCACACTTTGGTCTTCCAAATTCCCACCAGAGTGGTCCATTAAGCTTTGCTTAGGGATTTCTAGAGAGCTCACAGCTCCAAACTCTTCCTTATGCCTTCCTCAAACTGGTTCCAAATGTGTCAGAAACTCAAGGTCAGGTTTATCATGGTAACAGTTCATTCCTCAATACAAATTTTCTGTTACAGTTACTGTCATTGCTGTGACTAAAGCAATTTAAGGAAGGGAGGGTTTCTTCTGGCTTGAAGTCTAAGAAGGGATAAGATGTACCATGGTGGTAGCAAAGTAAGATGAATGCTGGGCTGGACATGGTGGTGCATGCCTTTAATCCCAACACTTGGGATGCAGAGGTAGGAGGATATCTGAGAGTTCGAGGCCACCCTGAGACTATATAGTGAGTTCCAGGTCAGCCTGGACTGCGTGAGACCCTACCTGAAAAACAAACAAAAAGATGATGCCTGGTTCGTTTTAAGTGGGTACTGGGGAATTGAACCCAGGTCATTAGGCTTTGCCAGTCAAGCAAACTTAGCAACTGAGCCATCTGTCCATCCCTGAATTTGCATTTTTACAATGCTGGAATCTTTGATGGAAGGGTGTCTTACTCTTAAGGCACTTTTCCTATTAGCCCAGTGCAAAGCGCAAGATTTTTCCTTAATTACACTAGTTTCCTTAACAATTATAGCTTCTTTCTCTACATGCTCCTTGTCAACAACTTAAAACTCATATTCCTTTCTTTGCTGAATTTCACATTTTTGATATCTTTCTCTCCCATTTGCTGCTCCCTCTCACTGTACCCTTGGATAGGAGCAGTGAACAGTAACAATGCCACAGCCTGAATACTATCCTGTCATGAAATTTTCTCTTATTTATTTATTTATTTATTTAAGAGAGAGAAAGAGGCAGATAGAGAGAGAGAGAGAGAGAGAGAGAGAGAGAGAGAGAGAGAATGGGCATGCTAGGGTCTTTAGCCACTGCAAACAAATTCCAAATGCATGTGCCACCTTGTGCATCTGGCTTACGTGGGTACCGGGAAATCAAACCTGGGTTCTTAGGCTTTGCAGGCAAACACCTTACCCACTAAACCATCTCTTCAGCCTAGTCCATGGCTTTTGAATTCAGCCTCACTCAAGTTCTCAGGGCATGAGCAGAATGAAGCCAGATTCTTTTAGAATATTATAAAAGATGACCTGTAGACCAGTTCCCAAGTGTTGCAGTTAGCTTCATGTTGCTGGCAGAAAATGGCTGGCTAAAAGCAGTTTATGGGAGGAAAGAGTTTACTTTGACTTACAGACTACAAAGGAAGCTCTGTGATGGCAGGGGAAAACATGGCATGAGCAAGAGGGTGGACATCACCTCCTGGCCAACATCAGGTGGACAACAGCCGTAGGAGACTGTGCCAAACACTGGCAAAGGGAAGCTGGCTGTAACACTCATAAGCCTGCCCCCAATAATACATTATCTCCAGGAGGCTCCAATTCCCAAATTGCTACTAGTTGGGGACCTAGCATTCAGAACACATAAGTTCATGGGGGATACGTGAGTGAAACCACCACACCAAGAGAGTCCTTGTTCCCCTACTGAAACCTCATGAGTCAGGCCTCCATCGTCTGTAATTCTCTCCACACTTTGGTCTTCCAAATTCCCACCAGAGTGGTCCATTAAGCTTTGCTTAGGGATTTCTAGAGAGCTCACAGCTCCAAACTCTTCCTTATGCCTTCCTCAAACTGGTTCCAAATGTGTCAGAAACTCAAGGTCAGGTTTATCATGGTAACAGTTCATTCCTCAATACAAATTTTCTGTTACAGTTACTGTCATTGCTGTGACTAAAGCAATTTAAGGAAGGGAGGGTTTCTTCTGGCTTGAAGTCTAAGAAGGGATAAGATGTACCATGGTGGTAGCAAAGTAAGATGAATGCTGGGCTGGACATGGTGGTGCATGCCTTTAATCCCAACACTTGGGATGCAGAGGTAGGAGGATATCTGAGAGTTCGAGGCCACCCTGAGACTATATAGTGAGTTCCAGGTCAGCCTGGACTGGCGTGAGACCCTACCTTGAAAAACAAACAAACAAAAAAAAGATGAATGCTGGTTCTACATGTCTGTCTGTCTGTCTTTCTTTCTTCTTTCCTTTATTCATTTATTAGAGAGAGGAAAAGAAAGAGGCAGATACATATATAGACAGAAATGGGTGAGCCAGGACCTCTAGCCACTGCACATAAACTCCTGATGCATGCACCACCTTATGTATCTGGCTTTGCGAGGGTACTGGGAAATTAAATCTGGTTCACTAGGTTTTACAAGCAAGCACCTTAACTGCTGAGCCATCTCTCCAATCCCTCCTTTTAATTAATTAATTAATTTTATTTTTTTTCTTTTGGCTTTTCCCCCCCCTAGGCTGCTTTGGCATGGTACCTATGCCACCATCTTAACTGAAAGTTCAAATGAGAGTTTTACCTCAGTGGGACACATCCAGTTTGACACTGTGCATTCTTTTTTTTTTAATTTTTTTTTTTGCTCATTTTTATTTATTTATTTGAGAGTGACAGACAGAGAGAAAGGGGCAGATAGAGAGCGAGAGAGAGAATGAGCGCACCAGGGCTTCCAGTCACCGCAAACGAACTCCAGATGCGTGCGCCCCCTTGTGCATCTGGCTAACGTGGGTCCTGGGGAATTGAGCCTCGAACCGGGATCCTTAGGCTTCACAGGCTAGCGTTTAACCGCTAAGCTATCTCTCCAGCCCTAATTAATTAATTTTCTTTTTCCAAGTAGGGTTTCACTCTAGCCCAGGCTGACCTGGAATTCCCTATGTAATCTCAGGGTGGCCTTGCACGCACAACGATCCTACCTCTTCCTCCCAAGTGCTAGGATTAAAGGCGCGCACCACTATGCCTGGATCCTTCCTTTCTTTAATTCTTTCCAAGTTCCAAGCCCATGAGATGGCACTGACCACATTCAGAGAAGGACTTCTCTCTTCAAGTAAACCTCACTGTAAACAACCACAGACACAGAGGTATATTTCCTAAGTGATTCAAAATCCAGTTAGGTTGACTGTGAAGAGTAACTGGCCTAGCTGGGTGCTTTGCTCCAGGTTCTCCCATAAGCTTACATTTAAAGTTCCGTTCTCGTTCAGTCAGTTTGAACTGCTATAATAGAACACCATAGACCAGGAGGCTTATAACCAACAAGAATCTACTTCTCAGGCTGGAGGGATGACTCAGTGTTTAAGTGTGCTTCCTGTGCTTATGAGGGCCTGAGGGGGCCTGAAACTGTCAGAGTTGGAATCTCCAGATCCCACGCAAATAGCCAGGCGTGGCCAGGTGTGCCTGTGACCCCAGTCCCACAAAGGCGAGCAGAGACCAGGGAATTGCCTGAGCTTGTTTGCCAAAAAAAAAAAAAAAATTCAGTGAGCTATAGTATCAGAGACTCCAGCTCAAAATGAAAATGAAGCCAGGCACGGTGGTACCCAGCTTTAATCCTAGCACCTGGGAGGCCGAGGTAGGAGGATCATTGTGAGGTCAAGGCCAGCCTGAGTGAGACTACATAGTGAATTCCAGGTCAGCCTAGGCTACCTCGAAAAAACCAAGAAACAACAAAAAGGGGCTGGAGAGATGGCTTGGTGGGGAAGGCACTTGCTTGCAAAACTTAAATACTTGGGTTTGATTCCCCCCAAACCCACTTAAAGCCAGATGCTCAAAGTGTTGTGTGCATCTGGAATTCATTTGCAGTGACTAGAGGCCCTGGTACACCCATTCTCTGTCTCTGCTTGCAAATAAATAATAATTAATTTGAAAAAAAAAAAAAAGCTGGAGAGATGGTTATCAGTTACGGCACTTTCCTGTGAAGCCTAAGGACCCAGGTTTGATTCTCCAGTACCCAAGTAAGCCAGATGCACAAGGTGCCACATGCATTTGGAGTTCATTTATAGTGGCTACAGGCTCTGGAATGCCCATTCCCTCTATCTGCTTCTCTCTCTCAAATTAATTAAATTAGCCTGGGCGTGGTGGAGCATGCCTTTAATCCCAGCACTTGGGAGGCAGAGGTAAGAGGATTGCCATGAGTTCAAGGCCACCCTGAGACTACATAGTGGATTCCAGGTCAGCCTGAGCTTGAGTGAGATCCTACCTCAAAAAAAAAAAAAAAATCAAATTAAGTTATAAAACAAAAGAAAATGGGCAGAAAAGTGATGGAGAGGGACAACCGATGTTCTGCTCTGGCCATCACGGGTAAGCAACCTCCCCACAGGTGAGCACATGGTCATTATAAGGGGACACACATAGTTCTGGAAACCAGAAGCCCAAGAGCAAAGTGCAAGTATGGTTGGGTTCCTATGACAACCCTCTGCTGTGTGTGTCTACATGGATAAGACGAGTGAAAAACTCTGTTACTTTGTGTGCATGACTGTTTACATGTGGGGTGCACATGTGAGTGTGTGTGTGTGGAGAGGTCAGAGGACAACCTCAGGTGTTCCTCAGATACTGTCTTTGTTTGTTTGTTTGTTTGTTTTGTTTTTTGAGGTAGGGTCTCACTCTAGCCCAGGTGGACCAAGAATTCACTCTGTAGTCTCAGGGTGGCCTGGAACTCGCTGTGATCCTCCTACCTCTGCCTCCTGAGTGCTGGGATTAAAGGCGTGCACCACCATGCCTGGCTCCACTGTTTGTCTTTTTGTGTGTATGTACATGGCTGTGTGTGCGCAGATGTGCACATCCTGTGTGCAAACATGTGGAGACCAAACGAGAACACCTCAAGGGCTTTTCCTCTTTATTTTCATGAGACAGTCTCTTGTTGAACCTGGAACTATCATTTTTTTGGTCAGACTAGCTGGCCAGTGAGCCCCAGCAATTCTCCTGTCTCCACCCCTGTCAGCATTTGGGTTACAGGCACGCTTGTCCACACCCTGCTTTTTACATGGGTGCTGGGAACTGAACTCAGGTCACACTCTTACCTGCTGAACCATCTCTCCAGCCAGCCCCACAATCCCTGCCCACCTTTTGTGAGACAGGATCTCTCATGGGCCTGGAACTAACCAAATGGGATGGTGTTGCCATCAGGTTCACGTTGCTGGTAGAAATCACCCAACCAAGAGCAGCTTCTGGGAAAAAGAGATTTATTTTGGCCTCACAGTCCATAGTTCTTACTGCATTCAGATCTTTCAACTCTGACCAGAATAGTCCATTAAGCTGTACTTACAGCACTGCAAGGCATCTCTTAGGCCAAGATTTCAAATCCTTCCACATTCCTTTTGAAAATCAGCTCCAAATGGCCAAAGCCACACAGTCAGGTGTCTAGCAGCAATCCCACTCCTCAGTACCACTTTACTGTTGCAGTCAGGTTCGCATGGCTGGTAGAAATCACCCAACCAAGAGCAGCTTGTGGGAAAAAGAGGTTTATTTTTGGCTTACAGACTTGAGGGGAAGCTCCATGGTGGCAGGGGAAAACGATGGCATGAGCAGAGGGTGGACCCCCTGGCTCACATAAAGTGGACAATAGCAGTAGGAGAATGTGCCATATACTGGCAAGGGGAAACTGGCTATAACACCCACAAGCCCGCCCCCAACAATACACCGCCTACAGGAGGCATTAATTTCCAATTGGCATCAGCTGGGGAACCTAGCATCCAGAATACTCAAGTTTATGGGGGACACCTGACTCAAACCACCACTGATGGACTGACTGGCCAGCAAGCCCCAGGGTTCTGCCTGTTCATTGCTGAGATTACAAGCAGCGTCAGTACATCTGGCTTTTAAAAATTTTATTTTATTTTATTTGAGAATAAGAGAGAGGCAGATAGAGAAACAAAGAATGGGCTTGCCTGGGCCTCCAGTCACTGCAAAAGAACTTGAGACACATGTGCCACATTATGCACATGTGCAACCTTGTGCATGTGTCACCTTGTGCATCTGGCTTATGTGGGACCTGGAGAGTTGAACATGGGTTCTTAGGCTTTGCAGGCAAGGCCTTAACCACTGAGCCATCTCTCCAGCTCCCATATCTTGCTTTAAAAAAAACAAAAACCAAAAAACTTCTTTGAGAGCGTCAGAGAGAGAGAGAGAGAGAGAGAGAGAGAAAGAATGGGTGTGCCAGGGCCTCCAGCCATTGCAAACAAACTCCAGACACATGTACCACCTTGTGCATCTGGCTTACATGGGTCCTGGGGAATCCAACCAGGGTCCTTTGACTTTGTAGGGAAAAGCCTTAATTGCTAAGCCATCCCTCCAGCCCCATATCTGGCTTTAAAAAAAAGTACTTTTCTGGGGCTGGAAAGATGGCTTAGTGGTTAAGGTGCTTGCCTGTGAAATCTAATGACTTCATGTAAGACAGATGCACAAGGTGGCACATGTGTCTGGAGTTTATTTGCAGTTGCTGGAGGCCCTGGTGCACCCATTCTCTCTATATGCCTCTTTCTTTCTTTCCTTCTCTTTCTTTTTTTCTATCTGCCTCTTTCTACCTTTATTTCTCAAATAAATAAACAGCTGGGCATGGTGACACATGCTTTTAATCCCAATACTTAGGAGGCAGAAGTAGGAGGATTGCCGTGAGTTCGAGGCCACCCTGAGAATACATTGTGAATTCCAGGTCAGCTTGAGTTAGAGTGAGACCCTACCTTGAAAAAAAAAAAATTTAAATAATAAATGAATTATATTGAGAACACTAACATTTAAAATTTTAATTTCTTGCCGGGAGTGGTGGTGCACGCCTTTAATCCCAGCACTTGGGAGGCAGAGGTAGGAGGATTGCCGTGAGTTCAAGGCCACCCTGAGACTACATAGTGAATTCCAGGTAAGCCTGCACTACAGTGAAACCCTACCTCGAAAAACCAAAAAAAAAAAAAAAAAAAAAAAAATTAATTTCTTGAAAAATCAATGAAATATTATTAAATAACTTCATGAAAAATAACTGTTGTGAAATTCTGTTATCCATATCCATTTTGGGGCAAAGGAAAGAATAGTTATCACATTCCATGTATATTGGTATCCACAAATGCATATTCAAGAATAATGTCAAAATAAGGCAGACATGGTGGTGCACAGCCTTTAATCCCAGCCACCCTGAGGCTACGTGGTGAATCCAGGTTAGCCTGTGCTACAATAAAACACTGCCTCAAAAAACCAAAGGGGAGAGCGGGCATAGTGATGCATGCCTTTAATCCCAGCACTCAGGAAGCACAGGTAGGAGGATTGCCTTGAGTTCAAGGCCACCCTGAGGCTACATAGTGAATTCCAGGTCAGCCTGGGCTACAGAGAGACCCTACCTCAAAAAACCAAAAATACAAAAAAAAAAAAAGGGAAAAAAAGAATAACTTCAAAAGCAAAGCACAGAGTGGTTCGTGCCATGCCTATAATCTGGCACTTGGGAAACTGAGGTAGGACCGTGTGAGTTCAAGGGCAGCCTAAGCTACATAGTGAGTTCGATGCGAGTTTGGGCTACAGAGTGGAACACTGTCTCAAAAAGTCAGGAGAGGAAAAGAGAGAATGCTATAGAAGTGTCAGATTGAAAAATGTTTCTCAGCCATGTTCAACTATTTCAAATCTTACCTTAATTTATGAGCATCTCTGGTGCTGCAAGACAAGCAAACAATGGGTACTTGACACAGGAAAGATATTTCCCTGGGCGGAAATCTACTGCCTTCTAGTGAGAGAAAGACTGACAGTATAATTATTTTAACCTCATCTGTTCCTCTTCTTCAAAATCCTCCGCAAGTTTCCAAAACAGGTCTTTCCCCTAAATCAACACAGCAGAAACCTCTTTTTAGCATTTGTGCTAGTTGTCTTTTGTTTCCCTGGGGTCTAAGTGGTGTTATTTCCAGGAGTGGATGTTCATTAGAAAAATGTACTGGATTCCAAATGACAAACTGAACTCACATATATATTCATGGTGATCCTCCTACCTGTGCCTCCCAAGGGCTGGGATTAAAGGTGTGTGCCACCATGCCCAGCTATTTTATTATTATTTTTTAATTTTTGTATTTATTTACTAGAGAGAGAGAGAAGAAGGGAGAGAGAGAGAGAGATTGGGCACACCAGGGCCTCCAGCCACTGCAAAGGAACTCCAGATGCATGAGCCCCCTTGTGCATCTGGCTTACATGGGTCCTGGGGAATCAAACCTTGGTTCTTTGGCTTTACAGGCAAGCACCTTAACTGCTGAGCCATCTCTCCCGCCCTTTGCTTGTTTGTTTTTTGAGGCAGGGTCTCACTCTAGCTCAGGATGACCTGGAATTCACTAGGTAGTCTCAGGCTGGCCTTGAATTCAGGGAGATCCTCCTATCTCTGCCTCCCAAATCCTGGGATTAAAGGCCTGTGCCACCATGCCTGGCTTGAGCTCATATTTTTTGTTGTCTTGCTTTATTTTTGCTTTTAGTTGATTTTCTTTTGTGGTGCTGGGGATTGAACTCAGGGTCTTATGCCTGCGAGACAAATACTCCCCAGCCCCTGGTTTGATTTTTGAGACATAGTCTTGCCTCGTGGCTACAGCTGTCTTGGAAATAGCTTTATAGATCAGGCTCACCTCGGACGTGTCATCTTCTTGCCTCAACCTCCAGAATGGTGAGACTACTGGCATGTGCCGCCACAGACGAGCACCATGTTTGTTTGTTTGTTTGTTTTTAGGTAAATGCAGGTTACTGCTGCAGGTGTAGCCCAGTAGCAGAATACATGTGTGAGACACTGGCTTCATTCCCCAGGGAGAGAGAAGAAAGGCGAGGAGGAGTGGGAAAGAGACACACAGATCCCAGACCATGTCCTAAAATATAAAGTGAAAAAAGAGAAGGCTAGGGTAGGGAGTGGTGATGCAAGCCTTCAATCCCAGCACTTGGGAGGCTCAGATAGGAGGATCACCATGAATTTGAAGCCACCTCAAGAAAAAAAGAAAAAGAAGAAGGTTGGATATATAGCTTAGTGGTAGAGTACTTGTATCTCACACCAGAGGCCTGAGGTTTACTCCCCACCATAAAAAATAAAGGGTTGGAGTGATGGCTCAGCAGTTAAAGGTGCTTGCCTGTAAAGTCTGAGGACCCAGGTTCGATTCCCCAGGACCCATGTAAGCCAGATGCACAAGGTGGCGCATGTATCTGGAGTTTGTTTGCAATGGCAAGAGGCCCTGGTGCACTCATTCTCTCTCTGTGTCTCTGTCTCTCTCTCTCTCTTTGCAAAATAATTTTAAGCCAGATGTGGTGACTCATATCTACTCAGTACTTGAGAAGCTAAGGCAGGAAAATTGCTATGAGTTCAGTACCAACCTGGTCTATACAGTGAGTTTAGGACAGACTGGGCTAAAGAGTGAGACACTACTGTGTCAAAAATTATATTTAATATTTATTATTATTTTGAGGCAGAGTCTTGCTCTAGCCCAGGCTGACCTAGAATTCACTCTGTAGCTCTAATATGGCCTTGAACTCTCAGCAATTCTCCTGCCTTAGCCTCCTGAGTGCTGAGATTCAAGGTATTTGCCACCTCACCCAGCTCAAAAAAAAAAAAAAAAAAAAATAAAGCCCACATTTTCTGAGGACAAATATTTCAAGAAACTCAGTTATTACTGGGTGTGGTAGAGGTAGGAGGATCACCTTGAATTCAAGGCCACCCTGAAACTATATTGTGAGTTCCAGATCAGCCTGGACTAGAGTGAAACCCTACCTTGAAAAAAAATAAAAATTCAGTTATGTTAATTTTTTTTTTAAAAACAGGGTTTCACTCCAACTCAGGCTGACCTGGAATTCACTATGTAGTCTCAGGGTGTCCTGGAACTCATGGTGATCCTCCTACCTTTGCCTCCCAAGTGCTAGAATTAGAGGCACGTGCCACCACACCTGACTCTAAGATAGATTTTTGTTGTTGCTGTTTTTTCAAGGCAGAGTCTCATTCTAGACCAGACTGACCTGTAATTCTGTAGCCCCAAGCTGACCTTGAATTTAAGAGGATCCTCTTACCTCAGCCTTCCAATTGCTGGGACTAAAGACCCCCTTCTGATTTTTTTTTTTTTTATGGTTTAGAGAGATTTTATTAGATTAAGAGAAGGAAAGAGGAGAAAGTACCAGGAACTCTGCCCATAAGAAGGTGAAAGGAGGTAGAGTCCCCTGTTTCTGACTTAAAAGTTTTTTTTTTTTTTTTTTTTTTTTTTTTTTTTATTTGCAGAGAAAGAGAGAGAGAATGGTCACACCAGGCCTCTGGCCACTGTAAACAAATTCCAGACACATTTGCCACTTTGAGCATCTAGCTTTATGTGAGTACAGGGGAAATGAACCCTGGACCACAGGCTTAGCAAACCAACACCTCTAACTGCTGAGCCATCTCCCCAACCCTGATTTTTTTTTTAAGTTGGAGAAAAAGTTTAAAAAAAAAAAAAAACCTGGGAGACAAAATGACAAATTGAGCAAATCTCTGAGAAAGTAGGACAAGTCAAAGATGAAAATGAGGAAGAAATGATAAGAAAATTAGTCAATCAGTCACAAGTCTCCATGTACAAGTCATAGGACCTAGAAAGAAAAGACAGGAAGCGACTGTCCAAGCCAGTGTGAAACACTC
This sequence comes from Dipus sagitta, assembly GCA_036346955.1. Taxonomy (NCBI): domain Eukaryota; kingdom Metazoa; phylum Chordata; class Mammalia; order Rodentia; family Dipodidae; genus Dipus; species Dipus sagitta. The sequence goes on from CM070775.1 coordinate 36,160,317, forward strand.
GAACTGAACTGAAAGGGTTTAGGGAGTGCTCTGCAGGATGAATGAGAAAAACAAAAACTAGGAAGCGGATGTAGTGGGGCAAGCCTTTAATCCCAGCACTCGGGAGGCAGACCACTGTGATGGATAGGAGGGTCACTGTGAGTTCCAGGCTAGCCTGAGGCTACATAGTGAATTCCAGGTCAGCCTGGGCTAGAGCGAGGCCCTACCTTGAGAAAAAACCAAAACAAACAAACAAAACCGGAAGGCCACACCAGCACATATCATTTTGATATTTCACAACAGTTTGGATATATATATATAAATAAATAAATATATATTTATATATAATTTTTGTTTTTTTGAGGTAGGGTTTCAGGCTGACCTGGAATTCACTATGTAGTCTCAGTTTGGCCTCAAGCTCACGGCGATCTTCCTACCGCTGCCTCCCAAGTGCTGGAATTAAATGCATGCGCCACCATGCCCAGCTCCCAGGCTCCACTTTTTTTTGTTGTTGTTGTTGTTTTTTGGTTTGCAAGGATAAGGAGACAGAGAGGGAGAGAGCATGGGCAGTCCCAGGCCTCGAGCCTCAGCAAGCGAACTCCAGATACATACACAGGGTACTGAAGAATTGAACCAGGGTCCTTAGGCTTTGTAGGCAAGCGCCTTAACTGCTGAGCCATCTCTCCAACCCTGGATAAAGATCTTAAAAGCATCTGCAGAGGGGAAACAGACCATAATTCAAGGAAAAAGAACCAAAAGACATTGGATTTCCAATAATGAGAGGAAGTCAGGTAGCTTTGTTACATAGTTTAGGGTGACTGGGCCCCGAAGATAAAAAGCAGAAATGTTCTTTAAACTGCCTTTGCAATCTCCACTTTAGAGATCAGAGAAGGATATCTTCTCTCCTTATCTTTTTTTCTTTCTTTCTTTCTTTCTTTTTTTTTTTTTTTTTGTTTTTTGAGGAAGGGTCTCACTCTAGGCCAGGCTGACCTGGAATTCACTATGTAGTCTCAGGGTGGCCTCAAACTCACCGCGATCCACCTACCTCTGCCTCCCAAGTGCTGGGATTAAAGGCATGCACGGCTTCTCTCCTTATCTCTTGACTAAAGATGTTACCTAGATCTAGTTTTCCAAAAACAATCTGAAGCCCTCCTGGGAGGGAGTTCCTTGTGCTAGAATTTAAATCTGATCCTGGCATTGTGGTTGGTTAAATTCGGCCACAAAATTTGGTTTTATGGCTGGCCTCTTCCTGAGGTAGCCCCTAACATAGAACAATCAATTCTCTCTGAGGACGCTCACCTGAGCCTGAAGATAAGCCCCCCACAATAAGGTTATAAATCGATCCTTACCAATGAGCAAAGCTCTGTGTTGGCTTGGCACCTCTCTCGAATTTACAGGTTCCTGCTCTGGTAACCCTCCCCTTTCCCCTCCCTCTCCCTCAATCATCTCAGCCCTGCTGGGCTGAAAAGGGGGGCCCCTACACCTACTCCCATGTCTCCCTACCACCTCTTGCCTACATAGTGAGACTACATAGTGAGACTACATAGTGAACTCCAGGGCAGCCTGGGCTAGACAAGACCTTACCTGGAAGAACCAAACGAACAAAACAAAACAAAAACAGCAATGAAATTTTAAAATCAATAGAATACAGGGTTTTTGAAAATTTTTATTTTTGGTCAGTGCAGTGTATCAGACCCAGGGCCTGGCACATTCTAGGCAAGCTCTCTACCACTGAATCATAACCCCAGCATGCTTCTGATAACAGTAGAGATAAGGCCTGTCCATATAGCCCTGGCTAACCTCAAATTCATGATCCTCCTGTCTTGACTCCAGAGTGCTGGGATTACAGGAATGCTCTACCATGCCTGGCCTGATTATTTTTAGTTGAGAACTCTCGATCCACTCTCAGGCAATATCTAAGGTTCGTTTTCTTGTTTTGTTTTGTTTTTGAGGTAGGGTATCACTCTAGCACAGGCTAACCTGGAATTCATTATGTATTCTTAGGCTGGCCTTGAACTCACAGCAATCCTCCTACCTTTGCCTCCCAAGAGCTGAGATTAAAGGCATGCACCATCATGCCTGGCTTACTTATCATTTTAAAAATTGTTTACTGGGCAGGAGGAATGGCTTAGTGGTTAAGGCGTTTGCCTGCAAAGCCAAAGGACCCACGTTCCATTCCCCAGGACCCACGTTAGCCAGATGCACAAGGGGGACACATGCATCTGGAGTTCGTTTGCAGTGGCTGGAGGCCCTGGCGCACCCATTCTCTCTCTCTCCCTCTTTCTCTGTCAAATAAATAAATTAAATTAAAATATTTTAAAAATTGTTTACTTGTGAGAGAAAGAGACAGAGAAAGAAAAAGACAGGGAGTATGAGCAAGACGGTATATGCATCTGGAGATTATTTACAGTGTTGAGATGTCCTGGTGCACCCATATTCTCACTGCCTCTCTCTCTCTTTCTGCTTCTCTGTGTCTCAAATAATTAAATAAAACTATTTTTAAAAGAAAATGGAATTATTGTTAGGGCAACAGACCCATAGTACTGAATAATTAAATTCTCCTCCTGGGTCACTATCTGTACTGCTCTTGTTGGAGAAAGATATTTAAGTGGAATAATTAAGGCGATAAAGTAACCCTATCAATGTTGTCTGTCTCAGGACACCCTTATACCAGGCTGAAGAACAAAGGCTACTCTGTCACCTGGTGGCAGGTTTAGGTTGATTCTTCAAAGCTCCCACTCATTCTGGAATCTGGAGACCCTGGGCTCTTGGTAGTGGGGATGAAGAGCGCTTCCCCACCCAGCCTCTAATAAGTCAAGCTACACTTGGCTGACTCACTAAATCCTGCCTTTTTGCAGAGGAGAATAGGGTGATGTGGTTTGGCTCTTCTCCCGCTAGAACCTTAACCTTCTGTGATAGTACATCAACTTTCAGCTTGATGGGGTCAGGAATCAGCTGAGACACACCTCTGGGTAAGTTCCCAAAGGTATATCCTAGAAGGATTAACTCACTGAGGGAGGAAAAGTGGACAGTGCCTCCCATTGATGGAAGATACAAGGTGCTTTTTTGCCTGCCTGTCTTGGCTCCTTACTGGCAAGCACACCTGCCCTGTTTTTTTGTTTTGTTTTGTTTTGTTTTGTTTGTTTTGTTTTGTTTTGTTTTGTTTTGTTTTGAGGTAGGGTCTCACTCTAGCTCAGGCTGACCTGGAATTCACTATGGAGTCTCAGGGTGGTCTCGAACTCACGGTGATCCTCCTACCTCTGCCTCCCGAGTGCTGGGATTAAAGGCGTGCGCCACCACGCCCTGGCCCACCTGCCCTGTTTGCTGCTGCCATCCTTTGCTTATGTCAGAATCAGCTTCTTTTTTTTTTTAATTTTTAAATTGTTATTTATTGAGAGAGAGGCACTGCAAATGAACTCCAGAAGCATCCACCATCTTGTGCATCTGGCATATGTGGGTACTGGGGAATCAAACCTGGGTTCTTTGGCTTTGCAGGCAAGTGCCTTAACTGCTAAACCATCTCTCTATCCCCAGAACCCAGCTTCTTTAGCCTGCCAGCATGGACTGAAGAAGACTAGGGGCTTCTCCAGGCTTTCAGCACCCGATTGGGAGGGCAAAGCATCCAGCCTCTTCAGTAAGACAGCACTTGTTGGGCTAGCCAACACTGGTCACCGTGGTGTGGACCAGTCTAATAAGTCCCTGTGGTAATATATGTCACTCATTCTATTGCTTTTGTTCCTCTAGAGAAACTTGATCTGTAACTTTCCAAATTGAAAACTAAAGACTGAGAAAGACCAACTCAGGGGCTGGGGTTGTGGCTCACCAGTAGAACACTTGTCTAACATGCATGAGGCTCTGGGTTCAATAACTTCAACAATGAAAAAAAAAATGAGCCAAGAAAGACCAACTCAGAAAGTCCAATTTAGCTATTTGCTACCTGGAAACTTGACATCCTAGTGATGTTTTTTTTCCTTTTTTTTCCCCTCAAAAAAAAAATTTTTTTTTTTTTTTGGTTTTGTTTTGTTGTTTTGTTTTTCAAGGTAGAGTCTCACTCTAGCCCAGGCTGACCTGGAATTCACTATGTAGTCTCAGGGTGGCTTGGAAATGCATGGTGATGCCTCCTGAGTGCTGGGATTAAAGGTGTGTGCCACCATGCCCAGCCAAAATGTTTTGCTTTTATTTATTTATTTGAGAGAGAGAGAGAGAGAGAGAGAGAGAGAGAGAGAGAGAATGGACACACCAGGGCCTCAAGCCACTGGAAATGAACTCCAGGCGCATGCACCACCTTGTGCGTCAGGCTTACATGGGTCCTGGGGAATCAAACCTGGGTCCTTTGGCTTTGCAGGCAAGTGCCTTAACTGCTAAGCCTTCTCTCCAGGCCTTTTCTGCTTGCTTGTTTGTTTTCGAGGTAGAGTCTCACTTTAGTCCAGGCTGACCTGGAATTCACTCTGTAGTTCCAGGCTGGCCGGCCTCAAACTCACAGAGATCCTCCTATCTCTGGTGGGATTAGAGGCTAGTTGTCCCTTCCCAGTTCAGGGGTGGCTGCATCACTTTTAGACCTTGTCTCCCAAGTAAAAGTTCAAAAATACCTAATCTAGTTAGAATCTTTCACTAGATAATTGGAATTCAGAGACCAAGACTTTTGAATCAGTAATTCAGTAGAGGACCCTTCAAAGGACCATACATGTAGTACATGAATTCATACATTCTGACATAAACTCGACAAACACATTTTATTCTATAGAACATAAGAAATGCAAATAATAATAATAAAGGAGAGGAAATCAACATTGTTATCAGTGGTAAAATAGATAACTTTTTTTTTTTTTAATAGATAACTTCTTTAACCGGAACATGTGAGAGAGCTATGTGTACTTTGATATCTGGTCATAGCACAACATACACACTTGGGCTGGAGAAATGGCTTAGTGGTTAAGGTACTTGCCTGTGAAGCCTGAGGATACAGATTCAATTTCCCAGTACTCACGTAAACCAGATGCACAAGGTGGCGCATGTGTCTGGAGTTTCAGTGGCTAGAGGCCCTGGTATGCCATTCTCGCTCTCTCTCTTTTTTTTTTTTTAGAGTTATTTTTTGTTGTTGTTCATTTTTATTTATTTATTTATTTGAGAGTGACAGAGAGAGAGAGAGAGAGAGAAAGAGAGAGAGAGAGGCAGATAGAGAGAGAGAGAGAATGGGCGTGCCAGGGCCTCCAGCCACTGCAAATGAACTCCAGACGCGTGCGCCCCCTTGTGCATCTGGCTAACGTGGGTCCTGGGGAGTCGAGCCTCGAACCAGGGTCCTTAGGCTTCACAGGCAAGCGCTTAACCACTAAGCCATCTCTCTAGCCCTTTATTTACTTCTGATAGAGAGAATCAGAATAAGCATGCCAGGGCCTCCTGACATGGCAAACAAACTCCAGGTGCATGTGCCACTTTGTGCTTTTAGCTTTACATGGTTACTGGAGACTCAAACATGAGCCTTCAGGCTTGTCAAGCAAGTGCTTTTAGCTACTGAGCCATCTCTCCAGCCCCTCAACTTTTTTTTTTTTTTTTTTTGAGGTAGGATGTCTCACTCTAACCCAGGCTGACCTAGAACTCACTACTCTGTAGTTCCTGGCTGGCCATGAACTCACAGTGATCCTTCTACCTCTACCTCCCAAGTGCTGGGATTAAAGGCATGTGCCATCATGCCTGGCTTCAGCTTTTCTTTTTTAAGCAATTATGTGCCAGGTGTGGTGGCAGGTGCTTAAATTTTCAGCAAACGGGAGGCTGAGGCAGGAGGATTGCCACAAGTTCAAGGGACCCTGTCTCAAAAACAAGAAAACTGTCGGGCATGGTGGCGCACCCCTTTAATCCCAGGGTTTGGGAGGCAGAGGTAGGAAGATCGCTGTGAGTTGGAGGCCACCCTAGGACTACATAGTGAATTCCAGGTCAGCCTGGGCTAGAGTGAGACCCTATGTTGAAAAATAAAAACAAACACAAAGTAGCAGGGTGTGGTGGCGCATGCCTTACCCAGCACTCAGGAGGCAGAGGTAGGAGGATCGCCGAGAGTTCGAGGCTACCCTGAGACTACAGAGTGAATTCCAGGTCAGCCTGAGCTAGAGTGAGACCATACCTTGGGAAAACCAAACCAAAAAAAAAAAAAAGAAAACCAAGGAATTATGTGAACAAAACATCATAGTGATTTTAGTTCAGCTTCTCCAAGTAGGTCGGTATTGGTATATTTACTTCATCCACTCAGCATTCTACCTGAGGAGTTGTGTTGGAGTTGATTCCTTTCTCCACGGACTCTTTCCTGTTCTGTGCATCTTGGTGACCTACATAAAAGTTAGCTGTACCTCATTTAAATTCAAACCTCCTTTGTGAAGTCAGGGCATTGCTTAACTTGACAGGGCTGTCATCCCAAGTGTGAGATGGGGTGTTGTCACCATTTCCCAGCAGCTCTGTCTTTAGCAACTGAGGTGTGGCACACTGGTGATACCAGACACCGTTCCAGCCAAACACGTTTCTGCCACACATAGCCATTGTACAGCACACTGTCACATGTCATTTCTCACACGTGAATAAAGAATTAAAGCAGGAGAGAGAAGGAAATGTGGCCATCCAAAACCGGGTGTCCCCTAGGGCCTCAGCAAATTCCTTGACAGAAAATATCAGTCTGGGATTGGAGAGATGGCTTAGCAGTTAAGGCGCTTGCCTGCATAAGCCAAAGGACCCAGGTTCGACTCCCCAGGACCCACATAAGCCAGATGCACAGGGGGCACACGTATCTGGAGTTCGTTTGCAGTGGCTGGAGGTCCTGGCATGCCCATCCTCTCTCTCTCTCTCTCTCTCAAATAAATAAAATAAAAAGTGAAATTTTTAAAAATTGTAAGAAAATATCAGTCTGTGAGTTTCCCTTCACCCTTGCCAAGCTCCACAGACTGAGCAACTAATGTCCTAAGGGACATGGGTATGGTTCTGCAGTGGCCTATTCAAAGGACACTTGACCGTTGAGCCTGTGTTCAGTCAGCCTGCAATAAAATGCAAGACTGAGGGCTGTGCTTTATATTTGGATTTTGAATAAAGGAATGCCTTTTTTTTTTTTTTTTTTTAACTGACCTGGAATTCACTATGTAGTCTCAGGATGGCTTCAAACTCACAGGAATCCTCCTACCTCTGCCTCTCGCGTGCTGGGATTAAAGGAATGTGCCACCACGTCTGGTGGTACTTTTTAATGATGTATTTATTGACAACTTCCATAATTACAGACAATAAAACATGGTAATTCCCTCTCCTCCTCCTCTTCCACTTTCCCCTTCACAAATCCACTCTCTATCCTGTCCCCTCCCCCTCTCAATCAGTCTCTCTTTTATTTTGATGTCATCACCTTTTCCTCCTATTATGAGGGTCCTGTGTAGGTAATGTCAGGCACTGTGAGGTCATGGATATCGAGGTCAATTTCTGTCTGAACATTGTAAGCAGTCTGTGGTAGTTTGAATAGATGGCCCCCAATATATTCAGTGTCTTATTAGTTTGTAGTTTGGATCTGCAGCCAGCTGTCTGGAGGAGTTGTGGTGGTGGGTTTGAAATTCCAATCTAAAGATATGCAAAGTGCCTAGTTCCACCTGGAGTTCCTCAAGGGTGCTGTGTGGCTTTTGGCTTGTGGCTTCTCTCTCTCTGCTTGGACCTGTGAAAGCAGGCCAGCTTCTTCTGCCATTATGGAACTTCCCCTGGATCAGTAAGCTTCAATAAATATCCCTTTCTCCATAACTATGTCTGGTTTGAAGTTCATCTCAGCGAACCTGAAGCTGTATACTACACAGTCCTACCCTTCTTTTGGCTCTTACATTGTTTCCACCACCTCTTCCACAATGGACCCTGAACCTTGGAAGTTGTGATAGAGATGTTTCAGTGCTGAGCACTCCCGTCACTTCTTCTCAGCACTATGGTGCCTTCTGAGTCATCCCACAGGTCACCACCATCTGAAAAGAGAAGCTTCTCTAACCAAAAGTGAGAATAGCATTAATATATGGGTATGAACATTAAGAGAAGTGCTTACTGGGAAGTTTGGTGAGCATAATATATACATTTAGCCAGATACCAGCAGACGTTACACCCCTAGGGCCCATGACTTCCCCCATCATAGGTTTTCAGTATCAGGCATATATTACCTCCCATGGAGTGGGCCTCCAGTCCAGTTGGTCATGCCACTATTGCACCCATTGGCTCATGTGGCCTGGCTAGCCAAATTTAAGGCTTGCAGGGTCCACTGTTGTTTATCTCCACTGGTGACTTCTCTCTCTCATGGAGCTTCATGCAGCATAGCTTTTGCCAGCTCTGTCATTTTTAAAAAAGATTTTTATTTATTTATTTATTAGAGACAGAGAGAGAGGGAGAGAGAGAGATAGACAGTGGGTGAGAATGGGCGTGCCAGGGTCTCCAGCCACTGCAAATGAACTCCACATGCATGCACAACCATGTGCATCTGGCTTACATGGGACCTGGAGAATCGAACCTGGGTTCTTAGGCTTCGCAGGCATGTGCCTTAACTGCTAATCCATCTCTCCAGCCCTGATTTTGTTTTTTGAGGTAGTGTCTTGCTGTAGCCCAGGCTGACCTGGAATTCACTCAATATTCTCAGGGTAGCCTCGAACTCATGGTGATCCTTCTACCTCAGCCTCTCAAGTGCTGGGATTAAAGGCACTACACCGGGCTTCTGTCATTTCTTTATGGTTTTTAAAATACCACATTTTATTCAGATCTTACAAAGGAGTGGGGAAGGAAGAAAACTGGGAGGTAAGGGAAGATAAAGTGGGGAGAAGAAAAGTACACCACGTGGAGCCCAGGAGCCCATGTAACCAAACATGGATCTTAGGGGGAAAACAAAACAAACAAACAAACAAACAATAACAACAACAAAAACACAAGAAGGAGATCAGGCGTGGTGGCACACACCTTTAGTCCCAGCACTTGGGAGGCAGAAGTAGGAGGATAGCCATGAGTTCAAGGCTACCTGAGATTACTGAGTAAATGCCAGGTCGGCTTGGGGTAGAATGAGACCCTACCTCAAAACAAAAACAAAAACAAAAACAGAAACAGAAACAAACAAACAAAAATACAAGAAGGATTTTTTAAATATGTGCACTTCCAAGAAAGATCAAAAGTGAAGACAATAATAAAAGGACAAAAAGGGTCTCTTCCCACCTTGGCATGGCTTCTGGGGTGAGAGAGATCTTACCCATCTGAAGACCCAAAAAGCATTGCTGCCAGCTCTGGAGACCTAGTAGTATTTTAAAACTAATATGGTTACCTAGACCTCTGGCTTTTTCTTGTTAGTCTCCTCCACCCCTTGGGTATGTTGAACTTTTTATTTTTATATTTTCATTTTTGGGTTTTTGAGATAGAGTCTCACTCTAGCCCAGGCTGACCTGAAACTCACTATGTAGTCTCAGGACGTCCTTGAAGTTGCAACAATCCTCCTATGTTTGCTTCCTGAGTACTGGGATTTAAGGCACATGCTACAATGCCTGGCATGTTGGATTTTTTTTTAATGTTTTTGTTTATTTAATTTATTTATTTGAGAGCGACAGGCAGAGAGAGAGGGAGAGAGAGAATGGGGCGCCAGGGCCTCCAGCCACTGCAGATGAACTCCAGATGCGTGTGCTACCTTGTGCATCTGGCTTACGTTGGTCCTGGGGAATGGAGCCTGGAGCCTCGAACCGGGGTCCTTAGGCTTCATAGGCAAGCGCTTAACCTCTAAGCCATCTCTCCAGACCAAGGATTTTTTTTTTTTTCTTTTCTGATGTAGGGACTCACTCTAGCTCAGGCAGACCTGGAATTCACTATGTAGTCTCAGGGTGGCCTCAAACTCAGGGTGATCCTCCTACCTCTGCCTCCCAAGTGCTGGGATTAAAGGCGTGCTCCACCATACCCGGCTCACCCTATCTTTTTTTTTAAAGGTTTTAAAATTAAAAAAAAAAATTTAGAGAGAGAGAAAGAGAGTTGGTGCACCAGGTCCTCAGCTACTACAATAGAATTCTAGATGCTCGTGCCACTTAGTGACCATGTGCAACCTTGCACTTGCCTCACCTTTGTGCATCTGGTTTATGTGGGATCTGGGAGTTGAACATGGGTCCTTAGGCTTCACAGGCAAGTGCCTTAACCACGAAGTCATCTCTCCAGCCTTCTCTTTTCCTCTTCCTGAATCCCCCCTCCACTGAATCCTTTCTTTTTTCCAACTGGTCTATTTTGATGTCACCTTTTTTTTTTTTTCAAGGTAAGGGTCTCATTGTAACCCAAGATGGCCTTTAATTCACTGTGTAGTCTCAGGCTGGCCTCAAATTCACAGCAATCCTCTTACCTCAGCATCCCAAGTGCTGGGATTAAAGGCATGAGCCACCATGTTCAGCTAGAGAAGATGGGCACACCAGGCCCTCTTGCCACTGCAAAGAAACTCCAGACACATGTGCCACTTTGTGTATCTGGCTTTACATGGGTACTGGGAAATAAAACCCAGGTCGTTAGGCTTTGTAGGCAAGTACCTGAGCCATCTCTCCATCCCTGATGTCATTATTTTTTTTCTCTCCTATTGTTCAGGTCTTGTGTAGGTGACTATGCTTTGTTTTACATATAAATTTTATTTATTCATTAATTAATGAGTTAACTTATCTGATTAGTTAACTCATTAGTTAATCTTTTAAAATATTTAAAAAACTTTTTATTTATTTGAAAAAGAAAGAGAAGAGGGAGAGAGAGAGAGAGAATGGCCTCTAGGCACTACAAATGAACTCCAGATGCATGTGCCACCTGGTGAACTTGGCTTACATGGGGAGAACCGAACCTGGGTCCTAAGGCTTCAAAGGTAAGTGCCTTAACCACTAAGCCATCTCTCCAGTCTCTCATTGATTAATTTTTTTGTTTTGTTTTGTTTTTATGAAGTAGAGTCTTGCTCTCTAGCCCAGAGTAACCTGAAACTCACTATGTAGTCTCAGGGTGGCCTCATACTCACAGCGATCCACCTACCTCTGTCTCCCCAGTGCTGGGATTAAAGGTGTGTGCCATCATGCCCAGCCCATTAATTAATTCAATCATTTATTCATTGAACAAATATTTATCAGGTATATATATATGGCTCTGTGTGAGGTCCTATGTATTGAAATTGTGAATTAGGGGCCAAATAAGTAGCTCAGTTGTAGAGCAGTTGGCTAGCATGTATGAGGCCCTGGGTTTGATCCCCAGTATTGCAATAAATAGATAATACATTTTGATTCATTAAATATAATTTAGGCACTCATTTTCATAAATTTCCAAAATAAGTTTACTTGTTTTATTATTTTTGTTTGTTTCGAGGTAGGGTCCCACAGCCCAGGCTGACCTGGAATTCATTATGTAGTCTCAGGATAGCCTTGAACTTGTGGCGATCCTCCTGTCTCTGCCTCCCGAGTGCTGGGATTAAAGGTGTGTGCCACCATACCTGACCATAATATGTATGTATGTATGTATATATATATATATATATATATATATATATATTTATTTTTTTTTTTTTGAGTCAGTGTCTTGCCCTAGCACAGGCTGACCTGGAATTCACTATGTAATCTCAGGGCGATCCTCCTACCTCTACCTCCCAAGTGCTAGGATTGAAGGCATGCACCGTCACGCCCAGCCATAATAAGTTTATTAAAAATGGAAAAGTAGCCGAGTGTGGTGGTGCATGCCTTTAATCCCAGTACTCAGGAGGCAGAGGTGGGAGGATTGCTGTGAGTTCAAGGCCATCTTGAGACTACATAGTGAATTCCAGGTCAGCCTGGGCTAGAGCAAGACCCTACCTCAAAAAATCAAAAACATATATAAATAAAGATTAAAAAAATGAAAAAGTAGGACTGGAGAGATGGTTCAGCTGTTAAAGGTGCTTGCTTGCAAAGCTTCTCATCCCAGGGTTCAATTCCCTAGCAGCCACATAAAACCACCATGCAAATGGTACATGCATCTAGATTTTGTTTGCAGGGATAAGAGACCCTGGTATACTCATACACACATACAAATAAAGTTTTAAAGATGAAAAATTAGAGCATGGTATGACTGCACATGTTGTCATCCTAGCATCTGGAGGGCACGGGCAGGAGGGTCTTGAGTTTGAGGCCAGTTTGGGTCACTTAGTGAGAAACTGCCTCAAAGAAGAAAAGGAGGAAGAGAAGGAGGTTGAAGTTGTTCTTGGTTTTTCTTTAACAATCTTATTTATTCTTTCATTCTCTCATTCTCTCTCCCTCCCTCTCCTTCTCTCTTTCTGTATGTATGTAGTGTTGGGATCAAACATAGGGATTTAATCTATCCTAGGCAAATGTTTTATTACTTGCTATACTCCAAGTCCTATATACAGTTTAAAAGCATATTGAGTTGAATCTGTTACTTGCTTTTGTAGATGTATTCATGATGGTCTGGGATAACTTTTTTTCCTCCAGCAAGCCACATACATGAACTATGCCAACATTTATTTATTTGTTTATTTATTTATTTATTTATTTATTTATTTATTTATTTTTCAAGGTAGGGTTTCGCTCTAGCCCAGGCTGACCTGGAATTCACTATGTAGTCTCAGGGTGGCCTCAAACTCACGGTGATCCTCCTACCTCTGCCTCCCGAGTGCTGGGAATAAAGGTGTGTGCCACCACGCCTGGCTTTTATGCCAACATTTATTGCACACTTGAGTTTCACAGCTGACTGATGTAAAACACTGTGCTTTATCTCATTGGGACTCTCAGAAGTAGTGTCCTTATCTCCAGTGTGCAGATAGTAAATCTGAGGTCAAGTAACCTGGTCAGAATAATGCAGATACCAAGTTACAGAACCAATCTCAGGCTAGCCTCGGACTCAAAGCCATCTACCTACCTCTGCCTCCCAAGTGCTGGAACTAAAGGCATGTACCACCACGCCTGGCTTATAACCAAATTTCTTATGTTACCTCATAATGTCTCTGCTGAATTATTGAACTATAAAACTATAGTTTTGGGATGGGAGACGGCTCAGCAGTTAAAGGCACTTGCTTTACCTCTCCACCTCCTGTGACCCGCCCCCTCCCTGGGATGTGACTAGAGCTGAGGCACACAGTCTTGAGACACAGCAGGACACCCCTAGAGCATCGGACACGCTGAGCTCTTCCAGTCTGCAATTAAAATCATGACCTCAATAAAACTACTTTGCAAAAAGTGGGAATGAAACAGAATGGAAAGAGTAAAAAAGTTGAAAGCCTGGTGTGGTGGTGCACGCCTTTAATCCCAGCACTCGGGAGGCAGAGGTAGGAGGATCCCTGAGAGTTCAAAGCCAGTCTGAGACTCCATAGTGAATTCCAGGTCAACCCGGACTAGAGTGAGACCCTACCTCGAAAAACAAAACAAAACAAAAAACCCAAAAAACAAACAAACAAACAAAAAAGGCTGAAGATGGGCTGGAGAGAAGGCTTAGCAAGCAGTTAAGATGTTTGGCTGAGAAGCCAAAGAACCAAGATTTGATTTCCCAGGACCCACATAAGCCAGATGCACAAGGGGCATATGCATCTGGAATTAATTTGCAGTGGTTAGAGGCCCTGGAGTGCCCATTCTTTCTCTGTCTCTCTTCTCTCTATCTCCCTCTGCTTGCAAATAAATAAATAATTTTTTTTAAAAAGCTGAGAAAAAGATGGTGCAAACCAAAAATCTTGATCTGACAATGAATCTGATTTTTCCCCCCCCCCCCATAGGTAGGGTCTCACTTTAGCCTAGGCTGACCTGGAACTCTCTCTGTAGTCCCAGGCTGGCCTCGAACTGACAGAGATCCTCCTACCTCTGCTTCCTGAGTGCTGGGATTAAAGGGGTGCGCCACCATGCCCGGCTCTGACAGTGAATCTGATGATAGTTAATCAAAGAAGAAAAGAGATGCTGCTGCTAAACCCAGAAGCTTTGCCAGAGGTCTTGATCCTGGACGAATCATTGGTGCCATAGCCAGCAGTGGAGAAGTGACATTTCTCATGACATGGAAGGAGTCAGAGGAGGCCAACTTGGTGCTCGCACAGGAAGCAAACATGAAGTGTTTTCAGATCGTCGCTTTCCATGAAGAGACTGACTTGGCTTGCTTGCATTCTTTTTGTATTTTTGGTTCTTTGAGGTAGGGTCTCACTTTAGCCCCAGCTGACCTGGAACTCACTATGTAGTTTCAGCCTGGCCTCGAATTCATGGCGGTCCTCCTACCTCTGCCTTTCGAGTGCTGAGATCAAAGGCGTGCACCACCATGCCAAGCTAATTTGTCATCTTGTCCAGAAGATGAAGCTCAATAATTGTTTGCAATTTATTTATATATTTATGCGTATACACACACACACACACACACACACACACATACACACATATGAAATCTGGGTCTTGGTTTTTGATTACTAGTGTGAAAAATTAATACATTCTGATGATCAAGTTTGATATGTTGGTTTTGAAAATATTGACAGTTGTCAGAATTTTTTATAATTAATTAATTTATTTATTTGAGGGAAGGAGGCAGAGAGAGAGAGAGAGAGAGAGAGAGAGAGAGAGAGAGAGAGAGAGAGAGAACAGGTATGCCAGGGCTTCTAGTCACTGCAAACAAACACAGACACATGCGCCACCTTGTGTGTCTGGCTTTATGAGGGTAATGGGGACTCAAACTCCAGTCCTTAAGCTTTTCAAGAAAGTGCCTTAACTGCTGAACCATCTCTCCAGTCCCTAATTTTATTTATTTATTTATTTATTTATTTATTTATTTATTTATTTATTTTTCTGAGGTAGGGTCTTGCACTAGCCCAGACTGACCTGCAATTCACTATGTAGTCTCAGGGTGGTCTCGAACTCACAGTGATCCTCCTACCTCTACATCCTGAGTACTGGGATTAAAGGCATGTGCCACCACATCTGCCTCTAATTTTATTTTATTTTATTTTTTGCATCAAGAGCAGTGGTTACTTTGAGCTTTCTATAGTTGCTTTCTTTAACCATAGAGTATTTGATACCATATTTGTTTCTTCTACAATAGAAAATAGCTTTATCTTTTCTTTCTTAAAATGTATTTGCAAGAAGAGAGAGAGAGAAAGAATGGGCACACTAGGGCCTCCAGCTGCTGCAAACGACTCCAGATGCACGTGTAAGTTTATGCATCTGGCTTTATGTGGATATTGGGTAATTAAACTTGGGTAGTTAGGCTTTGCAGGCAAGATATCCAGGCCAGCCTGAGACTACATTGTGAATTCCAGGTTAGCCTGGGCTAGAGCGAGACTCTACCTGAAAAAAGCAAAAAATAAAATTTATTTATTTGCAAGGAGTGTGTGTGTGTGTGAGAGAGAGAGTGGTATGAGGGGAGAGAATGAGTGTGCCAGGGCCTCTTGCTACTGCAAATGAATTCCAGATACATGGGCCACTTTGTACATCTTGCTTTGTGTGGGTACTGAGGAGTTCACCCCAAGCTGTTAAGCTTTGCAAGCTATTGCCTTAACCACTGAGTCATCTCTCCAGCCCTAGGTTATCTTTTTAAACATTTCGTAGGAATGACCAAACCCTATGCTTTCCCTGTCTACTTCCTCCTCCACCCTAGGCCTATAAACCTGCTGCACTGAGCTCCTCTTGGACAGAGATCTGCGAGGAGGCCCAGTCTTCACAGAAACTGACCAGTTACTCTTTTTTTTTTCAACTTTTTATTAACATTTTCCATGATTATAAAAAATATCCCATGGTATTACCCTCCCTCCCCTCACTTTCCCCTTTGAAATTCCATTCTCCATCATATCCCCTCCCCATCTCAATCAGTCTCTCTTGTATTTTGATCTCATGATCTTTTCCTCATCTTATGATGGTCTTGTGTAGGTAGTGTCAGGAACTATGAGGTCATGGATATCCAGGCCATTTTATGTCTGGAGGGAGGACGTTGTAAGGAGTCCTACCCTTCCTTTGGCTCTTACATTCTTTCCGCCACCTCTTCCGCATTAGACCCTGAGCCTTGGAAGGTGTGATCGAGATGTTACTCAATACTCCAGTCACTTCTTTCCAGCACTATGATACCTTCTGAGTCATCCCAAGGTCACTGCCATCTGAAAAGAGAAGATTCTCTACCCAAAGTGAGAGTAGCGTTAATATAAGGGTATAAATATTAAGAGAAGTGCTTACTGGGCAGTTTGATAAGCATAGTATATACATTTTTCCAGACATCAGCAGATGTTACACCCCTAGGGCTCATGACTACCACTGTTTTAAGTTTTCAGTATCAGGGATGTATTCCCCCCTGCCCCCCATGGAGCGGGCCTCCAGTCCAATTGGAGGGCAGTTGGTTTCCACCATGACAGACGTGCCACTATTGCACCCGTTGGCTCATTTGGTCTGGCTGGCCAATTATAAGGCTTGCAGTGTCCACTGTTGAGTATCTTCACTGGTGTTATCTCTTTCTCCCGTTGAACTACATGTAGAATGGCTTCTTCCAGCCTTCTCTCAGCTGATGACCAGTTACTGTTTATGTGATAAACTCAAAAAGGGAATAAGAGGTTTGGGTTGCTTATGAGGCATAACATCACCTGTGAAAATGGTACACTTGTCATCCCCACAGTGTGGTTTTCCCCTCAGAGGGTCATCACTTAGTTTGGTTACTGGCCTAACTACCTCTCTTGCTCTCTATGTTTGCCCCTTCAATCTTTTTCCACCTGTGTCATTCTGCAATGGCCTGGGATTCCAGGGAGGAAAGAACTGGTGGATAAATATCTTTAGGACAAAGAACTTGAACTACTCACAAGCAACAGTGGGCTTTGCTGAACAGGTTACCCAAACACCCCTCCAGCCCCACACACCTGAAGGCAATTATCTGTGAAGGTGAGGCTGCACCCCAGACAGACACCATCCTCCCGTGGGAGCCCTATCATAACCCTCCAATGATGACAGCAGCAACAACTTCTCTAGGACCCCTTATAGAATCAGAGCTGAAATAATGATCAACAGGTTCACTGTGCTACCTGCCTTTGCATCCATTTCTTTCTTTCTTCTTCTTCTTTTTTAAAATATTTTTATTTATTTATTTATTTGACACAGAAAGAGGGAGAAAGAGAGAGAAAATGGGTGCTCCAGGGCCTCCAGCCACTGCAAATGAACTCCAGACATGTGCGCCCCCTTGTGCATCTGGCTAACTGGATCCTGGGGAATCAAACCTGGGTCCTTTGGCCTTGCAGGCAAATGCTTTAAACACTAAGCCATCCCTCCAGCCCTGTTTTTTTTTTTTTTTTTTTTTTTTAATTTGCTATTTACAAGCAGAGAAAGATAGAGAAAGAGAGAAAGACACATACACAGAGACCATGGGCATGCCAGGGCATAGTGCCACTTCAAACGAACTCCAGATGCATGCAACATTTTGTGCATCCAGCTGTACATGGGGACTAGGGAATCAAACCCGCATCATTAGGCTTTGTAGGCAAGTGCCTTAACCACTGAGCATCTCCCTTGCCCTTTGTGTCCATTTCTGTTACATTTCACATTCCTGTCAGCCTCTTGAAGACAGGCTGGGGGATCACTAGACTTCTTTCATCTTCCCAACATGGCCACACTGTTTAAATCTCCTTTCTCTGTACCTCACAACTACTCAATACTTCAGTGTCTTGGTCCGGCACATTCAAGGTGATATGGCCATAGACCACTTTAGTGCAGAGACTAGTGTATTGGAACTCCCGGGACCAGAGCTTTTGCCTAACAACTCCAGTAATGGTAATTTTTCTTCCCCGAGGTATGGTCTCATTCTAGCCCAGGCTGATCTGGAATTAGTCTCAGGCTGGCCTGGAACTCACAGCAGTTCTTCTACCTCAGCCTCCCGAGTGCTGGGGTTAAATAAGGTGTGCCCCACCACGCCCCATGGTAGCTGTGATTTTATTTTTGTGGGTTTTTTTGGGGATACCTTATGTATGTATTTGAAACAGAGCTTTAGGGTCTTGGTAAAAATGCTTCTTGAAACAGTGCTTTGTAGAACCCAGACTAGCCTAGAACTGACTGTGTAGCTGAGGAAGGGCCCTGTGCATCTTATCCTTCTGCCTCAGCCTCTGAAGTGCCTTATCGCTGTGCGCTACCGCAGCCACTTCTGAACCTGTAGGTGATGCCCGGTGGTACATGGAGGCCTGGGTGTGAGCCGTGGAGACCCACGAAGAGAGACAGCACCTGCAGTGGTGTTTGGAGCCTTGTGCACAGCAGGTAACCTGCATGCTGAGCAGATGGCTTGGCAGGCCAGCTCACAGATGCATGCACAGGCCAAAGTCAGGGCCCTAGCCTGGTACTAGCGATGGAGACAGCATCGGCAGAAACAGCCAGTGCCATGGCCATCAGAAGGCAGAGGGGTTCTTCTTGGGGACAGCACTGATGGAAGGAGGGAAACGGGCTTGCAGTCCATCCACACACCCCACCCCACAGTATCTGCACAAATCCTCTCTGCCTGCAGGGCCTGCATAGGGACTGCTGGTACTCTCTCAGCAAACACTGTCACTACGTTATTATAAAATAAAAGCGTATGGGGACATTTGTTATAGCAAAGCATAACAGAGTTATTAAACTTCTTTTTTTATTATTATTTTATTTTTGAGAGAGAAAGAGAGAAAAAATGGGCACACCCGGGCCTTTTAGCCACTGTGAACAAACTCCAGACGCATGTGTCTCTCTGTGCGCATGTGCAACACTGCCCACTTGCGTCACTGCATCTGGCTATGTGGGACCTGGAGATTTGAACATGTATTCTTAGGCTTCACAGACAAGTGCCTTAACTGCTAAACCATCTCGCCAGCCCATAACAGAGTTATGAAAATTCTTCACAGGGCTGGCGAGATGGCTTAACAGTTAAGGAGCTTGCCTGCAAAGACTAAGGACTCGGGTTCAATTCCCCAGTACCCATGTAAAGCCAGATGCACATCTGGAGTTACTTTGCAGTGGCTAGAAGCTGCTGGACGCCCTATCAACAGCCCTTGGGGGTGGGGCCATATACCTCTTCTCCGCTTTCCATTGATCCTTTCCTTGTTTGGCATTGTGTGTCCCTTTTTCATTGGCTCGTTTCCTGCGTCAGTGGTGTCCGGGTGTCTAGGCAGGGTTTAGGTTGGCTCAGAGGGGAAGTAGCAGTCGCGCATGTGCTGTAATCTCAGGGCCTCGTCCCAGGGGGCCCCTGGCTATGCTTCTCCTATAGCTAGAAGCCCTAGTACACCTATTCTCAACCCCCGAAAATAAGTTAAATAAAATTCTTCACTGAGTTTATTTATTTAAATTTTATTATTTATTTGAGAGAGAGGCAGAAAGAGAGAGGGGGAGAGAAAATGAATGGGCATGCCAGGGCCTCCAATCACTGTAAACAACTACAGAAGCATGTGCCACTTTGTGCATCTGGTTTACGAGGGTTCTGGGGAATCGAACCTGGGTCTTTAGGTTTCATAGGCCAGTGTCTTACCTACTAAGCCATTTCTCCAGCCCTATTTATTTATTTATTATTTTTTGGTTTTTCAAGGTAGGGTCTCACTGTCTAGCCCAGGCTGACCTTGAATTCATTATATAGTCTCAGGGTAGCCTCAAACTCAGTGATCCACCTACCACTGCCTCCCAAGTGCTGGGATTAAAGGCTTGCGTCAACATGCCTGGATCCTATTTATTTTGTTAAGAGGAGGAGAGAGAGGGAATGGAGCACCAGGGCCTGCAGCAGCTGCCAACAAACTCCAGATGTATTCACCACTTGGCGCAAGTGGCTTTATGTGGGTACTAGAGGATTGAACTTGGGCCACCAGGCTTGCAAGCAAGTACCTTACCTGCTGAGCCATCTCTTCAGCCCTTCACTGAGTTTAGAATCTATGCTTTTGAAAACTACTGCAGCATTACAAGTAAAAACTAAATTTAAAGATTTAAGAATAAATAAAATGAAGATTGTCCCACTGGACAAAAAAAGGACACTTAAAAAAAAAACTTTTTATTGGCAATTTCCGTAACTATAGATAATAAACCATGATAATTCCCTCCCCTCCTCCATTTTCCCCTTCATAAATCCACTCTTCATCATATCCCCTCTCCCTCTCAATTAGTCTCTTTTGTTCTGATGTCATTGTCTTTCCCTCCTATTATGATGGTCCTATGAAGGTAGTGTCAGGCACTGCGAGGTCATGGATGTCCAGGCCATTTTGTGTCTGGAAGATTCCACTGTAAGCAGTCCTACCCTTCCTTTGGCTCTTTATAGTCTTTCCACCACCTGTTCCACAATGGATTCTAAACCTTGGAAGGTTTGATGGAGATGTTTCAGTGCTGAGCACTCCTGTGTCACTTTTTCTTAGCACTATGGTGCATTTTGAGTCATTCCACAAGTCACAGCCATGAGAAGCTTCTCTAACCAAAAGTGAGAGTAGCATAAATATATGAGTATGAACATTAAGAAAAAAATGCTTACTGGGCAGTTTGGTGAGCATAATATGTGCATTTAGCCAGACACCAGCAGACATTACATCCCTAGGGCTCATGACTTCCCCTGCCATAGGTTTTCAGTATCAGGCATGTATTCCCTCCCGTGGAGCAGACCTCCAGTCCAATTAGTGAGCATACTGCTATTGCACCCATTGGCTCATTTGGCCTGGGTGGCCAAACTTAAGGCTTGCAGTATCCACTGTTGTTTGTCTCCACTGATGACTTCTCTCTCCCATAGAGCTGAATGCAGCATAGCTTTTTCCAGCTTACTGTCAGCTTGTCTATAGGGAGGAGGTTTTCAGCTCAGCTCCAGCTTGATTTCTCATGACCCTGCAGCCCAAGCATGTGATGTCTTCAGAAATAGGGTCTTACCATCTATTTCTGGTGGGAAACCAGAGCCTTGGCAATAGCCTGAAATGTTTGGGGGGCATCAGGGACCTCTCTGCCAACAACTCACTGGAAGGTATCCCAGCCCCTGGCACTGAAATTGTTCTTGTAACAATCTATGGTTCCTGGGTGCACCATTGTCAAAAAAATTGGTTTTATAAGCATTATTTTCATGTGAAACTAGATAACAAAATTATTATGATGAATTTAATTCTGGAAGTTTTTTTGTAACTTTTTAAGAGCAAGAGAGATAGAATTGGTATGCCAGGGCCTCCAGCCACTGCAAACTCCAGAGTCATGCGCCATCTTGTGAGCATGTGTGTCTGACTTATGTTCAACCTGGAGAGTTGAACATAGGTCCTTGGGCTTTGCAGGCAAGTGCCTTAACTGCCATCTCTCTAGCCCTGAAGGTTTTTAGCCACTCATAGTGTAATATATCCGTAATTCCAGCACTCAGAAGGTAGAGGCATAAGGGTCATGAGTTCAAGATCAACTTGAATTGCATGATAAACTGTCTCAAAAACTTCTAAATTTGGGGACTGGAGAGATGGAACAGTGGTTAAGGAGCTTCCTGCAAAGCCGAAGGACCTGGGTTCAATTCCCCAGTACCCATGTAAAGCCAGATGCACAAGGTGGCATATGTGTCTGGAGTTCGTTTGCAGGGGCTAGAGAGACAGACAGAGAGAATGGGAACACCAGGAACTCCAGCTACTGCAAATGGACTCCAAATGCGTGTGTCACTTTGTGTATTTGGCCTTATGTGGGTACTGAGGAATTGAACTCAGATCATTAGGCTCTGCAGGCAGTTGCCTTAACAGCTGAGCCATCTCTCCAGCTCAATTTTCTCCTTTTTAATTGACTATATAACAATAGAAGGTATAAATAAGTGTCTTGAATTATATGAAAATTATGAAGCCATTTTCAAGTTTTTTTGTTGTTGCTGTTTTGTTTTTTGAGGTAGGGTTTCACTCTAGTCCAGGTTGACCTAGAATTCACTATGTAGTCTAAGGGTGGCCTTGAACTCACTGTGATCCTCCTACTTCTGTGTCCCAAGTGCTGGAATTGCCTGGTCCCTTTCAATTTATTTATTTTAGTTTTTTGGCTTTTAGAGGTAGGGTTTTGCTTGAGCCCAGGCTGACCTGGAATTCACTCTGTAATCTCAGGGTAGCCTTGAACTCATGGCTATCCTCCTACCTCTGCCTCCCATGTGCTGGGATTGAAGGCGTGCACCACCATACCTTGCTCAATTTCTTATATGATTTACCTCTACTAGTTAGAGGAAAGGTCAGAGGTAACATTACATGCCATTGTAAAAATTTGCATTTACAATAAAATTCAAACTTACATGAAACTGATGTAAATGAACAATTAAATCTTTCCGTGTTTATATAGTATGTGTGAGTTACATATTATGTATGGTGTATGCACATGTGTGTGTGTGTGCACAGATACGCATGTGTACACGCACACATGAGAGGCCAAAGGAGAATTTCGGGTGCCCATCTTTATTGATCATTTACATATGCCCAGCTTTATGAGGGTTCTGGGAAGTTGAACTTGGGCAGTCTCAGCCCTCCTAGGCATTCATGCTTGAGCAACGAGCATTCTTCACTGCTGAGCAATCTCCTCAGCCCCTAGAATTAAACCTTTTTATAAAATTATCCCTTGTGAATCATCAGCTCTAGGTGAACGAAAAACATATTGAGACACTTACAGGAGCTAGTTAGTTGCCTCAGCTAGGCAGGCAAATAGGGCTCTTGGTAGGTGGTATATATTCTGGAGTACCCCAAGATGGTGACTTAAGATGGCTGAGAGGGCAGCTCACTTCCTAATTCTTCCCTGTGTAACCTGCGAGGTATGGAAGGCATCGTGGACCAATGAACACCCTCTGACTCTGGGCAGGAAGGCTTCCCTTATTCAATAAAATCCAAGGTCCCATTGGGGCATCAGATCTCCAGTTCTGGAATACCCTTCTCCATGAGGAGTCTGTTTTCTCTGTTACTTTAAAAAAAATCATGTTTTTTTTTTTTTTTGAAAGAGTGACAGAAAGATGTGGACAGAAAGAGAGTATGGGTACTCCAGGGCTTTCTGCCACTGCAAACTAGACACATTCCCCACTTTGTGCAATTGGCTTTATGTGGGTACCGGGGGATCGAAACTTTGTTATCAGGTGTTCAGGCTTGGCAAGCAAGCAAGTCAAGCTCAGCCTTTAACCACTGAGCCATCTCTCCAGCCCTTCTCTGCCTACTTTTACATAAAATAAACTACTTTTTAAAACATTTTCCTGCCTTGCAGGCAGAGAAAATGAACCCCAGATGGCAACACTATATTCTATATATTATATATGTATAATATATGTTATACATATACACTATATATCTCATATATCTTATATACTATATATAACACACACACACATATATATACACGCACATACATACATATACATATACACACATGCATACCTATGATTGCAGTTAGCTTTGCATTATTGCCAGAAAACACCTGACCAAGAGCAGCTTGTGGAAGGAAAGGGTATATATATATATTTAGTTTCTCGGGGTAGGGCTTCACTCTGGTCCAGGCTGACCTAGAATTCACTATGTAGTTTCGGGGTGGCCTTGAGTTCATGGCAATCCTACTTCTACCTCCCAAGTGCTGAGATTTAAGGCATGCGCCACAATGCCCGGCTTGGAAAGGGTTTATTTTAGCTTACAAACTCGAGGGGATGCTCCATGATGGCAGGGGAAATGATGGCATGAGCAGAGGGTGGACATAACTGCTGGCCAACATGAGGTGGACAACAGCAGTAGAAGAGTGTGCAAGGGGAAGCTGGCCGTAACACGTATAAGCCCTCCCCAACAATACACTTCCTCCAAGAGGATCCCATTCCCAAAATTGCCACCAGCTGAGGAACTAGCATTTAGAACACGTAAGTTTATAGAGGACACCTGAGTCAAACCACCACACTAGCCCAGGTTGACCTGGAATTTGCTATGTAGTCTTAGGGTAGCCTTGAACTCATGGTGATCCTCCTACCTCTGCTTCCTAAGTGCTGGGATCAAAGGTGTGCGCCACCATGCTTGGCCTTATTTCCTGCTTTTTTGAAAAAGGATCACCACCTTTTTATTTCTTTTGAGACAGTCACCCTCTAGTGTACAGGCTGACTTCGAACTCACAGTTCTGTCTATGCCTCCAGAGTGCTGGGATTTCTGTCATGTGACACCACACTCCATAAAGTATCCACATTTTTGTTTTGCATTGAGATATGCAAATTGTGTAGCTAGCTCTGAGTTCACAGTACACATATTCATCAGGGATCTACCAGAGAAACAAAACCGTATTATACCCACACATGACTGGTTGTGAGACTGTACCTATATATTACATATGGAATATATATGATATACACACATGTATCTGTGTTCCTACTACTAATAGATAAACTTAGGGATTTTCAACCTTATGATGGTTCAATGGCTAGACTCATTCCTTAGAAACTGTGCTTGGGGGGCTGGAGAGATGGCTTAACAATTAAGGTGCTTGCCAACAAAGCCAAAGGACACAGGTTCGATTCTCCAATACCCATGTAAAACCAGATGAACAAGGTGCACAAGTGTCTGGAGTTCATTTGCAGTGGTTAGAGGCCCTGGCATGCCCATTCTTTCTCTGTCTCTCTCTGTGTGTGCATCTTTTTTTTTTCACTCTCTTTCTCTCAAATATATATATATTTATAGATCTATATATATAGATTTATAGATATTTATATTATAGATTTATATATATATATGTTGGGTGTGGTTGCACACACCTTTAATCCCAGCACTCAGGAGGCAAAGGTAGGAGGGTCACCATGAGTTTGAGGCTACCCCAGAGACTATATAGTGAATTACAGAGCAGCCTAGGCTAGAGTAAGACCCTACCTTGAAACGGCACCCCCCCCCAAAAAAAGAAAAGAAACTGTGCTGAGAGGCTGGAGAGATGGCTCAGCTGTTAAAGTTTTTGCTTGCAAAGCCTGAAGGCCTGCTTTCCATTACCTACCCAGTACCCACATAAAACCAGATGCACAAAGTTTGTTTATAGCAGCAAGAGGCTCTGGTGCCCATTCGTATTCTCTTTCTCTCTCTCCCTCTTTTTCTCTGTCCTTGCAAATAAATAAAGGTTTATTTTTTGTTTTTGTTTTTGTTTTTTGAGGTAGGGTTTCACTCTAGCTCAGGCTGACCTGGAAATCACTATGTAGTCTCAGGGTGGTCTCGAATTCGTGGTGATCCTCCTACCTCTGCCTTCCTAGTGCTGGGATTAAAGGCATGTGCCACCATGCCCGACCAAATAAAGTATTTTTAAAAAAGAAACTATGCTTGGGATTTTGATCTTTTCCTGGGCTACAGATAAGCAGTGGGGATGACTAAGTGCATTGTTCAGTTATGAAGTTTAGCTTACACTGGGCTCATTGGAAGGTAAGTCAAAGAGCTTTTGTGCATATTTATCTTTTAAATATTTTATTTATTTATTTATTTATTTGGGAGAGAAAGAGAGAGACAATGGCCATGCCAAGGCCTCTAGCCACTGCCTAACAAAGTTCAGGACACATGTGCCACCTTGTGCATCTGGCTTTATGTGACTCCTGGGAATTGAACCTGGGTCCTTTGTCTTTGCAGGCAAGCACCTTAACCACTAAGTCATCTCTCTAGCTCCTACATTTTATTTATTTATTTATTACTTTGTTTGCTTGTTTTTTTGAGGTAGGGTCTCATTCTAGCTCAGGCTGACCTGGAATTCACTATGTAGTCTCAGGGTGGCCGCAAACTCATGGAGATCCTCCTACCTCTGCCTCCCGAGTGCTGGGATGAAAGGCGTGCGCCACCACGCCCGGCTATGTTGTTCATTTTGAGACCGAAATCTCCATATCTGCCAGGCTGGTCTCACACTCCTGGTCTTAAGCAAGCATCCACCTCAGCCTCTCAAGCAGCTGGGACTACAGGGTTGTACAATCACCAACTGGCTGACGTGCTGATTCCATCTGTGAAATGCCATCACAGCAGCAGCACCTAGATGACTGTGTGGTTGAGTAACTGGGTATTATGACAAGCAGGTCAAGAAAGGAAACAAGCCAAATTCTTGAAAATATGATTTATACTTGTTTGGGATAAAGGGCTTGAAAAGAACGAACCTTTGCAAATTCAAGTACTTGCCTGCTATAATGATGAAGAGGAGCAGAAGTGAGGGGATTCCTAGTAGCCCTGGAGAAGGAGGGAATGTTTCAATAAGAATAAGAAAATGAAAGCCGGGTGTGGTGCCACACTCCTTTAATCCCAGTGCTAGGGAGGCAGAGATAGGAAAATCAGGAAGAGTTCAAGGCCAGTCTGAAAATACATAGTCAATTCCAGGTCAGCCTGGGCTAGAGTGAGACCCTACCTCAAAAAAAAAAAAAGTCAAGAACGGTGGTGTTCACTGTTTGGGAAGCAGAAGCAAGAGGACCCCCTGTTCAAGGTTAGCATCATCTACACAGAATAAAATGTTAAGAAGTTGGAATTCTCAGCTCAAGAAATAGGAAAAGAGGGCTGGAGAGATGGCTCAGCAGTTAAGGTACTTGCCTGAAAAACGTAAAGACATGAGTTCCCAAGTTCAATTCTCCAGTACCCATGTAAAGCCAGATGCTTAAAGTGATGCACGCATTTGGAGTTTGTTTGCAGTGGCTAGAGGTCCTGGAGACCTCTCTCTCAAATAAAAAAAGAAAGGAAGGAAGGAAGGAAGGAAAGAGGAAAAGATGAGCTGGAGAAACTGCTCAGTGGTTAAGGCACTTGCCTGCAAAACCTAATGACCCAGATTTGATTCTCCAGAACCCACATAAAGCCAAGATGCACAAAGTGGTGAGCCACCACGCCTGACCACAATGAAATATTTTGAAAGGTGCTCAAACGTAGCTCAGTGATAGATCTTTCCACCTCAGCCTCTCCTCTTGAATGCTGGGATTGAAGGCCTGAACCACCACGCCTGGGGTTTGTGTGACTTGTTTTACTATTTGTCAGTGTGATAGAACAAATTTGATAACTTTTTAACTTTTTCTTTCTTTTTTTTTTTTTTTTTTTGCTTTTCAAGGTAGGGTCTCGCTGTAGCCCAGGCTGACCTGGAATTCACTATGTAGCCTTAGGCTGGTCTTGAACTCAGCAATCCTCTTATCTCTGTGTCCCAAGTGCTGGGATTAAAGGCATGTGCCACCAAGTCCAGCTTAATTTTTAAAAAAAATATATTTTAAAAATATTTATTTATTTCAGATTGAGAGACAGAGAGTGCGAGAGAGAATGGGTGCTCCCGGGCCTCTAGCCTCAGCAAATGGACTTCAGATGCATGTGCCACTTGATGCATCTGGCTTTATGTAGGTGTTGGGGAATCAAACCTTGGTCATGAGACTTTGCAGGCAAGCACCTTAACCACTGAGCCATCTCTTTAACCCCTTAATTTTTTTTTCTTTTTGGTTTATCGAAGTAGGGTCTTGCTTTGGCCCAGACTGACCTGGAATTCATTACGTAGTCTCAGGGTGGTCTTGAACTCAAGGCACTCCTCCTACCTCTGCCTCCCAAGTACTGGGATTGAAGGTGCACGCCATCACATGAGGCTTTTAATTTTTTTTTTTTTTTTTGAGGTAGATTCTCACTCTAGCCAAGGCAGACCTGGAATTCACTATATAGTCTCAGGGTGGCCTCAAACTCACAGCAAGCCTCCTACCTCTGCCTCCAGAGTGTTGTGATTAAAGGTGTGCACCAACACACCTGGCTGGCTTTAAATATTTTTATTACTCAAAAAAATTCCTTTAAAAATTAACTTTTTGATGTTGTCCTTATGCCTTCAACACTCTCATAAGGACGTCTGCTCCTGGCTGAGGAAAGCAAGCTTGTTTCTATTAGACACAGTGAGCACACATGTGAACCACCACAAGCCACTGCGACACGTTTTATTGCTTCTGTCAGAACCTCCTAAAAACTTGGGAGTCATTGCATGGACGCCTCTGTGAGCATGAGCTTGCAGTGCATGTCAGTGCTTTCCCAACTTTCTTGGGATAAACGTAAGCCATTGTACCAGAGGTTAAATCCAGTAGTGGTCTGCTCAAGATTGTGTTTTTGGAAAACTTACAACAGTGTATGTCAAGTGCTGGACAGTTTTAAGTGCCTTTTGACCCAGATCCCAGAAGAGCTCCATAATTTTTTATTGTATATCCCAATTAATACTATCTAGAGAAAATAAAACATGGCACATTTGTATAGCATCAGCATGCACTAGTGAACAAATACATTGTGCATATTATGAAGTATACAGATTTTCAAATGTGGAATAAAACTTAAAAAAAATTTTTTTTTTGAGATAGGGTCTCACTCTAGTCCAGGCTGACCTGGAATTTTCTATGTAGTCTCAGGGTGGCCTTGAACTCACAGCAATCCTATCTCTGCCTCCCCAGTGCTGGTATTAAAAGCATGCACCACCATGCCCAGCTCTTAAATAAAAATTTTAAAAATACCTTAACTTTAGTCTAATTTTAGTTAATATCTCAAACTGAAACATTACTTTTAGCTTGGGCTAGAGTGAGAAACTACCTGGAAGAAACAAAAGCAAAACTGACAAAAAAGAGCCGGGCGTGGTGGCGCATGCCTTTAATCCCAGCACCCGGGAGGCAGAGGTAGGAGGATCGCCATGAGTTCAAGGTCACCCTGAGACTACATAGTGAATTCCAGGTCAGCCTGGGCTAGAGTGAGACCCTACCTCAAAAAAAAAAAAAAAAAAAAAAAAAAAACTGACTAAAAAACATTCCTTTGGGGCTGGAGAGATAGCTTAGCGGTTAAGACGCTTATCTGCAAAGCCTAACAACCAGGGTTTGATTCCCCAGCACCTACATAAAGCCAGATGCTCCTAGTGGCGTATGCATCTGGAGTCCATTTGCTGCCGCTAGAGGCCCTGGAGCACCCATTCTCTCTTCTTTCTCTCTCGCTCTCTGCCTCTCTTCTCTCTGTCTTTGCTTGCAAATAAAAATAAAAATACATTACTTTTATGCAAGGTTCATATTTAATTTAATTAATTAATTAATTTATGTATGTATTTATTTATTTAAGAGTGACAGAGAGAGAGAGAGAGAGAAAGAGGCAGATAGAGATAGAGAATGGGCGCGCTATTCTCTTCAGCCCAAAAAATATTTTTTGAAAAAGAAAAATGAGGGGCTGGAGAGATGGCTTAGCAGTTAAGGCACTTGCCTGCAAAGCCAAAGGACCTCGGTTTGATTCCCCAGGACCCACGTAAGCCAAATACACAAGGTGGGACCTGTATCTGGAGTTTGTTTGCAGTAGCTGGAGGCCCTGGCATACCCATTCTCTCTGTCTCTCTATCCCTGTGTCTTCCTCTCTCTCAAGTAAATATATAAAAATAAAATATTTTTTAAAAAATTATTTATTTATTTATTTGAGAGGGAGAAAGAAGCAGAGGGAGAGAGAGAATGGGCATGCTAGGGCCTTCAGCCACTGTAAACAAACTCCAGGTGCATGCAACCTCTTGTGCATCTGGTTTAGGTGGGTCCTGGAGAGTTGAATCAGGATTCTCTGGCTTTGCAGGCAAATGCCTTAAATGCTAAGCCATCTCTCCAGCCCCCCAAATATATTTTTTAATGTATATTAATTATAATATATATAATATATTAATTAATTATATATATTAAATATATTAATTATAACATATAAAACATATAAATCATATATATTATATTATATATTAAATATATAATATATATTATTATAATATATAAATATATATTATATATAATATATATATTTTTTAATAAAGAAGACGGGCTGGAGAGATGGCTTAGTGGTTAAGGCACTTGCCTGTGAAGCCTAATAACCGAGGTTCGATTCCCCAGAACCCACATAAACCAGATGCACAAGGTGGCGCATGCTTCTGGAGTTTGTT
The DNA here is from genome assembly GCA_036346955.1 of Dipus sagitta. Taxonomy (NCBI): domain Eukaryota; kingdom Metazoa; phylum Chordata; class Mammalia; order Rodentia; family Dipodidae; genus Dipus; species Dipus sagitta. The sequence continues at coordinate 36,190,052 of CM070775.1, forward strand.
TGCAGTGGTTAGAGGCCCTGGTGCAACCATTCTCTCTCTCCCTCTCTCTCTCATAAATAAATAAGTAATAAATAAATAGTAAAAAGATTTATGTTAGTGCTTGGGGGTGGGGTGGGTGGTAGTTCAGTGTTAGAGCCCATACACAAGAAGTCCTATGTTGAAGCAGGGAATACACAGACCTGTAATCCCAGCACTCAGAGGCTGAGGTGGGAGGATCATGAGTTTCAGGCTAGCTTTGGCAACGTACAGAAACCTCATTTCAAGAAAAGAAAACAAAAAGCTTCCAATTTTGAGTATCCTCTGCATAAAAAATAAAAATATGGGAGCTGGGCTTGGTGGCGCACGCCTTTAATCCCAGCACTCTGGAGGCAGAGGTAGGAGGATTGCCATGAGTTCAAGGCCACCCTGAGACTCCATAGTGAACTCCAGGTCAGCCTGAGCTAGAGTGAGACCCTACCTCAAAAAACAAACAAACAAAAAAATTAATTAATTAATTAATTAAAATATGGGGCTGGAGAGATGGCTTAGCGGTTAAGCGCTTGCCTGTGAAGCCTAAGTACCCTGGTTCGAGGCGAGGCTCTATTCCCCAGAACCCACTGTTAGCCAGAAGCACAAGGGGCGTGCCCATTCTCTCTCTCTCTCTCTCTCTCTCTCTCTCTCTCTCTCTTTGCCTCTTTCTCTGTCTGTTGCTCTCAAATAAATAAATAAAAATATGTAACTATTTCTCCTTAAAAATCATAAAATCATTTGACCATTTTGGGTTTTTTTGTTTTCCTTTTCAAGGCAGTGTTTCACTCTAGCCCAGTCTGACCTGGAATTCACTATATAGTCTCAGGCTGGTCTCAAACTCACAGTGCTTCTCCTACCTAGTGCTGGGGTTAAAGGTGTGCACTACCTGGCCATTTTTGCTTTTTTTCAAGGTAGGGTCTCATCCCAGGCTGACCTGGAACTCAACTCACTCTGTAGTTCCAGGAAAGTTTTTTTTTTTTTTTCCAGGTAGGTTTCCCTCTAGCTCAAGCTGACCTGGAATTCACTATGTAGTCTCAGGGTGGCCTTGAACTCACGGCAATCCTACCTCTGCCTTCAGAGTGCTAGGATTAAAGATATGTGCCACCATGCCCGGCTTCCAGGCAAGTTTTGAATTAATGGGGATCTGCTGACCTCTGCCTCACTAGTGATGTTGTTAAAAGGGTACACCAGCATACTCAGCCATTTGACGATTTTGATAAGTGACAAAAAATGATTTCAATATAAAATATTGTGGATAGGGCTGGAGGCATGGCTTAGCAATTAAGGCCTACTTGCCTACAAATCCCTCTCCAGTACCCATGTAAACCAGATGTACTAGGTGGCGAATGTGTCTGGAGTTCATTTGCAGTGGCTAGATGCCCTAGCATGCCCATTCTGTCTGTCTCTTTATCTCTCTTTGCTTGCAATGTTTATTTTTAAAATAAACATTATTTTTAATGTTGGTTAGGCTGGGAGTGGTGATACACGCCTTTAATCCCAGCACTTGGGAGGCAGAGGTAGGAAAATCACAGTGAGTTAGAGGTCAGCCTGAGACTACATAGTGAATTCCTAGTCAGCTGGGCTAGAGCAAGACCCTACCTCAAAAAACAACAACAAAAAATTTTTACCACATACTTTGGCTGCAAAGCCACTGAGAACTCCTGCTGGAACTGAGCTGATAACCTCCTCCATGTAGACCAGCTGAGAGAAAGCTGGAAGAAGCCATTCTATATGTAGTTCAATGGGAGAGAGATATCACCAGTGAAGATGCTCAACAGTGGACACTGCAAGCCTTATATTTGGCCAGCCAGACCAAATGAGCCAACGGGTGCAATAGTGGCACGTCTGTCATGGTGGAAACCAACTGCCCTCTAATTGTACTGGAGGCCCGCTCCATGGGAGGGAATACATCCCTGGTACTGAAAACTTAAAACAGGGGTAGTCATGAGCCCTAGGGGTGTAACATCTGCTGATGTCTGGAAAAATGTATATACTATGCTTATCAAACTGCCCAGTAAGCACTTCTCTTAATATTTATATGCTTATATTAACGCTACTCTCACTTTGGGTAGAGAACCTTCTCTTTTCAGATGGCAGTGACTTTGGGATGACTCAGAAGGTATCATAGTGCTGGAAAGAAGTGACTGGAATACTGAGTAACATCTCGATCACACCTTCCAAGGCTCAGGGTCTAATGCGGAAGAGGTGGCGGAAAGAATGTAAGAGCCAAAGGAAGGGTAGGACTCCTTACAACGTGCTCCCTCCAGACATAAAATGGCCTGGATATCCATGACCTCATAGTTCCTGACACTACCTACACAAGACCATCATAAGAGGAGGAAAAGATCATGACATCAAAATAAAAGAGAGACTGATTGAGCCAGGCGTGGTGGTGCACGCCTTTAATCCCAGCACTTGGGAGGCAGAGGTAGGGGGATCGCTGTGAGTTCGAGGCCACCCTGAGACTCCATAGTGAATTCCAGGTCAGCCTGGGCTAGAGTGAGACCCTACCTCAAAAAACCAAAAAAAAAGACAGACTGATTGAGATGGGGAGGGGATACGATGGAGAATGGAATTTCAAAGGGGAAAGTGGGGGGAGGGAGGGTATTACCATGGGATATTTTTTATAATCATGGAAAATGTTAATAAAAATTGAGGGGGAAAAAAAGAAAAAGAGAAAAAAAAATTTAGAAGTATTATTAGAAATAATGCTAGTTCACTTTAATATATTATTCAATAATATTGATCTCACACATGTTCATGTTTGAAGGACCTCTTCCTCATCTTAGAGGTGAAATGAAGAACTAGAAAAGATAACTGCTTTGTTCATGATACAAGCTGGATTTTTTTTTTAAAAAATTTATTTTTATTTATTTATTTGAGAGAGAGAGATATATACAGAAATAGGCAGGTAGACAGAGAGAATGGGCACCTCAGGGCTTCCAGCCACTGCAAACGAACTCCAGACGTGTGCGCCCCCTTGTGCATCTGGCTAACGTGGTCCTGGGGAATCGAGCCTCGAACCGGGGTTTTTAGGCTTCACAGGCAAGCGCTTAACCGCTAAACCATCTCTCCAGCCCAGAACAAGCTGGATTTTAAAAGAAGCAATAGTTGTCCATCTCATTACAGGCAAGACTGGAAAATGCCATGCTTACTGCGTGGGACAGCCCCTTTCCTCCTAAGAGGTGCTAGGGCACTCTTGAGGCCACTAGTTCTCTTGAAGCAGGCACAGAATACACAAACCCAATTTATCCTTTTTATTTATTTATGAGAGAGAAAGAGACAGATAGAGAGAAAGAGAGAATGGGCATGCTAGGGCCTCTAGGCACTGCATATGAATTCCAAGCACATGTTCCCCCTTGTGCATCTGGCTTATGTGGGTCCTGGGGAATCGAACCAGGGTCCTTAGGCTTCACAGGCAAATGCCGTAACCGGTAAGCCATTTCCCCAGTCCCTTAAAAATATTTTTATTTATTTATTTATTAGAGGGGAGAGAAAGAGAGAATGGGTAGGCTAGGACCTCTGTCCACTGCAAACAAATTCCAGGCACATGCACCACCTTGTGCATCTGGCTTATGTGAGTACCAGGGAATCAAACCTGGGTCCTTAGGCTTTGTAGGCAAGTGCCTTAACCAACCACTAAGCCATCTCCCTGGCCCTGCAAAGGGGTTTTATTGGAGGCCAATTTTTAATTTTTTTTTTCAGTTTTTTGAGGTAGGGTCTTACTCTAGCCCAGGCTGACCTGGAATTCACTAAGAAGTTTCAGGGTGGCCTCGAACTCACAGTGATCCTCCTACCTGTGTATCCTGAGTACTGGGATTAAAGGCGTGTGCCACCATGTCCAGCTTAGTTTTTAATTTAAATTTTTATTTATTTATTTGAGAGAGCAAGAAAGTGAGAGAGAGAACATGGGAATGCCAGAGCCTCTAGCTACTGCAAGCGAACTCCAGACACATGTACCACCATGTGCATCTAGTTTGTGTGGGTTCTTGTGTCCTTGGGCTTTGCAGGCAAGCACCTTAACCATTAAGCCATCTCTCCAGTCCACAGATCCTCCTTTTATGTGGCCAAAAAATATTGAGCCATTCAGGAGGAGCAGGAGTTCCAGGCCAGCCAGGGCTGCAGAGTGAGACCTTTTCTCAGTAAAAGAAATGATGAAGAAGAAACAGAAGGATGAGGGTGAGGAAGAGAAGGAAGGGAAAGAAGAGGAGGAGACGGAAAAAGAAAGATAGAAAAGAAGAAGACAATGAGCACTTACTAAGCACATAATGTTTGCCAGACTCTTTGGCAATTAAGAACATACATTTTAGCTGAGGAAATAGCTCAGTTGGTAGAGTGCTTGCTAGCATGCATGAATCCCAGAACTCAAAAGATCAAAGGTTCAAAGTCATCTTTGGCTACACATCAAGTTCTAGACTAGGCTGAACTACTTGAGATCTTGTCTCAAAAACAAACACACACAAAAAAATCAATTTTTTAATTAATTAATTTATTTAACAGAGAGATACAGAAATAGGCAGGGGGAGAGAGAGAGAGAGAGAGAGGGGCGCACCAGGGCCTCTAGCCACTGCAAATGAACTCTAGATGCATGCGCCCCCTTGTGCATCTGGCTTACATGGGTCCTGAGGAATCAAGTCTCGAACCGGGGTCCTTTGGCTTTGCAGGCAAGTGTCTTAACCTCTAAGCCATCTCTCCAGCCCAACAATAAAAAAGATATGGCTGGTTTATATATTTTTCTTGGTATTGAAGATGGAACCCAGGTTTTTTTTTTTTTTTTTTTTTTTTTTAATAGAAGGCTCAAATCATGCATTGAGCGTATTTGGGAAATTGTTACATCTTTATTTTAGCCATCAGCCACTGTAAATGAACTCCAGGTGCATGTGCCACCTTATGCATCTGGCTTACGTGGGTCCTGGGGAATTGAATCTGGGTCCTTTGACTTCACAAGCAATGCTTTAACTGCTAGGCTATCTCTCCAGGCCACGGAACCCAGGGTTTGTTGTTGTTGTTGTTTTGTTGTTTGTTTGTTTCTTTGTTTGTTTGAGGTAGGGTCTTGCTCTAGCCCAGGCTGACCTGAAATTCACTATGTAGTCTCAGGGTAGCCTTGAACTCATGGCAATCCTCCTACCTCTGCCTCCTGTGTGCTGGGATTAAAGGCATACACCACCATACCCAGCTTGAACCCAAGGTGTTTTTTTTTTTTTTTTTTTTTTTTTACTATTTTATTTATTTGAGAGAGAGAGATAGAGAGAGGAAGATAGAGAGAATGGACACACCAGGGCGTCTAGCCATTGCAAACAAACTCCAGATACATGTGCTCCCTTGTGCATCTGGCTTATGTGGGTCCTGGGGAATTGAACCAGGGTCCTTAGGCTTTGCAGTCAAATACCTTAGCCACTAAACCATTTCCCCAGCCCCAAACCCAGGGTTTTGAACAGGCTAAGCATTTACTCTACCACCGAGCTAGAGCCCTAACCTTTATCTATTTATTGTTTTGAGGCAGGGTCCTACTCTTGCCCAGGCTGACCTAGAATTCACTCTGTAGTCCAGGCTGACTTCAAACTCATGGCAATCCTTTTGCCTTAGCCTCCAAAATGCTGGGCTTAAAGGTGTGTGTCACCTTGCTGACCCAACCCTTATTTATTTATTTTTTAATTTTTGGGGGGATGTTTCAAGGTAGGGTCTCACTCTAGCCCAGGCTGACCTGGAACTCACTCTGTAGTTCCAGGCTGGCCTTGAACTCACAGTGATCTTCCTACCTCTGCCTCCAGAGTGCTAGAGTTAAAGGCTGACCGCACATGGTTTGTTTCTTGTTTTTTAATATTTTTATTTATTTATTTGACAGAGAGAAAGAGAGATTGAGAATATGAATATGGGCACACCAGGGCCTACTGCCACTGTAAACAAACTCAAGATGCATGTGTCATTTTGTGCATCTGGCTTTACATGGGTACTGGGGAATCAAACCCAAGGCCATCAGACTTTGCAAACAAGCACCTTTAAATCACTGAGCCATGTCTCCAGCCCTAACCTTATTTCTGGAATGCCTGTTGTAAATTAGGCAAGGTATTAGCTACAAGCATGTTAATAGACAATGTAGTATGTTCTTTCCTGTTTATTTTTATTTTTTAAAAATTTGTTTGAGAGAGAGTGATAGAGAAATACGGAGAGAGAGAGAGAGAGAGAGAGAGAGAGAGAGAGAGAGAGAGATTAAAAGAGAATATAGGTGCACCAGGGCCTCTAGCCACTACAAACGAACTCCAGATGTGTGCGGGCCCCTTGTGTATCTAGCTTATGGGGAATCGAACCTGGGTCCTTTGGCTTTGTAAGCAAGTGCCTTACCCACTAAGTCATCTCTCCAGCCCTCTTTCCTGTTCTCAAACCTGTCATGGTCTGGGATGGGGGGGGGGGGGGCACTGGTAAATAGTACCTCCTTACCCTTCAGCCCTGTATTTGCACTTAGACTGAGCCAAGTGCACACCTCCACAGTCTGAAACTTGTTCAGCTAAACCACAGAGGACCTTCCGTCCTGCAAGCATGAGAAAAAGCTTGTGGCTATAAACCAGTTGAATTGTGACATAGCTTGTCATGTAGGTACTTTCTTGCACAAGCTGCTGGCCCGGGGTTCAATTCCCCAGTCTCAAGTTATTTTGCAGTAGCAGGAGGTCCTGGTGAAACCATGTGCCTGTTGTCTCTCTCTGCTTGAAAATACGTAAATACAAAATATTTAAATTCAAAAAAAAGGGGCTGGTATGGTGGCACACATCTTTAATCCCTACACTCAGGAGGCTGAGGTAGGAAGATCACTGTGAGTTTGAGGCCAGCCTGGGCTACAGGGTGATTTCCAGGTCAGCCTAGGCTAGAGTGAGACCCCATCTCAAATGAAAAACCAAATTAAAAGCTGGGTGTGGTGGCACATGCCTTTAATCCCAGCACTCGGGAGGCAGAGGTAGGAGGATCGCCATGAGTTCAAGGCCAGCCTGAGACTACATAGTGAATTCCGGGTCAGCCTGGACTAGAGTGAAACCCTACCTCGAAAACAAATAATAATAAATAAAATAAATAAATAACAAAAATGAGCCTGTCACCAACATTTGCTTGGCTCTGCTGAGTATTCCTTGGCTGTGTCACATGATAGATGGCATTATGACTAGAGTGCCTCGTGAGAGATCATGCACTGACAAGATGACAAGATGCCAGAGAACAGGGAGGGGCTGGCCTTGCTGCTTTAGACCAATCCTCTCGTGGACATTAGCCAGGATCCCACGAGAATTACCTTCATCTCTTCTGAAGGCAATGCCCCCAGTGACCTCATCACTTTCCACTAGTCTCTGCCTCTTAAATATTCCATCACCTCCCAACACTGTCACACAGAGGATCAAGCTTTCGACACATCAGCCCTTGGGGGACAGACTCAACCATATCCAAATGACAGCAGAGTCCAAGATCTTACCCTGTCATAGCTAGCCTGCCCCGCTTAGACATGCTACTTTGGGATCAGACAGAAGAGAGCTTATGACTCAAAGCAAAAGCAGTTGTCAGAGTATCGGCACTTGTTCAGGTTGCCCAGGTCCCTGTTCCCACAGGGTAATACAAAGTGGGACCTGGTGACATCTATACATGCAATTGGTGGAAATATGTAGTATAGGAGTCTTAGACTTAGAGAATATGTATATATGTTTTCTTTTTTTCTTTTCTTTTCTTTCTTTTTTTTTTTTTTTTTTTTGAGGTAGGGTTTCACTCTAGCCCAGCTGACTTGGAACTCACTCTGTAGTCCTAGGCTGGTCTCGAACTCACAGTGATCCTCCTACCACTGCCTTCTGAGTTCTGAGACCATCAGCTATTTTCATTTAAAATTTGAGACAGGGTCTTATGCAGCACAAGATAGCCTCAAATCTACTATGTAGCCAAAGATGACCTTGAGCTTTTTTCTTTGTTTTTTTTTTTTTCTTTTGTTTTTCAAGATAGGATTTTGCTCTAGCCCAGACTGACCTGGAATTCACTATGTAGTCTCAGGATGGTCTCGAACTCACAGTGATCCTCCTACCTCTCGCTCCTGAGTACTGGGATTAAAGGCGTGGGCCACCATGCCTGACTGACTTACACATTTTACACACCTACATACACACTCACGGAAGTGACCATCTGTAAATATCACTAATTCTTTTTCCTTTTCCTCTCATTGTGTATTCCTTTCCCATCTAGCCCCTTTCCTTGCACCTATCTTCTCCACCTTTAAAAAATCTCCTAGCGATGGACTAGTGGCCCACTCCATGGGAGGGAATACATCCCTGATACTGAAAACTTAAAACAGGGGTAGTCATGAGCCCTAGAGGTGTAACGTCTGCTGCTGTCTGGCTAAATGTATATACTATGCTTATCAAACTGCCCAGTAAGCACTTCAGTTAATGCTCATACCTTTATATTAATGCTACTCTCATTTTTGGTAGAGAATCTTCTCTTTCCAGATGACAATACACATATCTGAATTAAAATACTATATTGGTGTCAAGGGGGGTGGCGCACAACTCGAATCCCAGTACTCAGGAGGCTGTGGTAGGAGGATCACCATGTGTTTGAGGCTAGCCTGGGATACAGAGTGACCTCCAGTTTGGCCTGGGCTGGAGTGAGACCCCACCTTGAAAAAAAAAAATACTGTATTGGGGCTGTGGGTATAGATGAGTGATGTTGGAGATAGCCATATCTCTGACTAAAGAGATTGAGAACTCAGAGTAGTGAAAGTGAAGCATTTAATTTTCTACCCTGCAGGATTGGGCACAGTGCAGACAAAAAAAAAAAAAAAAAAGGAAGCATGCTGTCTGAGTTCAAAAGTAACCTTTTAATTAATTTAATTTAATTTATTTATTTTGGTTTTTAGAGGTAGGGTTTCATTCTAGCCCACGCTGACCTGGAACTCACTATGTAGTGTCAGGGTGGCCTTGAACTCGTGGCAATCCTCCTACCTCTGCCTCCCAAGTGCTGCGATTAAAGGCGTGCGTCACCATGCCCAGCTTATTTTTTGGGTTTTAAAAAAATTATAGACAATTAACCATGGTAATTCCCACTCTCCCTCATATTCCACCCCTTCTCAGTCAGTCTCTCTTTTGTTTTGAAGTCATCATCTTTTCCTACTATTATGATGGTCCTATGAAGGTAGTGTCAGGCACTGTGAGGTCATGGATATCTAGGCCATTTTGTGTCTGGAAGAGTGCATTGTAAGGAGTCCTACCCTTCCTTTGGCTCTTACATTCTTTCCACCTACCTCTTCCGCAATGGATCCTGAGCCTTTTTTTTTTTTTTTTTTTTTTGAGCTAGGCTCTCTCTAGCCCAGGCTGACTTGGAATTCACTATGTAGTCTCAGGTTGGCCTCAAACTCATGGCACTCTTCCTACCTGTGCCTCTTGAGTGCTGGGATTAAAGGCGTGCACCACCATGCCCTGCTGTTTCCTTTTTTTAATTTTCTTTTTGTTTGTTTTTCAAGGTAGGGTCTCACTCTAGCCCAGGCTGACCTGGAATTCACTATGGAATCTCAGGGTGGCCTCGAACTCACGGTGTTCCTCCTACCTCTGCCTCCCGAGTGCTGGGATTAAAGGCGTGCACCACCACACCTGGCTCTTTTTTAAATTATTTTATTGGAGTGACACTCTACCTCAAAAAAATTATTGTTTATTTATTTATTTATTTGGGAGAGAAACAGGGAGAGAGAATGAGAATGGGGGCACCAGAGCCTCCAGCTGCTGTGAACGAACTCCAGATGGATGCACCACCTTGTGCATCTGGCTTACATGGGTCCTGGGGAATGGAACCTGGGTCCTTTGGCTTTGCAGGCAAATGCCTTAACCACTATGCCATCTCTTCAGCTGGCCTGGCAAACAAGTACCTTTAACTGCTGAGCCATCTCCCTAGCCCTGGAGTTATTATAGTGTTTACTTCCTACAGTGGTAAAGCATATGCTTAGCATGTGTGAAGTTTTGGGTTCAATGCCTGCCAAACAAAACAAACCCCAAAAAACTTTATAACAAAACCTTGCTAGGTCCAGGTTATCCCTGGTTTACCCAATTATCTCTTTCTCTGTGTCTGCCTCTGACTCAATCTCTCTGTTTCCAAATTAATATATATATATATATATATATATATATATATATATATATATATATATGCTGGAGAAATGGTTTAGCAGTTAAGGTGCTTGCCTGGAAGCCCAAGGACCCAAGTTTGATTCCCCAGAACCCATGTGAGCCAGATGCACATGGTGGCGCGTGTATCTGGAGTTCATTTGCAGTGGCTGGAAGCCCTGGCATGCCCATATTCTCTCTCTCAAATAAATAAAAATATTTTATCCAGACGTGGTGGCACACACCTTTAACCCAAGTACTCCGGAGACAGAGGTAGAAGTATTACTGTGAGTTTGAGGCCACCCTGAGACCACATAGTGAATTCCAGGTCAGCCTGGGCTAAAGTGAATTCCAGGTCAGCCTGGGCTAAAGTGAGACCCTACCTCGGAAAACAAACAAACAAAAATTTTTAATTAAAAATGCGCTGGGGCTGGAGGGGCTGGCTTAGCGGTTAAGCACTTGCTTGTGAAGCCTAAGGACCCTGGTTTGAGGCTCGATTCCCCAGGACCCACATTAGCCAGATGCACAAGGGGGCACATGCGTCTGGTGTTCATTTGCAGTGGCTGGAGGCCCTGGCTCACCCATTCTCTCTCTCTATCTGCCTCTTTCTCTCTCTCTCTGTTGCTCTCAAACAAACAAACAAACAAACAAACAAAAATTTTAAAATTTAAAAAAATGAGCGGGGTGCAGTGGTGCACCCCTTTAATCCCAGCACTCTGGGAGGCAGAGGTAGGAGGATTGCCATGAGTTCAAGGCCACCCTGAGACTACATAGTGAATTCCAGGTCAGCCTGAGCTAGAGTGAGACCCTACTTAAAAAAAAAAAGCTAATTATTGAGCCGGGCATGGTGCTGCACTCCTTTAATCCTAGCATTTGGGAGGCAGAGGTTAGGATAGGAGGATTGCTATAAATTCAAGTCCACCCTGAGAATACAGAGTGAATTCCAGGTTAACCTGGGCTAGAGTGAGACTCTACCTCAAAAAAAAAACCTAAAACTAAAACAAAAGCTAATTATTATTATTATTTTGGGTTTTCAAGGTAGGGTCTCACTCCAGAGGAGGCTGACCTGGAATTCACTATGTTGTCTTAGGGTGGCCTTGAACTCACAGTGACCCTCCTAACTCTGCCTCCCGAGTGCTGGGATTAAAGGTGTGCACCACCGCGCCTGGCTCAAAAGCTATTTATTATCTGAGCCTTCAGTGAGTCATAATCTTTTTTTTTTTTTTTTTCCTGTGGAGGGTCTGGCCTCAGTGTTGATGGCTGCTACTGATCAGTGTGGTGGGTCCTGAAGGTTGGACTGGAGATGGCCATTTTTATTTATTTATTTATTTATTATTGGTTTTTGAAGGTAGGGTCTCACACTAGCCCAGGCTGACCTGGAATTCACTAGGTAATCTCAGTGTGGCCTCAAACTCATGGAGATTCTCCTACCTCTGCCTCCTGAGTGCTGGGTTTAAAGGAGTGCACCACCACACCCAGCTCAAGAGATGGCCATTTTTTTTTCTCAATTTTTATTAACATTTTCCATGATTATAAAAAATATCCCATGGTAATACCCTCCCTTCCCCCACTTTCCCCTTTGAAATTCCATTCTCCATCATATCCCCTCCCCATCTCAATCAGTCTCTCTTTTATTTTGATGTCATGATCTTTTCCTCCTCTTATGATGGTCTTGTGTAGGTAGTGTCAGGCACTGTGAGGTCATGGATATCCAGGCCATTTTATGTCTGGAGGGAGCACATTGTAAGGAGTCCTACCCTTCCTTTGGCTCTTACATTCTTTCTGCTACCTCTTCCGCATTAGACCCTGAGCCTTGGAAGGTGTGATCGAGATGTCACTCAGTACTCCAGTCACTTCTTTCCAGCACTATGATACCTTCTGAGTCATCCCAAGGAGATGGCCATTTTTAGACAATGTTTTTATTTGTTTATTTGAGAGAGAGAGAGTAGGTGTACCAGAGCCTTTTGCCATTGCAAGTGATCTCCAGATGCGTGCCACTTTAAGCATCTGACCTGTAACCACTGGGTTATTCATCCAGCCCCTGGATGTCCATTAACTTTTTAAAAAAATTATTTGTGAGGCTAAGGAAATGGCTTAGCAGTTAAGGCATTTGCCTGCAAAGCCTAAGGACCCTGGTTAGATTCCCCAGGACCCATGTAAGCCAAATGCACAAGGGGTGCATACATCTGGAGTTTGTTTTCAGTGACTAGGGACCCTGGCGCACGCGCGCACACGCGCGCGCGCACACACACACACACACACACACACACACACGGAGAGAGAGTGGGCACTCCAGGGTGTCTAGCCACTGTGAATGAACTCCAGATGCAGGTGCCACTTTGTGCCTCTGGCTTTATGTGGGTACTGGGAAATGGAACCTGGGTTGTCATGCTTTGCAGGCAAGTGTCTTAACTGCTGAACCATCGCTCCAGGCTCCCCCACTTTTTTTAGGCTTTTTTGAGGTAGGGTCTTACTCTAGCCCACACTGACTCTGGTAGTCTCAGACTGAGGTAGGGGGATCACTGTGAATTTGAGACCACCCTGAGACTACAGGTCAGCCTAGGCTAGAGTGAGAGAGACCCCATGTTGAAAACAAAAACAAAAGAATTCTAGCTCCGTAAAATATAGACAAGACCATCATGATACTTTTATAAACATAAACTGAGAAATAATTCCTAAATCAAGGTACAGTTTCAGGTACCAAATTCCCTTCCTTCCTCCCTCCTTCCCCCTCCCTCCCTTTCTATATGGGAATTTGGCGTATGCTTGAGGGAAACAGAGCCTTTCTCTGCTTTTGGTTTGGCTGTAACTCAGGAGTTAAGGCGCCAGATGCTCATGGCAACGGAAAACTTACACTGAGTCAGTGGCTTCCAAGTTCTCTCTTCTGAATTTGACAAATGAAACACATAGACCAGCGAGAACGAAGTTTAGAAGAATTTTATTACAGAGCTTATACAGAACGAAAATAGGTAGATCACCTTCTCAGGAGGTCATTCCCAGAAATGGGCCTGCCTGGAGACCCTGATTAGGGTCTGTAATAGGAATTTACTCTATGGGGGCTGTGGTGGTCAGCCTAAGTTCTCGTACTGATATGGGAATTTCAGGATGCCTTGAGAGTGATGGAGCATTTATTGGTTTTTGGGTGGGCAAATACTCTGAAGTAATGGTCCCAGATGGTCATGGTCACATACAAAACTTCCACTGAGCCTGGTGTGGTGGCACACGCCTTTCATGGCGGCACTCAGGAGGCAGAGGTAGGAGGATCGCCATGAGTTCAAGGCCACTTTGAGACTACATAGTGAATTCCAAGTCAGCCTGGGGTAGAGTGAGACCCTACCTCAAAACAAAAACAAAAACAAAAACAAAAACAACTTCCACTGAGTCGTAGGCACTGAGCTTTTGTCTTATGAATTCAATGAATTAAATCCACAGACCAGAGCATAAAGTTCAGTAAGATCTTATTATAGTTTAGAGCTTTTTATGAGGAAAAGTTTTATGGGAAGGGTTTGCTTAAGAAAGGGAATGAAGCCAAGCATGGTGGTGCACGCCTTTAATGCCAGCATTTGGGAGGCAGAGTAGGAGGATTACTATAAATTCAAGGCCACCCTGAGACTATATAGTGAATTCCAGGTCAGCCTGGACTAGAGTGAAACTCTACCTCAAAAAAACAAACAAACCAAGAGAGAGAGAGAGAGAGAGAGAGAGAGAAAGGGAGCAATGAATTCAGAGCTGTTTCCAAAAAATGGGGAGCCCACCCCAAGACTTTTAGGAATATCTCTTCTGTGACCCCCCCCCCCCACCATGGGATGCTGGTCTACTCAGTCTAGTACTTACTGTTCTGGTGTCAAGATTTCTGGAAAAGGACAATCTGCCTAAGAATCTTAATCCTCCTGTTACAGAAAACTGAGTCACACAGGGATGGCACCAGAGATAGAATGGAGAATCGGAAAATTTATTCATGTCCACATGGACTCAGGAGAATAACTTCCAAAGCCTGAGTACCAGGCTCTGATACCTCAGAGGTTTTATAGACAGTATGGCGGGCAGTCTGACATTATCTTGAATTCTTTGCAGTATTGGTGGGTTACAAGTTTCTAAGGTTACATGATTTGGGGGCACAAACAGAAAATTCCTTAGGAGCCAGGCGTGGTGGCACATGCCTCTAACCCCAGCACTCGGGAGGCAGAGGTAGAAGGATCACCATGAGTCTGAGGCCACCCTGAGACTACAGAGTAACTTCCAGGTCAGCCTGGGTTAGAGCAGGACCCTAACTTGAAAAACAAAAATTCCTTAGGAAAAAAAATCAGTGATAAGAAAGTACAAATGTAGAACAGAAAACTGTTTGTTCCTGGGTGTTTGTGTCTGTGACTGCACTAACCAGATAACATACAAGCAGGGTGCAGCTGCTTAGACAGGGAGGAGACCCAGGGTCATGCTGTCTCCCTGGTAAAGCTTGTACATAGAAACTTGTGCATTTACAGTATCATCTGGCTCTAGTTTCATTGTGAAATTTCTTCTATCACACTCCAGGAAGGTCCTTTTCAGAAAAACATCCCCAGGAGGACAGAGATAAGATAAGGCCAGACCATTCTGACATTCCTTTTTTTTTTTTTTTTTAAAAATTGACAACTTCCATAATTATAGACACTAAACCATGATAATTCCCTCCCCTCCTCAATTAGTCTCTCTTTTATTTTGATGTCATCATCTTTTTTTTCTTATTATAAGGGTCCTGTGAAAGTAGTGTTAGGTCATGGATATTGAGGTCAATTTCTGTCCAAATGATTGTATTGTAAGCAGTCCTACCCTTCCTTTGACTCTTACATTCTTTTTGCCACCATGAAGAGATGTTGGATTTTGTCAAATGACTTTTCTGCATCTATTGAGATGATTGTGTGGTTTTTGTCCTTCAGTCCACTTATACAGTGTATTACATTTATCGATTTGTATATGGTGAACCATCCCTGCATCTCAGGGATAAAGCCTAATTGGTCGGGGTGAACGAACTTTTTGATACATTCATGTATTCTGTTTGTCAATATTTTGTTGAGAATTTTTGCATCTATGTTCAAAAAGAAAATTGGTATGTAATTTTCTTTTTTTGTTCTGTCTTTGGTTTTGGTGTCAGGGTAATGCTGGCTTCATAGAAGGAGTTTGGTAATATTCCTTCCTTTCTATTTTATAGAAAAGTTTGAGAAGCCTTGGTGTTAGTTCTTCCATGAAGGTCTGGTAAAATTCATCAGTGAATCCATCTGGGCCTGGACATTTTTTGGTTTGAAGATTGTTCATAAGTGCTTTGATCACCATACTTGTTACAGGCCTGTTTAAGTGGTTAATCTCATCTTGTTTTAATTTTTGTAGGTCATATAAGTCAAGGAAATCATCCATTTCTTTCAGATTTTCAAATTTAACTGGAGTATATGTTCTTAAAGTATGTCCTTATAAGTTTATGAATTTCTTTGGTATTTGTTGGAATGGTGACTTTTTTCATCTCTAATTTTATTAATTTGTGTCTATTCTCTGTTTTCTTTTGGTCAGATGTGCTAAGGAGTTAACAACCTTGTTTATCCTTTCAAAGAATCCACTCTTTGTTTCATTGATTCTTTGTATTCTAGTTTTGGCTAATTTTTGCCTCAATCTTGATTATTTCTTCCTGTCTACTGATTCTTGGTTTGCCTTGTTTTTCTTTTTCCAAGGCCTTAAGGTGAAGCATTCAATTGTTTACTTGTGATCTTTTAAGTTTATTAACATAGTTGCTTAAGGCTATAAATTTCCCTCTTAGGACTCTCTTCACTGTGTCCCAAAGGTTTTGGTATGTTGTGTTATCATTATCATTTGATCTGTGAATGTTTTGATTTCCTCAACTCAATAGTATATTATTTAGTTTCCATGATTTTGTGTATGCTCCGTAGTTTTTCTTGTTGCTGATTTGTAGTTTAGTCCCATTGTGATCAGATAGAATACAAGGAATTATTTCAATTTTCCTGTATTTGTTAAAGTTTGTTTTGTGTCCTAATATATGGTCTATTTTATTTTATTTTATTTTTATTTTTATTTTTTTGCTTTTTTGAGATAGGGTCTCACTCTGGTCCAGGCTGACCTGGAATTAACTCTGTCATCTCAGGGTGGCCTTGAACTCATGGCGATCCTCCTACCTCTGCCTCCCGAGTGCTGGGATTAAAGGCGTGTGCCACCACGCCTGGCTATTATATGGTCTATTTTAGATAATGTTCCATGTGCTACTGAAAAGACTGTATATTCTGCAGCATTTGGATGGAATGTTCTATAGATATCAGTTAGGTCCATTTGTTCTATGACATCATTTAATCCAGATGTCTCTCAGTTTATTTTTGCTGGGATGACCTGTCAATTGATGAGAGTGAGGTGTTGAAGTAGTGACCCTACATGTTGAATTTGCCTGCTTGCAAGTATTCTAGTGGGCTGGGTGGAGCAAAATACAGTCAAATTCTAAAATTCAACTGAGCAATATACACATTCAATCAAAACCAGCACAGAGTATTTATGTGAGAGTGGATATTAAAACAGACAATCTAACAAAGTCTAAGTCCCCTAGGGTGTGTGTTGTCCCACACCCTTAATGCTGTCAACTGGGAGGTTATGATTTCTGGTCTGTAAAGGGTTCCACAACAGCCTGGGGCAGAGTGAGACCATGCCCCCAAGAATGACAGAAGATGAAGACAATGGCATTATAAATCAGGAAGCAACAAAGGATAACCCCCAAAACACAGCTTATTTAAGAATGGCAAAGCCTACTATCAATCAAATCTAACACATAACCTGCTCTGACGTGGGAGGTTGGCTTATTAGAGTGTGGTGGCACACACCTTAAATCCCATCATTTGAGATTAAACTTGGCAGAAGAAGGAGGATTGCTGTGAGTTTGAGGCCACCCTGAGACTCCAGAGTGAATTCCAGTTCAGCCTGGACCATAGGGAGACTCTACCTTGAAAACAAACAAAAAAAAAAAGGTTAGTTTTTGGGGCTTCCCAAGCTCCCTCTTGCCTCCCTGGGCGAAAGTTCCACCTTGCTTCCTTCTCTTACCTTCTAGACTTCAGCCCCTTTTCTCTCTCCCTTCTAGAGCTTTAAACCGTAAAAAACAGTGGATTTATTCCTCCCTAGATTAACAATTTTATAGCCTACTTGGTACTTTGTGAGTATAACAAATTCAGGAAAGAGAGGGTCATTGGATTTACAATGTGGTTATTTATTTATTTATTTATTTATTTATTTATTTATTTATTTATTTGAGGTTGGGTCTCACTCTAGCCCAGGCTGACCTGGAATTCACTATGTAGTCTCACCGTCTTCCTACCTCTGCCTCCCAAATGCTGGGATTAAAGGCATGCACCACCACACCCCATCTTACAATGTGGTGATTTGAAGATGGCCCCTAGGCAATGTGGAGCAGGGTCATAGTCGTTAAAGAGAAGCCATGGGAGGCCACAGCATAATGAACTGTGGGTTGCAGTGGAGACTCCAGGGTTTGGAGGTGGTAGGACTATAGAACAGCCACCAAGGAGGCCTGCCAGCTCAGGATGGAGTTTTTCCTGGGGGGCTGTGAGCGGTCCAGCTGGGAGGAAGGAATTGGAACTCTAGAGACTTCGTCACTGGTTAGAGATGTCAGACTTGGAACTACAGGATTTGATGTTTGCTGGTTGCTTTAGATCTTGCATTGGTTCAGTCTTTCCTTGCTATGCCCGATACTACCTCCTCTTTCTCCTCCTTCTTCTTCCTTTGGTTTTGCAAGGTAGGGTTTCACTCTATCCCAGGATCAACTGGAATTTTACTAGTCTCAGGCTACACAGTGGGCCTCCAACCTCAGCCAACTGAGTGTTGGGAGGATCGCCATGAGTTCGAGGCCACCCTGAGACTACATAGTTAATTCCAGGTCAGCCTGGACCAGAGTGAGACCCCACCTCAAAAAAAAACAAAAAAGAAAAAAAGAAAAAGATGTGTTACCACCAAGCCTGGCCCCAATGCCTTCTTTTGCAGTAAGAATGTTTATTCTGTGCCATTATGTGTATATAACTTGTGTTTTGGTTATACAGGCTTACAGTTAAGAGACTTTGGATTATGGCATTGTTTGAAGGGAATCGAGACTGTAACAACTATGGGCACTGTTTTTTGTTCTTTGAGGTAGGGTCTCACTCTAGCCCAGGCTGACTTGGAATTCACTATGTAATCTCAGGTTTGCGAAGAACTCACAATGACACTCCTAACTTTGCCCCCAATTGCTGGGATTAAAGGTATGTGCCACCATGACCAGGTCAAGGAATTTTTAAAGATGTACTGAATGCATTTTTGCTTCTTGAGATGGTTTTAAATCATAGAATCGAAGGGTAGAATGTGGTAGTTTTTGATTCAGATGTTCCCATAAACTCATATTTATTTATTTATTTATTGTTAAGAACTTCCATGATTGTAAACAATATCCCATGGTAATGCCCTCCCTCGCCCCACTTTCCCCTTGGAAACTCCACTCTCCATCACATCCCCTCCTCCTCTCAATCAGTCTCTCTTTTATTTTGATGTCATGATCTTTTCCTCCTGTTATGATGGTCTTGGGAGGTAGTGTCAGGCACTGTGAGGTCACGGATATCCAGACCATTTTGTGTCTGGAGAAACATGTTGTAAGGAGTACTACCCTTCCTTTGGCTCTTACATTCTTTCCGCCACCTTTTCCACAATGGACCCTCAGCCTTAGAAGGTGTGATAGAGATATTGCAGTGCTGAGCACTCCTCTGTTTCTTCTTCCCAGTACCATGATGCCTCCTGAGTCATCCCAAGGTCACTGCCATTTGAAAAGAGTAGTTTCTCTACCAAAAGTGAGAGTAGCATTAATATATGGGTATGAACATTAAGAGAAGTGCTTACTGGGCAGTTTGATGAGCATAGTATATACATGTAGCTAGACAGCAGCAGATCAGCAGCAGATGTTATACCCCTAGGACTCATGACTACCCCTGTTGTAGGTTTTCAGTATCAGGGCCCATGGAATGGGCCTCCAGTCCAATTAGAGGGCAGTTGGTTTCCACTATGACAGATGTGCCACTATTGCACCCGTTGGCTCATTTGGCCTGGCTGGCAAAATTTAAGGCTTGCCGTGTCCACTGTTGAGTATCTTCACTGGTGATTTCTCTCTCTCCCATTGAACTGCATGCAGAATGGCTTCTTCCAGCTTTCTGTCGGCTGGTCTACATGGAGGAGGTTATCAGCTCAGTTCCAGCAGGATTTCTCAGTGGCCTTGCAGCCCAAGTATGTGGAGTCTTCTGCAATAGGGTCTTACCATCTATTCCTGGTGGGAAACCAAGGGCCCCGGCAATGGCCTGTAATGTTTTGGGGACATCAGGGACCTCCCTGGCCAACAACTCACTGGAAGGTATCCCATCCCTGGCACTGAAAATTTTCTAGTAACAATCTATGGCTCCTGAGTATTCCATTGTCCAAAAAAGTAGGTTTCCATATGATTTACTTATATCCTCTTAGATTTTGATTAGCCTTCCCTCCACCTTTCCTTTACTCAATCTCTTCCCCTGACCTCGCTTAGGCCTTTTCGCTCCCCATTAATCTATTCCACTTACATATGTACAATACCATCCTATTAAGTACCCCTCCCTTCTTTTCTCTTCCCTTTATATCTCTTTTCTAGCTTACTGGCCTTTGCTACTGAGTTTTCTTCCTACTCACACAGAAGTCCATTTATCTAGAGCTAGGATGCATACATGAGAGAGAATATGTGACATTGGCTTTCTGGGCCTGGATTACCGCATTTAGTATAACCCTTTCCAGAGCCATCCATTTTCCTGCAAATTTCATAACTTCATTTTTTTTTTTTTTACTGATGGTTAGAACTCCATTGTGTAAATGTGCCATATCATCATTATCTACTCATCAGTGGAGGGACATCTAGGTTGGTTCCATTTCCCAGCTATTGTGAATTGAGTGGCAATAAACATGGTTGAGCAAGTATCTCTAAGGTAATGAGATGAGTCCTCAGGATATATGCTTAGGAATGCTATAGCTGGGTCATATGGTAGATCTATTTTTATCTGTCTTAGGAACCTCCACACTGATTTCCACAATGGCTGGACCAGATTGCATTCCCACCAACAGTGTTGAAGGGTTCCTCTTTTTCCACATCCTCGCCAGCATGTATGGTCATAAACTGATGTGTTTTTAATGCTCAGTTCCCAGCTAGTGGCAATTTGAGAGGTCGAGTCTTGCTGAAGGTGCGTTGTTGGAGCAGGCTTATGGGTGTTATAGCTAGCTCCTCCTGGCTGGAGTTTGGTTCATTCTCTTACTGCTGTTGTCCACCTGCTGTGGCAGAGGTGATGTCTAGCCTCTGCTTATGCCATGCTTTTCCCTGCTATCATGGAGCTTCCCCTTAGGAGTGTAAATAAAAATAAACTCTTGGGCTGGAGAGATAGGTTAGCAGTTAAGGCGTTTGCCTACAAAGCTAAAGGATCCAGGTTCAATTCCCTAGGACCCATGTAAGCCAGATGCACAAGGGGTATTTGCGTCTGGAGTTTGTTTGCAGTGGTTAGAGGCCCCAGCATGCCCATTCTTTATCTGTCTCTGCTTGCAAATAAATAAATAAAATTAAAAAAAAAACTAAAAAATAAAGGCTTTTCTCTCATCAGCTGCTTTTGTTTGGGTGTTTTGTCCCACAAATGAGAAGGTTACCACAACACCTTCTGACATTTCAGGTTTCCATGAAGGTAGATTCTGTGAGGACTCATTTTGGGGAAAAAGATATATAAAAGAACTTGATTTCCCCTTACAGGCCAGAGGACATTTCTGGCTTTTTACTAGTGATTCTGCCCCACCCAAACTGCCTCACTTTCTTTCTTCTACATATATGTGTATATATATATATATTTGAGACAGAGAGAGACAGACAGAGAGAGAGAGAGAGAGAGAGAGAGAGAATGGCATGCCAGGGCCTCCAGCCACTGCAAATGAACTCCAGATGCATGTGTCACCTTGTGCATCTGGCTTATGTGGGTCTTGGGGAAATGAACCTGAGTCCTTTGGCTTTGCAGGCAAGTGCCTTAACCACTGAGAAGTCCCTCCAGCCCCCTTCCTTCTTTTCTTCTTCCTTCCCTCTTTTTTCTTTTTTCATTTCCTTTCTTTTTTTCTCAATTTTTATTAACATCTTTCATGATTATAAAAAATATCCCATGGTAATATCCTCCCTCCCCCCTTTCCCCCTTGAAATTCCATTCTCCATCATATCCCCTCCTCATCTCAATCAGTCTCTCTTTTATTTTGATGTCATGATCTTTTCCTCCTCTTATAATGGTCTTGTGTAGGTAGTGTCTGGCACTGTGAGGTCATGGATATCCAAGCCATTTTATGTCTGGAGGGAGCATGTTGTAAGGAGTCCTACCCTTCCTTTGGCGCTTACATTCTTTCTGCCACCTCTTCTGCATTAGACCCTGAGCCTTGGAAGGTGTGATGGAGATATTACAGAACTGAGCACTCCGGTCACTTCTTTCCAGCACCATAATGCCTCCTGAGTCATCCCAAGGTCACTGCCATCTGAAAAGAGAAGATTCTCTACCCAAAGTGAGAGTAGCATTAATATAAGGGTATGAATATTAAGAGAAGTGCTTACTGGGCAGTTTGATAAGAATAGTATATACATTTATCCAGACACTAGCAGATGTTACATCCTTAGGGCTCATGACTACCCCTGTTTGAAGTTTTCAGTATCAGGGATGTATTCCCTCCCATGGAGCGGGCCTCCAGTCCAATTGGAGGGCAGTTGGTTTCCACCATAACAGATGTGCCACTATTGCACCCGTTGGCTCATTTGGCCTGGCTGGCCAATTATAAGGCTTGCAGTGTCCACTGTTGAGTATCTTCACTGGTGGTATCTCTTTCTCCCATTGAACTACATGTAGAATGGCTTCTTCCAGCTTTCTCTCAGCTGGTCTACATGGAGGAGGTTATCAGCTCAGTTCCAGCAGGATTTCTCAGTGGCCTTGCAGCCCAAGTATGTGGAGTCTTCTGCAATAGGGTCTTACCATCTATTCCTGGTGGGAAACCAAGGGCCCCGGCAATGGCCTATAATGTTTTGGGGACATCAGGGACCTCCCTGGCCAACAACTCACTGGAGGTATCCCATCCCTGGCACTGAAAATTTTCTAACAACGATCTATGGCTCCTGAGTGTTCCATTGTCCAAAACCGGAGGATTCCATATGATTTATTTGCATCCTCTTAGTTTTTGATTAGCCCTCCCTCCACCTTTCCTTTACTTAATCTCTTCCCCTGACCTCACTTTGGGCCTTTTCACCCCCATTAATCTATTCTTCTACTTACAGATATACAATACCATCCTATTAAGTACCTTCCTCCCTTCCTTTCTCTTCCCTTTATATCTCTCTTTTAGCTTACTGGCCTCTGCTACTTTACTTTTTTTTTTTTTTTTTTTTGAGGTAGGGTCTTTCTCTAGCCCAAGCTGACATGAAATTCACTATGTAATCTCATGGGGGCCTCAAATTCATTGCAATCTTCCTACCTCTGCATCCTGAGGGCTGGGATTGAAGACATGTGCCACTATGCCTGGTAACCTTTCTTTCTTTCTTTCTTTTTATTTAATTTTATTTATTTGAGAGAAGAGAGAGAGAGTGAGAGAGACAGACGGAAAGAGAATGGACACATCAGGGCCTTCAGCCACTGCAAACAAATTCCAAATGTATGCACTACCTTGTGCATCTGGCTTACGTGGATCCTAAGGAATTGAATCTGGGTCCTCAGGCTTTGCAGGCAAGTGTCTTAACTGCTAAGCCACCTCTTGAGCCCCCTTCCTTCCTCCCTCCCTTCTTTCCTTCCTTTCTTTCTTTTCTTTTTTTCTTTTTGGTGTTTTGAGGTAGGCTTTCACTCACTCTATCACAGGCTGACCTGGAATTCACTATATAGTCTCAGGGTGGCATTGAACTCATAGCGATCCTTCTACCTTTGCCTCCCAAGTGCTGGGATTAAAGGCATGTGCCACCATGCCTGGCTCCCCCCACCCTTTTTAAAATATACTTTTGAGATTGGTAAAGAGTCAGAAAGAGTAGGTACGGCTACACCAGAGCTTCCTGCTACTGCAGACTAACTCTAGATGCATGCACTACTTCATACATCTAGCTTTACCTGGGGATTGATGAATTGAACCCAGACCATCAATCTTTGTTAGCAAATGCCTTTAAACATTGAGCAATCTTTGCAGTCTCTCCCTTCCTTTTTTATAGGTCTTTTTTTTTTTTTTGTTTTTTTGGTTTTTCGAGGTAGGGTCTCACTGTAGCCCATGCTGACCTGGAATTCACTATGGAGTCTCAGGGTGGCCTGGAGCTCATGGCAATCCTCCTACTTCTGCCTCCTGAGTGCTGGGATTAAAGGCGTGCGCCACCATGCCCAGCTTAGTTTGTTGTTTTTTTTTTTTATAGTAATTTTTTGTTTGTTTATTTATTTATTTATTTATTTGAGAGTGACAGACAGAGCGAGAAAGGCAGGTAGAGAGAGAGAGAGAGAGAGAGAGAGAGAATGGGCATGCCAGGGCTTGCAGCCACTGCAAACGAACTCCAGATGCGTGTGCCCCCTTGTGCATCTGGCTAACGTGGGTCCTGGGGAATCGAGCCTCGAACTGGGGTCCTTAGGCTTCACAGGCAAGTGCTTAACCACTAAGCCATCTCTCCAGCCTTTTTTTTTCACTTTATTTATTTTCTAGTAAAGAGAGACAGAGAGATGAGAGAGAGAGAGAGAGAGAGAGAGAGAGAGAGAGAATAGGCACACCAGGGGCCACAGTCACTGCATGTGTACTCCAGATGCTTGTGTCTCTTTGTCCATCTGACTTTACGTGGTCACTGGGGAACTGAACCCAGGTTGTTAGGCTCTGCAGACACATGTCCCAAATGCTAAGCTATTCCCCAGCCCATTTTCTAGGTTTTTTTATCTTAATTTAATCAATTTATTTATGTGAGTGAGAGAGAGAAAGAGACATATATAGAAAGAGAGAATGGACATGCCAGGGCCTTCAACTACTGCAAACAAACTCCAGACGCATGTGCCACCTTGTACATCTGATTTACATGATCCTAGGGAATCAAACCTGAATCCTTTGGCTTTGTAGGCAAGTGCCTTAACTGCTAAGCCATGCCCTCCAGCCCTTTTTAAAAGATTTTATTTATTTATTTATTTATTTATGTGAAAGAGAGAAAGATTTTTCTAGGTTTTTAATTTACTGTGTTCAGATCCATCAGAGGAATTATGATTTACAGCAGCTATCAATACAAAACACAAAGCTCTTGCCTCAAAGGGGATAAGAGATAGCTTATTCTGGAGCCAAATATGAGTGACCATTGTTTGGGAACATAGGTTTAGGTTACCCCAATGTTGCCAATTAACAACTTTCTGAAGGTTTTATAATTACAGAACAAGAGAATCACAAACCAATACACTTTTCAAATACATGGGTGGGAACCTTAGTAATGTGAGGCGATCTCAGCTTTAGGCTGCAAATGTTATCTGGTGACATTCTTAGCCTTTGTGTTGGTGGAAGCTGGTGGTCTGCTTGTATATTCCAAGAAAGGTTTTGCCTGATCACCTGATAGTCACAAGGATGTTAGATCAGACTCAGAGGTGGACAATAAATGGCTATTGAGGGGCTAGAGGCAGCCCAAGATAATCTGGCTCTGATTCTGCAACATTCCATTTCTCTGCGATCACAGGAGTTCTGTCAGTCCATTCAGCATTTTTGGAAGCAGATGTAGTACCTTTTGGGAACTTTAGTTCGCGCAGCTGTCTTATAAAGTTTATTTCTTAAATAAGACTTCAAATTACTCCTTGATCCATGAACTGCAGAATGGTTAGCAGGTTTGAAACATTAATCTCATTTTCTATATTAACCAGAACTCTTGGGTAACTACATGTATTGTCAATGAATGGTAAGATTTTGAGAATCTTTTTTCCCCGAGGAGTAGGTTTTAGTGGGCTTAAAATTTCTCAGACTTCTCGGAAAAAAAAAAAAAAAAGTGCTGTCATCTAGGCTTTGCTGTTCTGGGCAAAGAGGATTTACTATAATTAAGGGGTGAGGATTTTCAGAACGATAAAGACACATTTGTTTCAATTTAAAGCCACCAGGTAATACGGTTGTGGTGGTGTACACCTGCAATCCCAGCACTTGGGAGGCTGAGACAGGAGAATTGTGAGATTAAGACTATCTTGGGGGCTGGAGAGATGGCTTAGCAGTTAAGGCACTTGCCTGCGAAACCTAAGGACCCAGGTTCAATTCCCCTGAACCCATGTAAGCCAGTTGCACATGGCGGCACATGCATCTGGAGTCCATTTGTAGTGACTGGAGGTCTTCACATACATGCCCATTCTTTCGTTATCTCTCTAATAAATAAAAATAAAATATTTAAGCTGGGCATGGTGGCAAACGCCTTTAACCCCAGCACCAGAGGTAGAGGTAGGAAGATCGCTGTAAGTTCAAGGTCAGCCTGAGACTACATAGTGAATTCTATGTCAGCCTGGGCTAGAGTGAGACCTTACCTTGAAAAACCAAAAAAAGAAAAAAAGAAAAAAAAAAAAAGAAAGAAAGAAAGAAAGAAAAGAAAAAAGAAAACCACAAAAGTAAAATATTAAAAAAAATTTTTTTAAAAAGACCAGCTTGGGCTATATAATGAGACCTCATCTCAAACAAATCAAAATGAGAATCCATACAAAGCAGTACACTACAAATAAAGTCACGAGCTGCATGAGCCTCTAACAAGAAAGCCAGCCAGCCTCTCTGACTGGGATAGTCCTAGACAGCATCTTAATCCATAGAAGGCTATGTCATATACATTGACACGCTATTCCTCAGTGCAGTCACCTTCATGGAAAAGTTTAACTCAGGCCTGGGGAGATGGCTCAGCAGTTAAAGGTGCTTGCTTACAAAACCTGACTGATGGCCAGGGTTCAATTCCCCAGTACCCATGTAAAGTCAGATGCACAAAATGACATATTGCGGTGGCAAGAGACCATGGTACGCCCATGTGGCGGTTTGATTCAGGTTTCCCCCCATAAACTTAGGTATTCTGAATGCTAGTCTCCTCAGCTGATAGCAATTGAAAATTAAAGCCTCCTAAAGGCAGTGTATTTCTTGGGGACGGGTTTATGGGTGTTATAGCCAGTTTCCCCTTGCTAGGGTTTAGCACACTCTCCTGTTGCTATTGTCAGCCTGATGTTGGCCAGGGGGTGAGGTCTACCCTCTACTCATGCCATCGTTTTCCCTGCCATCATGGAGCTTCTGCTGGAGTCATAAGGGCTGAGGATGTAGCTCTCAGAGGTGCAGTGTTTGCCTAGCGTGCATGAGGCTCAATCTTAAGAGAAGACTCAACAGGAGGTTGAGCTACTTGTTAGAGCAGCTCTGCTGCTTGGGCCTTATGATTTAGCAGACTCAATGGTACTTGGGGTGTCAGAGGCAGAGACACTGTTTAGAGCCTTTGGCAGGCACTCATAGACAAATCTCACCTGAGGGCCGTGAGATATTAAGAGTAAGCTCCTTCTGTCATCTGCAGACAGCGTCTGTCCTTTTGTGAGACAGCTGTTAGCCTGCTACTGTACCTTAGTGGAAACACGACCCTTGACTACGGGCCACCAAATTATTACATGAACTGAGGTGCTCCTCATGAACTGGGTGTTATCTGATACACCGAGCTATAATGTCAGATGTGAAAATCATCCAGGCTAGGAAGATGGCTCAGCAGTTAAAGGTGTTTGCATATAACAGTCATTTATGCACATATTTATAAATAGTACTCGTGTTAAGTTACTTTTCTCGTTGCTCTTGCAAAGTCCCTGACAAAGTAACACAAGGGTTTATTTTGGAACATGGTTTGAGGAAATACATCCTGCCAGGGAAGGCATGGTGGCAGGAACACGAGGTGGCTGATCACATTGTGTCTGGTGCTTGGCTGGTCTTCCCCTCCCCGCTTTTTATTTATTTATTTGCACATATAGAGAAACACAGACACACACACACACACACACACACACACACACACACACACACACACATAGAATGGGTGCACCAGGGCCTCCTGCCATTGCAAATAAACTCCAGATGCAAGTGCCACTTTGTGCATATGGCTTTATGTGGGTACTGGGGAATTGAATCTGGTGTTTAAGCACCTTAACGCTGAACCATCTCTTCAGCCCTCCCCTTCCCCCTTTTATTCCATCTGGGACCTTAGTCCATGGATGGTGTGTTGTCTACACTCAAGGCAGGTCTTCCTGCCCCCACCCTTCAAACACACACATCACAAGGCATGCTTCATTAATGTAGCCCCAGCTGACCTAGAACTCACTCTTTAGCTCAGGTTGGCTTTGAATTCACAGAGATCTTCCTCAGTGTCAGTTTCCAGAATGCTGGGAATAAAGGCATAAACTACTACTTGCTTTAGGTATTTTTATTATTATTATTATTTTATTGGAGATAGGGTCTCACTCTAACCCAGGCTGATGGAATTAAAGGCCAGCTATGGTTTAGGAGTTTAATTCAATCAAGTTGATAATAAAAATCAATTATTATGAGCCAGGCATGGTGGTGCATGCCTTTAGTCCCAGCACTCAGGAGGCAGAGGTAGGAGGATCGCTGTGAGTTCAAGGCTACCCTGAGACTACGGAGTGAATTCCAGATCAGCCTGAGCTGGAGTGAGACCCTACCTCGAAAAACAAAAACAAAAACAAAAACAAAAACAAAATTAATCAT
The DNA here is from genome assembly GCA_036346955.1 of Dipus sagitta. NCBI lineage: Eukaryota > Metazoa > Chordata > Mammalia > Rodentia > Dipodidae > Dipus > Dipus sagitta. Next base: position 36,217,942 of record CM070775.1, read on the forward strand.
CACAACAACCAATCAAAAATATTTTTGGCTCAGTGATTAAAGGCACTCGCTTGTAAAGCCTGTTGGCCTGGGTTTGATTCACCAGTACCCACATAAAGCCGGATGCAAAAAGGGATGCATGTGTTTGGTGTTTATTTGCAGCAGCAAGAGATCCTTGCAATCTTCTACTCCTCCCAAAATGTAAAAATAAGTAAATGAATAAAAGCATTTTTACAGATGGGGATATAGCTCAATGGTAGAACGTTTGCCTAAAATGTACAAGATCCTGGGTTTAATCCAGTGTGCTGGTGACAAAAAATACTCTAAATATTATTTGCGTCCGGGCATGGTGGCGCACGCCTTTAATCCCAGTACTTGGGAGGCAGAGGTAGGAGGATCACTGAAAGTTCAAGGCCACCTTGAGACTACGTAGTGAATTCCAGGTCAGCCTGAGCCAGAGTGAGACTACCTCGAAAACCCAAAAAAACAAAAAAAATTATTTGCGTGTGTGTACACACGCATGTGTGCGTGCATGTGTATTGGTATGCCAAGTTCTCTTGCCATAGCAAACACCAGACACTTGCACCACTTTTTGCATTTGGCTTATGTAGATGGTTGGGGAAATGAGTCTGGGACAGCAGGTTTTAGAAGCAAGTAACTTTAACCACTGAGCCATCTTTGCAGCCCCAGAAAAAAATATTCTTAATACTCCATCATTATAAATTACATGATTTCCAAATCTGAATATTTAGGCCAGTCTTCTTACTGGAAAGCAAATACATTTATCTATTTAGTTGTCATCTTAGTTATTTCTTAAATATTTATTTACTTGCATGTGTATGGGCACACCAGGATCTCTTGCTGCAAACAAATGCCAGATGCTTTTACCATTTAGAAAAAAAAAATTTTATTTATTTGCAAGCAGAAAGAGCAGAGAGACAGAATGGGCATACCACGGCCTCCAGCCACTGCAAATAGGCTCCAGGTGATTGTGTTGGCTTTACATGGGTACTGGGGAACTGAACCTGGCTTGTCAGGCTTTGCAAGCAAGTGCCTGTAACTGCTGAGCCACCAGGCCTCCAGCCCCAAAAGAAGGTTTTTTTTTTTTTTTTTTTTTTTTTCGAGGTAGGGTCTCACTCTGGCTCAGGCTGACCTGGAATTTACTATGTAGTCTCAGGGTGGCCTCGAACTCATGGCGATCCTCCTACCTCTGCCTCCCAGGTGCTGGGACTAAAGGTGTGAGCCACCATGTCTGGCTGTTTATTTGGTTTCAAAGATTTACTTTTATTTATTATTTATTAGAGACAGAGAGAGGGAGAGAGAGAGAATGGATGCACCAGGGCCTCTAGCCACTGCAAAAGAACTCCAGATGCATGTGCCACCTTGTGCATCTGGCTTACATGGGACCTGGAGAATCGAACCTGGGTCCTTATGCTTCACAGGCATGTGCCTTAACTGCTAACCATCTCTCCAGCCCCACTGTTTATTTTTAAATTTTTATTTATTTATTTTAAAATATATTTTATTTACTTGAGAGAGAGAGACAGAGAGAGAGAGAGACAGAGAGAAAGAGAGACAGAGAGACAGAGAGACAGAGAAGAAAGGGAGAGAGAATGGGCATACCAGGGCCTCTAGCCACTGGAAATAAATTTCAGATGCATGCATCACCTTGTGCATCTGGCTTATATGGATTTTGGGGAATTGAACCTGGGTCCTTTGGCTTTGCAGGTAAGTGCCTTAATTGCTAAGCCATCTCTAGCCCACCATTGTTTATTTTTAATTTGTGCAAATGTTGGTTGATTCAGAAGATTTAGTTCCCTGATGGAAAAAAGTCCCATTTTCATTTGTTATATAGCACTTATTGTGGTGCCTGGCAATAAAAGAAACCCAATTCTTTTTTTTTTTTTTTTTTTTTGCCTTTCTGTTCTTTATTTCTTTTTCTTTTTGTAGATTTTTCCAGGCAGGGTATTACTCTAGCCCAGGCTGACCTGGAATTCACTATGTCGTCTCAGGGTGGTCTCGAATTCACAGCGATTCTCCTACCTCTGCCTTCCACGTGCTGGAATTAGAGGCATGTGCCACCACACCTGGCTGGAACCCTGCTTCTTGACTGAAGATACTTTCAAGATTTGAGCAAGTTTCCCAGGAAGGAATGTTGTAGAAGCAAGGGATTAAGGCGATTGCTTGCAAAGTCTGACAAGCTGGATTCTATTCCCCAGTACCCACGTAAAGCCAGATGCACAGAGTAGCACATGCATCTGGAGGCTGTTTGCTGCAGTTAGAGGCTCGCCCATTCTGTCAGTCTCTCTTCTATCTCTCTCTGTTAGCAAATAAACGAATGGATGAATGAACGAATGGATAAATAAACAAGAGATTCTCCTCAGGCTGGAGAGCTGGCCCAGCAGTTAAAAGCACTTGCCTGATGGTCTGGGATCTGTTCCCTAGTACCTACATAAAGCCAGATGTACAAAGTAGCACATGCACCTCAAATTCATTTGCAGTGGCGAAAGGCCCTGACTGATATATCCATTCTCTCTCTCTCTGCTTGCAAATAAATAAATTTAATAAGAGATTCTCCTTGCTTCAGTCCTCGCTATACACCCACCAGCAGCAGGGACTACTAGTGTGTGACTCCTTAACCCCAGTAGTAGCCTAGTCCGTAGGTGTGTGCTACTATGTCTAGCCTAAGAGAACTTTAAAGATGTATGCACCAGTGTGCCACAAAATGAGTCTCAGAGGGCCAGATGTTTAAAGCATCAAATCCATAGCATTCTGACTACAGAAAGGACTTGCAATTTCGGGGGACAGTGGAGCCAAATTAAGAGAGGGTAAAATAGTAAATAAAAAGCGAATTAAAAGTGAATAAAAATTGTCTGTAGTGTCACTGATGACAAGGTTGTCTAGGAATAGCCGCCTTCCTGGTACAGACATTACAATTGATAAATTTAAATTTTTCTTAACAAAAGAGTTGCTTTTGCTTTTTTTAGGCAGTAGAAGGGAGCTGACGAGTTTTTCTTGTGTTGGATGGTTCTCAATTTCTTTTCGTCTTCGTGTAATCAATATGCCAGAGGGGCATATTTTTAGCGTGCTACACTCCAGGCTCTTAAAATTCGTATTTAGGGATGGTATGTCCTGAGCCTCAACACCATGAAAATCAATGTTCGCCCTGAAATTAAAAGGAATTTCTTAGACATTCTAGGTGAACTTCGCCATTATGCACAGACTGTAAAAACCCTTTACAATCCAGCAAAGATGATTGCCTTTACAGCGCTGCATGTTCCAGGCACTTTAATTGTCCTCAGACAGATGGTTAAAGCTTGGCTAGTGCAGCCGCATATGCCAGGAGAAAACCGACTAGAGCGCCAAGGAAAAGATGATTGGCTGAGACGCCCAGAAGTTACCCGGCTCCCCCTCGCCAGAGCTAGGAAACCGCTGAATGTTCACGTTTTTGAAATACGGTTTTTGCATCGTAAAGGAAAAAGATGAACCTATCAGGAAGAACCGAGCACATCCAATTACCAATAAAGAGCGGGAAACTAGCCAAAGCCGGGGTATACCCACGCACCGAAGGGGGACGTCATTCTTCAGTCTGCACCAATCAGCGCTGGCAAGGGGCGGAGCCACAGGCGGATCAGTGGCCGAAGAAAACAAACAACACTGTAGTACAACTGTCTGCGCCACCCTCCTCGAGTCTCCATTCGCTGGAGCGAACTCGTGGGCAAGGGTTTTTTCCTCCCCCTTCTCCTTGCCCGGAACTTTATTATTATTTATTTGCCCAGCTTTTATTCCCTTCACTTCCCACAGACTCGCGGAAAGCGCGCTCTAACTTTGCGCTCTCTTTACGAGGAACTGGGAGTCGCGCTCTACCTGAGGTTGTGGTGGTGGGAGGGGGGAGAGAAAGAGGGTGGGCCGTCAGTGCGCAGGCGTACACGCCTTGCGGAGGCGGGGACCGAAGCGGCCCAAGGCATTATGGGAATTGTATTTCTCTTGACCGAGAAGCATGCCCAGCTTCTGAGGACTGCTGGACTACATTTCCCAGGCGGCCCCGCAGCTTCGAGGCGGGCGGGTTGGTTTGTTAATGAGTTCGAGCAAGCCGCGGTGCGGCCCACCAGGTTCCAAAACAAGGAAATGAAGGGGGGGAGGCGGGACTGTGGGTGCCTGCCGGAGCCGCCGTCGCGGAGGAGGTGGTGGTGGTGGAGGAGGAGGAGGAGGAGGAGGTGGTGACTGCCGCGGCCGCCGAGGAGTCCCTTGCTGAAGGCGGGCGGTGGAGCGGCGGGCGGCGCGCGCGCACGCACCCGAGAGGCGGCTGCTGGAGAAGTGGAGCGGCGGCCGCGGGGGGAGGAGGAGGAGGAGGAGGACGAGGAGGGACTGTGGCGGCGGCCCCCGCGTCCCGGTGCCTCTATGGGGGAAGCAGACAATGGATTATGATTTCAAGGCGAAGCTGGCGGCGGAGCGGGAGCGGGTGGAGGATCTGTTTGAGTACGAAGGGTGCAAAGTGGGACGCGGCACCTACGGGCACGTCTACAAGGCGAGGCGGAAAGATGGGTAAGAGCCGGGGCGGGGGCCGTGGGCCGGTCCGGTCCTCTCCCCGAGGCGGCCCGGCGGGCGGCATGGGTTGGGTGGGAGCGGGCTCGCGCGTCGCGCCGCGCCGTGGGAGGGGTCCCGGGCGTCCTGGGAGGATGCCGTCCGGGGTTCCCCCGGAGTCCCGCCGTGCTGCCCGGGCCGGGGCGTCGGTGCCGCCCGCTTGGGCTCTCACCTTCCCTCTCCACCCTCCTCCCCCCACGCGTGCCGAGGAGTCGCGCGGACTCCTCGCTGGCCCCGGAGTTCGCGAGGGTCTCGTGTCCTTCCCGGGGAGACGCGCGGGGCCGGGAGGGAGGGAGGGAGGGCTCCGCCGCCGCCGACTCGCCGCTTTGGCCCCGGGCTAGTGACGGTCGTCGGGGAACTTCCAATCGGCGCGGCGCCTCCCCGGGGGCGGCGCTTTGAAAGCTGCTCGCGGGGAACTGAGGGCCTCGGGCTCTGCCTCCCTGGACGCCGCCCCCGGCCCGCCCGGGGACCACTCTGCGCACGTCCTTCCCCCATGCCCCTGGGCGCTTAGCCCGAGGACATGGCCATCCTTTCCCCACCTGCCCCCCCGACTTCCACTTCTTAGCGTTCTGAGTTCAGTCACCTTTTCCTTCGGAGGTGGCACTTCAGCGTAGGGTAGCCGTATTTTACAAACGTTAACTTGAGTCTGCTCGCTTCTCTAGTGCCTACCTTGGATGTTTTGGGTATTCCTTCATTAAAAAAAAAAAAATAAAATCTTGGGTGTGTACATGTCCTCCACTCCCCATCCTCTAAATGGCTGCGTGCTAGGGTTTAAGGGGGACCTTCCTAGAGTATTGAAAACAGAATATGGAGTGGCACAGAGCTGGAGTTGAGGAGAGCCAGGCTGGACAATGTTTTGAGGACGCCTATCCTTCTGTCTTGGAGGGCCAAGGAGCTTGCACTGCCGGACTGGTGGAGCCGGCTCCCAAGCCAATCCTCACCTCTACCCCATCCTGGCAGGGATTCCCTTTGCCCAACATTCTGGAGCCCAGAGCGACCTGACAGCCCTTCTTGGGACTTCAGAGATAGTCAAAACTAGGAAAGGGAGTTTCTAGGATTGCTGTCGAACATTACTGAAAGACGGATTGTTAGGCACGACATCAGCGCTGCTTGCCTTTTGCACACTCTTGTCATCTGATTTGGATGATGGAAGAAGTTTAGGATCAAAGTAGGTAGTTGGTGCATATGCGAACAATATAAAGGTAACAGTAACGTAGCTTTACAAGTTTTATGTAAAAATATGCTGAAACCGTACTGCCCAAGTTTGAAAGATAATTGCTACTATAGCAGGTAATTATTTCTCTTGTAATAACTGTACAGGGTAAGGGTACTCAGCTGCCTCAGTTGTTTTCTTCTGGTTAATTACCAGTTGTCCTTGCCCATCCTGGAGTGTGAGGTGCTGTAATTGGCTAGTACTTGTTTTTGAGCATCCACTCTACTTGTTACACTGGCACTCCTGTGGGAATCTTATCAGATCCGTTTGGGGAAAGCACATCCAATGTTACTGTTTAGGCATTGTTAGAAAATATTTGTGAGCTCTGGTGGGTTTTTGTTTTGAACTCATGCTAACTGTAACATATTTAATCTAGAATATTTTCTTTTCTTTTTTTTTTTTTTTTGCTGCTGCTAATGTGGCTTTCTTCTGTCAGGCAACTTTCCAGAAGAGTAGAAAATTCTGCATCTGAATTGCATTTGGATAGTCTCGGTTTACCAAGAGAAATTCCTGCTTCTATTTGTTCCTTTTGAGTTTGTTTCTCTCCAATAAAGTTCTTGACTCAAATACCTTGAGTGAAATTTGTCAATTAGCATAAAGCTTCCTTAGTAAAATGAAATCAGTTTGTGTATCTTCAAAGTAGAATTAAAAAACTTAGAATACGAAAGTATACTAATCAGTATTATTTGTAAAAACACTGTAATAAAGGTTTTCTTTTTTCTTGGTTCAAGTGTGAGACTTGAGGATTTGTGGTAGTAAACACCCACATCTCTTGTGGCTAGTAGTGGGATTAATTTTATATTCATGACTAATCAGTAATTTGGGAAGAAAAGATTTTAGTGATGGTTCTCAAATGTGATAAAAATTTGCATAGGAAAGTATTTTACAACCTGATCATGGCAAATTACAGTTCACCTTTTTTCAGATTATATTTTGGTGTGCTTAGAGAAATGAATAAGGCTAGAAAAAAAGACTCAGGCTATTTTAGGGAGCAAGTGAGAACATATGAGAATGTTAAGGAGTAACGGGTTCTATTGCATGTAATGCATATAACCAGATTGTTAGGTCTTCCGAGTAAACATTGGAAGAAATAACTATTAGTAGAAAAGCTTTGCTTATGGTTTAATGCTAGCTTATAAAACTCTGGACTGCTACTTCTCTTGAAATACAATTTGAATTTAGGCTGTATCATGCACATAAATTTACAATGGGCTGAAAATTTAAGACATATCTGAGTTTTTCACCTTTTTAAAATTATTATTTTAGTTTTTCAAGGTAGGGTTTCCTTGCTCTAGCCCAGGCTGACCTGGAATTCATTATGTAGTTTCAGGCTGATCTTAACCTCACAGCAATCCTCCTACCTATGGCTCCTGAGTGTTGGGATTAAAGGTGTAAGCCACCATGCCTGGCCTTTTTATTATTTTTGGTTTTCTGCGGTAGGGTCTCACTCTAGCTCAGACTGACCTGGAATTCACTATGTAGTCTCAGGGTGGCCTCAAACTCATGGTGATCCTCCTACCTCTGCCTCCTGAGTGCTGGAATTAAAAGCATGCGCTGCCACACCTGGCTTCTTTTTATTTATATTTAAAATTAAACTTATTTGAGAAGGGCTAGAGAGATGGCTTAAGGGGCTTGCCTGTGAAACCTAAGGACCGATGTTCTATTTCCCAGAACATACATAAGCCAGTTGCACATGGTGGTGCATGCATCTGGAGTTCCTTTACAGTGGCTAGAGGCCCTGGCATGCCTGTTTTCTCCCTCCCTCTCCCTCCCTATCTGCCTCTATCTCATGAATAAATAAATAAAAGTAAAATAAAAAAATATTTGAAGAAAGAATTATTTGAGAGAAAAGGAAAGGTAACGTGAGGCGAGGGAGGTGCTTGCACACTTTGTATATTTGGTTTTATGTGGGTACTGAGGAACTGAACCTGTGTAGGCAAGTTTTGCAAGCAAGTGCCTTTAACTGCTGAGCCATCTTCCTAGCCTCTGCCTTATTTTATTTTATTTTTTTTTGGGTTTTTTGAGGTATGCTGACCTGGATTTCACTATGTAGTCTCAGGCTGGCCTTGAACTCACAGTGAACCTCCTACCTCTGCCTTCCAAGTGCTGGGATTAAAGGTATGGGCCACCCTGCCCAGTGTCTTTGTCTTTTTATTTTTTTGTTTTTTTTTTTCAAGGGAGGGTCTCACTCTAGGTGAGGCTGACCTGGAACTGTGTAGTCCCAGGCTAGTCTCTAACTCACAGCAACCCTTCTACCTCTGCATCCAGAGTGCCGGGACTAAAGGCATGTGTCACATGGCAAGAAGAACTTAAAATTTTTTTAAAACAATTTTATTTTAGAGAGAAAGAGACAGAATTGGCCTGTTAGGGCCTCAGCCTGGCTCTTGTGCCACCTAGTGGGCATGTGCGACCTTGAACTTGCATCTGTGTGTGTCTGGCTAACGTGGGATCTGGAGAGTAAAACATGGGTCCCTAGGCTTTGCAGGCAAGCACCTTAATCACTAAGCCATCTCCAGTCCCCCCCCCCTTTTGATGTAGGGCCTCAGAGTGTGGGAGCTGGAGATGTACTGCAGTGGTGGATTGGGGAATTGAACCTGTGTCTTTAGGCATTGCAGGCAAGTACCTTAACTGCTAAGCCGTCTCTCCAGCTCCTGAAATTCTTTTTAAAAATGGTTGTTGTTTTAAAGATTATTCTAGCCTCCAGAAATGCATCACAGACACACCCAGAGGCATTACTTTTTCTCCCTCTCTCTTTGTGTCAGGGTCTCACTATAGTGCAGGCTAGCCTTGAACTCAAAGCAACCTCCTGCCTTAGCTTCCCATATTGTGAGATTACAGTCTTGTGCCACCACATCCAGCTCCAGAGACCTTTCTTTTTTTTTTATGACAGCTTCCATAATTATAGACAATAAACCATGATAATTCCTTCCTCATCCCCACTTTCCTCCTCCCAAATCTACCTTCCATCATATCCCCTTCCCCTGTTAATTAGTTTATCATTTATTTTGATGTCATCATTATTTTTCTCTTATTATGATGGTTTGTGTAGATAGTGCCAGGCACTGCGGGGTCATGGATATCCAGGCCATTTTGTGTCTGGAAGAGCGCATTGTAAGGAGTCCTACCCTTCCTTTGTCTCTTGCATACTTTCCACCACCTCTTCTACAATGGACCTGGACCTTTGGAAGGTGTGATAGATATCTCAGTGCTGAACACTCCACTGTCACTTCTCAGCATAATGGTGACTTTTTTTTCCAGGTAGGGTCTCACTCTAGCCCGGGCTGACTTGAAATTCACTATGTAGTTTCAGGGTGGCCTCAGACTCATGGTGATCATCCTTCTTCTGCCCCCCAAGTGCTGGGATTACAGGTGTGCACCACCATGCCCAACTCTGGTGACTTTTGAGTCATCCCAGTGGTCACTGCAATTTGAAAAGAGAAGCTTCTTTAACCAAACGTGAGAGTAGCATTTAGTATGTGGTTATAAACATTAAGAAAATTGCATACAGGGCAGTTTGGTGGGCATAATTTATGCATTTAGCCAGACAACAGCAAGCATTACACCCCTTGGGCTCATGACTTTCCCTGCCATAGGCTTTTCACTAAGTTTTCAGCACAGGGCATGTATTCCCTCCTGTGGAGTGGGCCTTCAGTCCAGTTAGAGAGCCGTCGGTTTCTCCTATAACAGATATGCCATTATTGCGCCAGTTGGCATATTTGACCTGGGTGGCCAATTTTAAGGCTTGTAATGTCCACTGCTGTTCACCACTGTTGATGACTTCTCTATCCCATAGAGCTGCATGCAGTGTAGCTTTCTGTCAGGTGGTCCACAGTGAGGAGGTTTTTAGCTCAGCTCCAGCTTGATTTCTCAGTGACCTGCAGCCCAAGCAGTGAAGTTTCCTGCAATAGGGTCTTACCATCTAGTTCTGGTGGGAAACCAAGAGCCTTGGTGTGGTGGTTTGATTCAGGTGTCCCCATAAACTTAGATATACTGAATGCTAGTCTCCCTAGCTGATAGCAATTGGAAATTAAAGCCTCCTAGAGGCAGTGTATTGTTGGGGGTGGACTTATGGGTGTTATAGGCAATTTCCCCTTGTCAGTGTTTAGCACACTCTCCTGTTGCTATTGTCCAGCTGATGTTGGAGAGGAGGTGATGTCCACCCTCTGCTCATGCCATCGCTGTTTTCCCCCCCTGCCATCATGGAGCTTCCTCTCAAGTCTGTAAGCCAAAATGAACCCTTTTCACACACACACACACACACACACACACACTCACTCTCTCTCTCTCTCTATTTGCGGCTGGGTGTAATGGCACACACCTTTAATCCCAGCACTCAGGCAGAGGTAGGAGATCCCTGTAAGTATGAGGCTAGCCTGACACTACATAGTGAATTCCAGGTCAGCCTGAGCTAGAGCTAGGCCCTACCTTGAAAAACCCAAATAAATAAATAAAATATAGAAAATTAAAAAAAAGAAAGTTCAAGGAGTTCCTGCCATGTGGGGGAGCTGGAGGGGATAAAGGAACCCATGTGGAGAGTAAGGACTAGGAAGCCCTCCTGGCTGGCCTAGGCCTGGGTCAAGCCAGCCCAGACTCAGCTGAGGGAACAATTCACCCACTTCTGGAAGTTCCTAAGTGGTCAGATGGCTCTTATATTCTTTCTGCCACCTTTTCCATAATGGACCCTGAGCCTTGGAAGGTGTGATAGAGATGTTTTAGTGCTGAGCACTCTGTCACTTCTCAGCACTATGGTGCCTTTTGAATCATTCCAGAGGTCACCGCCATTTGAAAAGAGAAGCTTCTCTAACCAGAAGTGAGAGTAGCATTAATATATGGGTATGAACATTAGGAGAAGTGATGTTAGGGCAGTTTGGTGAGCATAATATATGCATTTAGCCAGACACCAGCAGAAGTTGTACCCCTAGGGCTCATGACTTCCCCCATCATAGGTTTTTCAGTATCAGGGATGTATTCCCTCCTGTGTAGAGGGCCTCCAGTACAATTAAAGAGCAGTTGGTTTCCTCTATAACAGGCAAGCCGCTATTGCACCCATTGGCTCATTTGGCCTGGCTGGGCAAACTTAAGGCTTGCAGTGTCCACTGTTGTTTATTTTCGCTGGTGGCTTCTCTCTATCCCATGGTGCTGAATGCAGTGTCAGTTTTTCCAGCTTTCGGTCAGCTGGTCTACATGGAGGAGGTTTGCATCTCAGCTCCAGCAGGATTTCTCAGTGACTTTGAAGCCCAAGCATGTGGAGTCTACAGCAATAGGATGTTACCATCTATCCCTGGTGGGAAATGAAGACCCTCAGCAGTGGCCTGTAATGTTTTGTGGGCATCAGGGAACTCGCTGACCAACACTCACTGGAAGGTTTCCCATCCCTGGTACTGAATTTTTTCTTGTAACAATGTATGGCTTCTGGATGCAGCATTGTCCAAAAAAGCAGGTTTCCATATGACTTATTCATACCCTCTAAGATTTTGATTAGCCCTCCCTCCACCTTTCCTTTACTCAATCTCTTCCCCTGACCTCACTTACTTAGGTCTTTCCACTGCCCCCCTTTAAGCTCTTCTTCTACTTACATATATACAATACCATTCCCTTAAATCCCCCTCCTTCTCCTCCCTCATTTATATCCCCTTTCTAGCTTATTGGCCTCTGCTACTGAGTTTTAATCTAACTCACAAGTCCAAATATTTGTAGCTAGGATCCATGTGTGAGACAGAACATGCATCTTACTGTATTTTGTTGGCACATAGTTTATTTAACTATCTTGCTTGAAGGCCATTTGGGACCTTTCTACAAGTCTTGCTGGTACTAAGTAAGTGCATTATTTTTCATATTAATATACTTATAAGTTATATTTCTAGCAGCTTGGTACTTTTGGAAGCAATGGCTTCAGATTATTTGCTAATGTTATATTTACAAAATAAGAGATTAAGACTAAGGAAGGCCAGGCATGGTGGAGCATGCCTTTAATTCCAGCACTTGGGAGGCAGAGGTAGGTGGATTGCCATGAGTTTGAGACCTCCCTGAGGCTACATAGTAAATTCTAGGTCAGCCTGGGCTAGAGCAAGACCCTACCTCAGAAAACCAAAAAAAAAAAAAAAAAAAAAGGAAAGAATGTTCAGGCTTTAAAGACAGATATTCATATAGATGAGTTACAAATTATTTGTTGTAGGAAATGCAAATTATTTTTTGTGGTTACTATTCTGGAAGCATTGAGTGATCTTAAATACATTGGATGTCAATATTGAGGAGTTACATATTTTTGCTTTCTTTCATCTTTAAAAAAATATTATTTATTTTATATTAAATATTTTATTTATTAGAGAGAGAAAGAGGCAGAGAAAGGGAGAGAGAGGAAGAGAAAGAGAGAATGCACACACCAGGGCCTCTAACTACTGCACACGAACTCCAGACACATGTGCCACCTTGTGCATCTGGCTTATGTGGGTCCTGGGGAATTGAACCTGCGTCCTTTGGCTTTGTAGGCAAGTGCCTTAACTGCTAAGCCAGCTCTCCAGCCCTTTTTTAAAAATCTTTTTTAAAGTATATGTATATATTTTTAATTATTTGCAATCAGAGAGAGGCAGAAGGACAGACAGACAGTGGGCACACTAGGGCCTCTAGCCACTGCAAAAACTCCAGATGCATGCACTTTGTACATCTGGATTTATATGGGTACTGGGGAATTGAACTCTGGTCCTTAGGTTCTGAAGGCAAGCACCTTAACTGCTGGGCTATCTCAAGCCCTTGCTTTTTTTTTTAAATTGTTGCATTGTTGCTTTTTAACTTTTTAAATATTTTTATTTGTAAGGGGGAGGAGAGAATATGAATGGGCATACTAAGGTCTCTTGCCACTGTACATGAACTCCAGAGGCATGTCCTGCTTTGTGCATCTGGCTTTGTGTGGGTACTTAGGGACCATCAGACTTTGCAAGCAAGCACGTTTAAGTGCTGAGCCCTCTTTCCAGCCAAGTAGTTTTACTTTTTAAAAAATATTTTTACATATTTATTTGAGAAAGGCAGGCACGTGGGGGGGGGGCAAGGAGGGAGGGATGAACGAAGGAAAGAGGAGAGAGTGTATGAGTGTGCCAGGGCCTCCTGCCACTGTAAACAAACTCCACATGCATGTGCTTTGTGAGTCTGCTTTATGTAGGCACTGGGAAATTTATCTATTTATTTTGTTTATTTTTGAGATAGGGTCTCACTCTAGCTCAGGCTGACCTGGAATTCACTGTGTAGTCTCAAAGTGGCCTTGAACTCACAGCAATTCTTCTACCTCTGCCTCCTGAGTGCTGGGATTAAAGGCGTGCACCACCATGCCCGATGTCACTGGGAAATTTAACTCAGGCCGTAAGACTTTGCAAGGAGCTGCCTTCAACTGCTGAGCCATCTCTCTGGCCAGTATTTTTACTTTTTTTTTTTAATTTATTTTATTTATTATAGAGAGAGAGAGAGAGAGAGAGGGGAAGAAAATGGGCGCACCAGGGCCTCCAGCTGTTGCGAATGAACTCCAGATGCATGTGCTGCCTTGTGCGTCTGGCTTACATGGATCCTGGAGAATTGAGCCTGGGTCCTTTGGCATTGCAGGCAAGTGCCTTAACTGCTATGCCATCTTTCCAGGTCAGTATTTCTACTTTTATGTAATATATTTTTAGACTTAATCTGCTGGAACAATTAAGTTAATAAGTGATAGTAAGGGGTCAGTTTGTTTTCAGAAATGTTCAGCATAGTACCTTGAAGGTAGATGTCAGAGAACATTTCAAGGAAGTATGTTAATATTTGAAATTTTCTTTTTGTTTTGGTTTTTTGAGGTAGGGTCTTACTCTAGCCCAGGCTGACCTGGCATTCATTATGTAGTCTCAGGGTGGCCTTGAACTCACAGTGATCCTCCTACTGCCTCCCAAGGGCTGGGATTAAAGGCATGTGCTGCCATGCTCGGCTCATTATTGGAAATTTTCTTGGTGATAATCACTAAAATGAGAGTATTTGGATTTCACAAAACGGATCTGTTTCAAATGGTCAACTTGTTACCTTGAAATGTGGTGCCTATATATTGTGAGTTTTACCTTTTGATTCTAAAACAAAGGGACAAGAAATTTATTTTTAGTGCACATTTTAGTATTTTGAGTAACTAACATGACCATTTTTTAAAAATAGATAATGTTTCTGTTCTAAGACCATACAGAGGGAGCAGACAAGGCTATTTAAAGACTTTTGTCCATTTATAAATAGCTGATAGTCCAGCACTTCCTGTAATAGCTGTTTTGAGCATGCACTGTGCAGGGTAAGAGTCTCCAGAGAGACGACAGGATGCAATTCAGGATGTGAGTTGCTGCAGGGTTTGTGTTCTTATCAGAAATGAGTGATGCGTCAGAGAGGTGGAAACCTTTGAAGTCCTCAGACAATTGATGTCCACATAAAATATCTTCATTTGCTAATATAATAAGTCCCTTTTTGTGGTGCTGGGAATAAACCAATATAACAAGTCTTTATACAGGAAAAACACCTTCATTGCAGGGACTTAAACCTGTTCTGTGCTTTCCACTTAAAAACAAAACAGGGAGCTGGAGAGATGGCTTAGCTGTTAAGGTGCTTGCCTGTTAAGCCTAAGGACCCAAGTTTGATTCCCCAGAACCCATGTAAGCCAGATGCACATGGTGGCACATGCATCTGAGTTCGTTTGAGGTGGCTGCAGACCTTGGCGTGTTTATTCTCTCTCTTTCTCTTTCTGTCTCTCTCATAAATAAATAAAGTAAAAACAAAAGGGGGTTGGAGAGATGGCTCACTGGCCAAGGCTTTTGTCTGCAGAGCCTAATGACCTGGTTTTGATTCCCCAGTATCTATGTAAAGCCAGATGCACAAAGTGGTGTATGCACCTGGAGCTCCTTTGCAGTGGCTGAAGGCCCTGGCATGCCTGTTCTCTCTCTCTCTGCTTGCAAATAAAGAAAATATGCTCTTTTAGAGCTGGAGAGATGGTACAGTGGTTAAAGGCCTTTGTTTGCAAAGCCATACACCTGGGTTCTCTTCCCCAGTACCCACAGAAAGCCAGGTGCACAAAGTAGAGCATGTGTTTAGAGTCATTTGCACTGGCTAGTAGCCTGAGGACATTCTCTCTCTGCTGGCAAATAGATAAAAATAAAAACAATGCTTTGGGGGCTGGAGAGATGGCTTAGCAGTTAAGTTACTTGTCCACAAAGCCTAAGGACCCAGGTTTGATTCCCCAGGCCCTACATAAGCCAGATGCACAAGGTGCCACATGTGTCTGAAGTTTGTTTGCAGTTGCTAGAGTCCCTCGTGTGCCCATTCATTCTCTCTCTCTCGGTGCCTGTTTCTTTCTTTCTCAAATAAATAAATAAAAATAAAAGTTAAAAAAAAAAAGACAATACTTTTGGGTTGAAAAGATGGCTCAGCGGTTAAAGGTTGCTTACAAAGCCTGATGGTCTGGGTTCAATTCCCCAGTACCCACATAAGCCAAATCCACAAAGTGGCACATGTGTCTAGAGTTCATTTGCAATGGCAGGAGGCCCTGGTATGTCCATTCCTCTCTGATTTCCACTCTCTACACCTCTTTCTGCTTGACCTATCCTAGCTGGGTTTGTGCAAGTGTACTTTAAGATGTTTGCATAACCTCAAAATACCTTTGCTGAAAATCCTATTTAAAAGCATTGGGTTTACTCAGTGTTTTGCCACTTTTAAAAATACAGTAGTGTCCGCTGGCTGCAAATGGAAGCTTCTTTCATCAAAGGGGAGAGCAGCACTAATCTATGGGCTATATGCTTGATTTTTTTTTTTCTTTCTTTTTTCTGAACTAGGGATTCTCTCTAGCTCAGGCTGATCTGGAATTTACTGTGTAGTCTCAGGCTGGTCTTGAATTCACAGCAATTCTCCTACTTCTGCCTCCCTGAGCGCTTGGATTAAAGGTGTGTGCTACCACGCCCGACTCTCTTAATTTTTTTTGATACCTTTTTTTTTGTTTATTTTTATTTATTTGAGAGTGATGGAGAGACAGAGAGAGAGAGAGGCAGGCAGAGAGCGAGAGAGAGAATGGGCACGCCAGGGCTTCCAGCCACTGCAAACGAACTCCAGACGCGTGCGCCCCCTTGTGCATCTGGCTAACGTGGGTCCTGGGAAATCGAGCCTCGAACTGGGGTCCTTAGGCTTCACAGGCAAGTGCTTGACTGCTAAGCCATCTCTCCAGCCCTACTTTTTTTTTTTTTTTTTTTTTTTTTAAGGGAAGGTTTCACTCTAGCCTAGGCTGACCTGTAATTCACTATGTAGTCTCAGGGTGACCACGAACTCAAAATGATTTTCCTACCCCTGCTTCCCAAGTGCTGGGATTAAAGGCGTGCACCACCATACCCAATCTTTTTTCTTTTTCTTTTTTTTAATTGGTTTTTCTGAGACAGTCTCTCATTGGCCTGCAGCTCACTGATTGGACTACACAGGCTAGCAGGCTTCCACATGCAAGCATACGTACTTGCACACACACCATGCCCAGTCTGATAAAATACTAAAAAAAAATTAAAAAAAAATTTTTTTTTGTTAGTTTATTTATTTATTTGAGAGCGACAGACAGAGCGAGAAAGAGGCTGAGAGGGAGAGAGAGAGAGAATAGGCGCGCCAGGGCCTCCGGCCACTGCAAATGAACTCCAGACGTGTGCGCCACCTTGTGCATCTGGCTAACGTGGGTCCTGGGGAATCGAGCTTAACCACTAAGCCATCTCTCCAGCCCCCCAAATTTTTTTTATTGGCTGGAGAGATGGCCTAGTGGTTAAGATGCTTGCCTGCAAAGCCAAAGGACCCAGGTTCAATTCTCCAGAACCCATTTACAGCAGATGCACACGGTGACACATACATACATTTGGAGTTTGTTTGTAGTGGCTAGAGGCCCTGGCATGCCCCTCTTTCTCTCTTCTTCCTCCCCATAAATAGTAAAAAAATTTTTATTTTTATTTATTTACTTGAGAGAGAGAGAAAGAGGCAGAGAGCAAATGAATTCCAGACACATGTGCCGTCAAGTCCATCTGGCTTATGTAGGTTCTGGGGAATCAAACCTGGGTCTTTAGGCTTCTCAGGCAAGCGTCTTAACCTCTAACCCATCTCTCCAGCCCCCAATAAAATACTTTTATTAGATTAATTTATAAGGCTTGTTTCTCATATGAGTGTATATGCACACAGCTCATATGCACATATGCAGAAGCCAGAGGGATGTATGTGTCGGTGTCCTCTAACTCTTTTCATGTTATTTCCCTAGACAGTCTCTTATTGAACCTAGAGTTCACCATTTCAGTTAATACTGGTTGGCCTGGAAGCCCCAGGCACTCTCCTCCCCAGCACTAGGGTTACAGAGGGTGATAGGCTTGTATGCCCATGTCCAAGTCCCCCCTCCCCTCCGAGGTAGGGTCTCACTCTAGCTCAGGCTGACCTGGAATTAACTGTGTAGTCTCAGGGTGGCCTGTAACTCTCAGCGATCCTCCTACTTCTGCCTCCCAAGTGCTGGGATGAAAGGCGTGCGCCACTACACCTGGCTCATGTCCGGGTTTTCATGTGGTTCTAGGGCTTGAACTCTGGATCTATGTGTGCACAGCAAGCACTCTTACCACTGAGCTAACTCCCCAAGGCGCCCCCCCCCCCCAGTTTTATTTATCAACATAGAGACTGTCTCAGGTCTTTCCTATGTTCAAGGTGAATAATACTCTTATTAAATCATTCTGTAGCACATTAGTTATGTCCCTCAAATACTGTTATTATGTTTTAAAAATATTTATTCGTTTGCAAGCAGAGAGAGAGAGAGAAGAGATACAGAGAGAATGGGCACAATGAGGCCTCCAGCCACTGCAAATGAACCCTAGATGCGTGTGCTACTTTCTGCTTCTGGCTCTACTTGGGTACTGGGGAACTGAACCTGGGTTGTTAGGCTTTTCAGGCAAACGCCTTTACTGCAGAGCCAGCTCACATCTTTCAATTTTTTTTTTTTTTTTTTTTTGAGGGGCTGACCTGTAATTCAGGCTGGCCTCCCAACTCACACTAATATTCCTACCTCAGCCTTCCCAATACTGGGATTAAAGGCGTGCATTACCATGCCTGGCTCACATCTTTCAAATTTTAATGTGTAAATTTGGGGTTAGGGTGTAGCTCAGTGGTTGATTATACACTTAGCATCCTCAAAGCCCAGGATTTAACCCCTAGCATCAAGAAGGGAAGAAAAGGGCTAGAGAGATGGTTTAGGGGTTAAGGTGCTTGCCTGCAAATTTAAGGACTCAGTTTCGATTCTCCAGATCCCATGTAAGATGCACAAGGTGCCATATGCATCTAGAGTTTGTTTGCAGTGGCCGAAGCCTTAGCATGCTCATTCTCTCTCTCCCTCTGCTTGCAAACACTGCTGTGTTAAAAGTGGAGACCTGCTGGCTGTGATTGCGCACGCCTTTAATCCCAGCACTCGCGGGAGGTAGAGGTAGGATTGTGGTGAACTCGAGGCCACCCTGAGACTATGTTGCAGTCAGGTTCACATTGCTGGTAGAGATCACCCAACCAAGAGCAGATTGTGGGGCGGGGGGCGGGAAGGTTTATTTTGGCTTACAAGCTCAAGGGGGAAGCTCTATAATGGAAGGGAAAACGATGGCATGAGCAGAGGGTGGACATCACCCCCTGGCCAACATCAGGTGGACCATAGCAACAGGAGAATGTGCCAAACACTGCTCGGAGAAACTGGCTATAACACCCATAAGCCCGCCCCCAACAATACACTGCCTCCAGGAGGTGTTAATTTCCAAATCTCCATCAGCTGAGAACCTAGCATTCAGAACACCTAAGTTTATGGGCAACACCTGAATCAAACCACCCCAGACTACATAGTGAATTCCAGGTCAGCCTGGGCTGGAGAGAGACCCTACCTTGAAAGAAAGAAAAACAAACAAACAAACAAACAACCAAAACAAAACTGTGGAGACCCATGGAGAAGGAAATAACTTCTTTAGTATTGAGTGCTGCTTGAATTTGCTCAAGGTGTGAAGACCTATATGAAGTTCTCGGTGTATACTCTGCTCAGTCTTCACACCTTCATTGTTCTTTCTGTCATTGTTTTTCTTTTTGGTTTTTCCGAGGTAGGGTCTCACTCTAGCCCAGGCTGACCTGGAATTCACTATGTAGTCTCAGGGTGTCCTCTAACTCATGATGATCCTCCTACCTTTGCCTCCCAAGTGCTGGGATTAAAGGAATGCGCCTCCACTCCCGGCTTTGTCTGTCTGTCTGTCTGTTTTTCTTTCTGCAGCCCATTGTTGTGGATTTTTTAAAAAAAAATTACAGAGAGAGAGAGAGGAGAGAGAGGAGAGAGAATGTTTACATTAGGCCTCCAGCAGTTGCAAATGACCTCCACATGCATACACAACTTTGTGTACATATGGTTTTGTGTGAGTACCAGAACAAGAGTCGTTGGGCTTTGCCAGCAAGCTTAGCCCCTAATAGCAATATATATATATATATACACATATATATATATTTACTTTTGAGGCAAACCCAAAGGACTGACCTTTATGTGAGAGTGAAAGAGAGAGAGAGAGAGGGAGGGGGGCAGTTAGCACGCCAGGGCCTCAGCCACTGCAGTTGAACTCCAGACATGTGTGTCCCTTATGCACATGTTTTACGTTACATGCATGTGTCACTGTACATTTAGCTTACTGGACCTGGAGAGTCAAACATGAGTCTTTAGGCTTTGCATGCAAGTGCCTTAACTGCTAAGCCATCTCTCCAGCCTCCTAATAGTAATTTAAAAAAAAAAAATATATATATATATATATTTGTTTTTTCAAGGTAGGATCTCACTCTTGAGCCCACGCTGACCTGGCATTTGCTATGTAGTCTCAGGATGGCCTCGAATTCACAGCAGGCCTCCTACCTCTGTCTCCTGAGTGCTGGGATTAAAGGCATGTGCCACTGTGCCTGGCTTTAAAATACTTTTATTTATTTATTTGCAAGCAGAGAAAACTAGGAGAGAGAGAGAGACAGAGAGAATGGACATGACATGCCCTTCAGCTACTGCAAATGAACTTCAGACACATGTGCTGCCTTGTGCATCTGGTTTACGTGGGTACTGGGGAATCAAACTCAGGTCATTAGGTTCTACTGTAGGCAAACTCTTTAACCACTCAGCCGTTTCTCCAGCCCTCTGTTACTTTTTGAGACCGGTCTCCCACTGAACCCAGAGGTCACCAATTGGGCTATCCTAGCTAGACAGCAAGCTCCAGGGATCCTCATGTCTCCATCTACCCAGCACTGGCCACTGAGCCCAGCATTTTATATGGGTGCTAAGGATTCAAACTCAGGTGCTCATGCTTCCTTGGCAAGCACTTTACCTGTTGAGCCATCTTCCCATTTCCAGTTGTGGGGATCTTTATCTTACTTATTTATTTGAGAGAGAGGAAGTGGCAGATAGAATGGGCACATCAGGGCCTCTAGCCACTGCAAACAAATTCCAGATGCATGCACCCCCTTGTGCATCTGGCTTATGTGGGTTCTGGGGAATCGAACCTGGGCCTTTATGCTTCGCAGGCAAGCACCTTAACCTCTAACCTATCTCTTTATTTTTTAATGTAAGTCGTCCGAAAACACAGCAAAGAAACTTTATGATATAGAGTAGACATTACATGAAATTTTGTGTTACTTTTGCTGTAGGTCAACTAAGTTTCTTTAATTTACTGAGGTTGTAAATTCAGCACTTTTTACTACAGACGTTTTCCATGCCAGTATCTTAGTTCTTTTTGGATTTAAATTATTTAAATAAAATTTATTCCTTCTTTAACTGCTTTTTCATTTATTAATTATTTTAAAATATTTTTATTTATTTATAAGCAGAGAAAGAGAGAGGGGAGAGAGAGAATGGGTGCACCAGGACCTCTAACTGCTTCAAATGAACTCCAGATGCAGGCTCTCACCTTAACTGCTGAGCCATCTCTCCAGCCCCTATTATTATTATTATTATTATTATTTTTTTTTTTTGACGTAGGGTTTTGTTCTAGTGCAGGCTAACCTGGAATTTACTTTGTAGTCTCAGGCTGGCCTTGAATTTACAGTGATCCACATACCTCTGCCTCCTGAGTGCTAGGATTAAAGATGTGTGTCAGGCAGGGTGTGGTGGTGCATGCCTTTAATTCCAGCACTTGGGAGCCAGAGATAGGAGGATCGCTGTGAGTTCGAGGCCACCCTGAGACTACATAGTGAATTCCAGGTCAGCCTGGGTTAGAGTGAGACCCTACCTCGAACCCCTCCCCAAAAAAGAGATGTGTGTCAGCATGCCTGGCTATTATTTATTTGTTTGTCTGTTTATTTATTTATTAGGGAGAGAGAGAGAGAGAGAGAGAAGATAGAAAATGGGCATGCCAGGGCTTCTAGTCACTGCAGACTAACTCCAGACACATGTGCCACCTTGAGCATCTAGCTTACTAGATGGGTACTAGGGAATCAAACCTGGGTCCTCAGGCTTCACAGACAAGTGCCTTAACTACTAAGC
The DNA here is from genome assembly GCA_036346955.1 of Dipus sagitta. Lineage (NCBI taxonomy): Eukaryota > Metazoa > Chordata > Mammalia > Rodentia > Dipodidae > Dipus > Dipus sagitta. Next base: position 36,239,226 of record CM070775.1, read on the forward strand.
CATCTTTCTAGTCCCCACCCCTTAAAAAAAAAAAATATATATATATATATAGTTTTTTTTGGTTTTTGGTTTTTTGGTTTTCTGAGGTAGGGTTTCACTCTAGCCCAGGCTGATCTGGAATTCACTATGGAGTCTCAGGGTGGCCTCGAACTCATGGCAGTCCTCCTACCTCTGCCTCCCGAGTGCTGGGATTAAAGGCGTGCGCCACCACGCCCGGCAGTATATATAGGCTTTTTGAGGTAGGGTCCTGCTCTAGCCCAGGCTGACCTGGAATTCACTGTGTAGTCTCAGGATGACCTTGAACTCATGGCAATCCTCCTACCTCTGTCTCCCAAGTGTTAAAATTAACAGCATGCACCACCACACCTGGCTCATTCTCTATTTTGATGTAGGATCTCTCCTTAGCCCAGGCTGACCTGCAATTCATTATGTAGTCTAAGGCATGCTCCACCCTGCCTGGCTTTTAATTTTTTTTTTTTTTTTTTTTTTTTTTGCTTTTTACAATTTATTCATGTAAGAGGGAGAGAGAATATTGGAGTGCCAGAACCTCCAGCCACTGTAGTCAAACTCCAGATGTGTGTGTCACCTTTGCACATGTGCGACCTTGTGTGTTTGTGTCACCTTTTGCATCTGGCTTATGTAGGACCTGGAGAGTCCAACATGGATCCTTAGGGTTCACAGGCAATTGCCTTAACTGCTAAGCCATTTTTCTAGCCCTACATTTTATTTATTTCCTCCCTCCCTCCCTCCCTCCCTTCTTCCCCTCCTGTTAAAAAAAAAAATTATAACATGTCTTATTTCTAGCCACTGTAAACAAACTCAAGATGCGTGTATCTCTTTGTGCATCTGGCTTAAGGTAGTGTCTCACTCTAGCTCAGGCTGACCTGTAATTCACTATGTAGTCTCAGGGTGGCCTTGAACTCATGATGATCCTGCTACCTCTGCCTCCCAAGGGCTGGGATTAAGGGCATGTGCTACCATACCAGGCTTATTTTGTTTGTTTGTTTGTTTATTTTTATTTGAGAGTGAAAGACAGATAGAGAAAGAGGGAGGGAGGGAGGGAGAGAGAGAGAGAGAGAGTGAGAGAGAGAGAATGAATATGGGAGTACCAGGGTCTCCAGCCACTGCAAATGAACTCCAGACGCATGCACCTCTTGTGTATCTGGCTTACGTGGGTCCTGGGGAATCCAGCCTTGAACTGGGGTCCTTAGGTTTGACAGGCAAACGCTTAACCACTAAGCCATCTCTCCAGCCCCCCCCCCCACCTTTTTTTTTTGTTTTTTAAGATAGGGTCTTGCTCTAGGCCAGGCTGACCTGGAATTCACTATATAGTCTCAGAGTAGTCCCGAACTCATGATGATCCTGCTACCTCTGCCTCCTAAGGGCTGGGATTAAAGGCATGTGCTACCGTACCAGGCTTACTTTTTAAAAAAAATTTTATTTTTATGTATTTATGAGTGCGCGAGAGAGAAAATGGGCACGCCAAGGCCTCTAGCCACTGTAAACAAACTCCAGACACATGAGCTGCCATGTGCATCTGGTTATGTGGGTTTTGGGAAATTGAACCTGGGTCCTTAGGCTTTGTGGGCAAGTGCCTTTACTGCTAAGTCATTTTATTTTATTTATTTTTTGTAAGAGAGAGTGCATGTGCATGAGAGAGAGTGGGCGCATGCCAACCTTCTACCTACCCACTGCAATCAAACTCCAGATGCATGTGCCACCTTGTGCGTCTGGCTAACGTGGGTTCTGGAGAGTTGAACCTGGGTCCTTAGGCTTCACAGGCAAGCACCTTAACTACTAAGTCATCTTTCCAGCCCCTGTTTTTGTTTTTTAAAGCAGGATCTCACTCTAGCCCAGGCTAACCTGGAACTTATTCTGTAGCCCCAGGCTAGCCTTGAACTCCTCCTACCTCTGCCTCCCAAATGCTGGGATTAAAGGTGTGTGCCACCATGCCCTGGGATTTAACATTATTTTAAGAGTCTCATTCTCTACCAACTGAGCTAGCCGGGCATGCTTAACATTATTTTAAATAAAGCTGTCCACTCTGAAAATTGTGCTGTGAAGTTGAAGGTCCTTTTCTCATTTTTTTTTCCTGTTCTTTCTGCCCCTCCTCTAGGGTAGAACTCCTCTACCCATAGTCTCAGGCTGTGTATGTACCATGCCATGTTATTATTATACAAACATCAGTTTTTTGGATATTGGGTGTATACCTTTAATTTTAGTGCTTAGGAGTCAGAGGTAGGATGATGTTGTGAGTTGGAGGCCAGCCTGAGATTACATAGTAAATTCAAGGTAATCCTGGGATAGAACAAGACCCTACCTTGAGAAACTGAAACAAACAAACACAGACACAAAACAAAACATGCACGCACGTGCGTGCGCACACACACACACACACACACACACCCCACATTGATTGGAAGGTAAGAATTTAGTGAGTTGCTATAATAATGGGATTGTAAACCACTCTTGGAGAAAATTGTGCTGTAAGATGAGACAAAAATGTATTCTTAGATTAATGTTTTATGGTAACTGTTAGTGGGTTGTAATTAACCTATTTGAACAGACTCAAGATTCTTACTACAGGTTGCGTGCATATATAATCCAGTGCTGGGGAGGCAGAGACAGGTGGATCCCTGGAGCTTGTTGGCTAGCCGGGCTAGCCTAATTGGTAAGCTCTGGGCCAGTGAGAGACTCTGTCTCAAAGGCGGTGGATGGTGTTCTTGGGGATGACACTGAGGTGGTCCTCTGGCCTCCGTGGAAGTGCATACCCATGCACACACTAACGTGTACACACAATAAAACAAACTTATTACATCTTCGTAGTATATGCCAAGGAAGCAGAACACACTATGTGAAGAAAAGAAACATAGCAGGTGGATCACCTAGTAAGTTCTCAGGGTGGAGGCAGAGGTGGGGAGAGAACAGCAGAGCATGCTCATGTGTATGGGGCTGGCTAAAGAACTTGGCCTTTAACCTGGAGGAAAATAGGAGCAGTACATTCAAATGCAGTAGATTCCAATAATTCTAGAATGAAATAGGTATTGTTAAAAATGTAAATAGTTTTTTAAATTTTTTGTTTATTTTTATTTATTTGAGAGAGGCAGAGAGATAGAGAATGGGCGCCCCAGGGCCTTCAGCCACTGCAAACAAACTCCAGATGCATTCACCACCTTGTGCATCTGGTTTACGTGGGTACTGGGGAATTGAGCCTTGAACCAGGGTCCTTAGGCTTCACAAGCAAGCGCTTAACCATTAAGCCATCTCTCCAGCCCCTAAAAATCTAAATAGTTTTTTAAGAAGGGTTGTTTAATTTTTTTTTTTTAATTTCAGAAAGAAAGAATGTGTGTGATAAGACTTCATGCTATTGCACATAAACTTCAGGCACTTGTGCCACTTTGTTCACCTGGCTTAACATACGTGGGTACTGGGGAATTGAATCTGTGCCATTAGGCTTTGCAAGCAGGTGCCTTTAATGCTGAGCCATTTCTCCAGTCCCCAGTTTCTTTTAAGGTGGTATAAGATCTTATAGTCACATCTGATGGAGAGAGCCACTGCCCAGTAATAAAAAGTTTTCATACAGTATGGCTGCCAAAGGGCAAAAGATTGTGAATGAAAGCAGGGGGACTATTAGAGAAGTCAGATGAGAAATGAGAAATAATAATAATGAGTGTTCCCAGTGGTAGCTGTGGGCTTGGATGGGGTAGGGCAAGCACAAAGGTTCAAGTTAGGGGGTAGGGTTCAGTGACCAATTGGAGGGTTCAGGTGAAGACAGACAAGCGTTCTGGGTGGTGTTTGAATGGACTCTGTAGAAGCTGGATCCAAATGTGATATCGTTTAAATGTGAGTAAACAGGGAATTATGGCAGTTTTTACTAATGGCATAATCTAGGCTGGAAAACTGACCTTTTGGTCCTGTTTTCTCCATGTGTCCAGGCTTATGTAGAAGGGGAGGGTGAAAGTATGGGTTTAATTATGTTTTGACAGATAGGAGCTATTATGGCATGCCCTTTTCTCCTTTTAATTACATTTTCCCCTTGTGCTAGTGAAGGACAGTAGTGTCCTTTGAGAAGTCACTCTGGCTTTGGTACAGTGTGTGTGTTTATACTTCACAAACTTCTAGTTGGGAACTTCACATATTTATTCTGGGGCATTCCTTTCAGGTGGGCTAAGGGAGTCGTTTGGCTAAGTCCTGAGTTCAGGTAGGTTAAATAAACTTTAATATAGATTGAAATTTCTGGGGCTGAGGATATAGCTAAGGTGCTTGCCTGCAAAGCCTAACGACCCAAGTTCAATTCTCCAGTACCTACATAAAGCCAGATACCCAAAATGGAACATACCTCTGGAGTTTTTTAAAAAGTTTTATTTTGCCAGGTGTGGTGGCGCACGCTTTTAATCCTAGCACTTGGGAGGCAGAGGTAGGAGGATTGCCATGAGTTCGAGGCCAGCCTGAGATTACATAGTGAATTCCAGGTCAGCCTGGGCTAGAGTGAAACCCTACCTCGAAAAACAAAAAAACAAAAAAAAAAAAGTTAAAAATTTTTATTTTTATTTATTTATTTATTTCAGAGAGAGAGAGAATGAGAATGGGTGTGCCAGGGCCTCTAACCACTGCAAACGAACTCCAGTCATGTGTGCCCCTTTGTGCATCTCTGGCTAACGTGGTTCTTGGGGAATTGAGCCTGGGTCCTTTGGCTTTGCAGACAAACGTCTTAACTGCTAAGCTATCACTCCAGCCTGCCTCTGGAGTTTTTTGTAGTAGCTAGAGGCCCTGGTATGACCATTTTCTCTCTCCTCCCCCTTTGGTTGCAAATAAAAAAAATTCTGGCTAGGTGTGGTGGTGCACGTCTTTAATCCTAGCACTTGGGAGGCAGAGGTAGGAGGGCCATGAGTTTGAGGCCAGCCTGAGAGACTACATAGTGAATTCCAGGTCAGCCTGGGCTACAGCTAGACCCTACCTTGAAAAACCAAAACAACAACAACAAAATTTTGGATTTAACAGTAGTCCCGTGGAAGGAGGTTTCATGTTCTCTTTTTGGTTGTTCATTTTAATGTTTGTGTATGTGTACATGCATGTGGTGTGTGCATGTGTGCTCATAAATGCATGTGCCTCATGTGCATGCCTACAAAGTCCAGAGGAAGTTGGGTGTTCCCTCCCATCATTCTTGTGTCTTATTTCCCTGAGACAGCATCTCTCATTGACTCTAGAGCTCCCTATTTTTCAGGTAGACTGACTGACGTGGGAGCCACAGCAATCCTGTCCACACACCTCTCAGTGCTGGACAGGCATGTGCAGTCGTGTTCTGCTTTTTACATGGGTGCTGGGGATCGAACTGAAGTCCTCATGCTCACACAGCAAGTGCTCAGTGCTTTTAGCCACTGAGCCAGCTCCCCAACACCTGGTGGCTTGTCTTGTGTTGAGCATTTCTCAGCATTGGGGCATTTTAATGGTATCTAGCTAGACATAGTGGTGCATGCCTTTAATCCCAGCACTTGGAGGCATAGGTAGGAGGGATTGCCATGCGTTCAAGGCCACCCTAAGACTACACACAGTGAATTCCAGGTCAGGCTGGGAAAAAAAAAAAAAAAAGTATCTTAAGGTGTGCCACGATGCCCAGCTATTTATTTATTTATTTTTATTTTTTATGAAGGAGACAGAGTGATAGAGAGAGGGGGGGGAGGGAGGAGAAAGAATTGGTATGCCAGAGTCTCCAGCCATTGCAATCAAACTCCAGATGTGTATACCACCTTGTGTGCATGTGCAACCTTGCACATGCATCACCTTGTGCATCTGGCTGGGATGTCGAGCATAAGTCCTTAGGCTTTGCAGGCAAGCACCTTAACTGCTAAGCCAATATGCCAGCCCCTGTGTATTTGTTTTTAAAAATATTTATTTATTTATTTTGTTTTTTCAAGGTAGGGTCTCACTCTAGTCCACACTGACCTGGAATTCACTGTGTAGTCTCAGGGTGGCCTAGAACTCATGGCGATCCTCCTACCTCTGCCTCCTGAGTGCTGGGATTAAAGGCGTGTACCACTACACCTGGCTCCAAAAAAATGTTTATTTATTTGAGAGAAAGAGAGGGGGGGGGAGAGAGAGACAGAGAGAAAGAGAAAGAAAATGGGTGCACCTGGACCTCTAGCCACTGCAGATGAACACCAGATGTCATGTACCACCTTGTGCATCTAGTTTATGTGGGTACTGGGGAATCCCACCTGTGTCCTTAGGCTTCACAGGCAAGTGCCTTAACCACTAAGCCATCCTCCAGCCCTATTTATATATTTATTTATTTAAGAGAGAGAGAGAGAGAGAGAGAGAGAGAGAGAGAGAGAAAGAAGCAGAAACAGAGAGAGAGAGAATGGGCGCTGCAGGGCCCCCAGCTACTGAAGACAAACTCCAGACGCATGCATCACCCTGTGCATCTGGCTTATGTGGGCCTGGGGAACTGAACTTTGGTCCTTTTGCTTTGCAGGCAAGTGCCTTAACTGCTAAGCCATCTCTCTAGCCCCCTAGTTATTTTTAATATATTTATTTATTTTCAAGCAGAGAGACTGAGATAGAGAGAGAGAGAGAGAATGGGTGTGCCAGGGCCCGTAGATGCTGCAAATGAATTCTAGACGCATGTACCACTTTGTGCTTCTGGTTTTATGTGGGTACTGGGGAATTCAACCCAGGTCATTAGGCTTTGCAGGCAAGTGCCTTAACTGCTGAGCCATCTCTCCAACCCCTCCCCCTGTTTATTTTAGTATGATGAATTCATACGTTATTGTCCTTTTAGTTTTTCCAATAGATTAGATCACTGTTTTAGTAAGCCATATGTATTAGTTGAGGCTTAACCTTTGGTCTTCTTGCATAAGTAGCTGCATAATATATAATGACCTATAATTATTGGCAATCCATTGTTGATTTTCTCATTGTTCAAACTAAAATCTGATTTCCTTGGCAGACATGTAGACTTGCAGTGTAATTTGAAGTCTACATAAATGCTTCTTCTGTGTTTGTAGATTCTTGTGGACCTCGAGTTGGAGGGAGCCAACTTGTCAGCAGAAGGGAAAAGCAAAGTGTCACCTTCTAGTGTCACTGTGTGTGTGTTGGGGTGGGCACAAGGCAGGTGATGTTTGTTGCAGGTTTCACCACAAAATAATTTACTGTGGTGCAGTTTATGATTCACTCTCACCAAATTTAAAATCACCAACACTTGCACACTTTTCAATATTACTAAAATCTACAAATTAGAAAACTTGAGCTAGAACTGAGGACTGACTTTCATATTCTCTGGCATGAAGGCAGGTAGGAGTGGTTACGGGAAGACAGAATCAGTGTCATGTGTAAAGTCACTCTGTCATTTTCTCAGACTCAGCTGTGTGATATGTTCTTCCTGGGAACTTGTCCAAACTGTTATTCATACACTGTATTCTTCCCTGCTGCTCCTTTCACTGAGCCTGCTTCAAAAGAAATAGAGGTGGCTTGATCCATGACTCATGACTGCAGGATAGACATTCTTACGCTAGGCTCCGTGTGCCAGAAATGCTACTTCCAATATGTGGATTACCTTTCTCTTCTGAACTTGTTAATATGCGTTTCTCTCAAGTTTGTTCTTGTTTCAGCAGAGAAGCAAACATCCCACATGCTTGTGAAATACGTCTCTGTGGGGACTTTTTTGTTGTGTTTTCTTCAAGGTAGAGTCTCATTCTAGCTCAGGCTGACACTGTAGTCCCAGGCTGTCCTTGAGCCTATAGCGATCCTTCTCCTACCTCTGCTTTCCGGGTGCTGGAATTAAAGATGTGTGCCACTATGCCCAGTCAAAAGATGTCTTTTCAGCTGGACGTGGTGGCGTATGCCTTTAATCCCAGCACTTGGGAGGTGGTGGTAGATGGATCGCCGTGAGTTTGAGGCCACCCTGAGACTATGTAGTGAATTCCAGGTCAGCTTGGGCTAGAGTGAGACCTTACCTCAAAAAACAAACTAACTATATATAAATATATAAAGTGTGGGCTTTGATAATTTGACTTAATTATGTTTCTGGGTATTTGGTTTTCATTGATACTTCTGATTTGAGATGATTTTGTCAAGACTGAAATAAAACAATGAATCTAGGGGTTGGCTTGGTATGTATTTCAGTGGCAAGGTATAGGCTTAGCATGCATAAAGCCCTGGGTCCAAGCAGGCACCTTGAACAACCATCTCCCAGTCCCATAAGTCCTGGGTTCCGTCTTCAGTACCTCAGAACAAAACGAGGCAGTTCTGTCTGATCTAATTCTGTTTGGTCTGACAGTGCGAGATTTGAGAATGACAAAATATTTATAATTTTCTTCTTCCCTCCAGAAGGAAGTAGTTGCTTTCCGGTGAATTTTTAGACATATGATTACTTTTCCAATGAAAATATTGATGTAAGATTATCACTCATTTTGATTTATTTTTCAAAATGTGTAATTTTTTTAATTTGAAGTTTTGCAGTATAGTGGATCAAACCCAGGATCTTGTGTAGGCTAGCCTGCAAGTACATCCTCAGTCCTTCTCCCCTTTTTCCGTGATAGGTTGCCCAGCCTGGTCTTGAACTCCTGTGTGCAAGTAATCCTCCCTTTTCAGCCTCCCAAGTAGCTGCGACTGTACACATTCCTCATCTTGCTCTGCGGCGTAATTTTGCAAGGAACCTCTGTAGGTTTTTTTGTTACTATGGAAACGTTTTCTAGGTTGATCAAGACTAATAAAACAGAGACTCATTCTTACTATTCATAGGGTTGCTTGTTAGCTCCTATAGACTATACAGAAAGGAGAAACATGGGGTGAGGGACATAAATCATTTCAAAGTAATTTTAAGAGAAGACTGTGATAAGGTCTTTATAGAGTTCACCCAAGTGCTTGTTAGTGACATTCTTGCAAAGTGCCATCAACTGTCATATTTGCTGAGCTCTTGTCCTTTCTGTCTTAGGTTTCCCAGCTCCGTTGGATGCTTTGCCTATCAGCCCTTGAGTGTCTGTGCCTTGGCAGCTGTATGCCAGTGACTTACTTGTTTTCTCTTTAATTCCTTAGTTGTTACTTATTGGTTGCTTCTCTTCTCAATTTTTTTATTAAGCATTTTATAAAAGCAGAAAATCAATAAATTTTAGACAGTGAATACCCACATATCCTCTGCATAGGTTCAACTACTATTGTCTTTCTACATTTGCTTTGTATTCCTCTGAATTGAAATAAATTTTTTCATTATTATTATTATTATTATTATTTTGGTTTTTTGAGGTAAGGTCTCACTGTAGCTCAGGCTGACCTGGATTTCACTATGTAGTCTCAGGATGGTCTCGAACTCATGGTGGTCCTCCTACCTCTGTCTCCTAAGTGCTAGGATTAAAGGCATGTGCCACCACGCCCGGCTTCAATCTTTTTTTTTTTTTTTTTTGGTTTTTTTTTTTTTTTTCTTCTTTATTTTGGTGTGTGTGCAGATACACATGGCTGGAGAGATGCTTAGCGGTTAAGGTGCTTGCCTGTGAAGCCAAAGGTTCAATTGCCTGGGAAACCCACGTAAGCCAGATGTACAAGGTGGCGCATGCATCTGGAGTTCATTTGCAGTAGCTGGAGGCCCTGGCCTGCCCGTTCTCTCTCTGTCTGCCTCTCTCTCATTCTGTTTCTTTTTGTCTCTCAAATAAATACATAAATAAATAGATAAAAATATTTTAAGAAAAGATGAAGTCTGCATGGCCCAGGAAAGAACTTGAAGCAAGAAAGCAGGAAGGAGAGAGCCAAGAAACATCAGAGCCACTTCTGTCTCTCACATTCTTTAGAAGATAGACAATTCTGTGAGTTTATCTTTAAGATAGCTTTACCAGACCTTTAAAAATTTGCATAATGAAAAAATCATACAATTATCAAAAATAAGCCAGGCATGGTGGCACACACCTTTATTCCCAGGCACTCAGGAGGCAGAGGTAGGAGAATCACTGTAAGTTCAAGGTCAGCTTGGAACTTGAGTGAGCTCCAGGTCAGCCTGGGTTAGGATGAGGCCCTACCTCGGAAAAAAAAAAAAAAAAGAAAAAAATAATTTTTCAAAAATACAGCCTAGATTAAGAGAGACTCAAAGGTGGGTATGGTGGCTCATGCCTATAATGCCTGGCTGAGGTAAGAGGATCACTGTGAGTTCAAGGCCAGCCTGGAGCTACAGAGTGAGTTCCAGGTCAGCCTGGGCTAGAGTGAGACACTACCTCAAAAAAAAAAAAAAAAAAAAAAAAAAGGCTGGCGAGATGGCTTAGCAACTAAGATGCTTGCCTGTGAAGCCTACGGACCCAGGTTCATTCCCTACTACATAAGCCAGGTGTACAAGGTGGCACATGCATCTGGAGTTTGTTTGCAGTGGCTAGAGGCCCTGGCACACCCGTTCTCTCTCTCTCTTCCTATCTCAAATAAATTAGCCAGGTGTAGTGGCACACGTTTTTAATCCCAGCACTGGGGAGCCAGAGGTAGGAGGGTTGCCGTGAGTTTGAGGCCATCCTGAGACTTCAGAGTGAATTCCAGGTCAGCCTGGTCTACAGCAAGACCCCATCTCAAAACAAAGCAAAACAAACAAACAAACAAAAATCAAATGAAAATAAATTAAAAAAATTTAGCTGGGTGTGGTGACACATGCCTTTAATCCCAGTACTCAGAAGCCAAAGGTAGGAGGATCGCGTGAGTTCAATGCCACCCTGAGCTAGAGTGAGACCCTACCTTGAAAAACCAAAAAAAAAAAAAAAAAAAAAAAGCTTTAAAAAACATTGTTAAAAATTTAATTTAACTTAATTTTTTTTAACTTTAAAGAGACTCAAAACACAATACTGGGCTAGAGAGATGGCTTAGCAATTAAGGCACTTGCATGTGAAACCCAAAGACCCAGGTTCAACTCCCCAGGCTAGACCTGGAATTCACTATGTAGTCTCAGGGTGGCCTCAAATTCATGGCAATCCTCCTACCTCTGCCTCCTGAGTGCTGGGATTAAAGGCGTCTGTCACCACGCCCAGCTTCTATTTTTTTTTAAATTTTTTTATTAACAATTTCCATAATCATAAAAAATACCCCATGTAATACCCTCCCTCCCCCCACTTACCCTTTGAAACTCCACTCTCCATCATACCCCCTCCCCATCTCAATCAGTCTCTCTTTTACTTTTGATGTCTTGATCTTTTCCTTCTCTTATGATGGTCTTATGCAGGTAGTGTCAGGCGCTGTGAGGCCATGGATATCCAGACCATTTTGTGTCTGGAAGGAGCATGTTGTATGGAGTCCTACCCTTCCTTTGGCTCTTACATTCTTTCCGCCACCTCTTCCTCATTAGACCGTGAGTCTTGGAAGGTGTGATATAGATATTGCAGTACTGAGCACTGTGGTCATTTCTTTCTATCACCATGATGCCTTCTGAGTCATCCCAAGGTCACTGCCATCTGAAAAGAGAAGATTCTCAACCAAAAGTGATAGTAGCATTAATATAAGGGTGTGAACATTAACAGAAGTGCTTACTGGGCAGTTTGATAAGCATAGTATATACATTTGGCCAGACAACAGCAGACGTTATACCCCTAGGGCTCATGACTACCCCTGTTTTAAGTTTTCAGTATCAGGGATGTATTCCCTTCCCATGGAGCAGGCCTCCAGTCCAATTAGAGGGCAGGTGGTTTCCCCCATAACAGACGTGCCACTATTGCACCCGTTGGCTCATTTCCAGCTTCTATTTTGATGCCATCATTTTTCCCTCCAGTTATGTAGATTTTATGTAGGTGGCATTAGCCACTTTGAGGTCATGAATATCAAGATCATTTTGTGTCTGGATGACAGCATTGCAAGCAGTACTATTCTTCCTTTGGCTCTTACATTCTTTCTGACACCTCTTCCACAGTCCTTGAGCCTTGGAGAGTATGATAGAGACGTTTCAGTGCTGAACACTCCCCTGTCAGAATATGGTAAGTTTTGTGTGTTATCTCAGTGGTCACTGCCATTTGAAAAGAGAAGATTCTCCATTAGTTATCTTTATATTTTATTCATTTATTAGAGAGGGAGGGAGGGAGGGAGGGAGGGAGGGAGAGGAGAGAGAGAGAGAGAGAGAGAGAGAGAGAGAGAGAGAGAAGGGGTAGAGAGACTGGGTGCACCAGGGCCTCCAGCCACTGAAAATGAACTCCAGACGCATGTGCCATTATGTGCGTCTGGCTTATGTGGTTACTGGGGAGTTGAACCTGGGTCCTTAGGCTTTGCAGTCAAGTGCCTTAACTGCTAAGCCATCTCTCCAGCCATTTTTTAAAAAAAATTATGAGTTGGGGGCAGAGAATGGGTATGCCAGGGCCTTTAGCCACTGCAGATGAACTCCAGACGCATGTGCCATCTTGTGTAACTGGCTTATGTGGGTCCTTGGGAATCAAACCTGGGTCGTTTGGCTTTGCAGGTGAGTGCCTTAACTGCTAAGCTATCGCTCCAGCTCTCTCTTTCTTAATTTTTTTTTTTTTTTTTTAGATTACTCTTCCATATCTATTCCTTTGGTCCCACCAGTCCTTTTTTGAAAATGCTGTCACAGTGTTCCTTTTTCTAATGTTACTGTTAACTCTGTTACAGGAATGCTAGACTTACAGTGGAAGCATCTGGTCTCACACGACCTCTAGTTACTGGCCTTCTTTCTTTTCTTTAAAGCGTGGAGAGTGGAAGATTCTCTGAAGTTCTTCAGAGCTGGCATTCTGGTTTACTAATAGGGTTCATTTCACATTTTCCCAGAACTAAGCTATATAATTATTGTGCATGCCTTTAATTTTAGTCTTCCTAATAACCTTCCTTTATAACTTCCATTGCCTTCAGAGTGAAATACTGGCTCCATAGCTGCATTAGGTCGTGTCATCGCTCTGGTTAATTTGTTATCTTTCACACATTTTCAGTCCTCTCCTTCCCAAGCAGAATCAAACTGCTCACTAACGTATCAGTTCAGACTCAGATTCTTTGTTCCATTCTTCTCCTCTGCCATGTTCACATTTAGTCTTTCAGTGTGCATGTTTAATGCAACTTGCTAAATGTTCCTTCCGCCATCAGTTTCCTCCATGGCTATCACTGTTACCTGAGCAAGGTTCTGTGGATGTATCTTCTGTTGCAAAAACCTTTTATTTTTTAAAAAATATGCTTTAGATTAAAAAAGTTTTTTTTTTTTTTTTTTTTCAGGTATCTGTAAGCAGAGAGATAGATAAAAAGAGAGGGAAAAATAGAGAATGGGCACACCATGACCTCCAAGCCATGCAAATGAACTCCAGATACATGCAATGCACCACTGTGCATCTGGACTTACATGGGTACTGAGGAATTGAACCCAGGCCGTTAGGCTTTGCAGGCAAGTACCTTAACCACTGAGCCATTTCTCTAGCCTGTTGTAAAAACCGTTGACTCTCTTTTAGGACTCACACGGTCTCTTTCCTTCTTTATGTTTCTGACCTCATCTCTTGCCTCTTGTGTATGAAGACATACTTAGCTCATAGCCATACTTCAGTACCAACTGTTTGCCGAATGTGCCATGTGTCTGCCTGCGATTCCCTGCTCTCCTCCTCCCTGTCTCTCTCTCTTTTTTTTTTTTTGGCCTGGGGAACCTGTTACAGAAAGGTGTGAATGATGGTGTCTGCAGTCCTTAAAGCTCAAAGCCTTTGTTACATTCTGCTCTGTAAATCTCCCGAGGGCAGGGAGCATATGCCTTCTCATCAGGAGTTCCTGAGCCCCCTGATATCTAGGGTGTTCAGTGAAGATTTTGGCATGGTGTTGGGGGGACATAATATGAACTCAGTGGTCTGTTAGTTGCTGTAAAATAATAAAGCTCTTCTGTTTTCATTAGAAACAAACAAACAAAAGGAACCGGGCGTGGTGGTGCACGCCTTTAATCCCAGCACTTGGGAGGCAGAGGTAGGAGGATCGCAGTGAGTTCGAGGCCACCCAGAGAATACAGAGTGAATTCCAGGTCAGCCTGGACTAGAGTGAAACCCTACCTTGAAAAACAAACAAACAAACAAACAAACAAAAAAGGCTGTGCTTTAGTTTGGGCTCAGATGTTTTCCTCAGGTTTGCTTAATGTTTAATTACTTCGTCTTTGTCAAGTTCAGGATAGAGGGAAACTAGAGATAAGTTGTTTCTTGCGCCCAAGATTTTTTATTTAACACCAGGCGAAACTGGCTGGATTCGAAGCCATAGAGAAAGAACTTTGGGAACACTGAGGCCAGATGGGAGGAGGGGTGCTCTGGAACTCAGGGTTAAGTAAAGGGAGGGAGAGGAAGAGGGAAGTTTCCCTGAGAAAAAGGGCCATGCATGACATAACTGAGGTAGGGACGGGAGGGTGTGGCCTGCCCTCTTCTCAGCCCACATGTACTTAGTTGCCAAAACCAAAACCCTATAGCTAGTCTGAGTATGGTCGTGTGGGAGGAAGGAGAAAGGGAGAGGGGAAGAGGAGACAGCTCTTGGACTCAAAATAATAATAAATCACCAAGATTAACAAAAGTGTTTAGCCTTTTTAGCTTGACATACTTTTATTAGTTCTAAGTCTAAAAATCCTTTCCTTTCAAAACCATTCATTATTGCTATGCCAACTAAGTACTGAATATACTATACAAAGTTAAGTCGGTCCTGGGAAGATGGCTCAGCAGATGAAGCTACTTGCTATCAAAGCCTGCTGTCCCAGGTTCGATTCCCCAGTGCCCAGGAAAGGCCAGATGCACAAAGTGGCACATGTGTCTGGAGTTTGTTTGCAGTGGCTGGAGGCACTGACTTGCCCATTCTTTCTGTCTTCTCTCTGTCTTTCTTTGCTTGTAAACAAATAAGTGAAGAATATTTTAAAAATTAAAAAAATAAGTAAAAACTGTGAGCTATCTCTGTTAAAGACTCTTAAAGGGCCTTTAAAATCTGAGAACTAAAAACTTCATAATTGGTTAATTTATTAAATTCTTTTATGTTTAAATAATTTAAAAAATATTTCATTTATTTATTTGAGAGAGCGAGTGAAAGAGGGAGAGGGGGAGAGAGAGCGAGAGAGAATGAGCACACCAGTTGCTGCAAGTGACCTCCACATGCATGTACCACCTTGTGCATATGGCTTATGTGGGTCCTGGGGAATTGAACCTGAGTCCTTAGGCTTCGCAGGCAAGTGCCTTAACTGCTAAGCTATCCCTCCAGCCCTGTTTAAATAATTTTAAACTGTTCAAAATACTTCAAATGTCTAAATGATGTGTCACATAAAAAGTTATGCTAGATACGGAAAAATATCTGTGCAAAACCGAGATCATAATGACTAAGAAAGCAGTGTGATCTGAGAATTGCTTTCATAGTAGCTCTGTAAGTTACAGCTCTCTCCTGAAGAACTGCCTTCCTGCCTGGCCAGCCTCAGACAGGCAGACCTGGCAGACCCTAAGAAGTAAGCCTCCTAGCAACATGGGACAATGACAGTCTTTGCCAAGTACACAGAATGTGACATGATGGTTGGCCAAAAGGGAATCAGAAGCTAAGGCTCACAGAAGAAGCCACACCTGTATTTTTAGAACTTCAACGACTGACTCCAGCAATTGTGGCGAGTTCAGTGTTACATGTCTAGAGCCAAAATGATCTGGGGCTATATTAACCTTTTAAAAAAATAGCTAACTTGTGAGCTTGGTGTGGTGGCACATGCCTTTAATCCCAGAACTCAGGAAGCAGAGGTAGAAGAATCATCTTGAGTTCAAGGCCCGCCTTGGGACTACAGAGTGAGTTCCAGGTCAGCCTGAACTAAGTGAGACTCTTACACACACACACACACACACACACACACACACACCAACTTGGGCTGTAGAGATAGCTCAGTGGTTTGCTTACAGAGTTTGTTTGCAGTGGCTAGATGCCCTGGTATCCTCATTCTCTTATTTCTTTCATAAACAAATAATATAAGTAAAATATTTTAAAAAGTGCTTGCTTACAAAGCCTGCTGACCTGAGTTAGGTTCCCCATTAATCACAATGCCAGATGTATCTAGAATTCGTTTGAGGTGGTAACAGGCTTTTTGTACCCATTCTTTCTCTCTCTCTTTTTCTGTCTCCTTCTCTTTCCCCCCAAATACATAAAGTAAAAAGGAAAAATAGTCAACTTTTATTTTTCTCTGTGTCTGACTTGACATCTCTATGACCAGCTGAGATAACCCTTGTTCTGGGTTACAGTTCTGGACATGTAACTTTTTTTTTTTTTTTAAATGAGAGAGAGAGAGAGAGAGGTTGAAGAGAAGGAGGAGCAGGAGGAAGAGAAACAAAGAATTGGTGTGCCAGGGCCTCTAGCCACTGTAGTTGAACTCCAGACCTAGTGTGCTTGCATCATCTTGTGTGACTGGTGACTGGCTAACATGGGACCTGGAGAGTTGAACATGAGTCCTTAGTTTTGCAGGTGTGGTAGTTTGAATAAATGCCGCCCCCCCCCCCCCCCCCCCCCCGTAGATTTAGGAGTTTATTAAAACTTCTTGAATTTCCAGCCATCTGGTTGGAGGAGGTGATACTGGGCGGATCTTGGGGTCCAGCCCTAAGTGGATTTGAAATTCCAATCTAAAGATATGCAAAGTGCCTGGAGTTCTTGAAGTGTGCTTATTTGTGGTGTGGTTTTAGGGATTTGGTTTGTGGCTTTTCTTTCTGTGTTTGGTCCTGTAAAAGCAGGCCAACTTCTTCTGCCTTTACGGAACTTTCTCTGAATCTGTAAGCTTCAATAAATCCCTTCCTCTATAACTGTGCCTGGTCTGGAAGTTCATCTCGGTGAACTGAGGCTGTCTACTACAGCAGGCAATTGCCATAACCACTAAGCCATCTCTCCAACCCTAGACATACAACTGTTTATGCTAGACCCATGCATGAAACCTTACCTTCCTCGGAGGTAGCATCATTCTCTGTTGTGCCAGGGCTCACAGTTAGGGAGAGTTTAATGCTTTTTAATGCCATGAGTATGGACACTTCTCTGATGATGCCAGTTCTGTCTTTAATTGTCCCACTCACATAATTCTTTTTTTTAGTTTTTTAAAAAAAATTTTGAGAGAGTGAGAGGGAGAGAGAATTGGCATGCCAGGGCCTCCGGCCACTGCAATCAAACTCCAGATGCATATGCCGCCTTGTGTGCACGTGCAACCTTGTACATGTGTCAGCTTGAGCATCTGGCCTATGTGGGATCTGGGGGGGTTGAACATAGGACTTTAGGCTTCACAGGCAAGTGTCTTAACTGCTAAGCCATCTCTTCAGCCCACAATTTTTTTTGGTTTATTTATTTGGTTTTTCGAGGTAGGATTTCACTGTAGCTCAGGCTGACCTGGACTTCACTATGTAGTCTCAGGGTGGCCTTGAACTCAGCGATCCTCCTACCTCTGCCTCCCAAGTGCTGGGATTAAAGGCTTGCGCCACCACACTCAGCTTCTTTTTATTTATTTATTATTTATTTAAGGGGGGAAGGAGAGAGAGAGGAACAGGCAGATAGAGAATTAATGGGTGCTCCAGGGCCTCCAGCCAGTGCAAATGAACTCCAGATGCATGTGCCACTTAGTGCATAGGTACTGGGTAATCGAACCTGTGTGCTTTGGCTTCACAGGCAAGTGCCTTAACTGCTAAGCCTTCTCTCCAGTCCCCTTCACCCCCCCCCCCCATCATTCTTTTCAGTAGATCCAATTCCAGATGGTTTTATTTATTTATTTAATTTTTTGGTTTATTTTCATTTATTTATTTGTGAGCGACAGACAGAGAAAGAGGCAGATAGATATAGAGAGAATGTGTGCAATGTAGGGCCTTCAGCCACTACAGATGAACTCCAGTCGCATGCACTACCTTGTGCATCTGGCTAACATGGGTCCTGGGGAATCGAGCCTTGAACCGGGTTCCTTAGGCTTCACAGGCAAGCGCTTAACCATTAAGCCATCTCTCCAGCCCCCAAATGGTTTTAAAATTACCTGTTGTTACCCTCTCAATAACCACTTTGATTCTTATATGTACAGGCACTGCTCTAGCCAGACTACCTCCCAGTATACCATGAGGATTTTCTTATCCTCATGATGCAAGAGTACAGATACCATCTCTGATTCAGATACCCTGTCATGGTGAGGCCTCCTGACTCCATGGTGCCCCAGTTCAGCACAAAGCAGTTGGAGATACCATCATGGTGCTCCGTGACCCCATGAGATTTTGCTGCAGTGTCCCCTTTCCTATGAAAGTTGTCTGTCCTAAAACATCTTTATTTATTATGTGTGTGTACACAAGTATATGTGTGCTCCCAGGGCTTCTCGCTGCTGCAAAACCAGATGCTCCTCCAGTTTTTGCATCTGGCTTATGTGGGTAGCTTGGAATTGAATCTGGGTGGGTAGGCTTTGTAAGCAAGTGCCTTTAACCTCTGAACCATCTTCCCAGCCCTTCTCTGGTTACTTATTTATTCATTTATCTTATTTTATGGAAACAAAAAGGCTGTTCAGGATAGCTGATCCCTCTTCTGATTCCCTTCTCTTCCTACTGCCCTGGGATTTTGGAACTACCTCCTTTTCCTATAATTGTGTGCACATGGGCTGAGAAGAGAGCATGCCACCTTCCCCTCATACCTCAGCACATCATGCAAGGCTTGTTCCTCACACGACAGTTTCCCTCCTCCTCTTCCCATGACCCTAAAAACCCTTTTCTCCTTACTGAGGGTTCTAGAGCTCCTCCCTCCTTTGCCTTACTCCCCATCATCTGTTGTGATATATCCATTTATTTATTTTTTAAAAAACTTTTTTGAGACAAGCCCAACAGACTGGCTTTTTTTTTTTATGTGAGAGAGAGGGGGGCAGAGAGAGAAAGAGAGATTTAGTGTTCCAGGGCCTCCAGACACCTGTGCCACCTTGTGCGCTTGCATCACCTTGTGCATCCTGCTTATGTGGGATCTGATTAGTCAAACATGGGTCCTTAGGCTTTGCAGGCAAGTGCCTTAACCACTGAGCCGTCTCTCCAACCCTCTTTCTTCTTCTTTTTCTTTCTTTTTTTTGAGGTAGGTCTTGCTCTAGCCCAGGGTGGCCTTGACTGCATGAGGATCCTCCTACCTCTGCATCTTGAGTGCTGGGATTAAAAGCATGCACCACCATGTGTGGCTTTTTTTTTTTTTTTTTTTTTCAAGGTAGGGTCTCACTCTAGCTCAGGCTGACCTGGAGTCTCAGGGTGGCCTTGAACTCACAGCAGTCCTTCTACCTTTGCCTCCCAAGGGCTGGGATTAAAGGCATGAACCACCACACCTGGCTCTGTGGCTTTATTTTTGTATTTTCTTTTTTGTTTTTTTTTTTTAGGTAGGGTCTCATTCTGGTCCAGGCTGTCCTGGAATTCACTATGCAGTCTCAGGGTGGCTTCAAACTCATGGTGATTCTTCTACCTCTGCCTCCTGAGTGCTGGGATTAAAGGCATGCGCCACCACACCTGGCTTATTTTTATATTTTCTTGTTATATCATGCTCCCATTGAAACATTGTTACTCATTGTGACTAATGGGGATGAAGTTTCTATGGTGTCAGTCAATATACATGATTCACATATAGGATATACTTATATTTAAAAAATCTGTAGGGGGCTGGAGAGATGGCTTAGTGGTTGAGGTGTTTGCCTGTGAAGCTTTAAGGACCCAGGTTCAATTCTCCAGGTCCCACGTAAGCCAGATGCACAAGGTGGTGTGTGCATCTGGGGTTCGTTTGCAGTGGATAGAGGCCCTGGTGCACCCATCCTCTCTCTCCCTCTTCCTCTCTGTCTGTCTCCAATAAAAATAAAAGTTAAAAAAAAGTCTATAGGGTTGGGAAGATGGTTCATTGGGGGTAAAGTGCTTGCCATACAAGTGTGAAGACCTGACTTTGGATGCCTGAAACCCATGAAAATGTTGGGTGTAAAGGTGTATTCTGGTCATCCCAGCACTGGGCAGAGGGACGTGGGACCTGCCTGGGAATCACTGTCCAGGTAGTGTAGCTGGATCAGTTAGTTCTAGGGTTAGTGAGAGATCCTGTCTCAAGGGGTAAGGTGGGCAGGAGTTGAGGGAGACCTCCGACATTGACCTGGTCTCAATGTGCGCGTGCATACACACACCCTCACGCACACCACACACAGATGCAAAAAACAAATCGATACAGTATATATCTATGTTTTATCATATATATGACCTGGAACTCATTCTGTAGTCTCAGGCTGGCCTCGCACTCACAGCAATCCTCCTACCTCACCTACCTCAGCCTTATTAGTGCTGGGATTAAAGGCATGCATTGCTATACCTGGTGTAATTTTTTTTTTGGTGGTGGGGGGTTTCAAGGTAGAGTTTCACTGTAGTTCAGGCTGACCTGGAATTCACTATATAGTCTTAGGGTGGCCTCAAACTCACAGCAATCCTCCTGCCTCTGCCTCCCAAGTGTTGGGATTAAAGGTGTGAGCCACCATGCCCAGCCTAATTTTTTTTTTTTTCTTAATAGAGTTACTTTGTAGTCTAGATTAGCCTTGAATTTGTGATCCTCCTGCCTTAGCCTCCTCTGTGGAGGGGTTACAGGTATGTGCACTACCATACTACCAAACTCAGCTCATGTAAGTGTGTATATGTATATAGTCATACAAAATTATACACACATTATATATATTTATATATAGATAAACATATAAAATATATAGTATAGAAATAGATATATAAAAGTACATTTATATTATATATGTAAATAAATATATAAAAATAAATATATATAAATATACTTATGTAATATATGTATAAGAGAGACAGAGAAGATCTTGCTGTGTAGCCTTGGCTAGCCTTGAACTTGTGTAGCTGTGGCTGGCTTGGAACTTACAGCAATTTTACTCCCTATGCCTCTCCAGTGCTACGACTACAGGAGTGAGCTCCCACACCTGGCCTAATATATGTATTTTTGAACCTCTGTTCTATTCATGCTATGTACCTTAAAATGTAGAAAGTAATTTTTTTTGGAACTGGAATTGCTTTGCATCTTAATTGGAAATAAAAATAATTTAGAAATGAACTAGTTTTAAGGAAGATCTAAGTTGCCCCTAAGAACCACACTGTCATTGTAGGCCAGGTTCACCTGCTTTTCTGCATTGACACGTAAGAAAGCATTTTTTCATGACCCTTGATATTGCTTATACTTCAGATGTCCAGGCTGTGAGGTAGGAATTGTTACTACTACTTGGAGAACTGCTGACGGGGGTCACTTATGGAACGAGAGCCCCAAGCTTCCCTGCTTCATGTGGCTTGTCTCTGAAGCCTCTTTGGACCTTGTGATCAAGGGCACATCTTTAGTCTTTGTAGATGTATTGGCATTTGCCCAAAGATTGGCATTGTTAGGGAGTCTCATGCCATATGGGTCCTTGCCCCTTTCGTACGGTGACTCTCAGAGGCGCTTTGTTACCATCACCATTTGATAGCATAGAAAAGAAACTCGTCATGATTTATGTACTTTCTTCTCAATCTAAAAACTGCAAGTCTTAAAGTGCAAATTAAAAAAATCTTTATTTGAGAGAGACAGAAAGAGGCAGAGAAACAAAGAGAGTATGGGTACTCCAGGGCCTCCTGTCACTGCAAATGAACACCAGATGTATGCACCACCTTGTGCATCTGGCTCTATGTGGGCAGTGGAGAGTCGAACCTGGGCCATCAAGCAAGTGCTTTCAACCGCTGAGCCATTTCTCCTGCGCATTAAAGTGCAGATTTTTAAGTATTTATTAGTTTAACACATGAACACTATATTTAAACTTTTTAAGTGACTTGATTGCTGTTGTTCCTTGTACTATGTGTATAATTTGGGGTGAGTGGCCTGGACTCCAATCTCTTCTGCTCAAGCTTTCAAATTCCTTTGACGGCCTGGATGTGAAATCCAAAAGCCATTGATGTGATGTGTTAATTTTGCACTTTTTGACTTACTGCAAAAAAACTTATAGTTTCTATAGCAACGATAACCTATCCAGATTGTATAATATTCTTTACAGCATTAAAAATAAAACTGCAGTTACATGAGCTTCTGGAACACTTCTGTTAGGAGACCTGGGAGATGAAAAATCTCTGGAGAAAAATAAGTTAGGAAGTTAGGATTGTATTTACCATTCTGTCAAAAAGCTTTTGTAACTTTGTTTTTTGTAATATTTTTAAGTAATATTTTATTTAGTTACTTGAGAAAGAGAGAAAGAGAGAGATAAAGAATGGGCATGCCCAGAGCCTCTTGCCACTGCAGACGAACTCCAGATGCATGTGCCACCTTGTGCATCTAGCTTACGTGGGTACTGGGGAATTGAACCTGGGTCCTTAGGCTTTACAGGCAAGCACCTTAACTGCTTAGCCATATCTCCAGCCCTGTAACTTTGTTTTAAATGATTAATAGATTTAATTATCTCGCTGGGCATGGTAGCACTTTAATCCCAGAAATTGCAAGGCAGAGGTAAGAGAGTTGCTGTGAGTTCGAGGCTAGCCTGGAACTACAGAGTGAGTTCCAGGTCAGCTTGGACTAGAATGAGACCACACCTCAAAAAGAAGCAATAACATAAATAAGGGCTGGAGAGATGGCTTAGCATAAGGCACTTACCTATGAAGCCTAACAACCTGGTTTGATTCCTCAGTGCCCACATAAAGCCAGATGAACAAAGTGGCACATGTATCTGGAGTTCCTTTGCAGTGGTTAGAGGACCTGGTATGCATTCTCTCTCTCTCTCTTTCTGTCTGTCTCTGCTTGCAAATAAATAACTAAACTAGTAAGAAAAGGTAAAGATATTTAATAATTTCCTAAATGCTATGTCATGCGTAAAATGAATATAATTTCAGAGTGATTGTGGTAGAAACCAAACAAATCACTTGCTTACCCAAAATAGATGATTGTGAAAAATCTTCAAAAGGCACAAAAAGTTTTATTCATTTTCTTTCTCTTCTCCCTTCCTACCTTTTCTACCCCTTATTTTTATTTATTTAATTATTTTTAAAACTATCTTGTTTATTTATTTGAGAGAGAGAGAGGCAGATAGAGAGAATGGGTGTGCCAGGGCCTTTCGCCACTGCAAACGAACTCCAGATGCATGTGCCCCCTTGTGCATCTGGCTTACATGGGTCCTGGGGAATCGAACCGGGGTCCTTAGGCTTTGCAGATAAACGCCTTAACCACTAAGTCATTTCACCAGCCCATTTTTATTTATTATTTATTATTTTAGGGACTGAATTGAGGTCATTGGGTATTCTAGGCAAATGCTCTACCACTGAGCTACATCCTCAATACTAAAATATTTTATTTATAAAAAATTTAAAAATTATTAATTACTTTAAGAATATTTTATTTGATTTATTTGCAAACAGGGAGACACAGAGAAAGACACACATACACACAGACAAACACACACACACATACACATACAGAGAGAGAGAGAGAGAGAGAGAGAGAGAGAATGTGTGAGTGTGAGTATTGGGTGTGACAGGGCCTCCAGCCACTGCAAATGAACTCCGGTCACATGCTCTCCTCTGTGCATCTGGCTTATGTGGGTACTAGGGAATTGAATTCTAGTCGTTAGGTTGGTAGGCAAGCACTTTAACTGCTGAGCCATCTCTCCAACCCTAATTAATTAGTTTTTAAATATAAGTTGTAATTTGTCCCCTCCTTGGTCCCCATTTCCCTGCAGGCCCTCCTTAGTACAGCCATTGGTGTTCATTCACTGTGGGGTAGTTGAGGCCTCTGTCTCTGGGGGCAGTTGTGTTTCTCCTTGTCTTGTGGCTCTTCTCCAACAGTTCCTGAGCCTTGGCAGGTGTTGACTTCTTTGTAGCCTCTACATTTCTGTTATGATGTGTGTTTCAGTTTACCATAGTGCTTGATGCTATTTTCCTGGATGTGGATTTTGGGCTAGCATTGGGAGCAGTACTCAGGTTGCTGCTTTTTCTGGACCCCGGTAAATGTGGTAGAGGTGGCACATTTCATTATTATTATTATTATTTTTTTTTTTTTTGTGTGTGTGTATGTGTTGGTGTTCATATGTCTTGGATCTTCCCAGTATTCTTTGGCCATCTGTAAATTAAAACAGATTCTCTGACCAAGGGTGAGAGCAGGTTTGATTAAAGGGTATATGCCTAGGATGTGGCTGCCTACTCGATCTATACAGGGAGCACTGGGGGCTTCTCTGTGGGCAATGTGATTTTCCTGATCATGGGGTGCTGACTTGGTTCCCAATACCACTTATGAGTTCCCTCCTCTGAGTGAGCCTCATGTCCAATTGGAGGACAGTTGGTTACTCACAAGGGCTATGTGCCACTGCTGCACAAGTGTGTATTTCTTGTCTAGCGGGTAGATTTCGTGACTTGCAGGGTCTCCTGCTTTTTCCTGCTGTTGGTGACCTTTGTCACCCGGTAGCTCCCATAGCACATTTCTAGTGCCATGAGGGTTTGCCAGGCGAGGACTGCCTTTCCTCTTTGTTCCCATGTTGTCTCTCGGCATTCTGAGATGGCAGCCTATGGTGTCTTTAGCTATAGGGCCTTACCTTTTATTTTTATTTTTGTTATTATCCATTTATTTTTTCTGAGGCAGGTTCTTACTCCAGCCTAGGCTGACCTAGAACTCACTCTGTAGCTCTAGGCTGGCCTTGAACTCAATGGCAATCCTACCATTGCCTCCCAAGTGTTGGGATTAAAGGTGAATGCTACCAGGCCTGGCCCAGTCCCCCACCCCAAGGTACAGTTTCACTTTAGCTCAGGTTGACTTGGAACTCATTCTGTAGTCCCAGGCTGTCTTCTAACTCATGGTGATCCTCCTACCTCTGCTTCCCAAGTACTAGAATTAAAGGTGGATACCACCATGCCTGACCTAAAACCACACACACACACACACACACATGTTTTTCAAGGTAGGGTCTCGCTGTAGCTCAGGCTGACCTGGAATTTCCCATGTAGTGTCAGGCTAGCCTCAAACTCACAGCAATTTGAGTGCTGGGATTAAAAGTATATGCCATCACACCCAGCCTAAAATGACATTTTATTTTATTTTATTTTTTAAGGTAGGGAGGGTTTCATTCTAGCTCAGGGTCTCATTCTAGCTCAGGCTGACCTGGAATTCACTATGTAGTCTCAGGTGGCCTCGAACTCAAGGCATTCCTCCTACCTCTGCCTCCCAAGTGCTGGGTTTAAAGGCATGCACCACCATGCCCAGCCTAAAATGATATTTTAATATTTTATTTATTTATTGGAGAGAAATAAAGAAAGAGGCAGGTAGAGAAATTGGGCATTCCAGGGCCTCTAGCCACTGCACACTAACTCCAGACACATGTGCCACCTTGTGCATCTGGCTTACATGGGTCCTGGGGAACCAAACCTGGGTCCTTACAATTTGCAGGGAAGTACCTTAATCTCTAAGCCATCTCTCCAGCCCTAAAATGATATTTTAAAAGGCATATTATGAATAACTTCTTCAACTGCTGTACCTGTTAGTAAACAGAATGGTGAAAATGAGGATTACCTTAGGATACATGGCAGTCCTTCATTTAACACAGCCATCAATCACAACAGCATGTACCTTTCTGACACGCTGATGCAATCAAAAGACAAAAGTTAGAGGACATGCATTATGCCCCTGTTCGGAATACTGTGATATGATTGTGGTTACCACATAATCCACAGCTGGGCCTTCACAGGGCTTTCCTGCTGCTCTTCTGGTGTCTGTACTGTAAGGATGCTCACTGTTGTTGATAAAACAGAAAAAAAAGCTGATAACTTTTCCCCTCCCTGGTGAAGCACTGTCACTGAAACACTGTCTTCCATAGGTTGAGTGCTGCCATAACTGTTAGGCTTCCCTGGATTCCTGTCCTGATTCCTGTTTGTAAAATCCACTGTATGGGTTTCCTCTGAGTTTTTTTTTTTTTTTTTTTTTTAAGGTAGGGTCTCACTCTATCTAGCTCAGGTTGACCTGGAACTCACTATGTAGTCTCAGGATGGCTTCGAACTCACGGTGATCCTCCTACCTTTGCCTCCCAAGTGCTGGGATTAAAGGCGTGAACCACCACACCCGGCTTCCTCTGAGTTTTTTAAAAAGAATTTTTAATTTTATTTATTTATTTTTGTGTGAGACAGAAGGACAGATAGATCGACAGAATGGGCACACCAGGGCCTCTAGCCACTGTAAACGAAGTCACATGCACCATCATATATATCTAGCTTATGTGGGTTCTGGGCAATTGAGCCTGGGTCCTTAGGCTTCTCAGGCAAATGCCTTAACTGCTAAGCCATCTCTCCAGCCCTCTTCTGAGGTTTTAGAGAATGTGCTAGTGGTGGCTGTTTTAATACCTTAAAGGCTTTTGTTTGGGTCTTTGAAACTTGGAGCTAATTGAGTCAAGGAGTTAATGTCTGTCAGTTATTTTGTAGTGACTGCTTATAACAGAATGCTTTCATAGATTAGATAATTAAAACAGGAATGACATTATGTTGCAATATGATTCAACTTATATTTATGCTTGCTTGCTCTTTGAAACTAGTGCTGTTTAGTACCCTATTCTGCTCATTTTGAGTTGTATCTTTTAGCTCTGTTTGGTATTTTATTATGACTTGAATTTCTTTTGGTATTCCGTATTTCTGTAGTTGAAATGTTACCAAAAAGAATGAGCTATGCACTGCATAGTGAGCACTTCCATATTGAGAGACTAAGTGTATTCCTGTTGTTTTTATAGTCAGATTTTGAATCTGAAAGTAATATGTGGGAAAGTAAACAAGAATTTTGTTCTCATGCAGAAAAGACGAGAAGGAGTATGCGCTGAAGCAAATCGAAGGCACAGGGATATCCATGTCGGCCTGCAGAGAGATCGCAGTAAGTTCACCCCTGCGGCCCGGCAGTGATTGATTTTAATATAAAGTTTCATGAATGTGTGCAGGGCATGGTCATCTCACATGTTTAATTTAGGGAGATATTATGTAAGACAGGAATAGCTATACAAGCTCTTAAAATTACTTGAAAGTTACCTTTGAACAGGTTTTTAAAATTTAGGGCTCTTATAAATACTGCACAGGTGATGACTTAATTAAAGTTATGGGGAATAATTCTTTTTCCTTTTCTTTTTATTTTTTGAGGTAGGGTCTCACTCTAGCCCAGACTGACCTGGAATTTACTATGTAGTCTCAGGCTGGCCTTGAACTCACAGCAATTCTCCTACCTCTGACTCCCAAGTTCTGGGATTAAAGGCATGTGTCACATGCCCTGCTATTTCATTATTTTAATTATTTTAATTAATTTAATCACTGTGGGAGAGATGGCTCAGTGGTTAAAGGAGCTTGCATGCAAAACCTGATGCCCACATAAAGCCAGATGCAAAAAGTGGTGCTTGTGTCTGGAGTTCATTCACAGTGGTATAAGTCCTGGCGCACCCATTCTCATCACCTTCCTTCAAATAAATAAATAAAAATATTTAAAAATGTTTAGTTTCTTGTAATTTTAAGACTATTTCTTTATAGAAAATGGAGTTATGTACATTTTAATTTTTCCCAAAATATATAGTGAGTGATAGATTTTACTGGTTGCCAGAAAAATAAGATCATCATGATATGATAGTAGCATAATCTTTTAAAGAAAGAATCCCTTTTATTGTCTTACTGTGACATACATGTGCAATTGAGAAGTAAGTGACTGTCTATAAAAGCACTTAGCATTCACAGGGGTTAGTTAAGCACAAGGCTTACTAAGTGTTGCCATGTGTTAAGTCATTTAATTTTCACAACAATTTAGTGAAATTAGCACTTTAAAAATGTTTTATTTTTATTTACTTGAGAGAGAAAGAGGGGGAGAAAGACAAGAGAGAGAGAGAGAAAGAGAATATATGGGTGGGTTAGGGCCTCTAGCAGTTGGAAATGAAATCTAGATGCATGTGCCACCTTGTGCATCTGGCTTATATGGGTCCTGGGGAATTGGACTTGGGTCCTTCAGCTTTGCAGGCAAGTGCCTTAACCACTAAGGCATCTCTCCAGCCCTGAAATAAGTACTTTAAAAATATTTTAAAATAATTTTTATTCCATTTATTTATTTATTTGAGAGAGAGAGCGAATGGGTGCTCCAGGGCCTTTGGCCCCTGCAGATGAACTCCACACATATGCACCACCTTGTGCATCTGGCTTACGTGGTAATTGGGCAATTGAACTTGGGTCCTTAGATTTCACAGGCAAACGCCTTAACCACTAAGCCATCTCTGTAGCCCTTAAAAATTTATTTATTTATTTGAGAGAGAGGGATGGAAGGAGAGAGAGAGAAAGAGAATGAATGAATGAATGAATATGGTCATGCCAGGGCCTCCAGCCACTGCCAATAAATTCCATATGCATGTGCTACCTTGTGCATCTGGCTTAATGTGAGTACTGGGGAATTGAACTCCCATCCTTAGACTTTGAAGGCAAGTACCTTAACTGCTAAGCCATCTCTCTAGTCCTCAATCTAAAACTTAAAAAAAATATTTTATTCATTAGAGGCGGGAGAGAGAGAGAGAGAGAGAGAGAGAGAGAGAGAATATATGACTATAGGGATGCCAGGGCCTCTTGCTACTGCAAACAAACGCCAGATACATGTGTGTTGCTTTTTGCTTCTGACTGATGTGGGTGGCTGGGTAATGAAACCCGGGCCTGAAAGCTTTGCATGTAAGTACCTTTAACTACACAGCCAGCTCCCTAGCCCCCAGAAACTTTTTGAATAGTAATAGGTTGCCACTATAATCCCAGAACTTGGGAGGCAGAAGTAGGTAGATGACAGTGAGTTCAAGGCCAGCCTGAGAACATAGTGAATTCCAGGTCAGTCTGGGCTAGAGTGAAACCTTACCTTGAAGAAACAAACAAAAAATGTACAACATTATACAAAAATACAAAACTAGAGCTGGAGAAGATGGCTTAGTGGTTAAGGCATTTGCCTGCAAAGCCAAAGGACCCCGGTTCGATTCCCCAGGACTCACATAAGCCAGATGTACAAGGAGGTGCATGCATCTCGAGTTTGTTTGCAGTGGCTGACATGCCCTGACATGCCCATTTTCTCTCTCTCTCAAATAAAAAAATAAATAAAATATATTTAAAAATATACACAGTTACCTTCAAGTTATGAGTATAAGTTGTTTATGAAGCACAGATGAATTAAGTTCAGACTTGGGTCCCATCTCAAGGGTATGCAAATATTCCAAAACCCCAAAGTATTTGAAGCTGTAATATTTTTGATCTCATAGATTTCAGATGAGGAACACACAACCTATAATATTAAAAATCTACAAGGGCTGGAGAGATGTCTTAGCAGTTCAGGTACTTGCCTGCAAAGCCCAAGGATTCGTGTTCAACTCTCCTGGTCCCATGTAAGCCAGACACACAATGTAATGCAAGTGTGCAAGGTTGATGTGCATAAGAATGGTGCATGCGGCTGGAGTTCAATTGCAATGGCTGGAGGCTCTGGTGTGCCAATTTTCTCTCTCCTTCTGTCTGATGAAAAACTTAAAAAAACATACAAGATAAAAACTAGAGAGCTTGGTGTAATTAAAGAATGAAAGAAATCTGACATGGTTGACAGGAAGGGTTAAAGGCAGAAAGGATGTTAGATTCAGGTCATCTTGTAGTAAATATGTATGTATAAATTACGGAGGGTTGTCCTAACAGCATTCGGAAGCATTGAAGGTTTCTGAGAGAATTCCAGGCTAGAGAAGATGGAAAGATAGAAACTGAATTGGATAGCAAGGGGAAGAGGTGGCATTGTTTTCTGGATTTCTCTGTCTTTAGCAGCATCTGAACAGATGGCAGTGCACGTGTGCACGCATGTGTGTATTTGTATCATCCTTGAGACTGAGCCCCAGGGTCTTGCTCATGCTAGGTAAGCACTCTAAGGTCTGTCTTTTGGAATTCTGGAAGAGACCTAAACTGGGGAAGAGGTTTCTGTTTTTTTTTTTTGTTTGTTTGTTTGTTTGTTCATCATTAAGGACTTGTTGAATTTAACAATATAGGCCATTGAGATCACTATGAAGAGGGATGCAGTAATGACCTTCCTGGTGAGATAAATGTACAAGAGCAGTCTATGACGTGGTTATTTCTTCTGTGGTCTGGAAGATGTAACAGGTTTCAGGCATAATCAGCACTGCAAGGTAACCAATCCATACATACATTTTGAAAGAGCAGTTTAGTGAGCTGAGTGAGGCTGCTTTGGGCATGGTGACATGTCACAGTTGTATAGATAAATATTTTTGTTCTTCAAAGGATAAATCATGTGGGAGGGAAGGAGAAACATTTTAACAGTAAGGTGGAAAGACAGATACTCAGTGGAAGGGGCCTGCCGGGGGCCTGGGTGGTCAGGTACTAGCTATAGAACAAGCTTGTCTGTGGAAACTTAGCCAGACTCTTTTTTTTTTTTTTTTTTTTGAGGTAGGGTCTCACTGTAGCTCACGCTTACCTGGAACTCAGTATGTAGTCTCTGGGTGGGCTCGAACTCATGGCGATCCTCCTACCTCTGCCTCCCAAGAGCTGGGATTAAAGGTGTACGCCACCACACCCGGCTTAGCCTGACTCTTTTGAACATAAAATACTGAGCGTGGTGGTACAGGCTTGTAATCTTGTCTACTCAGGAGACTGAAGCAGGAAGATTGAAAGCTCAAGGCTTGCTTGGGCTACTGAGTGAATTCAGGGCCAGCCTGGGCAACTCAGTGAGACCTTGTCTCAAAATAAAAAGTAAAAAAGAAGGTTGCCAGCCTGACTTGGTAATAGAGTGCTTTCTTCCAGGTGGGAGGTCCTGGGTTCAATAACTAGTACCATAAAAAGCAAATAATAGACCAAGAGTCTTTTGTACATAAAAATGACCTTTATAATGACCTTTATAGTATATTTTGATAGTTCCTACTAGAAAGTATATAATTTTATTTCAGTTTCTTTTTTTTAATTTTAATTTTATTTATCTGACAAGAGGGAGAGGGAGAGAAAGAGACAGAGAATGAATGGGCGCACCAGGGCCTCCAGCCATTGCAAACGAACTCCAGACACGTGCGCCCCCTTGTGCATCTGGCTAACGTGGGTCCTGGGAATCAAACCTGGGTCCTTTGGCTTTGCAGGCAAACACCTTAATCACTAAGCCATCCCTCCATCCCTATTTCGTGTTTCTCTCTCTCCTTGTTTGGGTATGTGTGCAGATATGTGCATATGCATGCAGAGGTCATAAAAAGAAGTCTGGTGTCCTTTATCACTCTTCCATTGTACTTCAGAGGCAGGCTCACTGAATCTGGAGTTCCCCCCTTTTTCTGTTAGGCTGGCTGACCAGGGTGTCTCAGCAAAATCCTGTCTCTGCCACCTCAGCTCTGTGGTTTCATATGTGGGTGCTGGGGATTGAACTCAGGTCTTCATGCTTGCACTTACTGTACTCTGGCCTGCTGAGCTATCTTATTGGCTCCACCCTTTTTATTTAAAGCTAGGGTGGCTGTCTTCAAACTTGTTTTGTAGTTGGGACTGGCCTTGGAACCCTAAGCCTTCTGCCTCTGCTTCCTGAGTGCTTGGATTATGTGCTTGTGCTGCCTTACTGCTGTAGTTTAGTTACTTTCTTGTTGCTGGAACAAAATACCGGACCTAAAGAAGCTGATGGGAGGAAAGGGTTTAATCCCAGCACTTGGGAGGCTGAGGTAGGAGGATCATTGTGAGTTTGAGGCCAGCCTGAAACTACAGAGTAAGTTCTAGGTCAGCTCTAGGCTAGAGTGTGACCCTATCTTGAAAAAAAAAAAATGCTGTTAGTATACTGTAGTTTTAGAATTTAATTCAAGGGCTAGAGAGATGGTTTAGCAGTTAAGGTGCTTGCCTGGGAAGCCTAAGGACCAAGGTTTGATTGCCCAGTACCCACATCAGCCACATGCACAAGGCAGTGCATGCATCTGGAGTTTGTTTGCAGTGGCTAGAGACCCTGGCACACTCATTCTCTGTCTGCCCTTCTCTCTCTATCTCAAACCAATCAACCAATAAAAATATTTAAAAAAAGAAATTTAATTCAGGTACAGAAACAAACAAAAAAGATCCTATCTGACTCCTATCTTTGTAAGAAATCTGGTATGTTTGTTTTCTTCTACTTAGTTACTGAGTCCTAATTTTTCATTCAGAATATTTTTCAGCTTTTTACTTTTACCTTTGTAATTTGTCCCCCTCTTTTTTTATCTTTTTATTTTATTTTATTTTATTTTATTTTATTTTATTTTATTTTATTTTATTTTATTGTTTTGGTTTTTCAAGGAAGGGTTTCACTCTAACTCGGGCTGACCTGGAATTCACTATGTAGTCTCAGGGTGGCCTCGAACTCACAGTGGTCCTCCTACCTCTGCCTCCCTAGTGCTGGGATTAAAGGTGTGCACCACCACGCCCGGCTCTCCCTCTTTAAAAAAAAAAAAATTTATTTATTTATTTTCAAGCAGAGACAGAATGAGAGGGGGAATTGGCAGGGCCTCTAGCCACTGCAAATTAACTGCAGATGCATGCACTACTTTGTGCATCTGGCTTTATGTGGGTACTGAGGAATCGAACCTAGGTGGTCAGGCTTTGGCTTTTCCAACAAGAGCCATCTCTCCAGCCGCTCCTTTTTTTTTTTTTTTATTGAAACAAAATACTACTATGTAGCCCAGGCTTACCTCAAACTCACTATGTAACCCAAGGTCGCTCTGAATTTGCAAACAGCCTGATAGTACATCTGCCAAGGCATCATGAGCAGGTATGTGCTATTATGCTTGGCTGGTTCATTTTTACTTTCCCTGCCTTTGTCTAAGCCCTTACCTACTCTTTTTTTTTTTTTTTTTTTTGCCTAACTTTAGCATTTGTCTCTGACATCTGTCCTTAATGAAGCCACTGGATTGATCTCCTAACTGCAGACATAATTAGGTCTCCCCTTGGTTTCAGAATCCCATCTAGGTAGATTCTGAACCAGTTTTGATTCTGAACCAGTTTTATAGCCAGTTCTCCCTCTAGCCCAGGCTGATATGGAATTCACTTTGTAGTTTCAGGATGGCCTCGAATTCACGGCCATCCTCCTACTTCTGCCTCCTGAGTGCTGGGATTAAAAGTGTGCACCACCATGCCTAGCTCTTTTAACTAGTTCCTAATGAGTGCTTGTTGAGTGGCCTCCTAGAGTGATATGGTGTAGACTTGCCCAGTACTAGATTGACATGTACAGGATATACTGGGTTTTGTTTGACTTTGGGAAGGGAATAGTTTAATACTCTGGAAGGAATAAAATATCACAATTCATGTTAAGTAAGTTAAGTAGCTATCGCTTGAGCCAGTATGCATGGCCCTAAGCATATAATTTCTGTGGAACTTATTTGTAATTGTTCACATTTCCTCCCCCTTGAAATTTGTGGTATGCATGCATGTTTACATGTTATGTAGGCACATGTATGTGTGTGGGTATATATGCATGTGTGTGCTCATGTGTATGGAGACCAGAAGTTGGCACCAGGCATCTTCTTCATTTGCTGTCTTACTGAGACAGAGTCTCTCATTGAACCTGAGCTTGCCGATTATTCTAGTTGTGGTGGTTTGATTCAGGTGTCCCCCATAAACTTAGGTGTTCTGAATGCTAAGTTCCCAGCTGATAGATATTTGGGAATTAATGCCTCCTGGAGGGAGTGTATTGTTAGGGGCGGGCTTATGGG
Source organism: Dipus sagitta (assembly GCA_036346955.1). Lineage (NCBI taxonomy): Eukaryota > Metazoa > Chordata > Mammalia > Rodentia > Dipodidae > Dipus > Dipus sagitta. The sequence continues at coordinate 36,272,806 of CM070775.1, forward strand.
TGTTATAGCCAGTTTCCCTATGCCAGTGTTTGGCACACTCTCCTGTTGCTTTTGTCCACCTTATGTTGGCCAGGGGGTGATGTCCACCCTCTGCTCATGCTATCGTTTCCCCTGCCATCCTGGAGCTCACCCTCGAGCCTGTAAGCCAAAATAAGTCTCTTTTTCCCAGAAGCTGCTCTTGGTTGGGTGATTTCTACCAACAATGTGAACCAGACTGCAACAGTAAAGTGGTACCGAGGAGTGGGATTGCTGCTAGGCACCTGACTGTGTGGCTTTGGCCTTTTGGAGCTGATTTTCAAGAGGAATGTGGGAGGATTTGAAACCGTGGCCTAAGAGATGCCTTGCAGTGCTGTAAGTACAGCTTGATGGACTATTCTGGTCTGAGCTGCAAGACCTGAATGCAGTAAGAACTATGGACTGTGAGGTTTGGTTTATGAGGGTGAGAAAGAGCTTTGCTTGGACTGGGCTAGCAGTTTTTGTGAGAAGCTTGCTCTTATGCCCGTGTCCTGGAAAGTTGTGCAAGGTTGCTTTGTGTAGAAATGAACTGGTGTGAGCAAAGGGATATGGCACAGAAAGAAAAATCTTTGGGTGAACTGTTGCCCATTCAGCTGCAACTGAGAGATTACAACCTTTGAGACTGGGCTAGCTGACCTGCACTGGGGCAACAGGAACAATGTAGACTCTTTTGAAGAGGCCTGAGTGCTCAAGGAGTGTCCTGTTCTTCAAAGTCTGCTTTATTCCCCCTGGATTAACAAATTGGCACCCTACCTGCTATTGTGGGGTATAAGAAATGCAGGAAAGAGAGGATCATTGAGTTTGCAACACGGTCTTGTGTTTTGGAAATGGCCATGGGCAGTGTGAAGCAGGTTTGCTGGATGCCTGCATGGAGACCCCATGGGGCCATGAGAATGAACCATGGCTTGCAGTAGAGACCCAGTGGAGATGCTGGGACCACGAGATGGCTGCTAAGGAGCTGCCGGCCCGATGAAGTTTTCCAGGACTGTGAGTAGCCTAGCTAGAGGGGCGGAATTGGAATGCCAGAGACTTGTTGCTGGTTAGAATTATTGGACTTGGAGATTTGTCACTTGCTAGAGTTGTTGGACTTGAAGCTACAGAGTTTGATGTTTGCCCTGGTTGTTTTAAATCTTGTATTGGTTGAATAGTTCTTTGCTTTGTCCAATGCCATCTTTTGTAGTGTGAATGTTTATTCTGTGCCATTGTGGGTTTTTGGAGGTTATTTTTTGGTATTATGGCTCAGTTAAAAGATCTTGGACTATGGGGATGTGTGAACATCATTGGAATTGATAAAAACTATGGGACTTTTAAAGCTAGAAGAATGCATTGAATTTTACATCATGTATGGATATCAGTTTATGGGGGCCAGGGGCGGAATGTGGTGGTTTGATTCAGGTGTCCCCCATAAACTTAGGTGTTCCGAATGCTAGGTTCCCAGCTGATGGATATTTGGGAATTAATGCCTCCTGGAGGGAGTATATTGTTAGGGGTGGGCTTATGGGTGTTATAGCCAGTTTCCCTATGCCAGTGTTTGGCACACACTCCTGTTGCTGTGGTCCACCTTATGTTGGCCAGGGGGTGATGTCCACCCTCTGCTCATGCCATCATTTCCCCCTGCCATCCTGGAGTTTCCCCTCGAGCCTGTAAGCCAAAATAAATCTCTTCTTCCCAGAAGCTGCTCTTGATTGGGTGATTTCTACTAGCAATGTGAACTGGACTGCAACACTAGTCTAGCTCGCTGGCTTGCCCCAAGGATCCCTTGGCTCTGCCTCTTAAGCACTGAGGTTATAGGTGGACTGCTGAGCCCACCAATGTCTACATGGGAACTGGCGATCTGCACACTTGTGGCAAGTGCTTCATCCACTGAGCCATCTCCTCAGCACCTTGCAATTTTTAGAAATACTTTATTTGTTTGAGAGAGAGAGAGAGAGAGAGAGAGAGGGAGGGAGAGAGAAAGAGGTGGGAGTGGAGGGGGAGAAAGAGAACGGGTACGCCAGGGCCTCTAACCATTGCAAATGAACTCCAGACACATGCGCCACCTTGTGCATCTGTCTTACATGGATATTGGGGAATCAAACCTGGCTCTTTAGGCTTCACAGGCAAGCACCTTAAACACTAAGTCATTTCTTCAGCCTGCTTTGCAATTTCTTACATGAAGGTTTTAAAGGAATTGTCAGTAGTGACACTGGAGTCAGTTCCCTTCAGCATGTCACCAAGTGAAATTCTGACATTTTTAGTGAAGCTAGCTTCTTTCTTGTATTCTTTTAAGAGCATACCAACACCATCAGAAACTCCTTATTTTGTGAACCCATTTATCCATAAAGCATTCAGAAGTGTCTTCCCAGCAAACCTGATCCAGGCCCACCCAGCACAGGGGAGGAAGCCCTGCAGGCTGCGGTGAAGCACTGCTTTCACATTGCATCAAAGACAGCAGGGACCTGAGAGATGTCTTGTCTATGGGCTTGAAAGTCACACTGGACACAAGCTAGGGGTTTGAATCCCTGCCTTGACAAGGATGTCTCTTGAGAAATGCGAGTGAAAGATTTTCTGTTGCAGAGGAGCCTGCTTATTTTCCAAAATAAAAGTCTTAGAGCCGTGGACATTCTGGTTTCTTGTCTGTCTCCACTTGAGTCGGGGTTTTCAGAGCACTTGTGAGTCCTGTGAGATTGATAAAACCACTGCCTGGAAAGCCAAGTTACTTACTGTTGTCTTCGTGCATGAGAAAAACCAGTAACTGAAGTAGGTTTCTGTGCAATTTATTTTCTTTATTTTTAAAAATACTATTTATTTATGAGAAAGAGAAAGAGAGACGCACAGAGAGAATGGGTGCACCAGGGCCTCTAGTCACTATAAACGAATTCCAGGCACATGTACCACCTTGTACGTCTGGCTTTATGTGGGTACTGGGGAATTGAACCTGGATCCTTTTGCTTTGCTGGCAAGCACCTTAACCACCAAGCCATCTCTCTAGGCCAGAATCTATTTTCTTTCTTTTATTTTTTACAATTTTTTGTTTATTTTTATTTATTTATTTGAGAGCGATGGACAGACAGAGAGAGAAAGAGGCAGATAGAGTGAATGGGCACACCAGGGCCTCCAGCCACTGCATATGAACTCCAGATGCATGTGCCACCTTGTGCATATGGCTTTACATGGTTCCTGGGGAATCGAACCTGGATCTTTTGGCTTTGCAGGCAAATGCCTTAACCATAAAGCAATCTCTCCAGCCCCAGAATTTATTTTCTTTAAATCTTTTTAAAATATATTTTTATTTATTTGTTAGAGAGAAGCAAGGGGTGGGGGAGAATGGATCCACCAGGGCCTCTTGCCTCTGAAAACAGACTCTAGATGTATGTACTACTTTGTGGGCTTTATGTGGGTACTGAGGAATTGAACCAGGGCATGTAGGCTTTGCAAGCAAGTACTTTTAGCTCCTGAGCTATAGCCCCAGCCCTGGAATTTCTTTTCTTTTCTTTTAAATATATCAGCTGATCTAAATATCTTTTTCAAGTTGGGAGACTTTAATTTTTTCACACCATTTATTCATGTGTAGATTTGTTTCTGTCCTCTTCGGGTATTTTTCTGTGTCTCACATCTTACTTTCCTCCCCTTTTCTGATTTCTGAAGTATTCCACAAGTCTTCTTCCCTTTTCCCTTCAAGTTTGGTTTAAAAATATCTTTTCCTAGCTTAGCAATTACTTTTGCGTTGTTACATGCATATTTGCCTGTAAAGTGATCCTTATTCTTCCAAGTACAAGGACTTAGAACTGTGCGTGTGTGTGCGTGCACGTGTGTGCACCTAGGAGTTCATGCATGAGGCCAGAGGACAACCTTGAGTGTTGTACAAGGTATCTTTTCTGATACTGGGTCTCTCACTGGTTTGGAAGTCACCAACTATTTTAGACCTTCTGCAGCAAGTCTCAGGCCTATTCTCTTTCCCTGGTGCTGGGACTGCAAATGTGTGATTTTTCCTCTTTTGCATGCATTCTTTGCTTCATATATATATATATGTATGTATGTGCTTTAGTGTCAACAAAGACCCGTAAAGTACAGTTTTCTTTAGTCATTGAATGAATATATCTTTTGTTTTGTAGCCATTTAAAAACAGTGTAACGGTTGGGCAGTCATAACAGGGTTCACGACCTATAATTATTGCTGCTTAGGAAGCTGGGCAGGAGGGCTGTGGATTTGAGGACAGCCTGAGAAGTTCAGCAAGACCCTGTCTCAGAACATTAACAAGACAAACAAGGGTTTGGAAATGTAGCTGAGAGGTAGCATTGCAAGCTAAATGAATTCTATGAGCATTTAATCGGGTTGGCTGGATATAAAATTGAAGTATGCCCGCTCCAGGACCCTGACCCTGAGGCTATTACACATCCACTCACTGCATTCTTTTGGCTCTGATTTGATTTCTCTTTGTTCCTGGCACCTGGTGTCTTAGTCCATTTGGCTGTTCTTAGACTAGATAATTAATAAACAGTACACATGTATTGCTCACAGTTTTGGAAGCTGAGTGGTTCAAGGTCAGAGCACCAGCAGACCGTGTGTCTGGAGAGGATTTGCTCTCCGCCTCATAGATGGAGGCTTTGCATGGAGCCCTTACATGCTGGAAGGAGCAAAGAAGCCTCGTCGCTCTGCTTTGTCAGGACACTGTTGCTAAGGCTTTGTGCTTTTAAAGGCACCACCTCTGCTAGGATTGCATTTGGGATTAAATTTCAGCATGGTTTCAAGGTGGCAAACATTCCCACCATAGCCGTTTTTCTCTTTCTCTTTCTTTTTTTCTTTTTCTTTCTTCTCTTTCTTTTTTTGAGGTAGGGTCTCGCTCTAGCCCAGGCTGATCTGGAATTTACTATGTAGTCTCAGGATGGCCTTAAATTCATGGTGATCCTCCTACTTCTGCCTCCCGGGTGCTGGGATTAAAGGTCTGCATCACCATGCCCGGCTCACATTTTCTTTTCAGACTTACCGTCCAGAGCATGTAGTATATAGAACAAAGAAATACTCTTCAAAAATTTTTTCCCATTTTAAATTTTTATTGTTTTAGAGAGAAAGAGAGAGAGACAGACAGACAGAGAGAGACAGAGACAGACAGAGAAAATTGGTGTGCCAGGGCCTTAGTCACTGAAATGGAACTCCAGACGCTTGCACCACATAGTGGGCATATGTGATCTTGTCTTGCCTCACCTTTGTGTGTCTGGCTAATGTGGGATCTGGAGAGTCAAACATGGGTCCTTAGACTTCACAGGCAAGTGCCTTAATCACTAAGCCATCCCTCTAGCCCTAAAAAATATATTTTTTTATTTGAGACAGAAAGAGAGAGGGAGAGGAAAGAGAGAAAGAATAAATGTGCAGGGCTTCTTGCCACTGGAAATGAACTCCAGATGCATGTGCCACTTTATATCTGGCTTTATGTGGGTACTGGGGAGTCGAACCAGGCCTTCAAGCTTTGCAAGTGCCTTTAACTGCTGAGCCATCTCTTCTTCACCTTCTGCCTTTTTTTTTTTTGTTGTTCATTTTTAATTTTATTTATTTTATGAGAGAGAGAATTGGTGCACTAGGGTCTCTGGCCACTGCAGTTGAACTCCATATGCAAGTGCCACCTTGGTCACATATGTGACCTTGTGCGCATGTGTCACCTTGTGCATCTGGCTTACATGGGTTCTGGGATTGGGATGTTGAACCTGGTTCCTTATGCTTTGCAGGCAAGCACCTTAACTGCTAAGCCATCTCCAGCCCACTCCTGCCTTTTTTAAAAAAAGGTAACAATCTTTTATTTATTTATTTATTTTTTTGATTTTTCAAGGTAGGCTCTTGCTCTAGCTCAGGCTGACCTGGAATTCACTGTGTAGTCTCAGGGTGGCCTTGAACTCATGGCGATCCTCCTATCTCTGCCTCCCGAGTGCTGGGATTAAGGGTGTGCGACACTACACCCAGCTACAATCTTTTTTTTTTTTAATTATTATATATTGCATTGTGTTTTTTTTTTGTTTGTTTGTTTTGTTTTTGTTTTTCAAGGTAGGGTTTCTCTCTAGGTCAGGCTGACCTGGAATTTACTATGTAATCTCAGGCAGGTTAACCTTGAACTCATGGCAATCCTCCTACCTTTGCCTCCCAAGTGCTGGGATTAAAGGTGTGTTCCACTACACCTGGCTACAGTCTTTTTTTAAGTTATTATATATTGCCTTTTTTTTTTTTTGATTTTTCAAGGTAGAGTCTCACTCTAGCCCAGGCTGACCTGGAATTCACTCTGTAGTCTCAGGGTAGCCTCGAACTCATGGTGATTCACGTACTTCTGCCTCCCGAGTGCTGGGATTAAAAGCATGTGCCACCACACCCAGCCTGCTTTTTTTTTTTTTCCCCCAATGAAACAGTTGTACTGTTAGGCACCCTCTTTCCCTCCCCAATTCTACTGAGGGTCTTTGGCGGGGTTATTGGTACTCATTGTAGAGGCTTCAGTCAGTCTCTGCATGGGTGGGGGCAAACATGGTGACTCAGGCTATTCCAGCCCATCCTGAGGCTCTTAATATCTTTCTGCCCCCGCTTTGCAATGTTCCCCGAGCCTTAGTGTGCAAGATTGGGATCTGATTTAGTGTTGCTTTCTCTGTAGCCTCTGGATCCCTGTTTTGGTGGGGTTTGAGTGACTATGGTGTCTGTTGCAGTTTCCTTGAGACTGGTTTTCACACTAGCTCTGAGGCAGTATTTGTGTCACCACTTTCTCTGTAATGACTGCTGGGCCTGTGCAGATGAGATGGAGGTGACCCATCTCTTTTTGATGGGTACTCTTGTTCTCCCAAGTACTCTCCTTCATCCCACACTTGCCTAGACCTACCTCTTAAAGAATCTTAAGAAGACAAATTATTATGGAAACAGGGATCTTTGAAAGGACAATTTATTTCCATTTTGACTTTTTTAGTGTCATTGTAAATACCAGTTGAAGTGTGTAATATGTCCCAAGCTCTGTGTTCATACTGAGCCAATCGACTGCTTTAGTGCATAAAGTTACTTAATATGCTCTTTGATATAAGTAGCTCTTGTGGAGTAATACACTTGGGCTTCTGTTTCATGTTTAACCTGAAGAGTTGGTTGGTGCCTATGACCACTCTGGGTATATTCAGGTAATGTTTGACTGACTAGTCTGGAAAGATTTCTTTCTTCCCCCTCCCCCCCCCAAGATACAGTCTTGCTCTAGAATTCACTATGTAGTCTCAGGCTGGCCTCAAACTCACGGCAATCCTTCTACCTATCTCTGCCTCCCAAGTGCTGGGAATGAAGAGTGTGCCACTATACCTGGTTCTAGGAAGATTTCTTAAAAGCTCTTTATTCTTTCTGTAGAAAGTTTTTTTTTTTTTTTTTTTTTTTCCCTGTTGTTTTGAAGCAAAGTCTCACTCTAGCCCAGGCTGGCCTCCAACTCATAGTGGTTCTCCCTCCTTAGCCTTCTGAGTGCTGGGATTAAAGGCGTGTACCACCACACTGTGCTCCAAGGCAGTGGCCTTTTAAGTATGCTCCTGAGTCTTTAGAAGAACATCACCTGGGCTCACCCAGTGCACGCCGTTTCCACATGACTCATCACACATTCTTCCTTGTCTTTTTCATTTTGTTTTTGTTTCTTTTGACCACTTCAGGGGATCATACTCAGGCCTTTGAGCATGTTTCCTACAACCAAAGTTACTCTGTCCTTCTGAAGGTGTGATCATTTCAGTCTGTGAAGTAAAGTGATGATAGGCAGATGACAGGAAAAGGAACACATACCTAAGGCGGGAGCAGATGAGACACCAAGGGTCAAGAGAGTGAATTCCATAGAGACCTTAACGGGTGGCCTTCTCCCCAGCTTAATGACAGAAGTTTGTTTTCCTGTTTGTTTTTAGTCCTTCATTTTTTTTTTATTCTAAGAGATCATCGACATTTTTCGTGATAAACTTAAAAGAAATATACCCATTTGATCAGATTTATTTGCAATTAAATTTGATGACAGTTTTTGTTCTCAATCCTTAATAATATACTCATTATACTTGAGATTTTTTGGGGGGTTTTCTCATGTAGATAAAGAAATTGGGCATCAGCCTGTACATTATCCATTATTATGCAATAATTTTACTCATCCTTGGGAAATTTCAGTTAAGTGGATAGAAAGATAACAGGCAAGACTGTCATATGGCCTACAGGTCAAGAGATCTTCGACCCACTGCTCAACCCATTTCAACATCTGGTTTCTATGATCCTCTCACCCTTCTGGTGTAGTGCTGGGAAGCTGGTGCATAGTTTCTTAACTCCAGACACATGTGACACTTTGTGCATCTGGCTTATATGGGTACTGGGGAACTGAACCTGGGTCCTTAGGCTTTGCAGGCAAGTGCCTTAACAGCTAAGCTGTCCCTGCAGAACCCCCCCCCCCCAACTTTTTTCTTTAACATATATAATGTTTAGCTAGAGAAGAAGTAGTTTTCCATATGGCTTATTCATAACATTTTAAATTGTGATTAACCTTCTTCCCACCCATCCTCTCCTCCAACTTACTTTAGCCCAATTAACCTTTTGCTATAATGATGTCTTTTTCATTTAGCGATTAAACTACTATTAGATATGCCAGACATTGATTGTGAGCTGGTCCTGGAATTACCAGCCTTCAGAACTGAGTAATCAATTTCTTTTGTTTATGGACCACCTTTTTTTTGGGGGGGGTGTTTTGAGGTAGGGTCTCTCACTCTAGCCCAGGCTGACCTGGAATTCACCATGTAGTTTCAGGGTGGCCTCAAACTCACAGCTATCCTCCTGCTTCTGCCTCCCTAGTGCTGGGATTAAAGGTGTGTGCCACCACACCTGGCTTCCCCTCAGTTTTTGATAATTTGTTACAGCAGCCCAAATGAGACTTGCTCTGGCTTTAGACAGATGCCCCAGGCTGTGTCCAGAGTTGCTTCAGCGAGGTTGGCTCCACCAGTCAGAGGACACAATGGGTTTGGAGCTTTGCCCGGGTGCCTTGCTGGCGAGCCAGAACAGAGCTCTTATAAGACAGTCTTGGCACTTAGCAAAGCATGAAGCAAATGCTCATGTAATAAAACTGTTCGGTTGAGTTGGCCTCAAAATTGGTTTTTCTTTTAAATTATGTTTTTTTTTCTTTTTATAGTCTTTTAGTTACTTTCTTGTTGCTGTGACCATCTCCCTGACCAGAAGCAAAGGAAGAAGGGAGGGAGGGGAGAAGAAAGGGTGGCTTTCGTTCTGCTTGCAGTCCGAGGTCATAGTTCATCATGGTGGGGAAGGCATAGCGGCAGGAGCTCACAACAACTGGTCATGTTGCGTGCACTGTTAGGAACAGAGAGAGATGAATGATAATGCTCAGCTTTCTCCTTTTCCTCCATCATGGGTCCTAGCTTGTAGGGTGGTGCTACCCACAGATAAGGTGGGTCATCCCACTTCAGCTAAGCTAATCTAGATAACCCTTCACCAGCACCCGAGGCTAGTTTTCTGGGTGAGTCTAATAATAAGCTCTGTCAAGAAAATAAATTCTGGGCTGGAGAGATGGCTTAGCAGTTAAGGTGCTTGCCTGCAAAGCCAAAGGAACCCAGGTTCGGCTCCCCAATACCCACTTAAAGCCAGATGCACAAGGTGGGCACATGTGTCTGGAGTTCGTTTGCAGTGGCTAGAGCTCCTGGCATGCCTATTCTCTCTATCTATCTGCCCTTTTCTCTCTCCCTTTCAAATAAATAATTTTAAAAATAACACATATTATCCAAATGTTTCCAGACCTCACGTGGTCATCAAGTCAGGGGAAGAGTCAACAACGAGCTATCAGATTTTATATGTGTGTAATAGAAATATGTGGGTACAGTAGCTTACTGAGGAAGACTGGTCAGTTGTGGTTTTTGAGAGGGCGGGTGATGGGCCGTAGGTAAAGCCTTCCCAGAACACCTGCAAAGCCTGAAGGTATTAGCAAGTTGGCATAAAAGCCTTTCTGGCAGGAGACGGGTCTTGTGTGAGGCAGCATGGTGCCGGACAGAGAGCACAGGGCCAGGCAGTGAGCAGGCTGCCAGTCAGGTCAAGGAGCTTCAGAGCTGACACTTTCAGAAATATTTTTAGGTTAGGAGAAATTGCTGAAGCAGTATCATTTTTTTGTTTGATCAAAGTGCTCACATGCAGTGGATTCTATAGATTTAGAATTGAGGTAGTCTGAGTCAGGAGTGTCTATGTGAGATTGTTGTGTGTGTGTGTGTGTGTGTGTGTGTGTGTGTGCGTGCGCGTGCGCGCGCCAATGTGTATGTGGAAGCTGAGGTAACCTTTGGTGTCATCCTTCATTGCTCTCTACATTATTTTACTTAAAAAAATATTTTGCCGGGCGTGGTGGCGCACGCCTTTAATCCCAGCACTCGGGAGGCAGAGGTAGGAGGATTGCCTTGAGTTCGATGCCACCCTGAGACTCCATAGTGAATTCCAGGTCAGCCTGGGCTAGAGTGAGACCCCACCTCAAAAAACCAAAAACAAAAAAAAAATATTTTATGGGCTGGAGAGATGGCTTAGGAGTTAAGGTGCTTGCCTGTGAAGCGTAAGGACCCAAGTTTGATTCCCCAGGACCATGTAAACCAGATGCACATGGTGGTGCATGCATCTGGAGTTCATTTGCAGTGGCTGGAGCCCCTGACACACCCATTCTCTCTTCTCTCTCTCAAACTAAAAAATAAAAATTATTAAAAAATATTTTATCTATTTATTTTGAGAAAGGATGAGAGAGATAGAGGTGGATAGAAATAGAAAACGGTGCATCAGGGCCTCAAGCCACTGCAAACAAACTCCAGATGAGTGTGCCACCTTGTGCATCTGGCTTAAGTGGGTACTGGGGAAATCCAGCCTGGGTTCTTAGGCTTCGCAGACAAGCACCTTAACTAACCGCTAAGACATCTCTCCAGCCCCACATTATTTTTTGAACAGGCTCTCTCACTGAACTTAAGGCTCATTGATTTGGCTAGACAAGCTAGCCAGCAAATCCCAGGGATCCTCTTGTTTCCAGCACTAGTATTAAAACATGTGCCCTCCATTTTGTATGGGTGCTGGGACCCAACTCAGGTCCTCATACTGTGTGATGTGTGAGTTATGCTGGGATCCAATTCAGTTTTCATGCTCATGTGATGGATGACTTATGCTGGGATCCAACTCAGGTCCTCATGCTTCTGCAATGTTTGAGTCACTTTTCTTCCTGCTGGGACAAAAGCAACCTAAGTAAGGGAGGGTTTATTTCTGCTTAGCTTGGAAGGATTCAGTCCATTATGAGAGGGAATGTGGCAGGAGCAGTTGGTCACATCATCTCCACAGCCAGGAAATAGAGACATGAATGCTTGTGCTCAGCTAGTGTCTCCTCTCTCTCTCTCTCTCTCTCTCTCTCTCTCTCTCTCTCTCTTCACCTCCAGAAGCATGTGCCACCTTGTGCATCTGGCTTTACGTGGAAGTACCTTAACTGCTGAGCCATTTCTTCAGCCCCAGCTTTCTCTTTTTATGTACTGAGGACCCCAGCTCATGGAATTGTTCCGCCCACATTAGGATTGGTCTTCCCTCTTCAGTTAAGGGAATTTAGAAAATCTCTCAGACATGCCCAGAGATTTCTTTTTATAGTAATTCATTTTTTAAAAAATATTTTATTTTTATTTATTTATTTGACAGAGAAAGAGGGAGAAAGAGTGAGAGAATGGGTGCACCAGGGCCTCTAGCCATTGCAAATGAACTCCAGATGCATATGCCCCTTGTGCATCTGGCTAACATGGGTCTTAGGGAATTGAACCTGGGTCCTTTGGCTTAGCAGGCAAACACCTTAACTGCTGAGCCATCCTTCTACCCCATGGTTCTTTCTTTAAATTAAATTTACTTTTATATTGACAATTTTCATACTTATAGACAATAATAATCCATGTTAATTCCCTCCCTCCTCCACTTTCCCGTTGAAACTCCACTCTTCATCATACACCTTCACCCTCTCACTTCAGTCTCTCTTTTATTTTGATGTCATCATCATTTTCCCCCTATTAAGATGGTCTTATATGTAGGTAACATTAGGTATTGAGAGGTCATGGATACCCAGGCCATTTTGTGTCTGGAGGAGCACGTTTTAAGGAGTCCTACCCTTCCTTTGGCTCTTACATTCTTTCCACCACCTCTTCCACAATGGACCCTGAGCCTTGGAAGGTGTGATAGAGATATTGCAGTGCTGAGTACTTTTCTGTCATTTCTTCTCAGCACCAAGGTGCCTTCTGAGTCATCCCAAGGTCACCGCCATCTGAGAAGAGAAGTTTCTCTAGCCAAAAGTGAGAGTAGCATTAATATATGAGTGGAAACATTAAGAGATGTGCTTTTTGGTGACCATATTATATACATTTAGCTAGACAGCAGCAGACATTATACACCTAGGGCTCATGACTACCCCTGTTGTAGGTTTTCAGTATCAGGCATGTATTCCCTCTCATGGAGTGGGCTTCCAGTCCAATTAGAGAGTGGTTGGTTTTCCCCATAACAGATATGACACTATTGCACCCATTGGCTACTATTGCACCCGTTGGCTCATTTGGCCTGGCTGGCCAAATTTAAAGCTTGCGGTGTCCACTGTGGAGTATCTTCACTGGTGACTTCTCTCCCGTTGATCTGCATGCAGTGTAGCTTTTTCCAGCTTTCTGTCAGCTCGTCTATATGGAGGAGGTTTTCAGCTCAGCTCCAGCAGTATTCCTCAGTGACCTTGTAGCCCAAGTATGTGGAGACTTCAGCAATATGGTCTTACCATCTATTCCTGGTGGGAAACCAAGAGCCTCGGCAATGACCTGTAATGTTTTGGGGGTATCAGGGATCTCCCTGGCCAACAAGTCACTGGAAGGTATTCCATCCCTGGCACTGAAAATTTTCTAGTAAGCATCTATGGCTTCTGAATGTTCTATTGTTCAAAAAAGTAGGTTTCCATATGACTTATTCATACCCTCTTAGATTTTGATTAGCCTTCCCTCCACCTTTCCTTTACTCAGTCAATTCCCTGACCTCACTTAGGCCTTTCTGCCCCCATTAATCTGTTCTTCTACTTACATATATAATATTATCTTATTAAGTTCCCCTCCCTCCCTTTCTATTCCCTTTATATCCTCTTTCTAGCTTACTGGCCTCTGCTATTGAGTTTTATTCCTATTCACAAAGAAGTCCAATCATTTTTAGCTAGGATCCACATATGAGAGAGAACATGTGATGTTTGGCTTTCTGGGCCTCGGTTACCTCATTAAGTAGAATCCTTTCCAGATCCATCCATTTTCCTGCAAATTTAGTAATTTCAGTTTCCTTTACCACCGAGTAGAACTCCATTGTATAAATGTACCACATCTTCATTATCCACTCATCAGTTGAGGGACATCTAGGCTGTTTCCATTTCCTGGATATTGTGAATAGAGCGGCAATAAATATGGTTGAGCAAGTATCTCTGAGGTAGTGAGACAATTCCTTAGGATCTATGCCTAGGAGTGCTATAGCTGGGTCATATGGTAGATCTATTTTTAGCTGTCTAAGGAACCTCCACACTGATTTCCACAATGGCTGGACCAGATTGCATTCCGACCAACAGTGTAGAAGGGTTCCTCTTTCTGCATCCTTGCCAGCATTTATGGTCATTTGTTTCCATGACGGTAGCCAATCTGACAGGAGTGAGATGGAATCTCAACATAGTTTTTAATCTGCATTTCCCTGATAAGTGGGGATGCAGAACATTTTTTATATGTTTATATGCCATCTGTATTTCTTCTGTTGAGAACTCTATTTAGTTCCTTAGCCCATTTTTGTTTTTCGAGGTAGGGTCTCACTCTAGCCCAGGCTGACCTGGAATTCACTAAGGAGTCTCAGGGTGGCCTCGAACTCACGGCAATCCTTCTACCTCTGCCTCCTGAGTGCTGGGATTAAAGGCGTACACCACCATGCCTGGCTCTAACTTCCATATTTTAAAATTTACTTATTTACTTTCAAGGAGAGAGAGAGGACAGGGAGGGAGAGAGAATGGGTATGCCTGGGCCTCTTGCCAGTAGACACATGTGCTACTTTGTGAGTTTAGATTTCTCTGGGTACCCGAACCTGGGGTATAGCTCAGTGGTACAGCACTGTAGCTTGTCCAGATCTTGAGTTTGATCCTCAGCAATGGGAAAAAAGTTGAGGGTCTATCCTCTCATAACAAAGCAAAATAATGCAGGACCATTTATTTGACTTAGATGCATAGCCGGTGGTTTCTCCTCACTACTAACAGTACACGTAGCTTGGGCTTTGCTGCAGCCCGGCTTTGTTTCTGCCTTTGGTTTGTTCAGAAAGTATTTGTCTAGCTGGGCATGATCATGCGCACCCTTGACCCCAGCACTCAGAGGTGGAGGTAGGAGAATCACTGTGAGTTCAAGGCCAGCCTAGGACTACAGAGTGAGTTATAGCTCAGCCTGGGCTAGAGTGAGACCCTACCTCAGGGGAAAATAAACGTATTTGTGTGCTCACATGGGCCTGGCCTGGCCAGTGCCATAAATCGCAGTGAGCATTGACAGAGGTGAGGGTTATCTTCATGAATTCAGATTAGTCCTTCTAACCAGCCTTTCCTCCTTCCCTCCCTCCCTCCCTTTCTCCTTCTTTCTTTCTCTCCCTCCCTTTTTCCTGGTAGGGTTTCACTGTAGCCCAGGGTGACCTGGAACTCACTCTGTATGTTGGTTTTGAACTCACGGTGATCCTCCTACTTCAGCCTCCTGAGGGGTGTGATTAAAGGAGTATGCCACCATATCCGTGTTGCTATATTTTGATATTTGTATACTTACATGTATTTATATACATATCCAGCACCTTTGAACTGTTGAGAAATACCAAAGCTTAAATTTTTTTTCCCAAAGAATGAGCTTCCTTCCCTCCCTCTCTCTCCCCAAGACTGGCCTTGCACTTACGGTCCTCCTGCTTCAGCCATCTAATGCTGAGATTACAGGTTGTTCTACTACAGCTGACTTATTTTTAATTATCATAACTTAATGATTTGTAATTTTTAGTCTAGTTATTGTTTAATATTATGTCTATAAAATCTGTCCATGCTCCAGTTTATATATATTTTTTTAAGTGGATATTCTTCCAGTAGATTTTAATCTCAACTTTTTCCCACAATGAGACATGCTCATTCAAATAACTTCCTCCAAGCTGTTAAACATTTAATAGGGGGAGATAGAAACACAAAGACCAATTTGGCAGACCAATTTGGCTTATTTAAAAAAAAAAATTAAAGTTGGGGGCTAGAGAGATCTCAGAGGTTAAAGGCCAGGGTTAAATTCACCAGTACCCATGTGCAGCCAGATATACAGGGTGGCTCATGCATTTGGAGTTTGTTTGTGGTGGCAGGAGGCCCTGGCATGCCCATTTTCCTTCTCTCATCCTCTCTCTCCTTGCAAATAAATAAATAATAAAATAATTAAAGTTGGGCTGGATATGTAGCTTAGTGGTAGACTAATTATGTGGCACACAGAAGGCCCTTGGTTTGACATTAAATAGCACTGTACACATAAAAATAAATAAAAATTTTAGGATTTGTTGATTAAATCTAGTAGCTTAATATAAAAGAAACAATTGAGGGACTGGAGAGATGGCTGAGTGGTTAAGGTACTTGTGTGCAATGCCTAAGGACCGAGGTTTGATTCCCCAGTATCCATGTAAAGCCAGGAGCACAAAGTGGCACATGCATCTGGAGATTATTTACAGTGGCTGGAGTCCCTGGCATGCCCATTCTCTTTCTCTCTTCAAATAAACAAACAAATAAAATATTAAAAAAAGGAAGTTGGGGCTGGAGAGATGGCTTAGTGGTTAAGCGCTTGCCTGTGAAGCCTAGGGACCCTGGTTCGAGGCTTGATTCCCCAGGTCCCACGTTAGCCAGATGCACAAGGGGGCGCATGCGTCTGGAGTTCGTTTGCAGTGGCTGGAGGCCCTGGCGTGCCCATTCTCTCCTCCCTCCCCCCCGCCTTTCTCCCTGTCTGTCGCTCTCAAATAAATAAATAAAAATGAACAAAAAAAAAATTAAAAAAAAAGAAAGTTGGAAAATTGTTTCATTGTGGAAATGTATCCCCCTGTGGGTTTCTTTTTCTTTCTTTTTTTCTCCTTGAGATAGTGTCTAACTGTAGCACATGCTGACCTACTCACTGTTTCGTCACAAGTTGGACCTCAAACTCACAGTGCTCCTTCTACAACTTCTGCCTCCCAAGTGCTGGGATTAAAGGTGTAAACCACCATGCCTAGCCTTAGGTGTTTTGTGTTTTTTTTAAAACTTTTTAAAATATTTGTTTATCAGAGAAAGAGAGAGAGAGAGAGAGAGACAGAGAGAGTGTGTGTGTGTGTATGGGTGCGCCAGGGCTTCCAGCCACTGTAAACGAACTCCAGATGCTTGTGCCCCCTTGTGCATCTGGCTAATGTGGGTCCTGGGGAATTGAACCTGGGTCTTTTGGCTTTACAGGCAAATGCCTTAACCGCTAAGCCATCCTTCCATCCCAGCCTTAGGTTTTTTAACAGTGGAAGGGAAGTGGAGATTTTCTTTAATGTAAACAATACAGTAGATGTTTCCTGGATGGTATTTAGTTCAGATCAGTTAGTTGCCTTTTTAAATACTATTGTTAAAATTCCTGTGTGGTATTCAGAAATGATAGTGATTGATTTATTAGAGCATGATTTCACTGTGTTTGCTTTCTTTCGAAACATAGTGATCTGAAATATATTGAATCATTGTACTGGTAATTTGGTCATCAGACCGTTAGCTATACTTTGTAAGTGGAAGCACCGTTTCTCATAGTACTGCCAGATGTTCTAACAAGTGGAACATCCAGCATGTATTAGTTAGGCTCATGAAAAAGCAGAACCCATGTTCTCCCTCAAAGATACTTGGCCAGCTACATCTAGACAGTGGGGAAAGATGAATTCAAGGGAGTTCCCTTGGCTGAGTGTTCAGTAAAAGTAGAAAATGCAAACGTTACTCAGGAGCAGAGGTAGAAGGAACACCGAGAATTTGAGACCACCTTGGGACTACATAGTGGATTCTAGGTCAGCCTGGGCTAGAGTGAGACCCTCCCTCAAAAAAAAGGTGTGCAGACTTATATTTTAGAGGTGTAAGTTATAATGGTATAAATTAAGCATAAGACAAGACTGAATTACAGTGAGCTAAAAATAAAAAGTGTTCTGTGATCACATAGGATAAAATGACTTTATTTTGCCTAATCAAATCCCAGCTTGGGGATGTGAGGACGACCTGGCTGTGACATCTGTCATCCTGTTCACCACCAGGGTTGATTCGGCTGATCTGGCTGGCTAGGCAGGTGTCCCCTTCCTCTCTCACCATTTCATGTGCGTCCCTCCCGAAGCTGCGGTTGAAGAGGGCAACCTTCCCAGAATAGCGAGGACCAGTCTTCGGTCAAGGATGTATGAGTAACTGCACTTCCCTGCTAGAACCTACAAACAAGCTCTCAAATACTAGCCTTGTTCTTTTCAGATTTATGATTAATTTCCTGAGAAACTTTAGTTACTTTTTTTCGAAAGTTTCTCATATTACCAGTTTTGAGAATAACATTTTCTCCATGTAGAATAAATGTCATTTAACCAGTGTATTTCAAAGCAATTTCACATACTTTTGCTTTCATTTACTCATTCAGCAAAACTTGCTGGGTATCTAAACTTTGTGCTAAGTCCAATGTTCGTTGGTTTTACATATATTCATGGAGACAAAGGAGATGTATCCTAAAAAGAAAGATCCTGTCACATAGTGATGGAAGTCTTTCATAGCAGGCTCAGATAACAGCAGAGGTTTCACTTGATATTTGGTCCCAGAAGGTGAATAGTGCAGGAGTTCTTAGAATCTCTGATGATAACATGCCGGAACATACCGTTCTGCACATTTGCTGGCTGACATCCTCTGTGACTCAATTCTCTGCTTTCTACAAGGTGCACATTGTTAGGAGACTTCTCCAGCTTTGCAGGTTGGACACTAGGTAAGGTTTTTCTGTGTGTGCTGCTCCACATTTTTCTCATAATTGTAATTTAAAAATTATTTGTTTAAGGGACTGAAGAGAGAACTCAGAGGTTAAAGGAGCTGATTTGCAAAGCCTGATGGCTTGGGTTTGATTCTTAGTACACTCACATAGAGCCAGATGCACAAAGTAGTGTGTGCATCTGCAGGAGGCCCGACACACCATACTAAATCTCTTTCTGTCTCCCTTCCAAATAAATAAATACAAATATTTAAAAAATTTTTGTTTACTATGTGTCTCCTCTTTATACTCTGTTAGGCTATACCTCTTTGCCTAAAAAATGCCAGGCACCAAAATGTTTGCAAATGAATTTAGACTTTTAGATTGTTTTTCACTGCTATCTGCTGTGTGTTTTCCATCATGTTTCCTCATCCACGTGTTCCAGGGCAGAATTCCATCATCATGATTGCATGGGGACATCCTGATGACCAACCAGTGCCAGTCATGGTCCTTCCCTTAGCAGGGCAGAGCTCCAGTACTCCTTAACGTGGTTACCCACTTATTTTTGGTGCCTTTGTATTTTATTTTATTGGTTTTTTGAGGTAGTGTCTCACTCCAGCTCAGGCTGACCTGGAATTCACTATGTAGTCTCAGGGTGGTCTTGAACTCATGGCGATCGTCCTACCTCTGCCTCCTGAGTACTGGGATTAAAGGTGTGCGCCACCGTGCCCAGCTGGTTTTGTATTTTATAGTCCCATGTCAAGAGTTTATAATCAGGTCACAGCATGTCATTGATACTGTGTATTTGGAACATCCCATATAATATGTTTCAGTATTTATTTTTAATTTAATTTATTTGTGAGAGACAGAAGTGCGTGCATGTGTACACACATACACACACAGACAGTGAGTATGGGTGTGCCAAGGCCTCCTGCCACTGTAAACAAACTCCAGACACATATGTCTTTTTGTGAACCTGGCTTTATGTGGGCACTGGGGAATTGAACCTGGGCCATCAGGTTTTGCAAGCAAGTGCCTTTAACCACTGAGCCATCTCTCTACCCTTGTTTCAGTATTTAAAACAGAGTCTCCTGTGTTGATGCCTAAGGTATACCCAGTACTGCCTCATCATTGAATCCCTTTTTAAAATGCTCTTTCTGATATGGATGTACACATTCCCAGCTGGGTTGTCAGTTTGGAGTTGCTACTAGGGTTGGGTAGGAGATCTGGGACTCTTCATAGACTTAGCTCAACGACACTGGTCAAGAAATCAGGAAAAATCAGGTAACAAAAGAGAAATAGGGACAGAATTGCAGCAAATAAGCCAATAGATTTATTTTTATTTTAAACTGAGATCTAAATATGGACTCATAAGTGAGTGTAGCTTAGCTTTGTCCCTCACTGTACCTCACATGAAAGAAGAGGAGGAAGAGGAATAAGCATCTGTTTACTTGCCAAGACCCCAGGCACTAGAAGAATGTCCCAAGCCAACGACAAACGTAGTTTTGTGGAATTGTGAAGGTTTCAGCAGGGGTACTGCAAGGAAAGGTTTTCCGTTTACTTCTCAATCAGAAAACATGTTAGAATGCCCTGGAGAAGTCTAGGTTATTAAGTTTTACTCTGTAAACTCTATTTTGGTTTGAGTCTCTTCATTTTTCATATTTTAACTTTGTATATTGAGTGCCATTGATTTTTTAAAAAAGTTTTTATTTATTAGAGACAGATGAGGGGAGAGAGAGATGGAGGGGGGGAGAATGAATATAGACACACTAGGGTCTGTAGCCTCTGCAAATGAACTCCAGACTCATGCGCCACCATGTGCATCTGGCTTACATAGGACCTGGAGAATTGAACCTGGGTCTTTAGGCTTCACAGGCAAGCTCCTTAACCTCTAAACCATCTTTACAGCCCACCATTGATTTTTTTAATAAGTATTCCGAATTTCTTATATGTTAAGTATTACATTAAAGTGTACTTACACTTTAAAAAATACAGGCTTTGGGTTGGGGAGATGGCTCAGTGGTTAAAATAACTTGTTTGCAAAGCCTGACAGTCTGGGTTCAGTTCACCAATACCCACATAAAGCCATATGCACAGAGTTGCACATGCATTTGGAATTCATTTGCAGTGGCAAGAGGCCCTGGCATGCCCATTCTTCCCTCCCTCCCTGTGCTTGCAAATAAATAAAAAATATTTTTTTAAAAAATATAGGCTATTACAGTCAAGGAGATGCAATTTATTATAGACCTCACTTGATTTCAGATATTCCTCTCAGACCAAGCATGTGTAGAATTTGAAGTCTGAGAGAAAAAGAAAGTAGATTGTTTATTAAGTAGAAAGGGAAATAAATTTCATAAAACCATAATGTCATTATAGAGTCTATCAAAGGAGTGTTTGGGGCACTTCATAAGGAAATACTATGCCATTTTCTTTTTAAAAATATTTATTTTTTATTTATTTGGGAGATAGAGCACGGGCGAGTGAGAGAGTGTTTGAATGGGTGCGCCAGGGCCTCTGGCCACCACAAAAGAACTCCAGATGCATGCGCCTCCTTGTGCATCTGGCTTGTGTGGGCCCTAAGGAATCTAACCTGGGTCATTTGGCTTTGCAGGCAAGCACCTTAGCTGCTAAGCCATCTCTCCAGCCCCCATTTTTTTTTTTTTTTTTTTTTTTTTTGGTTTTTCGAGGTAGGGTCTCACTCTAGCCCAGGCTGACCTGGAATTCACTATGTAGTCTCAGGGTGGCCTCGAACTCACGGCGATCCTCCTACCTCTGCCTCCAGAGTGCTGGGATTAAAGGCGTGCGCCACCACGCCCGGCTTTCCAGCCCCCATTTTCCATCATATCCTGTTTCTCTCTGATGTGTCTGACTGCCATGAGTGGTTAGCTTTTTTCAACTTGAGTATAACAATAACAGCTCTTATTTATTAAGAACTTAAATAAATAGCCCCTTGTTTTAGACTGAGAAGAAAAATATACTTATTCAGTGAAAAAAAATTTACTCAGTGTGGTGGCACACATCTTTACTCCTAGCACTTGAGAGGCTGTGGTAGGAGGATCACTGTGAGTTTGAGGCTAACCTGGGCTAGAGATTGAGTTCCAGGTCAGCCTGGGCTAGATTGAGACCCTACTTAAAAAAAATTATATACATGCCTTTAGTCCCAACACTCGGGAGGCAAAAATAGGAGGATCTCTGTGAGGTCGAGGCTAGTTTGGAACTACTTATTGGATTCTAGGTCAGCCTGGGTTTGAGTGAGACCCTACCTCAAAAAAACAAAGGCAAAACAAAAAGATGGATTTACTTTATGCCAGGCATTCTACATAGATTATCTCATTACATTCACTCTTAACATTCTTACAAATAATGGTAGTTGTAAGCACTGTAATTTGCCAATCCTTAATCTAAGTATTGTGTTTTGCTCTTAATCTCCTTATATTTATTTATTCCTTACAGAAACTACATGTGTTTGTGAATAGATAGCTTTGTTCTTCCTTGGGACTTATCAGAGTTAGGTAACTTCATTTATATCATACTGCTAGTAAGTCAGGCTGTCTCATCATTTTTGCACTATGTGCTACTGCAAGATGATTTCTGCTGTGTGGACTCCTTGGAACGAAAGACTGATTGGTACCTAAGCAGTGCCTCTAAAGTGAAATAAAGCAGACATGTACGCACCACATACACACACACCACACACGGGCCTGTTACTGTGTTTATTAACCCCCTGTCAGAGTGTGAGTGCCACCTGCTGGAAGATGATAATACATATACTAAGCTTGTGCAGACAGCTGAAAGTCCTGTCTTAAATGTGAGAGTCAAGTTTTAAAATATAATCTGAATTTACTAATGTTAGGTAACAATAATTTAAAAGGTAGAAAAAGATCTCATATTATAGGAATTGAAGAAATTGACTATATGATAAACTAAGAAAACTTACCAGTGGTCCGACAACCCACAGACAGACAATACATTCAGCTAACAAATGGAGCCAGAGCATCAGTGTAAACCATGCATCATGCAACTTCCCTGTTTGAGGTCCCCAGACATGCAGGCAGCTCAGTCAACTCTGTCAACTTAAACTTCAGCTGAAAGTAATATCTGAACAGAACACATAGAGATAGCTCCCAAGCACTGGTTTTCTGCTGAAAGTTAAGAATCCATTGGTGAAGCAGGGCATGGTGGCACAAGCCTGTATGTAATCCAGCACTAGGGAGACAGGCATATTTTGAGGGCAGTTTGATCTACATAGTGAGTGTCAGGCCAGCTAGGGCAACATAATTAGACCATGTCTCAAAAAAAAAAAAATTAAAATCAAAAGAAATAAAAAAGAAAATCACCAGGTGACACTTATTTAGGTAAATATTAGAGTTTATAGGAAGTAGTGATTACCACAAAATGCTAATTCTTTTTTTGCCTTTAATACATTTTTGTATTTTATTGTTTCACTTGCCAAAATAATTGAGCAATTGTTTCAAAAGATCAAATTTAAAATTGTGCTAAACGACAGTATAGGGGCTGGGAGCTGGCACATGCTGTGCAAGCCTAAGTGCCTGAGTTCAGATCCTGGGAACCTGTGTAAAAGCTGGATGCTGGGGCGCTAGCATCTGTGATCCCAGCAAGCCTACAGCCAGAAGGGAGGTAGAGACAGGAGAATCTTGAGGACCAACCCTGGTGACAACAGCAGTGAGCCACAGTACACAGTGAGAAACGCAGCTTCAAGCTAGTTGGAAAGCGAGGACCCACACGGGAAGTTGTCCTCTGACTGACCACACGTCTGTGTGCTTGTACTCACATTCATGAATGCACACAGCAAAATTTACATAAACTGATTTTGTTACCTATGGACACAAAATGCTGATTCTTTGTTTTTGTTTATGTTTTTTCGGGGTAGGGCCTCACTCTAGTCCAGGTGACCTGGAATTCACTATATAGTCCCAGGGTGGCCTCGAATTCATGGTGATTCTCCTACGTCTGCCTCTCCTCTCCAGTGCTGGGATTAAAGGCGTGTGCCACCACACCCAGCTCAAAATGCTAATTCTTAATTCTACAAATACTGGGGCATTTTGGAATTATGCAAATCTCCCAGTTTACTATGAAATATATCGTTTCATTTATATTCAGTTCTTTGGGAGGGTGAGAGGTTCTTACATATAAAAAGTGATACACTCAGTGCTTTCTAAAATAAGCCACTGACACTGTTTTTACCCAAGGAAAAGACTGATGGTCTTATGAATCATACTGTTATTTTTAAGATCAGATTTATTTTGAGATGAGTGAGTTATTGAAGTACGAGAGGATTTTAGAGGCCTCCTGAAAAAGGAATTTGGAACCCAAGGGGGTAACATAGACTTAGACAACAGAAAATGAGGAATGAGAAGGGAAGAAAGATGTGAGGATAAAAGTACACATGGATTCTGGAATTTTTAGTTTAGCATAAGAATCCTAAATAGTGTTTAAGAGAAAATATTGGGGCTATAAATAGGTTTTTATGTGTTTAGGACAGTGGAAAGTGGATACTTTTTCTAGTCACGTGTCTGGAATGTGGATCGGATCAGATCCTGGCTTGTCCATTTAATCTGGCTCCAATGGGGTTGTTTCTATACTGGAGTATCTGGCACAGAAGTGAGTTCATTGTGGATCAAAGGAAAATTGTAGTCTATTTAACTGATGTTTAAATAAAAAGAAAGCATATTTGTTGTTTCATGGTGACATGTTGAATAAATATTTGTGGAACAAGAGAGTAAAGTTCACTGTGTAGATGTGATTTTGCCAAGAGTTAGGGAGTTACTACTATCCCTTTCATTGTGTTCCTTCTTGGGTAACTGTGCACACAGGAAGCTGAGATAGTATTCTACTTTGGCAGGTGGATTTTTGGAGAGAGTCCTTTATTTTAGGTGTGTGCATATTTTTTAAAAAAAGTTATTAGTAGTGTTCATTATTAAAATTATAAGTAGAAAATTTTAAAAAATTCTATTTCACATCCAGCAATAAGAACTATTAATGATTTGGTGTATTTTCCATTTTTCAAACAAATAATTTTGTATTGTGTAACCTTTCTGTATTATATAACAATAGCTTGTTCACGTAATTGAAAACTTGTGGAGGGTGTGGTGACGTATGCCTTTAATCCTAGCACTAGAGAGGTAGAGGTAGGAAATTGCCATGAGTACAAGGCCAATTTGAGAATACATAGTAAATTCCAGGTCAGCCTGGGCTAGAGCGAGCCCCTACCTCAAAAAACAAAACAAAACAAAACAAAACAAAAAAAAACTTTCAGTCTGTATATTTGAGACTATACTATGTGGGCATAGTATATATATATATATATGTATTTATATATGTGTGTGTGTACATATATATATATGTATATATATATGTATGTGTATGTGTATTTATTTTTAAGCTGGGTGTGGTGGTACATGTCTTTAATCCCAGCACTCAGGAGGCAGAGGTAGGAGGATCATTGTGAGTTTGAGGCCAGCTCGAGACTACATAGTGAATTCCAAGTCAGCCTGGGCTAGAGTGAAACCCTACCTCAAAAAATATTTTTTTTTTGATAGTTAACAGTTTTAATTATAAGACTCATTTATTTGCATGGGATTTAAATCATGAGCTTATAGTGAGTAGACGAAATATCATTAATCGTATTTTGATGTTAAGTATATTACAGGTTTATAGTCATCATTGTCTAATATTAAAATTGATTCTTTAAAGACCAACAGATAAGGGTGCCACGCTTCTCTGTCATCCTGAGATAACCATCATTAGCAGTTCAGCATATATGCAGCAGACATATCCCCTTGCATTAATGTTGGTGTTTTAAGTATAAATAAGAAGACATACCATACATGAGGAAGGTCACATTTTCTGTAGATATGAATTTGGAATTTGAGTAGTCTGTCTGCAGACCTGAGCTGTGTGTTGTGTACCCCTCTCTTTTATAAAGCAACAGTTCTGTCCCTATGTTGGGGAAAATGAGAAGGACTTCAGTCCTAATCAGAAATGTTGCTACAGCTCCTCTGCTGTGCTGGTGGAATAAATTTATTTATTAGAGACAGAGAAAGTGAGAGAGTGTATGTGTATGGGCATGTCAGGGCCTCTTGCCAGTGCAGGTGAACCCTAGACACATGTCACTCTTTGTTTCTGGTTTTACATGGGTACTGGGAAATTGAACCCAGGCCGGCAAACTTTGCAAGCAAGCACATTTCACCACTGAGTCATCTCCCCAGCCCCTATTGTCAGTTTTCTTATTGAACATTTAGTTTGTTCATTTCTTTAGTTCAGTAAATAATGGTAGAAAAGTTTATTTTTTTGTTTTAGTAAGTCAGGGTAGTGAATACATTCTTTGTGTGATCTTTAGTGCTAGCCTTTATTAGTAAGCTAGCATTATAAGTAACCACTGAGGGGCTGGAGAAATGGCTCAGCGGTTAAAAGCATTTGCTTGCAAAGCATGACAGCCTGGGTTTGATTCTCCAGTACCCATGTAAAGCCAGATACACAAAGTGGCATGTGTGTCTGGATTTTGTTTGCAGTGGCAAGAGGCCTTGGCATGCCCATCCCTCCCCTACTCCTCTTGCAAATATAATAAAGAAAAGGTATTTTTGAGAAGTAATCACCAAGTCAGGTGTGGTAGCACATACTTGTAACTCCAGTATTCCTCAGATTGAGGCAGGATTGCAAGATTGAGGCCAGCCAGGAGTACATAGTGAAATCCTGTCTCCAAGAACAACACATCACCTCCCACACATACACAAAACCCCTCGCTGACTTGGGGAACCCCTGCTTTTGTTGGTCAGGTCTTCTTGTCCTGTGCCTAGGACTTTGTAGCACTGATGCCTCCACAGCCCTTTTTGAAAACTTCCCATAGTATTTCTTTGTGTTGTGGGTTATGTGCCAGGTCAAATCTTTCATCTTGAGATACTGAGAGTTGTTTCCAGCTCATTGCCTTAAGGCTGCACTTTTGTATTTCCAGTAGAGTAGGTGTTAATTGAAATACACAAAAACATTCTAAATACCTTTCCATAGGGGATAATTGTGAAAAGGTAAGAACATTTTATAAGGCTATTTGCTGGTTTATTACTTATTTATTTATTTATTTATTTATTTATTGTTTTTTCGAGGTAGGGTCTCATTCTAGCTTAGGCTGACCTGGAATTCACTATGTAGTCTCAGGGTAGCCTCAAACTCATAGCAATCCTCCTACCTCTGCCTCCCGAGCGCTGGGATTAAAGGCGTGCGTTACCACGCCCGTCTGCTGGTTTATTTTGTAAGAACCATGTAGTTTCAGTCAATTTAGTTCATATGACATATGTTTACTGAGTGCTTATTAAATACAAGGTGCCATTTGAAGCACAGGTAATATAAAATAAGCAAAAACCTTTGCCCTTAAGGAGCTTATATGTTGATAAATAGATAGGCAATACACAACTTATAACCATGTCCATAACGTGACTATTTCTGTACAGTGAATATTAAAGAATCATTTTTCAAAGGTAATTTACATAAGCTTGCTTTTCTTTTTCAAAAATATCTATTTGTATCTGTGTGTGAGAAAGAGGGAGGGAGAGGGAAAGGAAAAATGGGCACACCAGGGCCTCCAATTGCTGCATACAAACTCCGGACTTATGTACCACTTTGTACATCTGGCTTTATGTGGGAATCGAACCCAGGCCAGCATATTTTGTGAGTAAGTGTGTTTAACCACTGAGTTATCCCTCCAGCCTAAACTTGCTTTTCTTTGCTTCAGTTTGTCTTCACATTGATATCTAGTAACTTTTGGGACTCGTAGCATAGAAAAAGCCTAACAGATTTGCAGAAATGGAAAATGTGTACTTGTTTTATTAAAAAATATAAATTTGGGGATTAGAGAAAAATCCTAGCAAGTGCATACTTAGAAACTTTATGCCTTTCTTTCATGTATGTCATATTAAAAGTTCCTCAAAAAATTAAATAGAATGTCAAGCATGGTGGTGCACTGGGACTTTGGACTCCTGGCACTCAGGAGACAGAGACAGGAGGATTGCTGTGAGTTTGAGGCCAGCCTGGGATTATAGAGTAAGTTCCAGATCAGCCTGGGCTAGAGTGAGACCGTACCTAAAAAAAAAAAAAAAAAAAAAAAAAAAAAAAGAAAAGATCATGGAATCTAGCAGCCCACATTTGGGGACATATATACAAAAGAACTGGAAGTGAGAATTCAAGCAGATATGTGTGCATCAGTGTTGAAGGCAGCAAGCAGCATTCATAGTAGCCTAGGGTGGGAGGAGCCTAACTGTCCATCCCAGAACACAGAAAGGAAACTATGGTGTGTGTGTGTATACAATGGAGACATGACACATACATATGATGCAGATATTATCTATACATATGATGGAGTAGTTTTTTTTTTTTTTGCTTTAAACAAATGAAAATTTTATATGTGAACCTTGACATTGTGTTAAATGAAAGAAGGTAGGCAGAAAAGCAAATGCTGTGATTCTTTTTATACCTAGAATAGCCAGATTCATAGAGATGTAAAGTAGAATGGTGGCTACTGAGGGCACTGAAAACAGTGAGATGTTGTTTAATAGTACACACTGGCCTTGAGTTCACTGTATAGCGTGGGCAAGCCTGGAACATGCAGTCCTCCTGCCTCAGCTGCCCAAGTAGCTGGAATTACAGGCCTATTCTAGCAGGTCTAATGAGACCTTACCTTAAAACAAAACAAACAAACAAACAAAAGAGGGCTGGAGAAATGGTTCAGTGGTTAAGGTGCTAACCTGCAAAGCCTAATGGCCTGAGTTCAATTTCCCAGTACTCACGTAAAGCCAGATGCACAAAGCACATGCATCTGGATTTTTGTTTGCAGTGGCTAGAGGCCCTGGATACTTGGGAGGCAGAGGTAGGAGGATCACTGTGAGTTCAAGGTCGCCCTGAGACTATGTAGTGAATTCCAGGTCAGTCTCAGCTTGAGGAAGACTATACCTCGGAAATAAAAAAAAAGAAAAAGAAAAAAGAAATTATACACACACACACACACACACACACACACACACACACACACACACATATAATCAAAGCCAGGCATGATGGCCCATGCCTATGGAGTCTCAGGGTGGCCTCGAACTCACGGCGATCCTCCTACCTCTGCCTCCCGAGTGCTGGGATTAAAGGCGTGCGCCACCACGCCCTGCTCGGCCCATGCCTTTAATCCCAGCACTCAGGAATACCTGCTGACCCAACCCAGTTTCAATTCTCTGACACCTGCATAAAGCCATATACACAAAGTGATGCGTACATCTGGAGTTCATCTGCAGTGACTGGAGGCCCTGGCTTGCCCATTCTCTCACTCGCTCTCTCCCTTGCAAATAAATAGATAAATATTAAAAACAAACAACTGTGGCTGGAGGGATGGCTTAGCAATTAAGGCATTTGCCTACAAAGCCAAAGGACCCAGGTTTCATTCCCAGGACCACATTAGCCAGATGCACAAGGGGGCACATGTGCCTGGAGTTCATTTTCAGTGGCTGGAGGCCCATTCTCTCTCTCTCTCCCCTCTTTCTCTGTCAAATAAATAAATAAATAAATAAAATAAAAACAACTGAAATCGAGAATGCTTTTCTCTGCCTATTAAATCTGAACACTGGTTAAGGGTGGCTGGAGGCAGCTGTGTTTATAAAGCTTTTTACCTTCATCAGCTAATGACATTGTTACTAAATATTTAGTCATATGTTGCATGCTGAATGCTATATTTTTATTTGCTGATCTGGTCTTATCTTTACTCCTTATTGTCAAAGTAGAGCTTGAAGCTTGTGTATTAGAAGGGGTGTTCATTCTATTTACACGATCTTGTCTATGAGAGTCAACTTTTTATCAGTGTGGCAAGTCCCTGAGATAATCAAATTGCTAATAGAAAAGATTTATTGTGGTTTATGGTTTCAGAGCTTTAAGGCCATGTTGCTTGGCTCTGTTGCTTTGGGCCTATGGTGGCACAGAATATCCTGGCCAAGGCCTGTGGCTGGGGAGGACTAATTGCCTCATGGCTGCTAGGAAGCCAAGAGAGCCAGAGAGAGGAGAATCCAAAGTCCCAGTATCCCCTTCAAGGGCACACCCCCAACAGCACCACTTCCTTCCACTAGGCTGTGTATCTTACTAAAGGTTCTGCCACCTCCCAATGTCAACATAGCAGGGGACTATGGGGACATTCAAGATTCAAACTGTAGCTGGGCGTGGTGGTGCACACCTTTAATCCCAGCACTCGGGAGGCAGAGGTAGGAGGATTGCCATGACTTCAAGGCCACCTTGAGACTACATAGTGAATTCCAGGTCAGCTTGGGCTAGAGCAAGACCCTACCTCAGGAAAAAACAAAGATCCAAATTGAAGCAACATAACCACTCTGATTTTTATCAGTGTGGGTGAGAGTGAGTGATTCTTTAATACTACTTGTCTGAGAAGCCCCATGTGCTTATAGGCATGAATAAGTGAGAGATGGTTAACTCTCCCTTTCTTTTGTGGAGTCATTGTTTGCGAAGCCCTGTGTGCTGTGGGCATGGGTAAGGGTAAGTGTGAAATGGCTCACTTTTCCTTTTGTGGAACCCTTACTGAGCAGTGCTGTGCTGGGTGGAGATAAATAGTATACTTCATCATTATTGCTTTCCAGGAAGCTAGTCCTTCAGTAAAAATACACACGTGCTGAAAAATAAGTAATTCATTATTGATGCATACGTTACTTTAGTTTACCACCTTGCCTTTTACCATTTAAAATAACCACTTTTCAAAAATGTGTGTGTGCGCGCGCACGCCGCACGCACACACGCACACACACACACACACACAGAAAAAGTATCCGAAAGATATGTACTAAAATGCTGACAAAAGCTTATCTCTGAGTAATGTTGTGATGAAAACTATCTTTTCATGTTGCTTACATGGCTTTTCTGAATTTTCACAAAGTTTATTTATTTATTTTTGTTTTTTAAATTTTTTATAATTAACAACTTCCACGATTATAACTATCCCATGGTAACTCCCTCCCTTCCCCCACTTTCCCTTTAAAACTCCCTTCCCCATCATATCCCCTCCCCCTCTCAATCAGTCTCTGTTTTATTTTGATGTCATTATCTTTTCTGCCTATTATGAGGGTCTTGTGTAGGCATAAGTATCAGGCACTGTGAGGTCATGGATATCCAGGCCATTTTCTGTCTGGAGGAGCACGTTGTAAGGAGTCCTTTCCTTCCTTTGGCTCTAACATTCTTTCCACCACCTCTTCTGCAATGGACTCTGAGCCTTGAAAGGTGTGATAGAGATATTTCAGTGCTGAGCACTCCTCTGTCACTTCTTCTCAGCACCATGCTGCCTCTGAGTCATCCCAAGGTCACTGCCATCTGAAAAGAGAAAGTTCTCTAACGAAAAAGTGAGAGTAGCATTAATATAAGGGTATGAACATTAAGAGAAATGCTTACTGGGCAGTTTGATGAGCATAGTATATACATGTAGCCAGACAGCAGCAGACGTTATACCCCTAGGGGCTCATGACTACCCCTGTTGTAAGTTGTCAGGGATGTATTCCCTCCCCCATGGAGTGGGCCTCCAGTCAAATTAGAGGGCGGTTGATTTCCCCTATAACAGACGTGTCACTATTGCACCTGTTGGCTCATTGGCCTGGTTGGCCAAATATAAGGCTTGCAGTGTCCACTGTGGAGTATCTTCATTAGTGCTTTCTGTCTCTCCTATTGAGCTGCATGCAGCATGGCTTTTCCCAGCTTTCTGTCAGCTGGTCTACATGGAGGAGGTTTTCAGCTCAGTTCCAGAGTGATTTCTCAGTAACCTTGCAGCCCAAGTATGTGGAGTCTTCAGCAGTAGTCTTACCATCTATTCTGGTGGGAAACCAAGGGCCTCGACAATGGCCTGTAATGTTTTGGGGGCATCAGGGACCTTCCTGGCCAACAACTCACTGGATACAAAGTTTATTTTGAAGCCAGGCATGGTGGTACACACTTGTAAGTCCACCACTGGAGTGGCTGAGACAAGATGGCAGTTTGAGGCTGGCCTGGGCTGCTATAGCAAGACCCTGTTTCAAACAAGTGAGCAATCATTTTGAAATCATCTGAAGTACATGGCTCTTGCTCACAGTAACAGGCACTCTCCTCTTTCTCTCTCTTGCATTCAGCTTTTGCGAGAATTGAAGCACCCTAATGTGATCGCATTGCAGAAGGTGTTCCTTTCTCACAGTGACAGGAAGGTGTGGTTGCTGTTTGACTATGCGGAACATGACCTGTGGGTAAGTCGAAACTCATTCTATACCAAGAATGATTTTATATAAACCTGGAGCATAAGTGTAAGTGATATGTACTGCTTATATACAGAAAAGAAAGCTTGCTGTTATCTACAGTTCAAAATAAATACAGTAAATAAACATAGTAAACATAAATGTTGACTTTAAAGATATTGAGCAATAACCAGTTTTTTGAGATGTACGGCCAGGGCCAACCAAAGCTAAGAAAATATGAAAAAGCCATAAGGAAACTTGCTACTTTGTAAGCCAATTAAAAAGTAAAAGAATGTCGGGTGTGGTGGCACACTCCTTTAATCCCAGCTCTCAGGAGGCAGAGGTAGGAGGATCACAAATTTGAGGCCACCCTCAAATGAGCTGATGTGTGCAGTTCACTTTGAAACATCAGGGATATGAAAGATACCTGGGGCTGGAGAGATGGCATAGTGGTTAAAAGTTCTTACTTGCAAAGCCTGATGACCCAGGTTCAATTCCCTAGTACCCATGTAAAGCCAAATACACAAAATGATGCATGTGTCCAGAGTGTATAGTTACAAGTCCTGGCTCTCTCATTCTTCTCTCTTTCTCAAATAAATAAATTAATTAAAAAATATTTACTGGCAAAAAATTGAAAAAATAAGTTGAAAGTATGTTGATTTTCCTTTATTTTTGTTGAAAGTCATTACTTTAGTATAAACCCAGTTTTTAGTTTGTAAAATCAAGTGACTGTTTTGAGTATTTTATAAAAAGCAAGAAAGCAACACAAACAACAATGAGGTTTGCACACCATCTATCCATTTTCAAGTCAGGGCACATTTGACAACGTCATCAGCATGACCATAGTCACCCCCCACATAGATTCATTTTGGCTGAGTATTTTCTTTTTGTCATTGTTAGCTTTGAAAAGTAATTTCAAGCCATGTGTGGTGGTGCATGCCTTAAATCCCAGCACGTGGGAGACAGAGGTAAGAGGATCACTATGAGTTCGAGGCCACTCTGAGACTACGTAGTGAATTCTAGGTCAGCCTGGGCTAGAGTGAAACCATACCTTGAAAAATACGTCCCCTCCCCCCCAAAAAAGTAATTTCAAATGTAGAACATTTATTAGTCTTGAGTACTTTATTGGCATAGATGTGAACAATGACCATATTATTGGAATGTTTATTTTTTACTTTTTAGCATATCATTAAGTTTCACCGTGCATCAAAAGCAAATAAAAAGCCCATGCAGCTGCCAAGGTCTATGGTGAAATCACTTCTTTACCAGATTCTTGATGGCATTCATTACCTCCACGCAAACTGGGTGCTGCACAGAGACCTGGTAAGTTCTGTTTCATTAAAATTCATTAATACGTCGTCTTTGCCTAGAACGTGTTTTCTTCTTGGTACATTTATAATGAAACATAGAGAAAATTTCGTAAAAACATAAAAGAAGGAATAAAAATTTACCCATAAACCTCCAAATCAAAAGACTATCTTTAGCTGGGTGAAGTAACACCAACTATAATCCTGCCACTCAGGGTGAGGTTTGTGAGTTTGAGACCAGTCTGGGCTACATGGCAAGACTTTGTTTCAGAAACAAAAACAAAACAAGAAACAACTCCCTACCTTTATTGACATTTGGTACTTTTTTCTTTTGAGGTAGTGTCTCTCTAGCCCAGGCTGACCTGGAATTCACTATGTAGTCTCAGGCTGTCCTCGAACTAATGGTGATCCTGCTACCTCTGTCTCCCAAGTGCTGGGATTAAAGGAATGTGCCACCATACCCAGCTAACATTTGGTGTTTCATTCCATTGCATTTATGCATAGCTGTAAAATGTCAATGTCATTTGTCACATAGGATTAGTATTTAATTTTAATGGTGTAGTTAATATGTAAAGCAAGACGTTTCTGTCTCTCTGCTTCTCCTTTCTTTGTTCCTTTTTTTTTTTTTTTTTTTTTTTTTGCGGTAGGGATTTGCTTTAGCATTGCCATGCCAGCTTGTTGGTTTTTTATATCATGCTCACCATCAGTGAAAATATTAATAATTAATTAAAGGACTAAGTTCTCATTTTTTTCCTTTAACACCTAAGCTGTGAAATAATGATATTTTATCTGGTCAAAAGAATGTTTTGGTATGGGAAGATGGCTCAGCAGTTAAAGATGTTTGCTTACAAAGGCTGCCAACCTGGGTTCTATTCCCCAGTACCCCAGTAAAGCATGCACAAAGTGGCACATGTGTGTGGAGTTTTGCAGCAAATAGAGACCCTGGCGTGCCCATTCTCTTTCTCTCAAATAAGCAGTGCTGGGATTACAGGCACATGACCATCACCCAGCTTTTTTTTTTTTTTTTTTTAAACTATTTATTTGAGAGCGACAGACAGAGAGAGAAAGAGGCAGAGCAACAGAGAAAGAGAGAGTGGGCGCGCCAGGGCTTCCAGCCACTGCAAACAAACTCTAGACGCGTGCGCCACCTTGTGCATCTGGCTAACGTGGGTCCTGGGGAATACGAGCCTCGAACCGGGGTCCTTAGGCTTCACAGGCAAGTGCTTAACCACTAAGCCATCTCTCCAGCCCCATCACCCAGCTTTTTTTTTTATGGGTCCTCATACTTATGTGGTAAACACTTTGCTGACTGAGCTATCTTTCTAGCATAGGAAAATCATTTGTTTCAGAAAAAGAAATAATATGAAAAAATAATAATATAAAGAATGAGGCTGAAGAAATGGTTTAGTGGTTAAGGTGCTTGCCTATGAAGCCTAAGGACCCAGGTTTGATTCTTCAGTATCCACTTAAGCCCGATGTGCAAGGTGATGCATGTGTCTAGAGTTAGTTTGCAGTGGTTGGAAGCCCTGGCCTGCCCATTCTCTCTCTCTCCTCTGCCTTTTCCCATCCTTTCCCTCCCCGTCTCAAACAAACAAACAAACAAACAAACAAAGATCTAGTGAGCATTGCTTGGTTTCTTGTCAGGCCTAGACTCTGCCTTGGCAACCTCCTACTTGGCATTGAATTAAATTGGAGCCAAATGAGTGACTCCCATGTTGGATTTCCCATCTTTGCAGAAACTTAGCACTATATTGTAATGTTCTTAGTCTTCCAATTGTCTACTTTAGTATTTATTATGATCACCACGTCTTAAAATAATTCTTAGATACATTTGGTTGTTCTAGAGCAACCTCATCTGTGGCATTTATATTTTCAAGGTTACAGTCACCTTTTAATTACTGATGAGTGTCTTTTATTCAGGATTATGTGAGTACTTCTTTTTGGTTTCACAAACTTATTTTGTTCTAACAGCATAGTTTTAATAGTTTATTTGTGATACCAGAATGTCCATGGATAAAATTTAGGGCGACATGGACTCAGTTTTTTCCATTCAAACCTGCTGTGCTGTTATGGCATCGCCCTCCTCCTGCCCCGCCCTCCTCCTGCCCCGCCCTCCTCCTGCCCCGCCCTCCTCCTGCCCCGCCCTCCTCCTGCCCCGCCCTCCTCCTGCCCCGCCCTCCTCCAGACTGGAAACTTCTTTTTCCTCTGTGCTGACCCTTTGCATTCCACCTCTAGAACTTCCAAGTTCTTAGTGTCATTCCTAACATACTTCTTCCACACGTGGTTTTATCCCCAAGGACTCTTCTTTGTTCAGCTCTTTATTGGATCTTCTCTTTTATTATAGTTCTGGTCTCATTTGCATCCTCCTTTTGTTTTTTTTTTTAAGGTAGGGTCTCACTGTAGCCCAGGCTGACCTGGAATTCACTATGGAGTCTCAGGGTGGCCTCGAACTCACGGCGATCTGCTTACCTCTGCCTCCCAAGTGCTGGGATTAAAGGCGTGCGCCACCATGCCCTGGCTTGCATCCTTCTTAATCTCTTTCATCTCCAGCCCATTGGAGAGCTACTGTCCATTTCTCAGACCCTGCTCATGAAAGTTGAACTAAGTTCTTAATGACAGACTAAAGTTCTGTGTTTTTTTTTTTTTTTTTTCTTTGTTTGGTTTTTCAAGGTAGGGTCTTGCTCTAGCCCAGGCTGACCTGGAATTGGTCTCAGGCTGGCCTCAAACTCACAGTGGTCCCCCTACCTCCACTTCCTGAGTGCCGAGATTAAAGGTGTATGCCACTATGCCTGGCCTTAAAGTTCTGGTTTCTTATTTGGCTTTCAGGGTCTTGCCATATATAACTCTGAATGTCTGTAATTTTTTTTTCTCTGTCCTTGTTACCGTGCACATGCTTGGATTGGGTGGTTCTTGGATCCTTTGGAGATTTCCTGCTTCTATGGCCTATACATCCCCGTCTTCCTGTTCTTTGTCTCTATTTCCTCAAACACTACCTGTCCTTCAGGGTTCAGCACAGATGTTCAAACTTACCCTCATATCTGTCTCTAAGATAGGTTTCCATTTGTTAGGAGTTCATATATTTCAGCTTTGTTCTCTGATGGCATTTAATTATTAGCATTATCCCAATTTATGTAGATGTCCTGGATAATCTACATTGCAAACATCTTGAGGGGCAGTATGTCCTTTCATACAGGAAGTATTGAGGAATATTTCCTCAGAGGATGAGTAATGGCGAGAATATTGATTATTGTTTCTTTTTTTAGATCAGGCATTTGAAAATTCTATCCTCACTGAATATTTACTATTTTCATTTGTGTGCACAGTAGAGAGAGATAGGAATGATACAAATATGTCTGCATCAAGACTCTCAATGAAGTTCTAGTCCAAGAGTAGGAATACAACACGAACACTAACAATTATGTTATGGGACCAGTGAGAAAGAAGGAGATTGTGGCCACTTGTCAGGTGCAGACTCAACGCGCTTCAGGTCAGGTCAGAAGAGGTCGTGAGCAGGGAGGATAAGAAATGGAGGATAAGAGGGTGAGAGGAGGCAGTTTGAATTGGACTTCGAAGAATGCAGGGAATGGACAGACTTAATCTAGAGCTGTGTTAAATATCACAGAAGTTCTGAGGTGAGAAAGTACCTGCACTATCTCAGACAGAGGGTGTTATTCCGCCTGGTTCAATAAATGATGTAGTGTGAATGAAGACGAAAAGATAGCATTGGAGCTTGCTTGAAGCAGGCCCTGCATACTGGGCCCTGTGGTTTGGAGGCTCTGTCTCTTCATTTATTTTGAGATTTTGAAAGTTTGCGAGCAACAGGATGGCTAAAAAGCCATCACTGAAGATGATACTAATTATTGCCGTTTGTCCATGGTTTGAACAGTGTTGTAACGTGTTCTGAATGTAATTCTGACCTAAATGAACACTTATTGAATGCCTCTACTCATCAAGTAATTCTGATTAATACTTGAAACCTTTTAAAGCATCTTGTTTGGGAAGTCCCCTGTTTCTTTTCCCTGATCAGGAAGACTGATATCTGTATCATATTGTCATGTTTTGGTAAGACTATCTCTAGGAATAGAAAAGTTAACCTGTATGCTTACACTGTAGTAGAGAAATATAAAGTACATAAATTAGAATATGGTGTTAAAAGGAGATGATGATGGCTGGAGAGATGGCTGAGCAGTTAAGGCACTTACTTGCAAAAGCTGATGGCCCAGGCTCAATTTCCCAGTACCCATGTCAAGCCAGATGCCCAAAGTGGCACAATTGGAGTTCATTTGCAGTGGCAGGAGGCCCTGACATACTCATTCTCTCTCCCCCTGTCTCTGTCTCTCTGTCTCAAATAAATAAATAAAATGTTTTCTTTCTTTCTTTCTTCCTTTCTTTTTAAGATGCCAGGCGTGGTGGCGCATGCCTTTAATCTCAGCACTCAGGAGTTAGAGGTAGTAGGATCTCTGTGGGTTCAAAGCCAACCTAAGACTAATAGTGAATTCCAGATCAGCCTGGTCTCGAGGGAGACCTTATCTCAAATAAAACAACAAAAAAAGGAGATAACAATGGAGACATTTGAAAAAGCATTTTTAGTGAGCTTAAGAGTAGAATTATTAGGCCAGGTATGGTGGTTTACACCTTTAATCCCAGCACTCGGAGGCAGAGGTAGGAGATTGCTGTGGGTTTGAGGCCAACCTGGGAACTACAGAATGAATTCCAGGTCAGCCTGGGCTAGAGTGAAACCCTACCTTGAAGGAAAAAAAAAAAAAAGTAGAGTTACTGGGCTGAGGTGATTGCTCAGTGGATAAAGGCACTTTTGCAAAGCCTCCAGGTCCAGGTTCGATTCCTTAGTACCCACGAAAAGCCAGATGTACAAACTGGTGCGTATATCTGGAGCTGGTGTGTAGCGTCAGGAGGCCGTGGTGTGCTCATACACAGACACTCTTTGTTCACAAATAAATACAAAGTAAAAAGAGTAGAGTAGGGTCCAGCACTTGGGAGGCAGAGGTAGGAGCATCGCCATGAGTTCAAAACCAACCTGGGATTACAGAGTTGAGTTCCAGGTCAGTCTGGTCTGGAGTGAGAGCCTACCTTGGAAAAACAATAACAAAAAAAGTTGAGTTGTTTTTTTAATCAGTGGATAGCTTTTTTCTTTTTATTTATTTGAGAGAGAAAAAGAGGCAGAAAATGGGGGGGGGGCAGAGAATGGGCATGCCAGAGCCTACAGCCATTTCAGACAAACTGGGTGCATGTGCTACCTTGTGCATCTGGGTTATGTGGGTGCTGGGGAACTAAGCCTGGGTTCTTAGGCTTTGCAGACAAGCGCATTAACCACTAAGCCATCTCTCCAGCCCGGTGGGTAGTTTTCAGAGGCTTCATTTCCTATTGCTGTAATGTTTCTGGCTTCATACTGTCAGCCACAACTGTTTCACTATGCTCATCATCTTTGCATTTTCATTTCATATGAAAAACCCAGGGAATCCATGAAAGAAACAATACAAATTTGCAGCTTAATAATATCACTAAGACAATTTTGAAACTAAGTAAAAGCTGAGGTTTTGGGCTTTATACACATGACATCATCAAATAGGCTAGTATTTCTTACTGTGTTGATTTTATATATCTGGAACAGGACAGTAGTTTAATTATGTAATTTGTGTTCTAGAAGTTAATTAATACAAAAGTAAGAAATTTAATGTCACCAAATATATTACTTAAATGTGAGAAATTTCTTTAAAAGAAAAGGAGACAAAAAAGCTGAATATATTCATCTTGGCTGAGAGACAGTGAAGAAGAGACAGAAGTCTATAAATATTTGGAACTTGTAAACACTAAGGGAGAAAAGCTGTATTTTAATTTTCCAGCAGGCTGTAGCTCAGAGTAAGATGAAATATAGGTTGACTCATTTTTTATGGGATGACTATTCTGGTAGTTGGAGGAAAGCCAAGATACAGTTTCTCTCCTCTTTAGAATGATGAGCTGCTTGGGAGCAGGTTCCTGTCTGCGGACTTTCGTAGTTCTCGTGCTGGCACATTGCGTGTGCTCGGAAGTTCTCTGAGTAGACTTTCAGCAAAGCATCTGACAGTCTCACATTATCCTTCAGCAAAGAGTCAGAACTTGCAGCTGAAGGATGGTGCAATTAACGAGATTTATGGTTCCTTTGTTTCAGATCATTGCTACTGAATCAGAGGCTTAATATGAGCCCCAGTTAAAACATGTCTCTTTCACTGTCATTCCCAGAATCTAACACACGATAAACAGTAGATTTTTATTGAATGAAGAATCTGAATGGGCTGGAGAGATGGCTCAGCAGTTAAGACATTTGCCTGCAAAGCATAATGACCTGAGTTTGATTCCCTAGTACCCACACTGAGCCAGATGACCTGAATGGTGCATGCATCTGGAGGTCATTTGAAATGGCTGAAGACCCTGGCGTGGCCATTCTCTCTCTCTCTCTCTCTCTCTTTCTCTCTCTCTCTCTGTCTATCTATGTGTGTGTGTATCTGTCTGTCTTCTCTTTGTCTTTCTCTGCTTGCAAGTAAATACATTTTTCTTTTCTTTTCTTTCTTTTTTTTTTTTTTTTGGTTTTTCGAGGTAGGGTTTCACTCTAGCCCAGGCTGACCTGGAATTTACTATGTAATCTCAGGGCTGGCCTTGAATTCACTGAGATCCTCCCACCTCTGCCTCTGGGGGGTTGGGATTAAAGGCATGTACAACCATGCCTAGCTTAAGTATTTTATTTTATTATTATTAATTTTGGTTTTTGAGGTTGGGTCTTGCTCTAGCCCAGGCTGACCTGGAATTCACTCTGTAGTTTCAGGGTGGCCCCGAACTCATAGTGATTCTCCTACCTCTGCCTTCTAAGTGCTGGGATTAAAGACATGGGCCATCATGCTAGGCTAAATAAAAATATTTTAAACTAGAAAAAAAAAAGATGTAAATGATTTCTCTGGGGCCCTGTCCTCCCTTCCTCCCTTTCTCTCTCCCTCTCTCCCTCTCTTTTTCTTTTTGGAGATTATGTCGCGCTGTCATGGAATTTACTATGTAGTCTCAGGCTGGCCTTCTTCTGCCTCCTGAGTGCTGGCTTTAAAGGCATGTGCCACCGTGCCTGGCCTTGTCTTAAAAAAAAAAAATGTGTAAGTCCTATCCAAAACATTAGCTTGGGTTTTGAATAATTGTTTCTCAGATTAGTGGGTGAATTTTCAGTCTTTTAACAGTGTCTTGGCATAAATAACTACATAGGCAAGAAAGAAAAATATGTAGAAATTTTATACAATTCAAATGAGAAAGAAATAATTTTGTATCCAGGAATTTTTTGGGTTTTGTTGTTAATTAACATCTGCTAAACATTTTGTATTGTCAAAGTGTATCTCTGTCACAGGCTACACATTTATTTCATTAGAGGTCTATTCTGGTAACAACAAAGTGCACCAATACTTTGAGGTACAATCAGTTGATTAAATAAATTGATGCAGTGGGCCCTGGGGAGGTGGCTCAACAGGCAAGAAAGAAAGATCTGAGCTGGACCCCCAGCACCCATACAAAAGGTTGAGCATGGGCACATGCCTGTAACAGGGTGCTGAGGAGGCAGGAGCATTGCTGAAGCTTGCCACGGCTCTCTGGTCAGTCAGTCTAACAAACAAAGTGGGGGGCTCCGGGTCCAGTGAGATTCTGCCGCCTGGAAATAAGGCAAAAGAGTGAGAGAGGAATTAGCCATGGTAATTCCCTCCCTCCCCCAGTTTCCCCATTTGAAACTCCACTCTCCATCATATCCCCTCCCCCTCTTAATCAGTCTCTTTTATTTTGATGTCAGCATCTTTTCCTCCTACTATGATGGTCTTGTGTAGGTAGTGTCAGGCACTGTGAGTTCATAGATATCCAGACCATTTTGTGTCTGGAGGAGCACATTGTAAGGAGTCCTATCCTTCATTTGGCTCTTACATTCTTTCCGTCACCTCTTCCTCAATGGACCTGAGCCTTGGAAGATGTGATAGAGATATTTCAGTGCTGAGCACTCCTCTGTCACTTTTTCTCATCACCATGGTGCTTTCTGAGTCATCCCAAGGTCAACGCATTAATATAAGGGTATGAACATTAAGAGAAGTGCTTACTGGGCAGTTTGGTGAGCATAGTACATACATTTAGCCAGATACCAGCAGACATTACACCCCTAGGGCTCATGACTACCCCGTTGTAGGTTTTCAGTATCAGGATGTATTCCCTCCCATGGAGTGGGCCTCCAGTTCAATTAGAGTGGTTGGCTTCCCCCATAACAGATGTTCCACTATTGCACCCATTGGCTCATTTGGCCTTGCTGGCCAAATTTAAGGCTTGCAGTGTTCACTGTTGAGTATCTTCACTGGTGATTTCTTTCCCTCCCATTGAACTGCATGCATTGTAGCTTTGTAGCTTTCTGTCAGCTGGTCTACACAGAGGAGGGTTTCAGCTCAGCTCCAGCAGGATTTCTCAGTGACCGTGCAGCCCAAGTATGTGGAATATTGAGCATCTATTCCTGGTGGGAAATCAAGAACCTCAGCAATGGCCTGTAATGTTTTGGGGGTATCAGTGACCTCTCTGGACAAGAACTCATTGGAAGGCATCCCATTCCTGGCACTGAAAATTTTCTAGTAACAATCTATGGTTTCTGAGTGTTCCCATTGTCCAAAAAAATAGGTTTCCGTATGACTTATTTATGTCCTTTTAGATTTTGATTAGCCCTCCCTCCACCTTTTTTACTTAGTTTCTTTCCTTGACCTCACTTAGGCCTTTTCACCCCCATTAATCTGTTTTTCTACTTACACATATACAGTACTATCCTATTAAGCTCCCCCCTTTCTATTCCCTTTATATCCGCTTTCTAGATTACTGGCCTCTGCTACTGAGTTTTATTCCTACTCACATACAAGTCCAATTATTTGTAGCTAGGATCCACATATGAGAGAGAACGTGTGACATTTGGCTCATTTTTGTAGGGGTTAATCTTGATATTTATTTTGGGCATGCTCACATGTGCATGCATATGCATGTGTATGTGCACGTGCAGGTGTACATGGTTAGATGTGGAAGCCAGAGAACAACCTCAGGGATCATACCTTGGGAACTCTCCACTTTTCACATTTGTGTATGCATGTATATGTTTTTTTTTGTTGTTGTTGTTGGTCTTTTTAAAATTTATTTTTATTGTTTTTTTTTTTTTTTTCTTCAAGGTAGAGTTTCACTGTAGCCCAGGCTCAGCTGGAATTCACTATGTAGTCTCAGGGTGGCCTCGAACTCACAGCGATCCTCCTACCTCTGCCTCCCGAGTGCTGGTCTTAAAGGTGTGGACCATCACACCCAGCTCGTTTTATTTTTATTATTATTATTTTTTTATTGTTGGTCTTTTTGAGACAGTCTCTCGTTGGCCTGGAGCTCACTGACTGGACT
Source organism: Dipus sagitta (assembly GCA_036346955.1). NCBI lineage: Eukaryota > Metazoa > Chordata > Mammalia > Rodentia > Dipodidae > Dipus > Dipus sagitta. The sequence goes on from CM070775.1 coordinate 36,314,746, forward strand.
ACACAGGCTAGCCAGCGAGCTCCAGGCTTCCACATGCAAGCATACATACTTGCACACACATAGAAACACATGCATATTCCAAATCAAAAAGAGAGAAAAATTTCCAAAACAAAAACATTGTTTGCCAGGGTTGGCAGTCCTCATGGCTGTCATGGCTGCTGGCACGCATATGAAATCCAGTCCTTTCGTAGAGAGAGCGCCTGGACAGCACTGTGACGGGCTGGCAGGTGACAGGCCGACATTGTTCTTGATCCTCACCCGGCTGGGAAACTCACACTGTACTGTTTAACCCCTGGGAAAATGTGACTGACATAAATGCCAGGTTGATGTCTTTGTACCTGGTGTGGCAAGGAGATACTGTAACTCTTTTATCTCTGCTAAAAAGGTTCTGATAGACAAATATACTATAATCCTTAGAACCTTACTGTAACTAACATGCTAGCCATATGGAGGCATTTTCCTATTACGCTATTAACGTTTTACCTTTACTGAGTTCTTTTGATACTGAAGTTTTGAGATACTGCACTTATAAACGATTCTAATCTAGCTAATCTTGGTCCTTCCACTTGAGTTACAACTCACTAAGCTGCCGCTGTTGGCTTCTGGTCTTGATGTGGGAGTTTCTGATCTCCTCCCAGTTATCCCTTCTGTAGCTGCTTCTGTGCAGTCTTTATTGAGCTTGTTGACAACCCCAGAACACCCCTCTTTAATTCCTTGAACTTAATAAACTACTTTGTACAGAATAGAGACCAAGCATAACCATGTGAAACACCCTTAGTATTAAAAACAATTAAAAAGTAACTTATGTTACGCTAAGCTTATATTTGAATATTACAAATATTTCTGCCAAGCCTTCATATTTAAAATATGGAAGTTGGGGTTGGAGAGATGGCTCAACAGTTAAAGGCACTTATTTGTAAAACCTGACAGCCCAGGTTCGGGTACCCAGAGAAAGCTAGATTCACAAAGTGGCACATGTGTCTATTGGCAAGAGGCCCTGGCATACCCATTCTCTCTCCCTCCCTGCCCTCTCTCTCTCCTTGAAAGTAAATAAGTAAATTTTTAAATATGGAAGTTAGAGCCGGGCATGGTGGTGCATGCCTTTAATCCCAGCACTTGGGAGGCAGAGGAAGGAGGATTGCTGTGAGTTCAAGGCCAGCCTGAGACCACATAGTGAATTCCAGGTCAGCTTGGGCTAGAGTGAGACCCTACCTCGAAAAAAACAAACAAACAAACAAACAAACAAAAAAGAAGTTAAAAACACTTAGTTAAACTGGCATGGAAATTAGTAAATGTTTCAGATAACTTACTTTCCATTTTTCCTTCTTAAATGGGAATACTAGGAGAGGCTTTGAAGGTAAAAATTCCATGCTACTCATTCTATTTCATTTGACTTACTAACAGTCTACTTGAAGAGGGTTCTTACAGGAAGTAGAATTTACATACGACCCAGTCATGCTTTTGACAGAGTCCTGTACATCTGTCAGTGTGAATTAGAGCGGCACTGCTCTGCCATCTGTTCATAGGCAGCTGGAGAGTACTCCCAAGTACCTGGGAGCTGAGGGGGGAGGATCTCTTTAGTCCAAAAGTTGAAGACCAGCCTGGAAAACAAATGAGACCCTACTCCCATCTCAAAAAATAATATAAGAAAAAAAATATATATATAATAAAATAAAAAGACTATTTACCAAACTATCTTGGAGGTCATTTTTTTTAGTCTATTTTCTGCTGCTAGAGCAGAGTATCACAAACTGGGTGATTTATAAGCAATGGAGTTTTACTGGTTCATGGTGCTAGTGTCTGGTAAAAGACTTTCTTGTTATGTCACCCATGGCACAAAGAAAGGAGAGACACAGTTGAGTTCCAAATCACTCCCACGCCTTGTGATCACACGCGTGGATTCACTGATGAGGGCAGAACCTTCATGGCCTCAGCCCTCTCAAGAGTTTCATCTGGTAATTCTCTTGGATTGGGTCCGTGTTTGTAGTATATGTCTTTTCAGGGACATATTTAAACTATACCAAGCACTGAGAGGACATAATTGAGATGTAGTCAAGCTGGGGAGATGGCTCAGCAGTTAAAAGGCACTTGCTTGCAAAGCCTGCTGACGTGGGTTGAATTCCCAAGCCACTCACACAAGTCGGATGGAAAAAGTGGCACAATTTATTGTCTACAATTATAGAAGTTATCAATAAAAAACTTTAAAAAAAAGTGATACAAGTGTCTGGTGTTTGTCTACAGTGGCAGGAGGCTCTGGCATGTGTGCACACACACATGCACACAAACACACATGCAAATAAATAAGTTAAATTTAAAACATGTATATGTATAGACACACACACATTCAGCAGTGCCACTAATAGCAGGAAGTGGCTAAGAACCGAAGGCCACAGACAGGAGCCTCAGTACCTTGAGGGCTGTGGTTAAAACTGAAGAATTCATTTCAGGCATGTTATTTTATTAAATTAATTTTATTAAAGGTAAAAACTAAGTAACAATGTTCCCATTTTATTTAAAAAATATTTTATTATTTATTTGATAGAGAGGGAGGGAGAGAGAATGGGTGCACCAGGGCCTCTAGCCACTGCAAATGAACTCTAGATGTGTGTACCCCCTTGTACATCTGGCTCATGTGGGTCCTGGGGAAACGAACCTGGGTCCTTTGGCTTAGCAGGCAAACCCTTTAACTGCTAAACCATCCCTCTAGCCCCCCATTATACTTTTTATTTATTATTATTATTTATTTTTTTTGGTTTTTTGAGGTAGGGTCTTGCTCTATCTCAGAGCTGACCTGGAATTCACTCTGTAGTTTCAGGGTGGCCTTGAACTCATGGAGATCCTCCTACCTCTGCCTCCTGAGTGCTGGGATTAAAGGTGTGCGCCACCATGCCTGGCTTTACTTTTTATTTTAAGGTAGGGTCTTGCTGTAGTCCAGGCTGACTTGAAATTCACTATGTAGTCTCAGGATGGCCTTGAACTTGTGACTATCCTCCTACCTTTGCTTCCCAAGTGCTGGGATTAAAGGTGTGTGCCACCATACCCAGTTCCCATTTTAATTACACATTAAAGTTGTGATAAAGTGTTACCCAGGTAGTCACCATCCCCATTATTAAGCAAGATCTCTTACTGAGAATGAGGGATCTTAAAAATATTTATTTATTTGCAAGCAGAGAGATAGAGAAAGAATGTGTATGGGTGTTCCAGTGTTTCTAGCCACTGTGCATCTGGCTTACATGGGTACTGGGAAAGAAACTCAGGTTGTTAGGCTTTGCAGGTAAATGCCTTAACTGCTGAGCCATCTCTCCGGCCCAGAATGAGGGATTTTTGCATGTAATGCTTAATGCTCCGTTTTTACAGATTGCATGCAGTGGTTGCTTGGTGGGAGCATAGTCACCGCTAGGTACACATCTGGACAGAGACTTCCAAGGTGAGGCCATGAGCCTGGGAGACTTGTGCTCTAGTTCAGGCCTGCAGCTCTGTGGAGAGTGAACTTGGTTGAGGTTGTAGGTCTTCCCCCTCCCCCCCCGCCTAAAATTCTTCTTCAGTAAGATATGGGAACTGAGTTTGGTCATTTCTTTTGATAATAAGATTAAGTTGTATCGTTGGCACATGAGTGTCACAGAAGCAAATAGAAAACTGTTCCTTATCACTGTTGCTTCTCTGAGGGTGGGCTGTACTCACTCAGGATGAATTTAAATGCCTCCACAGCCCTAGTCCTTCCTGCCATTGATATCAATGGGGAGTGTATTTTGATTATCTTCTCAACCTGTTACTTAGGTAAATATCTTTCCAGAAACATGTACTTGTCTTGGGCTGAGCTTTTCTTTTATAATGCTTGCTTTTTGGGGGCTCTTGTTAGAGAAAAGCTTATCTCTGTGCCCAGGCCTGCAGAACTTGGGAAAGGTGGACAAGAGGAACATTGTTGGCTGCTGGCAGCGCTCAGTGGCAGGCTTTGTTTATACAGTACCACTTTGCTGAACCTAAGTGGTGTATTACAGACACTGTCAGCCTGGTGTAAGGTAAAATGAAATAAGTCACACATTTAATATCATTGGCTGCTTCTGATGTACAGATAGCTCATATCTAGCTCTAAATATGAAACTTCCAACTCAGAAGACAGTCTCTTAAACCCTCAACCTACCTTAGGTATGAGACTAATGGCAATACTGAATGTAGCTGTCATTTAAAACTAGAGTATTTATAATTGGATTTCTATGGGGGCGTACTAGTTTAGACTTAAAATACTTGCTTTGCAAACTTACTTTGTCTTCCTAATGTATACCAGACTCAAGGATGAGCTAAGCACAAGACACTGAGAACAGAAGTAGAACTAACTCATTAGGATAGGGGCTTTCTTGGAGCTCTGTGGATGAGTAGAAGTTAATAAGGTGAAATTTTTGGGTCTGAGACATTCCAGGCTAAGGAGACCATGTGAATAAGGGCACAGGGTAACTGTGGGATCTCTGGAACAAAAGAAGAGATAGTGAAAAGAAAGGTGGAAGAGTGAGGTACAGACTGGAAGAGTGGGTTAGGTGCTGGTAGGTCTGAATCATCCTCTTTGGAAGTGTGAGTTTTTCTGAGTTGGCCAGAGAGAGACTCCTCAGGCAGAGTCATGGGGGAGTTGGTTTAAAGACTCAAGGACAGGGCTGAAGAGATAGCTTAGCAGTTAAGACGCTTGCCTGCAAAGCCAAAGAACCTAGGTTCAGTTCCCCAGTACCCACATAAAGCCAGTTGCACAAGGTGGTACGTGCGTCTGGAGTTCATTTGCAGTGGTTGGAGGCCCTGGCATACCCATTTTCTCTCTATCTGCCTCTCTGCTTCTTTCTCTTCCTCTCAACTTAATAAATAATGTTTTTTTTTTAAAAAAGACTCCAGGACAACTGCTTTACCTGGTTGTTATAGTCAGCTGGGTGAGAGACCACAACGATCTGGGGCAGAGGTGATCAAAATAAAGAGGAGGGAGGATAGTAGGTAAATATTTAGGACATAAGCTGGTCTAGCCTGAAGATTAATGATTAGATTGAAGGTCTGAAGGACAGGACAGAGTTCAGACTTTTTTTGTTGACTGAGAAGGGACTACAAGGAAAAGACAAGCTTCAGCGTGGATGAGTTGAGTTTTGTAATAACTGCAGAACTGATTTACAAATCAGTTAGCATATCTGTAAGATACATGCAAGTTAGACACCTAGTAGTCTGAATTTGGAAGGCATTAACAGGTAATTTTGAGATCCTGTAATAAGATCAGAATTTTAGAACTTTATATTCAGGATTCAGCTTGTATATCTTAGGGTCATTTCCTGATTCCTCATTTAAGATGCAGAAGCCAGCAAAGGACACACATGTCTTGCCCTCATCTGGATAGACTGTGAGTGCTCACTGTTGACAGTTTAGTTCATTTACTCAATCAACATTGAATATTAGTATGTGGCAAGATTCTAGTAGATGTGTAGGTGACTGACCTCTCCTGCCGTCTAGGAAGTTGCAGTTATGCACGTTAAAATTCCTTTCTCTCTGCCTCTGTCTTGTTTTTAGGGATGGTTATCCCTGTTTCTACTTGCCTAGAACTTATGTAGCAGGGATGACCTTGAATCCCTGATACTCTTTCTCATCTTCCAAAGTGCTAAGATCACAGGTATGTGCAACATGCCACCATACCAAGCTGTATCTTAAAACGACCTATTCTCCAGTTAATGAGCTGGTTTTAAGGGGTTAATAGATGAGGCAGACTAATGCGTCCACAGGTGTTTGCCATGTTTCTAAACCTGGGGAACAAGGAAGAACATGGTGCAGAAAACAGCATGAACTGAGGGGTTTCCCCTGAATGTGCTTCTGTGTCGTGTGGGAATTGTGCCACCTCTATATTTAAATCACAGCATGGTTGTGGCCATCAATATCGGCCCACACATACTTGATGCCCACCTCACTGCCCCTAAGCACTTTGTTATGTTCATGTTTATGCTCATATATTATTGTCACTCTTACTTTTGGTTAGAGGAGATTCTCTTGTCATCAGATGGCAGTGACCACTGGGGTGATTGAAAAGTCACCATAGTGCAGAGAAGGAGTGACAGTGGAGTGTTCAGCACTGAGTGAGACATCTCTATCACACCTGCCAGTGCTCTTAGGGTCCACTGCAGAAAAGGTGACAATGTAAGAGCCAAAGGAAGGGAAGGACTGTTTACAGTGCTGTCTTCCAGACACAAAGTGGCCTTGATCTCCATGACCTCACAGTGCCTGACACTACCTACACAGGACCTTCATAATAGGAGAAAATAACGCTGACATCAAAATAGAAGAAAAAATGATTGGAAGGAAGAAGGGATTCAGTGGAGGGTGGATTTGGGAGTGGAAGTGAGGGTGGCAGTTTATTCTCTATACTTAGGGAAGCTGTCAATAAAAAGTTTAAAAACATACTGGGCCTGCACTGTTGAATGTCCCAGAGACTAGTCCAGTGGATAGTATGACTGTCTGTACCTGTTCGTCAGGCCCGTACTCTTGTGTTGATGTTTTTCTGTCTTCTTCCATGCTGATAAGAGTCATACTGTGAGTTCCGTATTTTTTGTCCCAAGTGTCTTGAGATGGGGAGTGCATCAAATGTAGTACAATAATTGTGTATCTCTGAGGCTGCTCTATTTATGATGTGCCAATTAACTGAAGTAAATATAACCCTGTGGATAAGCGTTATCCTATAAAAGGAAGCAAATCTGGAGGACAGCAAAAGGATCATGAATATACAATCAGGAATTAACTAAATTCTACAGAAAAACAGATATTTCAAGAATAGCCTCTGTAATCACATTATTTAGTACACTGTTTCCCAGACCTTTGCCTTTACAGTGCAATTTAATGGAAACAAACCCTGTAGCATTGACTTGTCTGCTTGATTTTATTGCTGGTAGCTTACATGTGAGGCATCCAGCTCCCGCCATTTCTCCTGTTTCCATGGCAACCAGAGTGTGCAAACCCAGCAGTATCATTTGCTGTCACAGCTGGCACTTTGTGTTAACAGTAAGAACAGGAGTTTTGGTGAAGCGTGGCCCGTGTGAATTGGGATGTAACTAGGTCAACAAGTCTGGCATCTTCTTTATCCTTTTAGGTTTGCTTGGCTATGTGTGCACGAGCTGCACTGTCCTTTGTTTTTCTTTGTGACACATGTTCTTTAGGTAGTCTTTTGAAAAAATCTACACAATGTCTATGATACAATACCGTGTTGAATCTTGAGAATTATGGTTATTCTCAGACTAGCTTCATGATCTGGTAGACCCTTGACTATGCCCATCAAAAGAATGAAATGATTGATGAGAAAATACTTTGAAAATGGAAGAATGAAATGATTGATGAGAAAATACTTTGAAAATTAATTAATTTATTTATTATTTTGGTTTTTCAAGGTAGGGTCTCACTCTAGGTCAGGTTGACCTGGAATTCACTCTGTCGTCTCAGGGTGGCCTTGAACTCATGGTGATTCTCCTACCTCTGCCCCACTCCCACCCCCGAGTGCTGGGATTAAAGGTGTGCCACCACGCCCGGCGGAAGCACATTTTAATAGTGGCTATATAATTTCTTGTTACTTTTAAGGAAGGGCACAGGTAATAACATTTAAAGGACGCACATTTGAAAATGACACCTGGGATGAAGAGATGGCGTAGCGGTTAAGGCACTTGCTTGGAAAGCCTAAGGACCTAGGTTCAATTCCCCAGAACCCATATAAGTCAGAGGCACAAGGTAGCACATGCGTCTATAGTTTGTTTGTAGTGGCTAGAGACCTTGGTGTGCCCATTTTCTTTCTCTTTCTTTCTCTGTCTTCCCTTCCTTCCTGGAAATAAATCAACAAACAAACAAAAATTTAAAAAGCCAGTCATGGTGGCCCATGCCTTTAATTCCAGCATTTGGGAGGCAGAGGTAAGAAGATCACTGTGAGTTCCAGGCCAGCCTGGGACTACAGAGTGAATTCCAGGTCAGCCCGGGCTATAGTGACACCCTACCTTGAAAAAAACAAAAATAAATGCATAAATAAAAATTATGACACTAAAGATTCCATTCTTACTAAGGCCTTCTAAGTTACACTGTAAACCTGTCTTTGCTTTCTCTCTACTTGAGCTTTACTGTGTCTGGCTTCTGTAAAGGCACAAAAATTTGTGTGTGTGTGTGTGTGTGTGTGTGCGCACGCGCGCGTGTTCATGCGTTTGCATGTGCACATGCAACAAGGTCTCTTGCCCCTGCAATTGAATACCTGGGTGACTGGGGAATTGAACCTAGGCCTGCAAAGCTTTGCAAGAATGAGCCTTAAACCACAGAACCATCTCCCCAGATCCACAAAACTATTTTTTAATATATTTTATTTATTTATTTGAGAGAAAAAGATGTTTTGGGGGGGGGGAGAGCACACATGCCAGGGCCTCCAGCCACTGCAAATGAACTCCAGACGCATGCACCCCCTTGTGTATCTGGCTTACGTGGGTCCTGGAGAATCGAACCAGGATCCTTTGGCTTTGCAAGCAAATGCCTGAACTGCTAAGCCATTTCTCCAGCCCACAAAAACTATTTTTATTTAGCCACCAGTAACCTAATAACCTTCTCATTGTTCATTTCGGCTGAATGTCTTCAGCTTCCATTCAGTTGCACCTGACAGCCTCTTTCTTTTTCAACTCCTAGCTTTTAGAGCCTGTGCTATCCTTTCCTCCCTTCTCTTCCATCCTTCCTTTCCTCCTCACCCTCTTCTAAACACCTTGCACATCTGCAATTCTTGTGGCATTTCTCACCAGCTCTCAGAATATGGGCGCAAGAGCCTAATGGACTCTGGTTACTAAGATGGCTTGTCTTCAAAGTGGAACTGCTTGGAAAGGAAGCAGGCCTCCCTTGACTTCCTCTCTGATCGTCACTGTTGCGTTGTTCCTGCTTCCCAGAGTCCCAGGGGCTCCCCAGCTTGGGCCTTCTTGGCCATGTTTCTGCCTCGGGTTCTGCAACCTGTTCTTTCTCTGCCTTGGCCACTGTCCCCTTCACCCCCTCCTCACTGCTGCTCTTCACATCTTATCCCAAATGCTCGCTTCTCCACGAGCTTTTCTCTGAAGAATTTAAACAGTGCTTCAGCACTGTAGAAGATAACCCATTCCAGTCCCGTTGTCACAGTACCTGTCTAAATTCCTTTCCTTATTTTTGGTCTCTGTTGTTATCTTAACATGTACTTGTAGAAGTATGTGTGTGTGTGTGTGTGTGTGTGTTGTCAAGTATAAATGTAAAAATGTAGTATGCTGCCAAGTATAAAAATGCACAAAATGGCCAGGCATGGTGGCGCACGCCTTTAATCCCAGCACTCGGGAGGCAGAGGTAGGAGGATTGCCGTGAGTTTGAGGCCACCCTGAGACTCCATAGTGAATTCCAGGTCAGCCTGGGCTAGAGTGAGACCCTACCTCGAAAAACCAAAAAAAAAAAAAAAAAAAATTGCACAAAATGGGCTGGAGAGATGGCTCAGTGGTTAAAGGCACTTGTTTGCAATGCCTGATGTCCCAGGTTCAATTCTCCAGTATCAACATAAGGCCAGACGCGTGAAGGGGCACGTGTGTCTTGGTGTTTGCTTGCAGCAGCAGGAAACCCTGGCATACCCATGCTTACTTTTTCTCTGCCTGTCTGTCTCTCTCAAGTAAATAAATAAGATTTTTTTAAATGCACGAACTGGGCATGGCTTCACGTGGGTCCTGGGAAATCAAACCCAGGTCATTAGACTTTGCAAGTAAGCGTCTTGTCTGGTGAGCCTTCTCTCCAGCCCCTAAATGAATTGTATTAGTTCTCAGGTCAACAATGAGGAATTTTTCTAGGATCACATCCCTTGAGGGTCTTGGTTACCTTGCCTAATGTTCATGTCCCCACTGGATTGCATCTGCTTTTGGGCTCATTCTGCTTTTCCTAACTCTTAAGCAACCAGTGTGCATTATTTCAAGCCATGCAAAGTTGCTGTAGCTGTTTCTCAACTCTTGTAAGGTCAGCAAGGTGCTTTGAGAATTGGTTCTTTTTTTTTTTTTTTTTTTTTTTTGGTTTTTCGAGGTAGGGTTTCACTCTAGCCAAGGCTGACCTGGAATTCACTATGGAGTCTCAGGGTGGCCTCGAACTCACGGCAATCCTCCTACCTCTGCCTCCCGAGTGCTCAGATTAAAGGCGTGTGCCACCACGCCCGGCTCAGAGAATTGGTTCTTTTTTAAAAAAATATTTTATTTTTATTTATTTATTTGACAGAGAGAGGGAGGGAGGGAGGGAGGGAGGGAGGGAGGGAGGGAGGTAGAATGGGCGTGCCAGGGCCTCCAGCCACTGCAAATGAACTCCAGATGCATGTGTCACCTTGTGCATCTGGCTAACATGAGTCCTGGGGAATTGAACCTGGGTCCTTTGGCTTTGCAGGCAAATGCCTTAACTGCTAAGCCATCCCTCCACCTGAGAATTGGTTCTTTTGCAGCACATAGTTGTTCTATAAAGACAGTCCCTTTGAGCACTTAGTGAACTGTAACACCAGACGTGGGCATCTGTCTCTCTCTCTTTTTTACATAGTACTGATCTATATCTATCTATATCTATCTATATCTATATCTAATCTATATATTAATTTATTTGTTTTTATCTTTTTAACAAAATGTAAGCTGTACAAAAGTCAGACACTTTCCTATTCTCTTTCCTCCTCTTCATCATTCCCTTTAACTTAGTGTGATGAATAAGGGTGGAGAGGTTGATTTAATTTCTTTTTGAAGCCAAGTCTTGAACGTTTACATTGAAATGCCTTTCTGTTCGTCTGTGACTAGTGCCATAAGATAGACCACACTTACAAACATGGAGGTGAACGGAAACACATCATAACAGAAATACAGAGGCTATAGAGAACTCCATACGAAAAATAATCTGCTAACACACTCAAGGCTTAGGGATTCTTCTTGCAGAAGAGGGGGTGGGAAGATTGTAAGAGCTATAGTGTGGGTAGAAATATCCTGAGGTTCAGCCCCCCCCCCACCAAGAAACTTAACAGAAGCCCTAATTATCACATAGTCAACACCAAGGGCTCCACTGTGGAGGGCCCCCAGGGAATTGGGGACTGGGGTTGAGGGGGTATAAGACTATAGCCTATGTAAAAAAAATTATATTTATAAATTTCAAAAAAAAAAAAGACTGCACTTTTCCTAGACTATTGTAGTGCACTGCCAACTGGTTTCCAGCACTCGCCTTTGTGGTCTATCCATTCCAGTCTATCCTTCAAATTGCTACTGAATGCTTCCTAAAGATACATCTGATTATCTCATTATTCTGCCTTGGCTCTGTCTGTAGAATAAATTCCAGTTTCTGTAACATGGCATCTGTTTGAAGCACGGTTTCCCACTGGTCACATGGTGCTCATAGACTGTCAGTGTGCCATGTCTGTGTTTTTATGTGATCTTGCCTTTACGTAGGCTTCCGTGGACCTGAAAAGTTGCTCTTATTGTTTGTGCTTGTCAGAATCTCAGTCTTCAGGCCATCTTCCTAATGCTCATCCTGATGTTCACTGAAAGTCATTATTGACCGGGCATGGTGGTACACACCTTTAATACCAGCATTTGGGAGGCTGAGGTAGGAGGATCGCTGTGAGTTCGAGGACAGCTGAGACTACATAGTGAATTCTAGGTCAGCCTGAGCTAGTGTGAAACTCTGCCCTGAAAAAAGAAAGAACCCCACAAAGTCATTGATTTGTAATGATTCTACCTCTTCCTTTCTCTGTCTGTCTCCCTCTCTGCACTTTGGTAATTGTCCTGATATTCTGTCCATCTTTCCTTATTACACTTAAGCTCCTTGAAGAGTCAAGGCCTTCAGTTGTTCATTATTTCCTGAAAGTCTGCAGTGTAACATTTTTAATGGCTCTTTGATAGATAGTTGCCAAACTTGAATTTTGAAGGTTTAAAAAAATTAATTAATTAGTTATTTTTGTCTGTTGCTGTTTTCCACACTCTGCTCTGAGACCTTATCCTGTCTCTAGTTGTTACATTCAACTGCAGTAACTTTCAGATCTGCAAATTTCTATTTCTATTCTCTCTAGCATGGCTTAGACCTCTCATGGTACTCGAACTTGGTGTTATCTCCTGCTCTTTGTTCCCCATCCCAAGCCAGTACATCTCCTAACTTTCAAATTTCTGTAAAAGGCTCCATAATTCTTACAGTCACATAAAGTCAAGGTCTTGATGGAATTCTCTTAATCGTTTATTACCAACACAAAGGTTTATAAATGGCCTCTAAAATGTTTCTCAGCTCCATGCCTGCAACTTTGTCCCCTTATCACTTCATAGCCAGTTTCTGGTATCTTTCCCTCTCCACTGTAATCTCACTGCCTGTAGTACTAGGGTCAGATTATTCCACCCAACATTTAAGAGTATTCAGTGTTGGCCGGGTGTGGTGGTGCATGTCTTTAATCCCAGCACTTGGGAGGCAGAGGTAGGAGGATCACCATGACTTCAAAGCCACCCTGAGACTTCATAGTAAATTCCAGATCAGCCTGGGCTGGAGTGAGATCCTACCTTGAAAAACCAAAAAAGGAAAAGAATCCAGCGTGAGTCTTCCCTCTTTTTGTGTCCTGGGCATGCTTGTCCTAGGCCTTTCCCCTTCCCAGTGCCGTTGCCGTGCTGGTCACTCTGCTATTTCTGCTCATTGTTCAGGATCTGTCTGTCCTCCGTGAGTATTTCCCTCAATAGTGAAATCACTAGCCACTTCTTGGAGTTACTTGTGTGTGTATGTGTGTGCTTATTGTTTTCATTGAAATGATTTTTTTAAGGCCAGCAAGTTGAAAGAGATTGTAAAAGTAAACCAGTTTAATCACTAATTGAAGACTCTTAGGCCTCTCTATAACTCATACATAGCAGTAGCTTCTAATATTATACAAAGCTTCCAGTTTTTTAATCTACTTGGTCAGTATCTGAGGTTAGGAACTTGATTTAGTATGCCTTTATTTTCTGTCTTCTTCTTAATGCTTAGTATGGATTTTTGTCCTGGAGACATTGAAAATACATTCATGGCTGTGGCAGGAGAGGATCCTAGTAAGTTCAAGACCAGCCCGAGCTACATAGTGAGTTTGAGGCCAACCTAGACTATAGAGAGAAACTCTGTCTCAAGAAATTAAAAAAAAAGAAAGAAAGAAAGAAAGAAAGAAAGAAAGAAAGAAAGAAAGAAAGAGCTGGGCATGGTGGCGCACGCCTTTAATCCCAGCACTCGGGAGGCAGAGGAGGATCACCATGAGTTCAAGGCCACCCTGAGCCTACATAGTGAATTCCAGGTCAGCCTGGGCTTGAGTGAGACCCTACCTCGGGGGGGGGGGGGAATAAATGAATCCAATAACTAAAAATACACACACTTTCCCCCCAAAGAGTTTATAAAGAAGACTCACCTGCCACTCCCAGCCCTAAGCATTGCAACAGCTTTTGTGTCTGCGCGTTGCCGCTGAGGGTGACTGAGGAGGCTGGTACTTGGATATTTCTGTAGCTTGCCCTTTTTCTTTACATAGTTCTCTATTAATTTTGGTTTTTAGTTTTCGACATCTTAAAATTATATCTGGAATTTCTTATTTTCGCATGTCCCATAGTTGACATGAATTTGAATAGGGTCTATTTAAATGTTGATGCTTTCCTGTGGTAGTTTAGAGATCTTTACCAGGGACTGTTTGACTTGACTTACTTTAGTGAAGGTAAATTGTGGTCTGAAATTTTTATATAAAAAATTTCCACCATATAATTCTATTGTGGGCAATAAGTAGTCTATATAATTTGTGCAGGTTTTAAAATTATGGGATGAATGGAAATTATAGCTTTAATTACTTTGTAATTATTTAAGTAATTTTGGAGATAAATTTTGCTTCCATGGCAAGGGTATTTATATAAAATTAGTGCTAAGTTCAATATAGCAAATGCTTTAAATATAAAAGGTGCTTAGTATTTGATTAGTTTAGATTGGATGGAAATACATAAAAATACAGAAATGATATTTCATATTATAAGAATTTTTCCATTTTAGAGCATGTCAAAAGAATAAATGTAGTAATTTGAATGCTCTATTTTTATTTCTAGAAACCAGCAAATATCCTAGTAATGGGAGAAGGTCCTGAGAGGGGGAGAGTCAAAATAGGTAGGTAATTATTCCTAAAATAATTTATTAAACTGAAGCGACTACCCTTTTTAATACTCTTATTTAAGTTGTTAATTTTAAAATTATTTCCTCATAGGGTTTTTAGAAAATATGTTGGAAAATGTAGGTAGTCTATTAGGCTGCCAGGACGTTTTTCCCAAAATACGATCCTGTCATTCTAAGGTGAGGCGTCACTTGGAATCAACAAGCCCACAAGGCCATTTACTCCTATGTAACACCCTGTGTATGTGTGTGTGTGTGTGCATGTGAGTGCGTGTACACATGCGCATATGCAGCTACCACTGCTATCAAGTATAACTCCTAATTCGCATGGGTTTGTCTTTACTTTTCCCAGTGTTCTTTCCTTGAATATACTCCTCCAACCCTGACCTCATACTTAAAAGACCCTCACAGGTCTCCCCCTAGGTGTCTCTCTGACCTGTATGTCATGTGCCAGGAACAGACACATCTGTTCAAGTGGAAAATATTTATTTACAGCCTCTACACTTGCCTGTCTTGGATAAAGTCATGAGCAGGCAGGGTTTGGAGAGAAATTTGGTATCCTCTGCCTTTCTTTGCCATTGGAATATAGATGCTGGAGGCAATGCAAAACGGTGCAAAGGATGCACTGCAGACTCACCGCTTTCCTTCCTGTGAGCCTGTCCTGCTGCTGGTTTCTACCCGGTTCTGAGCTCACTGTTCTGAATGGGTTCCCTTGCGCAAAAACTCTTCTCTGAGTTTGATGAGATTCACCTTCAGTCAAAGTGTGCAGATGTTAAGTAAGTTACTGAGAGCTGCTTGTCTTTTGTTCCCTCCTCCCTCCCTTTCTTTATGTTTTTGTTTTGGATTTTTTTCAAGGTAGGGTCTCACTGTAGCGTAGGCTGATCTGGAACTCACTTTGTACCACCAGGCTGTCCTTGAACCTCCTACCTCTTGTTTCTGGACTGCTGGGATTAAAGGTGTATGCCACCATACCTGGCCCCTTTCTTTTTAAAGACATTAAAAAAATTTTTTTTGAGCCCAGTATGGTGGTGCACACCTTTAATCCCAGCACTCAGGAGGCAGAAGTAGAAGGATTGCTGTGAGTTCAAGGCCAGCCTGAAACTACATAGTGAAAACCAGGTCAGCCTGGGCCTAAGCAAGACCCTACCTTGAAAAACCAAAATAAAATAAATAAAGAAATTTATTTGAGAGAGAGTGAGTGAGTAAGCATGGGTGTACCAGGGCCTTCTGCCACTGCAAATGAACTCCAGATACATGTGCCCCCTTTGTACTTCTGGCTTTACATGGTCACTGAGGAATCAAACCTAGCCCTGCATGTTTTGAAAGCAGGTGCTTTAACCACTGAACCATCTCCCCCAGCCCTCTCCTTCTCTTTCCATTGCTCTCTCTTACTTGTTTCTCGTTTATTTATTTTTAAAACATTTTTAGAAGATTTTATTTATTTATTACAGTGAGAGAGAGACAGAGAATGGGCATGCCAGGGCTTCTAGCAACTACAAATGAACTCCAGACACATGTGCCACTATGTGCATCTGGCTTATGTGGGACCTGGAGAATTGAACCTGGGTCCTTAGGCTTTGCAGGCATGTGCCTTAACCACTAAGCCATCTCTCCAGCCCTAAAATATTTTTATTTATTTATTTATTTATTTATTTATGAGAGAGAGAGAGAGAGAGAATGAGAATGTGTTCCTCCAGCCATTGCAAACAACCTCCAGATGCATGTGCCACCTTGTGCATCTGTCGTATATGGGTCCTGGGGAATTGAACTGGGATCCTTTGGCTTTGCAGGCAAGCACCTTAACCGCTAAGCCATCTCTTCAGCCCTCTATTTTTATTTTATGCCACCCTTTCCCTTGGTATTTATTGTGCACCTTTTGCTAGAAACAGATGGAAGAGAGATAAAAGCTAGACCCTCCCAGGAGAGATGGCAACAAAATGTGGTATGGGCAGAGCATGTGTACATTGTCTCACTTAGCCTCTGAAGTATCTATCTTTCCCAAAAAGGGAAAGCTGGGTGGAGCTTGTATCCCACTTACTCTTTCAAGCCTCTACTTGGGTTCCCTGCAAACACGGCTGCCTGCTGATACCAGAGCTGTGGGCTATGACTTCCCTGATCTCTGTTGACATAGTCTCAGAGAAAGAACAACTCTTGATTTTCTGAGTCCTGCCTGCAAGTGCCCATTCTTGCTTTTAAATGTCCTTCCTCTACCTGAACTCTGTCACTGACCTTCCTGAGTTTCTCCTCTTGTGTTCTTCTCCCTCATTTTAAAGTGCATCTTATCTGTGTTGATGTGAAACACAGCTAACTCTTACTTCAAAGTGAGTAAGAGAGAGTTTCTTCTGAGACAGATATGAGTGACTGTGGCTCAGGAATATGGATTCAGGCTGCCCTAAACAATATGCTCCAATGTGGAAGTGGTTGCATGAACTTTTATAGCCAGGACAAAGGAAAGTCCTAAAATAAATCAAGGCATTTTCCAAATACATTGGTGGGAAACATCGGGTAGGTCTGTTACAGCGGGGTGGGGGATGGGTGGGTGGGATGAAAACATGGAGAGATGAAGACCTCCCTGAGGTGTGGGGGTGGGGGGAGAATGAGAACTCAGAGGGAGACCTCTGCTATGGGTTTGAGATGTTACCTGATGACATTCTTAGCTTTAAGGTTAGTGGACTCTGGTGGTCTGTTAATACATTCTGAAGGTTTTACCTGATAGCTGGAAAGATGTTAGGTCAGACACTGTTAAGGAGCCTAAAGATAATTTGGCTGTAGATCTGCAACGTTCCAACTCTCCATAGTCACACAGTAGTAGTCAGTCAGCTGTGGAGTATTTAAAACAGGTGTGGCTTTTTTTAAAGAATTTTACTTCACAATTCCCAGGTGGCCAAGCATCACATTTTGTACATTCAGTGGTTGAATATTGTTCTACGTCCCACAGCCCCACAGAACCAGGAAGGCTGATCCCGCGGATCTGATGAAGATGAAGCTAAGGAGCTGTTTCAAGAGAAGGAAGCAACTAGCTGTTAGAGCTCCTCAGGAGGAAGCTCTGGCATCACACTAACCCTAATCAATCCCCTCCCGTGTCCAACATGCTAGAAAGTTCTACCTAAGGTTAAAATTATCAAGAAAAGCCTAAGGAAGCACAGGTAGTATGTGAGGGAAACAGGCATTTAAATTCTTTTTTTGTTTTGTTTTTCCAGGTAAGGTCTCACTCTCAGGCTAGCCTGGAACCTTACTCTGTAACCCAGGCTGACGGTGACCATTGTCACCCTCCTACCTCAGCTTCCCACTCAAATAGATATTTTAGTCAATTAAAAAAAAAAAAAAAGCTAGGGAGATAGTTTGACAGTTAAGGCACTCACCTACAAAGCCCAAGGGCCCGAGTTTGAGTGTCCGTAAAGCCAGGTACACAAGTGGTGTGTTCATCTGGAGCTCGTTTGCAGTGGCTGGTGGCCCTGGTGAACCCATTCTCTCTATGTCTCTCTCTGTCTCCCTCTGCTTGCAAATAAATAAATCAAAAAAATTTTAAAAATCTTCTTTAAATTGGACTTTTTTCCTTGTGTTTGCAGTTATTTATATTTTATAAAGATTTGATGTTTGCAGTGTTTGAAGTAATTTGTCAGTTTTAATTTTAGTTTTGCATTTAGCCAGTTTGATTTTATAGTCATAAGTTCATATGGTGTGGCTAGTTCTAAGGAAAGATTGATCATTAATGTCTAACTTAGTATAATCATTACATATGACTTACCTTTTAATTTTGATTACTTTGGTATTGAACCAGGTGTCAATTTGAGGAAGTCAGTAGACAGTCACTTTATAGAAAAGATTAGACAATAATACAGTGTTCCTTCTCAACAAAACTGTGCCAGGTAGAAATAAGAGAACAGAATTTTGAGAAATCAGGATATGATTGGGCATATTAAAATTCATTTCTTTTACAACCAGAAATGCAAATAGGACTCTAATCAGAGTCATTTTTTAATATTTATATTTACCATTCATTGTCAAAATATAAATATTGGGCTGGAGAGATGGCTTAGTGGTTAAGCGCTTGCCTGTGAAGCCTAAGGACCTCAGTTTGAGGCTCAACTCCCCAGGACCCACGTTAGCCAGATTCACAAGGGGGCGCACGCGTCTGGAGTTCATTTGCAGTGGCTGGAGGCCCTGGCGTGCCCATTCTCTCTGTGTCTCTCTCTTCTGCCTCTTTCTCACTCTGTCTGTCGCTCTCAAATAAATAAATTAAAAAAATTTTTTAAAATATGAATATTGTTAATTTTTTTGAGGCAAGCCCAAAAGAATGAGCTTTTTTTATGAGAGAGAGAGAGAGAGAAAGCGAGGGAGAGTTGGTGTGCCAGGGCCTCCAGCCACTACAGTTGAACTCCAGATATGTGCACCCCTTGTGCACATGTGCAACATTGCACCCTTATGTTACTGTGTGTCTGGCTTATGTGTGACCTAGAGAGTCAAACGTGAGTACTTAGGCTTCGCAGGCAAGTGCCTTAATCTCTAAACCATCTCTTCAGCCCTGTTGTTTAGTTTTTTTGTTTTTTTTAATTTATGTGAGAGAGAGTGAGGGAGAAAGTATGGGTGTACCAGGACCTATTGTCACTGTAAGTGAACTGCAGATGCATGTGCCACTTTGTGCCTCTGGAACTCCAAGACTAGCAGGCCTTGCAAGTGTGTTTAACTGCCAACTCATTTTTCCAGCCCTTTAAAAAATATGTTTATTTTATTTTAAGTTTATTTATTTATTTGCTTTTATTTGAGACAGAGAGAGAGAGAGAGAGAGAATGGGTTCGCCAGGGCCTCCAGCCACTGCAACAAACTCCAGATGCATGTGCCACCTTGTGCAGCTGGCTTTACGTGGCTACTGAGGAACTGAACCAGGGTCCTTAGGCTTCGCAGACAAGTGCCTTAACCACTAAGCCATCTCTCCAGCCCTTTAAAAATATTTTATTTATTTATGTGCGAGCAGAGAGAGGGGGGATGGAGGAAGGAGGGAAAGTATGGGCGTGCCAGGGCCTTTAGCCACCACAAATGAACTCCAGATGCACGGGCCACTTTGTACATCTGGTTTTACATGGACACTGGGGAATTGATCCCAGGCCTTCAGGTTTTATAAGCAAGCACCTTTAACTGCTGAGCCTCTTCTCCAACCCTGTGTAGTATTTTAAATCCTGTCCAACTGGGGCTGGAGAGATGCCTCAGAGGTTAAAGGCACTTGCTTGCAAAATTCTGGCTAACTGTGCTATGGCATACTTTGAAGATTCACTTTATCAGGAGATGTGGGCCCGCAGGTGTAATATCTTAGGTTACATGTTTCTTCTGTTTTGAAATAATAATTTTGTGTCCATTTATACATTATATATATATATATATATATATATATATATATATATATTTGAGAGAAAAAGAGGCAGATAGAGAATGGGTGTGCCAGGGCCTATAGCCACTGCAAACAAACTCCAGATGCATGTTCCACCATGTGCATCAGGCTTACATCCAGCCTCGATCCAGGGTCCTTAGGCTTCACAGGCAAGCGCTTAACTGCTAAGCTATCTCTTCAGCCCACCTGTTTGTTTGTTTGTTTGTTTGTTTATTTATTTATTTATTTTTGTTTTATTGAAAACAAAATGTTATTTTCATGTAGGGTCTCCCGCTAGTCCAGGCTGACCTGGAATTCACTCTGTAGTCCTAGGCTGGCTTTGAATTCATAGTGATCCTCCTACCTCTGCCTCCCCAGGGCTGAGATTAAAGGTGTACACCACCATGTCTGCCTTAGACATTTTTAGCTGGCGTTGGTAGAACAAGCCTTTTTCTTTTTTCTTTTTTGGTTTTTTGAGGTAGGGTCTCACTGTAGTCCAGGCGAACCTGGAGTTCACTATGTAGTCTCAAGGTGGCCTCGAACTTGCAGCGATCCTCCTACCTCTGCTTCCTGAGTAATGGGATTAAAGATGGGTGCCACCACACCCAGCTTAAACATTTTTAATATCAATAGCAACATAGTAATCAAAGTGGTTGGGCCCTGTTAATATATATATTTTTCTTTTCCTTGGTAGGAGGAAATTTTATTGTTTTGCCTCTAGTTTTTTGGATTTAAAATAGATGTACCCCCCAAATGGAGTTCTTAGATAATTATTAAGTATCTAAATGTAAAGGTTTTAAGAAATTTGTTATAGGGGCTGGGGAGATGGGACTGGGGTGATGGCTCAGTAGGTGAAGGGCGTGATGTGGCAGCATGAACAGGAACCTGAGTGTAGACCCGCTGCACACACAAGCTGCCAAGCATGGAGGTGTGTGCTGGGGAGGTGGAGTCAGGAGGATCCCCACGCTTAGTGGTAGCTAGTCAAGCCCAGTCTGTGAGCTTTAAGTTCCATGAGAGAGCCTGTCTCAAAAATGTAAGATGGCGCTAGGCATGGTGGCACACACCTTTAATCCCAGCACTTGGGAGGCAGAGGTAGGAGGATCCCCATGAGTTTGAGGCCACCCTGACGACTACATAGTGAATTCCAGGTCAAAACAACAACAACAAAAAAAACCCCAAAAATTGTAAGATGGAGTCTGACTGAGGAGGACACATGGCGTTAACCTCTGGCCTCCACGTGCATATATGTGTACAAGCATCTGCACACATACACATGTGTACCCACATGTGAGCATGTTTACACATGCCACATACATGTCCATATGCCCCCCCCCCAAGAAATATAAGACAGGGCTAGAGGATGGCTTAGTGATTAAGGCACTTGCCTGCAAAGCCAAAGGACCCAGGTTTGATTCCCCAGGATCCATGTAAGCCAGATGCACAAGGTGGTGCATGCATCTAGAGTTTGTTTTCAGTGGCTGGCCCTGACCTGCCTATTCTCTTCTCTCTCTCTCTCTCTCTGTCTCTCCCCCTCCCTCCCTCTTTTTATCTTTGCCCCCTAAAATAAATGAATAAAACTGAAAAAAAGAAATACAAGCCAGGCGTGGTGGCACATGCCTTTAATCTCAGCACTTGGGAGACAGAGGTAGGAGGATCCCCATGAGATCAAGGCCACCCTGAGATTACAGAATTCCAGGTCAGCCTGGGCTAGAGTGAGACCCTACCTCAAACACACACACACACACACACCCCAAAAAAAAAAAAAAAAAAAAAAAAAGAGAGAGAGAGGGAAAAGAAAATATGAGAGAGTGAAAGGTAACAAAGGTCCAAGGGCTTTGAGTTTAGTTACTTTGGCGTGGTTGATGCCGAGGACCACCAAGCTTTTCAGAAACCTACTTGAATGTGCCCTCAGAAAAAGTGAGCACAACTTTGAGGTGAGGAATACAAACCTTAGAGTTTATCTCCCAGTTCTGTAGAACAAGATGTAGTGGGAAGTACCTAATAGGATCCTTTCCATCCAGGCCAAAGAGAGTCTTTGATGTCGTGGTTTTTTCCAGTTGAGAGTTACCTGGTTTTGGCTATAATTTGTTTCGTTTTTCTGCTGGGAGCTCACAGTAGAAGACTATGTGACCAATTTTGACTTTGTAGTTCTTTAGGAAAGTCTCTCTGCCAGTGCATTACGTCTCTCTTCAGCAGAGATGTTCATAGAGTCCTCTGTCCTTTTTTTTGTTTTGTTTTTCAAGGTAGGGTCTCGCTCTAGTCCAGGCTGACGTGGAATTCACTCTGTAGTCTCAGGGTGGCCTTGAACTCAATGCATTCCTTCTACCTCTGCCTCCCATGTGCTGGGGTTAAAGGCTTATGCTACCACACCTGGCCCTCTGTCCATTTTGTAGAATGCCCAGTAATTTTTTTATAAGGGATAATTGATGTTTCCTAAAAGAGATGGATCTGAGATGTCTAACTAGTGGGAAAGGTTGAGAGGTTGGGAAGACAGTTCAGTCAGTAAAGTACATTCATAAGGACTTGAAGTTGATCCCCAATACCCACATAAAATGCCGGTCATGGTGGCACGTACCTGTCATCCCAGTGTTGGGGGGGCCGCCAGAGACAAGTGGGTCCCTGGGGCTTGCTAAGTAGCCAGTCTAGCGTAACTGGTGAGATCCAGGCCAGTGAGGGACCTTGTCTCAAAAAGAGATGGGCAGCATACCTAAGGATAACAGCTGATGTCCTCTGGCCCCCACATGCACGCAGACATGCACATACATGTGTGCTCACAATACACAGATGTGCACCGCTCATATATGCCAAAAGAGAAAGAAAAGAAAGATAAAAGAAGAAAGAAAAGAACTAGAGTATTGGTCAGTTTTGACAATATTTTTGGTGTTAATTGTTTATTTAGCCACCAGCCCAGAAGATTGAAGACTCAGTGAAAATTCTGTGTAATAGGTCAAGTTTTACACATAGATTTAATTATTTGTTTACTCACAGTGAATTTTACAATTACTGTGTAATTTATAAGGAATGCCCTAAATTGAAATAATTCTTTCTAGTGGAATTTTTCCTACTGCCTTCTGACAAGGAAGACTTCGGCCCATTGGGAAACACATTAACACATATTACCTCACACTACAGGCACTGGATAAAATCTAACCAGCAGGTTTTAAATGGTCCATTTAACAAAGAGTTACAACATAAAACCCTTGTTCTTTAAGCCAGTTTTCTTTTGGCAAATGTAAAACTTCATTATTGTGAATAGAAAGTTGAGTTTGGGGGGCTGGAGAAATTGCACAGTGGTTAAATGCGCTTACTTATAAAGTCTGATGGCTCAGGTTCGATACTCCAGTACCCATTTTTAGCTAGATGCACAAGTGGCAAATGTGTCTGGAATTCATTTGGAGCAGCAGAAGGCCCTGGTGTGTCCATTCTCCCTCTCCTTCTTTCCCTCCTCCCTCTGCCCACCTTGCCCTATCTTTTAAGAGAATAATTTTTTTTAAAAAAAGAAAGTTGGGTTTTGACTGGAAAGATGGCTCAGTGGTTAAAGGTGCTTGCTTGAAAGTTGGGTTTTGGTTTTCTATCAGTACATCTAATTTTTAAAATTATTTATTTATTCATTTATTTATTTAAGAGAGAATGGGCATGCCAGGGTCTCCAGCCACTGTAAGAAAAACTCCAGATGTATGAGCCACTACGTGCATATGGCTTATGTGGGTTCTGGACAATCGAACCTAGTCCTTAGGCTTCTCAGGTAGGCACCTTAACCACTAAGTCATCTCTCTAGCCCAGTACATCTGATTTTTTTTTTTTTTGAGGTAGGGTTTTACCCTAGCCCAGGCTAACCTAGAATAGTGTATTTGATTTTTAACTTAGAAAATCCTTTAAATTTAAATTTATGCTTTAAAATACCTTTTAGTTCCAGGCAAGCCTAGGGTAGAGTGAGACTATATCAAAACGAACAAAATAAAGTTAAAAAAAAAAAATAAAGTTAGACAAAATTGTTTCTTAATAAAATATACTTTTTTATTGTTACTTTTTTTCCTCCCAGGATAGGGTCTCACTCTAGCCCAGGCTGAGCTGGAACTCACTCTGTAGTTCCAGGCTGGGCTTGAACTCACAGAGATCCTCCCACCTCTGCATCCCAAGTTCTGGGATTAAAGAAGCCATGTGCCGCTACAACTGGCTGTTACTTTTTTTTTATAAAGTAGAAACTTTGTATCGTGTGTTGATTCCATCATTTCCCTCCTCCCTGCCCCATGCCATATACTTTAAAAATATATATTTTACACACATATATTAGAGAGAGAGAGAGAATGGGCACACCAGGGCCTTCAGCCATTGCAAACAGACTCCAGAAGCATGTGCCACTTTGTGCATCTGGCTTTGCAGGAGTACTGGGGAGTCAGACTCAGGTCATTAGGCTTTGCAGGCAAGTGCCTTAACCGCTGAGCCGTCTCTCCAACTCTAAATAGTCTCTCTTTGATTTTGATGTCATTTTTCTTTTCCACCCTCCTCCATTGTCCAATATGATGAGTCCAGTATTATGCAGGTCTTGGGCAGGTAACAACAGCCAGTGTGAGGTCAGGAATGCAGTAACTACTTTGTGCATGGAAGACAGTAGTCTTCCCCATCCTTTGGCTTTTACATTCTTTCCTCCACAGTGGCCCCTGAACCATTGTTGTAGTAGTGGACCCATCTTGCTTGGCTGACCATTTTTGTAGCTTGTAGCCACTGTTGGTTAAGACTATGTGTGACCCCCTCCCCCTATCTTAAGCAGACTGTATAGCTTTTTCCAGCGCTGTAACAGCTAGTGAGCAGGGAGGAGCTAGTATTGATTTAGAGAACACTCAGTAAAAATAAGGTAGAAAATACGTGTCCTAGAGCATTTGTAAACGAATAAATGAAAGCAAACGTGAGGAGGTGAAGCCCAGTACAGACTCGCATCTTCCCTGGATTCAAAGCTGAGCAGCACAGGGAGATGCTCTTACAATTGGACATTAAAAAATTTTTTTATTGACATCTTCCATAACTGTAAACAATATCCCATGAAAATTCCCTCCCTCTCCCTACTTTCCCCTTTGAAACTCCACTTTCCATCATATCTTCTCCCTGTCTCAATCAGTCTCTCTTTTATTTTTATGTCATGATCTTTTCTTCTTATTATGATGGTCTTATGTAGGTAGTGTCAGGCACTGTGAAGTCATGGATATCGAGGACATTTTGTGTCTGGAAGAGCATGCTGAAAGGAGTCCTACCCTTCCTTTGGCTCTTACATTCTTTTTGCAACCTCTTCTGCAATGGACCCTGAACCTTAGAAGGTGTGATGGAGATATTTCAGTGCTGAGCACTCCTCTGTCACTTCTTCTCAGCACCATAGTGCCTTCTAAGTCATCCCAAGGTCACTGCCATCTGGAAAGACAAGCTTTCTAAACAAAAGTGAGATTAGTATTAATATATAGGTATGAACATTAAGGGAAGTGCTTACTGGGCAGTTTGGTGAGCATAGTATATACATTCAATTGGACATTTTTTTTTCAATTGGACTTTTTTTTTTTTTTTTTTTTTTTGATTTTTCGAGGTAGGATCTCACTCTGGTCCAGGCTGACCTGGAATTAACTCTGTAGTCTCAGGGTGGCCTTGAACTCATGGCAATCCTCCTACCTCTGCCTCCCAAGTGCTGGGATTAAAGGCATGCGCCACCACGCCCGGCTTCAATTGGACATTTTTAACTGGCTAATAAAAATTAGACAGCTCTGGTTTGTAGGTGAATAGGGTAATCTGAAATTTCTTTATCAAACTCCAGAAGGTTCTGGTATTTACCCATGAAGCCTCAAAATCAAAGTTTTTAGCCTGGTTTTTGTCCAGGGACTGTAGATAGTACCAGGATCACTTTTGCTCTAGGCTTTATCTTAAAAGAAGTCATAGCACTCCTCTTTGTTTTTTTCTTTTTCTTTTGGATACAGCATTTTATTTACTCAGGGTTACTAGAGAAGAGAGGAGAAGGAGAGAGCGATAAAGGAGGTGGGAGAGGCAGGGTCAGAAGAGGATAGGTGAAAGGAGAGGGTTGCGAAAAGTTAAATTTCTTAGAACTAATTCATTTTTAGTTTTTTTTTTTTTTTTTTTTTTTTTTTTTTGAGGTAGGGTCTCACTCTGCCTCAGGCTGACCTGGAATTAACTATGTAGTCTCAGGGTGGCCTTGAACTCACAGCGATCCTCCTACCTCTGCCTCCCAAGTGCTGAGATTAAAGGCATGCGCCACCACGCCCGGCTTCATATTTAGATCTTACATGATCTCAGCTTTTAAAAAAATCTTGTTCTTTAACATTTCTCTTTTCCTGTTTTCTTTTTTGTTTTTGTTTTTTTGTTTTAATTTATGCAGTTGTGAGCACACAGAACGAGAGAGAGGGGAAGCATGGGCATGCTAGGAACTCATCACTGCAAACGGATTCTGGATGCCTGCTCTGCTCTGTGGATCTTCTTTACATGAGTGCTGGGAAATCAAACCCTGGCCGTCAGGCTTTGCAAGCAAGCACTTTTAAGCACTGAGCTATATCTCTAATGCCCTCCTTTGAGTTTCTGTTTCTCATTTTGGTGGAAGTATATTTTTCCTGAAAACCACACTCTTCTATGCTGGCTGAAGATGGATTTGTGGCTGTAAGCATTGATTTAGGTCGCCACAAATAACATTCCCATGTGGAACCAATTACATAAAGTGTTATAGTCACACAACAAAATGTCATAAATTGGGATGGACAGATGGGTCAGAAGTTAAGGCACTTGCCTCAAAGCCTGGGTTCGATTTGCCAGTGCCCACATAAAGCCAGATGCACAAAGTGACACATGCATAGTGGCTGGAGGCCCTGGTGTGCCCATTCTCTCTTTCTTTTCTCTCTCCCTCTCTGCTGGCAAATAAATAAATTAAGGCATTTTCCAAATACATTGGTGGGAACATCAGTTAGGTGAAATGAGAAGTGAGGATAACCTCCTAGAGGTTTCAGATACTAGGTGATACATAGTGTTGGGGTTGGTGGGAGCAGGTGGTCTAATACATTCCAAAGGTTTGACCTGATAGTTGAAGGAATGTTAGGTAAGACACAGCAGTGGACAATGAGTGGCTATTAAGGGAAGTAAAGCCAGCCCAAGATAATTGGCTGTGAATCGGCAATTCTCTCCACAGTCAGTGAGTTCTAACCAGCCAGCCTTATGGAACCTTTAACTTAACTGTTAACTTCAGTTCATACCTTCTTTAGTGTTGGTCCTTTTCCCTATACCCTCCCATTTCTCCACTTCTAGAACATCCTTAATGCTCACCCTGTGCACAGTTCTACTCATCATAATTTGTTATAATCTGCTTCTAATTCCATCTCTTTCTCAAAACTGCCCTGTGCAAGGAAGCCTGTGGCCTGAACTAGACACTGTTCTCCTCAGTGGCAATAATCTCTTTGCCTTCTGCCCAGTCTGGCTTTGAGATTGTCTTCTCTCTTGTTCTGTGTGACAGCCATCCTATAATTCTGTTTTTCTGCCACTTTTTGCTATTTTATTCATCATTGCCTCCCTGTATTAACCTAGTGTTTTAAGACATGTGCAATGCTGGTTTGGGACAGGCCTTCCCTTCACAATTATTCTTTAAGGGTTTGGCAATCTGTTTCCTCAAAGTCTTGGATATGAAAATGATTCTGTGATGTGGATCCCTAGTCTTAGTCTCTCTGTTTCTCACTCCTTCCTTTCTTCTCTCTTCTTCCCTCCCTCCCCCTCTCTCTGAATCTTTTTCTAGGTGTCCTTATGGTAACCTGAACTGAGTTGTCCCAAGCCAAATTCATCGTTTTAGATTCTCTCTTGTTTATACCAATTCTCTGCATTTATCCCAGTCAAGCAAATTTACTGTTTCCATGTAAAGTTCTGTATTCTGGTAGGCCAGTTAGTTGACTGATTATTAAGAACTTGAGAATTGTAGTTCTGTCAAAGGTTAGGGATAAAAGTAATAAAATAACAAAGGTCTAGTGAACAGTCAGTCTAATTGATAACTTGGTTTTAACAGCACATTATTTTTGTTTATTTTTTTTGTGGTGCTAAGGATTGAACTTAAGGCCTCATGCATGCCCTATAAGTGTTCTACCACTGAGCTCCAGCCCTAGCATTACTGAATTTAAGAATTATAAAGTAGGGACTGAGGACATAGCTCAATGGCGGGGTGCTCTTCTACTTACACTAGACCCTGGGTTCAACTCTCAGTAGTAAAACTTATGTGGATGCCTGTGCTTCAGGCTTTAATACAGACTGCTTGGGCTCAGTTGAATTGAAGTGTTGAATGGGAATATGTATGCTATCTTCTCCTGTGCCTGAGATCCCAGCACCTGGGAAGTTGAGGCAGGAGGATTACTTTGAGTTCTAGGGCTGCCTGGGCTACATCGTTTGTTCCAGGACAGCAATAGGTTACAACATGAGACCCTGTCTCTGGAGACTAAAAGCAACAAGAAGACTTCCCACCTCATTCAGAATGCTTAGAGCTTGGTTTTCTTTCCTGTCTCACAACTCCTTCAGGGTCCTGCACAAGTTCAGCTTTCAGAGCAGTCTCCTTCCAGATGTGTGTATCAAACATTGTTCCAGACAATACCTGGAAGGCAACATGAGCCACCTTCTCTGTGGGACTCAGCACCTCTAGAAATCAGTAGCAGCTTCCCATGTTCTCAGTACTTTATTACATATGTGCACTCCACGCATTTTGTTATGTAAACTCCCTGACGGTAGACCTTGTGGTTGCTGCTTCTGGTTAGCACCCACCCTCAGAACTCCACTCCCCCCATCTGCTCCATTGAATAGTCCACCTATACCTGATTTTAGAAAACCAACTATTACTGTGATGTGTAGGTTACTTTGTTTAATAATTATTTGCAAAGTGATTTGAAGCTCCTGTGACGTTTATTCAGTACTCAGGATTGGCTCAGGAGATGACTCAGCGGTTAAATGCACTTGCTTGAAAAGCCTGCTGGCCTGGGTTCAATTCCCCAGTACCCATGTAAACCCAGATGCATCAAGTGGTGTAAACATCTGGAGTTTGTTTGCAGTATAGTACACCTAATCTCATTCTCTCTTCCCCCTCTTCCCTCACAAATTAATTAATAAAAATATTTTCAAAATAGACTGGATTGTTTTTAAGAATATTTGTTTCCTTCTGGTCTTGATTCCATCTGACAGTGGTTGTGCTTAGACAAAATTAGGAGGTCAAGAATACGAAGAGAAATACCTAGCTTTTGCCTTTCCTATAAGTGAAATGCTTCTCCTGGATGGAGCAGCCCCCACCATACTTTCCCATCAGCTCACTTTGTCATCTAATTATTGAATCTGATTAATCATAATCCTGTGTACAACCAGTTCCATCTGTTTGGTGGCATGTTTTCCCATCAGCAGTAATCAGCAGCTATAAGTAAGCGAAACTGTGCTTTCAATGTTGTGTAATGTTGTATAATGATAGGTATAATATGGTCAATGATTGAATATTTTTGTTTGCTCAAGGAAATTTTATTTAAAGTTTAAAAGCAGCAGGCATCAGCACAAGCTTCCTTGAAAGCTTTGGTCTCTAAGAAGTGGACATCGCAGAGCACTGTCAGGAAGGGCTGCAAAAGATTCAAATGCCCAAAGCCCAAATCACAGTCGGTTAAAATTTTAATGCATGTTGCATTATAGCTTATCAATTTTAGGTTAAATAACACATTGTAGTCAGAACTTTAATGTGCATTTGTGCTAATTATGGTACATTTGGGCCCTTTATAAATTCAAAAGTGAGCGTATATTATATATTTGCAATTATAGAGATTTATCATTCTTGCCACTTTGCCTTTGTGACTAGTAATTATCATGTTCCTAGCCACACAGCAGTTCCATGATGTGTTTTACTGGTGTGCTGGCCTCTTCATCTGCTGTTGGGCACAAACATGTCATTTCATTGCTTTCACTTTAGCGTCTTTACTCAGAAGTGCGAAGTAAAATCCTTACTAAACGAGTGTCCTATGAGGATCAATGAGGTTATATGTGATATGTATAAAAATCATTTGTAAATTGTAAAGTGCCTACTAGATGAAAGGTATTTGTTATCGAGAGAAAATTGGTCTCTCAGACATTATCATGGTTATAAATATTCACTTTACCAGTTTTATGTATTCCTAATATTGAAATCCATTAGCTTTGGTGCACATCTTTATTAAATGCTGAATTGTAACAATTATTTCTTACATGTTCTCTGCATGTTCTTGGGAACACATGTGGTGTGCTGTTAATCTTCAGCAGTTTATTTTGCAGGAGAGTCTCAATTTGTGGCATTTTCTGCTTTCCAAGCTCTAACCACTGCCATCATAGCTAATTCCAAGTCACCAGTATGCTGCCACTGAATGACGAGTTGGGAAAAGATATGTCCAGATCAACTGACCTGAGCCCTCAGAAGCCTGCTGCAGTGCATGCTAGACTAAGAGAGACAGTCGGGGTCTTAGATGTGGAGTTACACAGGACCATACACAGACTTCTAGATTTAGATTCAAAAACCTTTAAGAGGGGCTGAAGAGATGGCTCAGTGGTTAAGACGCTTGCCTGCGAAGTCTTAACAACCCTGGTTTGACTCCCCAGTACCCACATAAAGGCAGATGCACAAAATGGTACATGCATCAGAGTTCATTTGCAGTGGCTGGAGGCCCTGGCACACCCATTCTCTCTGTCTTCTGTCTTCTGTCTCCCTCCCTCTCCTTCCTCCCTCCCTCCTTGCAAGTAAATAAATAAAATATTTTTTTTAAAAGACTTCTAAGAATATAGAACTGTCTCTGAAGGTTAGAAATCCAGAGTCAGGCTTGGATTCTTCTGATTCTGAATTTACTAACTTATGATTCTTGGGCAAGTCAAAGTATTTTTTAAATTAATTTATTTTTGACATTTTATACATAAAGTATTTTGATCATTCACTCCTCCATCACCCTCTCTTGTCCCCTCTCCCTCCTGCTGAACCCTTGCCTCTTCCCCACTTGTCCCCTCCTACTTTCACGTCTTGTCTTCTGTGATCCACTGATTTAATTAGGGCTGCTTGCATGAGCATGGCTGGGTGGTGATTCACTGGAGCATGGACTTACCAGAGCTAGACCACTGAAGAACGTGTCTCCCCCTCCCGCAACCATTAGATGCCAGTAACTCCAGGGGAAGAGGTGGTTTTCATGAGTCCTCTAATGATGGGATGTGGACAAACCCAGTCTTGTGCAGGTGACCACAGCTGCTGTGAGTTTCTGTAGCAGCCATGTCATGTCCTGAAGACAGAGATTTTGTTTGTAAATTTTTTTTCTTTTTATTTATTTATTTGATAGTGAGAGACAGAGAGAAAGAGGCAGAGAGAGGGAGAATGGGCGCTCCAGGGCCTCCAGCCACTGCAAACGAACTCCAGATTGTGCACCCCCTTGTGCAACTGGCTAACGTGGGTCCTGGGGAATCGAGCCTCGAACCGGGGTCCTTAGGCTTCACAGGCAAGCGCTTAACCACTAAGCCATCTCTCCAGCCCTGAAGACAGTGTTTTACAACACTTCACCCCATTATCTGGCTTTTACACTCTTTCTTCCTTCTCTTTTCATGATGTTCTCTGAGCCTTGGAGGAGGTGATAGTCACTTATTCTCTGCACTTTTGACCAGATATGAGTCTCTGAAGTAACTTTCACCCACTGGGAAAAGAAGCTGCTCTGACCAAAGTTGAGAGCAGCACTGATCTATGGCCACAAACAGAAATACTTAGAAGTGTGGCTTGGGAGGTAGATGGCTCAGTAGGGCTCAGTAGTTAAAAGTGCTTGCAGGGGTCTGGAGAGATGGCTTGGCAGTTAAGGTGTTTGCCTGTGAAGCCCAAGGACCCAGGTTCAATTCCCAGTACCCACATAAGACAAACACACAAGGTGACATGTGTCTGGAGTTTGTTTGCAGTAGCTAGAGGCCCTGGTGTGCCCATTCTCTCTCTCTCTCTGTCTGTCTCTGTCTGTAAATGATCTGCCTCTCAAATAAATAAAATGCCTTAAAAAAAAACTTTTTAAAAAGTGCTTGCTGCAAAGCCTGCGGGTCCAGGGTTCAGTTCCTCAGTGCCCACATAAAGCCAGATGCACAGAGTGGTGCATGCATATGGAGTTTGTTTGCAGCAGCAAGAGGCCCTGGCACACCCATTCTCATTCTCTCTGGCCCTCTCTGCTTCCCTCCCTCCCTCCCTCCCTCCCTCCTTTTACACACACACACACACACACACACACACACACACACACACACACACGGCATTTAAGTCAAATATTCTTGAGCCTCATTTTCATCAGTAAAACAGGCAATATAGTGGTCTCTTTCTCTCAGAAATGAAATTTCTAAACACTATGCAGTATAGACCTCTATTTTTTTCCCAGAGGAAGACTATATCTTTTTTATATATTTTATTTATTTTTGTTTATTTATTTGAGAGTGACAGACAGAGAGAGAAAGAGGCAGATATATATATAGAGAGAAAATGGGCTCTCCAGGGCCTCCAGCTACTGCAAACAAACTCCAGATGCATGCATCCCCTTGTGCATCTGGCTAACGTGGGTCCTGGGGAACTGAACCTTGAACCAGGGTCCTTAGGCTTCACAGGCAAGCACTTAACCGCTAAGCCATCTAACCAGCCCAAGATTATATATCTTTATAAAGGTCAGCAGTGGTTGTTGTCTATCCTTGCATGGTTCTGATAACATGTCATACTGAGTTTTATATGTTTATTTTATATTTTAGCTGACATGGGTTTCGCCAGATTATTCAATTCTCCTCTGAAGCCACTAGCAGATTTGGATCCAGTCGTTGTGACATTTTGGTATCGGGCTCCAGAACTCTTACTTGGTGCAAGGCATTATACAAAAGCCATTGGTAAGTTGTTCTAAATGATCCAACAGCTTGGGCATTTAGCTCTTATTATAATATGCCAGACAGTATAGTAATACAGCAACTTGGTAGAAATGGTCTCATACCTCATTGCAAAAGTCCTGTTGTCTTCTGTGTTCCTAGATTTTTTTTATTCTGGTAGGTTGAGCTGTTTAACTGTATAGGGGAATGTGCTTTTCTTAAAAGAACAAAGCATTATTTTTCTCAGAGGATAGAGACATCTGATCCTGCTGAGTTCTTGTAGAAACAAAAACATGCAAATTTTACTTTATACTTACTTAGCTGTGAAGCTGAAGGACCCAGGTTCAATTCCTAGTATCCACATAAGCCAAACACACAAGGTGACACATGTGTCTGGAATTTGTTTGCAGTAGCTAGAGGCCCTAGTGTGCCCATTCCCTCTCTCTCAATCAATCTCTCTCTCTCTTTCTCTCTCAAAAGAATTGCAGAGAAGTTTAGAATTACTTTCTTCACGAAAAGAAAAATAGAAGAACAGGTGAAGCATTGGAAAGGATTCTTATTTGCAAAAAAGTTAGCCTCCAAGTTTCCAAAGCAAGAAACAATACAACATTCAGCATTTCTCTTGCTATTAGTGTTAGAATGCAGTTTCTCCAGTGGTGTGGGAGGTTTGGTCTGAGTAGATGGGCTGTGCTTAGCAACTTGCCAGAACACCAAGAATGGGATGGAGTGTGGGGGAGACAAAATTAAAAAAAACTGAGTAAGAAGGCCTTATAAAAACATTCATACTCATTAGGTCTTATGGAGATTTAAAATCTGCCTGGCCTCTTAGAGAGTGGACTCAGCTATGAAGTAAAAATCAACAGACCACGTTTGCCAGATGCACAAGGGGGCACATGTGTCTGGAGTTTGTTTGCAGTAGCTAGAGGCCCTGGTGTGCCCATTCTCTCTCTCTCTCTGTTTGCAAATAAATAAATAAATAAGATTATTTTAAAAGGGCTGGAGAGATGGCTTAGTGGTTAAGCGCTTGCCTGTGAAGCCTAAGGACCCTGGTTCGAGGCTCAATTCCCCAGGACCCACGTTTGCCAGATGCACAAGGGGGCACATGTGTCTGGAGTTTGTTTGCAGTAGCTAGAGGCCCTGGTGTGCCCATTCTCTCTCTCTCTCTGTTTGCAAATAAATAAATAAATAAATAAATAAATAAATAAATAAGATTATTTTAAAAGGGCTGGAGAGATGGCTTAGTGGTTAAGCGCTTGCCTGTGAAGCCTAAGGACCCTGGTTCGAGGCTCAATTCCCCAGGACCCACGTTTGCCAGATGCACAAGGGGGCACATGTGTCTGGAGTTTGTTTGCAGTAGCTAGAGGTGTTGAATTTGACACCAGTCCGTGACTGCAGAGTGAGTTCCAGGTCAATCTGGGCTAGAGTGAGATCCTGCTTGAAAAAACAACAACAAGACTGGAGCGATGGCGATGGCGTACCAGTTAAGGCACTTGCCTGCAAAGCCTAACAACCTGAGTTTCACTCCCTGGTACCCACGTAAAGCCAGATGTACAAAGTGGCACATGCATCTGGAATATGTTTGCAGTGGCTGGAGGCCCTGGTATGCCCATTCTCTCTGTCTCTCTTCTCTCTCTCTCTCTGTTTGCAAATAAATAAATAAATAAATAAATAAGATTATTTTAAAAGGGCTGGAGAGATGGCTTAGTGGTTAAGCGCTTGCCTGTGAAGCCTAAGGACCCTGGTTCGAGGCTCAATTCCCCAGGACCCACGTTTGCCAGATGCACAAGGGGGCACATGTGTCTGGAGTTCGTTTGCAGTGGCTGGAAGCCCTGGCGCGCCCATTCTCTCTCTCTCTCTCCCCCTCGTTCTCTCTGTCGCTTTCAAAGAAATAAATAAAAATAAACAAATATTTAAAAAATACGCAACACAGTCCTCTATCTGTTAAACAAGTTACTAAAAACCCCATGGCACCCAAAGAACTACAGAGGCAGCTTCTGTGTTTGGAAAGATCAGAATATCCTTATAATCAATTTATGAGTACAAAAGCAACATGAATTAAAGTATAATATCCTTATTGATCAGAAGTTTGATTTCTTCAAAACTGATATATCCAAAATGCATTTGCCAGTTTGCCAGAGACTGAGACTGTAGCACAGAGCTGCACCATTATAAACATTACCTAAATATCACCAGCTGTTGTGTCCCAGAGGCTCTATGTAAAGGTGTCAGAACTGTGAGGAAAGCCAGTGTGTTTGACAGTAGAGGGGCAGGAGGCCAACATTAGGCCCAAGCAGCCTTCAGTAAAGCAACAGGGCTGAGCCTGCCAAGGCCATGCTATCTGTCGAGGAGGACAGCAGCAGCTGTCTCAGAGAAGCAAAAGAACTGCACAAGCCATTGGTGATGGTGTATGCCTTTAATCCTAACACTTAGCAGACTGAGTGAGGTAGGAGGAATGCCATAAGTTCAAGGCCAGTCTGGAGCTACAGGATGAGTTACAGGCCTGTCTAGGTGGAAGTGAGACCTACCTGGAAAACAAAACCAAAAGAGAACTGCAGAGAAAAATGGAAGGGATGGAGGGGCCCCAAGAGTGAGAGCCACCAGTCAGCATGGCTGAGCTTATGTGTCAGCAAGTGACTTCTATGACTTTTTTTTAAATTAGTTTACTTTAAAAAAAAAAAAACTTTGTATTTTATTTTTTAAAGAAAGAGGAGGAGAGGCCGGCCATGGTGGTACACACTTTTAATCTCAGCACTCGGGAGGCAGAGGATGGCCGAGATTTCGAAGCCACCCTGAGACTACATAGTGAATTCCAGGTCAACCCTACCTCTAAAAACCAAAAAAAAAAAAAAAAAAAAAAAAAAAAAAAAAAAAAAAAAGAGAGAGAGAGAGAGAGAGAGAGAGAGAGAGAAATGAAAGAAGCAGGGGCGGGGGAGAGAGAGAGAACGAACACCAGGCCCTTCAGCTACTGCAAATAAACTCCAGAAGCACCTTCTGACATGGGTTCTGGGGAATCAAACCTGGGTCCTTAGGCTTTGCAGGCAAGCACCTTAACTGCTAAGCCATCTCTCCAGCACTAATTTTACTTCTTATACATTTTATTTATATTTACTTACTTATTTGAGAGAGAAAGAGATGGAGAGAGAGAACGGACATGCCAGGGCCTTCAGCTCCTGCAAACAAAATCCAGATGCATGAGCCACCTTATGTATCTGGCTTACGTGGGTCCTGGGGAATCCAAGCTGGGCCAGTTGGCTATGCAGGCAAGTGCCTTAACTGCTAAGCCATCTCTCCAGCCCATAGTCTGTGTTTTTGAGACTTAGAATTATGAATTGTCCATCATTATTCACATCTCCTACAACTATTGGCAGTAGTTCATTAGACAGCCTCGAGCAACATGAGAAGATAAGTAGGGAATGGGGTTGGGTGTGGGGTTCAGGGAAAGGAGGAGTGTTAGTTAGAAATAATAGGTAGTGGACAGGCAAGATGGTAGCTAACCCAGGGCATAGTTAGGGTATAGAAGCTGTAGAATCAGTTGAGAGCCATGTAACTCTTGCCCTCACCTAAAACAGTGCAGTCTATATCTAGAAGGGATATTTCCCATTAAGAAAAGGAATGTTTAGCCAAAATCTTCTATTAGACTAAATGATTTTGCAGCAAAGTTGGTCTCACTCTTAGAGCTTAATCTATAGTAAGTCCAGGGGAGAGCTCACCCTAGAGCTTCCTCTGTAGTAAGTCCAGGGGAGGACTCACCCTAGAACTTCTTCTGTAGTAAGTCCAGGGGAGGACTCACCCTAGAGCTTCTTCTGTAGTAAATCCAGGGAGGACTTACCCTAGAGCTTCTTCTGTAGTAAGTCCAGGGGAGGACTCACCCTAGAGCTTCTTCTGTAGTAAGTCCAGGGGAGGACTCACCCTAGAGCTTCTTCTATAGTAAGTCCAGGGGAGGACTCACCCTAGAGCTTCCTCTGTAGTAAGTCCAGGGGAGGACTCACCCTAGAGCTTCTTCTGTAGTAAGTCCAGGGGAGGACTCACCCTAGAGCTTCCTCTGTAGTAAGTCCAGGGGAGGACTCACCCTAGAGCTTCTTCTGTAGTAAGTCCAGGGAGGACTCACCCTAGAGCTTCTTCTGTAGTAAATCCAGGGGAGGACTCACCCTAGAGCTTCCTCTGTAGTAAGTCCAGGGGAGGACTCACCCTAGAGCTTCCTCTGTAGTAAGTCCAGGGAGGACTCACCCTAGAGCTTCCTCTGTAGTAAGTCCAGGGGAGGACTCACCCTAGAGCTTCCTCTGTAGTAAGTCCAGGGAGGACTCACCCTAGAGCTTCTTCTGTAGTAAGTCCAGGGAGGACTCACCCTAGAGCTTCCTCTGTAGTAAGTCCAGGGAGGACTCACCCTAGAGCTTCTTCTGTAGTAAGTCCAGGGAGGACTCACCCTGGAGCTTCTTCTGTAGTAAGTCCGGGGGAGGACTCACCCTAGAGCTTCCTCTTTAGTAAGTCCAGGGAGGGCTCACCCTAGAGCTTCTTCTGTAGTAAGTCCAGGGGAGGACTCACCCTAGAGCTTCTTCTGTAGTAAGTCCAGGGGAGGACTCACCCTAGAGCTTCTTCTGTAGTAGGTCCAGGGGAGGACTCACCCTAGAGCTTCTTCTCTAGTAAGCCCAGGGAGGACTCACCCTAGAGCTTCTTCTGTAGTAAGTCCAGGGGAGGACTCACCCTAGAGCTTCTTCTGTAGTAAGTCCAGGGAGGACACACCCTAGAGTTTCTTCTCTAGTAAGTCCAGGGGAGGACTCACCCTAGAGCTTCTTCTCTAGTAAGTCCAGGGGGGCTCACTCTGGAAATTGTTAATAGTAAGTCCTGGGGAGACCTTTTTTTTTTTTTAAACATACTTTGCTAGACATTTCTATTGTATTTGGAGAGCCTTATTTTGTTAGAAGCATGATTTTAGGATTTTTATCATTTTTACCACATTCTTTTTACTGTTGAGATGAAGATAGTTGTGATTTGTGGGCTGGAAATATTGTTAGCAGTTAAAGGCACTTGCTGGCAAAGCCTGATGGCCTGGGTTCAGTTCCCCAGTACTCATGTAAAGCCATGGCACATGTGTCTGGCATTCAGTCATAGTGACAGGATGCCCTTGTATACCCATGTTAACTCTTACCTGTTTTAATGTCTCTCTCAATAAATAAAAATATCTTTAAATATTTTATTTATTTATTTGAGAGAGGGAAGCAGATAGAGAGAATGGGCACACCAGGGTCTCCAGCCACTGCATGTGAACTCCAGATGCACATATCACCTTGTGCATGTGACTTTACATGGATACTGGGGAATCAAACCTGGTGGGTCCTTTGGTTTTGTAGGCAAGTGCCTTTACCACTAAGCACTCTCTCAAGCCCTAAGAGATATTTTTTAAAAATGAGAAAATAAAGGCAACTGGTTAGAAGTTGAAAACCAATTGTATTTCTTTTTCCTCAGAGAAAGGAGAACTGAAAATGAATTATAATCAGCTTGCAATTTACTTGTACCATAAAGGAGACTTATCTCTTAAAGATAAAAGTGGTTTCACTAGAGCTGGAGAGATGGCTTAGTGGTTAAGGCATTTGCCTGCAAAGCCAAAGGATCCCGGTTCAATTCTCCAGGACCCACGTAAGCCAGATGCACAAGGGGCGCATGCATCTGGAGTTCCCTTGCAGTGGCTGGATGCCCTGGCATGCCCATTCTCTCTCTCTTTCTCTCTCTGCCTCTTTATCTCTCTCAAATAAATAAATAAATAAATAAATAATATTTTTAAGAAAATGGTATCACTAGCCAGGTATAGTGGTGTCCACCTGTAATCCAAGGGTAGGGAGTCTGGAGCAGGAGGATTGTGATTGAGTTCAAGGCTAATCAGGGTTACATTGTGGGACCCTGTCTCCAAACAAATAAATAAGCAAACACAAACTGCCCCAAAACAAACCCATAGTAACTAATTTTTAATTTTAGTGGAGTCCTAATTATCCATTCTCAGTAGAATTTAGTAAAAAGTTAAGACAGAGAAAATGGGTGACCCCCACCCCAAATCAGTTGTTTGGGCTTGGAATATGTTCATAATAGACATATTTAAGTACAAACATATTCACTCCTCATTTTTCTCCATACCTGGTCCATATCAGAAAAGAGTATTTCTAGTCAGAGTATAGGAAAAAGAATTTTATGATTTGATATCAGTAGAGGTGTATGGAGTGACATTTACTGGGGAGGTGGCATAGGTGTGTGTGTGTGCGTGCACACACATGTGTATATGTGTGTGCACAGCAAGTCACTGGTTGAGGAAAGAGACGTGACAAGTGGGTGTAGATGGGCCAGGAGCCAGATTTAAAATTACAAGCTAATATGAGTCAGGAAATAGGCGAATTTAACACTGCTTGCTTTTCTGGGGTTCCTAATCTTAATAGAGAAGCCAGGAATAGGCATGACTGAGAACTTGCGTAGTTGTCCTAGCTGACTGTGCAGTCCAGTTGAAGCAGCCTGGAGGAAGAGGGATGGAATTGCTAGGGCAAGCGTGACAGAAAACGTGATGGGGAGAGAAAGGAATTAAAGAGTGGACACTGAGTGATGCTGCTGCTGCTGCTGCTGGCCCTGGCTGTGTCATTAAGGAGGTTAAATTATGTTTTATAGCCTTTCATGATGGCAGGCAATGGTGTGATAAAAATGGTTATTGAAAGGATATACTCCCATTATCCAGAAGGCTGACTTGAGTGAATAGACATATAACTCTTAAATGGGGTCAGAAAAAAGGCATTTCTATATGGATTTTTCTATTTGACAATTTGTTTTGCAACAGAACATGACATTTATTCTAGTTAGCAAACACAGGTAAACTCTCATTTGGTTTATCTGGAGTAACATTATGTAACTATACTTTCCTACATTATGACATAACTCCTAGCATTATTATCTCTTTTTTCTTTGTATATTTTTATTTATTTATTTGAGAGTGAGAGGGAGAGAAAGAGGCAGACAGAGAGAAAGAGAGAGAGAGAGAGAGAGAGAGAGAGAGAGAGCATGCGCGTAT
This sequence comes from Dipus sagitta, assembly GCA_036346955.1. Taxonomy (NCBI): domain Eukaryota; kingdom Metazoa; phylum Chordata; class Mammalia; order Rodentia; family Dipodidae; genus Dipus; species Dipus sagitta. The sequence continues at coordinate 36,354,138 of CM070775.1, forward strand.
GGGCACTCCAGGGCCTCCAGCCACTGCAAATAAACTCTAGACGCATGTGCCACCTTGTGCACCTGACTTACATGGGTCCTGGAGAATCAAGCCTTGAACCGAGGTCCTTGGGCTTCATAGGCAAGCGCTTAACTGCTAAGCCATCTCTCCAGCCCCAGCATTATTATCTTTTAAAAACACTAAATAGTGTTTATTTAAATGGATAAAAGTTAATTAACTTATACCATTGTAAATATAATTTGATAGTCTCAAAATACAAACTTTAGTCTTTCAAGATATAAAGCCCAATAGAATAATTAATTTATAATTAGTGATTTTAAATAGTTAATGAAAAAATGTTTTTCTTTTTCTTTTTGTGGTGATGAGAATTAAGCCTGGGATTTTGTGCATGTAGGCAAGCACCCTGCCACCTAGCTATTTTTTTTTAAAAGCTGAGTCAGGTGGTTTCTCAGACAAAAGGTGGGTTTCTCCAAACCCATTGACTATCTGTAGACTCAAACTTTATGTGTTGCTTTGCCATTCTGCACTTAGTTGCTTCAAAGGAATTCATCCACTGTAATGGTGATAAGATTGTCTCATCCTCTCACATCTGAGTATTACAGCTCGTGTTAGATTAACACTTCACTGCTTCTGTGATGAAGTGGTGGTTACACATGATTTTGCCTAAGTCTAAAGAATTTGCTGTGGAGTATGGGAGATGGCGTAGTGGCTTAAGTACTTGATTGCAGAGCCTGCTAGCCCAGATTTGATTGCCTAGTACTCACGTAAAGCCAGGCAGAATGCTGGGGCATGCATTTGCAGTGTGTTTGCAGCAGCAAGAGGCCCTAGAGTACACATGCGTACACACACACACTCAAACATATGTGCATATGCACAAGTAAATTAAATATTTAAAAATAAAGGATTTATTGTGCCAAGTATGGTAGCACAAGCCTGTAATCTCAGCATGTGGGAGCTAAGGCAGGAAGACTGTGAGCTTGAGACCAACCTTGGCTACATAAGGAGAGGCTGTCTTAAACTCCCACCAAAAGAAAAAAAATGTTGCTTGCCAAGTTTTTTTCAAAGTCAAACCTTCAATCTGAATTTTTTTTTTTTTTTTTTTTTGCTTTTTTGAGGTAGGGTTTTACTCTGGCCTAGGCTGACGTGGAATTAACTATGTAGTCTCAGGGTGTCCTTGAACTCATGGTGATCCTCCTACCTCTGCCTCCTGAGTGCTGGGATTAAAGCTGTGTGCCACCATTCCCAGCTTTCAATCTGAAAATTTATGCTTGTTTTATTTGACTTCCAATTTGTTATATGACCATATAGTTGTTTCATGTCACATATTTGCTATATAGGTTTTCTTAGTACATTTATTGTACTTTGTAGATTGCTAATTGAAAAGTGTTTTGATGTGTATGTTGGAATTATACCCAAGAACTATAACTAAGGAAATGTAGTGCATTTGCATACAAACTTGATTTTTTTCCTTCATAGATATATGGGCAATAGGTTGCATATTTGCCGAGTTGTTGACCTCAGAGCCTATCTTTCACTGTCGTCAGGAAGATATAAAAACAAGCAATCCCTTTCATCATGACCAACTAGATCGTATATTTAGTGTCATGGGGTTCCCTGCAGGTAATTCATTTTCCTTTTCAATATCATATTTTGAGTTTTATTTCTAAGTGATCTCTTTTTTAAAAATGTAAATTATATTTTATGTATAGTTTTAAACAAAACAACTTGGAGAGCTTGTGACCATGTGAGACCCTTCCCTGGTGTAATCCCAGTTACCTTTTGGGATGATTTTGGTCTCAATTGTGCTGCGCTCCTGCTTGGGACCCTCTTTGTTGCGTTGTGGGTTCAGGTAGGCTGGCTGGGTCGCTGGATCACTGCTCTGATCACCTGTCAGGTGCTGTGTAGGCTGTAGATGAGGGGATTCAGCATTGGAGTGACCACGCTGTATTGCTCAGAGAAGATCAACTCCAGGAAGGAGCCTGAGGTTGGCATGGGATAACAGAGAAAACCGGAGCCGTAGAATAAAATCACTGTGGAGGTTCTCCAGCATCTTGGGCAAAGTAACTGAAGAAAAACAAAGGTCCAAGAAAGAGAGGTGACTCAGAAAGAAGTATAGGGAAGTGTGGAGCTAAAGTGAAGCAGCCACAGGACTGGTGCTTGATTTCAGACACCATCACCCTGGAGCTTCTTCTTTTCTTCCTCTGTGCTCCTAAATAGATAGAATCCTCTGGCATAACTAACCCTCAGAGAAGCTATGTTCAGCAGGTTCAGGATTGACTCCCAGACACCAAAAACCCAGAGGATGGCAGAAGCAATGCTAATTACTCTCTGTAGTGAGAACTTACAGTCAGATTTCGTTGTCAAAAGTTAAGCAGTGTCAGAAACACTAATGTGGTTTCCTTAAGTGTGACCTTTGGAGCTTCTAGGTTGAAGCAATAAAGAGGACAGTCAAACGTAAAAAGAATATTTTTCTCAATTTATACTGCAAGGCAACCTTACCCAAGTAAATTTGCTTGTATATATGTGAGTTGATCAAATGAATCTGAAAAATTATGTTCAAGAAAAAGTTCAGAAGCCCATCATTTGCCCAAACCACTTAAGTCAACTTTTGCTGATTGATAAATTCGTGTATACTCAAGGCACACAATAGCTCTATAATAATTTTCATGCTTAATTATTAAGATCTCAGTCAAATAGCCACTCAGTTATTCAATGTGTCATGTATTGATACATAATAACTACTATTATAATAAACCAGTAAGTATACTTATTTACCTAAGATGTGTTATTATTCAAGTTAGAATGCTTATAGTGATTTTTGTTACTCCTTTGTCAAGTCCTTAAATAAACATAAGAAATTGAATTGTGAGGGAATTAAAGTATACCGGTCCATATTAAAACAATGTTTTTTTCAGTAAACTTTTATGTATATTAAAATTCAAAAAAAAACACAACTTGGTAGCCGGGCGTGGTGGCGCACGCCTTTAATCCCAGCACTCGGGAGGCAGAGGTAGTAGGATCACCGTCAGTTCAAGGCCACCCTGAGACTCCATAGTGAATTCCAGGTCAGCCTGGGCTAGAGTGAGACCCTACCTCGAAAAACAAAAAAACAAAACAAGACAAAACAAAAAACAACTTGGAGAGTTGTAATAGAATGTTATTTTCGGGGCTGGAGCAATGGCTCAGCCATTAAGGCACTTGCTTGCAAAGCCAGATCCAGGTTGGATTCCCCAGTACCCATGTAAAGCTCGATGCACAAAATTGGCCCATGCTGCATCTGGAGTTTGTTTGTGGTGGCAAAAGGCCCTGGCATGCCCATTCTCTGTCTGTCTGCCTCTCTCTCTGCTTGTAAATAAATAAAAATTTAAATGTTATTTTCTATGACACTATCTGATCTTTGTTGTCAGATAAAGACTGGGAAGATATTAGGAAGATGCCAGAATACCCGACACTTCAGAAGGACTTCAGGAGAACAACGTGAGTATTTTCATGATGTCCTGGTCCCTGCGTGACACACCAGAGAAAATGCTTAAACTTGCTTGAGTCATGAGCCACTGAAATTTGTTTTCTCACAGCTATGGAGGCTAGGAGGTTTGGTGTCTGATGAGAGTAGCTCTCTATTTCCAACAGGCTGCCCTGATGCTGTGGCCTCATGTGCTGGGAGGGCAAAACATGGTGAACTCTGCATGGAATCTCTTTCTTAAGACAGCGTAGAACCCTTCATGACCAGTCACCGAGGGCATCACTCTTTAATACTTGTGCATTGGGGATTTATTTTCAGTATGGATTTTGAAGGAGACATAAGCATTCAAACCATAATGTAGTTATTATAGATAGCAACTTCAGTGGGCAAGTGAAATCTTTTAAAAACCCAAGTGTAGAATTAAACCAAAACCTAGGTTTCCATTTGTGCCTATGATTGAAAGATTATATTCCAAATGATGTTAACATATATACCCAATTTAGGCCATAATATTGAAAAACTCAAAACATTTAGGGTCAGTGCGTAGTTCAACTGTATGCTGTGTTTTAACATGATAAAAGTCTCAGGTCAAGAGCACAGCTGTGGTTTTATCCTTGTCCTGATTAATGACTAGTGACTGAGATTTTGGAGTAAGAAACCAGGAAGGGGGACAGGAAGAAGAGCATGGGGCACAGGGTCAGAATAAAATAAGGTGGTGAGGACATGTGAGTAGAAGTGAGAGGAGAGCAAATGTGAGGCATGAGAAGGGTTTGTTACTGATGAACATACTTAAAGGAGATGGAGGGAGAGGAGATGGTTTTAGATAAATAAACTTTGAGGGGGTGGAGGGAGAGGGGGCGGTTCTGGGTAAGTGTACCTAGAGGAGGTGGAGGAGAGGGGTCGGTTCTGGATAAGTGTACCTAGAGGAGGTGGAGGGAGAGGGGCGGCTCTGGATAAGTGTACCTAGAGGAGGTGGAGGGAGAGGGCGGTTCTGGATAAGTGTACCTAGAGGAGGTGGAGGGAGAGGGGCGGTTCTGGGTAAGTTGTACCTAGAGGAGGTGGAGGGAGAGGGGCGGCTCTGGATAAGTGTACCTAGAGGAGGAGGAGGGAGAGGGGGCGGTTCTGGATAAGTGTACCTAGAGGAGGAGGAGGGAGAGGGGCGCTCTGGATAAGTGTACCTAGAGGAGGTGGAGGGAGAGGGGCGGCTCTGGATAAGTGTACCTAGAGGAGGTGGAGGGAGAGGGGCGGTTCTGGATAAGTGTACCTAGAGGAGGTGGAGGGAGAGGGGGCGGTTCTGGATAAGTGTACCTAGAGGAGGTGGAGGGAGAGGGGCGGTTCTGGATAAGTGTACCTAGAGGAGGTGAGGAGGAGGGGGCGGCTCTGATAAGTGTACCTAGAGGAGGTGGAGGGAGAGGGGCGGTTCTGGATAAGTGTACCAAGAGAGGAGGGAGGGAGGAGGGGGCGGTTCTGGATAAGTGTATCCTAGAAGGAGGTGGAGGGAGAGGGGGCGGCTCTGGATAAGTGTACCTAGAGGAGGGTGGAGGGAGAGGGGCGGGTCTGGATAAGTCGTACCTAGAGGAGGTGGGAGGGAGAGGGAGTCGGTTCTGGATAAGTGTACCTAGAGGAGGTGGAGGGAGAGGGGGCGGTTCGGGTAAGTGTACCTAGAGGGAGTGGGAGGGGAGAGGGGGGGCGGGGTCTGGATAAGTTGTACCTAGAGGGAGGGTGGAGGGAGAGGGGCGGTTCTGGATAAGTGTACCTAGAGGAGGTGGAGGGAGAGGGTGCGGTTCTGGGATAAGTGTACCTAGAGGAGGTGGAGGGAGAGGGGGGCGGCTCTGGTATAAGTGTACCTAGAGGAGGTGGAGGGAGAGGGGCGGTTCTGGATAAGTGTACCTAGAGGAGGTGGAGGGAGAGGGGGGCGGTCTGGATAAGTGTACCTAGAGGAGGTGAGGAGAGAGGGGCGGTTCTGGATAAGTGTACCTAGAGGAGGTGGAGGGAGAGGGGCGGCTCTGGATAAGTGTACCTAGAGGAGGTGGAGGGAGAGGGGGCGGTTCTGGATAAGTGTACCTAGAGGAGGTGGAGGGAGAGGGGCGGTTCTGGTAAGTGTACCTAGAGGAGGTGGAGGGAGAGGGCGGTTCTGGATAAGTGTACCTAGAGGAGGTGGAGGGAGAGGGGGCGGTTCTGGATAAGTGTACCTAGAGGAGGTGGAGGGAGAGGGGCGGCTCTGGATAAGTGTACCTAGAGGAGGTGGAGGGAGAGGGGCGGTTCTGGATAAGTGTACCTAGAGGAGGTGGAGGGAGAGGGGCGGCTCTGGATAAGTGTACCTAGAGGAGGTGGAGGGAGAGGGGCGGTTCTGGATAAGTGTACCTAGAGGAGGTGGAGGGAGAGGGGGCGGCTCTGGATAAGTGTACCTAGAGGAGGTGGAGGGAGAGGGGCGGCTCTGGATAAGTGTACCTAGAGGAGGTGGAGGGAGAGGGGCGGTTCTGGATAAGTGTACCTAGAGGAGGTGGAGGGAGAGGGGCCGGTTCTGGATAACTGTACCTAGAGGAGGTGGAGGGAGAGGGGCGTTCTGGATAAGTGTACCTAGAGGAGGTGGAGGAGAGGGGCGGCTCTGGATAAGTGTACCTAGAGGAGGTGGAGGGAGAGGGGCGGTTCTGGATAAGTGTACCTAGAGGAGGTGGAGGGAGAGGGGGCGGTTCTGGATAAGTGTACCTAGAGGAGGTGGAGGGAGAGGGGCGGCTCTGGATAAGTTACCTAGAGGAGGGGAGGGAGAGGGGCGGTTCTGGATAAGTGTACCTAGAGGAGGTGGAGGGAGAGGGGCGGCTCTGGATAAGTGTACCTAGAGGAGGTGGAGGGAGAGGGGCGGTTCTGGGTAAGTGTACCTAGAGGAGGTGGAGGGAGAGGGGCGGCTCTGGATAAGTGTACCTAGAGGAGGTGGAGGGAGAGGGGCGGCTCTGGATAAGTGTACCTAGAGGAGGTGGAGGAGAGGGGGGTTTGGATAAGTGTACCTAGAGGAGGAGAGAGGGGGTAGAGGGGCGGCTCTGGATAAGTGTACCTAGAGGAGGTGGAGGGAGAGGGGCGGTTCTGGTAAGTGTACCTAGAGGAGGTGGAGGGAGAGGGGCGGTTCTGGATAAGTGTACCTAGAGGAGTGAGGGAGGGCGGTCTGGATAAGTCCTAAGAGGTGGAGGGAGAGGGGCGTTCTGGATAAGTGTACCTAGAGGAGGTGGAGGGAGAGGGGGGTTCTGGATAAGTGTACCTAGAGGAGGTGGAGGGAGAGGGGCGGTTCTGGATAAGTGTACCTAGAGGAGGTGGAGGGAGAGGGGCGGTTCTGGATAGTGTACCTAGAGGAGGTGGAGGGAGAGGGCGGTTCGGATAAGTGTACTAGAGGAGGGGAGGGAGAGGGGGCGGTTCTGGATAAGTGTACCTAGAGGAGGTGGAGGGAGAGGGGCGGTTCTGGATAAGTGTACCTAGAGGAGGTGGAGGGAGAGGGCGGTTCTGGATAAGTGTACCTAGAGGAGGTGGAGGGAGAGGGGCGGTTCTGGATAAGTGTACCTAGAGGAGGTGGAGGGAGAGGGGCGGTTCTGGATAAGTGTACCTAGAGGAGGTGAGGAGAGGGGCGGCTCTGGATAAGTGTACCTAGAGAGGTGGAGGGGAGGGGGCGGTTCTGGATAAGTGTACCTAGAGGAGGTGGAGGGAGAGGGGCGGCTCTGGATAAGTGTACCTAGAGGAGGTGGAGGGAGAGGGGCGGTTCTGGTAAGTGTACCTAGAGGAGGTGGAGGGAGAGGGGGGTTCTGGATAAGTGTACCTAGAGGAGGTGGAGGGAGAGGGGGCGGTCTGGATAAGTGTACCTAGAGGAGGTGGAGGGAGAGGGGCGTTCTGGATAAGTGTACCTAGAGGAGGTGGAGGGAGAGGGGGCGGTTCTGGGTAAGTGTACCTAGAGGAGGTGGAGGGAGAGGGGCGGTCTGGATAAGTGTACCTAGAGGAGGTGGAGGGAGAGGGGGCGGTTCTGGATAAGTGTACCTAGAGGAGGTGGAGGGAGAGGGGCGGTCTGGATAAGTGTACCTAGAGGAGGTGGAGGGAGAGGGGGTCTGGATAAGTGTACCTAGAGGAGGTGGAGGGAGAGGGGCGGCTCTGGTAAGTGTACCTAGAGGAGGTGGAGGGAGAGGGGCGGTTCTGGATAAGTGTACCTAGAGGAGGTGGAGGGAGAGGGGGCGGTTCTGGATAAGTGTACCTAGAGGAGGTGGAGGGAGAGGGGCGGTTCTGGATAAGTGTACCTAGAGGAGGTGGAGGGAGAGGGGGCGGTTCTGGATAAGTGTACCTAGAGGAGGTGGAGGGAGAGGGGCGGTTCTGGATAAGTGTACCTAGAGGAGGTGGAGGGAGAGGGGCGGTTCTGGATAAGTGTACCTAGAGGAGGTGGAGGGAGAGGGGGCGGTTCTGGATAAGTATACCTAGACTATAACTCCATGATTCACCAAACCAAAGACCTGTGAGTTACCCTAATCCTTCTATCTCATTTTTATTCATTAATACCCCATCTCCTCAGATCCAAATGGTTAGCAAATCTAACCAGTTTTACTTCTAGAGATGCTTGGGATTTTGTTTCTCTCCATGAAACCCTTCACTATCATAGTCTGGACCCCCCACAGAAACTTGAAGGAAAGCACTGGAGAGATGGCTCAGTGTTAAAAGGTACTTGCTTGCAAAGCTGACAGTCCAGGTTCAGCTCCCCAGTACCTACATAAAACCCAGTGCACAAAGTAGATCATGTTGGTTTGTGTAGTGAGAGGTTCTGATGTTTCTTTCTCTCACCCCCCCTCCTTCTCCCTTTCCATACAAATAAATAAATACACATATTTAAAAAGTAAAGATAAGAAGGCTTCCAGCCAGGTGTGATGGCACATACTATAATCCAAACACTCACCCAGACTGAGGAAGGAGAATGGAGAATTCAAGGGCAGTCTGGACTGTGTTGTGAGACTGTCTCTAAAAACAAACAAATAAATAAACAAACACCAACCACAATTGCAACAGAAAACTTAAACATGTATATACCTTGACCTGATAATTCTAGGACTTTTATCATGTGAAAAGTAACCAGTTTCCACAAGTACTTCCTATGTCCCAGAATGGTATCAAGCCTTTACTTCTCCTATGGCCTTTACAGGAAACAAATCAACAGAATAGGTACAATTATGATTTTTTAGATATGGCAAATATGTCCTCCAGCCTCTGCAAATGAACTCCAGATGCATGTGCCACCTTGTACATCTGGCTTTACGTGGGTACTGGGGAATCAAACCTGGGTCCTTTGGGTTTTCAGGCAAATGCCATAACCGCTAAGCCACCACTGCAGCCCCATAACAATTTTTTTTACTGTGATTCCAGTTTTGTAAAATCAGAGCAAGAACCCCTCTGTTGTTGTATCATATATGTGTATGTATAAAAAAAACCTCAAAGGGGTAACTGTCCTTGAGAATCCATGTGCATCCTGCTGCTAACCCATGCTTAAATATATGTTAAGCCTTCTTCTCAGTAAACAACTATGCTTCAAGGAAATGAGAGGAAGAAGGAAATTATCAAAACTCACAGTTGTTTTTTGTTGTTGTTGTTTTGTTTTTTTTTTTTTTTTTTTTTCAAGGCAGGGTCTCACTCTAGTTCAGGCTGACCTGGAATTCATTATGTAGCCTCAGGATGGTCTCGAACTCAGGATCCTCCGAGTGCTGGGATTAAAGGCATGCGCCACCACGCCCGCTCCTGAGAGTTATTCTTTAACACAATGTGTGGCTTGATTATGAGGGTTTTCAATGTTTAAACTTTTCTAGGTTCTCTTTTTTTGTTTGTTTTTTGAGGTAGGGTGTCTTTATAGCCCAGGCTGACCTGGAATTCACTATGTAGTCTCAGGGTGACCTTGAACTCACAGCAGTCCTCTTACCTCGGACTCCTGAGTGCTGGGATTAAAGGTGTGTGCCACCACGCTGTATTGCTCAGAGAAGATCAACTCCAGGAAGGAGCCTGAGGTTGGCATGGGATAACAGAGAAAACCGGAGCCGTAGAATAAAATCACTGTGGAGGTTCTCCAGCATCTTGGGCAAAGTAACTGAAGAAAAACAAAGGTCCAAGAAAGAGAGGTGACTCAGAAAGAAGTATAGGGAAGTGTGGAGCTAAAGTGAAGCAGCCACAGGACTGGTGCTTGATTTCAGACACCATCACCCTGGAGCTTCTTCTTTTCTTCCTCTGTGCTCCTAAATAGATAGAATCCTCTGGCATAACTAACCCTCAGAGAAGCTATGTTCAGCAGGTTCAGGATTGACTCCCAGACACCAAAAACCCAGAGGATGGCAGAAGCAATGCTAATTACTCTCTGTAGTGAGAACTTACAGTCAGATTTCGTTGTCAAAAGTTAAGCAGTGTCAGAAACACTAATGTGGTTTCCTTAAGTGTGACCTTTGGAGCTTCTAGGTTGAAGCAATAAAGAGGACAGTCAAACGTAAAAAGAATATTTTTCTCAATTTATACTGCAAGGCAACCTTACCCAAGTAAATTTGCTTGTATATATGTGAGTTGATCAATGAATCTGAAAAATTATGTTCAAGAAAAAGTTCAGAAGCCCATCATTTGCCCAAACCACTTAAGTCAACTTTTGCTGATTGATAAATTCGTGTATACTCAAGGCACACAATAGCTCTATAATAATTTTCATGCTTAATTATTAAGATCTCAGTCAAATAGCCACTCAGTTATTCAATGTGTCATGTATTGATACATAATAACTACTATTATAATAAACCAGTAAGTATACTTATTTACCTAAGATGTGTTATTATTCAAGTTAGAATGCTTATAGTGATTTTTGTTACTCCTTTGTCAAGTCCTTAAATAAACATAAGAAATTGAATTGTGAGGGAATTAAAGTATACCGGTCCATATTAAAACAATGTTTTTTTCAGTAAACTTTTATGTATATTAAAATTCAAAAAAAAACACAACTTGGTAGCCGGGCGTGGTGGCGCACGCCTTTAATCCCAGCACTCGGGAGGCAGAGGTAGTAGGATCACCGTCAGTTCAAGGCCACCCTGAGACTCCATAGTGAATTCCAGGTCAGCCTGGGCTAGAGTGAGACCCTACCTCGAAAAACAAAAAAACAAAACAAGACAAAACAAAAAAACAACTTGGAGAGTTGTAATAGAATGTTATTTTCGGGGCTGGAGCAATGGCTCAGCCATTAAGGCACTTGCTTGCAAAGCCAGATCCAGGTTGGATTCCCCAGTACCCATGTAAAGCTCGATGCACAAAATTGGCCCATGCTGCATCTGGAGTTTGTTTGTGGTGGCAAAAGGCCCTGGCATGCCCATTCTCTGTCTGTCTGCCTCTCTCTCTGCTTGTAAATAAATAAAAATTTAAATGTTATTTTCTATGACACTATCTGATCTTTGTTGTCAGATAAAGACTGGGAAGATATTAGGAAGATGCCAGAATACCCGACACTTCAGAAGGACTTCAGGAGAACAACGTGAGTATTTTCATGATGTCCTGGTCCCTGCGTGACACACCAGAGAAAATGCTTAAACTTGCTTGAGTCATGAGCCACTGAAATTTGTTTTCTCACAGCTATGGAGGCTAGGAGGTTTGGTGTCTGATGAGAGTAGCTCTCTATTTCCAACAGGCTGCCCTGATGCTGTGGCCTCATGTGCTGGGAGGGCAAAACATGGTGAACTCTGCATGGAATCTCTTTCTTAAGACAGCGTAGAACCCTTCATGACCAGTCACCGAGGGCATCACTCTTTAATACTTGTGCATTGGGGATTTATTTTCAGTATGGATTTTGAAGGAGACATAAGCATTCAAACCATAATGTAGTTATTATAGATAGCAACTTCAGTGGGCAAGTGAAATCTTTTAAAAACCCAAGTGTAGAATTAAACCAAAACCTAGGTTTCCATTTGTGCCTATGATTGAAAGATTATATTCCAAATGATGTTAACATATATACCCAATTTAGGCCATAATATTGAAAAACTCAAAACATTTAGGGTCAGTGCGTAGTTCAACTGTATGCTGTGTTTTAACATGATAAAAGTCTCAGGTCAAGAGCACAGCTGTGGTTTTATCCTTGTCCTGATTAATGACTAGTGACTGAGATTTTGGAGTAAGAAACCAGGAAGGGGGACAGGAAGAAGAGCATGGGGCACAGGGTCAGAATAAAATAAGGTGGTGAGGACATGTGAGTAGAAGTGAGAGGAGAGCAAATGTGAGGCATGAGAAGGGTTTGTTACTGATGAACATACTTAAAGGAGATGGAGGGAGAGGAGATGGTTTTAGATAAATAAACTTTGAGGGGGTGGAGGGAGAGGGGCGGTTCTGGGTAAGTGTACCTAGAGGAGGTGGAGGGAGAGGGGTCGGTTCTGGATAAGTGTACCTAGAGGAGGTGGAGGGAGAGGGGCGGCTCTGGATAAGTGTACCTAGAGGAGGTGGAGGGAGAGGGGCGGTTCTGGATAAGTGTACCTAGAGGAGGTGGAGGGAGAGGGGCGGTTCTGGGTAAGTGTACCTAGAGGAGGTGGAGGGAGAGGGGCGGCTCTGGATAAGTGTACCTAGAGGAGGAGGAGGGAGAGGGGGCGGTTCTGGATAAGTGTACCTAGAGGAGGAGGAGGGAGAGGGGCGGCTCTGGATAAGTGTACCTAGAGGAGGTGGAGGGAGAGGGGCGGCTCTGGATAAGTGTACCTAGAGGAGGTGGAGGGAGAGGGGCGGTCTGGATAAGTGTACCTAGAGGAGGTGGAGGGAGAGGGGCGGTTCTGGTAAGTGTACCTAGAGGAGGTGGAGGGAGAGGGGCGGCTCTGGATAAGTGTACCTAGAGGAGGTGGAGGGAGAGGGGCGGTTCTGGATAATGTACCTAGAGGAGGTGGAGGGAGAGGGGCGGTTCTGGATAAGTGTACCTAGAGGAGGTGGAGGGAGAGGGGCGGGCTCCTGGATAAGTGTACCTCGAGGAGGTGAGGGAGAGGGTCGGGTCTGGATAAAGTGTCCCTAGAGGAGGTGGAGGGAGAGAGGGGCGGCTTTCTGATAAGTGTACCTAGAGTGAGGTGGAGGGAGGGGCCGGGCTCTGGATAAGTGTACCTAGAGGAGGTGGAGGGAGAGGAGGCCGGCCGGTTCTGGTAAGTGTACCCTAGAGGAGGTGGAGGGAGCCGGGGGCGGCTCGATAAGTGTACCTAGAGGAGGTGGAGGGGAGAGGGGCGGCTCTGGATAAGTGTACCTAGAGGAGGTGGCGGAGGAGGGGGCGGTTCTGGATAAGTGTACCTAGAGGAGTGGAGGGAGAGGGGCGTTCTGGGATAAGTGTACCTAGAGGAGGTGGAGGAGAGGGGCGGATCTGGATAAGTGTACCTAGAGGAGGTGGAGGGAGAGGGGGGGTTCTGGATAAGTGTACTAGAGGAGGTGGAGGGAGAGGGGGCGGTTCTGGATAAGTGTACCTAGAGACGCAGGTGAGGGAGAGGGGGCGGTTCTGGATAAGTGTACCTAGAGGAGGTGGAGGGAGAGGGGGCGGTTCTGGTTAAGTGTACCTAGAGGAGGTGGAGGGAAGAGGGGCGGTTCTGGTAAGTGTACCTAGAGGAGGTGGAGGGAGAGGGGCGGTTCTGGATAAGTGTACCTAGAGGAGGTGGAGGGAGGGGGGGCGGTTCTGGATAAGTGTACCTAGAGGAGGTGGAGGGAGAGGGGCGGTTCTGGATAAGTGTACCTAGAGGAGGTGGAGGGAGAGGGGCGGTTCTGGGTAAGTGTACCTAGAGGAGGTGGAGGGAGAGGGGCGGCTCTGGATAAGTGTACCTAGAGGAGGTGGAGGGAGAGGGGCGGTTCTGGATAAGTGTACCTAGAGGAGGTGGAGGGAGAGGGGGCGGTTCTGGATAAGTGTACCTAGAGGAGGTGGAGGGAGAGGGGGCGGTTCTGGGTAAGTGTACCTAGAGGAGGTGGAGGGAGAGGGGGCGGTTCTGGGTAAGTGTACCTAGAGGAGGTGGAGGGAGAGGGGCGGTTCTGGATAAGTGTACCTAGAGGAGGAGGAGGGAGAGGGGGCGGTTCTGGATAAGTGTACCTAGAGGAGGTGGAGGGAGAGGGCGTTCTGGATAAGTGTACCTAGAGGAGGTGGAGGGAGAGGGGCGGTTCTGGATAAGTGTACCTAGAGGAGGTGGAGGGGAGGGGGCGGTTCTGGATAAGTGTACCTAGAGGAGGTGGAGGGAGAGGGGGCGGTTCTGGGATAAGTGTACCTAGAGGAGGTGGAGGGAGGGGGCGGTTCTGGATAAGTAAACCTAGAGGAGGTGGAGGGAGAGGGGCGGTTCTGGATAAGTGTACCTAGAGGAGGTGGAGGGAGAGGGGCGGCTCTGGATAAGTGTACCTAGAGGAGGTGGAGGGAGAGGGGCGGTTCTGGTAAGTGTACCTAGAGGAGGTGGAGGGAGAGGGGGGGTTCTGGATAAGTGTACCTAGAGGAGGGGAGGGAGAGGGGCCGGTTCTGGTAAGTGTACCTAGAGGAGGTGGAGGGAGAGGGCGGTTCTGGATAAGTGTACCTAGAGGAGGTGGAGGGAGAGGGGCGGTTCTGGATAAGTGTACCTAGAGGAGGTGGAGGGAGAGGGGCGGTTCTGGGTAAGTGTACCTAGAGGAGGTGGAGGGAGAGGGGCGGTTCTGGGAAAGTATACCTAGAGGAGGTGGAGGGAGAGGGCGGTTCTGGATAAGTTTACCAAGAGGATGGTGGAGGGAGAGGGGGCGGTTCTGGATAAGTGTACCTAGAGGAGGGGGCCGTGGAGGCGAGGGGGCGGTTCTGGGTAAGTATTACCTAGAGGAGGGTGGAGGGAGAGGGGGCGGTTCTGGATAAGTGTACCTAGAGGAGGTGGAGGGAGAGGGGGCGGTTCTGGGTAAGTGTACCTAGAGGAGGTGGAGGGAGAGGGGCGGTTCTGGGTAAGTGTACCTAGAGGAGGTGGAGGGAGAGGGGGCGGTTCTGGATATAGTGTACCTAGAGGAGGTGGAGGGAGAGGGGGCGGGTTCTGGGATAAGTGTACCTAGAGGAGGTGGAGGGAGAGGGGGCCGGTTCTGGTAAGTGTACCTAGAGGAGGTGGAGGGAGAGGGGGGGTTCTGGATAAGTGTACTAGAGGAGGTGGAGGGAGAGGGGGGGTCTCTGGGTAAGTGTACCTAGAGGAGGTGGAGGGAGAGGGGGCGGCTCTGGATAAGTGTACCTAGAGGAGGTGGAGGGAGAGGGGGTGGTTCTGGATAAGTGTACCTAGAGGAGGTGGAGGGAGAGGGGGCGGCTCTGGATAAGTGTACCTAGAGGAGGTGGAGGGAGAGGGGGGGTTCTGGATAAGTGTACCTAGAGGAGGTGGAGGGAGAGGGGGCGGTTCTGGATAAGTGTACCTAGAGGAGGTGGAGGGGAGGGGGCGGTTCTGGGTAAGTGTACCTAGAGGAGGTGGAGGGAGAGAGGGCGGTTCTGGGTAAGTGTACCTAGAGGAGGTGGAGGGAGGGGGCGGTTCTGGTAAGTGTACCTAGAGGAGGTGGAGGGAGAGGGGCGGTTCTGGGTAAGTGTACCCTAGAGGAGGTGGAGGGAGAGGGGCGGTTCTGGATAGTGTACCTAGAGGAGGTGGAGGGAGAGGGGTCGGTCTGGATAAGTGACCTAGAAGGAGGTGGAGGAGAGGGGCGTCTGGATAAGTGTACCTAGAGGAGGTGGAGGGAGAGGGGGCGGTTCTGGATAAGTGTACCTAGAGGAGGTGGAGGGAGAGGGGGCGGTTCTGGGTAAGTGTACTAGAGGAGGTGGAGGGAGAGGGGCGGTTCTGGATAAGTGTACCTAGAGGAGGTGGAGGGAGAGGGGGCGGTTCTGGATAAGTGTACCTAGAGGAGGAGGAGGGAGAGGGGGCGCTTCTGGATAAGTGTACCTAGAGGAGGTGGAGGGAGAGGGGCCGGTTCTGGATAAGTGTACCTAGAGGAGGTGGAGGGAGAGGGGGCGGTTCTGGATAAGTATACCTAGACTATAACTCCATGATTCACCAAACCAAAGACCTGTGAGTTACCCTAATCCTTCTATCTCATTTTTATTCATTAATACCCCATCTCCTCAGATCCAAATGGTTAGCAAATCTAACCAGTTTTACTTCTAGAGATGCTTGGGATTTTGTTTCTCTCCATGAAACCCTTCACTATCATAGTCTGGACCCCCCACAGAAACTTGAAGGAAAGCACTGGAGAGATGGCTCAGTGTTAAAAGGTACTTGCTTGCAAAGCCTGACAGTCCAGGTTCAGCTCCCCAGTACCTACATAAAACCCAGTGCACAAAGTAGATCATGTTGGTTTGTGTAGTGAGAGGTTCTGATGTTTCTTTCTCTCACCCCCCCTCCTTCTCCCTTTCCATACAAATAAATAAATACACATATTTTAAAAAGTAAAGATAAGAAGGCTTCCAGCCAGGTGTGATGGCACATACTATAATCCAAACACTCACCCAGACTGAGGAAGGAGAATGGAGAATTCAAGGGCAGTCTGGACTGTGTTGTGAGACTGTCTCTAAAAACAAACAAATAAATAAACAAACACCAACCCACAATTGCAACAGAAAACTTTAAACATGTATATACCTTTGACCTGATAATTCTAGGACTTTTATCATGTGAAAAGTAACCAGTTTCCACAAGTACTTCCTATGTCCCAGAATGGTATCAAGCCTTTACTTCTCCTATGGCCTTTACAGGAAACAAATCAACAGAATAGGTACAATTATGATTTTTTAGATATGGCAAATATGTCCTCCAGCCTCTGCAAATGAACTCCAGATGCATGTGCCACCTTGTACATCTGGCTTTACGTGGGTACTGGGGAATCAAACCTGGGTCCTTTGGGTTTTCAGGCAAATGCCATAACCGCTAAGCCACCACTGCAGCCCCATAACAATTTTTTTTACTGTGATTCCAGTTTTGTAAAATCAGAGCAAGAACCCCTCTGTTGTTGTATCATATATGTGTATGTATAGAAAAACCTCAAAGGGGTAACTGTCCTTTGAGAATCCATGTGCATCCTGCTGCTAACCCCATGCTTAAATATATGTTAAGCCTTCTTCTCAGTAAACAACTATGCTTCAAGGAAATGAGAGGAAGAAGGAAATTATCAAAACTCACAGTTGTTTTTTGTTGTTGTTGTTTTGTTTTTTTTTTTTTTTTTTTTTCAAGGCAGGGTCTCACTCTAGTTCAGGCTGACCTGGAATTCATTATGTAGCCTCAGGATGGTCTCGAACTCAGGATCCTCCGAGTGCTGGGATTAAAGGCATGCGCCACCACGCCCGGCTCCTGAGAGTTATTCTTTAACACAATGTGTGGCTTGATTATGAGGGTTTTCAATGTTTAAACTTTTCTAGGTTCTCTTTTTTTGTTTGTTTTTTGAGGTAGGGTGTCTTTATAGCCCAGGCTGACCTGGAATTCACTATGTAGTCTCAGGGTGACCTTGAACTCACAGCAGTCCTCTTACCTCGGACTCCTGAGTGCTGGGATTAAAGGTGTGTGCCACCAGTACTGTATTCTGGCTGTATTCTATAATTTTAAAAGAACATATGCCTATTTTGAAACCTTTTAATTTTTATTTATTAGAGAGAGAGAATGGGTGCACCAGGGCCTCTAGCCACTGCAAATGAACTCCAGATGCATGTACCACCTTGTGCATCTGGCTCATGTGGGTACTGGAGACTTGAAAGTGGGTCCTTAGACTTTGCAGGCAGCCACCTTGACCACTAAGCCATCTCTCCAGCTCTGAAAACTTTTTTAAAATTAAATTTTTTTTTTATTAATTAGAGACGAGAGAGAGAATGAGAATGGGCATGTCAGGGCCTCTAGCTGCTATAAATGAATTCCAAATGCCTATGCCACCTTGTGCAACTGGTTTACATGGATATTGGGGAATCAAACCTGGGTCCTTAGGCTTTACAGGCAAGCACCTTAACCACTAAGCTATCTCTCCAGCCCTGAAACCTTTTTTATTTTTGGTTTTTCAAGGTAGGATTTCACTCTAGTCCAGGCTGATCTGGAATTCACTGTGTCATCTCAGGGTGGCCTCAAACTCAAGACGGTCCTCCTACCTCTCTGTCCCGAGTGCTGGGATTAAAGGCATGTGCCACCGTGCTTGGCTCTGAAACCTTTTTAATTTGAAATATTTCATGTGTAGGAAAGAATAGATAAGATAAAAATGGTATACTTAGAATAATTGACTCTCTCTCCACTCATCTCCCTACCTATGAAATGGAACATGATTAAGATTCTGGTATGCCCAGGTGACCTCCTTACCTGATGGCAAGGGGCAAGACTGGGTATTCTGAATGTGTGCTTGCCATGCTACATTTCCAATATAGTTTTACTCCATATGTATCTATTTCTAAAATGTATTATTCAGTTTGATACATCTTTGAAATTATATATGTTGTATTACTTTCCATCACCCAGTCTTACATATTCATAACTTTTCATTCTATGAATATATAATAAATTTATTTTGCCTATGTTTTCAGCTTTTTGCTATTACAAAAATGCTGATAAAACATTAAAAACTGTATTGGGAGCTATAGTATATGAGCATACTATAGTTTGGTCATGCTCCCATCATGTTATT
This sequence comes from Dipus sagitta, assembly GCA_036346955.1. Classification (NCBI taxonomy): domain Eukaryota; kingdom Metazoa; phylum Chordata; class Mammalia; order Rodentia; family Dipodidae; genus Dipus; species Dipus sagitta. The sequence continues at coordinate 36,372,199 of CM070775.1, forward strand.
CCTATTTTCCCCTCTCCCCTGCCCTCACTCTACTGAGGACCTTCTTCTTATTTATGGGCTCAGAATGGTGCAGGTCTTGTGGGATGTCACTTATCACTGTCATGAAGGGTCATGAAGGCACCAGTTGGCTGCAGTATGCCTTCCCACCTTGTGGCTCTTACATTCTTTCTGCTTCTCTTCTGCTGTGTTCCTGAGCCTTGGAGGGCAAGTTAGAAATCTCCTTTAGTGTTGAGCTGTCAGCATCCTCTTGTTTTCTGCTTTGATGAGTTTTGAGTATCCTCAATGTCTACCACCATCTGTATAGAAAAGCTTCTCTGTCTAGCAATGAGTGCAGCACTCATGTTCATTCTGCAACTTTCTCTGCAATGTTCTCTAACCCTGGTGGATGTGATAGAGAGAACTGGGCCTTCTTTTCCTTCTCTTTCTCTTTCTTTCTCTTTCTGTCTTTCTCTCTTTCACTTTCACTTTCTCTTCTCATCACCTTGATGAGTTTTGGGTCTCCCCAGTACATACCACCATCTGAAAAAAGTAAGCTTCTCAAACCAAAAGGGAAAACAGCATTAATCAATGGACACAAACATGAACATTTAGAAGGCAGTTTGATGATCTCAATGTATCCATTTAGCCAAAGAACAGTGATAGCTTCCTTTTAGGGCCTATCTCCTTAAGAACATTCTTACGCCCATGTGTCCTGGTAAGCATGTGCAAAAGCATCTATTATGCTGGACCTGGTGGTGCAAGCCTGTGAGGCAGGAAGATGACAAGTTCAAGGCCTGCCTGGGCTACAGTATGAATTCCAGGCCATTCTGAGCAATTTAGTGAGACCCTATCTAAAAATAAAAAATGAAAAAGGGGGACACGATGTGTAACTCAGTGATAGAGCACTTACCTAATATGGGTTTGTCCCCAGTACTACACACACACACACACACACACACGGCATCTCCTTAGACTGAAGTATGTAGCTAGAATGGAATGTTGGATTGTAAAATATATTCATTTTCACCTCTAATGGTTAACACATAATACTTTTTCCAAAGGGATTGTAACAAATATAAACTGACATAGTGTGCAACCATTCCTGTTTTCTCATTGTCTGCTATCTTTGATGTGGTGGTTTGGATCAGGGGATCTCCCATAAACTCATATGTTTTGAATGCTTTATCCCCAGATTATGGTAACTTGAGAGGAGGAGCCATGCTAGAAGGAGGTGTATTGCTAGGGATGGGCTTTTAGGTACTACAGCCAGCTCCTCCTCGCTGGAACTCGGCTCACTTTCCTGCCGCTGTTTCTTCCTGCTGTGGCCAGTGACATTGTGGATATACTAGGACTGTTGGATGGCTGCCAAAGAGAGCTGCCGGCTAAGGATGGAGTTTCCCCCAGGCTGTGAGCAGCCAGCTAGAGGCAGAATTGGAACTCCAGAGACTGTCACTGGCTAGAGATGTTGGACTTGGAACTTGATGTTTGCCCTGTTTGTTTTAGGTCTTGGATTGGTTCAGTCTTTCCTTGCAATGCCATCTTTTGCGGTGTGAAGGATTCTTCTGTGCCATTATGTTTCTTTGGTTTTACAGCTCACAGTTAAAGACACCTTGGACTATAGGGATGTTTGAACAGTACTGGGATTGGTAAAAAAGTTGGATTAAATACATTTCATTTTATATCATAGATGGTCATGAGTTTATGGGTTCCAGGGACAGAATGTGATAGTTTGGATCAGGTGTCCCCTATGCATTTCCATGTTCTGAATGCTTGATCCCCAGCTGATGGATCCTTCCTGGAGGAGGTGTGTTCTTGGGGACGGGTTTATAGGTGTTACAACCAGCTTCCCCTTGCAGTGTTGGGTGCACTCTCTTGCTGCTAGACCATTGCTGGGAGGGGGTTGTTGGGGGTGGGTTTATGGGTGTTATAGTCCGCTTCCCCTTGTAGTGTTTGGCACACTCTCTTGCTGTTGTTTCCATTTCTCTGTGGCAGGGATGATGCCTAGCCTCTGTTCTGCCATCTTTTCCCTGCCAGCATGGGAAACTGAGCTTTCCCTCAAGTCTGAGAGCCAAAATAAACAACTTTCCTTTCATCAGCTACTTTTGTTCAGGTGCTTTACTCCAGCAGTGAGAAGGTCACAAACAATTGAACAATGTGCTTCTTTAATCAGAAAAAAAAAAAGCAGTGATTCACACATATTCCTTAAGAAAGCCAGTATTGGAGCTGTTTTGAAATACAAACTGTGCATGTTGCCATTGACATGGGCTTGTGTCCTTGCAGGTATGCCAACAGTAGCCTCATCAAGTACATGGAGAAACATAAGGTCAAGCCTGACAGCAAAGTGTTCCTCCTGGTAGGTGCTTCTCTCCCCAGCTGACATCTGACCTCATCAGCTGTCACCTCATCCTGAGGAATTATCTCAGCTGTTCCTCAATTGCCGTATGCAAGGGCAAAATTCAATTATTTTTCTGTTGAGGTATCATCCTTGCCATCTAGCCTTAATTTTTTAAACAACTTATCTCTCAGGGAAAAAAAAAAAGAATATTAAAGAGTTTTAGTGCTGATTTCATAAATATGTGTATAATAATTGTGCAGCAAGCTATAAAAGATACATTTGATGCTTATCGTGTCAGATATTAATACAGAGTAGGACGTTGACTTGTCAGCAGCCTTTCCATGTGCTCTAGCTTCAGAAGCTCCTGACTATGGATCCAACCAAGCGAATCACCTCAGAGCAGGCTCTCCAGGACCCGTATTTTCAGGAGGACCCGTTGCCAACATTAGAGTATGTAGCTTCCCTCCTTTTTCTGTGGTCTTTTCTGACTGAGGGCTGTGCGATGTTAGATGGTGCTGAAAGCAGGGGAAGCAGCTGTTACTGAAGTATTTACTTCCTTCACTAATACTGCTTTGGAAGGGTTAGGAATGTAATTCAGTGGATAGAGTACTTGCCTGGCATGCACAAAGCCATGGGTTCAAGTCCCAGCACTGCATACAGTTGGGTGTGGTAGCTGATGCCTATAACCCCAGCACTCGGGAGGTAGATGAAGAAGGATCAGAAGCTCAAGGTCATTTTCAAATACACAGTGACACATGAAAGCCTGTCTCAAAGAGATTGTCTCCAAGAACAACTGCCAAATGATAGAACTGTGAATGAAAACCCATGCTTTTGCCGTGACCACTAACCAGTCTTACAGACAGAAGTTGAGACTGAACACAGATGAGACCCGTATGGACTGTCTGCCAGATCAGAGATGAAACTAAACCAGCAGAGTGGTGAACTCAAAATCCTCTCCTCCAGACATGTCCACAGCACTGCAACCCTTCCACTCCTTCATTCCTCTCTCATCTCTACAACACTGCAAGCCCTCCACTCCTTCATAGCTGTCTCTTGTCCACAGCACTGCAACCCCTCCACTCCTTCATTCCTGTCTCTCGTCACAGCACTGCAACCCCTCCACTCCTTCATTCCTGTCTCTCGTCCACAGCACTGCAACCCCTCCACTCCTTCATTCCTGTCTCTCGTCCACAGCACTGCAACCCCTCCACTCCTTCATTCCTGTGTCTCGTCCACAGCACTGCAGCCCCTCCACTCCTTCATTCCTGTGTCTCATCCACAGCACTGCAAGCCCCTCCACTCCTTCATTCCTGTGTCTCGTCCACAGCACTGCAACCCTTCCACTCCTTCATTCCTGTGTCTCGTCCACAGCACTGCAACCCCTCCACTCCTTCATTCCTGTGTCTCGTCCACAGCACTGCAGCCCCTCCACTCCTTCATTCCTGTGTCTCGTCCACAGCACTGCAACCCTCCACTCCTTCATTCCTCTCTCATCTCTACAACACTGCAAGGCCCTCCACTCCTTCATCGCTGTGCTCTTGTCCACAGCACTGCAACCCCTCCACTCCTTCATTCCTGTCTACTCGTCCACAGCACTGCAACCCCTCCACTCCTCATTCCTGTCTCTCGTCCACAGCACTGCAACCCCTCCACTCCTTCATTCCTGTCTCTCAGTCCACAGCACTGCAAGCCCCTCCACTCCTTCATTCCTGTGTCTCGTCCACAGCACTGCAGCCCCTCCACTCCTTCATTCCTGTGTCTCATCCACAGCACTGCAACCCCCGTCCACTCCTTCATTCCGGTTGTGCTCTCATCCGACAGCACTGCAGCCCCTCCACTCCGTCATTCCTGTGTCTCGGCCACAGCACTGCAACCCCTCCACTCCTTCATTCCTGTCTCTCGTCCACAGCACTGCAACCCCTCCATTCCTTCATTCCTGTCTCTCGTCCACAGCACTGCAACCCCTCCATTCCTTCATTCCTGTCTCTCGTCCACAGCACTGCAACCCCTCCACTCCTTCATTCCTGTGTCTCGTCCACAGCACTGCAACCCCTCCACTCCTTCATTCCTGTCTCTCGTCCACAGCACTGCAGCCCCTCCACTCCTTCATTCCTGTGTCTCGTCCACAGCACTGCAACCCCTCCACTCCTTCATTCCTGTGTCTCGTCCACAGCACTGCAGCCCCTCCACTCCTTCATTCCTGTGTCTCGTCCACAGCACTGCAACCCCTCCACTCCTTCATTCCTGTCTCTCATCCACAGCACTGCAACCCCTCCATTCCTTCATTCCTGTCTCTCGTCCACAGCACTGCAACCCCTCCACTCCTTCATTCCTGTCTCTCGTCCACAGCACTGCAACCCCTCCACTCCTTCATTCCTGTCTCTCATCCACAGCACTGCAACCCCTCCACTCCTTCATTCCTGTGTCTCGTCCACAGCACTGCAACCCCTCCACTCCTTCATTCCTGTCTCTCGTCCACAGCACTGCAGCCCCTCCACTCCTTCATTCCTGTCTCTCGTCCACAGCACTGCAGCCCCTCCACTCCTTCATTCCTGTGTCTCGTCCACAGCACTGCAACCCCTCCACTCCTTCATTCCTGTGTCTCTCCACAGCACTGCAGCCCCTCCACTCCTTCATTCCTGTCTCTCGTCCACAGCACTGCAACCCCTCCACTCCTTCATTCCTGTCTCTCGTCCACAGCACTGCAACCCTCCACTCCTTCATTCCTGTGTCTCGTCCACAGCACTGCAGCCCCTCCACTCCTTCATTCCTGTCTCTCGTCCACAGCACTGCAAACCCCTCCACTCCTTCATTCCTGTTGTCTCGTCCACAGCATGCAACCCCTCCACTCCTTCATCCTGTCTCTCGTCCCAGCACTGCAACCCCTCCACTCCTTCATTCCTGTCTCTCATCCACAGCACTGCAACCCCTCCACTCTTCATTCCTGTCTCTTCGTCCACAGCACTGCAACCCCTCCATTCCTTCATTCCTGTGTCTCATCCACAGCACTGCAACCTCCACTCCTTCATTCCTGTGTTCATCCACAGCACTGCAACCCCTCACTCTTCATTCCTGTCTCTCATCCACAGCACTGCAACCCCTCCACTCCTTCATTCCTGTTCTCATCCACAGCATGCAACCCCTCCATTCCTTCATTCCTGAGTCTCATCACAGCACTGCAACCCCTCCACTCCTTCATTCTGTGTCTCGTTCCACAGCACTGCAACCCCTCCACTCTTCATTCCTGTGTCTCATCCACAGCACTGCAACCTCCACTCCTTCATTCTGTCTCTCGTTCCACAGCACGGCAACCCCTCCACTCCTTCTTTCCTGTCTCTCGTCCACAGCACTGCATACCCCTCCACTCCTTCATTCCTGTCTCTCGTCCACAGCACTGCAGACCCTCCATTCCTTCATTCCTGTCTCTCGTCCACAGCACTGCAGACCCTCCACTCCTTCATTCCTGTCTTGCATTCATAGCACCACAAACCCTCTACTTCTTCAATACTATTTTACTTAAATGTGTACTGTGAACTTTACTTATTAGAAACACATTTTTTTTTCTTAAGGGGATTTTTCTTCATGTTGAAAGAAATACAACTTCAGTTAACTTGGATTTTGGCAGCAGTCAGATCTTGAAATTCAAGTCAGTATAAAAGTTTAGATGACAAATTATTATTTTTTTGTCTTACTAAAATATTTTTGTTTATTTGTTTGAGAGAGGGAGAGAATATGAGTATACCACGTCCTCCTAATACTTGAAATAAGTTGCAGCGACATGTGCCCCTTTAATAGTCTGCCTTATCCACATAAATCAAATTCAAGCAATCAAGCTTTACAAGCAGGCGCCCTTTAACTGCTGAGCCATATTTCTAGCCCAAAATAGTTCTATTTTTTTTAATGCTTTGTTTTTATTTGAGAGAGACAGAGAATGGGCATGCCAGGACCTCCAACCACTGCAAATGAACTCCAGATGCCTGTGCCACCTTGTGTGTCTCATTTTATGTGGGTACTGGGGAATTGAACTGAGGTTGTTAGTGTTTGCAGGCAAGCGCCTTAACCACTGAGAAATCTCTCCATCCCTAACTAAAATATTTTTTAAAAAATAAAAATAAAAAATGATGGTAATGCAGACTTTATTCAAGGAGGCTATAGTGATAGATATCTATCAGGGCAGAGAGAGTGGATTCAGCTCTTAACCTAACCAAGGAGCAGGGTTGGAGAATTACTGATGGGAATCATGAAAACTAAGGACTTCTAATTTGATAGGATTATTAGTGGAGGCAGGTCAGGGAGAAAAGTTGTGTACTGGTCTTGCTCCCCTTGGATTCAGTCAGGACACAGGGAGTCCAGGGCTGACGAGTAGGGTGTGGGTTCTTGCCCTCCTGGGATTCAGTCAGGATCCAGAGAAGCCCAGGGTCGAGCTGAGCCAGGCCAAAGGACTCCCAGCAGCACAGCTAAAGCTTTGGTCCCAGAAGCATCTCTGTCACCTCCTGTGGACAGTTACAGACAGATTACATCTTTCTTCCTTTTCACATTCAAAATTTCCTCAAAATATTTGTCTTTGTCCCTATTGTTCGATCTCTTTAAAAGTAAACCCTATATCATAGCCATGAAATGGATGGATATATCAGCAATTTAGTTGAGGAAAATACCATAGAGTATAGCAGTTTGCAAGTCATATGTAATCAACATATTTGTTCTGTAAATAAGGAAGAGCTAATGTGCTGAGTATAATTGGCTACTCTAAAAGTAATCATAGCTTGTTGGTATGGTGCCACAGGCTTTAATCCCAACGTTCAGGAAGCACAGGTAGGAGAATCAAGGTGAGTTTGAGGCCAACCTGGGATTATAGAGTGAGTTCCATGCATCTTGGCCTACAGTGAGACCCTGCCTCTAACCCCCCACAAAAAAATGAATAAAAACAAAGCTGAATAAATTAAGCATAGATCATCAAATAATTCTAGGGCATTCGTTTTTTTTTTTTTTTTTTTTTTTTTCTTCTTCCCTTACATTTTCTGATTCTAAGATTTATCAGAAATAAAGCATCATGGGCTGGAAGGATGGCTTAGCAGTTAAGGCATTTGCCTGCAAAGCCAAAGGACTCAGGTTCGGTTCCCTGGGACCCATGTAAGCCAGATGCATGTGTTTGGAGTTTGTTGGCAGTGGCTGGAGGACCTGGCACATCCATTCTCTCTCTGTCTGCCTCTCTCTCTGTCTTTCTCTCAAATAAATGAAAATTTCAAAACATTTAAAACAATGTAAAAGAAGGACAATGGGATATTTTTCCTATTGAAAAAAAGAAATCATTAAAACAGTTACAGCACATTGAATTATTTTAAGTTATTTGAGACAGGGTGTTGGTATATAGTCCAGGCTAGCCTGTCAGACTCACAATCCTCATACCTCAGCCTGTTGAATATGTCGCCATGCCTAGCTTGTTACATTAAATCCATAGATTTTTTTTATATGTAATGTATGCATTGTATTTCAGCAACACAATTGTCCCTGATGAATTAGGAGTAGCAAGAACTTTTTTCCCCATAAAACTTCAAAGTAAAAACATGTAGACATCTTTTACTGAACAGCCCATCACTTGTTTTGCTTAGAAAGCTGAAGGTTTTTTTCTTTCTATTGACAGCTTTAATATATGAACATATTGCAATATGGTCATATTCCCTTTGGGTTGTGCTCTTTTTAAGTTCCCTCTCCCCCACCCCATGCCACAGAGGGCTCTCCTCAGAGGGGTTATTGGTATTCACTGTGGGTACACGAGTGTACTAGTCAGTCTCTGTGAGGGAGAATATGACTCAAAGTACACCTTCCCACCTTGTGGCTCTTACATTCTTTCCACCCCCTCTTCTGAATTGTTCCCTGAGCCTTGAAGGGCATGTTAGGAGTCTCCTGTGTGTTGAGCTCTCAGCAATCTCTTGATTTTCTGCTTAGATGAGTTTTGAGTCTCCTCAGTGTCTGGTGCCATGTCCCTCCCTGGAGAAGGTTGTCAGGCTAGCAGTAAGAGCAGCACTCATATCTAATCCACACCTTACTCGGTAAAAATAAAATTTTCCCTGGCCCTGGCAGATGTGATAAAGATGACTGGTCTCCTGCTAGGCAGTAGGCTTTCTTGTCATTCTGATGGTCTTGGGTCTCCCCTTTATTCATTTCCACTTGGGACCTGAGCTGAGTAGCTTAGTCTGCCTTACTCTGGGTGGAACAGACAGGAAGTACACATGCATGTCAGCCAGAGTGTTCCTAGCAGAGTTTTAAAATACTTATTTATTTATTTGAGAGAGAGAGAGAGACAGAATAAACATGGACCTGCAGGTAAGTGCTTCCTGCTACTGCAAACAAAACTCCTGGCACATGTGCCATTTTGTGCATCTGACTTTATGGGGTCCTTGGACTTGAGTTGTCAGGCTTTGTAAGCAAGTGCCTTTAAATCGCTGAGTCATCTCTCCAGCCCCCTGACACAGATTTTCTTACTTGCTTGCAATGGGGTAGGCAGGAGGTGCACACACAGGTCTGCTGGAGTTGTTTCTAACACAGATTTTTTTAACTGGCCTGTGGTCTCAGGCAGCGTGTTACAAGTCAAGTTTGGTCTCCCTCCGTCCCACAGAGGGAGAGAGCCTTGCTGATTTGTGGTTTCTTCTTGTTTACTTCTGGTGCTGGGAATGGAATGTACAGCTTGGTGCACAAGCCCACCAGAGTGTCCCCAGGTATAGAGATGAGAGATTGATGGAGTCAAGAGTTTAAGATCAGGCTGGACAACATAGTAGGACCTTTGTTAAGTGAAAGGAAGGAAGGAAGGAGGGAAGGACAGGGAAGGAAGGAAGGAAGGAAGGAAAGGGGGAAGGAAAGAAAGGAAAGAGAGAAAGGAAGGAAGGGGAAGGAAAGAAAGGAAAGAGAGAGAGAGAAAGAACGAATGCATGCATCATTATATTTGTTTCATTTGAACACCATTCAAAATGAGAAAAAGAAAAGGCATTTCCACAGTATCTAAGAAAGGATAATGTCATAGTTTATTTTCTTGTATGTGACTCTCCCAAGTTACTTCTTCTTACTTCATTCAGGACTGGATTTAACTTTCCTGTTGGGCTTCAGCCTAGTTCTTCAGCAGGTTTCTATGGTTCGGGCTGCTTCATTGGTGGAAGAGAAAAGAGGAGCTGAATGTGGTGGCTCAATCTTAAATCACACTATTAGGGAGGCTGAGGCAGGTGGATTGCCTAGAGTTTGAAGTTTGAAGATAGCCTGGCCTACAAAGTGGGACCCTGTTTCAAAAACAAATTACACACAGAAAGAAAAAGAAAGGAAGGAAGGAAGGAAGGAGGGAAGGACAGGGAAGGAAGGAAAGGGGGAAGGAAAGAAAGGAAAGAGAGAAAGGAAGGAAGGAAGGAGGGAAGGACAGGGAAGGAAGGAAAGGGGGAAGGAAAGAAAGGAAAGAGAGAAAGGAAGGAAGGAAGGAAGGAGGGAAGGACAGGGAAGGAAGGAAGGAGGGAAGGACAGGGAAGGAAGGAAAGGGGGAAGGAAAGAAAGGAAAGAGAGAGAGAGAAAGAACGAATGCATGCATCATTATATTTGTTTCATTTGAACACCATTCAAAATGAGAAAAAGAAAAGGCATTTCCACAGTATCTAAGAAAGGATAATGTCATAGTTTATTTTCTTGTATGTGACTCTCCCAAGTTACTTCTTCTTACTTCATTCAGGACTGGATTTAACTTTCCTGTTGGGCTTCAGCCTAGTTCTTCAGCAGGTTTCTATGGTTCGGGCTGCTTCATTGGTGGAAGAGAAAAGAGGAGCTGAATGTGGTGGCTCAATCTTAAATCACACTATTAGGGAGGCTGAGGCAGGTGGATTGCCTAGAGTTTGAAGTTTGAAGATAGCCTGGCCTACAAAGTGGGACCCTGTTTCAAAAACAAATTACACACAGAAAGAAAAAGAAAGGAAGGAAGGGGAAGGAAAGAAAGGAAAGAGAGAGAGAGAAAGAACGAATGCATGCATCATTATATTTGTTTCATTTGAACACCATTCAAAATGAGAAAAAGAAAAGGCATTTCCACAGTATCTAAGAAAGGATAATGTCATAGTTTATTTTCTTGTATGTGACTCTCCCAAGTTACTTCTTCTTACTTCATTCAGGACTGGATTTAACTTTCCTGTTGGGCTTCAGCCTAGTTCTTCAGCAGGTTTCTATGGTTCGGGCTGCTTCATTGGTGGAAGAGAAAAGAGGAGCTGAATGTGGTGGCTCAATCTTAAATCACACTATTAGGGAGGCTGAGGCAGGTGGATTGCCTAGAGTTTGAAGTTTGAAGATAGCCTGGCCTACAAAGTGGGACCCTGTTTCAAAAACAAATTACACACAGAAAGAAAAAGAAAGAAAGGAAGGAAGGAAGGATGGGGAAGGAAGGAAGGAGGGAAGGACAGGGAAGGAAGGAAAGGGGGAAGGAAAGAAAGGAAAGAGAGAAAGGAAGGAAGGGGAAGGAAAGAAAGGAAAGAGAGAGAGAGAAAAGAAAAGGGGCTGAAGAGATGGCTTAGCAGTTAAGACACTTGCCTGCAAAGCCAAAGGACTCAGGTTCGGTTCCCTGGGACCCATGTAAGCCAGATGCATGTGTTTGGAGTTTGTTGGCAGTGGCTGGAGGACCTGGCACATCCATTCTCTCTCTGTCTGCCTCTCTCTCTGTCTTTCTCTCAAATAAATGAAAATTTCAAAACATTTAAAACAATGTAAAAGAAGGACAATGGGATATTTTTCCTATTGAAAAAAAGAAATCATTAAAACAGTTACAGCACATTGAATTATTTTAAGTTATTTTGAGACAGGGTGTTGGTATATAGTCCAGGCTAGCCTGTCAGACTCACAATCCTCATACCTCAGCCTGTTGAATATGTCGCCATGCCTAGCTTGTTACATTAAATCCATAGATTTTTTTTATATGTAATGTATGCATTGTATTTCAGCAACACAATTGTCCCTGATGAATTAGGAGTAGCAAGAACTTTTTTCCCCATAAAACTTCAAAGTAAAACATGTAGACATCTTTTACTGGAACAGCCCATCACTTGTTTTGCTTAGAAAGCTGAAGGTTTTTTTCTTTCTATTGACAGCTTTAATATATGAACATATTGCAATATGGTCATATTCCCTTTGGGTTGTGCTCTTTTTAAGTTCCCTCTCCCCCACCCCCATGCCACAGAGGGCTCTCCTCAGAGGGGTTATTGGTATTCACTGTGGGTACACGAGTGTACTAGTCAGTCTCTGTGAGGGAGAATATGACTCAAAGTACACCTTCCCACCTTGTGGCTCTTACATTCTTTCCACCCCCTCTTCTGAATTGTTCCCTGAGCCTTGAAGGGCATGTTAGGAGTCTCCTGTAGTGTTGAGCTCTCAGCAATCTCTTGATTTTCTGCTTAGATGAGTTTTGAGTCTCCTCAGTGTCTGGTGCCATGTCCCTCCCTGGAGAAGGTTGTCAGGCTAGCAGTAAGAGCAGCACTCATATCTAATCCACACCTTACTCGGTAAAAATAAAATTTTCCCTGGGCCCTGGCAGATGTGATAAAGATGACTGGTCTCCTGCTAGGCAGTAGGCTTTCTTGTCATTCTGATGGTCTTGGGTCTCCCCTTTATTCATTTCCACTTGGGACCTGAGCTGAGTAGCTTAGTCTGCCTTACTCTGGGTGGAACAGACAGGAAGTACACATGCATGTCAGCCAGAGTGTTCCTAGCAGAGTTTTAAAATACTTATTTATTTATTTGAGAGAGAGAGAGAGACAGAATAAACATGGACCTGCAGGTAAGTGCTTCCTGCTACTGCAAACAAAACTCCTGGCACATGTGCCATTTTGTGCATCTGACTTTATGGGGTCCTTGGACTTGAGTTGTCAGGCTTTGTAAGCAAGTGCCTTTAAATCGCTGAGTCATCTCTCCAGCCCCCTGACACAGATTTTCTTACTTGCTTGCAATGGGGTAGGCAGGAGGTGCACACACAGGTCTGCTGGAGTTGTTTCTAACACAGATTTTTTTAACTGGCCTGTGGTCTCAGGCAGCGTGTTACAAGTCAAGTTTGGGTCTCCCTCCGTCCCACAGAGGGAGAGAGCCTTGCTGATTTGTGGTTTCTTCTTGTTTACTTCTGGTGCTGGGAATGGAATGTACAGCTTGGTGCACAAGCCCACCAGAGTGTCCCCAGGTATAGAGATGAGAGATTGATGGAGTCAAGAGTTTAAGATCAGGCTGGACAACATAGTAGGACCTTTGTTAAGTGAAAGGAAGGAGGAGGATGAGAGAAGCAGAGGGGGAGGGAGGGAAAGAGAAATGTGTTTAACCCCTGCGCCATCTCTTCAGCCCTTCTTGTGTCCTTATTTGTTGAGAACAGTCATGTAAGAACATTAATTTACTTAATTTTTAGATGGGAGATAGAGTTTATTAGTGGACAGATTTTGTTCTACATATTACCTGAAGTTGATAGACCCAGTGACTGCCTTGTCTTAGAGGTAGGCCTGCTGATGCCTTTTTTTTTTTTTTTTTTTTTGCCTCTGGAGACCTTGCTCTAAGATAGCAATTTCTGAGTGTGTACTTTGCTGTTCACAGTGAGAAAGTTAGATGATTATCCATTATAAATGCCATTGAGTTCCATATGCCAAGTTGATCCTTTTTGTTCACAACTTTCAGTTAATCAAAGGGTAAATTGTACCGCAGAATTAGCCAGTTTAAAGAGCAGCATATGAGCATGGAAATTTCTCCTCTGCCCTTTTAAATTAAATCAAATTAAATTTATTTTATTTTATTTTATTTTTTGTCAGTGTAGGCTCATTTCCCAAAAACTTCCAACCAAACTTCATGCTAGCCAGTGTAGTTACAGAAGAGTCAGGCTGTGATTTCAGATAAGCAGAGCACATTAGCAAACCAAGTTGACCATCAACAAGTGTGCATCTGAACCAGGAGTCTCATAGTAGGTGGGGTTTGTGTCTTGATTGGCATCTTGAGCCATACTCTTCTCTAGTGACTCCCTTTTCCTGTTCCCTTGTAGCACTCCAGTTCTCGCCTGAGTTACCAAAGCAGTGTTCAGGGATCCTCTCAGTCCCAGAGCACCCTGGGCAGCTACTCCTCATCTCAGCAGAGCGCACAGTACCACCCATCTCACCAGTCCCACCGGTACTGATGCCGTGGCTTGCACTCGGCCCACACAGCCAAGGGCACAGATGCCAGCAATATGATGTCTGCGTGGCAAGGAACCCAAGACGCAAACTGTGATGCCTATAAAACGCCCACACCTGAGAGGGGAACTGCACAGTGTCCTGCAGGACTGGTACCCTCTGTCATCTGAAGAAGACATGTGAAGTTGCCCAGCCCCTCTCCCCGCATGAGTCCCAGTGTGGCTGCTCTGATGCAGCGGCCGGTTGGATCCCAGCACTTCCATCACCTTCAGCATTTTGTGAAGGATTTCCTGGTGCACCTTTCTCATGCTGTAGCAATCTCTATGATTTATCTTTTCAAAGCTCTTTGAATAGAATTTTAATGTTTTAGAAACAGGATTCTTGTGGTGTATAATTTTATACTTCTTGGACTGCTTGAGCAACACAGGTAAACATGCACCTTTGAACGCACTACACAGTTGTCACAGACTAGAACTGTTCTGCTCTTGGAAGTCTTAACCAGAAACTGTTACTGTCCCAAAGTACGCTACTATTGTGTGTATATTTATCTTGTTTCAGGGAAGGTCTAGTAAAAAGACTAGTGGCAGGACAGAGGGAGGCTACCTACAACCAAAAACAGCATTACCATGCGGGATGCTATGAAGGACTGAAGTAGGTGGTGGTTTTTATATAATCATTCATGTGGAACTTAGTTCCCAGAATCATCATATTCAGAATAATATTGAATAATTAAGAATCATAATTTTAACCTTTGTGTAGCTAAGTCTACCTTTAAAAGGTTTCAAGAGCTGTGATGGAATATAGTTCTCTGGTGACCCACCTCAGAAATAAGAAGGGAATATTAGCTGCACTAGGATTTCTAAAAGAGTGATGTTGATCAAAGGATGTGTTACTTGCCCTTGAAGGAAAAGCTTTTAGTGTGTATTGTATGACAAGTTGGCTTCTGTAAAGGAACTATCAGTTTCTTCACATCTGGGTCGGCCTGAGTAACTTTCTTACATAATCAAGGTTATGCAAGTAGAAGCCTGCAAATCCATCTGCTTTTAAACTGAAGAGCAGTGTTCTCCAACTGTATTTACATTAGACATAGAGTAACTATTTTTAAAGCATGTTAAAAATTTAGGTTTTATTTCATGTTCAAAGTATGTATTATGTATGCATAATTTTACAGTTGTTACTGAAACGTAATTCTGTCAAGAATATTTCCATTGCACTGAATGCTTTCTTTTGCCCCTAGGAGAAAACAATTGTGCCTAAAATCTATGGGCAGGTCATAGAAGACGATACTAGTTAAGGTGAATATTCGTATTTCCATGACCTATGAATTGAGGCCGAGTTCCTTCTCAGCCACTTGGAGGAGCCCCTTACTCCCAGAGTCAAAGGGACATAAAAAGACGTAGAGCTCCTTTTGTAGTATAAAGGGGGGGGGGAGAGAAAAAGAAAAAGAAAAAAAAAAACCCTGTGTTCTTCTGAATGCTACCAGCAGCACCAGCCTTGTTTTAAATGTTTTCTTGAGCTAGAAGAAATAGCTGATTGTTGTATATGCAAAGTATATGCATTTTTTAAAACTATTGTTTGTGAACTTATCTACCTGGTTATAATACTCTGGGTCCATATACAAGTAAGATAAGATTTTAGAAGCCAGTATACATTTTGCACTATTGATGTGATACTGTAGCCAGCCAGGCCCTTACTGATCTCAGCATCATAATGCTTTGAAGTAGTAATACAAACAAGCTGTGTCATGATGCTCATCCACATTGAAGGTGAAGCAGGTGACATCTCCACTGAGAGGAACTTTGATGGTTTCCATGGTATCTTACGCCTTCCATTTTTTTTAGAATAAGAAACTAAAGCCTCTGCATAATGTAGCTCCTGCACGCAGTTCTGTCCTGTGCCCTGAAGCCTCCCTGTCCAGAGCTGCTGCTCATCCGACTCTCAGTGTGCCCCCACCATGTGCCCGGTGCTCTGTTGGGCAGGACATGCTTCCTGTCAGCAACAGTAAGCTCTTGAAGGATGTCTTTTGCCATGTGATTGACATCAATGAAACTGTCCTGTAATATGAAGGTCTTTTTGTTTACTTTTAAACCTACTTGGATAACCATTCTTCTGAATTTTATAGAAAACAGTATTATGGGAGGGTTTCTATGTCTGACCCCCTTGGGAGAAAGCCAGTGGTTACCACCCAAGGCACTCATGCATATTTGAAATGTCCACAGCAGCCTTCAGCAGTCATTGGGTGGCTCTTGTGGACAGAGCACTCTTCTAAGTAGCTGTAGAACCACAATGAAATAGAAGCTCTGTTCTTACCCTTGAGTGAGCTGACATGTAGTAGAAGATGACCCCAAAACATGTACATAAACCCAAACACCAGGCCCCTTAATACTTTATAAGCAACTTTGATATATAATTCTGATGATGCGTGCTTATATGCTTCAGAACTACCCTGCTTTCCTTGTACATAATGAATTTTAGTGGCAAAACTGACATTTACAGGGGATTTTGTCAGTCGCACAGTGTTTTCCAGGACATAGCCAGAAATCCCCATCACACATGAAACTGGGTTCTCGTATCGCTGCACTGGTTCTGGCTTGTTTTCTTCTCCTCTGTTTACCTCAGGGTTGGTGATGCATACTGGTGTCCATTACCCTTTGAAATAATTTTGGTTCATAATTTCCTTTCTCTATAAAGGGAGCAAAGCCTTTCATACACATTAGGGCCCTAGACTGGGATGGGACCTCGAACGAGACCTGTGAAGGTTTTTGGAGGTAAAGTTTACCTTTGTGATCCCCACATGATTGCATTCTCCTTTGAATGCTCATTATGATACTGTTGTGTCCTCTAGGGAGGTTGGGAGGAAGGAAACATCCTTCAGCTTATGGGAACCAAGGGAGCTAATGAAGGGATGAATTGAAAGTTTACTGTGCTTTGTATTATAGATCAGTTTTAGAGCTATCTTTCCAGTAAGGTGTTTAGTGGGGAAACAAAAGAGTCAAGAATTGGAGGACAGATTAGCTTAGAAAGGTAGCTTGGCAGGGCTGGTCCTAAGGCTGAAGCAATCCTTGTGGTCATAGATCATTCCGCGAGATGCAAAAATCAAGGAAGTGTATATTTTTATATCTGTGGTTTTGAAACTTTAGTACTTGGGATTTGGGCATTCTGCACTACTGTTTTGCTC
The DNA here is from genome assembly GCA_036346955.1 of Dipus sagitta. Taxonomy (NCBI): domain Eukaryota; kingdom Metazoa; phylum Chordata; class Mammalia; order Rodentia; family Dipodidae; genus Dipus; species Dipus sagitta. Next base: position 36,388,841 of record CM070775.1, read on the forward strand.
TTACAGCTGTAAGCATACTCTTAAGCACGGAAGGGGGTGGCATTTTCCCGTGTGTTCACTGCCTCGTTCCTGGTGGAACAACTGCTCGCTGTCTATGCCTCGAACACAATGCTGTTTTCTCTGCTAAAGGTAAATGAAAAGGAAAAGTAGTTGGAGAATAAGACTTGCAGCTTCATTTGCTTTTGAGGAAATGTATGTAGCAGAAACTATATGATGAAGGAAGAATCCTTTGAAAGCTGCAAGTCTTAAACTCAGTGGTGGTCCCTTCCTAGAAGACAGGGAAAGGCAAGGAAGTAAGTGATCGCTGGACTTAACTGAGGCTGGAATAGGTCAAGTGTAAGATTTCATGCAAAACATAGAAGTTAGGTCCCCATTGTCATCAAGAATAGTCACAAATATCATAAAACAAAGGTTATTGTTTTAGGATTTTTTAAAAAATGTGTACCTAAGGCCATATTTACTCTTCTACTCTATCACTGCAAAGGAGTGATATGTATGTATTATATGGAAAATCTTTAATGCACTGTTATCTCCTAAATGTTTAGTAAATTAATACTATTTAATTTTTTTTAAAGATTTGTCTGTGTAGACACTAAAAGTATTACACAAGATCTGGACTTAACAATGTCCTTTTTAACAACAATTTAAAAGTACTTTTTATATATGTTAAGTAGTCTACCCTTTCTAAACTGCCCAGTTTGTATTTCTGATAATTCCTATTTGTGAATTGTACCCGTCCTTGTCTCTTTTTCAGGCATATTCTGCACGCACCTCTCTTTGATTATAGATAGGACTGTGGCTTGCCACACTCCATGCCCCGCTGCAGCCGTGTGCCCGGAGCCCAGTGCACCAGCAGTGCCCGCTCTGTCTGCAGGACCCACTGCCTCCTTAGAGCCGATGTTCTGCTTTTGAGTTGTCCTGCCATTCTTCTTGAAATGACTGTTAAAACGGATATAATTCCATTGCATTTATTTTATATTCTTGGTTGAAATAAAATTTAATTGACTTTGTTTCTGTGTGGATTTTTACAAAATATTTTATTTTTATTTATTTATTTGAGAGAGAATGAGAGACACAGAGGAGAGAGCGTGTGTATGTGTGTGTATAGGCATACCAGGGCCTTTGCCATTGTAAATGAACTTCAGATATATGTGCTGCTTTGTGCATCTGGTTCTCTGTGGGTACTGGGGAGGACCCTGGCCTGCAGACTTTGCAAGCAAATGCCTTTAGCTGCTGATCCATCTCTCCAGCACCTTTGTAGATTTTTGAAGTATAGAAAAGCTCTTGTAGCAAGTTGTTTTGTTTTGTTTTGTTTTGCTTTGGTTTGGTTTGGTTTGGTTTTTTGAGGTAGGGTTTTGCTCTAGCCCAGGCTGACCTGGAATTTACTCTGTAGTCTCAGGGTGGCCTTAAACTCAGCATTCCTCGTACCTCAGTTTCCTAAGTGTTAGGATTATAGGTGGAAGTCACCACACCCGGCTAATACTACATTTTTATCTTCATACCTAGATGCTTCTGTGGTTACATTTGTCCTGCAGAGTGTCATGTCTTCCTGTTAGGTTTATGTCATTTTGTTGAGGACAGTTGTGATATCATTAAACCACAGAAGCAAATAAGATTTGCAGGTAGCTTGAAAGTGAAATTGTACTTTTCTAAAGACTTGTAAAAGCAGCATCTTTCATTTATTTATTTCAAGGTAGGGTCTCACTTTAGCCCAGGCCGACCAGGAATTCACTCTGTAGCCCCAGGCTGACCTAGAACTCACAGTGACCCTCCTTCCTGGGCCTTCGGAGTGCTGGAATTAAAGGTGTGCGCCACCATACCTCACTTACAGATAGCTTTTTGTTTTATGGGAAATTGGAATGCTGTTTTAGAGAAGACGCGCAGCCTTATGTGGATGAGGGGGGCTGGGGGACTCTTCTAAGGCCCTCCGCTGGACCTGCTACCCTCTCTGTAGGCGGTACCCACTTAAGTAAGCAAAGACATCACAGAATGAAGAATGTTAAGTGACATAAGTACAAAACTTTTCTATTTAAAACAGATGCTGTTCATCTCCAGCTTGACCGCTTCCCTGTGAGTGTGGATTGTGTACTTGTTCTTGCATTCCTTCTCTTAGGTTGTGTGTCAGCCCAGATCTTTGGAAGCAGAGAAAGATAGAAGAGAGACAGAGAGAATGGATGCACCAGGGCCTCCAGCCACTGCAAATGGACTCCAGATGCGCACACCACTTTGTGCATCGGCTTTTACATGGGTACTGGGGAATCAAACTTGGTTCATTAGGCTTTGCAGGCAAGCACCTTAACAGCCGAGCCATCTCTCCAGCCTGGAACTGGCATTTCTAACAGGCTCCCAGGTGACACTGATGCAGCTGTTGGAAAAGTGGTCATGATGCTTATCAGCCATGCAACTAACACAAGTGACTTACAACTGCTCTGCCCCACTTACGTTTTGCATTTGTTACAAACAGGACTGTAGGGATGGCTCTGCAGGCAAAGTGCTTGCTATGTGAGAGTGAGAAGCATAGTTCAGATCCCCAAATCCCACTTAAAGCTGGATGGGCACAATGTTCATGGAAGATCACTGGCCAGCTAGCTTGGTACATTGAGCAGATCAGAGACCCTGTTGCAAAAAAAAAAAAAAAAGTGGAAGGGGGCTGGAGAGACAACTTAGCAGTTAAGACGCTTGCCTGCAAAACCAAAGGACCGAGGTTCAATTCCCCAGGACCCACATAGGCCAGATGCACAAGGTGGTATATGTGTCTGGAGTTGATTTGCAGTGGTTAGAGGCCCTGGTGTCCCCCCCCCCAATCTCTTATCTGCCCCTCTCTCAAATAACTAATTTTTTTAGATCTTAAAAAAAAATTTTTTTTTAAGTGGAAGGTACCAGGCTTGGTGACACATACCTCCTTTAATCCCAGCACTTGGGAGGCAGAGGTAGGAGGGTTGCTGTGAGTTCAAGACCACCCTGAGACTACATAGTGAATGCCAGGTCAGCCTGGGCTAGAGCAAGACCGTACCTCAAAAACCAAAAAACAAAAGAAAAAAACAGAAAGGCTGGGCATTGTAGCTCACACCTATAATACTTGCATTAGAAGGCCTAGGCAAGAGGATTGCTATGAATTCTAGGCCATCCTGGGCTGCAGGTTGAGACCCTGTCAAAACAATTAAACAAGGATGGTAGGTTTGATTTTGCTCATTTTAATCTCTCTAGGGTCTTGTACATACACTCAATGTTCAGTTACTAACTTACAGGAGACTTAGGTTGGACTGATAGAAAGCCTTCCCAAGCTGAAAATTGTCTAAGGATAACTGACCTAAATAAGACCATGTAACCTTATTGTTGAGAACCATTTGCTGTAAACATTAGCTTTGAGATACTGTAAGATGTACCTGCTGGCTTTGGGCAGTTGCATGACTATTCTTGTCCCTGTGTTCTGTGGAAAAACAAAACCATAGGAATCTGAACATCTTACCTGGAACTCACCCTCACCAGCAGAATTCATTTTCATTTCTCCAAAAGCCATGGAATAAAAACTGGCTCTAGGACCTGTTTAACCCTCTTTAACAGGTCCAGTTTCAGCAAACAAGTTAGTCATTCTCCCAGGGCCAGTCTGCCTTTCTAATTTGGAGAAGCAAAGTAATTCTGCAACATTTTTCTTTTCTTTTTACATGTGCAGCAAATTCTATTAGAAATATTAACAAAACATTGCAAATTAAGATTGCCTAAAGTTCTCCTTATAAATCTGTTTATACACAGAACTTGTTACCACTTAAATCCAACTTCAAATGTTGTTAGGAATGCAAAACAAATGTCTGCTATCCAACACAGCCTCTACTAGATTATTTATATATTTCCAACAGTGAAAGTTTATATGGTCATACACATCTAGAAGTTTCTGGATTAAACAAAATTAAAATGTAGAACTTTAAAAAAATATATTTATTTGAGAGAAAGAAAAAGAGAGCGAGCATGGGAATGCCAGGGCCTCCTGCCACTATAAGCAAACTCCAGATGCATGCACCACTTAGTGCATCTGGCTTTGTGTAGGTACTGGGCAATCAAACCTAGGCCATCAAACTCAGCAGGCAAGTGGCTTTAACCACTGAGCCATCTCTCCGGCCCAAATGTAGAGCTTTTCAGAGCCTTTAACAATATACTGATGACATTATGAATTTTCAGGAAGGTGATGTAGCACATGCTTTCTTAGCTTATTTGACTGAATTAGTCCTTTTTCCTCCACCTCCAAAGAAGGACCACTTGGGCTGTGACAAGACGCCATGGAAGTAGCCCAGAGTAGCCATGTGCTTCCACGAAGCCGGGGCAGGCCCCTTTTGGCTCCACATATTGGAAAACATTGGTTTTGTTTTCTTTACAAAGTTACTAGTTTTAAGTATGGGCATAGAATGAAACTCCAGCCAATTTGAGGCAAATCTTGTTGGGGGCTGTGCTGGAAAGATGGCTCAGTGGTTAAAGGTGTTTACTTACAAAGCATTCTGGCCCAGGTTTGATTCCCCAGTACTCATGTAAAGCCAGATGCAAAAGTGGCTCAACTTTCTGGTGTTTGTTTACAGCAGCAAGAGACCCTAGAGTGTGCGTGTGTGCTAACACACACACAAATACAAATAAAGTCTGGGATGCACTTTCTCGAAGGATTTGTTTTGAGCTTTAAAAGATAACAGATACCAACATTTCTACCTTTAAACATGTATGTAAGCAAGGAACTGTGACAGCCATTTGGGGACCAGGAAGGAACCAGCCTTAGAGGCCAAGTGGTGAGGACCACCCAGAACACTAAGTAGAGCTGAAATTTACAGAATACATTGAATCAGTGAATTAACTGAACTGCCTTATCTCTGGATTTCTTTTTTTTTTTTTTTTTTTTTTTTTTTGTTGTTGTTGTTGTTCGAGGTAGGGTTTCACTCTAGCCCAGGCTGACCTGGAATTCACTATATTCTCAGGGTGGCCTCAAACTCATGGCAATCCTCCTGCCTCTGCCTCCCAGAGTGGGAGTGCTAGGATTAAAGGCATGTGCCACCACACCTGGCTTTCATCTCTGGATTTCTGTTCTGGAAGATTTGAAGACGATAATTACTTTTTTTTGTTGTTTTTTGTTTTGTTTTGTTTTTCAAGGTAGGGTCTTGCTCTAGCCCAGACTGACCTGGAATTTGCTCGGTAGTCTCAGGGTGGCCTTGAACTCAATGGTGATCCTCCTACCTCTGCCTCCCAATTGCTGGGATTAAAGGCGGGCATCACCACACCCGGCAATAATTACTATTTTAAAGAACCAATTTTATTTGCACTTCCTGAGATTAGCAGTCAAAGTCGCCAGCTCTGAGGAGTTTACCAGTCACCACCTTCCTTAATGCCATTGGGTCAGCACAGAACACTCACAGTGTTGTATTTGGAAAGGTCTTTTGTTCAAAATCCATGGCTGGTTACAAACCAAGTGTCTCCTACCATTATTATGAAACCTGCAGTTTCTATATTTAATTTTTTATTTTTATTTATTTATTTGAGAGAAAGAAAATGGGCACATCAGGGCCTCTAGCCACTGCAAATGAATTCCAGCTGCATGTACCACCTTGTGCATCTGGCTTACATGGGTGCTGGGGAATTGGACTTGGGTCCTTTCGCTTTGCAGGCAAGTGCCTTAACTGCTAAGCCATCTCTCCAGCCCCAATTTCTATATATTTTTTGAGTTTTGACAAAATTTATTGGTATTTTAGTAAAGACATTCATTTTAGTCCTTTTCTCACCTTAACTTGACCTTAGGTTAACATTTCATTTGGGTCAAGTAACGAATACATAGGAGAGATTACAAACAGTAAATGGATACAATGAATAGTTTGTCTACAGAAAAGTTGAATTTATGTATCTTGATATAATTAAATCATGTACGAACTAATAATGCTATGTACATTTCCACTGTTTTGCTTGGGGCTTATTCTAAACTTAAATTTAAGTGAACAGATTGTTCAGAATACCCACAAGCTGCTTTTCAGGAATTATTACCTATTAAAAGAGCTTAGCGAATAGTCAGCACCAATAAAACTCTCAGAAGATGCCTCCAAATTTAGCTTTGTCATTTTTAATGGAATCATGCTACTTCATCTGTGACTATGCACTTAAAGAAGCATTTAATTGACACATTAGGGAAAAAAAAGTCAATATGTAGTACAAAAATACAAATCAAATATCCCATAGTACACAAATCTTGCAGAGTATATGCGGTGAAAGATTCCGTAAAATGTGTTTGAAGATGCATTTTCTTTCCTTCTATTTCAGTAAATAAGATGTGCTTTTGAGGCCACTGGTCAGTACATACATACTTAGAATTATAGGAAATTTTGTAGTGAGTTCAATTCAGCTAGCAACTTACTAACGAGTCAGTCACAGAAAGTACATCTTTCCAATTTCCTGTCTTCATACAGTCTTAACTTTTTTTTTATTTAAGCCTTTAAAAAAAAAAAAAAGGAAAACCAGCCAAATGCTTAAAGCAGTATGTACATCTACATTTCTGGTGGTGGTTTCTATTTTAAAAGAAACAGCTTCCTTATGCTCTGCCTCAAGTTTTGGTGAAAATGCTTACACGGAAGTAGGAACAAAAGCCAAGAGAAGCACATTCCAAATACTGAGTCAACTTTGGTAACAAGTGGCATTCTTTGGTGACAAATGAAGGTAGACAAGATCCACTAAGGTGAAGCGAGATGTTTCAAAAACTCAGAACTTCATATAATTTTTTTACAATATTCTGCCACTAAGCAGACACAATTATATTTTGAATGCATCCACAGTTCAAACCAGAACACATATACTTAGAAGAAATTCTATTTTTCCAATACATCCTAATGAGATTCCACCAGCAACATCTAAAGGTACTGTGAAAATTCAATGAAGAGATACATTTATGAACAGTAAATGAAGATCGTATTGTGTCCCATATATAAAGCTATGAAGGAGTCAAAGTGTATTTTTTAAATTTTTTTTTTTTATTTATTTGAGAGTGACAGACAGAGTGAGAAAGAGGAAGAGAGAGAGAGAGAGAGAGAGAGAGAGAGAGAATGGGCACACCAGGGCCTCCAGCCACTGCACATCAACTCCAGATGCATGTGCCACCTTGTGCATCTGGCTAACGTGGGTCCTGGGGAATCGAGCCTCAAACTGGGATCCTTAGGCTTCACAGGCAAGTGCTTAACTGCTAAGCCATCTTTCTAGCCCTCAAGGTGTATTTTTATGTTGTTTCTGTTACCTTTGCATTGCTGGACAAGCATCCAACCAGATGCAGCTTATGGGAGGAAAGAGTTCATTTCAGGCTGACAGAACCCAAGGGAAACACCATCAGCGGTGGAAGACGCTGGCCTGTTTCCATAGATCATAGCAGAGAGACATCACCAGACAGCCAGCAGACACAAAGAGCCAGAGCTCAAACTGCTCTGAACACACCTTAGGGCTGGACTTACGACCTACCCCCAGCGACACACCCTCCAACAGGCTGCTGGAAAGTTAAATTGCAAGCTCAATTCAAAACCCCTCAGGCTGTGGGGACATACATTAACATTCCCCACCACATATGTAAAGCGTGTTGCCTTATCTCATCAGTAGCGTTACACCCACAGAATTTCAAAGTGTTTTTGAAGTCAAGTTGGGTTTTAAATGAATGATTTACCTGGGAAAAGGTGAAGTGGACCCTTATGAGCAGTGTGGCTTCACCAAATGTAGCAGAAATGGGTGAGCCACTCTCTACTGACTTTCTTGCAGATGATAGCCCATCAGAAGTGTGCTCTCAGCATGATTCCACCAAAAGTTAAGCTACTAATTTTGAAAAAACCATGACAGTACATCAAGTAGGTAACAGTAATTCTTGGTCGATCCTGGGGGAACATCTTGTGAGCATCTAAAATGCAGAGCACGGTTTTGGGAGTTTGCAAACGCCTGCGCGCAGTGTCTCTGGAGTAAAATCTTTCTCCTTTGATCCTCTATCTGTCCCCAGCATTATAATCAACTTCTCTCTTCTTTTCTTCTAAATTTCTAGGCCAGCTGCTTGAAGTTCTTTCTGTTTTTGGAAGGCAGCAAGGTACCCTATCGACTAGACCAGGCTGGCTAGCTTTTCTTCTGGAGTTGGATCTCTCTCCCCAGGTTTAACTTTTCATTGATCATCTGTGGCTTTCTCTTCATTTTCCCTTTGTGCAGTTTCATCCCACGTTCCGTTGGAAGTGCTTTGCTGATTTTCTGTGCAGCAGTGAGGCAATCCTAGACCACTGGTTTTACCCATATTTCATTATACTGCTGCTTTCTGAAGTTCATCCTCGGTGTTCCTCCACACGCCCCCCTTGATCATGATCCGAGGCATCTTGGTGGTGGGATGTTCCCGGCAAACGGCCGCGAGGAGCTTCGGGGAGAACTAAGGCCACTTCGGTCCTGGAGCTTCAGCTTCCTCCATTAGCCGCTGTCAGCTTTTCATATAATTTTTTAAAATATTTATTTTATTTTTATTTTATTTTTTAAAAATTCATTTATTTGAGAGTGACAGAGAGAGAGAGAGAGAGAGAGAGAGAGAGAGAGAGAGAGAGAGAATGGGCGCGGCATGACCTCCAGCCATTGCAAACTAACTCCAGATGCATGCGTCCCTTGTGCATGTATCTGGCTTACGTGGGTCCTGGGGAATCGAGCCTCGAACCGGAGTCCTTAGGCTTCACAGGCAAGCGCTTAACCACTAAGCCATCTCTCTAGCCCTCATATAATTTTTTAAACTTTTTTAAAAAAGAGCTAAGCATCTGTATCCACTGATAGCAATGCAATACCTAGTATATGATGACGTGAAACAAACAAAACAGAAACTGCCATAAGAAAATAAAAAAGGTCTCATTTTCTCTAAATTTACTTTCAGCCAATAGTCCAGTAACATTTTCTTCTCAATACAATATGCCCTCTCTCTGTAAGGCTGTTCCTGGGAGCCAGACAGTTTAGGAGACAAGGGAGTGAAGTTAGGCAAGTAACTGCTTAAAGTTTTAGATAGATAATAACTTTTCGCTTCCCTCCTAATGTGCTAATAACTGTCTAAAAAAATATGCCATTCTTAAAGAGGTACTATTTCTGATTTCTTTATTATCTGTAACTTTTGGAAACTAATCACATGAAACCACAAAATTAGCAAATGTCTTGAAATCTGTATATAAAACATAAATTACCTCTAATTTCAAACTCTCATTTATTAGTGTACCACTCAGTCTTTAAAAGGAAAAGAAAAAAAGGCGGCTCCAAAGATAGTCTTATACCATTCTTTTATAAAAGGAAACTGTTCCTTTTAACTTTACACCCACCCTACACCCAGTTTCAAAAAACATCATTTAATTGTCTTTGTCGTGGACATTTCCAAGATGAGATTTTGTATTTCGTCCCCACAGCTTCTGGTCATGGGAAAACCCCCGCTTCCCCTTACTGGAGGACTTTGGTCCTTGCACTATTCTTCATCCTCATCTTTGCTTCTGGGGGCATTTCCTCCGGTTCACTACCTTCATCTACATTAAAAACTGCTGCTACTAAGCCGGGCATGGTGGCACACACTTTTAATCCCAGCACTCGGGAGGCAGAGGTAGGAGGATCACCGTCAGTTCGAGGCCACCCTGAGACTCCATAGTGAATTCCAGGTCAGCCTGAGCTAGAGTGAGACCCTACCTCGAAAAACCAAAAAAAAAAAAAAAAAAAAAGCTGCCGCTACTGAAAGGGTTTTTGGAGCAAGACTTGGAACAGTTTCCTTAGGCTTGATCCAAGTTTCATGGATATGGCTGAGGCTTTCTTGTCTACCTATGGCAAATCCAAACTTGGAGATCTTTGTAGGCATTGTGGGGAGGTCTGCAGATTCTTCTGACTAGAACTTTCCCCTCCATTACTCCCGTGGCGACGGTTGGGTTCGCTGTGGCTTTTGGGTTTCTCCTCTCCCACCTTCCCGTCTGCCATTCTCCCCACCACTGCCTGCCTATATTTTTTGAGGCAATCCCCACAGACTGGCCTCTCCAGACGCTTGCGCCCCCTCATGTTCATCTGCGACATTGCGGACTTCCATCACTGTGCGTCTGGCTTACCAGCGACCTGGAGAGTCAAACATGAATCCTTAGGCTTTGCAGGCAAGTGTGTTACCCACTGAGCCATCTCTCCAGCCCCAGTTTCTGTATTTAAATGAATGACTCTAAGATTGTTTTTAGTGTCTCCAAATTAGGCAGTTAGACATTTATTCCTTAGCAGCACTGACAAGCTATGATGATAACCCTAGAAGCTCTATACACTGAGCTCCACAACTAACTGTTGAATCCTCAGTGCCTCTTAGGAAGCAGCGCATGCTAAGGGGTCTGTTCTTCCCCAGGTTTTCTGTGCAGATATCCATCAATCCTGGCTCAGAGCTCTTCTCTTCATATTGAGTAAATGTGCACCAAGTCCTTCCCTTCTACAGGCACTGGAAGAGGTTCTGGCTGTCTGTACTTCAAGCCTCGAAACCCAAAAGTCCTGTTTTGGCTACATCTCTGTGAAACCTCCCCAGTTGGCCTCCACTGAGCAGCTTTTGTCGAAAGTTCCTGGTCTGAGCCATATGGTTTACGTTTAATTGTGTATACTCAGGGTTTTATTAGTTTAACTTTTACGCAAGCTCTTCTGAGTGAACAAAAGTAGTAAAGAGAAGATAGACATGTTAAGAATATTGTCTAAGTCAGTGGTTCTCAAGTCTCTCTAACACACAACTTCCTTTTTTAAAAAAAAATATTTTATTTATTTATTTGAGAGAGAGAGAGAGAGAAAGAAAGAAGCAGATAGAATGGGCATGCCAGGGCCTCTAGCCACTGCAGATGAACCCCAGACACATGTGTCCCCTTGTGCATCTGTCTTATGTGGGTCCTAGGGAATCAAACCAGGGTCTTTAGGCATTCTCAGGCTAGTGCTTTCACTGCTAAGCCATTTCCCCAGCCCCACAACTCCCTTTTTATACAAAACATTTTAAGTGTGTGTGTGTATGGGTGTGCCAGGGTCTCTTGCCATTGCAAATGAACATCAGACACTTGTCCCACTTTTGCATCCAGCTTTATGTGGATGGCTGGGGAATTGGATCTGGGCCAGCAGGCTTTGCAAGCAAGTGCCTTTAACCACTGAGCAATCTCCCTATTTAAAAAAAAAAACATTTTACAACAGGCACTTAGAAGCTACTTTTGCTATAAAATATTGACTCCTCACTTGGGTCCACAAGGTACCTAAAAACATATGATGGAAGCCTGGCGCCTCTGCCTACATTTGTGTCTACCTAACGTATTTCAACCCCCTTGGGGCTGTAGGCCCAGAGTAAGTCACTGTCTTAATCTTTCCTCTTGAGTCAGGAATTCCAGGCACAAGACTGACTCAGGAACGTCTCTGTGACAAAGGACTGGAAACCCTGTTAGTGGTGAAGCTGCAAGAGAGATCACCCCCAAGATAAGAGGCTGCACTTTGATCCCTTTGGACAAAGATAGTGATTAACAGATAAACAACGTATCAAACCACCTTGCAGGATGGAGTTGACAGTGTTGGGCAGGACCACACCTTGATTATGGTATACCTCTTGCACCCTGCCCCAATTTTTCCTCTATTTGAACCTAAAGTGCATGTCAGTACTCCAAAGATGGGCTTGGGGGTCACTGAGCCCCTTTTTCTGTTTCCAAATGTGGCCATATGGATTAAATCTCCTTTCTGAGGTTGGGAAGATGGCTTAGCTATTAAAGGTACTTGCTTGCAAAGCCTGATGGCCCAGGTTTGATTCCTCAGGACCCACATAAAGCCAGATGCACAAAGTGGCCCATGCGTCTGGAGTGTGTTTACGGTGACTAGAGGCCCTGGTGTGCTCTCTGTCTTCCCTCTCTTGGTCTGTCTTTGCTTGAAAATAAAAATTAAAATTTTATATGTATATCTCCTTTCTGTTTTCCACTATTACTTACCTCGAGTTGAGATGAGTAACTGAACCTATTAGCCTATTAGTCTGTCAGGGCTGCTCAGCCCAGGCTTAGTTCTGTACATTTTCACATGCCCAGCAGCACTAAGCCTAACCCACCGTAGGTTAGCAGTAACTTCAAGTTGTCAATTCCCCCCAAATGTCCCCACAAATTTCAAAAAAAAAAAAAATAGCTCTTGGGAGGCACTAAAACTGTAACAGACACTTAGAAATGCTTTTGGTAAACACACACACACACACACCCCGCACACACAAAGACAGGGCTAGAGATACGGCTTAGAGGTTAAGGCACTTGCCTGCAAAGCCAAAGGACCTAGGTTTGATTCCCCAGTATCCACATAAAGCCAGATGTACAATGTGGCACATGCATCTGAAGTTTGTTTGCAGTGGCTAGAGTTCCTCTTGTGCACCTCTCTCTCTCAAATAATTAAATAAATAAAATATTTTTTTTTTTAAAAAACTGAGGCTTGACATGGTGGTGCATGCCTTTAATCCCACACTAAGGAGGCTGAGGTAGAAGGATCATTATGAGTTCGAGGTCTGCCTGGGCTAGAGTGAGACTATACCTTGAAAAAAAAAAAAAAAAAGGAAAAAGAAAAAAGAAAAAAGAAAAAGGAGGAGGGGGAAAAACGTAACAGAGGCATCTTAATGCCCACCTCTTCAATGTCCTGTTCCAAAAGATGCCTGAAGGTCTACAGTTTTATGCCGGAGATTCCTGAGTAGCCACGTGGACTACCAACGTGACAATAGACACTAGGCAGAGAAACAGGTTCAGAACACGGTACACTGTGCTGGAACACTGGCCTGTAATCTGTCTGCACCAGGATGTCTAAAATTACCTTGAAGGAAAAAAATCTAGGATGTTTACTGAACACAGTGACCTGGTCAAACAACTTGCTGCCCTGGTGGAGTTTACTACCCTGGTTAATCTGTACCTTCTCTGGCCTTTAGAGAGACCTTAGATCTCTTTCTCTTTCTCTCTTAGATCTCTTTCTCTCTTTTGATACTCTTTGTGTATCGCCAATAAAACCCCCGTGTATACTTCCGCATGGGGCCACGGTCATTTCTTCTGCTCTCCAAGGGCCATGGCCTTACCAGGTCTCTTGGTTCACTATGCATATGTATTTTTAAAAACAATTTTATGTATTTATTTATTTGAGACAGAGAGAGATATAAAGAAATAGGCAGGTAAAGAGAGAGAGAGAGAATGGGCAGGCCAGGGCCTCCAGCCTCTGCAAACGAACTCCAGATGCATGTGCCCCCTTGTGCATCTGGCTTACCTGGGTCCTTTGGCTTTGCAGGGAAGTGCCTTAATCACTAAGCCAACTCTCCAGACCCCTATTTTTTTTTTGAGGTACAGTCTCACTCTAGCCCAGCCTGACCTGGAATTCACTAGGTAGTCTCAGGCTTGCCTCAAACTCATAGTGATCCTTCTACCTAGGCCTTCAAAGTGCTGGGATTAAAGGCGTGCACCACTACGTCCATCTGCATGTACATTTTGAGAGAAGAAAACCTTTCACTTATAGTCCCACATGGACTGCAAATGATATAATCCTAAACCTACAATTACCTTGGATTCCAGGAATAGCAGAACCTTACAGAGAGACCACTCCATGATGCCTCACCCCCAAGGAGGAACAGTCATCTTTTGGGAACCAAGTTGTCTCCTCAAACAGTGAGGATTTCTTACTTGCAGAAGCAGAACAAGATAGCCATCAACAGATCACACCTTGACCAAAACCACATACTTGTCCCCTTTCCCAATTCATCTTCTACTTAAACCAAAAGCTGGAACTTGGTGTTACTGAACTCCTTCATCTGCCCATTCCCTGTCTGTCCACAAGCACATCTCTTTTCTCTGCCTGCCATCATTGGGGTAGGTCACTGAATCTAGTCTTTTGGCACTCTGGAAGCTGTGGTTTTTGCCTTAAAACTTAGTTACCCAGGGGGCTGGAGAGATGGCTCAGTGGTTAAAGGCCTAGGTTTGATTCCCCAGTACCATGTAAAGCCAGATGCACAAAGTGGCATATGCATGTGGGATTCATTTGAAGTGGCAGCAGGCCCTGGTGTGCCCATTCTTCCCTCCTCCTCTTTCTCTGCTTGTAAATAAATAAATGAAACTATTTTTTAAAAAACTCAGGACCTGGAGAGATGAATTAGTGGTTAAGACGCTTGCCCAGACAGCCTAACAACCCAAGTTCGATTCCCCAGTACCCATGTAAAGCCATATGCATAAAGTGGTGCATATGTCTGGAAGCCCTGGTGTACACATTCTTTCTCTTTCTCTGTTTTTGCCAGGCATGGTTATGCACTCTTTTAATCCCAACTGGGGCTGAGGTAGGAGGATTTCTGTGAGTTTGAGGCCACCCAGAGACTACATAGTGAGTTCCAGGTTAGCCTGACCGAGAGTGAGACCCTACTCAGAAAAAAAGAAAAAAAGAAGGTAGCAATTCTCAGGAGATCCACTGGGCCAGACCAAGGCCTGCTATTAATAGAATTACTTATTGCTGGGCAGTCTAGAACTTGACCTTCAGTTCAGTGCACTGAAGCACAAGGTACATGTCAAAGTACAAGTTTACTGCTTCACTGCCGTGGTTCTCAAGGGAGTAAACCCGAGGGTAGGAGGGTTGAGATGGAATCTCAAGGCAGTTTCAACTTACATGTTGTTGACAGGTAAGGGTAGTGAATGCCTTTTCAAGTATGCATTGGACACTTTATTTCTTTGTGTACATGTGTGTGGATGGTGTATGAGCAGATGTGCACACCCATCTGGCATCTTCCTCTATCATTCTTCCACTTTATTTCCTTGAGGTGAAGTGTCTCACTGAACCAGGAATATATCTTTTTTGGTCTGATTGGCTAACCAGTAAGCAATTCTCCTATCTCTACTGCCCTTAGTTAGTACTGGGGTTATAGACATGTGTGGCCATGCCTGACTTTAATATATGCATATATATATATATATATGCAAGAAGAGAGAGACAGAGAAAGAGGAAGAGAATGGGCACATCAGGGCCTCTAGACACTGCAAAGGAGCTCCAGATGCATGTGCCACTTTGTGCATTTGGCTTTATGTCGGTACTGGGGAATCGAACCTAGGTCGTGAGGCTTTGCAGGCAAGCACCTTAACCCCTGAGCCCCAAGCCTGGCTTTCTATGTGGGTGCACATGATTGAGAACTGTCTATTAATTGACTAGACCATTTATTGACTGAATAATTTGATGGGCATTTAAATTTTGGAGTTCTTTATAGATTCTAGATATTAATGCTCTGTCAGAAAAATAATTGCAAAGACTTTTCTCCCATTCTATAAGCTGTTGACATTCTGCTAATTTTTTGGCAAACACTTAAGCAAAGTGGCAGGACATAAACTCAACATACAAAAATTAGTAACAAATTGGACCAGAAAGGTATCAGGGGGAAAACATCCCATTCATAATAGCTTCAAAAACAAAAAACACCTAGGGGGACTTCTGGTTAAGATGATGGTGTACTAGCCATGCCAAAGCTGCCTAGGGTGGGGAAAAGGGCAGAAAACCCACACAATACACTCTTCTATTGGAAAGCAAATGTGTGTAAGGAATTCTTAACCTCAATAGAGAAGCAGGAGAGACCCAGAGATTCTAACACCCACACAAGCAGCCAGAATCAGCTCCATCCATGGCTCCAGCAGGTAGTTTGCTGGCTGGGAAAAACTATGTGCATGCTGGCCCTGCTTGAGCCAGCAGGAGCAGAACCATGGTGAAGGGACTCTCCACTCACACCAGCCTCCTCACATAGTCAAAAAGCCTGAAGGAGGGCTGGAAAGATGGCTTAGCAGTTAAGGCGCTTGCCTAGAAAGCCAAAGGACCCAGGTTCAGTTCCCTAGGACCCAAGTAAGCCAGATACACAAGGTGACATGCATGTCTGGAGTTTGTTTGCAGTGGCTGGAGGCCCTAGTGTGCCCATTCTCTCTCTATTTCTCTCTCTCATTCTCAAATAAATAAATAAAAATTAAAAAAAAAATACCCGAAGGAGAAGACAGACATCTGAGCAGCTCCAGAACGACTTCAGGCACTCCACAGCTTCCTTTCCCCCAACTGCCAGCACCAGTAAGCACTGGAGAACTCAGGACTCCCAGGGATCTTGGCCACCCCGCAGACACACAGCATCCAGCACAGCTGATCAGAACAGCAGATCCACTGACCCAACCAGCATAGCCAAGCCCACAGTGCAACAGAGAGGGAACCAGGTAGACACTCACTATAGGTGAGACCAGAAGTCATCCCAAAAGGTAACAAGGCCTACTTACACGGGGTCAATACCTGCCCCAAAGTCAGGCATATAGGCCTACACTGGAAGTGCTAATTGCACCTTCCATGTCAGGGCAAGTTATGTGTTTGTTTTGATTGATATACTTTTAGATGGCTTTGCCATCCTTCAAGAAGCAGTGTTTGGGGTTGAACTTTGTTGATTTTGATATTTTATGTCTTATAGTGTCTTCTTGTCCTTGGGGGCAGGGACTCGCTCTGGCCCAGGCTGACCTAGAACCCATTACAGAATAGGAATCTCAGCTTCCCAGTCCACAGGATTAAGGGTATGGATCAAAACACACTCTTAGAGCCTTTGGCTTTGTTAGATTATCTGTTTGTTTTATTCCCCACTCTTGCGTAAATGCACCATTCTGGTTTTGATTGAGTGTGTACATTGTTCAATTGAATATTAGAATTTGCCTTTATTTTTCTCCACCTAGCCTAAAGAATGCTTGCATAGCAGGCAAACTCAAAACCTAGGGTTACTTCTGCTGTTACTCTGGGAGTGATATAACAGCCACACCTACCACCTTAGGTGTCCACCTGAAGATATATGAAATTGGATTTACACATCTAGGAATACAGCAGGTAATTAGAAAACCCAAGCATCAAATCAATTCAAGAAGCAAAAATCTCTACATTATAATACAAGAAACAGAAAAAAAATAAGACAATACATTTCCACCAAAAATTATAAATCCATCAGAAATTACCTCCTGATTTAGATGAAATGCCTGGCAAAGAATTCAAAAGAATGATTATAATGATGTTCAAAGAAATCAAAGAATAAATCAAAGGAATCAAAGAAGAAAATAAACTCCTCAAGGAATCCCAAGAAAACACAGGAAACCAGCTTAATGAAATAAGGAGGTCAACACAAGACATGAGTAAGGAAATAGAAATACTGAAGAAATACTAATCAGAAATACTAGAAATGCAAAACAGAGTAAGCCAAATAGAAAATTCTAGAAATCTCACCAATAAAATAGATAAGGAGAAGACAGAATATCTAAAGTAGAAGAGAAGGTGGCAGATCTATAACAGTCCAACAAAGAGAAATACAAACTAATAGGAAAGTATGAATGGAGATTTCAAGATATTCAGGACACTATGAAGAGATCAAACATAAGAATTTAGGGTATAGTAGAAGGAGAAGAATTTCACTCCAAAGACATAGTAGGTATTTTCAACAAAATCCTAGAAGAAAATTTCTACCAAATAGGGAAAATGATGCCAGTACAAATACAGGAAGCCTTTAGAATACCAAATAGACGAAATGAGGAAAGAACTTCTCCTCACCATATTAAAATTAAACTACTAAACACACAAACCAAAGAAAATATATTGAAAGCAATTAGAGAGAAACATCAAGTCACATATACAGGCAAGCCCATCAGGATAACAGCAGATTACTCAACATAAACTTTAAAAGCAGAGGGCTTGGAGAGATATATTCCAAGTTCTTAAAGATAACAACTGTCACCAAGATTACTATACCTAGCAAAGCTGTCCATCTAAATTGATGGAGAAACAAGGACCTTACATAACAAAATCATGTTAAAGGAATATAGGATTACTAAGCCAGTTCCACAGAAAATACATGAAGGGGTCCTTTACACTGAAGAGAAAGAAAAACACACACATGAGAAAACAGAAAAAAAAAAACAAACAATGATCAGATAATAGTTAATACAAGAAAGTAAAAGAAAAACCAAGAAGCACTACAAAACAAGAAGGAGAATAAATACACACCTTTCAATAATAACTCTTAATATCCATGGACTCAATGCCCTAACCAAAAACACAGGCCTGCAGATTGAAATAAAGATATATTAGAGAGCCATAGTAACAAAACAGCATGGTACTGGCACAAAGACATGTGGATCAATGGAATAGAATAGAGAACCCAGGGACTGGAGAGATGGCTTAGCAGTTAAGGCACTTGCCTGTGAAGCCTAAGGACCCACATGCCATTCGCTAGATCCCAGGTAAGCCAGACGCACAAGGTGACACAAGTGCACAAGGTCACACATGCATCTGGAGTTTGATTACAGTGGCTGGAGGCCCTGGTGCACCAATTCCTTCTCTCTCTCTCTCTCTCTCTCTCTCTCTCTCACACACTCTCATGTTAAAAAAAAGAAGGCCAGTCTGTAGGGCTTATTTAAAAAAAAGAGAACCTAGATATATAAATCCAGGTGGCTATAGCTATCTGATTTTTGTCAAAAATGCCAAAAATATTCATTGGAGAAAAGATAGCCTCTTTGACAAATGGTACTGGGAAAACTGGATATGTATATAGAGAAAGATTCAAATAGATCTTTATTTCTCTCCATGCACAAGAATCAAGCCAAAGTGGATCAAAGACCTTCATGTCAGACCTGAAACTCTGAAACTGCTAGAGGAAAAAGTAAAGGAAACTCTTCAATATATTGTTGTAGGTAATGACTTTCTGAATATAACCCCAGTTGCTTAGGAAATAAAACCATGAATCAACCAGTGGACCTCATGACATTACAAAGCTTTTGTACAGCAAAGGACACTGTGAACAGAGCAAAGAGACAACCTACAGAATGGGAGAAAATCTTTGTAGTTATATATCTGACAGAGGCTTAATATCCAGGATATACAAAGAACTCAAAAAACTAAATAATAATTCAATTCAGTAAGTCAACAATTCAGTCAAAAAAATGGGCTATGGAACTAAATAGAGAGTTCTCAAAAGAAGAAATACAGATGACCTATAAACATCTGAAAAAAGTGTTCTACATCAGCCATCTCACTCCTGTCAGAATAGCTAACATCAAGAAAAAAAATGACAATAAATGCTGGTGAGGAGATGGAAAAAGAACCCTCTACACTGTTGGTGGGAATGTAAACTGGTACAGTGATTGTGGATATCAGTGTGGAGGTTCCTGAGACAGCTAAAAATAGATCTACCATATGACCCAGCACATCCATGTTTATTGCTGCTCTATTCACAATAGCTAGGAAATGGAACCAGCCTAGCTGTCCCTCAAGATGTGGTACATTTATACAATAGAGTTCTATTCAGCAGTAAAGAAATATGAAATTATGAAATGTGCAGGGAAACGGATGGATCTGGAAAAGACTATACTTAGTGAGGTAACCCTGGCCCAGAAAACCAAATGCTGTATGTTCTCTCTCATATGTGGATCCTAGCTACAAATGCCTGTATTTGTGTGTGAGTTGGAGTAAAAATCTCTAGCAGAGGCCAGTAAACCAGAAAGGGGTTATAAGGGAGGGAGGAGAGGAGAGGACTTAAGGAGAGGGTATTTGTAGTAGACAGCCACAGATGATGATGGGATGCTGGGATGAACTTTCAAATCACACACAGTTAATGGAGGAGGGGATTTATTGAATCTTACAGATCTAGGGGAAGTTCCATAATGGGAGAAGAAGCTGGCCTGCCTTCACAGGTCCATGCTGAGAGAGAAAAGCCACCGCCAACACCATAAGCAAACACACTCCTTGAACTCCAGGCAAAGCTCAGGCACTTGCATTTCTTTGGGCTGGAATTCCAAATCCACCCCCATATCTTAGGCCTCAACCCTATCCACTCACAGTGACACCTCCACCAGCCAGGTGGCTGCAGATCTAAATTATAAACTTTAATAAAATCCTGAATATATTGGGGGCCATCCATTCAAACTGCCACAGTATTGTATATATGTAAGTAGCTGAACAGATTACTGGGGGTGCAACGGTCTAAGGGTGGTCAAGGATTGATTAAAGGAAGTGTGGCAGGAGGGTTAATGAAAATTTAAGGCATTATGAATAAGCCATATGGAAACCTACTTCTTTGGATAATGGTGCACCCAGAAGCTATAGATTGTTACTAGAAAAATTTCAGTGCCAGTGAGTTGTTGGTCAGGGGGGTCCCTGATGCCCCCAAAACATTATAGACGGTTGCCAAGGCTCTTGGTTTACCGTCAGAACTAGATGGTAAGACCCTATTGCTGAAGGCTCCACATGCTTGGGTGACAAGGTCACTGAGAAATCAAGCTTGAGCTGAGCTGGGAATCTCCCTGTGGACCAGCTGACAGAAATCTGGAAAAAGCAATGCTACATGCAGCCCTATGGGAGAGAGAAGTCATCAACAGGGATAAGCAGCACTGGACACTGCAAACCTCAAGAATGGCCAGCCAAACCAAATGTGCCAACTGGTGCAATAGTGGCATGTCTGTTATGGGGGAAACCAACTTCTCTCTAATTGGACTGGAGGTCCGCTCCATGGAGGGAATATATGGCTGGTACTGAACCCTAGTTAAAAGTCTATGGTGGGAGAGGTCATGAACCCTAGCAGAGCAACATCTTCAGTTGTCTTGCTGAATGCATATATTATGCTCACCAAACTGCCCTGTAAGTACTTTTCTTAATGTTTATACTCATATATTAATGCTACTCTCACTTCAGGTTACAGAAGCTTTTCTTTTCAGATGGCAGTGACCACTGGGATGACTCAAAAGGCACCATAGTGCTGAGAAGAAGTGACAGAGGAGTGCTCAGCTCTGAAACATCTCTATCACACCTTCCAAGGCTCAAGGTCCATTATGGAAAAGGTGGTGGAAAGAATGTAAGAGCCAAAGGAAGGGCAGGACTCCTTACAACGTGCTCCTCCAGACACAAAATGGCCTGAATATTCATGGCCTTGCAGTGCCTGGCCCTATCTATATAAGACCCTCATAATAGAAGGAAAAGATGATGAATACAAATTAAAGAGAGATTAATTGAGAGAGGGAGGGGATATGATGGAGGGTGGATTTGTGCTGGGAAAAGTGGGAGAAGGGAGGAACTATCATGGTTTATTATCTATAATTATGGAAGCTGTTAAGAAAAAAAAAATATCTAGGGGCCGGGCATGATGGTGCAGGCTTTTAATTCCTGCACTCAGAGGTAAGGAGGATCACTTTCCAGTTCCAGGCCAGCCTGAGAGTGAGTTCTAGGTTACCCTGGGCTAGAGTGAGACCCCACCTTGAAAAAAAACAAACAACAAAAAACAAAAACTTATGAATAAGCCTAACCAAGGAGATGAAAGTCCTCTAAAATGAAGACCTTAGTACTCTGAAGAAGGATATTGGAGAAGACCTCCCCTACTCATGGACTGGCAAAATTCATATTGTGGAAATGACTATGTTACTGAAAGCAACGTACAGATTCAACACAATTGCTATCAAATCTCCAGTGGAAAATTTCACAGAATTGTAAATATTCTAAAATGTACATGAAAGCACCAAAGATCACAAATAATCAAAGCAATCCTGAGCCAAAAGAGCAATGCTCGACGTAGCACAATACATAAGCTCAAGGCACATCACAGAGCCACGGTAACACAAGCAGCACGGTACTGGCACCACAACAGACACTTAGACTGACAGAAAAGAGGAGAGGACCCAGAAATAAGCCCACACAGCTATAGACACTTAATCTTTGACCAACGTGTCAAAAGCACACCTTGAAAAAGAGACAGCTTCTTCAACAAACAGCACTGGGAAAACCAGATATCTACATATCGAAGAATGAAACTGGGTTCAACTCTCTCACCCTGCACAATAACCAATTCAAAAATGCCCTTAATCAGGCTTAGAGAGATGGCTTAGTGGTTAAG
The DNA here is from genome assembly GCA_036346955.1 of Dipus sagitta. Taxonomy (NCBI): domain Eukaryota; kingdom Metazoa; phylum Chordata; class Mammalia; order Rodentia; family Dipodidae; genus Dipus; species Dipus sagitta. The sequence continues at coordinate 36,410,721 of CM070775.1, forward strand.
GTACTTGCCTGTGAAGCCTAAGGACTCATGTTTGACTCTTCAGGTCCCACATAAGCCAAACTCACAGTGACACAAGTGCACAAGATCACACATTGACACAAGGGGGTGCACACATCTGGAGTTCGATTGCAGTTGCTGGAGGCCCTGGTGTGCCAATTCTCTCTCTCATAAAAGAAAAGGCAATCTGTTGGGCTTGCCTCAAAAAAAAAAAAAATGCCTTTAATCTCAGAACTTGGAAGACAGCCGGGCGTGGTGGCGCACGCCTTTAATCCCAGCACTCGGGAGGCAGAGGTAGGAGGATCGCCGTGAGTTCGAGGCCACCCTGAGACTCCATAGTGAATTCCAGGTCAGCCTCACCTAGAGTGAAACCCTACCTTGAAAAACCAAAAAAAAAAAAAAAAAAAAAAAAAAAAAAAAAAAAAAAAAAAAAAAAAGAACTTGGAAGACAGAGAGGTAGGAAACACTGAGATTTCAAGGTCACCCTGGGATTGCACAGTGAGTTCCAGGTCAGCCTGGGCTAGAGTAAAACCCTACCTTGAGGGGAAAAAAGGGGGACTGGAAGGTGGGTCAGCAGTTAAGGTGCTTGCCTGCAAAGCCTAATGATCTGGGTTTGATTTCCCAGTACCCATATAAAGCCAGATGCAACGTGGCACAAGTGTCTGGGGTTCATTTGTAGTGGCTAGAAACCCAGTTGTGCCCATTCTCTCTTTCTCTCTTCTTGCAAAGAGATGATAGATAGATAGATAGATAGATAGATAGATAGATAGATAGAATGAATTGCAGATTTTAATGTTAAAACCTGAAACTGCTAGAGGACAACAGGACCTAACACTCCATTATATAGGCATAGGCAAGGACTTCTGGAAAGACCATTCAAGAGCTCAGACAATGATCCCAAGAATTAGCCAATGAGATTGCGTGAAATTAAAAAGGAAAGGAAACCAGAGAATGGGAGAAAAAATTCCCATCTTCCACAGGATTCTGTCTTAGCTCCACCTGGCCTCTGTTCCTTCTCAGCATATTTGCTCCCCTTTTCCTGCCTTGCTTACAACACTGACTTGGAGCTATCTGAGGGAAAGAGCTGGGCATGGTGGCACATGCCTTTAATCCCAGTACTTGAGAGACAGAGAGGTAGGAGGATCGCTGTGAGTTCAAGGCCAGTTTGAAACAACATAGTGAATTCCAGGTCAGCCTGGGCTAGAGTGAGAGCCTGCCTTGGAAAACCAAACAAAACCAAACAAACAAACAAAAAAACCAGGGTTCTGGGGCTGGAGAAATGGCTTAGCAATTAAGGCACTTGCCTGCAAAGCCAGAGGACCCAGGTTCGATTCCCCACAACCCACGTAAGCCAGATGCACAAGGGGGCACATGCATCTGGAGTTCGTTTGCAGCAGCTGGAAGCCCTGGCCTGCCCATTCTCTCATTTTTTCTCTCTCTTTCTCTCTCAAATAAATAAAGAAAAATAAATATTTTTAAAAATCAGGGGGCTAAAGAGATGTTCGGTGGTTAAAGATGCTTGCTTATAAAGCCTGTCATCCCAGTTTCAATTCCCTAGCTACCCACATAAATCCAGACAAAAAAGTGGCACCCGTGTCTGGATTTTATTTGCAGCTGTCTCAAGACCCTGCCATGCACAGATGTACACATGCACAAATAAGCAATTTAAAAATCAGCAACTATTTCTTTTTTTCTTTCTTTTTTTTTTTTCTTTTCTTTCTTTCTTTTTTTTTTTTTTTTTTTTTTTGTTTTTGTTTTTCGAGGTAGGATCTCACTCTAGCCCAGGCTGACCTGGAATTCACTATGGAGTCTCAGGGTGACCTCGAACTCACAGCAATCCTGCCTATGCCTACCGAGTGCTGGGATTAAAGGTGTGCTCCACCATGCCCAGCTTTTTTTTTTTTTCATTTTTGATAGTAACTGGGGATGGTGGCATACAGCTGTAATTCCAGCGTTTTGGAGGTAGAGGCAGGGCGACCAGCTGTTCAAGGTCATGTTCAGTAACATAGATAATTAGAGGCCAGCCTGGGCAAGTTGACACCTTGCCACAAACAAACTCAGTTCCTTTGTCACATTGGCCATATTTCAATTACTCAATAGCCACATGTTGCTAGTGACTGCTGTCTTCACCATCATTGCAGAAAGTTCTGTCAGACATCACTCATCCGCAGTCTGTACTGTTTAAAATCATAGGACTGACTTGGTAGTGGCCCTACACTGTGCTCTATTACGACCACCGGCTGGAGTATAGGTGGAAATGGCCACATCCGTAAGTTTGGGTTCTGCTCTTCAACTGCTTCGTGGCCAACCTGCCCGACTTCACGTTCTCTCCATTGTACCAGGGAGGTTCATGCCAAATCAGAGGTTTTCATCTCGTTTATCTCTAAGGATTCCTTTCATTGTTGCTTTGTTCTCTGGGACCCACACCCATGTTTAAAATGAAATGCTTTATTAGGTAATAATTGGCTTATCCTTCCACTTTTGTTAACCAAGGCTATTTATAATGACCAACAAAAAAAAATCTCTAATCAGCATAAGATAATCAAAATGTTCATATTATGCTGAAGTAATTCCAGTCCAAGCTTAGAAATGTGCTATTATGTTAACCTTACCAGCCCAATTCTTGTAATTATATAATTTCCACATAGTATCTTTGAAATACTGAAAATAACTTATAAGTTCTCTTCTCTGTCCCTGTTTCTGCCTTCCTCTGCCCTTAGGACTCAAGGGAACTAAGTTAGGAGGCTTCTGACTAAGAAGTTTGTTTAAGATTTCTTTAGAGGGTTTTGGGTGTGTATTTCAAGGCAGGGTCTCACTCTGTAGCCCGGGCTGGCCTCAAACTCATAGATTCTCCAAAGTGCTGGGATTAAAGGAGTGTACCACCATGCCAAGCTTTAGAGGGTTTTTGCTTTGTTTTTAATTTGAGGCAGGGTATCAGGCAGGGTATCAGCCCAGGCTGATCTGAAACTCACTCTGTAGGCCCAAGCTGGCCTCAGACTCACAGTAATCCTCCTACCTCAGCCTCCTAAATCCCGGGATTAAAGGCATGCACCACCATGCCCAGTGAGGGCTTTTTTTTTTTTTTTTTTTTTTTTTTTTTTAAGAAACTCAGGGGGCTAGAGAGATGGCTCAGCAGTTAAAGGATCTTTCTTTCTTTTTTTTTTTGGTTTTTCAAGGTAGGGTCTCACTCTAGCCCAGGCTGACCTGGAATTCACTATGGAGTCTCAGGGTGGCCTCGAACTCACGGCGATCCTCCTACCTCTGCCTACCAAGTGCTGGGATTAAAGGCGTGCGCCACCACGCCCGGCTTTAAGGATCTTTCTTGAAAAGACTCAGATTCAATTCCCCAGTACCCACATAAGGCCATAAAGTGGAGCATGTGTCTGGAGCTCATTTGCAGTGGCAGGAGGCCCTGGCGTGCCCATTCTCTCTCTCTCTCTCTCTCTCTCTGTCTTTTTCTCTGTTTCTCTTTCTAAAATAAAATGAAATGAAATGAAACTCAGGGCTGGGGAGATAGCTTTGCTTGCAAAGCCTTCCAACCCTGGTTGGGTTCCCCAGCACCTACATAAAGCTAGATGCAAAGTGGTACATGCACCTGGAGTTGATTTACTGTGGCAAGAGACCCTGGCACTGACACACACACACACACACACACACACACACAGAAATAAAAAATAAATAATTTTGCTGGGCGTGGTGGCGCACGCCTTTAATCCCAGCACTTGGGAGGCAGAGGTAGGAGGATTGCTGTGAGTTCGAGGCCACCCTGAGACTACATAGTTAATTCCAGGTCAGCCTAGACCAGCGTGAGACCCTACCTCAAAAAAAAAAAAACCAAAAAAAAAAAAATAAATAAATAAATAAATAATTTTAAGAAAAAAATAAACTCAAGTTTGTTTTATATGCCACAAAGAAATGAGTCTGCCAGAAGAAATGGCTACTTTTTTCCCTTTTTATTATTATTTCTTTATTATTATTTATTATTTTTTGGTGGTACTGGGGATCGAACCCACAAACTTATATGTGTGAGGCAAATGCTCTGCCACTGAGTCACACTCTGTTGAGGTTTCTAGGTTAAAAGAGTGAAGAACTTTAGACAAAATAAGTTGGACAGTTGAATGAACCAGGAAACCTTCAGAACCAGAAAAGTTCCACTCCACAGTGGGCAGTACATATTTATAGACAAGAAAAGGCTGAAGAAAGCAGGAATACACACAGACAGACACACACACACACACACACACACACGAGCAGATTTTTCAGCTCAAAAGCAGACTCATTACAAATGTGTAAGCAGTGAAGACTTACCACGCAGGTGAAAACTGACCTGCTTGTAAGTTTGACTATTAACTATTTTCTCCTGATTTCTTGGAAGGTCGGATGACTAGATTCCGGTTTGGTGATGTGGAACTGTAGAGAAGGTGACCTCGCTGTGGTGTGCTGTGTGGGGAGCTCTGCACCAGTTCAGTCCAAACCAGTGGTATCTTATACACTGTTCGGGAGCAATTCCTTCTGGCCAGGTTCCTAGCCTGAAAGCATGGCCAGACCAGCTCCGCTCTGTCAGCATCCTGGTTCTCCACGTCCTCCTTGGTTACCGCGTGCCCTCACTGCCATGGTTTTCCTGAGAGTATAGGTGCCAGGCAGGTGGCTGCCAGCATTTCAGACCTGCAGAAGGAGCCCACACCGATGACTATGGAGAAGTTGATACAAAGGTTTTGGAGTGTTCCATAAGCCAAGGCCTTTAAAATATGCAAAAGAAAAATAAAGGTTAGTGACTAAGGAGCAGGGCATCTGAGTCCACAGGCAGTCAAGTAAGGAGAAACTCTGACGCTGGGCTGAAAGCATCTTTTGCGCTTCGAATGGCTGGCATCTGAGCAGCCCACATGGCAACAGGGGCAGAGTTTGCCCTGTGTTAGCCGTGTGGAGAGCCCTCCGAAGTCTGGTTAAGTCGTCCAGTACCAGCTTGCAGGGCATCAGAAAAAGCACGCTCTTGTTCTTAGAGATTCCAAGACAGGAAGGTGGTAGAAAATTGAAAATGCTAATGTGGAGAATCGAAGTCAGATATTGGTAGAAACTAAAATTTAGGACTCAATCCAGTTTACAAGTTAAAAAAAATATTTTTTTTGGTTTTTCCATATAGGGTCTCACTCTAGCCCAGGCTAACCTGGAATTCACTATGAAGTCTCAGGGTAGCCTGGAACTCACAGAAATCCTCCTACCTCAGGCTCCTGAGAGCTGGGATTAAAGGTGTGTATCACCATGTCCAGCTCAAAATCTTTTTCTTTTTCTAAAAAATATTTTATTTGCCAGGTGTGGTAATGCCTTTAATCCCAGCACTTGGGAGGCTGAGGTAGAAGGATCACCTTGAGTTCAAAGCTACCCTGAGACTACGTAGTGAATTCTGGGTCAGCCCAGGCTAGAGCAAGACCCCACCTCAAAAAAATTTTTATTTACTTATTTATTTATTTGAGAGAGAGAGAGAGAGAAAGAGTGAGAATGGGTGCATCAGGGCCTCTAGTCACTGCAAACAAACTCTAGAAGCATGCACTACCTTGTGCACCTAAGTTACATGGGTACTGGGGAATCAAACCTGGGTCCTCAGGCTTTGCAGACAAGAGCCTTAACTGCTAAACCATCTCTCCAGCCCCAAAATCTTTTTAGTTAACTTTTTTTTTCATTTTTATTTTTTATTTTATTTTCTTTTTTTACAGTCAGTTTGGTACCATTATTAGGCTCATCCGTGACCTACCCCCTCCCCTTGGCCCCTCCTTGTTGAGGTATACGGGTCATGCATTGTGGAGTTAGCCCACAGTTATGGCTAAGCTAAATGTCTCTGCATATCATGACCCAACATGTGGCTCTGACATTCTTTCCGCCCCCTCTTCCGCAAAATTTCCCTGAGCCATGTTGGGTCTGCTTCAGTGATGAGGTGTTGGGGGCCTCTGAGGTTCTGGCTCTCTGATTTGGTAGGAGTTGATTTTTCTCTGTGCTGATCTCCTTCCCCCTTGTGCTGGTATCCGGTTCATCAGGAAAATAGCGCCCTTGCTTGTTTCTCCAATTTTTCTTAGTTTCAGCTGGGGCCCTTTTGAGGTATGATGGGGTGGCTCTCTCCTTAGGATCTACATCTATCTGAAAAAGAGAAGCAGATTCTCCAACGGAGAGTAAGTTAGCATCAGGACAAATGAGATAACCCCCCCTTTTTTTTTATAGAGAATTTAATAGGTGTAGGCCCTCTTGTAGCCCACAATTGATGGTAGCTTGATATTGGAGAGTGGGTTTATGTTTGGATATGGTTCTGACTTGTTTCCCAGCTCCAGCTATGGGTCCCATACCAGTGAGGGGATCAGTTAGCCGAATTGAGAGCAGTTGGTTCCCCACCATGGCTGTGTGCCACCACTGCACTTGTGTAGGCATCACAACAAGTTATTTGCTGCTAAGTAGGTTATACCATGCGTTGCTTCGACAGATATTGGTCATTTTCCCCCAGTCGCCCATGTAGCACCTTCTGGCACTAGACGCGCTGACTGTCTGGGGACTGACTCTCTTCCAACTTCCAGCCATGCCATTCTAATTTGCATGTCAATCACATAAGGTGTCTTTAGCAGTAGGGTCTTATCACTAGCCTTTGGTGGGTCATCAAGTACTCTGACAGAAATCTGTCTGTCTTTTAGGAAACCTTGTAGGTCTCTCTGATCAAAAGCTCATTGTGGATGATAGCCCCATGCTGGTCCTGGGAGTTACAGGTCAGTGCCCACTAAGTAAATGAGGAAAAAGATAACTAATATACAAGAGTTAGAGATGAGAGAGGGAGAGGGGAAGTGAGGGAGAGAAGATGTAGAAGATTAAGGTTGGTCTTCATCATACCCTCTCCAGTGTTTAGTTAACATTTTAATGATAGTTTTTATACATGTGCATAATGTATTTTGATCATAATCCCCTCCCATTACCTTCTCTTGTACCCCATCGCTAACCACCTTCTACTGAACCTCCTTTTTCCCAACTAATCCCTCTTGTACTTTGACAGCTCACAAGTAAAATCTTAAAATCAATGAACAGGGTGCATATTAAGTTTTTCTTTTGAAACAAATTTTCTCTCTGTAGTCCCCCCTTTCTTCAGCAAAGACAAACACAAGGTCAATTGGTCAGCAAAACAGGTCTGATTTCATTGAATGCCATCTGATCATTATATAAATACATTAATGGGCCACACAGAGCAGGGTGATGTCATCTGTTTGCTAGTACATTTTTTTTTGTTTTTTGAGGTAGGGTCCCACTCTAGCTCAGGCTGACCTGGAATTCACTATGTAGTCTCAGGCTGGCCTCGAACTCCTGGTGATCCTCCTACCTCTGCCTCCCAAGTGCTGAGATTAAAGGAGTGAGCCACCACACCCGACACTACTATGTTTTTGAGAAAGAATCTCACCTTAGGGCTGGAGAAATGGCTCAGCAGTTAAAGGGGCTTGCTTCCCAAAGCCTGATGGCCTGGGTTCAATACCCTAGTATCTATATAAAGCCAGATGCACTAAGTGGCACATGCATCTGGAGTTCGTTTGCAGTCGCAGGAGGTCCTTGTGCACACATACTTTCTTTCTACTTTCTGCCTCTCGCTTAAATAAATAAACAATTATAATGCTTTATAAAAAGCATCACAGATTAGACTTAGTAGCCATTCCCAGGTAGGAAAGCGAGCACAGGACTCAGCAATTCACCATTAGACTGCCTGAGATTTAGATTTGGTGATTTTTTTCTTCCTGAGAACCTAAAATCTCTTGGTTCTGGGAGTTTTTTCTTTTCATTGCTAAGGATTGAACTCAGAGCCTTGTGCATGCTAGAACCGTGTTCTGCCAGTGAGCTACATCCTCAACTCAGCCGTATAAATGGCTGAAATGAAAAACAAAATCCCTAAAGGTGGAAAACAGAGCATATACTAAGTGAGGTAACCCAGGCTCAGAAAGCCAAACGTCTCATGTTCTCTCTGATATGTGAATCCTAGCTACAAATGACTGGACTTCTGTGTGAGTAGGAAGAAAACTCAGTAGCAGAGGCCAGAAAGCTAGAAAGGGGATATAAAGGGAATAGAAAGGGAGAGAGGGGTCCTTAATAGGATGGTATTGTATTAATGGGGGTGAAATGGCCTAAGTGAGGTCAGGGGAAGAGATTAAGTAAAGGGAAGGCTAATCAAAATCTAAGAGGATATAAATAAGTCATATGGAAACCTACTTTTTTGGACAATGGAACACACAGGAGCCATAGATTGTTACTAGAAAAATTTTAGGGCCAGGGATGGGATATCTTCCAGTGAGTTGTTGGCCAAGGAGGTCCCTGATGCTTCCCAAACATTATAGGCCATTGCTGAGGCCCTTGGTTTCCCACCAGGAATAGATGGTAAGACCCTATTGCTGAAGACTGCACATACTTGGGTTGCAAGGTCACTAAGAAACCCTGCTGGACCTGAGCTGATAACCTCCTCCATGTAGACCAGCTGACAGAAAGCTGGAAAATGCCATGCTGCATGCAGTTCAATGGGAGAGAGAGAGAAATCACCAGTGAAGATACTCAACAGTGGGACACTGCCAGCCTTACATTTGGCCAGCTAGGCCAAATGAGCCAATGGGTGCAATAGTGACACGTCTGTTATAGGGGAATCCAACCACCCTCTACTTTGACTGGAGGCCAGCTCCATGGGAGGGAATACATCCCTGATACTGAAAACCTGCAACATGGGTAGTCATGAGCCCTAGGGGGTGTAACATCTGCTGCTGTCTGGCTAAATGTATGTACTATGCTCACCAAACTTCCCAGTAAGCACTTCTCTTAATGTTCATACCCATATATTAATGCTACTCTCACTTTTGGTTAGAGAACCTTCTCTTTTCAGATGGCAGTGACCTTGGGATGTCTCAGAAGGCACCATGGTGTTGAGAAGTGACAGAGGAGTGCTCAACACTGAAATATCTCAATCACACCTTCCATGGCTCAGGGTCCATTGCAGAAGAGGTGGCAGAAAGAATGTAAGAGCCAAAGGAAGGGTAGGACTCCTTACAACGTGCTCCTCCAGACACAAAATGGTCTGGATATCCATGACCTCACAGTGCCTGACACTACCTACACAAGACCAACATAATAGGAGGAAAAGATCATCACATCAAAAGTAAAAGAGAGACTGATTGAGAGGGGGAGGGGATATGATGGAGAGTGGAGTTTCAAAGGGGAAAGCTGGGGGGGGGCATTACCATGGGATATTGTTTATAATTATGGAAGTTGTCAATAAAAAATAAATAAATAAGAAAGGAACAAAGCATTAAAGATAAAACAAAATATTCTTTTTCATCAATTCATAGTCCCAAGTAATTAATTCTTGTGCTGGATGTTGAGTTATGAGTTCATAAACAGATCAGTTTCTTCCTTAGGGATTTAGAAGCTGTTGGCCAGTCCAAAGGAAAGTTCTAATTATCAGAACCCCCCCTTTAAAAAAACACTTTAGGATTATGGGTATTGGAAACCCTTTGGGAAAAGCTTAGGAGAAAGCTATTGCCTGTCTGTGGGTGATGAGACTTAAATAGTCCTGGTAAAAGATCTAATAAAAGTTAATTACAGCAATGATGTAATTGATGTGGAGATGATTTTGTTATTCCTGTGACATAAGCATTTCAACATAATAATCAGTGTTATGCAGTATTATGACTGATAACATTATATCAAGGCATATCAAATTCCTAGGGATTTCTTACAGTTTCTGGAACACTTAACTACTTTAACATCATTGTTATTTGACAATGCTTCCATGGAAATTTGGCATCAAATAAGCCTAATTAACATATCATTTCTTTTATAAGAAAGAGAGCAGGTTCTTGTGAGATTTTTCAGGTGCCAAACTTATATTGTATCTTGCATATCATTTAGAAAACCTGTTATCTACTAAAAAGTCACTTCAATTTCAGCAAACATACCTACACACAAAACAAAACAAACAAACATGGGGTAGGGAGATGGCTCAGAGGTTAAAGGTACTTGTTTACAAAGCCTGCTGGTCTGGGTTCAGTTCCCAAGCTGTCCACATGAGCCAGACACATAAGGTGATGTTGGTTTGCAGCCCCAGGTGCACACGTGCAGAGGCCAGAGGAAGACATCCAGAGACTTCCTCGATCACTCCCATGACTTGTCTCCTTGAGACAATGTTTTTCACTGAACTTAGAACTTACCTTTTTTTTTTTTTCTTTTGGTTAGCCTGGCTGATCCCCAGTGATCCTCCTGTCTCCACCTTCTTCAGCCCTGGGTGGTAACAGGTGTGCCCAGGCCCACCTTGGTGCTGGGGATTGAACTCAGATCCTTGTGCTTACACAGCAAGTACTCTTCCCCACTGAGCCATCTTCTCAGCCCCTATTATGACTATTTCTATAGCATTTGCATTATTTTGGTTCTAATAACTAAGCCAGAGATGTTTTGTTGTATAGAGGAGTAGGTGTGTAGATTATATGCAAATGCTATGCCATTTTATACAAGGGACTGGAATATGTGTAGATTTTGGTACATATTGGGGCAGGTGTCCTGGAACCAATGTCCCCTGCATACCCAAGGATAACTGCATAAAAAATTACACAGTTAGAGCTGGAGAGATGGCTCAGCAGTTAAGGCACTTGCCTGAAAAGCCTAAGAACTTGAGTTTGACTCCCCAGTACCCACGTAAAGCCAGATACACAAGGTGGCACATGCGTCTGGAGTTTGTTTGTAGTGGCCAGAGGCCCTGGCGTGCCCATTCTCTATCTGCCTCTTTCTCTCACTCAAATAAATAAATAAGTAAATAAAACATATTTAAAAATTAAAACACTCAGACCAGAAGGTAGCAAGAACCGAGGACCACAAAAATCCACCAATAAGGCAACCTGGCAGTAGATGAGCTGCCCCTCACACATCAGCCGGGGCCCAGGGGAAGCCCCGGGGGAACTGGTGAGTTGAACAAGAGCACTGCTCCACAGTGAGCCTGACAATGGTGGAGACAGACACTGAGGATATGCAAAATGTACCAAAGCAGAAATCCAGAAGCTTCTGAAGCTCAGCACTAAAGTAGGCTTAAGGGGGCTAGAGAGATGGCTTAGTGGTTAAGGCGCTTGCCTGCAAACCCAAAGGACCTTGGTTTGATTCTCCAGGACCCACATAAGCCAGATGCACAAGGTGGTGCATGCATCTGGAGTTTGTTTGCAGTGGCTGGAAGCCCTGGCACAGCCTATTCTCTATCTCTCTCTCCCATTCTGCCTATTTCCCTCTCATATATACATACATACATACATACATACATACATACATACATACATACATACATAAAGTAGACTTAAAACATACTCATCAAAGGCTCAGGGAATTTTGCAGAAGAGGGGGTAGAAAGATCTTAATAACCCCATGGTGGGAGGGCATACCCAGAGGCATTGCCCCCCACCACCAATGACTGACTGCTGCTCTCATAACTCATAACCCACATCTCCATGGCGAATACCAGCAATCCCACTGAGGAGGGCCCTCAGTGGAATGGGGGAGCAGGAAAATGATGGCACCAATGCATGATGTGTCCATGCAAAATTCCTACTTAATAAAAACCAAGCTGTGCATGGTGGCGCACGCCTTTAATCCCAGCACTCGGGAAGCAGAAGTAGGAGGATTGCTATGAGTTCGAGGCCACCCTGAGACTCCATAGTGAGTTACAGGTCAGCCTGGGCTAGAGTGAGACCATACCTCGAACAACCAACAAAACAAAACAAAACAAAACAAATTTTAAAAAATTACACAGCTGGAGCAGAGTGTGGTGGCACTCCGGAGTCAGAGGTAGGAGTATTGTAGTTTGAAGCCAGCCTGAGACTACAGAGTGAGTTCCAGGTCAGCCAGGGCTAGAGTGAGACCCTACCTCAAAAAACAGGAACAATGACAAGAAATTGCACAGTTGGGAAAAATCATGGCTCTTTTAATATTGAGAAGACTCAATATTCTTTTTTTTAATGACAACTTCTATACTTGCAGACAATAAACCATGATATTTCCCTCCCCTCCCCCACTTTCCCCTTCACAACTCCTCTCTCCATCATATCCCCTCCCTCTTTTTCTGTTAGTCTCTCTTTTATTTTGTTGTCATTGTCTTTTTCTCCTATTACGAGGGTCTTGTGAAGGTATTGCTAGGCACTGTGAGGTCTTGGATATCAAGGCAATTTCTGTCCAGACAGTTGCATTCTAAGGAGTGGTACCCTTCCTTTGGCTCTTACATTCTTTCCACCCCCTCTTCCGCAATGGACCTTGAGCCTTGGAGGGTGTGATAGAGACATTTCAGTGCTGGACACCCCTCTGTCCCTTCTTTTTAGCACTATGTTGACTTTTGGCTTATCCCAGTGGTCATTACCATCTGAAAAGAGAAGCTTCTCTAACCAAAAGTGAGAGTAGCATTAATATATGAATATGAACATTAAGTGTAGTGCTTTCAGTGCAGTTTGGTGAGAATAATATATGCATTCATCCAGACAAGAGAAGGCTTTATACCCCTAAGGCTCATGACCTCCCCTGCTTTTGATTAGGTTTTCAGTACCAGGCATGTATTCCCTCCCATAGAGTGGGCCTCCAATCCAATTAGAGAGCAGTTGGTTTCCCCCAGAGCAGACATGCCACTATTGCACTCGTTTGGTCATTTGGCCTGTCTGGCCAAACTTGAGGTTTCCGGGGTCCACTGTTTTCACTGCTGATGACTTCTGTCTCCCATAGGGCTGCATACAGTGCAGCTTTTTCCAGCTTTCAGTCAGATGGTCTACAGGGAGAAGGTTTTCTGCTCAGTACCAGCTTGATTTCTCAGTGATGCACAGGCATGTGAAGTCTTCAGAAATAGGGTCTTACCATCTGCTTCTCAAGGAAAACCAAGGGCCTTGGTAATAGCCTGTAATGTTTTGGAGGCAACAGGGACCCCCCTCCCCCCGCCCGGCCAACAACTCACTGGAAGGTATCCCATCCCTGGCTCTGAAAATTTTCTAGTAACAATTTATGGCCTCTGGATGTGCCATTATTTTAAAAAGTAGGTTTTCATATGTTTTATTCAGAATATCTTGAATTTTGATTAACCCTCCCCCTGCCCTTCTTTTATACAATCTCTTCCCCTGGCCTCCCTTAGGCCTTTCCACTCCCTGTAATCTGTTTTTCTACTTACATATATACAATACCATCCCCTTAAGACCTTCCCTCTCCTCCTCCCTTATAGCCTTTTTCTAGCTTACTGGCCTCTGCTATCGATTTTTGGTTGCAGGTCACACACAAGTCTATACATTTGTAGATAGGATCCACATATGAGAGAGAACATGCGATGTTTGGCTTTCTGGGCCTGGGTTACCTCACTTAGTATAATCCTTTCCAGATCTATTCATTTCCCTGAAAATTTCATTTTTCTTTACCACTGAATAGAACTCCATTGTGTAAATGTGCCACATCTTTATTATCCATTCCTCTGTGGAAGGATATCTAGGCTGGTTCCATTTCCTAGCTATTGTGAATAGAGGAACAATAAACATGGTTGTGCAAGTATCTCTAAGGTAGTAAGAAGAGTCATTAGGATACATGCCTAGGAGTGCTATAGCTGGATCATATGGTAAATGTATTTTTAGCTGTTTCAAGAACTTCCACACTGATTTCCACAATGACTGTATCAGATTACATTCCCACCAACAGCGGAGAAGGGTTCCCCTTTTTCTGCATCCTCGCCAATATTTATTGTCATTTGTTTTCTTTTTTTAAATTTTTTTGTTTATTTTTATTTATTTATTTGAGGGCAACAGACAGAGAGAGAAAGAGGCAGATAGAGAGAGAGAGAGAATGGGTGTGCCAGGGCCTCCAGCCACTGCAAACTCCAGACACATGTGCCCCCTTGTGCATCTGGCTAACGTGGGTCCTTGGGAATCAAGGCTTGAACCGGGATCCTTAGGCTACACAGGCAAGCGCTTAACCACTAAGCCATTTCTCCAGCCTGTCATTTGTTTTCTTGGTGGTAGCCATTCTGACAGGAGAGAGATGGAATCTCAAAATAGTTTTACTTTGCATTTCCCTGATGGCTAAGAATGGACAACACTTTTTTTTTTTTTTTTTAGATGTTTATATGCCATCTGTATTTCTTCTGATGAGAACTCTCTATTTAGTTCCATGGCCCATTTTTTAATTGGGTTGTTTGATTTCTTATTGTTTTTTTTTTTTTTTGAGTTCTTTGTATATTCTGCATATTAATCCTCTGTCAGATGTGTAGCTAGCAAAGATTTTTCTCCCATTTTGTAGGTTATCTCTTTTCTCTATTCACAGTGTCCTTTGCTGTACAAAAGCTTTGTAACTTCATGAGTGGTTGATTAGAGGTTTTATTTCCTGAGCAATTGGGATTATATTCAGAAAGTCATTACCTATGCCAGTATGTTAAAGGGTTTCCCCTACCTTTTCCTCCAGCAGTTTCAGAGTTTCAGGTCTGATATTAAGGTCCCTGATGCACTTGGACTTGATTCTTGTGCATAGAGAAATGCAAGGTTCTATTTTCATCCTTCTACATATAGATATCCAGTTTTCCCAGCATCACTTGTTGAAGAGGCTGCCTTTTCTCCAATGAATATTTTTGGCAGTTTTGTCAAACACCAGATGGCTGTAGCTGCCTGGATTAACATCTGGGCCCTCTATTCTGTTCCATTGATCTACATGTCTGTTTTTGTGCCAGTACCATGCTGTTTTTATTACTATGGCTTTGTAATATAGCTTATAGGTATGGTAACACCTCCAGACTTATTTTTTTTGCTCAAAATTGTTTTGGCTATTCAAGGTTTTTATGCTTCCAGATGAATTTTAGGATTGTTTTCTATTTCTGTGAAGAATGCCATTGGAATTTTAATGGAGATTGTATTAAATGTGTAGATTGCTTTTGGTAAAATTGACATCTTCACAATATTGATTCTTCTAATCCAAGAACATGAGATATCTTTCCATTTCCTTGTGTCTTCTGCAATTTCTCACTTGAGTATTTTAAAGTTCTCATTGTAGAGATCCTTTACTTCCATGGTTAAGTTTATTCCAATGTACTTTATTATATTTTTTGTGGCAATTGTGAATGGGAGTGATTCCCTGATTTCATCCTCTGCGTTTGTTGTTAGTATATAGGAAAGCTATTGATTTCTGTGTATTTATTTTGTATCCTGCTACATTGCTAAAAGTGTTTATCAGCTCTAACAGTTTGCTGGTAGAGTCTTTAGGGTCCTTTATGTATAGAAGCATATCATCTGCAAATAATGATAACTTGATCTCTTCCTTTCCAATCTGTATCCCTTTTATGAGTATCTCTTGCCTTATTGCTATAGCTCAGACTTCCAGTACTATATTAAATAAAAGTGGGGACAGTGGATACCCTTGTCTTATTCCTGAATTTAGTGGAAAAACTTCAAGTTTTTCCCTATTTGGTATTATGTTGGCTGTAGGTTTGTCATAAATAGCTTTTATTATGTTGAGATATGTTCCTTCTATTCCCAGTTTCTGTAACACTTTTACCATGAAGGTATGTTGGATTTTGTCGAATGCCTTTTCTGCATCTATTGAGATAATCATGTGATTTTTTTTTTGTCCTTCAGTCCATTTATATAGTGTATTACATTTATCAATTTGCATATGTTGAACCATCCCTGCATCTCTGGGGTAAAGCCTGCTTGGTCAGGGTGAATAATCTTTATATATATTCTTATGATCTTATATTATAATTCTTATAATATAATATTCATATATATTATTCTATAATATTTCTATATATTCTTGTATTCTGTTTGCCAATATTTTGTTCAGAATTTTTGCATCTATGGTCATGAGGGAGATTGGTCGGTAATTTTGTTTTTTTGCTCTGTCTTTGTCTGGTTTCATTATGAGGGTGATGCTGGCTTCATGGAAGGAGTATGGTAGAATTCCTCCCTTTTCTATTTTATGGAAAAGTTTGAGAAGCAGTGGTGTTAGTTCTTCCATGAAGATCTGAACCCATCTGGCCCTGTACTTTTTTTTTTTTTTTAGTTGGGAGACTTTATAACTTCTTGGATCTCCATATTTGTTATAGGTCTATTTAAACGGTTTATCTCATCTTGATTTAATTTTTGATAGGTCATATAAATCAAGAAAATCAACCATTTCTTTCAGATTTTCAAAGTTAGAAGCATGTATATTCTTAAAGCATGTCCTTATGATTTTCTGAATTTCTTTGGCATCTGTTGTAATGGTACCTTTTTCATCTCTAATTTTATTAATTTTTGTCTCTTCTCTCTTTCTTCTGGTCAGATTTGCTAAGGGTTTATCAATCTTGTTTATCCTTTCAAAGAGCCAACTCTTTGTTTCATTGATTCTTTGGATTTTTTGTTTCTATTTTATTAATTTCTTCCCTAATCTTTATTATTTCTTCCCATCTACTGATTTTTGGTTTGCCTTGTTCTTCTTTTTCCAAGGCCTTAAGGTGAAGCATTAAATTGTTTACTTGTGAACTCTCTAATTTAATATAGGCACTTATAGATATAAATTTCCCTCTTACGACTACCTTAATTCTGTCCCAAAGGTTTTGTTATGTGGTATCCTCATCATCTTTGATTCTATGAATTCTTTGATTTCCTTTTGATTTTTTTAAATGACCCACTCATCATTCAATAGTGTACTGTTTAGTCTCCATGAATTTCTGTATGCTTTGTAGTTTTTCTTGTTGATGATTTGTACTTTAATCCCATTGAGGTCAGATATAGTATGGGATTATTTCAATTTTCCTGTATGTGCTAAGATTTGCTTTGTGGCCTAATATATGATCTTTTTAGAGACTGTTCCATGTGCTCCTGAGAAAAAAATATATTATGCAGCATTTGGATGGAATGTTCTGTATATATCTGTTAGGTCCATTTATTCCATGATGGCATTTAATCCAGATGTCTCTGTTTATGTTTTGCTGGGATGACCTCAATTGATGACTGTCAATTGATGAGAGTGGAGTATTGAAGTCACCCACTACAATTGTGTTTGGTATTATCTGTGACCTTAAGTCTAATAGTGTTTGTTTGATGAAATTGGGAGCCTCCATGTTAAGTGCATGTACATTTAGTATTGTAATGTCCTCCTGTTGGAGTCTTCCTTTAATCAGTATAAAGTGACCTTCTTTATCTTTCCTCACTAATGTTGGTTTGAAGTTCACCCTGTCTGATATTAGGATAGCAACCCCTGCTTGTTTCCTAGGCCCATTTGCTTGAAATACCATTTTCCATACTTTCACCCTAAGACAGTGTCTATCTCTTATTGAGAGATGAGTTTCCTGGAGGCAACAAATGGCAGGATCCTGCTTTTTAATCCAGTCTGGAAGCCTGTGTCTTTTTGTTGGGACATTGAGGCCATTGATATTAAGAATTATTATTGGAAGGTATGCATTTTTTCTTGCCATTCTTCTTGTTTTGTAGTGCTTCCTGTTTTCCCTTTACTTGCTTGTTTTAACTGTTATTTGAGTATGGTTTATTTTTTCCTATTTTCTCCTGTGTGTGTTTTGCTTTCTTTTCAGCATGAAGGATTCCTTCAAGTATTTTCTGTAGAGCTGGTTTAGTTGTCATAAATTCCTTTAGTCTGTTTTTGTTGTGGAATGTTCTTATTTCTCCATCAATTTGGATAGATAGCTTTGTAGGATAAAAAATCTTGGTTGATAGTTGTTATCTTTCAGAACTTGGAATACATCATTCCAAGCCCTTCTGCCTTCTTTAAAAAAAGTTGTTTATTTTTATTTATTTCTTTGAGAGTGACAGACAGAGAGAGAAAGAGGGAGAGAGAGAGAGAGAGAGAGAGAGAGAGAGAGAGAGAATGGGCGCATCAGGGCCTCCAGCCACTGCAAACGAACTTCAGAGGCATGTGCCACCTTATGCATCTGGCTTACATGGGTACTGGGGAATCAAGCCTTGAATTGGTGTCTTTAGGCTTCACAGGCAAGTGCTTAACTGCTAAGCCATCGCTCCAGCCCCCCTTCTGGCTTTTAAATTTTGTGTTGAGTAATCTGCTGTTATTCTGATAGGATTGCCTTTGTAGGTGACTTGCTTTTACTCTCTAACTGCTTTCAATATATTTTCTTTGGTTTGCATGTTTAATTATAATATATATTATATAAATTATATATTATAATTAATATACATATATAATTATAATTAGTTTAATTATAACATGGAGAAGAGAGGTTCTTTCTAGGTTTTGTCTGTTTGGTGTTCTAAAAGCTTCCTGTATCTGCATTGGCATTTCTTTCTCAATTTGAGGAAATTTTTCTTCTATGATTTTGTTGAAAACAGCCTACTAAGCTTCTGGATTGAAATTCTTCTCCTTCTACTATACCCTGAATTCTTATGTTTGTTCTTTTCATAGTGTCTCAGATATCTTAAAATTCCCATTCATACCATCCATTAGCTTGTCTTTCCCTTTGCTGGACTGTATTACGTCTGCCACCTGGTCTTCTAGTTTAGATATTCTGTTCTCTCCTTCATCCATTCTACTGGTGACACTTTCCACATAGTTTTTTATTTGACTGACTGTGTCATTCAGAGCTAGAATTTCAGCCTGGTTTTTTTTTTTCTTTCAGTATTTCTGTTTTCTTACTCATGTCTTGTAATGACCTCCTTATTTCATTAAGCTTGTTTCCTGTGTTTTCTTGGAATTCCTTCAGGAGTTTATTTTCTTCTTTAATTCTTTTGTTTTCTTATTTGATTCCTTTGATTTCTTTGAGTACAGATAAAATCATTTTTTTTGAAGTCTTTGTCAGGCATTTCATCTAAACAGTCAAATTGGTGATTATTTCTGCTGGATTTATAATTTTTAAAAAAATATTTATTTATTTATTTGAGAGCAACAGAGAGAGAGAGAATGGGCATGCCAGGGCCTGCAGCCACTGCAAACGAACTCCAGACGTGTGCGCCCCCTTGTGCATCTGGCTAACATGGGTCCCGGGGAGTTGAGCCTCAAACTGGGGTCCTTAGGCTTCACAGGCAAGTGCTTAACCATTAAGCCATTTCTCCAGCCCGGATTTATAATTTTTTTGTGGGATTGTATTGTCTTGATTCTTTGTGCTTCTTGTATTATAATGTAGTGACTTTTGCATCCTGAATTGATTTAGTGCTTGGGTTTTCTACTTATCTGCAGTGTTCTTAGATGTGGCAATCCAACTTTATATACTTTCAGGATACGAGTTTAAGGTGCCAAGTGTAGCTATTGTACCCCAATCCATTTCTCTGGTCCTCTTTTGTGTTTTTGAAGCAGAGTCTTACTCTAACCCAGGCTGACCAGGAAATCACTCTGTAGTCCAGGCTGGCCTTGAACTCACAGCGATCCTCCTATCTTAGCCTCTTGAGTTCTATGGCTAAAGGTGTGCACCAACATACCTGAAAGCTCCTGATTTTCTCTTAATAACTGCTTAGGAATATAGATTTTTCACTTTGTATGAGTAAACAAGGTTTTGGTTTTTGTTTGTTTTGAGATAGGCTTTGGAACTCACTATAAAGATTTCCTTTAATTACTGATCCTCCTTTTTCCATCTTCCAAACACCAAGATTATGGGTGTGCACCACTGCACCTGGCTGGATAAATCATCCTTTAAATTTAAAAGGTTATGTGCTGGAGAGATGGGTCAGTGGTTAAGGCGCTTGCCTGCAAAACCTAACAACCAGGGATGGATTCCCCAGTCCCATTAGAACCAGACACACAAAGTAGTGCATGCATCTGGAGTTCATTTGCAGTGGCTAGAGGACCTGGTATACCCATACTCATTCTCTATCTGCCTCTTTCTCCCCCTCTCTCTCATAAATATATATTTAACAGATCAAATACCAGAAAAGAACAACTTCATTTTTAGGTTCAGAGTTTTGAATCTGAAGCTTGAGAGATATGGACCAGACACTGTGTCTTCTAGCCAATTTACAGCAGCCAGATTATCAAATGTACCAACCAGACAGACTTTGCAGTGTAGAAAACAGGGTGTACAATGTAAGCATCTTTCTTTTTGTTTTTGTTTTTTGTTTTTTGTTTTTTTTTTTTTGGATTTTTGAGGTAGAGTCTCACTTTAGTTCAGGCTGACCTGGAATTCACTATGTAGTCTCAGGGTGGCCTCAAACTCACAGTGATCCTCCTACCTCTGCCTCCCGAGTGCTGGGATTAAAGGCATGCCCCACCACACCTTGCTTTGTTTTGTTTTTTCAAGGTAGGGTCTCACTCTAGTCCAGGCTTACCTAGAAATCACTATGTAATCTCAGGTTGACCTCAAACTCATGGTAATCCTCCTACCTCTGTCTTCTGAGTGCTGGGATTAAAGATGTGCACCACCACATCTGGCACACGTAAGTTTTTTTTTTTTTGGTTTTTCGAGGTAGGGTCTCACTCTAGCCCAAGCTGACCTGGAATTCACTATGGAGTCTCAGGGTGGCCTTGAACTCATGGCAATCCTCCTACCTCTGCCTCCCGAGTGCTGGGATTAAAGGCGTGCGCCACCACGCCCGGCTACGTAAGTATTTTTAACATACATATAGAACAAGGCTTTTGGTTTGGGCAGAATCAAAAGGTTGGGTAAAATTATAAAAAGGGCTAGAGTGACTGCTCAGCAGTTAAGGTGGCATGTGCATCTGGAGTTATTTGCAGTGACTAGAGGCTCTGCTGTGCCCATTCTCTCTCTTGAATAAATAAAATTAATTATAAACAAACCAAAGACAATTGCAGGGCTTTGGCTATTTCAAAGAGAAACAACACATTGGAAAGTATTTAGTCATGAAAAGCTGCTGACATTTTATGTAAATAATGATGACAATCTGTGGGTTTTTTTTTTTTTTTTTTTTTTTTTTGAGACAGGGCCTCATGTAGCTCCAAACATGGCAGGATAACCTTGAATCTTCTAATCTTCCTGCCTCTACCTCTCAAGTCCTGGGATCCCAGGTGAGAGCCAACATGCTGGGGAGGGGACTGCAGGCTTCTGGCCTGCTGGGCAAGCACTGTATCCATGGAGGCTCTTGCTCGGTGAGAGTCTGCAGGACTAATGCTGGAGCTGCCCCTGCGCTGGGCCGGTTCCTTTCAATGGGCCATTGGCAGTGGCGAGACCAGGACACTGGGTGGGAAGCAAAAGGTGAATTCATACCTAGCAGCGCTGTCAGAAGTAACTTAGGATTCCTGAGTTACTTTCCGGAAAGGAAAACCCATAGCCATGCTGGTCTGCTAGTGCAGTGCTTGTTGGAATGAGCAGATGTCCAGCAGAAATTTAATGTAGAAATTCTAGAAATTAGAGCACCCTTTAAAAAAAGCTCTATAAAGGGCTGGAGAGATGGCTTAGTGGTTAAGGCGCTTGCCTGCGAGACCTAAGGACCCATGTTCTACTCTCCAAATACCACATAAGCCAGACACACAAGGCAACACAAGCACATAAGATCGCACATGCGCGCAAGGTGGTACACGCTTCTGGAGTCTGACTGCAGTGCTGGAGGCCCTGGTATGCCAATTTTCTCTCTCTCTCTCACACACACACACACATAGAAAAAAAGCTCTATGCTTTTAAGCTTCACATATCCCTGATAGACCAGAAAATCATGCCTATGCATAGGGGAGAGCATAGAGGAAGGTAAAAGACAGGATGTGAGAATGGAGTGGACTTTGAACGTGTGCATCTTCCCATGCAGAGACCCACTAACAAATGTCTTACCAGCTTCGTGTTTGAGGCCAGTGCTAGTCCAGTCATTGGTTGAACACTGAGCTGTGTGGACACAGAGGCAATGGTTAGGAAGCCAGGCTAATAATTAAACACAATAATTAGAAACAAAAACTGAGCAGTGTCATTGATGGCCACACACAGCTGCAGACAAAGATTCAGCTTATTAAGTCCAGACAAGTTACAAAGACAATAATGGCTTCCAGGAAATGTTAGAGATCAGAGTCGCTGTCGAATATAAACTTTCAGTTTCCAACCAAAATTACAAGACATGAAGAAACAGAATATCTGATCCATAGCCAAGATAAAAGAAAACATTAGAATTGACTCTGGGTGGGACCAGGGATGGGAATTAGCAGATTTCTAAGCAGCTGTTACAGAACTAAAGGAAACCATACAGAAGAACTGACAAATCAGAGAAAATGACAATAAGTCGATGAGTAGAGGAGCTCAGTCAAGAACTGAAAGTTATTTTTTTAAAGAACCTAGTGGGAATTCTGAATTAAAGAGCATGCCAACAAAATTTTAAAAAATCATTAGAAAGCTGGGCATGGTGGCACACGCCTTTAATCTCAGCACTCGGGATGCAGAGGCAGGAGGATTGCCTTGAGTTCGAGGCCACCCTGAGACTCCATAGTGAATTCCAGGTCAGCCTGGGGTAGAGTGAGACCCTACCTCGAAAAAAAAAAAAAAAAAGATCATTAGAAGAGGTCACAGAAGAACCAGGGCCTTGAGTCTGGATCACTAGAAATTTTTAGAGCCTCAGATGCAGGTGGGGTAACACCTGGAGCACTAGCATGCATGTTATCAGAGTTCCATTAGGCCAAAAGAGAAAACAAAAGAAAACAATTTAATGACACAACGAATGAAAACTCCCCAGATTTGATGAAAAATAATCAATGAAACACTCCAGAGGTGCAACAAACCTCAACTAATAAATTCAGAGACTGACAAAAAGCAGAGCTTCTCAGGCTGGGTAGCGTGGAGAGACTTGGCTAGAATCTGGAAGAGAGTCATTCCCCAGACTTCTTACCGAGCAACTCAAGGTCTAAGCTACTCAGCAGCAAACAACCTGACGTGATGCTCACCCAAGTGCAATAGTGGCACACAGCCATGGTGGGTAACCAAGTGCTCTTGGATTGACCAACAGATCCTCCCAGTGGAAAGGAAACCATATCTGGAACTGGGAAACAAGTCAGAATCATATCCAGATAATAATGTTGCTTTCCAATATCCAGCTCCCACTAATCTAGGGCTATAAGAGGGTCTACACCCTTTAAATTCTTTCCAAGTTAATAATGGTTATCCCATTTAACCTGTCCTGACTTCATTCTCTATTGGAGAATCTACTTCTCTTTTTCAGATGGGAACAGGACATGAGGAGACAAATGACCCAGCACACTTCACCCTGGGCCCAGCTGAAACCACAGAGGCATTAGGGAAATGAGCAAGAGTGCTGCTTTCTCGGTGAACCTGATATCAGCACAAGGGTGAAGGAGATAGACACTGAGGACACTCAACAGCTACCAAACCAGAGATCCAGAGGCTCCTAAGAGCCCATCACTGAAGTAGACTTAAAATGCACCCAGCATGGCTCAGGGAATTTTGTGGAAGAGGGGGCAGAAAGATTGTTAGAGCCACAAGTTGGGACATTATGCACAGAGACATGGCCTCTCCCCCATAACTGACTGCTGCCCCCACAATGCATGACCCACAATCCCCATGGGGATGACCTGCATCCCCATTGATGAGGACCGCTTTGAAAAAGGGGAAGGGATAAAGGAAAGGATAGTACCAACATGTGTTGTTTATATACTAAGTATGTCCAGAACTAATATAAATAAAAAAATTTTTAAAAAGATTACAAAACTAACTCATAGTGTGTCAGCTTTGTCATAATCCCTTAAGATAGATGTGAGAATTCCAGATACAATGGGAAAACTCCACTGCATCTTCATGAGCACTTAGTATTTTCCATATTTTAAGTATCCCAATAATTACAATAAAGAAAATTATTATAATTAAAAAAAGCAAACAAGATCCAATAATATGCTACTTACAAGAGACAAACTTTAGATTCAAAGGCAAAGATAGTCACTGACAGGTTGGCAACATCACTCAGCAGTAGAGATTTTTTTTGTTTGTTTTTTTCAAGGTAGGGTTTCACTCTAGTCCAGGCTGACCTGAAATTCACTATGCAGTCTCAGGGTGGCCTCTAGCTCACTGCAATTCTCCTACCTCTGCCTTCTGAGTGCTGGGGTAAAAGGCGTGCATTGCCACGCCCGGCTCCAGAATTTCTCTAGTGTGCACAAGGCCCTGGATTCAACTGCTAGCAACACACACACACACACACTTACAGTAAAAGAACTACAATGTAAACAGGAACCATAAGAGAGCTAGAATGGCTATAATAATATCAGACAAATCGACTTTAGGGTAAGACATATATGAAGATAAGGGACTATTTCATGATAAGAATGTTGATACAGTATTGAGAATTGGTGTTTGTTGAATACTCAGCGCTAAATGAGACACCTCTCCTATGTCCTCCAAGGCTCAGGGAACATTGTGGAAGAGGGGGTGGTAAGAGCCAGAGAATGGCAAAGAGTAGTCTACACTCTTCCTCATCCACCGGAAGGGATGAACAGACATGAATTAAGTGGCTGTTGCAGTCACAACCTCACAGCAACGGTTGATACCTACACAAGAAGACTCAAGTCATATTGGACCCAGCAACATTCATTATGGCTGGCGGAGGAGAGCCAAGAATAACAGGGACTGGTTGGAAAGAACTGGGAGGGACTGAGGGAGGTGAGATAAGAGAAGGTGATGGAACAGTTTGTAATCAAAATACACTATGTATATATATGAAAATTATCAATACAACGTGTAAATAAATAAATAAAATGAAAAGTGGATATAGCAACTTTAGAGATAGGACTTTACACATGCTAAACAGCATAGGGTTAAAACATACGAAGCAAAATTGACAGGGCTCAGAGAAGAAATTGACGATCTCACAATTTTAGTTAGAGATTTCAATGCCCAACTTTTGATACCTGGCAAAACAACTGGATAGGAAATGATTAAATTTAGAAAAGACAACAGAAGGAATGGAGTTAGAGACCATCAAGAAAAAGAAATGTGGGGGAATCCCCAAATATTTGGAAGTTAAATAATGTATTTCTAAACCCAATAATCAAAGAAGACATCAAAAAGAAAATTGAAAACAACATGAATTAAAAGCAGATATAACAAAATGTCTGGGATGACCCCACATATGGCAGTGCTCAGTGGGAAACTTGTAACACTAAATGCCTATATTATTTATTATTATTATTTGGGTTTTTAAAATATTTTATTTTTTAAACTTTTTTTGTTTATTTTATCTATTTATTTGAGAGTGACAGAGAGAGAAAGAGGCAGAGAGAGAGAGAGAGAGAGAGAGAGAGAGAAAGAAATGGGCACACCAGGGCTTCCAGCCACTGCAAATGAACTCCAGACGCATGTGCCCCCTTGTGCATCTGGCTAACGTGGGTCCTGGGGAAATCGAGCCTTGAACCGGGGTCCTTAGGCTTCACAGGCAAGCACTTAACCGCTAAACCATCTCTCCAGCCCTAAAATATTTTATTTTTATTTATTTATTTGAGAGAGAGATATACATAAATAGGGAGGTAGGGAGAGAGAGAAAGAGAATGGGTGCATCAGGGCCTCCTGCCACTGCAAAGGCACTCCAGATGTGTGGCGCCCCCTTTGTGCATGTAGCTTATGTGGGTCCTGGAGAGTCAAACCTGGGTCCTTTGGCTTTGCAGGAAAACACCTTAACCGCTAAGCCATCTCTACAGCCCCTTATTTTGGTTTTGTGAGGTAAGGTCTCACTCTAGCTCAGACTGACCTGGAATTCACTATGGAGTCTCAGGGTGGCCTCGAACTCGCAGTGATCCTCCTACCTCTGCCTTCCAAGTGCTGGAATTAAAGTGTGCACCACCACTATTTATGATCATTATTATTTTGGATGCTTGCGGCCACAGTGTGGCTCCCAGGTCTTCCTGTGAGAGTTTGTTTCACCCCTCTCTGCTTCTTCAGCCTCAGGAAGGGTGATGTGTCACTCTGCAGTCTCTCCCCTGAGGTAAATATATCATTCCTGTTGCAGTTACCTTTGTGTTTGTATTGCTGGGATAAACCACCCAACAAAAAAGCAGTATCTTGAGAAGCAGCTTTTTTAAAAAAAAATTATTTTTATTTTTAGAGAGAGCGAGAATTGGCAGGCCAGGGCTTCAGCCCCTGCAATTGAACGCTAGATGCTTGCGCCACCTAGTGGGCATGTGCAACCTTGCACTTGTCTCACCTGTCTGGAGAGTTGAACATAGGTCCTTAGGCTTCACAGGCAAGTGCCTTAACCGCTAAGCCATCTCTCCAGCCCATTTTATTTTTTATTTATTTATATTTATTTTTTTGGTTTTTCAAGGTAGGGTTTCACTCTAGCCCAGGCTGACCTGTAAGTCACTCTGTAATCTCAGGGTGCCTCAAACTCATGGTGATCCTCCTACCTCTGCCTCCCGAGTGATGGGATTAAAGGTGTGTGCTACCATGCCCAGCTCCGTTTTTTTTTTTTTTTTTAATGTATATTTGTATGTATGTGTGCATGTTCATGTGTGTGCCTACTGGTGGAGGCCAGAGGACAACCTTGTGTGTCATTCTTCAGGAATGCTATCCATCTTTTTATTTATATATTTATTCATTATTTTTCTTTTTAAAAAATATTTTTATCTGTTTATATACTTATTTGCAAAAGAGAGGAACAGATAGATATAGAGAGAAAGAATAGTTTGGCCAGGGCCTCTAACCATTGCAAACAGACTCCAGATGCATGTGCCATCTTGTGCATCTGGCTTTACATGGGTATGGGGGTGTTGAACCTGGGTACTCTGGCTTTGCTGGCAAGCTCCTTAACCACTAAGCCATCTCTCCAGCTCCAACTTATTTATTTTTTGACATACAGTCTCACTCTAACCCAGGCTGATCTGGAACAAACTCTGCAGTTCCAGGCTGACCTTGAACTTACAGTGCTCCTCCGACCTCTGCTTCCCAAGTGCTGGGTGGGATTAAAGGCATGTGCCACCATGCTGGGCTCCACCTTTTTTAAAAAATAATTTTTAAAAATTAATTAATTTATTTATTTGAGGGAGAGTGAAAGAGAGAAAGAGGCAGACAAAGAGAGAATGGGCCTGCCAGGGC
Organism: Dipus sagitta; assembly: GCA_036346955.1. Classification (NCBI taxonomy): domain Eukaryota; kingdom Metazoa; phylum Chordata; class Mammalia; order Rodentia; family Dipodidae; genus Dipus; species Dipus sagitta. The sequence continues at coordinate 36,437,659 of CM070775.1, forward strand.
CTGCAGCCACTGTAAACGAACTCCAGATGCATGCACCACCTTGTGCATCTGGCTTACATGGGTCCTGGGGAGTCAAACCAATGTCCTTGTAGGCAAATGCCTTAGCAGCTAAGTCATCTCTCCAGCCCTTCATCTTTAATTAAATTATGAATTGTTGAGTTTGTTTAGGGAGAAATAGTAATTCATGAGGTTTATTTAGGGGAAATTGGTATCTAGAAGAGAGTTCCACACACATGTGGGAGACAGAACATAGAAGCCTCTTCAAATATCATGCCAGAGAGGATTAAGAAATAGTGAATAGCTGGGCGTGGTGGTGCACGCCTTTAATCCCAGCACTCGGGAGGCAGAGGTAGGAGGATCACCATGAGTTCGAGGCCACCCTGAGAATACAGAGTGAATTCCAGGTCAGCTTGGACTAGAGTGAAACCCTACCTTGAAAAACAACAAAAAAAACAAAAACAAAAAAAAAAAAATTAAAAAAAGAAAAAAAGAAAGAAAGAAATAGTGAATGACTCAGAGACCAAAGATAAATCTTACATAGGATCAAAGTGAGAGGTTACCCCAAAGCATAACACAGATAGGAAGCAGGAAGAAAAGTACCCAAGCCAAGGTAAGTATTCCCCTGGTTCCTCAGCCCTGTTGGTCCCAGTCAGGCTGGGAAGGAGGGACATTCATCACAGGGATGTTCAGGCCAGGTCAAGGGCCAGAAGAAAAAGAGCTAGAACAATCCGGGGAGAAGAGCGCTCCATCTCTATTTTTGAAACAGGGTCTCTCACTGTCCTGGAGCTCACCAATTTGCCTAGATTGTCTGACCAGCAAGTCCCATGGATCTGTCTGTCGTCTTTTCCCCAGGGCTGAGATCACAATTGCACGCCACTGTACCCAACATTTGTTATTATTAATAATTTAGTTATTTGCATATGTGTGTGTGCATGCACGCGTACATGCATGTGTGACAAGGTCTCTTGCCAATAAAAACGAACTCTAGACACATGCACCACTTTTCTCTCTTTCTTTCTTTCTTTCTTTCTTTCTTTCTTTCTTTCTTTCTTTCTTTTTTCAGTATATTTTATTTATTTATTTGAGAGGGAGAGAGAGAGAGAGAGAGAGAGAGAGAGAGAGAGAGAGAGAGAATGGGTGCGCCAGGGCCTCCAGCCATGGCAAATGAACTCCAGATGCATGCGCTCCCTTGTGCATCTGGCTTACATGGGTCCTGGAGAGTCGAACCAGGATCCTTTGGCTTTGCAGGCAAATGCCTTAATAGCTAAGCCATCTCTCCAGCCCCCATGCACCACTTTTCTATGCCTGGCTTATATGGGTGGCTTGGGAATTGAATCCAGGCCAGCAGGCTTTGTAAGCAAGCATCTTTTACCACTGAGCCATCTTCCCAGACCCTATACCCAACATTTTTACAAGGGTTCTGGGGTTTGAACTCAGGTCCTCTCAGGCTTGCAAGGCAAGAACTTCACTGATGGAGATATCTCCATAGCCCCAAATGTCTTGCTCCATGGAAGTACATATTCTTTTATTTTAAATAAAAATCACTTCTTGTTATTTTATTTATTTATTTGAGAAAGAGGCAGAGAGAGAAACAGGTGTGCTAGGGTCCCTAACCACTGCAAATGAACTCCAGACACATGCGCCACGTGTGAATTGCCTCACATGGATACTGGGGAATCGAACCTGGGTCCTTGGGCTTTTGCAGGTAAGCACCTTAATGGCTGAGCCATCTCTCCAGCCCCAAAGTGCATATTCTTCAGAGTGCCCCCAGAGCCACCCTGACTCCAGACATCAGGGTGCAGGGTAGGGGGTCCCCTTTCCGTCTAGTGACTCATCAAGAAGTGGATCAGCCAAAGCAAAGACAGACACTGAAGCCTAGATTTGCAATTAACACGGTCAATTCAACAGCCACTAAGCTCATCCTCGTAATAAACCTAATTACACGTTATACATGAGAAAGAAAAACAATTTCCAGACTGCAGCATGAGCTCATGGCAGTAGAGTTGTTTGTTTTTCAACCCCGAGGCTATAGAAACAATCTCTCAAAAATAACACGTATGTATCTAAGAGTCTCATATTTTCAGCCACTCTAGAAAAAAAAAATTGTGACAGTAGCAGTATGTTCAGGCAAAACTGCCTTCATCCGAACTCTCCTCTTTACATTTTACCTCCCGCATAGTCTGTCTAGAAGAGTGTTAGAATTGTGTTAGTACACACACACACACACACACACACACACTCACTTTGAAATGTTATAACCTGCTCTTTCTTCTCTGTTCTCAAAGAACCTTAAGCTATCAACATCCTTCCCACACTACAGTTCTTAATCATGTTTTCCTTGCTAACCAGGGAGCAGAGATTAGCATGCACTTCTGCCTGGCAGAGCAGGCATGTCTATGCCATCCGCGCAGCGCACTACCATTAATACCACTTAACTGTTGCTAGGGGAGCCAGATCGAGCAGACAGATCAACCGGCATGGCGCCTCACTGATGTTTTGCTGTCAACAGCCCCTCCTCTCTCTTCATCTGGAGAGTATTTGTTTTTCTTTCTCTAGGTCTCTAGTGTCTTGGTCCCATCTAGTTGAGAATTCTTTTTTTAATTTTTAAAAAATTATTTATTTATTTGAGAAAGAGTGAGAGAGAGAGAGAGAATGAATGAATGAATGAATGAATGAATGAATACGGGCACAGCAGGGCCTCCAGCCATGGCAAATGAACCCCACACACATGCGCCACCATGAGCCTCTGGCTTACACGGGTCATTAGGCTTTGCAGGCAAGTGCCCTATGAGCTAGGCCATCTCTCCATCCCTAAAAAAATATTTTATTTTTATTTTTATTTATTTATTTATTAGAGAGACAGAGAGAGAGAATGGGCACGCCAAAACCTTTTGCCACTATAAATGAACTCTAGATGCAAGTGCCACCATGTGGATCTGGCTTTATATGGATTCTGGGGAGTTGAACCTGGGTCCTTAGGCTTTGCAGGCAAGCATGCCTTAGCTGCTGGGGCATCTCTAGTTGAGAATTCTTCATCCTGGCTTTGGGGAGTATGAGTGGTGCCCCATACCTTCATTATAATCTTTTCCTCTTACTTCTCCCTCTGTCGGCCTCCTGCCTCTGGGTCCTTGCATACCAACACTTGCTGGTGGGTGAGCCCTGGGTCTGTGGCTGCACAGCCTGTGTGTTTGAATCCTTGAGTTGTGTGATCGTGTGATCGGGTCTGTTTTTAAACCTCTCTGGTCCTCTTCTCTCCTTATGAAGTTGTTACTGACAGTAAATGAGATATTTCATGGGAAGGGCCTGGTATAAATAAATATATAATTGGTGAGACCCTGCCTCAAGCAAGCATGCAAGCAAACAAAGTATCATTTTTGTCTGACCCCCAAACTCTGCTGAACATAGGAATCAGTGACAGTGTGGAAGCACATCAGGACCTCCCAGTGTTTTGGAGTTGTTGTCTTAAGCAGACCCGGCCTATCATTTTACTGTCCACATGCAGAGAAGACTAACAGACAGACAGCCACCCTAGCCCACTGTGCTGGGTGCCTCTCATCTCACCCTTACGGCAGCATAACAAGACACCAAAGGTGCCTCCTCATGCTGTAGGGGCTGTGAGATAAGTGTCTCAAATATTCCATTCCTTCATTTGATACATAGTGTGTTTTGTCACAAGACACTTCCTCATGACCCAATTTCATGTCTTCACTCTTGCAGATTTTGCCTGACTGAATTCTCTTTGCATATGCACACGTTCATAGAAGTTAAAATAATTGCCCGCCCACATGTTTAGAGGGATCAGCCCTGTAAATGATTCTATATGCACCCTGCCTGTTTTCCCTGGTGGACTTTATCAGTTCAAGGCCACCCAGCCCTCTGGAACCACCATGGACTGCAGAGAGACGGGAGAAGGACAGTTCCCGAGCTGCCCGAAGGCAGAACAGAGGAGCCATGGAGCAATCCCAGACACTGCTCACAGCACAAAGAGAAGTTCCGTTCCTTTGTGCTGTCCTGGAATGTTTGCCAGGCCAGGTCACGTTGCCGGGGATCGCGTGGCCCTGCAATAAAAGGTCCTATTGTGAGGACTGGTCAACAAGGTAGAGCAAAGGCTGTCCGCGCAGCAAAAACTCCTGACTCTTCGACTCTTACGTGCTAAGGAACTCGTGTTTCTGTATTGTGTTCAATTAAACAGGCGGGGGCAGTTCCTTTTAAAATACCCAGAGCAAAGACAGACAGATATTTATCTGCTCATTGTGTCCAGTTAGAGGCTTTTAAAGTGACCTTACTACTTTCGTTGTTTCTTTCATTCGTCTTCTTTTCTTTTTTTCTTTTTCTTTGCTCTTTTTGGTTTTACAAGGTAAGGTCTCACTCTAGCCCAGGCTGACCTGGAGTTCACTACGGAGTCTCAGGCTGGCCTTGAACTCACAGCGATCCTCCTACCTCTGCATCCCAAGTACCGGGATTAAAGGCGTGCGCCACCACGCCCGGCTTCTCCCACTTTCTTGATGACATTTGTCCTCTTCAAACACTTCTCACAGTGATTCCAGGCCTCTGTTGGGAATTCTCACTCCACTGTGCAGACAAATGACTAAAGCAGGTTGTGAAAAGTATTCTGTTCACAGGACAGAGAACCCAGAGAGACTTCGGGCTCAGAGCTCCAGCTGGGTTGGAGTGGTTCTTGGGAGCAAATATTAGCTAGAGTCAGCCAGGCAGACATGAAAAATACAAACCATTGTAGGTGTGGCAGGGGTGCATGCCTGGAATCTGAGTACTCAAAAAAGAGAGAGAAAAAAAAAAAAAACAAAAACATCACTGAGAGCTGACTGCTTAATGCTTGCACATATTATCTTTCACAAGTGGAATCTGGGTGCAAATTCGGTACCAGCTCTGCCTGGCTACAGCTGCTCACTTGAACAGGTTGGAGCTTGCTTGTCTATAAATGACACACAGGCTGTGATCGGCTCTAGGCTGCCTTGGGACATCCTTGAGGCTCCCATCCAGCTGCAGCTTTGTCATCGGCCTCGTTCTGGTGCCATGATTACAAAATATCCTTCAGTTATCCTGGAGTTTGTTTGTTAGATATCTAGGGGGACCAGAAGCCTCTACGCTGCTATGCAGAAATTGTAATGAGATACTCTGAGGGCACCGCACATGACAAATGGAATGGGGAAGTGAGACTGGACAGCAACTGAACCTGTGTGCTCCCAGGAGCCTTGATTCAAGTTCCCCAAGCTCGCTCTTTTCTCCCCAAACAACTTTGATGCGGGTCCTGGTCTGGTTCAGGGTCTGCCACAAACTCAGGCAAACTCCCTTAATCTGCCTCAGTTTCCCCACTGACAAATGGGACTTAATGTGATCTCTAAAGCCGGCTGTTAAAGAATTCCAGGCTGTTCAGTCTTTTGTCTGAAGACCATGAGAAATTGGGTGCACGGGGCTGGAAAGATTGTTCAGCAGTTAAAGGCACTTGCTTGCAAAGCCTGACAGCCCAGGTTTGATTTCCCTAGTTCCCACACACAGCCAGATGCACAAAGTGACACAGGGCTCTGGAGTAAGTTTCCAGTGGCTAGAGGCCCTGGTGTGCTAGAATTTCAGATTGATCAGAGTGGCATGAGGAATATAAGAGAGAAGATCCACCTTCAGCAGCATAGACTTTAATGGAGTACACCGAGGGGCAGCCTTCTCCCCCCCCCCGCCCCCCGGAAATGAGAATGGCGGCCCCTTGAGTGGGCGAGTGGGGATTTTAAAGAGTTAGGCTTCAGGACAGAGGGGGGTGTAGGGGCAGGGTTCAACAAACTTTAGGTTGTCTCTATCCACTGATATTTTATTTATTTATTTATGAGTAAGAAAGAGGCAGAGAGAGAGAGAATGGGTGCACCAGGGGCTCCAGCCACTGCCAACAAACTCCAGATGCATGTTCCACCTTCTGCATCTGGCTTACGTGGGTCCTGGGGAATCGAACCTGGGTCCTTTGGGCTTGCAGGAAAGCGCCTTAACTGCTAAGCCATCCCTTCAGCCCCATCTCTATCCACTGTTTACCTTTCTTTGTGAGTGAATAATGGGAAGACAGAACCTCTTGTTTACTGATCACCTTCACTACCTTGGTTAGATTTATTCCAAGGTACTTTTTTTTTTTTTTTTTTTTGAGGCAATTGTGAATGGGAGTGATTCCCGGATTTCATCCTCAGCATGTCTGTTGTTAGTGTATAGAAAAGTTACTGATTTCTATGTATTTATTTTGTAGCCTGCTACATTGCTAACATTGTTTATCAGCTCTAACAGTTTGCTGGTAGAGTCTTTAGGGTCCTTTAATGTATAGAATCATGTCATTCTGCAAATAATGATAATTTGGTCTCTTCCTTTCTAATTTGTATCCCTTTTATGAGTGTCTCTTGTCTTATTGCTATAGCTAAGACTTCCAGTACTATATTAAATAAAAATGGGAACAGTGGACATCCTTGTCTTGTTCCTGATTTTAGGGGAAAAGCTTCAAGTTTTTCCCCATTTAGTATTATGTTGGCTATAGGTTTGTCATAAATAGCCTTTATTATGTTGAGATATGTTCCTTCTATGCTGTTTCTTATGTGGCCTGATAACTCCTGGGAGAGTCTGGCCATCTGCAAGCTTGTAAGTTTTATGGTCCAAAAGAATTTTTCCAGCAAGGTCAGTGATTCATAAATCCTTCACAATGTGCCCTCTCTCTGCCTCTCTCTACCTGCTTCTTTCTCTCTCTCTTAAATAAATAGAGCTGGAGTGATGACTTAGTGGTTAAGGCACTTGTCTGCGAAATCCTAAGGACCCATGTTCAACTCTCCAGGTCCCATGTAAGCCAGACGCATAAGGTGAGGCAAGCATGCAAGGTTGCCTATGTGCACAAGGGGCACATGTGTCTGGAGTCTGATTACACGGGCTGGAGGCCCTGGCATGCCAATTCTCTCTCTCTCTCTCTCCCTCTCTTGCATAAAAAAGGCCAGTCTGTTGAGCTTGTCTCAAAAAAGAAAAGAAAAGAAAAAAGAAAGAAAGAAAGAAAGAAAGAAAGAAAGAAAGAAAGAAAGAAATGGACAAGTCACACTGATGATGGGGAGTAAGGCAAAGGAGATTTATTGAGCAAAATATGGAAAATCCCCCAAATTTCAGGGCAATCCTTAGGATTTCAATGATGAAGATTTCAGCCAATATCCAAAGAATAGAAAGTGGGGTGGGGGGTGCTGGAGAGATGGCTTAGCCTTTAAGGTGCTTGTCTGTGAAGCCTAAGGACCCAGGTTCAGTTCCCCAGTATCCATGTAAGTCAGATGTACAAGGGGGCACACGAATCTGGAGTCTGTTTGCAGTGGCTGGATGCCCTGTTGTGTCCAGTCTCTCTCTCTCTCTCACTTTCTCTCTCAAAATGGATAAATAGAATTAAAAAATTAAAAATCAGAAAGCAGGGGAAAGGGAAAGTTCTGCTTTCTGAGTCAGAGCACCGAGAAGCAGACAGGGTCAGCAGTAAGGCTGTGAACTACTGCCCCGAGTGAGAGGCTCCTACGGGTACAGCACATTGTCTCGTTATTCAAGGGGATAACTTTTCCTCTTACTTCTTTTTTTTATAATTATTATTCAGAATCTCTCTTTTTTTTTAAGGTAGGGTCTTGCTTTAGCCCAGGCTGACCTGGAATTCACTATCTAGTCTCAGGCTGGCCTCGAACTCATGGCGATCCTCCTGCCTCTGCTTCCTGAGTGCTGGGATTAAAGACATGGGCCACCATGCCCAGCTCCGAGGATTCGCTCTTAAATGAGAGAACCATAGTTCTGATAATTCTGTCATTCCTGCCTTTCATCTCAGGGAGACAGGAGGCAGAGTCTCTCCTCCAATGACCTCCAAGCTGGTTAATGTCTGCCTACTTCAACACAGCTAAGAGCTCATGCACAATCCCCAGAACTCCAGGAAGTGAACTGTAACACCAGGGCTCAGAAACAAAAAACAATATTGGATAAAATGTTTATTTTGCTGAGTGTGGTGGCTCATGCCTTTGATTTTAGCACTCAGAGGCAGAGGTAAAAGGATTGCTGTGAGTTCAAGGCCAGCCTGGGATTACAGAGTGAGTCTCAGGTCAGCCTGGCCTGAGTAAGACCCTACTTCAAAACAGACAAACTACAACAACACAAAGTTTTGTTTTGTGTTTTGCTTTTGCGATGGGCTGGTCTTGAACTTGTAGAACTAAGCAATCCCCCCTGCTTTGGCTTCCCAAGTAGCCAGGTTTACAAGCACATGCTACTGCATCTGTCTTGGAATGTTAGAATCCGTGCTTTTCAGATATTGGGCCACAGGCAGTACAGGGTAGAAATCAATGAGTTCAATCTCGTGTCACTCCTGCTTAACCGCTAGAGAGACTTCCTGGCTGGGAGAGGCTTCTGGGCCTGACTCGGTCATCCAGTTGGCTGATGCTGAGGGGAGCAGGACTCAAGCCCAGTCAGAACTACCCTTGAGGAGAGACTGGGATCCCAGGGTCAATGAACCCAGAATTTACAGGCCAGAGTACCCAGAAGAGGGAGCTCCACAGGTCTCCAGTGTGTCCCTGGAGTCTGTGGCTGGGCACAGACCAGCACATGCTTGTGAGAACCACACCCCACGCCAGGCTAGGAAGGAACCACCCAAAGGATCCCAGGGGACTAGAACACATCCTGGACAGGGAATCGTTCTTGTTCCATCATTCTCAAGGTGCTGAGCAGAAGACTCAGTGATGAGGCCTAACTGGCTTTGACACACAACATTTTTGGAGCTTTGGAGATGGCCCAGTGGCCTTGCCTTGCAAGCCTGACAACCTGAGTTCTAGCCCTGTTACCATAAGAGGTTAGGAGTTTGTTTTCTCTGCTGGGTAAGGGCTGAAAGGGCAGGAAAGAACAAATTTTATATCACTTTAAAAAAATTTTTCTTAAACTGGGCATGGTGGCACATGCCTTTAATTCCAGCACTTGGGAGGCAGAGGTAGGAGGATTGCAGTGAATTTGAGGCCACCCTGAGAATACAGAGTTAATTCCAGGTCAGCCAGAGCTAGAGTGAGACCCTACCCTGAAAAACCAAAAAACAAAACAAAACAAAACAAACAAACAAACAAAAAAGCTTTATTTATTTGATAGAGAGAAAGAGGCAGATAGAGAAAGAGAAAAAAAAATGGGCGTGCCAGGACCTCCAGCCACTGCAAACTCTAGACTCACGTGCATGGCTTACATAGGTACTGAGAATAGAACCCCAGTATTTAGGCTTTGCAGGCAAGTGCCTTAATCACTAGGCCATCTCTCCAGTCCAGCAAAGCTTACTTTATTTACTTAGGTTTTTCAAGGTAGGGTCTCCCTCTCTAGTCCAGGCTGACCTGGCACTCACTATATAGTCTCAGGATGGCCTTGAACTCATAGTGATCCTCCTACCTCTGCCTCCCAAGTGCTGGGATTAAAGGCGTGTGCCACCACGTCCAGCCAAGAATATTTTTAAAGTTAAAGAATATCTAGCACTCAAGGTAAAATTCACACAAGAGGAACTTGAAGAAAATTACACCGAGGTACTTCATAATCAAGTTGCTCAGAAACAGTGATGAAGAGAGTCTTGAAGTAAGCCAAAGACAAAAATTTATGTTATGAAGAGAGGAACACAGATGGCACATAAAGATGGCAAAGCAGTGAAAAGACAGAAAAAAAAGGCATTGAAAGAAAAAATTATCAAGGTAAGATTCTATAGCAGCAAAAGTGTCTTTCAAAACCGAGGAACAGCAACAAAAAGTGACTTTCATACATTCTATTCTTTTTGTTGCTTTTTTAAGAGAGAGCAAGAGTGTGGGGGGAGGGAGAAAGAATTGACTCACCAACACCTCAGCCACTGCAATGGGACTCCAGACGCTTGCGCCACCTAGTGGGCATATGTGACTTTGCATTTGTGCCACCTTTGTGCATCAGGCTAACGTGGGACCTGGGAAGAAGTCGAACATGGGTCCTTTGGCTTCACAGGCAAGCACCTTAACTGATAAGCCAGCTCTCCAGCCCTGTTGTTGCTGGGTTTTTTTAATTTTTTTTTTTTGAGGTAGGGTCTTGCTCTAGCCCAGGCTGACCTGGAGTTCACTATGTAGTCTCAGGCTGGCCTTGAACTCACAGCGATCCTTCTACCTCTGTCTCCTGAGTGCTGGCATTAAAGGCATGCACCACCATGCCCGGCTTGTTGCTGCTGTTTTAGGAGGTGGGGTCTCACTCAAGCCCATGCTGACCTGGAACTCATTCTGTAGCCCAGGCTGGCCTTGAATTCAACACAATCCTCCTGCCTCAGCCTCTCTAGCGATGGAATTGCAGGCGTGAGCCACTATGGCCAGCTACTTTCAGAAAACACCACTTGCCCTATAGTCCTAAAAACACCGAGTCCCTCCTAGTCACAAGAAATGTTAAACAAAGCCCTTCAGGCAGTGAGGAAATGATAACAGATATAAACGTAGAAGCACAAAAAGGATCGAGTTGATCTGCAAATGGTTCGTGTTAGCTGCTTTCAACAGCACCAGCTCGGGAGTTGCTGGGCTCTCTGGCAGGTAGGGCTGTAGGAGAGCCGGTCCCGCCGGTCTCTTCCCGGGGCTGAGCGGGATGGTGAGTGTCGACGACCCAGACCCTCTCCTAGGCACTGGAGAGAAACCACACTGAGTCGGGAGACTTGTCGAAGCAGGATCTCACTTTATTGTAACAGGCAGGTGCTTATATAGCGTTGAGAACGAGGGTGGGGATCTCAGGATGGGGTGAGGTGTAGGGGCCAATAGCATACCGCGACTTTTGAAATGATTGGTTCTAAGCGCATGGGAACTCTAACTTCCTACGCGGAAGTAGCAGGCCAGAGGCAGTTTGGTGCCCTGCTGAGTCATAGCTGGCCAGAGACAGGTGACCAAACTTTAGCTAGGCTCAGGAAGTTCCACTAGGCCTCGCGTCCGGGCCTCTCAAGGCCCAACAGGGAGTGGGCCCGTTTCTGTTGCCCTTGGCTACTTGGACTCGAGAGTGGGGTTGGCAAAATACTTCGCACCTGAGCCAACATGCTCAGGGCCCAGAGAACCAGGGATTCCTAAGAGATGACATGGGCTGTCCCTGCCACCCACACCGCCTTTGCCTAGAAAGACTGGGAGGGAGAGAAAAGTAAAGCTGAGTCATGAGATGCTGGGCTGTGAGAGAGCTAACCCATGCCTGAGGTGATGGAAAATGGAGATGGCTGCATTTTCTTCTCACTGAGGTGTGTGTGTGTGTGTGTGTGTGTTGCCGGGCACTGAACTTAGCTCATGCTGGAAGAGCACCAAGCTACATCCCTAAACTCTGCGAAGGGGTTCTAAGAATATCATTCATCCACAGATATTGGGATGTGAATCTATTCCCCACTTGGACATTTGATTAGGAAACCCTTTGTGGGTTTACTAGGACATAATTAAGAGCAAGGAGGGCCTTGGAGGAAGAAGCAAGAGCAGAGGGAAAGGTTGTGGGGAGCACAGTCTGAACCCACCCACCTTGTCAGGACCAGTGTTCCTGTGTTCTTTTTTTTTGCCATGCAGAGTCTCACTCTAGCCCAGGCTCACTGAGAACTCACCCTGTGGCCCTGGCTGGCTTCGAACTCACAGCAATCCTCCTACCTATACCTCTAGAGTACTGGGTCTAAAGGTATGCACCACCACACGTGGCTTTGAGATGGTTCTACCAGCAGATATATGTGGCAAAACAAAACAAAAACCCCTACAACCACTACCACCACAACAAAATAAAAGTGGTCTTATCACCAAAGCGGGATATACAACTCAACATTGTCCGCAGGGCAGCCTGAAGAGTGCCCTTCAGAGCATGGGGGCAGGGCTCTCTACTCTGATATAGGCAGGTCTTTTGATGTCTACCACAGGACACTTTTAGGACAAGGCAGAGTGACACAAGGCTAATGAATTTATTGATGAAGTAGAATGACAAGACTCACTTGAAGAGGGTCAAGTGCATTAGGAGAGGAGCACCATGATTACCTTAGTAGTAGCTAAAGATGTAATTTGGGGGCTTTGAAAGTACTTAATCTGTAACCAAGTTTAGACATTAGGGAAAACATATGCTGATATCCCTATTTTTATTATACACAGAGTTCTGCCCTTAAATTGGAGATTGTGTGTGTGTGTGTGTGTGTGTGTATGTATATTGTACTGGCTTGAAGCTGGAGAAGAGAGAGTCTGTACCAGGAAGTTTGAATACAGAGATGGGACCAATATGTGGGTTATCATAGATTATCTACATTATTATTATTATTGTTATTAGCTGTTCAGAGTGGGCTGTTTGAAGAGGGGAGGAGGACAGGAGAGAGGAACATGTAACTGCTGGTGTACTGATCTGTTGCTGAGGTGTTTGGGGTGGACACAGATCATTGGTGTGGGTGTTTTAGGAAGGGAAAGGACAAGGAACCAGGAGAAACAGCAGAGGATTGTGCTGCCAGCCCAGAAGCAACAGTGTGTGATGGTGGATTAGTGAGGAGGAGAGCTGGGTGTGAGAAGAGACTCCTGTATGGAGCTGTAAAGATGAATCACGAGGTACAATGGAGACCCCAGAATTTCAGAGATGCCAGGACTGTGGGGTAGATCTCAGGTAGATCTGCCCAGGAAGCAAGCAGCACAGTAGAGGTGAATTGGGCTTTTTAGAGCCAGAAGACTTCATTGTGGGTCCCAGATGCCAGACATGGTTCTGCAGGATGTGATATTTGCCCTGCTGGTGTTTGATCTTGCAATGGTCCAGTCTTTCCTTGGCATGCCTACTTGTTGAAATGGAATATTTACTCTGTGCCATTATGTATTAAAAGTATGAAACTTGGGCTGGAGAGATTGCTCAGCAGTTCAGGCACTTGCCTGCAAAGCCCAATGACCCAGGTTTGATTCTCCAGTGCCCATGTAAAGCCAGATGCATTAATTGGAGTTCATTTGCAGTGGCTAGAGGCCCTGGCACACCCATTCTCTATCTCTCTGTCTCTTTCTCTCTGCATGCAAATAAATGTTTTTTTCTTAAAAACGTATGTAACGTTGTAGTTTTACAGGCCCACAATTAAGAGACTCTCTTCTGTCACAGATGAAACTTTAGACTTTTAAATTATGTTGAGATTAATCAAGACGATGGTGACTTTTAAAGTTAGATTGAATGCATTTTGTTTGTTTGTGTTTTTGATTTTTCAAGGTAGTGTCTCTCACTAGTCCGGGCTGACCTGGAATTCACTATGTAGTCTCAGGGTCGCCTCGAACTCACAGTGATCCTCCTACCTCTGTCTTCCTAGTGCTGGAATTGAAGGCGTGCGCCACCACACCCGGCGGATTGAATGCATTTTGCATCACGATACAGTCTTAAGTCTATGGGAGCCAGAGCAACAATATGGTGGTTTGAATGTGAAATGTCCCCCATAGCCTCAGGTGTCTGTGAGTAAGATTCCTACCTAGCTCTCAGCTGGTGGAGCTTTTGAGAGGTGGATCCTTGCTGGAGGAGGTGTGGTGCTGGAGGTGGACCTTGGGGTTGGTTAGTCTAGCCTTCTTGCTGTTCAGAGCTAGCTCTCTGGTTCTCAGTCTCTGGGTCTGACCTATGGAGATGCTGATGTAGGAGAGAGCTCTGTGGAATTAGAACTCCATACCAGCAGCGCTCCAGTCTCAAGTACTTATGCACATTTACAAAGAATTGAACATGCAGACTCAGAGAAGGGTAAATTATGAGATTTCTTTTAGTGAGAGTTAAGATAAAAGAGAAAGCAAAGCAGGAAAGTTCACAAGGTTGAAAAAAAGCTCTGCCCCCACCTTTCACAGCCGGGCTGGGAAAGGGGAGAAGAGAATGAGGCAAGTCTCCCTCACACAGGGCAAAGTCTTTCTCTGGGGGGGAAGACTGTGGGGAAGGGAAGGGAAGATGAGGAGGAGCAGAAGCAGTAATGGAGGAGATGCTAACTCACGTGTTTCAGGTCCATTTATAAAAATTGGGCATCCAATTAGAATGCCTCAACATCAGGCTCAAGTATGTAAGAAGGAACCTGATTGGTTGGTGGGCCCAAGAGGAACACTGATTCACGAAGGGTCCACCCATGGGGGATAAGCCTATGAAACTGAGGAGAGACAGGAAGCTGTTGCTATTGCTGAAGAGGGGTTCAGAAGTTCCTGCTGGAAGCCGTCTTGGATGAGACTGGATCGGGTATGGGCAGGCAGGGTGGCGTCTCTGTTTCTATGGGGCTATAGCTAGCTACCTATCGGGACAAAGCTACCTTGCTCCTAATCCCTGTCGCTGTGATGTCCCCAGATGCCTGCTCTTCCGTGCTTTCTCCACCATGAAGAAACTTCCCCTTGACACATCTAAAATAAACCCTTTCCTCCCGTGAGTGCTTGTGGTCGGGTGTTTTGTGCCAGCAATGAGAAGGTAACTGACACAACTGGCCATTTTCACAATTTCGTTTGTGAGTTTCTCAGACAGAGGAGTGTGGTTCTGCTGCCGTTGGCCTGGTCAGTCAGGTAGAAAGTCCTGAGGTCAGTGAGAAATGGAAATTAGATCCAGAACAGTGAGGTGGGCGCTTTTCCTTCTCTCTGTCTTCTTAATTATTTACTTATTTGCAGAGAGGAACTGAGAGGAGAGAGAGAATGAGAATGGGTGTGCTGGGTCTCTAGCCACAGCAAACAAACTCTAGATGCACGCACCACCTTGTGCATCTGGCTTTATGTGGGTACTAGGGAATCACACCCAATCGTTAAGCTTTCAGGCAAGCTCCTTAACCTCTAAGCCATGCCTCCAGCCCCACCTTTCTTTTTGTTTTTTTTTTTTTTTTTTTTTTTTTTTTCAAGGTAATGTCTTCACTGTAGCCCAAGCTGACCTGGAATTCACTATATAGTCTCAGGGTGGCCTCAAACTCACAGCCATCCTCCCACCTCAGCCTCCCAAGTACTGAGATTAAAGGAGTGCATCACTACAACCAGAAGACTTTTCCCTTCTTGTGGCCTCTTGTCCCTAACTTGATATTTTGCTTTAGGCTGAGGTTTAATAGATTAGAAATTACAAAGTTATATATTTAAACCGGGCGTGGTGCATGTCTTTAATCCCAGCACTTGGAAGGCAGAGGTAGGAGGATTACCATGAGTTCAAGGCCACCCTGAGACTACAGAGCGAATTCCAGATCAGCCTGAGTTAGAGCGAGACCCTACCTCAAAAAACAAACAAACAAACGAAAAAAGCAAAGAAAGTTATAGATCTGCCAAAGGTGTCATTAAGAAATCTATTACCCATTAGAGAAGGAAAGCTTACATAGTGTATTTTTCTTTTTCTTTTTAATTAATTTTATTTATTTGAGAGACAGAGAGAGAAAGAGGCAGAGAGAGAGAGAGAGAGAGAGAGAGAGAGAGAGAGAGCGCGAGTGAGAGCGACTGAGCATGCCAGGGCCTTCAGCCACTGCAAACGAACTCCAGACGCATGCGCCACCTTGTGTACCTGGCTTTTGTGGGTCTTGGGGAATTGAACCTTCGTCCTTTCGCTTTGCAGGCAAGTGCCTTAACTGTTAAGCCAACTCTCCACCCCCCTGTATAGCATATTTTTCATGAATGTTTAAGAAAAAGACAAAAATTTTTTTGTTTTTGACACACTCACTATATTATCCCAGGCTGGCCTTGAATTCATGGTCCTCCTGCCTCAACCTCCCAAATGCTAAGACTGTAGGTGTGTAGCCAGGTGTGGTGGTGCACACCTTTAATCCCAGCATTTGGGAGGCAGAAGTAGAAGGATCACTGAATTCGAGGCTACCCTGAGACTACATAGTGAATTCCAGGTCAGCCTGAGCTAGAGGGAGACCCTACCTCAACAAACAAACAAACAAACAAAAAAACAACAACAAAAAAGACTACAGGTGTGTGGCATCATACCTGACAGAAAAAGGTTGAAAAAAATGCCCAGACCAAGCCAATCTTTGGTGCAGGCATAGTGACATCTTTATATTTTTGAAAAAGTATTTTATTATTTATTTATTTATTTGAGAGGGAGAGAGAGAGAGAATGGGTATGCCAGGGCCTCCAGCCACTGCAAACGAACTCCAGATGCATGCACCACCTTATGCATCTGGCTTACGTGGGTCCTGGGGAATCAAACTGGGGTCCTTTGGCTTCGCAGGCAAATGCCTTAACCGCTAAGCCATCTCTCCAGCCCTATAAAGATATTTTTGTCTTAGAGCACAGGTCGCAGCTGTGAGCAAGGTGTCTGCTGGGCAAGAAGCGGCTCAGGAGAACACTTCACCGTCACTGCCCATCTTAGTGTCTGGGAGCTGAGTTCCCAGCGGGAAGAGGCCTTTAGAAGGGGGTGGGGGAGCAGGAGGGACTGAACCAAAGGAAGGCCAGAGAAACTACTTCTGCCCTTGGCCTCCATCTACTCACCTGTTGAGTCTGCCTCTTTCCTCTTAGGCTCTTCTTTTTCTCCCTCCCTCCCTCCTCCTTCCCTCCCTTTCTCCCTTCCTTCTTTTAATGTGTTTGATTATTTATTTGAGAGAGACAAAGAGAAAGAGGCAGACAGAATGACAGTGGGTGAGACAGGGCCTCCAGCCACTGCAGACAAACTCCAGGCTCATGTGTCACTTTGTGCATCTGGCTTTACGTGGGTCCTGGGGAACTGGACTCAGGCTGGCAGGCTTTGCAATCCAGCGCCTTAATGGCTGAGCCATCTCTCCAGCCTCCTCTTCTTTCTTTACTCTTCAGTTTCATATCCTATGCCTCTCAACTTTGGATTTTCTTTTTTCCCCTTCCGTGCTCAAATCTTCTGTTTTAGAGCTCTGAACCGTCCCTCCCTTGCTTAGCCTGTCTGGGCGAGCTTCCTGGTTAGATGAGGTGTGGGGACACACCCCATACCAGCAGCTCAGTGTCGCACCCTCTCACGCAGTGTACTTCAGAAGAGTGTCTTCTTCTCTAGTGGCTCCCACGCTTCCATGGTGCCTCCCTGATTGGCTTGGTGAAAGCCACATGCCAATCTCAGAACCAGTGATTGTGCCTAGAGAAGAGATTTTTCTACTTGGCCTCCTCCAATGCTGGAGCCCTAGAGTTAGGGAGGGGTAGACTTACCCGGCCCAAGGAACAAAGAGTGGGGGAGAGATGGGCACCTTGGTTAAAGCGGGGCGCTGTTTTGTGCACCACCTCAGATGAGCATTGAAATGCTTCTTGCATATACGAGGGAGAAGACAGCTGTGTCTTCTGCAAAGAATTTGCTTTTATTTTATTTATTTGCAGTGCTAGCACTCAGATTCAGAGCTTTGTGCATGCTATGAAAGGGCTCTACCACTGAGCTGTATCCCCAGCCATGATTTTGCTGTAAATACAACAGTTGTCAGAGATATACCTAAAGGAATGATTGAAAATAAAGTAAAATTCACAAGACTAGGAAAGTAGGCCAATTCCAAATATGTATTCCTTGGACAACTCTAGCTTACCTAACACTATATATATATATGAAACATCTCTTTTAGAAGAAAAAAAAAACTTTTTTTTTGGCTTTTCAAGGTAGCATCTTCACTCTATCTCAGGCTGACCTGGAATTCACTATGTAGTTTCAGGACAGCCTCAAACTCACATTGATCCTCCTACCTCTGTCTCCCAAGTGCTGGGATTAAAGGCATGTGCCACCACGCCCAGCTGAAAAAAATATTTCATTTATTTATTTGAGACAGTGAATGGGCAGAACAGGGTCTCTTGCTGCTGCAAACAAACTCCAGATGCATGTGCCACTTTGTGCATCTGGCTTTACAGGGACACTGGGGAAATGAACCCAGGCCGGCAAGCCTTGCAAGCAAGTGTCTTTAACCACTGAGTTAGCTCCCCAGTCAAGAAAAATCTTTTATGTCTTATAAATACCAAAAGAATTCTCAATAAAGGACACTCTAGCCTTCCATTTCTACTCAAAATTACAATGTTAAAAATAATTTGGGAGCTGGGTGTGGTGGCGCATACCTTTAATCCCAGCACTCGGGAGGCAGAGGCAGGAGGATCACCATGAGTTTGAGGCCAGCCTGAGACTACATAGTGAATCCCAGGTCAGCCTGGGCCAGAGTAAGACCCTGCCTCAAAAAACAAAACAAAACAAAACAAAACAGGCCACAGGCACAAGGTGGCACATGTTTCTGGAGTTCATTTGCAGTGGCTGGAGGCCCTGGTGCACCCATTCTCCCTCTCTCCCTATCTGCCTCCCTCTCTCCCTTCCTCTCTCTCTTTAAAATAAAATACTAAAAAGTAATTTTATAATTGAGAATTTTTTTCGAGGCTGGGCTTTTGAGGTGTTATTATTATTATTATTGGTTTTCGAGGTAGGGTCTCACCCTAGCTCAGGCTGACCTGGAATTCACTCTGTAATCTCAGGGGCAGCCTTGAACTCATGGCAATCCTCCTACCTCTGCCTCACGAGTGCTGGGATTAAAGGCATGTGCCACCATGCCCGGCTATTTTTTAATATATTTATTTATTCATTTATCTATTTGAGAGAGAGAGAGAGGAAAAAAAAAAAGGGTGTGCCAGTGTCTCCAGCCGCTGCAAACAGACTCCAGATGCATGCGCCACCTTGTGCATCGGGCTAACGTGGGCCCTGGAGAATCGAACCTGGATCCTTAGGCTTTGCAGGCAAGTGCCTTAACCGTTAAGCCATCTCTCCAGCCCAGGTATTATTATTTTTGATTCTTTCAACTGCAACATAACCTTAGTATTCTTACTTTGTGGTTGAAGAAACAGGCTGAGAGAGGCTGCCTCGCATCCCGAGTGTGGGGGGGGGGGGCGGCCTCGCGGCTCCCACTAAGGGAAAGAGTCTGGGCTGTGTAGGCCACAATGCCTTTCAGAGAAAACCCGGATGCTCTCAAAGTCGTGTCTGACAGTCTAAAGGCTTTTAGCACTCACAGACTCTGCCCCAGCCCTGCCTCAGCTTCCGCAGCCACATTTTCACTTTAGGATATCTCAGTGACTCAGGAGACTGCAAGGAACAGGACAGGGAACCACAGGAAGTCTGGAATTTCAGGTATTGTGCAGACAGAAACATCAACCATTTGATCTTCCCTGAGAGATGAAAAGATGCCACGCCCGCCTGAGTTTTTCAAAAGAATTTTCTTTCTGGTGTGTCTGCCCTGGCAAGGGGCAAGGGGTGAGGGGCTCTCTCACAAGCACTCTGATGCCATCTCCTGGCCGATGACCTGGAAACTGAAATCTACAAGAGACAAGCACCCAGGAAGCCCCCACCGCCTGCCTTGTCATGATGGTAGGGGCTGAGGTTTCCTTTTAATTTGTACACCGTACCCTCAGCACTGTTTGTCTGCCCCCCAAGTCTCATTCATTTTACAAGGCTGCAAGGTGGAAGTGACAGGGTTTGCTGTGGTCTGGCCTGCAAACAGACCCCTTCTCTGTTGCAGAAACGGGGACAATTCATGCTTCTCCGCGCAGGTGAGTCACTATGTTAATGTTTGAGTCTCCAAGAGGAGGCAGTTCCATTCCAAGGCGGTGAATTTTGTGAGCAACAACGCTCTGTGTGTAGCCCTGTGTGGTCAGAACAATCTGGATTGTGTCTTCTGTTTGGTACAGGAAATGAGCGGTACGTTGAGTCCACTTTGTGCAGCTTGGCAGTCCTCTGTCTGCATCTCTTACTTTGTTACACATTGTGTGTGTGTATAGGGGTGTGTGTGTGTGTGTGTGTGTGTGTGTGTGTGTGTGTGTGGTTTTTTGAGATAGGGTCTTGTTTTAGCCCAGGCTGACCTGGAATTCACTATGTAGTCTTAGGGTGGTCTTAAACTCAGGGCGATCCTCCTACCTCTGTCTCCAGAGTGCTGGCAGATTGGTAGTGTAAAATTTTTTCAGGTCTTAAAAGTACTTATTTTTTTTGGAGATAGGGTCCCATGTAGTCCAGGCTGGCCTCAAATTGGCTATGTAGCCAAAGATGACCTTGAACTCTTAATCTTCCTGCCTCCACTTCCCAATTGCTAAGATTACAGGTGTTCATAAACAGGCCTGACCAGTTACAAAGCATTTATTTACTTATCTAACAGTACTGGGCATTGGAACTAGGATCTCAAGCACACAGTGCCATCAAGTCTTGACTCAAGTCTTCCTTTTGCTTTTTATTTCAAGACAGTCTCATTAAGCTTGTCCAGGTTGGCTTTGAACTTGTTGTCCTTCTGCCCCGACCTCCCTATGTAGCTGGGATTATAGGCCTGTGCCATCTTATCCAGCTAGCAAAACAGTTCAAATTAAAAAGCACAGCTGAGGGGCTGGAGATATGGCTTTGTGGTTAAGGCACTTGCCCACAAAGCCTAAGAACTCATGTTCGAATCTCCAGGCCCCATATAAGCCAGATGCACAGTGATGCAAGCATGCAATATCACTCATGCACATGTGTCTGGAATTCGTTTGCAGAGGCTGACAGCCCTGGTGCACCCATTCTCTCTCTCTCTTTCTCTCTGCCTCTCTCTCAAATAAAACAAAATAAAAATAAAAGTAAATAGGACAATGTAAAAAATTTTTTTCTTCATTTTTAAAAAATTTATTCGAGAGCGACAGACACAGAGAAAGAGGTCGATAGAGAGAGAGAGGGAATGGGCGCGCCAGGGCCTCCAGCCACTGCAAACGGAACTCCAGACGCGTGCGCCCCCTTGTGCATCTGGCTAATGTGGGTCCTGGAGAATCGAGCCTCGAACCGGGGTTCTTAGGCTTCACAGGCAAGCACTTAACCCCTAAGCCATCTCTCCAGCCCACAATGTAAAAATTTAAAAATCATTTTGTTCTCTGCACTGTTCTCCTTGCTGGAAACATTATTTTAGCAAAATGCTTTAAAAAGTAAGAAATGAAAATAATTGTACTGACCAGGAATGTTGATGGCTCAGAGAAGGATGTGGCACAGCCTGGCAGGACAACAGGAGAGGGTTCGTTTGCCTTTGATGGGAACTTGAACATGGTTCTCAGCTGAATGTGAAGACCCACAGGGAAGGAGAGAACGAAGACAGTGGTGGAGGAACAGGTGGAGTGATGTCCCCAGGAAGATATAGCCACATCCTAGCTCCGGGAACCACGAGTGTGGTCTTATTTGGAAAGAGCATCCTTGAAGGAGTAATTCAAGATTCACACTCACCTACATTCTGTAGGTAGGCTCTGAATCCAGTGACAAGGGTCCTTCTAAGAGATGAGAGAGGTCAGAACAGGACAGGACACAGAGGGATCTGGAGAAGGCCTCGTGGAGGTATGTGTGACCGCACTCATGAGCCAAGGAATGACTGGCATCACCGAAAGCTGGGGGGGGGGTAAGGAGGGCTCTCCCCAAGGGTCCTTGGTGGGTAGGGAAACCTGAGAGCACAGTCGTGATTTCAAACTTCCATCCTCCAGAATTGACAAAACGATTTTTGTGATCTTCAGCCACCATGTTTGTTGCTGTGGTTTTAATTTAATTTAATTTATGGGGGGGGCGTGGGAATGGGTGCGCCAGGGCCTCTAACCACTGCAAACAAACTCTAGATCTGTGCACCACCTTGTGCATCTGGCTTTACATGGGTACTGGGCAATCGAACCTACGTCCTTTGCAAGCAAGTGCCTTAACCACTAAGCCATCCCCTCAGCCCCTGCTGTGGTTGTTTGTCAGTGGCTTCCTAGGAAACTAATATGGGGCCAATGCTACCCTGAAGCGCGAGGTGGTTTTTGGACATCTCAGCCCCTTTCTCCATATAACTGGGTGCTGGGTGCTAGAGTCTGTGAGTTTAGATGCTTTGGGCTCTGACAGTCCAGACAGGAGGTTAATTAAAGAAAGAGTTCTAGCTTCGTTTTCCCCATCCGTGTTCTCACCTGATTTTAGCAAGTCAAGAGAGATTTCAGTGTCTATCTGTCTGTCTCCTCTTCATCTTTCAAGCTGTGACCGTGGGGCTGATGTGGTCCCTGAGGGGTCCTGGGGGAAGATCTTTCCCCGAGTTTCACCTCCTACTGTGTGTGGCACATGGGCCAGATGACAGTGGGCTTGTGATCAACCTGGGAAACACGTGGCCAACGGGGGAGACCTGGGAGGCCTCAGCCCAGTGTCCCCCTCACACCTGCTGTGCGTGTGAGTTACTGGTTCCAGTGACACAGGACGTGCGGTCCTCTGAGAGCCCACAGGTGTCAGGGCCAGCAACCAGGGAGACAGGCTGAACAGGGGATCCTAGGGCAAGGCTCCTTGGTCACACAAGAGTCCCCTCTTTTCTTCCTCAGCCTGTTGTGGACTGTCTGCAGCACACCGGCTGGGACGCTTTAGGTCTCTTTGAGGTGGGGGCTGGGTGCGGGGGGAGTGTCTTGATCTGGGGCAGCCTGGTTTGCTGCTCTGTCGCCTGTCTCGGGGACAGCTTTCACTGGGGATTTCAGGGACCGCCAGGAGCTGCCCCATTCTCCTGGGGTGCTAGTGTCTAGTGGCCAGTTGGCCTTCTAGGCCACACTCAGCAGGACCTTGCTGAGGAACACTGTGACTTTCCAGCTTCACACTGAGCCATCTCACAGTGACGGTGGCCTCCTTCCTTCTGTCTTGCCCACGAAGCACCGAGCCCTCAGCTTCTTCTTCACGTCACGTATCTCCATCTCCCTTCTTCCTTTTTGTTTTAAAAAAAATTAATTTTTATTTATTTATTTGTGAGAGAGAGAGAGAGAGAACGAGAGAGAGAGAGAATGGGTGCACCAGGGCCTCCAGCCACTGCAAACGAATTCCAGATGCATGTCCCACCTTGTGCATCTGGCTAATGTGGGTCCTGGGGAATTGTACCTGGGCCCTTTGGCCTTGCAGGCAAATGCCTTAACCGCTAAGCCATCCCTCCAGCCCATCCATCCTTCTTTTTGCGCCCGTTAGTCCAGACATCCTTGCCTGGGGCCTCTGGTCTTTGGTTCTCTCAGCTTGTTCCCTTGTCCAGCGACAGCGCTGTGGCCATCACCCAGTGCGGATCATCCCACCTCTATGCAAACCTCCCACTGGGCTGCTATTCCCTCCACGCAGGGCTCTTTCCTCCTCCTGGAATCCTGGAGTCTGCACTGACCTGACCTTGAGCTTTCCTGCTCTCTCCACAGAGCCTGCTCCTCTGACAGTTCCCACATAGCAACTGCCTCCCTTGTGCTCAGACGCCTTTCAGCTGCTACCTGGGACATTTCTAGGTGTGTATAAACAAATCCGTTCTCTTACATGCATACAGAAGAAATACAGCCTGTCCGTGTGTCTTGACTATGAAGACGAGTAAGACTTCCCCCCCAACCTCTAGAAACTTTAAGGTATGGTGTGTGGGCTGGGTGGCTCCCACTGGCTCTTTCGGGTCTGTCCTCTGTCCTACTGCCTCAGGAAGCTGATGTGTACCCCCCGGCTTCTGTGGACTTCCCTTTTGGGGACTCTTGATGGGAGAGCAGAGGTCAGGGGCCGTAGGGCATGGATTCCCCGGCACCCTGGGGTGTGTGCGCTGGTCTGGTTAGGAAGCCCTTTCCATGTGCTCTCAGAATGGAAGAGCTGCATCCCTGTACCCTGACCACACCTTTGCCAACTGTCTCTTTACTAAGCTCTGCCATGTTTCCATGTGGCTTTTTCTTCCTGCTCAGCACCCCGACTGATACGGGCGGCAGAAGCCTGTTTCCATTCACCGCACACAGCAACAGTGGCGGGACAAGACGCAGACATAGCTCATTCCAGCCAGAGCCCAACTCTAGCCCTGAGGGAGTCTCCGGGAAAAGATGTTAATCGGACAAGGGGTCCCTTAAAGAGTAATCTTTGTTTTTTGAGGCAGGGTCTCACTCTAGCCCAGGCTGACCTAGAATTCACTCTGTAGTCCCAAGCTGGTCTTGAACTCACAGCACTCCTCTTACCTCTGCCTCCTGGGTGCTGGGACGAATGGTGTGCACCACTATGCCCGGCCTTAAAGAGGAATTTAAAAAAAAATTTTTTTTTTGTTTATTTTTATTTATGAGAGAGAGAGAGAGAGAGAAAGAGAGAGAATGGGCGTGCCAGGGCTTCTAGCCACTGCAAACAAACTCCAGACGCGTGCCGCCCCTTGTGCATCTGGCTAACGTGGGTCCTGGGGAATCGAGCCTCAAACCGGGGTCCTTAGGCTTCACAGGCAAGTGCTTAACCGCTAAGCCATCCCTCCAGCCCTTAAAGAGGAATTTTGATGAAGCCAATCTAATGTGTTCTGAAATTTCAGCTGCCCTGAAACGTCCCCCTATGCTACTGGCTACAAAGCTAAATCAATGTCCAGAGGGTCTGTCTTGGACTCCCCCTAAGAGGCAAGTGTTTAATTAATGTATGTGTCTAACATATTTTTGTCATGCTCCCCACCCCCATTATTCTCTCCAGTTCCCCTCCCACTGTTACCCTTCCTCTTCTGAGACTAGTTTTTTAGAGTCTAGAAGGTTCCCAGCATACTCTTGGGTGAGTGTGGATGTCAGATCCCAAAGGATCATGCTATCTGGGGATGCTCTGGTATCCTGTTTGACTGGAATTTAACAGAAATAAAAGATAGCTCTGCTGGAATAGACAGATCAAAGATGTGAATCTTTCTTAAAACCTCATTAATGTGCAACTTCAGTCCACAACTGGATTCCACTTTCTGTGCCTGGCCACAAGCAGGCTCAGCCGTGACAAAGACGAGCCTGTGTGTTATTGGGGTTGTTTTTCTCCTGCAGTTCTCTCACTGGTACTGCCAGGTCCCAGGCTGTTTGGATCCGCTCCATGGGGGACAGCACTTGTTCTGGCTTCCCGCCTTGTTGTCCGGATTGATGATAGAAGGGGGAGCTGGGTGTCCTGCGTGACCGGTGGCACCGATGGGCCACGCAGCGGGATTCTGTGCTCACGCTGTGCCCGGGGTCCTTTGAGGAACGATGCTTGTGGGAAAGACCAGAATTCTACCAAGGAGCATGGGAGAGGCTGCAGGGGACTCCAGTGGATCTGGAAGCCCAGGGGATTTGGGTATTACTGCTTTCAAATTTAATAATATCAGACGTATGAAATACTATGTGCTAACCCGTATTAACTCATTTAATTCTCTCAACATTCCTCTCTAGGTATTATTATCTCCCCCACTTGACAAATGGGAAAACGGAAGTACAAAAGGCAGTATTAGTAAGTAATTCAGAACTTGAGCTCTAGGTATTACATTATCAGAGTAGGTGACAAAATTTAGATCCATGATATTGGCATTTGTTTAGCTGCTAAAACATTTTGGCAGAATCTCTCTCTCTTTCCCTGTCTCCCCCTCCCCACCATTGGTGCTTTTTATTTTATTTATTTGCAAGGGGAGAGAGAGAGAGAGAGAGAGAGAGAGAGAATGGGCACATCAGGGCCTCCAGCTGCTGTAAACAAACCCCAGATGCATGTACCACTTCGCATCTGGCTTTATGTGGGTACTGGGAATTGAACCCCAGTTATTAGAGTTTACAGGCAAGTGCCTTAACTGATGGACCATCTCTCCAGCCCCCCAGCCTTGGTGCTTTTTTGTTTGTTTGTTTGTTTTTGATCTTGGTGGTAGGGATTGAATCCAGGCTCTTACACCATCATACACTTGACCACTGAGCCACGTTCCCAGCCCTGATTCTTATTTCTGGGGTCTGTGGTTCTCCAGAGAAGGTTGGAGTATGGGTCAGTGGTAGAGTGTTTGCCCAACATGTGCAAAACCCTGGGTTTGATCTGCAGTTCAAAACAACAGTGGGCTGGCGGGATGGCTTAGTGGTTAAGGCGTTTGCCTGCAAAGCCAAAGGACCCAGGTTCAATTCCCCAGGACCCACGTCAGCCAGATGCACAAGGGGGTGCATGCGTCTGGAGTTTGTTTGCAGTGGCTGGAAGCCCTGGTGTGCCCATTCTCTCTCTCTCTCTCTCTCTCCCTCTTTCTCTGTCAAATAAATAAATACATTTAAAAAAAAACCAACAACAGGTCAAATCTTCCACTTCAAATCCCCCCTCCCTCCGGCGAGAGCACTGTGATCACATGTGCTATTTGGAATGTTCACATGGCAACTAAGCAGGCATGGGGTCTTCAAAGGGAAATTAAAGTCCTGGCCCACAGCAGACAGTCTGCTTTTGTGACTCATCAGGGGAGCCTTGAACCCTCAGGTCTGGTGCTTCGGTACTCAGGAAATGCCACACTTTCCAAGCTCCTTCTACCTCCGCCCCTGCTAGGATCTGTATTCTGGTTACTTTATCAAACCAGCCAGGCTTTAAGATTTTCGTATGTCACACATTGTTGTTTTTCCGGAGCCTCTGTCTTTCCTGTTTCTCATGCTTATCTTTCAAAAGGATAATGCTGACATTAAAAAAAAAAAAGTACTTTTATGTATTTGAGAGAGAGGAGGAAACAGAAGGAGGTGGGGAGAGAGGGAGGGACAGCATGGGTGCTCCAGAGCTTTCTGCCACTGCAAGTGAATTGCAGACACGCTCACCATCTTGTGCATCTGGCTTTTCGTGAGTACTGGGAAATTGAACCCAGGCCATCAGGCTTTGCAAGTAAGCACCTTCAACCATTTCCCCAACCCTAATTTTGCCTTTTTTGTTTGTTTGTTTGTTTGTTTTTTTGAGGTAGGGTCTTACTCTAGCCCAGGGTGATGTGGAACTCACTCTGTAGTTCCAGGCTGGCCTTGAACTCACAGTGATCCTCCTACCTCTGCCTCGCAAATGCTAGGATTAGACGTGCACCACCATTCATGGTCCTGATATATATATATATATATATATATATATATATATGTATATATATATATTTATATTTATATTTATATTTTATCTATTTATTTGAGAGAGATAAAAAGAGAGAGAGAGAGAGAGGCAGGGAGAGAATGGGTGTGCCAGGACCTCCAGCCACTGCAAACGAACTCCAGACGCATGCACCCCCTTGTGCATCTGGCCTTCGTGGGTCCTGGAGAATTGAACTGGGATCCTTTGGCTTTGCAGGCAAATGCCTTAACCGCTAAGCCATCTCTCCAGCCCTGGTCCTGATCTTTTTGACATCAGCTGAAATGCCACTTCAGCTGGAAGTCTTCTGGACTTCAGGCCAGGGTAGGACCTCTGCAGTGTGCTCTGGAAGCTCCTAACTCACCCTCATCTTGCCGTTTCCTTGTCTCATAGACATTTGCCACTCCCGTAGGTTACCCACTGGGTGCGGGCACTATTTTAGGTACAGTGGGCAATGCCTATCCTCATAAGCTTACCTCCAGCCCCAAAAGAAGTAAGCCAGGACTGGGAGGGGCTCAGCGGTTAAGGCATTTGCCTGCAAAGCCTAGGGACCCAGGTTTGATTCCCTAGAACTCACATAAAGTCAGATGCACAGTGGCGTATGCATCTGGAGTTTGTTTGCAGTGGCTAGAGGCCCTGGGGCACCCATTCTCTCTCTCTCTCTGCTTGCAAGTGAATAAAAAATTATATATCTGTATCTATAATCTATCTATCTGAAGTAAACCAAATAAAGTGGAGAGGAAAGCATGCCTGACACTGGCCTAACTTGCAAAGAAGGGAAGGATGGAGCTAGTGAAATGTTAAGGAGGTGCAGAGACCGAGAAAGAGAAAGATTGGTTTGTTCAAACAGGAGGTCATCCTGGAAGAAATGAGATGTGGTTAGAAAGTAGCTGAATTCTTAATTCATGATTTTTCCTGAAAATACTTGAAAGACTTATCTGTCTTTGATCCAGCCTGGGGGCAGACAAAAAGAAGTGTGTATTCTCTACAGCTTGGCATATAATAGTAATGGAAACTCATAGTTAGTAATAGTAAGCAATAGAACTAATGCAGAAAACAAGTGAGCTTTCCCAAAAGACACTGTACATAAGGGGACTGAGGTGGTAGGTCAGGGATCTAGTGCTTGCCTAACATGCACAAGGCCCTGCCCGTCTCAGCACAGGGCATGGGGTGGGGACATGTTTGAGTGTTTGAGTACAGGAAGTAAGGAACCAGCTCACTAGGCTGTTTGAACATTAGCTCAACTTCCTGCATGGGCTTGGCTCTTGGGTGGGAAAATGCAGGGCTCCCAGGTTGAAATGAAAAGAATGTGTATGACCCAGGTGCCATTCATCAACTTCATCACATGTGACAGTCTTGAATTTTGTTGCCACTCAGCTCCAGATCCACCCTTCCGGACCTGCTCTGTGATGGAGGACCCGGATGCTCTAAGCAGTTCTCAAATTGGGTCTCCTGACCCAATTTGGGTCAGCCTTTGTCAGAGGAGGCCCCTGGAGGGACCATGGGGGAGGGAAACACTTTTCTGGCTAGTGCAGGGGGCCTTCAAGGCTCCTGCAGCAAGAAAAAAAAAAAAAACAAAAAACCTTTTCTTCAGGGCCAGAAGCCTGTGGTACCTTCCGGTGGGCAGCTCTCCTGGAACCTCCCAGAGACTGTGAGCTACGTGGAACACGCCGCAGGCTTTGCAGTAGGGTGCCAGGATCAGCCACCTCCCCTTGGACGGCTTTCCTGGCACCCGTGTTGTGCAGCTTTGCAGCAGATGGCTCCTTAAACATCCCCAGAGAGCAGGTTTCTGGAAAGGTCAACCCTCATGACCTTCTCCACCCTGGCCATACCCTCCTCCACCAGGTCTGGGGCGGGATAGACTCCTGTACGAATGCTCTACCTGGGCCCTGGAGGTGAGACTACTACGTTCTCTCCCTCTCTCTTCCTTTCCCCTTCTCTCCTTTTCCCTCTCTCATGATCCCAATCCTCTGGCAATGACCTTTAGAGTATTATTATTATTATTTTTTTTTCGTAGAACTTACTGTGTAGTTTCTTTGTCCTTTTTGGACTATGATATAGTATGAATATATCCACGTCTTGGTTTATTGTTTTATAGCAGAATGTCCTACATAGAACATGTTTGCAAAAGAAAAAAAAAAGGCCAACTCAATGTTTAAATAAATATTTAAACACAGGCTAGGTACCTATAGTACCTACTGTTTGCCAGCATACACAAGGCTCTGGGTGCCTAGAATCTCAGCTACCTGAGACACGCGGTTTGAGGCCAGTTTTAGTGACACAGTAAGGTCCTAAGTCAAAACAACAGGAAAAAATACCTTCCAAAACCCCACCCTAAAATAAAAAAAGCAACTTTCTACACAACCAGGGTCCTCCAAGTGTAAGGACTCAGGGTCTCTGTGGCATAGTCAGGATTCCTTCCCAGTAATCACACAGAGTTGAACATGGTTATACTAATCCCCCTTTCTACTGCATTCCTGGGACCTCCGCAGACACAATTTGGCCAGGAAAAAGATGCTTGGAAGTTTTCAAAGTTCAGTGGTCTACAAAGCTAAGTATTTTACATGATTCTCTCGTTCCCACTATCACATTTTTCTTAGATTGCCATTTCAAATAAAATTTGGGCCAATGTGTATGGGCCGGCACACGCAGGTAGCATGTGTGGTGTACGGGGTTTGCATGTGTGTACGCAGATGGCCGTTGGTGTCCTTGTGCGTCACTCTTCTGCCGTGTCGCCTGGAGACAAAGTCTCTCACTGAAGGTTAACTGCTGCTTTTGGTCCGACTGGCTGACCAGTGAGCCCAGTTGCAGGAGCGGGGTTACAGGCGTGTGTGGGCATGCCCAGCTTTTTACGTGGGTGCTGGGGCTTGAACTCATGCAGTCTCAGGCCCTCATCCTTGGGTGGCAAGTGCTCTTACTTGCCAAGCCCTTCTCCCCAGCCTGTGGCCCACACTTTCCTATAGGT
The DNA here is from genome assembly GCA_036346955.1 of Dipus sagitta. Lineage (NCBI taxonomy): Eukaryota > Metazoa > Chordata > Mammalia > Rodentia > Dipodidae > Dipus > Dipus sagitta. Next base: position 36,467,288 of record CM070775.1, read on the forward strand.
AGAAAGCACAGCTTTTTTGTTTGTTTGTTTGTTTTTCGAGGTAGGGTCTCACTCTGGCTGAGGCTGACCTGGAATTAACTATGTAGTCTCAGGGTGGCCTCGAACTCACAGCGCTCTTCCTACCTCTGCCTCCCGAGTGCTGGGATTAAAGGTGTGCGCCACCACGCCTAGCTGAAAGCATAGCTTTAAAGTAGCTTTGTTCATGATGCATCAACTCTGCCCAGTATTTCCTCTGTTGCCCCCTATCTTCAGTTCTCTTGACCACTGGGCTCCCCTATTTTCCTGACAGTAGACATGAGATTCTAAGAAAAGGGGTGAGCCATCCAAGGTGAATGCCTGCATGGGAAGGAGGAGGAAGAGTTTTTTTTAACTGAAGCAAAGGCTTCCAGAAGCAGCAAGTCCCTACTCAATAAATATCTCGTGCCAGGTATAGAGCCAGCCTCAGAGATGGGGGCGGGGGATAGCTGGTGGAGGGGAGGAAGTGAGAGTGGGAAGGGGAGTAGGATTAAGACCGTCTTTTCTAGAGTCTCTCGTGTTGTAACCTGTGACTAATGCCTTAGTCATGCCGAGCACGTGGAAACTACACAATGCATCCTAGGAAAACACGCTGGTTCTCAGGAATAGCCTCAGAGTCAGACAATGCTTGAAGTAATTGAGAGTGGGAGGCACATTGTTATTATTTGCTCTCTGACATTTTAACCCGCCAATAACTCAATTGTTTCCTGAATTCCCAGAGTCAGGGAATATGAAAACCTTTCTCACTCAACTCAGGGAGTGTTAACCTCCTGTGAAATTCATCTGTTCTGGTGTGTGTTCGGAAAGAAGGTTAGCAGAGCGCCCTACTATTGCTCATTTTCTTAGCCATGAATAATGCTTATTTAAAAAAAAATTGTTTTTGTTTTCACTCTCTTTCTTTTTAAAACTATTTTTATTTATTTATATTGGCAAGTAGAGAGAAATAGCGATAAGAAAGACAGACCGAGAGAATAGGTGCACCTAGGCCTCCACCTGCTGCAGACGAACTCCCAGATGCATGCACCACACTGTCCATCTGGCTTTACATGGTCACTTGAAACAAACCTGGGTTGTTAGGCTTTGCAGGCAAGTGCCTTAACCGCTGAGCCATCTCTCCAGCCCCACGCTTGTTCTTAAAAGCAGTTTTTCATCACATGCTTTTCTCAGCCTTTTTTTCCCCTCTTTTACTTTGAAGAGCTCATGAGCACAGCATGCTGGGGTCTTCTGCTTTATAAATGTGTCAGTTGACAAGCTAATTGTTTTTTTGTAGGTGATCTACCTATTTCCCTCCCCCCTTGTATCTTTTTATATCATCTTTTTTTCGTTTAGCATTTTATAGTTTTACAAAAAACATTTTATGCTATATTTGGTAGTGTCTGGGTAGAGATTTATAAAACTTTATCTGACATGGTGTGGGTTGTGCGCACTGCATTATGGAAATTCTCACTCTAGCCCAGGCTGGCTTAGAATTCATAACGATTCTCCTGCCTCGCCTCCTGAGTGCTGGGATTAAAGGCATGGGCCACAACACCTGACTTCTTCTTCTTTTTTTTTTTGTTTTAAAGTAAATATTTTGCCAGGCATGGTGGCGCACGCCTTTAATCCCAGCACTTGGGAGGGAGAGGTAGGAGGATCACCGTGAGTTTAAGGCCACCATGAGACTACGTAGTGAATTTCATGTCAGCCTGGACTAGAACAAGACCCTACCTTGAAAAACCAAACCAAAATTAATATATATTTTTATTTATTTACTCAAGATATAGATAGATAGAGAATTGATGCACCAGGACCTCAAATGAACTTCATGTGCCACTTTGTGCATCTGGCTTTACATGTGTTCTGGGGAATTGAACCTAGGCTGGCAGGCTTTGCAAGCAAGTACCTTTAGCTTCTGAGTCATCTATCCAGCCCCCTCACTTCCCATTATTATTTATTTAAAAGAAGCTTTAAAAATTATTTATTCGTTTGAGAGAGGGAAAGAGAAAAAGAGGCAGAGAGAGAGAGAGAGAGAGAGAGAGAGAGAGAGAGACAGTGGGTGCACCAGGGCTTATAATCACTGAAACTGAAACTGAAACAAACTTCAGACATATCTGCCTCTTAGTGTATCTGGCTTTACATGGGTACTGGGGAGTTGAACCTGGGTCTGGAGGTTTTGCAGGCATGCACCTTAACAGCTGAACCATTTCTCCATCCCAAGAAATCTTTTTTTATGAGAGAGAAAGAGTGAGAGAGAGGGAGAGAGAGAATTGGTGTGCCAGGGCCTCCAGCCACTGCAATTGAACTTCAGACAGGTGTGCCATCTTGTGCACATGTGCAATGTTGTGTGCTTGCATCACCTTTTGTGTCTGGCTTACGTGGGATCTGGAGAGTCCAACATGGGTCCTTCGGCTTCGTAGGAAAGTGCCTTACTTGCTAAGTCATCTCTCCAGATCCCAAGAAATTTTTAAAATATATATTTATTTTTATTTATTTATTTATTTATTAAAAGAGAAGAAGAAGAAGAGAGAGAGAATTGGTGTGCCAGGGCCTCTAGCCACTGTAAATGAACTACAGACACATGCTCCACCATGTACATCTGGCTTACGTGGATTCTTGGGAGTTGAACCTAGGTTCTTAGGTTTCTCAGGCAAACACCTTAACTGCTAAACCATCTCTCCAGCCCTATTCATTTAAATATTGCCTCTTTTCTGTTCTCTCTAGTGTCTGGGAATTTTATTGTAAGCGTATTAAACTTCCTCCTTCTGTTCTCCATGTCTCTATCTTCCTGTCTTTCTATATTGTATTTTGGGTAATTTTCAGACATATTAAACAATTTTCTTTTCAACTGTGTCCTCTTCTTTTGCAGTGGTGGGGATTGAATCCAGGTCCTAGGAAGTGATCTACCACTGAGCTATAGTCCCAGCCCTCAGTTGTGACTTAATGACTGTTTAACCCCACTGTTGAGGTATTTTTTTTTTTTTTTGAGGTAGAGTTTCACTCTAGACCAGGCTGAACTGGAACTTACTATGCAGTCTCAGGATGGCCTCAAACTCATGGTGATCCTCCTACCTCTGCCTCCCAAGTGCTGGGATTAAAGGCATGCACCACATCCAGTTGAGTTTTTGATTTAAACAATTATATATCTTATTTTTTTCAGCATCTATCTAGTTATCTAGCTATTTATCTGTTTATGAGAGAGAGAGGGAGAATGGGCATGCCAGGGCCTCTTGCTACTGCAAATGAACTCTGGTTGTATCTGGCTTTACATGGGTACTGAGGAATCAAACCTGGGTCCCTAGACTTCGCAGGCAAGAGCCTTAACTGCTAAGTCACCTTTTTTTTTTTCCCCTTAAAGCAAGAAATGGAGCCGGGTGTGGTGGCGCATGCCTTTAATCCCAGCACTCAGGAGGCAGAGGCAGGAGGATCACGTGAGTTAGTTCGAGGCTACCCTGGACCAGAGTGAGACCCTACCTCGAAAAACAAAGGGAAGCCCTAACTAGAAATGTACTTGGTCTCATGGCTGTCAGAATGAGCCACTTCTCAGTCACTGAGTCTCCAGGTTAAACCAGACATGGTGACTCTTGGCTATAATACCAACACTTGAGAGGCTGGGGCAGTAGGACCTCTATGAGTATGAGACCTGGCACTACCTAGTAAGTGCCACAATTATATATTTTATTTATAAATGTTTTATTGGACTCCTTTTCAAATCTGCCTGGTTCTATTTCATAGTCTCCCATATACTTCTGCACAGTTGTGATCACATACTGGATTTCTCTAAATATCTCGTATACTTTATTCCTGGAATAAAGAGCCTGGGAAGTATAAATGTATTGCTTCTGCCTTCTCATACCTATGGGGGCTTAAACTCTTACTGTTTGGTGCTCTTTGATTCTGAACCTACTTTGCTTGGTCTGTGGGAGACCTAAGGTCTTTAAACTGAAGATATTTCCTCTAAAACTGTTTTCACTTATTTCTTCCAGAACCTAGGAAGTTGATTTCACCCTCCTCACGAATCAGGGTTTAAGGTGCAGATCTTGACTTGACCTACTTGAACCCATGGCTCAGTAGACTGCATCCCACTCTTACAGCCTGCGCCCTGCATTTCTTCTCACGATTCCTGTTTCTTTGCTTGGACTTGAGGCGTGTCTTTGCTATCTGGAAGCCCGGCAGTGCGCGAAAACTCATATAGTATCTAGAATCTTACAGCATTGTAGCAAGACAGCCTTCACAAGAATGGTTTTGTAGTAATCGTGATTTGGAGGCCATATGTTTATCACGCTCAACACACGCACACAGACATGGCTGCAAGATTACACTGGCCAGAGACCTGGACCTCACTTCAAAATCAAAGAAGGATGCAGCAATGATATAACAAATAACTAGAAAATAGTTTAAAGCTATCTCCTTCCCTCTCTTTCTATGTACCTATTTCCAAAATATAATTAAAAAGCTAGAGAGCCACAGGGTCCATTGCAGAAGAGGTGGCGGAAAGAATGTAAGAGCCAAAGGAAGGGTAGGACTCCTTACAATGTGCTCCTCCAGACACAAAATGGCCTGGATATCCATGACCTCACAGTGTCTGACACTACCTACACAAGACCATCATAATAGGAGGAAAAGTTGATGACATCAAAATAAAAGAGAGACTGATTGAGGGGGGAGGGGATATGATGGAGAGTGAAGTTTCAAAGGGGAAAGTGGGGGGAGGGAGGGCATTAACATGAGATATTGTTTATAATCATGGAAGTTGTTAATAAAAAATAAATAAATTAAAAAAAAAAAAAAGCTAAAGAGCTGGGCGTGGTGGTGCATGCTTTAAATCCCAGCACTCGGGAGCCAGAGGTAGGAGGATGACTGTGTGTTTGAGGCCAGCCTGGGACTACAGAGTAAATTCCAGGTCAGTGTGGGCTAGAGTGAGACTCTACCTCGAGAAAACAAAAAAAGCCAGAGAGACGTAAGTTGCTGATACCTAAAGTGAGTGTAAGATTTCAAAATCTGGTATGGGGGTTGGGGTCGAGGGGTGCAGAACATTCATGGAGCAAACACAAGAGAAGTAAGGGTTCCCCTAAGTCTGTTTATAAATGGGGCCTGGCCTCACTGTTAATTTATCCCCCCTGGCTACATGATTACAGGGCTTAGCTTGTACCCTGTAATTTCCTTATTTAAAAAACAGAGTAATCACTGGAGTCCTTCATCCAACCACGAGTTTCTGTCCATGGACACTGGACTGTTACTGCTTTTGAAGGTACTGCATGTAAGAGGCTGAAGCTAAATCACACATCTCAAAGAGATGTGCCCTGTTTCCTACTTTTGCATGTTCGTGTCGTATCTATACCCGCTCTCTACCCACTGCTGGTCTGGGAGGGAGAGCACCAGGTTCTGGCTTTCTACACAGAATCTCTACAGGCCATCTCACCCTTCCCCCTCGGTGCAGCGGATTCTGCCCGAGGCCTCCATCTGGACCAGCATGGTCTCCTCAAGTCTCTTGTTTCAAATCATCAAAATAAAACTGTCTGAACCAGGGCCCAATTCTGGGTTGGAAATTCACTGTAGAAAATCTCGGCTCTGAATAGAAACCACATTTGAAAGAGATGTCTTTTTTCTTTTATTGCCTTTTGCTTTAAAAGCAAAAGCCGAAAACCAGCTGTTGGCTGTTTATACAGTATTTTTTTTTTTTTTTTTATCTAAGTGTTTTAAACAATAGCTGTTTTCTTCTCCACTTAGAATGGAACAGTTTTTTTTGGGCTGTTTAAGTCCTCTGCCCATGTGGCCATGAAGATTGGCCTGTTTCCTTTCTCTGTCCAGGAGGAAACAAAAGCCCTCCCTCCCTCCCTCCCCTTCCTTCTCTTCCCTTCTTTTTCCTTCTATCAACCCATTTTATTTTCTCTTTTCCCCTCCCCTCCATTTCCCTTCTTCCAATCCTCTCCACTCTCCTTCGCTCCTCTCTTCACCTCTCCCTCCTCTTCTCCTCTTTCTTCCCTTTTCATCCCCTTCCCTGTTTTTCTTCCAGAGTTTTGGTCTTTTGTGTGTGTGAGAGAGAGACGGGTGTCACAATGTACCCCAGACTAGAATTTGCAGTAATCCTCCTGCCTCCGCCTCCAGAGTCCTGGGATTACAGGCGTGAGCCACTACACTCAGCTGTTAAATTCTATTACCAACCTCATCAGATAAAGAAGTAAGAGGGGCTGGGGAGATGGCTCAGCACTTAAGGTCACTTGCTGACAAAGCCTGCCAACCTGGATTCAATTCTTCTGCTCATATAAAGCTGGACAGGCATTTGTTTGCGGTGGCAGAAGACACAAGTAAATAAATAAATATAAATTTAAAAACACTTAAGAAAGAAAAAAGATACTCCTCTTGAGTGGGTTTGTGGGGGTGTTTCCAGGAAGGAGGGAGGGACGGGGGAGGGAGACTCCCCCACGGTGGGCGACCCTTTCGGTATTTACATATAAAGAAGTTCCAGTGCCTTTTGACTGGATGCCTGTGTCACACACTGGTGTGCGCATCTACCCTGTTGTTCCGATATTTCGTGGACATTGGAGCCCAGCTTCTTTTCAGCCTCCCAATGTGCACTGAAGACCAGCAACTCTCCAGACAGCCTCCAGCCTTCAGTGCCAGATTGAGACTGCTGAGCCATCCAGCTTTGTGAACTGAGTAGCTCTCGGGTTTTCCAACTCTGCATCCTGCAGACCGCTATTGTTGGACTGCCCAGCCTGTATCCTATACATAAAGCCATCCAAAAAAAACCCTTTATAATACATGCTCTATTGTCTCTGTTCCTCCAGAGAACCCAGCTTTTGGTTTTAAAGTCAAACTTCAGTCTTAGAATATATACATGAGTTTTGGTTCTGGGTCAAAACCCTCCTGATCATCTTTGGGGCCAACTCACCAAAGGTGTTCATACAAGACACTGTGTGGGAAGTTTTTACAGGTATACAGTGTTGACAATCCTTATCAGATCCCATGAGCAGAATTCAATATGGACTTATGGGCTGCGGAGATGGCTCAGCTGTGGAAGGTGCTTGCGTGCAAAGCCTGCTAGCCTAGGTTCAGGTCCCCCCACCCACATATAGCTGGACAGGCATTCATTGGCAGTGGCAAGAGACCTTGGTGCACATGCGTGCCACACAAATAAAAAATTTAAAAAACATGTGGACTTACTTGTTGCCATCTCTTCTGGAGCCTTGAACTTTGATGGCATGGTTTCCTCTAATTTGGAGTCAGAAGATAATTCTGCATGGGTGTGCTCTGAGCATTGACCACTATCTCAGTGGTCCTGAGCGAGGACTATCTTTTTTATCAGTCTGCCGTAGCGTACCTGTGGCTGATGCGTTAATCATACTTGGTGTGCGAAAACTACACAGCAGACACAAGGTTAAACGTGGTAGCCTGTAGTAAGACGTGCGGGCATGGTGAGGTCTTGTAGCTGAGTGAAAACTCTTTTTAGCCTGCAAATGGAACCAGTCCAAACGTTTTCCATCACCCCATCCCATCAGTTACCATGTTAGTATAGCAGTGCTGACTACAACACCAAGACACAGACTGTTACAAACTTTCCTAAGCTTTTATTTGGCCACAACTTGCATCCCTTAGATTGATTTATCTGTTTACTTACTTACTCTATTTATTTATTTGGTGGTACTGGGGTTTGAATCCAAGGAAAGAACTCTACCACTGAGCTGCATTCTCAGCCATCGGGTCATCAACATGCATGGATTTATTTATGTGGGAAAAGGACCATGGCTTTTGGGAAGAGTAGCTCCTTAAAATGTCAAGCATTCAGGACTGGGGAGATGGCTCAGTGGTTAAAGGCACTTTCTTGCAAAGCCTGCCTACCTGGGTTTGATTCCCCAGCACCCTGACCCCAAAAGCTGTACATGTGTCTGGCAATTGCTTGTCTTACCTCCCCTGTGGGAGAGAAGAGTTTTGTCTAATGAAAGGCTCCAAGAGGTGCTGGAGGAAATAAATTTGGTGGGACTGTCACAGGATGGCTGCTAACCTCTGTCAGTACATCCACTGGGGAGACGGTCTTGAAACCTGTCTGGATGTCTGGTTGCCAACATTCTTCCTGACAGTCCAGGCCTGGTACCACTGGGTATCCTGGCCGTGGCCACACTCCAGTCCTCACTGACTACATGTGGTTATGGGTAGGCTCACACCAGGAGCCACTCTTTAGGAATGGAGACAGTCACGTCCCCTCCCACTTCCTCAGAGCCTTGAATCTAGAGGGGAGAAGCGCTGAGGGCAGAGAAAACAAACCGACTTCTCAGTGGCTCTCCCTCCTGCCCCTTGCCTGCAGGAGGTGCTTTTTTGTGATGTTAGCTCCCATTCTTTTTTTTTTTTAAGTTAAAAAAAAAACATTTTATTTATTTATTTATTTATTAGACACAGAAGGACAAGAGGGCGTGAGGGAGAGAGAATGGGCACGCCACTGTAAACGAACTCCAGACGCGTGCGCCACGATGTACATCTGGCTAACTGTGGGACATGGAGAATGGAACCTGGGTCCTCAGGCTTCGCAGGCAAGTGCCTTAACCGCTAAGCCATCTCTCCAGCCCCTTTGCTCCCATTCTCAATCAGCCTGTGATTGCTTTGCCACACTGCGCTGGGTGGCAGACCCGTGATCCAGACGCCCTTGTCCACATCACCAGTGTGCCAGCTTTCTGACCACGAAGCAGCTGTCTCAGTGCAGAGACCAGAACCCTTAGCCAAGCTTTTCTCCATCTCCCTGTGGGTGCCTGGGGTGCTGAGGGGGAAAAGATGGGGAGGCGGCAGCCATTCCCTGGACTATGAGCTGTGCGTTATTCCCAGGAAGACTTCTCAGAGGAGCGTGCCTGAAGGCAGTTAAAGGAAAAAAAAAAAGTACCACTGACTAGGAGGCTTATAAACAAAGACATTTATCTCTCATGGCTCTGGAGGCTGGGAAGTCCAAGGCCAAGGTAGCGGCACATTGAGGGTTAGGGTCCACTTTAGCGTAGGTGGCCATGAACAGCTTCTCACTGGCACCTGGCATGGTAGAAGGGGCGAGGAGTCTCTCTGAAACCTCTTTTGTAAGGAAACTGCTATGACTTAGTCCTCCTAATCGAGTCACCTCCCAAAGGCCTCACCTCCTCATACCAGGATGTCCACATACGAATTGCACTGTGAGGGGCACACCGTGTTCAGACCACAGCAGGGGGTGGCCTCCATGGGTCGCTGGCGGCAGGCTGTGGGTGTATCTCTCTCACCCTGCTCGCCACGGGGTTGCACAAGGTGTTGGGCAACAGGTTGATGGGTCCACATGTAGCCAAGATCCTTGGGCACTCTTCACAGGACAGGAACAAAAGCCAAAGCTGGCATAACAGCCATCAGTTTTATTAGCTGAGTGAGTTATGAATAATCGTGCTTTCAGCATTTCATTACCAATCTGCCCCCAGGAGCAAGATGAAGCTGATAAAATGTTTATGGGCTAGTAAATTTTTTTTCTACTAATTTGCAAGGCTATAATAAAACCCATGAACTTGATGGCCTGCAGCAAACATGACAAGAACTAGGAATGCACAGTAATTTGGAGCTCGAAGGCCTCTTTAGTCCTGACAGGAAATGACTCCAGAAAACAGATGAATCATAGTATTCTAAACAGAAAATAATGATGCTATGTTAACTAGCTAGAGCCTGGGAAAAACACATTTCCAGAAGTAAATTTGGCTTTCTGTTCTTCTTCTTTTTTTTTTTTGTACTTAAAGAATATAATTAATTCAAGTATATAGGAAATACAAGTCAAATTGAAACAATGTTGAGAACACAATGTATCCCATAATGTAATATTAACTTTTAAGATTAAAACAACGACAAAAAAATAAGTATACACAGTTATATTCTGTCCTCTTGTGGCAGAAATTATTATTACAAGCAGAAGACACACCCTGGTGTATTCTATTTAGTAACTGGTCATCGTTCTGAGGAATTGTATTCGGAAGGTGGTTGGCAAAGGGGCGCATCCCAAGGGTACGCCTTTGGCTGTAGTCATTCTTACACAGGGCAGCAGCTGTCAAAAGGGATCCTGAAGTTTCAATACATGTAAACAAACAGCCACCACAGGAAGTGAGATGTATATATGTATGTATGTATGTATGCATGTATGTGTATGTGTATGTATATATACGCACACTCCAACACAGGCTGACCAATAGCTCCTGGCTGGCCTCGAGCTCAAGGCCACCCTCTTACCTCAGTCTACTGCCTCCCTAGTGTTGGGATTAAGGGAGTGCGCCACCACGCCTGGCCTCATTAACATTGTATTATTAGTAATTTCAATCATTTACTCAATCAGGTGATCACTAATATGTAGATCAATAATCCACATATTAGTTCACTTTTTGTATATTATTTAGTTATTTATTTGAAAGCGACAGACACAGAGAGAAAGGCAGTTAGAGAGAGAATAGGCGCCCCTGGGCCTCCAGCCACTGCAAATGAACTCCAGACGCGTGCGCCCCCTTGTGCATCTGGCTAACGTGGGTCCTGGGGAATCGAGCCTCGAACCGGGGTCCTTAGGCTTCACAGGGCAAGCACTTAACCGCTAAGCCGTCTCTCCAGCCCAAGTTCATCTTTTGCATGTATATGTGTGTATGCATGTGGGCACATGCAGGTGGAGGCCAGAGGACGGCCTCAGGCATCGTCCTTATGCATGCTGTCCACTCATTGGCCTGGAGCTCGTGAATTTGGCTAAGCTGGTTAGCCAGTGCGATCCCTGGGCCCACAGAGAATTCTGACTCTCCAGGGATAGAATTACAGGTGCGTGTGACCATGTCCGACTTTTTTTTTTTAATGTGCGCTGTGTGTGGTGTGTGTGTAGATGCTAATGAACGCTCAGGTGTGTGGAGGCCAGGGGAGAATGCCCGGTATAATTTTGCTATCTCTCATATGGGTGTTTCCTTGAGATTGAGCTTCTTTCTCAGTGCAGAGCTGCGGTTTCCCAGAGCCCCGGGGATTCTTCAGTCTCTGCTTTCCACAGGACTGGGGTCATAGGCACGTGTGCATGGCCATTCCAAGCTATTCACGTGGTTCCTGGGGAACCAAACTCAGGCCCTCTTAGGCTCTCGTGCTTATAGGTAGGGCTCTTACCCACTGAGCAATCTCTCCAGCTTGCCAGTTGGGTAAATAGCAGCGGTTAATATCTTTTTTAAAAAATATTTTATTTTTATTTATTTATTTGACAGAGAAAGAGGGGAAGAGATAGGGAGACAGAGAATGGGCGCGTCAGTGCCTCCAGCCACTGCAGACGAACTCCAGACGCATGTGCCCTCTTGTGCATCTGGCTAACGTGGGTTCTGGGGAATTGAACCTGGGTTCTTTGGCTTTGTAGGCAAACGCTGTAACCGCTAAGCCATCCTCCAGCCCCAACTATCTTGAGATTAAATGTATTTTGATATTAAATGAGCTAATGTAGGGGCTGGGGGGTGGCTTAATCAGTGAAGAGCTTGTCTCACAAGCATGACTGAGTTCAATCCCCGGTACTGGCATAAAAATGTCTCAACAATTCTCTGGTCTCCGCTCCCCACAGGATTGGGGATGTGTGTGGCCACACCCAGTTATTAACATGGGTTTTGGGCAATCAGACTCAGTGGTCTCAGGCCCTCTTAGGACTTCATGCTTGCACTGAAGTGCTATTAACCCCTGGTTCTTTCTCTAGCTTTCAAGTTAATTTTTTTTTTTTCGAGGTAGGGTCTCACTCTGGCTCAGGCTGACCTGGAATTAACTATGCAGTCTTAGGGTGGCCTCAAACTCATGGCAATCCTCCTACCTCTGCCTCCCTAGTGCTGGGATTAAAAGCATGTGCCACCACGCCAAGTTAATTTTTATAGGTGGTGTGAGGTAAGGATAAACAGCTCCCTCCCCTTCTTTTCTGTTTTTAAAAATATTTTTATTTATTACTGAGGGAAAGAGAGAGAAAGAGAGGGAGAGAGAATGCATGGGCATGCTAGGAGGGCCTCTTGCCACTACAAATGAACTCCAGACACAAGCAGCACTTTGTGCATCTAGCTTTATGTGGGTACTGAGGAATTGAACCCAGGCCGGTAGGTCTTGCAAGCAAGCTCCTTTAGCCACTGAGCCATCTCCCCAGCACTCTTTTTTCTTTTCTTTAAGAGCATGGTTATCCCAGGGCTGGGGTGATGGCTCAGTTGGTAAAATGCTTGCAGTATAAACATAAGTGCCCATTGGGCTCCTCAGGGAGGTGTCAAGAAACTGGAGCTCCAGGCAAAGCTCTAGCTGGAGGTACAGTTTGGGAGTCACTGGCGTGAGGATGGCACCCAGGCTATGAGATCACGAGAGCGAACAGAAAGGAGAGCTGCGTGTAGTGGCGCTCGCCTTTAGTCCCAGCACTCCTGAGGCACAGGTAGGAGGAGCACTGTGAGTTTGAGGCCAGCCTGGGCTACAGAGTGAGCTCCAGGTCAGCCTGGGCTACAGTGAGACCCAGATTCTAAAACGCCAAAGAGAGGGGCGGGGAGGTCTGTTCTGAGTACTCTTAGAGCACCAAGACCTTTCCAGATCAAGGACATCAGTAAGGAACAGCCAGTGGGACAGGAGGAATCCAGAGGCCTGTGGAGTCTGGGAGTGATCTAGTCTGTGAATAAGGCTTATAGGCCAGATAGGAGAAAGACTTCCACTTGCTGGTGGGAACTGACAAGGTGGAGATCATGGATATGGGCCAAAGCTTGACTGAATTGAGTGCAAGAGACTGGGAAGACATGAGCTGAAGACAGGGCCCTGGTATGCCAATCTCTCTCTCTCTCTCCCTCTCCCTCTTTCTCTGTCAAATAAATAAATAAAAATAAAATATTTTAAAAAACAATATTTTTTTCTAGGGCTGGAGAGATGGCTTAGCAGTTAAGGCACTTGCCTGTGAAGCCTAAGGATGCATGTTAGACTTTCCAGGTCCCACATAAGCCAGGCGCAAGTGCACAAGGTCACACATGTGCACAAGGTGGTGCAGTGTCTAGAGTTTGATTATAGTGGCTTGAGGCTCTAGAATGCCAATTCTCTCTGTCTCTTGCTCCAGCTCTCTCAAATTAAAAAAATATATAGGCCAGTCTGTTGGGCTTGCCTAAAACAACAACAACAACAATAGCAACAAAAAGTTTTTTCAGCCAAGCGTGGTGGCCCAAACCTTTAATTCCAGCACTCAGGAGGCAGAGGAAGGAGAATTGCCCTTAGTTCAAGGCCAGCCTGAGACTACATAGTGAATTCTAGGTCAGCCTGGCCTAAAGTGAGACCCTACCTTGAAATTCCCCCCCAAAAGTTTTTAAAATTATTTTATTTATTTATTTAAGAGAAAGATAGAGAACAGAATATGGGCACTCTGGGGCTTCTAGCCACTACAAAGGAATTCCAGATGCATGTGCCACCATGTGCATCTGGTTTACATGGATACTAGGTCCTTAGGCTTCACAAGCAAGCGCCTTAACCACTAAGCAATCTCTCCATCCCCCAATAGAAAGGTTTTTTTTTTGTTGTTGTTGTTTTTGGTTTTTCGAGGTAGGGTCTCACTCTAGCTCAAGCTGACCTGAAACTCACTATGTAGTCTCAGGGTGTCAGTGTGGCCTTGAACTCATGGCGATCCTCCTACCTCTGCCTCCCAAGTGCTGGGATTAAAGGCGTGTGCCACCGCACCCAACTAAAATCCAGCTTTCTTTATATACACACATGCACACACACACATATATTTGAGAGAGAGAGAGAATGGCCGTGCTAGGGCCTCTAGCCACTGCAAAGGAACTCCAGATGCATGTGTCCCCTTGTGCATCTGGCTTATGTGGGTCCTGGAGAATCCAACTGGGATCCTTTGGCTTTGCAGGCAAACACCTTAACTGCTAAGCCATCTCTCTAACCCATGCTTTTTTTTTTAATGAAGTGAACCTATTCCTCTCTCTCTCTCTCTTTCTCTCTCAAATAAATAAAATAAATTAAAAGAAGAAGAAGAAGAAGAAGAAGAAGAAGAAGAAGAAGCAGCAGCAGCAGCAGCAGCAGCAGCAGCAGCAGAAGCAGCAGCAGCAGCAGAAGCAGCAGCAGCAGCAGCAGCAGCCGGGTATGGTGGCACATGCCCTTAATCCCAGCACTTGGGAGGCAGAGGTAGGAGGATTGCTGTGAATTTGAGGTCACCCTGAGACTACATAGTGAATTCCAGGTCAACCTGGACTAGAGCAAGACCGGAAAAAAAAAAATGAAGTGAGGATTAACAACAGAGCCCAAAGCTGACTGGAGGAACCTTGCAAGGGTTGAAACTGAGAAGAGCGGCCTGTCAGGGATGGTCAAAGTTTTGCCTTAAGAAAACTGAAGTCAGGCTGCAAAGCTACCCAGGCTAGCTGTAGATATTTAAAGCCAACTGGGTCGTGGGAGCTTTTCCTGAGCAGTTCACTAGCTCTCTCTGGCTGTGTGTCCATTCCACAAACACTAGCCGAGAGCCACAGTAGGTTGAGAGGGTGAGACCTGATTTGGGGCTGGGCAACTGGGCTCACTTCATCCCAGACTGAAACGGGAGAGGGAGCACAGATCTGCTGCTGGTGAGCTGTGTCGGAGTGAGTCCTTGTCCTACGAAGCATTACCATTCTGGGCTGCAGGACTTGAACTCAATGGTGATCCACAAGGCCAGTAGAGGAATGTATAATAGGTTTTATCAAACAGGATTCAGAGACATCAGACAAGCAAGAAAGCATCAATTGACATGGAGAGGAAGCCCGGAAAGTGGGAAACTCAAATGAGGGCTGAATTCAGGGGACAGGGGTTAAGTATGTTGGGGCTGCCTCTGCCTATATTTGAAGGGGTCCTAAACTGATTGTCTATTGAAAGTTCACTAGTAACTGGGAGAGGTTTTTGAATTGGATGTTGAACTGGGGAAGAACAAGGCGAGCTGGCAAGCTGACTGCAGGGTAGCGAAGAAGCAGTCATCCCTGACTGAGCCTCCCTGGCAGCAACAAGGTTTCTGGCTGAACTCCCAGAGTCCTGGACACCGAGAGCCCACCCCAGGCAACCCTGCAGCTCCTCAGTCTCCAAGCCAACCATAAAGCTTCTGAGCTTCTTAACTGTGTAATTCCCAGAAGCAGGAGACTTTCTCCCTTAGAACTCTGGGACCAAGGAGGCTGTATTTTTCTCAGTTTTACAATGGAAGTAATTGTGGGGAAAGGGATATTCTTAGGTATTTGATGAGGGGAGAGGAGGGAAGGTTGAGATAACTGAAAAATTAATTAGCAGGTTAGGAAGGCATTGCTTTATAATTTGTAGCAAACAAATATTCTTTCTTTCTTTCTTTCTTTCTTTCTTTCTTTCTTTCTTTCTTCTTTTTTAATATTTTTCAAGTTAGGGTCTCGCTCTAGCCCATGCTGACCTGGGACTCACTCTGTAGTCCCAGGCAGGCCTCAAACTCATGGTGATCCTCCTACCTCTGCTTCCTGAGCGTTAGGATTAAAGGTGTGCACCACCATACCTGCTTTTAAGCTCAAATTATTTTTGCCTCAGTGATGCAGAGTAAAGTGTAGCCAAGGGACTCTGTGGGCTTTGGCAAAGACCTTGAAGTGTAAAGGGGAATCTGTGGTGGTTTGATTCAGGTGTCCCACATAAACTTATGTGTTCTGAATGCTGAATGCCATGTCCCCCGCTAATGGCAATTTGGGAATTAAAACCTCCTGGAGGCCGAGTATTATTGGGGGCTGGTTTATGGGTGTGCTCGCTGGCTTCCTCTTGCCAGTCTCTTGGCACACTCTCCTGTTGTTGTTGTCCACCTGATATTGGCCAGGAAGTGATGTCTACCTGCCATTTTCCCCTGCCGTCATGGAGCGTCCCCTTGAGTCTGTAAACCCAAATAAACCCTTTTTCCTCACAGGCTGCTCTTGGCCAGGTATTTTCTGCCAGCAGTGTAAGCCTGACTACAGCAGTATCTTCTATGAGATTATGAGATGTCTTCAAAGCCCCTCCCCCGCCTCACAAGGCCATGATTTCACCACAAGACTTAGTTTTCATTATGAGCAAAACCTGGAAATGTTGACTTTCCAAATTATAGTAAAAATAATTCCTCCCACCATCTGCTCTCTGACTGGATTTGAGCCCTACTCCACAGGAGGGAATTCTTGCTTAGTACTAAAAACTTAGTCAAAAATCTATGGCTGGGAGGTCATAGAACCTAGAGGGGGAGCTATTGCTGTTGTTTGCATAGATAGGTAGATGATGCCCACCAAACTGCACACTAAGTGCTTATGTTTATGCCTGTATATTAGTGTTACTCTCACTTTTGGTTAGAGAAACCTCTCTTTTTCAGATGATGGTGATCACTAGGGTGACTCAAAACTCATCAAAGTTCTGAGAAGAAGTGATGGTTGAGTGTTCCACACTAAATGAGATAAAGAGGTGGCAGAAAGAATGTAAGAGCCAAAGGATGGGGAGGAGTGCTGTGAGACACTGTCTCCCCATCAGGAAGTAATTACTGCATTCATAACCTGAGAACTGCTATTTTTACTTACACAAGACTGGGTCTATTAATGTGTTGTCATGGATGATGGAAGGGGTAAAAAAAAAAAAGAAAATTCAAAATAGAAGAAAGATTAATTGAAAGAAGAAAATAAGAAGAGATTCAATGGAAGGGAGTTAGAGGGACAGAAAAAAGTAATGGGAGGGGTTGATGATTAGAATACATTATGTACCTGCATGAAAATTATCAATCAAAAGTTAAGAATAGAGCTCACTCTCCTGCTGGGATTGCCCACCTGATGCTGGCAAGGAGGTGATGTCTACCCTCTGTTCTAACATCATTTCCCTGCCATCATGAAGCTTACCCTTGAGATTGTAGGCTGAAATAAATATTTACCTTCCATAAGCTGCTTTTGGGCAGTGCTTTGTGTCAGCAACAAGAAGGTAACTACAACAGAAAATTGATACCAGTGGAGTGGCATCATTACTGATAGAAACACGACAGTGTGGCTTTTGGCCTTTTGGTACTGATTTATGGGAGGAATGTGGAAAGATTTTGAAACTTGGGTCTAAGAGATGCCTTGCAGGGCTGTAAGCAGAGTTGGATGGATCATTCTGGTCAGAGTTGAAAGATCTAAATGCAGAAAGAACTATGGACTGTGAGGATTGTCTCCTGAGAGGAAGAAAGGCTTTGTTAGGACTGGGCTAGAGACAGTTTATGTGAGATGCTTACTACATTCTTCCTGTGCACAGAAATGGAATGGTATAAGCAGAAGGATATGGCATAGGTAGAAATGAGTGTTTCAGGCTGGAGACAGCATGTGTTCAGTTGAAATTATTTGAGAGATTACCATCATTGAGATCATGCTAGCTGTCATGCATTGGGACAGTCTTCTGAAAGTAGGGGGCCTAAATGCTGAAGAAGTTTGCCTGCTTTTCAAAGTTGGCTTTATTCCCCCTGGATGAACAAATTTGGTAGCCTTCCTGGTACTATGGAGTTTAACAAATGCAGGAAAGAGAGTGTTGTTGGATTTGCAACATGGTTTGTTTTTGGAAATGGCCACTGGACGATAAGGCAGGGTTGTTGGAGTCCCTGCGTGGAGGCCTGATGGAGCCATGAACATGGAACTGTGGGTTGCAGTGGAGACCCAGGGACTTTTGGAACATGTCAGGACTGTGAGACAGCTGTCAAGGAGAGCTGCCAGCATGGGATAAAGTTTTTCCCAGGCTGTGGTCAGCTCAGCTAGAGGAATAGAATTGGAACCTCAGAGACTTAGTCACTGATTACAAATGTTGGGCTTGGAGATACAAGATTTGATGTTTGCCCTGTTTGTTTTAGATTGTGTATTGGTTCAGTCTCTCCTTGTAACACCATCTTTTACAGTGTGAGTGCTTACTCTGTGCCATTACGTATTTTTGTTTTCACAGCTCACAGTTAGGAGACCTTGGACTATGGGGATACTTTAACAGTGTTAGCATTGATTAAAAACTATGGGGGCTTTTAGGCTGGGTGTGGTAGTGCATGCTTTCAATCCTAGCAGAGGTAGGAGGATTGCTGTGAGTTTGAGGCCATCCTGAGAATACAAAGGGAATTCCAGGTCTGCCTGGGCTAGAGTGAGACCCTACCTTGAAAAACCAAAACCAAAACAAAACAAAACAAAGAAGACCTTTCTTTCCTTTTTTTTTGTTGTAATTTTTTTAAGGGGGCGGGGAGAGAATTGGCACACCAGGGCCTCTTGCCATTGCAATCAACCCCAGACACATGTGCTACCTTGTGCATATGTATGACCTTGTGTGCTTGCATCACCTTGTGGGTCTGGTTTATATAGGACCTGGAGAGTCAAATGTGGGTCCTTAGGCTTCACAGGCAAACACCTTAACCACTAAGCCATTTCTCCAGGCCCAAAATACCTTTTTTAAATGTCAAAAAATAAAAAAGTTTAAGCTTCTTTGGGCTTTTTGAAACTTAGGATCCCAGTTCATAAAATGATAAATGGTAAACTTATAAGTTCTAGTAATAGATAGACTCAAGGTCATGAAAAAAAGCAATTTAGTGTTTATTCCAGTTTTCAAAAGTCAAAATGTTTATGTGATCACACAGCTTAAATGCTATGGAAAATATCAGCTGATGCAATAGGACAGTGCAGACCTAGATGCCCTCAGGTAAGTTTGAGCCAGCCAACAGTGCCATGTAGGATGAAAATGTCATTGAAGGTACCAGAGTATTTATTAAGACAAAATACAAAGTTGAATTTTGAAAGTTTTTTAAATTTATTTAAACCTTTATCTAAAAATGTAAAATGTGTAAAAGTCTATTTAAAAAAAAGTGTTGTTCTGAACTTCCGATACTTTTTTTTTTTTTTTTTTTTTTTTTTGGCGCGGCACTGGGAATTGAACCTAGAGTCTCATGCATGGCACATGCTAGTTAAGGGCTTTCTCTACCATTAAACATTCTCAGCTCCGCTTTCTTGTGAGCAGGTGGCAAGAGCAGGTCAGGATAGCAGTTAAGAGGTCCTCTCACCCTTACAGAAAGGGGAAGACCCAGGCAGGGTGTAAGAGCACAACAGGGGGGCCCTTGAGAGAATAGACCCTTCTCTCCCAGTACCACCAGCCCAATTCCCTCCCACCCCACAACCCCTTCCCCAGACTCTCCTCTTCAACAGAGAAGAAACTGAAAATTCTTGAAACGTTTCCAGGAACATGGTGCATAGCAGGCAGCTACCTGAGCAAAGAGGGCTCGGGCCTGCCCCTGTACTTTTTGGCAGGAAGGATGGGGCGTAAATTAGCTTCCTTCTCTTCACTCTCCTCTTCCTCACTCTCCTCTTCTTCAGAAACATGACTGCTTATAGTAACCATCTGATGCCGACCGGTGATGCACACTGGGCCAGAGCCTGACTTGAGGTGGAAGGTTATAGGTGGTTGAACTTGGAAGCCGTCCACACTGAGCTTGGGTGGGCAAGACAATTTGAGATTGGCCACAGGACCACAATTTCCTGGTGATCATGATTCTGGGCCACAATTTCCACCACGTCACACTCATCCTTGGCCCCCTCAGTGAGGCAAAGCATCGTCAATGCCAGCATGTGCTTCCTATCATCCTCTTCCCCCATCCTGAAGGTGAAGGAGCGGGTGTGGCTGGAGAGATCACAGCCAAAGAAGAAACTGTCCGTAGTGACACTTCCAGGGACCCGCAGACACCCCCCCCCCCACACAACACTCCCCTTGGACAGGCTAAGCCATGCAGAAAGGATCATCTGAAGCCCCGCCCCTGACCAAAATTTGAGATTTTTGTATTTGTTTTCCTTTCTTTCTTTCTTTCTTTCTTTCTTTCTTTCTTTCTTTCTTTCTTTCTTTCTTTCTTTCCATCTGTCTATCCTTCTTTCCTCCCTTCCTCCCTTCCTCCCTCCCTCCCTCCCTCCCTCCCTCCCTCCCTCCCTCTCTCCCTCCCTCTCTCTCTTTCTTTCAGTTAGGAGTAGGCACATGGCCACATATGCACATCTTTTTTTAAAATTTATTTGAGAGAGACAGACACACAGAGAAAGAGGCAGATAGAGACAGAGAGAGAGAGAGAGAGAATGGGCACATCAGGGCCTCCAACCACTGCAAACGAACTCCAGATGCTTGTACCCCCTTGTGCATCTGGCTAACATGGGTCCTGGGGAATTGAGCCTCAAACCGGGGTCCTTAGGCTTCACAGGCAAGCGCTCAACCACGAAGCCATCTCTCCAGCCCCATATGCACATCTTAATTGATTTGCAGGTTTGTGTCCTTTCTAAACAGCGTCACATATGATTTATATATAGCAATTGTATTTATTTATATGTTGTAAACATTATGTTTCTACATTTATTAATATACAACAAGGATGTGTGCCAGTTTATGAAAACGATGGCAAAAGGCCCAATACTGAAACTTCCTGTGGTGATTTGAATTAGGTATTCCTCATAAACTCATGCAGTTTTTGTGGGTGTGTGTGGTGTGTGTGTAGATGCTAATGAACGCTCAGGTGTGTGGAGGCCAGGGGAGAATGCCCGGTATAATTTTGCTATCTCTCATCTGGGTGTTTCCTTGAGATTGAGCTTCTTTCTCAGTGCAGAGCTGCGGTTTCCCAGAGCCCCGGGGATTCTTCAGTCTCTGCTTTCCACAGGACTAGGGTCATAGGCACGTGTGCATGGCCATTCCAAGCTATTCACGTGGTTCCTGGGGAACCAAACTCAGGCCCTCTTAGGCTCTCGTGCTTATAGGTAGGGCTCTTACCCACTGAGCAATCTCTCCAGCTTGCCAGTTGGGTAAATAGCAGCGGTTAATATCTTTTTTAAAAAATATTTTATTTTTATTTATTTATTTGACAGAGAAAGAGGGGAAGAGATAGGGAGACAGAGAATGGGCGCGTCAGTGCCTCCAGCCACTGCAGACGAACTCCAGACGCATGTGCCCTCTTGTGCATCTGGCTAACGTGGGTTCTGGGGAATTGAACCTGGGTTCTTTGGCTTTGTAGGCAAACGCTGTAACCGCTAAGCCATCCTCCAGCCCCAACTATCTTGAGATTAAATGTATTTTGATATTAAATGAGCTAATGTAGGGGCTGGGGGGTGGCTTAATCAGTGAAGAGCTTGTCTCACAAGCATGACTGAGTTCAATCCCTGGTACTGGCATAAAAATGTCTCAACAATTCTCTGGTCTCCGCTCCCCACAGGATTGGGGATGTGTGTGGCCACACCCAGTTATTAACATGGGTTTTGGGCAATCAGACTCAGTGGTCTCAGGCCCTCTTAGGACTTCATGCTTGCACTGAAGTGCTATTAACCCCTGGTTCTTTCTCTAGCTTTCAAGTTAATTTTTTTTTTTTCGAGGTAGGGTCTCACTCTGGCTCAGGCTGACCTGGAATTAACTATGCAGTCTTAGGGTGGCCTCGAACTCATGGCAATCCTCCTACCTCTGCCTCCCTAGTGCTGGGATTAAAAGCATGTGCCACCACGCCAAGTTAATTTTTATAGATGGTGTGAGGTAAGGATAAACAGCTCCCTCCCCTTCTTTTCTGTTTTTAAAAATATTTTTATTTATTACTGAGGGAAAGAGAGAGAAAGAGAGGGAGAGAGAATGCATGGGCATGCTAGAAGGGCCTCTTGCCACTACAAATGAACTCCAGACACAAGCAGCACTTTGTGCATCTAGCTTTATGTGGGTACTGAGGAATTGAACCCAGGCCGGTAGGTCTTGCAAGCAAGCTCCTTTAGCCACTGAGCCATCTCCCCAGCACTCTTTTTTCTTTTCTTTAAGAGCATGGTTATCCCAGGGCTGGAGTGATGGCTCAGTAAAATGCTTGCAGTATAAACCTAAGTGCCCATTGGGCTCCTCAGGGAGGTGTCAAGAAACTGGAGCTCCAGGCAAAGCTCTAGCTGGAGGTACAGTTTGGGAGTCACTGGCGTGAGGATGGCACCCAGGCTATGAGATCACGAGAGGGAACAGAAAGGAGAGCTGCGTGTAGTGGCACTCGCCTTTAGTCCCAGCACTCCTGAGGCACAGGTAGGAGGAGCACTGTGAGTTTGAGGCCAGCCTGGGCTACAGAGTGACAGAGTGAACCAGTGAGACCCAGGTTCTAAAACACCAAAGAGGGGGGCGGGGAGGTCTGTTCTGAGTACTCTTAGAGCACCAAGACCTTTCCAGATCAAGGACATCAGTAAGGAACAGCCAGTGGGACAGGAGGAATCCAGAGGCCTGTGGAGTCTGGGAGTGATCTAGTCTGTGAATAAGGCCTATAGGCCAGATAGGAGAAAGACTTCCACTTGCTGGTGGGAACTGACAAGGTGGAGCTCACGGATGTGGGCCAAAGCTTGACTGAATTGAGTGCAAGAGACTGGGAAGACATGAGGTGAAGACAGGGCCCTGGTATGCCAATCTCTCTCTCTCTCTCCCCCTCCCTCTTTCTCTGTCAAATAAATAAATAAAAATAAAATATTTTTAAAAACAATATTTTTTTCTAGGGCTGGAGAGATGGCTTAGCGGTTAAGGCACTTGCCTGTGAAGCCTAAGGATGCATGTTAGACTTTCCAGGTCCCACATAAGCCAGGCGCACAGGGTGATGGAAGTGCACAAGGTCACACATGTGCACAAGGTGGTGCAGTGTCTAGAGTTTGATTATAGTGGCTTGAGGCTCTAGCATGCCAATTCTCTCTCTGTCTCTTGCTCCAGCTCTCTCAAATTTAAAAAAAAAAAAAAATAGGCCAGTCTGTTGGGCTTGCCTAAAACAACAACAACAATAGCAACAAAAAGTTTTTTCAGCCAAGCGTGGTGGCCCAAACCTTTAATTCCAGCACTCAGGAGGCAGAGGAAGGAGGACTGCCCTTAGTTCAAGGCCAGCCTGAGACTACATAGTGAATTCTAGGTCAGCCTGGCCTAAAGTGAGACCCTACCTTGAAACTCCCCCACAAAAGTTTTTAAAATTATTTTATTTATTTATTTGAGAGAAAGATAGAGAACAGAATATGGGCACTCTGGGGCTTCTAGCCACTACAAAGGAATTCCAGATGCATGTGCCACCATGTGCATCTGGTTTACGTGAATACTAGGTCCTCAGGCTTCACAAGCAAGCGCCTTAACCACTAAGCCATCTCTCCATCCCCCAATAGAAAGGTTTTTTTTTTGTTTGTTTGTTTTTTCGAGGTAGGGTCTCACTCTAGCTCAAGCTGACCTGAAACTCACTATGTAGTCTCAGGGTGTCAGCGTGGTCTTGAACTCATGGCGATCCTCCTACCTCTGCCTCCCAAGTGCTGGGATTAAAGGCGCGGGATTACAGGAGTGTGCCACCGCACCCAACTAAAATCCAGCTTTCTTTATACACACACATATATTTGAGAGAGCAAGAAGGAGAGAGAGAGAGAGAGAATGGCCGTGCTAGGGCCTCTAGCCACTGCAAAGGAACTCCAGATGCATGTGCCCCTTGTGCATCTGGCTTATGTGGGTCCTGGAGAATCCAACTGGGATCCTTTGGCTTTGCAGGCAAACACCTTAACTGCTAAGCCATCTCTCTAACCCATGCTTTTTTTTTTTTAATGAAGTGAACCTATTCCTCTCTCTCTCTCTCTTTCTCTCTCAAATAAATAAAATAAATTAAAAGAAGAAGAAGAAGAAGAAGCAGCAGCAGCAGCAGCAGCAGCAGCAGCCGGGCGTGGTGGTGCACGCCTTTAATCCCAGCACTCAGGAGGCACAGGTAGGAGGATTGCTGTGAATTTGAGGTCACCCTGAGACTACATAGTGAATTCCAGGTCAACCTGGACTAGAGCAAGACCCTATCTTGAAAAACCGGAAAAAAAAAAAATGAAGTGAGGATTAACAACAGAGCCCAAAGCTGACTGGAGGAACCTTGCAAGGGTTGAAACTGAGAAGAGCGGCCTGTCAGGGATGGTCAAAGTTTTGCCTTAAGAAAACTGAAGTCAGGCTGCAAAGCTACCCAGGCTAGCTGCAGATATTTAAAGCCAACTGGGTCGTGGGAGCTTTTCCTGAGCAGTTCACTAACTCTCTCTGGCTGTGCGTCCGTTCCACGAACACTAGCCGAGAGCCACAGTAGGTTGAGAGGGTGAGACCTGATTTGGGGCTGGGCAACTGGGCTCACTTCATCCCAGACTGAAACGGGAGAGGGAGCACAGATCTGCTGCTGGTGAGCTGTGTCGGAGTGAGTCCTTGTCCTACAAAGCATTACCATTCTGGGCTGCAGGACTTGAACTCAATGGTGATCCACAAGGCCAGTAGAGGAATGTATAATAGGTTTTATCAAACAGGATTCAGAGACATCAGACAAGCAAGAAAGCATCAATTGACATGGAGAGGAAGCCCGGAAAGTGGGAAACTCAAATGAGGGCTGAATTCAGGGGACAGGGGTTAAGTATGTTGGGACTGCCTCTGCCTATATTTGAAGGGGTCCTAAACTGATTGTCTATTGAAAGTTCACTAGTAACTGGGAGAGGTTTTTGAATTGGATGTTGAACTGGGGAAGAACAAGGCGAGCTGGCAAGCTGACTGCAGGGTAGCGAAGAAGCAGTCACCCCTGACTGAGCCTCCCTGGCAGCAACAAGGTTTCTGGCTGAACTCCCAGAGTCCTGGACACCGAGAGCCCACCCCAGGCAACCCTGCAGCTCCTCAGTCTCCAAGCCAACCATAAAGCTTCTGAGCTTCTTAACTGTGTAATTCCCAGAAGCAGGAGACTTTCTCCCTTAGAACTCTGGGACCAAGGAGGCTGTATTTTTCTCAGTTTTACAATGGAAGTAATTGTGGGGAAAGGGATATTCTTAGGTATTTGATGAGGGGAGAGGAGGGAAGGTTGAGATAACTGAAAAATTAATTAGCAGGTTAGGAAGGCATTGCTTTATAATTTGTAGCAAACAAATATTCTTTCTTTCTTTCTTTCTTTCTTCTTTTTTAATATTTTTCAAGTTAGGGTCTCGCTCTAGCCCATGCTGACCTGGGACTCACTCTGTAGTCCCAGGCAGGCCTCAAACTCATGGTGATCCTCCTACCTCTGCTTCCTGAGCGTTAGGATTAAAGGTGTGCACCACCATACCTGCTTTTAAGCTCAAATTATTTTTGCCTCAGTGATGCAGAGTAAAGTGTAGCCAAGGGACTCTGTGGGCTTTGGCAAAGACCTTGAAGTGTAAAGGGGAATCTGTGGTGGTTTGATTCAGGTGTCCCACATAAACTTATGTGTTCTGAATGCTGAATGCCATGTCCCCTGCTGATGGCAATTTGGGAATTAAAACCTCCTGGAGGCCGAGTATTGTTGGGGGCTGGTTTATGGGTGTGCTAGCTGGCTTCCTCTTGCCAGTCTCTTGGCACACTCTCCTGTTGTTGTTGTCCACCTGATATTGTCCAGGAAGTGATGTCCACCTGCCATTTTCCCCTGCCATCATGGAGCGTCCCCTTGAGTCTGTAAACCCAAATAAACCCTTTTTCCTCACAGGCTGCTCTTGGCCAGGTATTTTCTGCCAGCAGGGTAAGCCTGACTACAGCAGTATCTTCTATGAGATTATGAGATGTCTTCAAAGCCCCTCCCCCGCCTCACAAGGCCATGATTTCACCACAAGACTTAGTTTTCATTATGAGCAAAACCTGGAAATGTTGGCTTTCCAAATTATAGTAAAAATAATTCCTCCCACCATCTGCTCTCTGACTGGATTTGAGCCCTACTCCACAGGAGGGAATTCTTGCTTAGTACTAAAAACTTAGTCAAAAATCTATGGCTGGGAGGTCATAGAACCTAGAGGGGGAGCTATTGCTGTTGTTTGCATAGATAGGTAGATTATGCCCACCAAACTGCACACTAAGTGCTTATGTTTATGCCTGTATATTAGTGTTACTCTCACTTTTGGTTAGAGAAACCTCTCTTTTTCAGATGATGGTGATTGCTAGGGTGACTCAAAACTCATCAAAGTTCTGAGAAGAAGTGATGGTTGAGTGTTCCACACTAAATGAGATAAAGAGGTGGCAGAAAGAATGTAAGAGCCAAAGGATGGGGAGGAGCGCTGTGAGACACTGTCTCCCCATCAGGAAGTAATTACTGCACTCATAACCTGAGAACTGCTATTTTTACTTACACAAGACTGGGTCTATCAATGTGTTGTCATGGATGATGGAAGGTGTAAAAAAGAAAAAAGAAAATTCAAAATAGAAGAAAGATTAATTGAAAGAAGAAAATAAGAAGAGATTCAATGGAAGGGAGTTAGAGGGACAGAAAAAAGTAATGGGAGGGGTTGATTATTAGAATACATTATGTACCTGCATGAAAATTATCAATCAAAAGTTAAGAATAGAGCTCACTCTCCTGCTGGGATTGCCCACCTGATGCTGGCAAGGAGGTGATGTCTACCCTCTGCTCTAACATCGTTTCCCTGCCATCATGAAGCTTACCCTTGAGATTGTAGGCTGAAATAAATATTTACCTTCCATAAGCTGCTTTTGGGCAGTGCTTTGTGTCAGCAACAAGAAGGTAACTACAACAGAAAATTGATACCAGTGGAGTGGCATCATTACTGATAGAAACACGACAGTGTGGCTTTTGGCCTTTTGGTACTGATTTATGGGAGGAATGTGGAAAGATTTTGAAACTTGGGTCTAAGAGATGCCTTGCAGGGCTGTAAGCAGGGTTGGATGGATCATTCTGGTCAGAGTTGAAAGATCTAAATGCAGAAAGAACTATGGACTGTGAGGATTGTCTCCTGAGAGGAAGAAAGGCTTTGTTAGGACTGGGCTAGAGGCAGTTTATGTGAGATGCTTACTACATTCTTCCTGTGCACAGAAATGGAATGGTATAAGCAGAAGGATATGGCATAGGTAGAAATGAGTGTTTCAGGCTGGAGACAGCATGTGTTCAGTTGAAATTATTTGAGAGATTACCATCATTGAGATCATGCCAGCTGTCATGCATTGGGACAGCAGGAAGAATGCTGACTCTTCTGAAAGTAGGGGCCCTAAATGCTGAAGAAGTTTGCCTGCTTTTCAAATTTGGCTTTATTCCCCCTGGGTGAACAAATTTGGTAGCCTTCCTGGTACTATGGAGTTTAACAAATGCAGGAAAGAGAGTGTTGTTGGATTTGCAACATGGTTTGTTTTTGGAAATGGCCACTGGGCGATTAGGCAGGGTTGTTGGAGTCCCTGCGTGGAAGCCTGATGGAGCCATGAGCATGGAACTGTGGGTTGCAGTGGAGACCCAGGGACTTCTGGAACATGTCAGGACTGTGAGACAGCTGTCAAGGAGAGCTGCCAGCATGGGATCAAGTTTTTCCCAGGCTGTGGTCAGCTCAGCTAGAGGAATAGAATTGGAACCTCAGAGACTTAGTCACTGATTACAAATGTTGGGCTTGGAGATACAGGATTTGATGTTTGCCCTGTTTGTTTTAGATTGTGTATTGGTTCAGTCTCTCCTTGTAACACCATCTTTTACAGTGTGAGTGCTTACTTTGTGCCATTATGTATTTTTGTTTTCACAGCTCACAGTTAAGAGACCTTGGACTATGGGGATACTTTAACAGTGTTAGCATTGATTAAAAACTATGGGTGCTTTTAGGCTGGGTGTGGTAGTGCATGCTTTTAATCCTAGCAGAGGTAGGAGGATTGCTGTGAGTTTGAGGCCATCCTGAGAATACAAAGGGAATTCCAGGTCTGCCTGGGCTAGAGTGAGACCCTACCTTGAAAAACCAAAACCCAAACAAAACAAAACAAAGAAGACCTTTCTTTCCTTTTATTTGTTGTAATTTTTTTAAGGGGGCGGGGAGAGAATTGGCACACCCGGGCCTCTTGCCATTGCAATCAACCCCAGACACGTGTGCTACCTTGTGCATATGTATGACCTTGTGTGCTTGCATCACCTTGTGGATCTGGTTTATATAGGACCTGGAGAGTCAAATGTGGGTCCTTAGGCTTCACAGGCAAACACCTTAACCACTAAGCCATTTCTCCAGGCCCAAAATACCTTTTTTAAATGTCAAAAAATAAAAAAGTTTAAGCTTCATTGGGCTTTTTGAAACTTAGGATCCCAGTTCATAAAATGATAAATGGTAAACTTATAAGTTCTAGTAATAGATAGACTCAAGGTCATGAAAAAAAGCAATTTAGTGTTTATTCCAGTTTTCAAAAGTCAAAATGTTTATGTGATCACACGCTTAAATGCTATGGAAAATATCAGCTGATGCAATAGGAAAGTGCAGACCTAGATGCCCTCAGGTAAGTTTGAGCCAGCCAACAGTGCCATGTAGGATGAAAATGTCATTGAAGGTACCAGAGTATTAATTAAGACGAAATACAAAGTTGAATTTTGAAAGTTTTTAAAATTTATTTAAACCTTTATCTAAAAATGTAAAAAGTGTAAGTCTATTTAAAAAAAAGTGTTGTTCTGAACTTCCGATACTTTTTTTTTTTTTTTTTTTTTTTTGGGCGCGGCACTGGGAATTGAACCTAGAGTCTCATGCATGGCACATGCTAGTTAAGGGCTTTCTCTACCATTAAACATTCTCAGCTCCGCTTTCTTGTGAGCAGGTGGCAAGAGCAGGTCAGGATAGCAGTTAAGAGGTCCTCTCACCCTTACAGAAAGGGGAAGACCCAGGCAGGGTGTAAGAGCACAACAGGGGAGCCCTTGAGAGAATAGACCCTTCTCTCCCAGTACCACCAGCCCAATTCCCTCCCACCCCACAACCCCTTCCCCAGACTCTCCTCTTCAACAGAGAAGAAACTGAAAATTCTTGAAACGTTTCCAGGAACATGGTGCATAGCAGGCAGCTACCTGAGCAAAGAGGGCTCGGGCCTGCCCCTGTACTTTTTGGCAGGAAGGATGGGGCGTAAATTAGCTTCCTTCTCTTCACTCTCCTCTTCCTCACTCTCCTCTTCTTCAGAAACATGACTGCTTATAGTAACCATCTGATGCCGACCGGTGATGCACACTGGGCCAGAGCCTGACTTGAGGTGGAAGGTTATAGGTGGTTGAACTTGGAAGCCGTCCACACTGAGCTTGGGTGGGCAAGACAATTTGAGATTGGCCACAGGACCACAATTTCCTGGTGATCATGATTCTGGGCCACAATTTCCACCACGTCACACTCATCCTTGGCCCCCTCAGTGAGGCAAAGCATCGTCAACGCCAGCACGTGCTTCCTATCATCCTCTTCCCCCATCCTGAAGGTGAAGGAGCGGGTGTGGCTGGAGAGATCACAGCCAAAGAAGAAACTGTCCGTAGTGACACTTCCAGGGACCCGCAGACACCCCCCCCCCACACACAACACTCCCCTTGGACAGGCTAAGCCATGCAGAAAGGATCATCTGAAGCCCCGCCCCTGACCAAAATTTGAGATTTTTGTATTTGTTTTCCTTTCTTTCTTTCTTTCTTTCTTTCTTTCTTTCTTTCTTTCTTTCTTTCTTTCTTTCTTTCCATCTGTCTATCCTTCTTTCCTCCCTTCCTCCCTTCCTCCCTCCCTCCCTCCCTCCCTCCCTCCCTCCCTCCCTCTCTCCCTCCCTCTCTCTCTTTCTTTCAGTTAGGAGTAGGCACATGGCCACATATGCACATCTTTTTTTAAAATTTATTTGAGAGAGACAGACACACAGAGAAAGAGGCAGATAGAGACAGAGAGAGAGAGAGAGAGAATGGGCACATCAGGGCCTCCAACCACTGCAAACGAACTCCAGATGCTTGTACCCCCTTGTGCATCTGGCTAACATGGGTCCTGGGGAATTGAGCCTCAAACCGGGGTCCTTAGGCTTCACAGGCAAGCGCTCAACCACGAAGCCATCTCTCCAGCCCCATATGCACATCTTAATTGATTTGCAGGTTTGTGTCCTTTCTAAACAGCGTCACATATGATTTATATATAGCAATTGTATTTATTTATATGTTGTAAACATTATGTTTCTACATTTATTAATATACAACAAGGATGTGTGCCAGTTTATGAAAACGATGGCAAAAGGCCCAATACTGAAACTTCCTGTGGTGATTTGAATTAGGTATTCCTCATAAACTCATGCAGTTTTTTGTGGTGTGTGTGTGTGTGTGTGTGTGTGTTTGTTTGAGGTAGGGTCTCATGCACTCTAACCCAGACTGACCTAAAACTCACTCTGTAGTTCCAGGCTGGCCTCAAACTCACAGAACTCCTCCTATCTCTGCCTCCTGAGTGCTGGAATTAAAGGCGTTTTCTACCAGGCCCAGAAAACTCATGCATTTTGAAATTTGGGAGGTGGAGCCTTGCTGGACAAGGTGGTGTGTTGTTGAGAGCAGGCTTGGGGGTGTTACAGTCAGCTCCTTTTTTTTTTTTTCTACAACAAATTTTTTTTTTGTTTATTTATTTATTTGAGAGCAACAGACAGAGAGAGAAAGAGGCAAAGAGAGAGAATGGGCGCGCCAGGGCCTCCGGCCACTGCAAATGAACTCCAGATGCATGTGCCACCTTGTGCATCTGGCTTATGTGGGTACTGGGGAATCAAGCCTTGAACTGGGGTCCTTAGGCTTTACAGGCAAGTGCTTAACCGCTAAGCCATCTCTTCAGCCCGTCAGCTCCTTCTTACTAGAGTTCAGCTCACTCTTCTGCTGTTGTCTGCCTGCTGTGACAGAGGAGATGTCCAGCCTCTGGCCATGCCATACTTTGCCATCATGAAGCTTCCCTTCGAGACTATAAGCTAAACTAAAAACTTCCTCCAATTAGTTGCTTCTGGTCAGGGGCTTTGTCCTAGTAGTAATTCAAACCACCACATTTTCTTTGGTTTGCATTCTGATACAAGTTTCTTATTGGCAATGACACTCTATTTATTTGAGAGAGAGAGAGAGAGAGAGAGAGAGAGAGAGAGAATGGGTATGCCAGGGTCTCTAGCCACTGCAAACGAACTTCAGATACTTGCATCACCTTGTGCATTAGGCTTACATCAGAATCGAACCTGGGCCCTTAGGCTTCATAGGCGAGTGTCTTAATCACTAAGCTATTTCTCCAGCCCCAGCAAGGACACACTTTAAAGGCAGATACAATGTGATAAACGTCTCTGGTTATGTTTTCAGTGCTTAGCAAAGTAACTCCCATAGGAAAACATGCTAATTTACTAAGTTACTTCTTTCTAGTATTGAGAGTTTAAATAATTATCTTTTATTTTTACTTGAATAAAGGTGAAAGTTTCAGGGAGTAATCCATCTTTTTAAAGAAATATTTTATTTTTATTCATTCATCTACTTGACAGAGAAAGAGGGAGAGAGAGAGAGAGAAAGAAAGAATGGGTGTGCCAGGGCCTCCAACCACTGCAGGCGAACTCCAGACGTGTGTGTCCCCTTGTATATCTGGCTAACGTGGGTCCTGGGGAACCAAACCCGGGTCCCCTGGCTCTGCAGGCAGATGCCCTAACTGCTAAGCAATTCCTCCAGCCCAGAGGAGTCCATATTAAAAAATATTTTTATTTATTTATTTGCAAGGAGGGAAGGCAGGAGGGAGGGAAATAGAGAAGGAAGGGGAGAAAAGGAGGGGGGGGGGAGGAGGGATTCACCAGTCTCTTGCCACCAAAAACTCCAGACACATGCACCACTTTGTGCATTTGGTGTTACATGGGTACTGTGGAATTGAACCCAGGCTGACAGACTTTGCAAGCAAGTGCCTTTAACCACTGAGCCATCTCCCCAGTCCAAGGAGGAGTCTAAATTTGATAGAGGAGTTACATCATAGGCTCCAAAGGTCCTATGTACAACAACATCAAACCATGTTTATATATCAGAACACTGAACTAAGCTTTGGCCACTGACCAGCTTCTTTCAAATAAATATGTACTGGTTATGTCCCAACTGTTGAACTAGAAGCAAGTTCAGTAAGAAGTCTTGCCTGATGGGAGATTGTTACTAGTTAGGAATTATTGAATGTGACAATATCTTCTAGTGTCTTTGGATGAATATCCATTTTAAAGGCCAGTCTAGAAAGTGCATTTTAGGAAAGGGCTGATGTGAAATTACTTGAGGAGGAAATACTAAATTTAACTGCATATTCTGGCTTTTCCATGAAGGTTTGGGCTTTTCATTAGCTTTGTAAACTGAAATTCTTAGTGGGGAAGCTTGTGAGAACGAGTTTGTCCGGGTTTGTTTAGAGACTGTTAGTTTTGGCCTGAGAGGCTAAAGTCTTACTCATGTGGGATCTGGACTTCTTCCAGAAGGTCTTCACGGGGCTGTTCCAGGTGACACATTACAAAACCATCTTGTGGCCTCTTAAGAGTCTACAGAACAAACCCAAACGCAACAAAGGAGTGTCTGCCACCTGTCAACAGTTTCTTCTTTATTTCCACAGGGTCTCCTGATAAAATCAAGGAGTTGTTCTGGCATGAACCCCAAGGTCCAGGCAGCTATGGCATTTGTTATCCTGGGATCTTACTACAGGAGCATGGCCTCCCTTGACGTGGAAATTGTCCCCTGAGAGGATCTTCTTTGGTTCATTGTGAAAGTGCTGACCTCATCTTGTTGTGCATATTTTCTGGGAAGAAGTAATGCTTTCCAAGAGTTCTTAGAGGGGAAAGAATTTTCTTCTCCCATAGCAGCCAGAGTACTTTGCTTCAGACACTTGTCTTGGAATATTTGCAGAAGGGATCACTGTGTCTCAGAATCACCTGGGGACTTATGCCACATATTGCTTGGTTCTCTTCCAGAACTTCTAGGGTAGGACCTGACAATGACTTCCCAAGTGATGCTGGTTGGACCACACTGAGAGAAGGCTAAACTGACGTGTTTACCCATTTCGTGGATCCTTCCCTTAAGGGGAGGGGGACCTTGAGAATTTGTGGCCATTGTATACAGTTAATGAGACTGGGATAATTTGGGTAGCTTTCTGGAAATAAAAGCAGTTGGATCCCTACTTTATATCTTGTATCACAATAAACATAGGAAGTATAGAGAAAAGTAAAAGAAAGCATGGGGATATATTCACCTTAGAATGGAGGAGGAAATCCAGAAGGCTTAAAACAAACCTTTGATAAATTGAACTATATAAAAACAAATTTAAAGAAAAAACCCTTAAGGGCTGGAGAGATGGCTTAGCGGTTGAGGCGCTTGCCTCGGAAGCCTAAACACCCATGTTCAACTCTCCAGATCCCACGCACAAAGGTGAGGCAAGCTCAAGGTCACACATGCCCACTAGGTGGAGTAAGCATCTGGAGTTCCATTGCAATGGCTGAGGCCCTAGTGTGCCAATTCTCTATCTCTACCTCTGTCTCTCTCTCCCCCCTTCTCTTGCTCTCTCTAAAAAACAAACAAACAAACAAACAAACAAACAAACAAACAAAACATGAGCCCTCAAAACTCACCATTGTGCTGAGAAGGAGAATGGAGTGCTTAGCACTAAATGAGACATCTCTATCACACCCTCCAAGGCTCAGGGACCATTACCAAATAAATAATGTAAGAGTCGAAGATTAGGAGGAGTGCTTTGCAATACTGTCTTCCAGACACAAAGTAGTGTATTCATGATCTCACAGTGGCTAATGCTATGTCCATTAGACTTGTATAATAGGAGGGGAAAATGATGACACCAAAATAGAACAGGAACTGGTTGAAAAGAAGAAGGGATTCGGTGAAGGGGGCAGGGGAGAGGGATAAAGCAGGGTGGTGAGATGAGAGGGGATTATGATCATGGCATATTGTATATTTGTATAGAGGTTGTCAATAAAATGCTAGAAAAAATAAAATAAAAATAAAAAAGTTGTGGAGTATGGTGGTCTACACCTTTGATTCCAGTACTTGGGAGGCAGAGATAGGAGGATTGTTGTGAGTTCAAGGCTAACCTGGGACTATAGAGTCAATTCCAGGCCAACATGGGCTAGAGTGAGATCCTATCTAAAACAAAAACAAAGACAAAAACAAAATAATAACAAATTAGGGCTGGAGAGATGCCTCAGTGGTTAAGGCGCTTGACTAAAAGCCTAACAACCTGGGTTCAATTCCCCAGTACCCACATAAAGCCAGATGCACAAGGTGGCCCATGTATTTGGAGTTTGTTTGCAGTGGCTAGAGGCCCTGACATGCCCATTCTCTCTCTCTCTTTCTCAAATGAATGAATAAAATATTTCTAAAAATAAATTAATTAACAAGGTTTTATCAGAAAGAAGGAAATGTACATAAATAAATATCAAAAAAGTTTATTTAGACAAAATCAACATAAGGAAAATTGAAATTTAAATAACCAAATGAAAGGAAGTATGTAATTCTTGTTCATGAAAGTTTTATTCTCCTCTTACACAAACAATAAAGAATGAGGGGGGGTGACTCAGGGGTAGAATGCTTACCTAGTATTTGTGAGGAATTAGATTTGATTTCTCACACTGAAAAAAAATGAGGAAAATGTCAACCAAAAGAGAAAAGATAAAATGATGTAAAGTACAGACAGAAAACACAAAGGGATTATAACTACATCAAAAGATGTTCAGTTTCATACATTAATAATGAAGAAAAACCTGTGAAGAAGTAACACTTTATATGTCACCTTGGCAAATCTCACAAGTTTGCTGACATAATGTAGGTAAAAGCTTGAGAAATTGAGCCCTGTCACACATACTGGATGGGGTGTAAACTGGCTCACCGACTAGAAAGGGTAATTTGCCAGTGTGTCTTAACATTATAAATGTGAATATACTTTCACCCAGCAATTTGTTTCTAGGAATTTATCCAACAAATAGATGTCATGTACGCAAATGGCATATACTTTTATGGCCAAATCATTCATCATAGCGTTATTTATAATCATGAAAATTCGGAAGCAGTCTAAATGGTTAGCAGTAGAAGTTTAGATAACAAATTGTGATGCCTTCATATAATGGAAAAATACCAAGCAGCTATTTATTTTAAAGCAATGTCGGAGCGTGGGCTGTTTTCCTAGCATAGGGAAAGTTGCAGAATCATCTGCACGAAAAGAAAGGAAGTTAAGGTATTTATATTTGCTTGTTTAGGCCTAAAATATGTGTGAATTATGATACCCAAGCACCTCAGCTTGGGCTGACATAAAAAGCTCCACAGACTGGGTGTCTTAGATAACAGAAACTTATTTTCTCACAATTTTAGAGGCTGCAAGACTGAGATTAGTGGTGAGCTGTGGTGAGCTGTGGTGAGGGTTCTGTTTGGGAGACAGCTGTCTTTTCTTTTTCTTTTTTTTTCTTCATTTTTTATTTATTTATTTGAGAGCGACAGACACAGAGAAAGAGGCAGATAGAGAGAGAGAGAATGGGCAGCCACTGCAAATGGAACTCCAGATGCGTGCGCCCCCTTGTGCATCTGGCTAACGTGGGTCCTGGGGAATCGAGCCTTGAACCGGGGTCCTTAGGCCTCACAGGCAAGCGCTTATCCACTAAGCCATCTCTCCGGCCCAACAGCTGTCTTTTCAATATGTCCTCATATAGCAGGCAGAGCAGGACAAGAGGCAGAAGGCAGAGAGCAAAACTCTCTGATGTCTCTCTCTCTTGTTTTTTTTTTTTTTTTTTTTTTTTTTTTGAGGTAGGGTCTCGCTTTCTAGCCAAGGCTAACCTGGAATTCGCTATGTAGTCTCAGGGTGGCATCGAACTCATGGAGCTCCTCCTACCTCTGCCTCCTGGATTAAAGGCATGCACTGCCACGCTGGATTCTGATGTCTCTTTTACATCAGCACTTACCCCGTTGTGAGGGCCCTACGGTCATTAACTCAGCTAAACCCAATTACCATCCGAAGGTCCCCACCTCCAAGTACCACTGCATTATGAGTTAGTACTTCAGTATATGAAGTTCCAAAAATATTTCATTTTTATTGATTCATTTGAAAGAGGGAGGGAGGAGGAGAGAGAGAGAGAGAAAGAGAGAGAGTGAGAATGGGCACATCAGGGCCTCCAGCCACGGCAAATGAACTCCAAATGCATGTACCACCTTGTGCATCTTACTTACGTGAGTACTGGGGAATTGAACCTGGCTCCTTAGGCTTTGTAGGCAAGTGCCTTAAGTGCTAACCCATCTCTCCATCCCCAGAGTCCTGGTTTTGAGCTGGAGAAAGAGGCTGGAATTTTATGTAGCCTACATAAGGAGGAAATCAGAGTTAAGCAGGACTCTGGTCCTAGGAAGCTTTGATGTCATGGCGAGAAGAGGAGACCTATGCTAAACAAGGAGCCATGGAGGGATTTCAGCCATGGGTTCAGGCTCAATAAAATACACTCAGAAAATTACTTACCTTTAGAGAAGGTGCTCTCATATACCCAATGCCTGACCAGATGATGTTGTCACGTAAGTAGGTCATTGGGGGCAAGACTCTAAGACAGCAATGAGAAGTGTGTGGAGGGGCCCCAGGGGTGTAATGAGACTAGAAGCCACCCGCCCTCACTTGATTGACTGTACACTTTTTTTTCCCCCACTGAATTCATGAACGAGTCTTTCTTTGAAGGAAACTCTTGCCCAAGAAAATGCAAGTTCATTTCAAGGATTTCCCAAACTTGTTTCAACCAACATGTAACGGTTCAACTTTTCAACAGACAGTATAAGATGATAGTTTATATCCCAGGAACCTTTCTACCCCTTACCTTGACATCCTCGCTTTGCTGTGCCAGCCAATCCTAAACTCTTGTATCAGGATCCCCAGTGAAACGCCAATGGAGTTCTTCACTGAAAGACCTGCCTGAAATCAGACTCCAGTATCTCACCCACCTACCCTCTCCTCTCTGACCCAGGTAAAGCTTGGCTTTAATCAAGTAGTTTTTGGTGACCTTTCCTGGGATCCAGCTCTGGAACAGGAATGTTGTTTTCAATTAAGAAAGGATATAAGCTGGGTGTGGTGGTGCACGCCTTTAATCCCAGCACTTGGGAGGCTGAGGTAGGAGATGGCTGTGAGTTTGAGGACAGCCTGGGACTACAGAGTGAGTGCCAGGTCAGCCTGGGCTAGAGTGAGATCCTAACTTGAAAAAAAAAGGGGGTGGGGGGAGGACTTAGGGACAGAAGAGAAGGTGGCCAGCAGTAAGAAAAGCTGGGGTGTCACCATTCAAGTGTACTGGAGTCTGCGGCTGGAGAGATGGCTCAGTCATTAAAGGCGCTTGCTTGCAAAGCCTGACAGCTTGGGTTTGATTCCTCACTGCCCATGTAAAGCCAGATACACAAAATGGCACATGCATCTAGAGCTTGTTTACAGTGGCAAGAGGCCCTGGTGCACCCATTCTCTCTCTATATATATCTTTCTCTCTCTCTCTCTCCCTCTCTCTCTCTTTCTCTCTTTCTACTTGATAATAAATTAAAATTTGCTTTCTTTTCTTTTTAAAAAATTTTTAAAATTTTTATTTATTTATTTGAGAGCAACAGACAGAGAGAGAAAGAGGCAGAGAGAGAGAGAGAGAGAGAGAATGGGCACGCCAGGGCCTCCAGCCACTGCAAACGAACTCCAGATGCATGTGCCCCCTTGTGTATCTGGCTAACGTGGGTCCTGGGGAATCGAGCCTCGAACCAGGGTCCTTAGGCTTCACAGGCAAGCGCTAAACCACTAAGCCATCGCTCCAGCCCTTCTTCTTTTTTTTTTTTTTCTTTTGAGGTAGGGTCTCATTCTAGCTCAGGCTGACCTGGAATTCACCATGTAGTCTC
Organism: Dipus sagitta; assembly: GCA_036346955.1. Lineage (NCBI taxonomy): Eukaryota > Metazoa > Chordata > Mammalia > Rodentia > Dipodidae > Dipus > Dipus sagitta. The sequence goes on from CM070775.1 coordinate 36,504,789, forward strand.
AGGGTGGCATTGAACTCACAGCGATCCACCTACTTCTGCCTCCCAGATTAAAGTGCTGGGATTAAAGGTATGCACTACCATGCCTGGCTAAAAAAAAAAAAATAATAATAATAAATAAATAAATAAAAAATAAATAAATTAAGTAGTGGAGGCACCATGGCATTTTCCTACTGAGAATCCAACATTAGAATAAATTCCACCCAGAATCACCGGCCCTGGGGCGGTGCTCTCTCAGAGAGGGATGACTTTGGAGCTGGGAACCTTTAAGTGGGAGACACAGTGGCGGGGGTCGGGGGGGCGGAGCCAAGTAGAGGGCAGCCCAGCATGCAGCAGGCGGAAGAGGTGGTGATGCACTGGAGTTGGAACAGGGTAAGAAGGGAAGTGGGGAGGGTCTGACGGGGTTCATGGAAGGAGCTAGATTTGGCAACTGCAACAGATGACCTGGGCCTTGGCGTAGGGTTCAGCCTGGCGAATCTGTGGCAGGGACTTGAGCTGCCATCTGTCTGCTTTCACACGACATCCCCTCTGGTGTCACTGGAGATTTCTTAGCCATGGCCGTGTAGTTGGTTCCGAAGGGAACTAACCTAAACATCTTGTGCTTGCTAACTAATTCATGAGCATGGCTCCAGGCCACATTTTGTCTGTCAGTCACTGTGCTCTGTATTTTCTTTTTACTTTTTGGTCCCTTATAGGGAAGTAGATGTGATTCCAAGGTCAGGCTAAAAGAAAAGTTTGGGGCCGGAGAGATGACTCAGCTGTTATGGCGCTTGCCTGCAAAGCCTAACCGTCCGGGTTCAGTTCCCCAGTACTCACGTAAAACCAGATGCACAAAGTGGTGCATGCATCTGGAGTTTGTTTGCAGCAGCTGGAGGTCCTGGTGTGTCTAGTCTCTCTCTGTGTCTCTTCTCTCCAACTCTCTGTGCTGGTAAATAAATAATTTTTTTTTTTTTTAAAGAGAAGGGTTGGGCCTGGAACCACTAGGCCACAGGACATCAGAATAGTTACTCCCCTGCCAAGGATTAAAATTACTCTTTTTTTTCCCCCAAGGTAGGGTTTCACTCTAGCTCAGGCTGTCCTGGAATTCACTATGTAGTCTCAGGGTGGCCTCGAACTCTTGGCGATCCTCCTACCTCTACCTCCTAAGTGCTGGGATTAAAGGCGTGCCCCACCACATCCCGGCTCAAGTTACCCAATTTAATGACTTTCTAGATGTGTAAGCATTATTTCCTCTTAGACCCCTGATTTCTCCATCTCACATCTCTTCCATCCCTGAAAGACTCATACTGAAGTGCTCTGCGTCTGTGTTAGAACGACTTTATTATGTTTCTCAAGGATACTCACGTTGCTAGCAGTTTCCTCTTAGGGAAGTCCTGAGACTGGCCTGGTGGGTGAGTATAGTTTGAGCAAAGCTCTTGTCTTTTTCCATTCAGGGGTGGAGACACTGGCGCTCATAGGAACTTGGTTGATTTTGAATTATTATTCGTTATGCTCAGATTATGCACATCCGTTCATTCAACACCCACTTACTAAGCACCAACTAAATGTCAAAGTGCCTTCCATTGTGGAGCCTGTATGCTGTAGAAGTGATGTCAGACTCAGGTTGAAGAATGTTACAATGGGAGAGCATAGTAAGAGGCTACAGCGCGAAGAAGACAGATGTTTCGGGAGGGTTAATCTGGGACGAGATAACATTTGAACACTGCTGACTGGAGTGAAGAGCCCCGTGGCTCTCTGGGGCAGAAGTTTCAGGCAGTGCCAGTGTGGCAGTCAGGAGACTGGTGTGTATGAGTGTGCATGAGTGTGTGTGTGTGTGTGTCTGAGGCTGGGTGAGGAGACCCATGCTGGAGTGTAGCAGGAATAGAGAAGGTGCCAGAGCTGCGGAAGGACTTTGCATTTTCGTCTAAGCATGACCCGAGGCTTGTGAACAAGGGGAGACTTGGCCTGAGTCTTCCTTCTCAGGAATGCTTGCTTGCTTGCTGTGGGGGGCAGGGAGGGAGCAAGGGAGTAGTTGGAGTATTGGCAGCTGCATAAGGGTGTGAGAGGCAACAGGCCTCTGGACAGGAGGGTGAGTAGCAGGAGGCAGGGAAGCACGTGGGGTCAGCTCTATTACAAAGGTGGCTAGGCCTGCTGCGGTCAAGAGGCAGAGGCAGAAGGGTCACCTGTCGGAGGCCAGTCTGAGTTACAGATAGATCCTGACCCCCCAGATAGTACCAACCACAGTACTTACCAGATCTCCAGTAACTGACGTGTACAACTAAGAGTGCATTTAAACCCAAGTGCTACAGTGAACTCTTAGAAGCATGAAAGTTTGAGAATCCAGGCTGTGACTTCTATCCTACTGAAGAGGGGGGCCGGTGTTCTTGCCCTGGGCCTTAGGGTGACAGCCTGTCCATGTTTGGACCCCTCAACATGTTGGGTATGGGAAGTCATGGGGCTGTGTTTGAAAGCATGTGATGGAGGGATCCTGGGTCCACCTAGCACTTGGTCAGGAGCAGCTGGGGGGAGGAATTGGGCCCCCTAGGCATGAGCATGCTGTGACCCCTTGTGTGTTCCAAGGTCTTGGTCATGTGGGCAGAGGGGAAGGAAGGTCTGCTGGCCTGCCCCAAGGCCTCGGGCCCTTCATGTCGGTGACAGGGAGCTGGGCAATGCGGAGCTGATATTTCGCCACTTGAGACACTTTGGCAGGTAGAGAGGACCGAGCTGGGGCCTGAGGGAAATCCAAGATTGGGTGGTGAGAGCTTATGAGGGTTCCAAGGTGATGCAGAGTATCACATAGCAAACAGAACATTCTAGCATAGGTTTTTCCTTCCCTTCTCACGAATTCCACTAGATGAGGGCTCCATCCATAGGGCCTCATTTACTCCCAAAGGTCCAACTCCAAATTCTACAGTTAGATTAACTTTCCATTTTAGTACCTCCACATTCAGTTTTATTTATTTATTTATTTTTGATAGAGTGAGAGGGAGACAGTGAGAAAGAGAGAGAGTGAGAATGGGCACATCAGGGCCTCCAGCCGCGGCAAATGAACTCCAAATGTTGTACCACCTTGTGCATCTTACTTACGTGAGTACTGGGGAATTGAACCTGGCTCCTTAGGCTTTGCAGGCAAGTGCCTTAAGTGTAACCCATCTCTCCATCCCCAGAGTCCTGGTTTTGAGCTGGAGAAAGAGGCTGGAATTTTTATGTAGCCTACATAAGGAGGAAATCAGAGTTAAGCAGGACTCTGGTCCTAGGAAGCTTTGATGTCATGGCGAGAAAGGAAGACCTATGCTAAACAAGGAGCCATGGAGGGATTTCAGCCATGGGTTCAGGCTCAATAAAATACACTCAGAAAATTACTTACCTTTAGAGAAGGTGCTTCTCATATACCCCAATTGCCTGACCAATGATGTTGTCACGTAAGTAGGTCATTGGGGGCAAGACTCTAAACAGCAATGAGAAGTGTGTGGAGGGGCCCCAGGGGTGTAATGAGACTAGAACCACCCCCCCTCACTTGATTGACTGTACACTTTTTTTTTCCCCCACTGAATTCATGAACGAGTCTTTCTTTGAAGGAAACTCTTGCCCAAGAAAATGCAAGTTCATTTCAAGGATTTCCCAAACTTGTTTCAACAACAAGTACGGTTCAACTTTTCAACAGACAGTATAAGATGATAGTTTATATCCCAGGAACCTTTTTACCCCTTACCTTGACATCTCGCTTTTGCTGTGCCAGCCATCCTAAACTCTTTTGTACCTCAGATCCCCCAGTGAAACGCCAATGGAGTTCTTCAACTGAAAGACCTGCCTGAAATCAGACTCCAGTATCTCACCTACCTACCCCTCTCCTCTCTGACCCAGTAAAACTTGGCTTTAATCAAGTAGTTTTTGGTGACCTTTCCTGGGATCCAGCTCTGGAACAGGAATGTTTGTTTTCAATTAAGAAAGGATATAAGCTGGGTGTGGTGGTGCACGCCTTTAATCCCAGAACTTGGGAGGCTGAGGTAGGAGATGGCTGTGAGTTTGAGGACAGCCTGGGACTACAGAGTAAGTGCCAGGTCAGCTGGGCTAAGAGGAGAGATCCTAACTTGAAAAAAAAAGGGGGTGGGGGAGGACTTATGGACCCCAAAGAGAAGGGTGGCCACATAAGAAAAGCTGGGGTGTCACCATTCAAGTGTACTGGAGTCTGCGGCTGGAGAGATGGCTCAAGATCCATTAAAGGCGCTTGCTTGCAAAGCCTGACAGCTTGGTTTTGATTCCTCACTGCCCAGGTAAAGCCGGATTTTTGAGATACACAAAATGGCACATGCATCTAGAGCTTGTTTACAGTGGCAAGAGGCCCTGGTGCACCCATTCTCTCTCTATATATATCTTTCTCTCTCTCTCTCTCTCTCTCTCTCTCTTTCTCTCTTTCTACTTGATAATAAATTAAAATTTGCTTTCTTTTCTTTTTAAAAATTTTTAAAAATTTTTATTTATTTATTTGAGAGCAACAGACAGAGAGAGAAAGAGGCAGAGAGAGAGAGAAGAGAGAGAGAATGGGCACGCCAGGGCCTCCAGCCACTGCAAACGGAACTCCAGACATGTGCGCCCACTTGTGCATCTGGCTAACGTGGGTCCTGGGGAATCGAGCCTCGAACCAGGGTCCTTAGGCTTCACAGGCAAGCGCTAAATAAACACTAAGCCATCGCTCCACCCTTCTTCTTTTTTTTTTTTTTCTTTTGAGGTAGGGTCTCATTCTAGCTCAGGCTGACCTGGAATTCACCATGTAGTCTCAGGTGGCATTGAACTCACAGCGATCCACCTACTTCTGCCTCCCAGATTAAAGTGCTGGGATTAAAGGTATGCACTACCATGCTGGCTAAAAAAAAAAAAAAAAAAAAAAAAAAAAAAAAAAAAAAAAAAAATTAAGTAGTGGAGGCACCATGGCATTTTCCTACTGAGAATCCAACATTAGAATAAATTCCACCCAGAATCACCAGCCTGCGAGGGTGCTCTCTCAGAGAGGGATGACTTTGGAGCTGGGAACCTTTAAGTGGAGACACAGTGGCGGGGGTCGGGGGGGCGGAGCCAAGTAGAGGCACCCAGCATTGCAGCAGGCGGAAGAGTGTGATGCACTGGAGTTGGAAAAGGGTAAGAAGGGAATGGGGAGGTCGACGGGTTCATGGAAGGAGCTAGATTTGGCAACTGCAACAGATGACCTGGCCTTGGCGTAGGGTTCAGCCTGGCGAATCTGTGGCAGGGACTTGAGCTGCCATCTCTCTGTTTTCACACGACATCCCCTCTGGTGTCACTGCAGATTTCTTAGCCATGGCCGTGTAGTCGTTCCGAAGGGAACTAACCTAAACATCTTGTGCTTGCTAACTAATTCATGAGCATGGCTCCAGGCCACATTTTGTCTGTCAGTCACTGTGCTCTGTATTTTCTTTTTACTTTTTGGTCCATGTGTGTGTTGGGGGGGTGTTCTTATAGGAAGTAGATGGATTCCAAGTCAGCTAAAAGAAAAGTTTGGGGCCGGAGAGATGACTCAGCTGTTATGGCGCTTGCCTGCAAAGCCTAACGTCCGGGTTCAGTCCCCAGTACTCACGTAAAACCTATCACAAAGTGGTGCATGCATCTGGAGTTTGTTTGCAGCAGCTGGAGGTCCTGGTGTGTCTATTCTCTCTCTGTCTCTCTTCTCTCCAACTCTCTGTGCTGGTAAATAAATAATTTTTTTTTTTTTTAAAGAGAAGGGATTGGGCCTGGAACCACTAGGCCACAGGACATCAGAATAGTTACTCCCCTGCCAAGGATTAAAATTACTCTTTTTTTTCCCCCAAGGTAGGGTTTCACTCTAGCTCAGGCTGTCCTGAATTCACTGTGTAGTCTCAGGGTGGCCTCAACTCTTGGCGATCCTCCTACCTCTACCTCCTAAGTCTGGATAAAGGCGTGCCCCACCACTTCCCGGCTCAAGTTACCCAATTTAATGACTTTCTAGATGTGTAAGCATTATTTCCTCTTAGACCCCTGATTTCTCCATCTCACATCTCTTCCATCCCTGAAAGACTCATACCGAAGTGCTCTGCGTCTGTGTTAGAACGACTTTATTATGTTTTCTCAAGGATACTCACGTTGCTAGCAGTTTCCTCCTAGGGAAGTCCTGGACTGCCTGGTGGGTGAGTATAGTTGAGCAAAGCTCTTGTCTTTTTTCCATCCAGGGTGGAGAACAGCGCACATAGGAACTTGGTTGATTTTGAATGATGATTCTTATGCTCAGATTATGCACATGATCCGTTCATTCAACACCCACTTACTAAGCACCAACTAAATGTCAAAGTGCCTTCCATTGTGGAGCCTGTATGCTGTAGAAGTGATGTCAGACTCAGGTTGAAGAACGTTACAATGGGAGACATAGTAAGAGGCTACAGCGCGAAGAAGACAGATGTTTCGGGAGGGTTAATCTGGGACGAGACAACATTTGAACACTGCTGACTGGAGGGAAAGCCCCGTGCTCTCTGGGCAAAGTTTCAGGCAGTGCCAGTGTGGCAGTCAGGAGACTTTGATAGTGGTGCAGGAGTGGGGTGTGTGTGTTCCTGAGCTTGGTTGAGGGACCCATGCTGGAGTGTAGCAGGAATAGAGAAGGTGCCAGAGCTGCGGAAGGACTGTGCATTTTCGTCTAAGCATGACCCGAGCTTGTGAACAAGGGGAGACTTGGCCTGAGTCTTCCTTCTCAGGAATGCTTGCTTGCTTGCTGTGGGGGGGCAGGGAGGGAGCAAGGGAGTAGTTGGGGTATTGGCAGCTGCATAAGGTGTGAGAGGCAACAGGCCTCTGGACAGGAGGGTGAGTAGCAGGAGGCAGGGAAGCACGTGGGGTCAGCTCTATTACAAAGGTGGCTAGGCCTGCTGCGGTCAAGAGGCAGAGGCAGAAGGGTCACCTGTCGGAGGCCAGTCTGAGTTACAGATAGATCCTGACCCCCCAGATAGTACCAACCACAGTACTTACCAGATCTCCAGTAACTGACGTGTACAACTAAGATGCATTTAAACCCAAGGCTACTGAACTCTTAGAACATGAAAGTTTGAGAATCCAGGCTGTGACTTCTATCCTACTGAAGAGGGGGTGGGGCGGCGGTGTTCTTGCCCTGGGCCTTAGGGTGACAGCCTGTCCATGTTTGGACCCCTCAACATGTTGGGTATGGGAAGTCATGGGGCTGTGTTTGAAAGATGTGATGGAGGGATCCTGGGTCCACCTAGCACTTGTCAGAGCAGCTGGGGAGGAATTGGGCCCCCTAGGCATGAGCATGCTGTGACCCTTGTGTGTTCCAAGGTCTTGGTCACGTGGGCAGAGGGGAAGGAAGGCCTGCTGGCCTGCCCCAAGGCTCGGGCCCTTCATGTCGGTGACAGGGAGCTGGGCAATGCGGAGCTGATATTTCGCCACTTGAGGCACTTTGGCAGGTAGAGAGGACCGAGCTGGCCTGAGGGAAATCCAAGATTGGGTGGTGAGAGCTTATGAGGGTTCCAAGGTGATGCAGAGATATTACATCGCAAACAGAACATTCTAGCATAGGTTTTTTCCTTCCCTTCTCACGAATTCCACTAGATGAGGGCTCCATCCATAGGGCCTCATTTACTCCCAAAGGTCCAACTCCAAATTCTACAGTTAGATTAACTTTCCATTTTAGTACCTCCACATTCAGTTTTATTTATTTATTTATTTTGATAGAGTGAGAGGGAGACAATGAGAGAAAGAGACAGAGAGAGAGAGAGAGAGAGAGAGAGGCTAGCGGTGCAACCAGCATGGCCTTAGGCCTCACAGGCAAGCGCTTATCCACTAAGCCATCTCTCCAGCCCGACAGCTGTCTTTTCAATATGTCCTCATATAGCAGGCAGAGCAGGACAAGAGGCAGAAGGCAGAGAGCAAAACTCTCTGATGTCTCTCTCTCTCTCTCTCTTTTTTTTGAGGTAGGGTCTCACTTTCTAGCCAAGGCTAACCTGGAATTCGCTATGTAGTCTCAGGGTGGCATCGAACTCATGGAGCTCCTCCTACCTCTGCCTCCTGGATTAAAGGCATGCACTGCCACGCTGGATTCTGATGTCTCTTTTACATCAGCACTTACCCCGTTGTGAGGGCCCTACGGTCATTAACTCAGCTAAACCCAATTACCATCCGAAGGTCCCCACCTCCAAGTACCACTGCATTATGAGTTAGTACTTCAGTATATGAAGTTCCAAAAATATTTCATTTTTATTGATTCATTTGAAAGAGGGAGGGAGGAGGAGAGAGAGAGAGAGAAAGAGAGAGAGTGAGAATGGGCACATCAGGGCCTCCAGCCGCGGCAAATGAACTCCAAATGCATGTACCACCTTGTGCATCTTACTTACGTGAGTACTGGGGAATTGAACCTGGCTCCTTAGGCTTTGCAGGCAAGTGCCTTAAGTGCTAACCCATCTCTCCATCCCCAGAGTCCTGGTTTTGAGCTGGAGAAAGAGGCTGGAATTTTATGTAGCCTACATCAGGAGGAAATCAGAGTTAAGCAGGACTCTGGTCCTAGGAAGCTTTGATGGCATGGCGAGGAGAGGAGACCTATGCTAAACAAGGAGCCATGGAGGGATTTCAGCCATGGGTTCAGGCTCAATAAAATACACTCAGAAAATTACTTACCTTTAGAGAAGGTGCTCTCATATACCCAATGCCTGACCAGATGATGTTGTCACGTAAGTAGGTCGTTGGGGGCAAGACTCTAAGACAGCAATGAGAAGTGTGTGGAGGGGCCACAGGGGTGTAATGAGACTAGAAGCCACCCGCCCTCACTTGATTGACTGTATACTTTTTTTTCCCCCACTGAATTCATGAACGAGTCTTTCTTTGAAGGAAACTCTTGCCCAAGAAAATGCAAGTTCATTTCAAGGATTTCCCAAACTTGTTTCAACCAACATGTAACGGTTCAACTTTTCAACAGACAGTATAAGATGATAGTTTATATCCCAGGAACCTTCCTATCCCTTACCTTGACATCCTCACTCTGCTCTGCCAGCCAATCCTAAACTCTTGTATCAGGATCCCCAGTGAAACACCAGTGGAGTTCTTCACTGAAAGACCTGCCTGAAATCAGACTCCAGTATCTCACCTACCTACCCTCTCCTCTCTGACCCAGGTAAAACTTGGCTTTAATCAAGTAGTTTTTGGTGACATTTCCTGGGATCCAGCTCTGGAACAGGAATGTTGTTTTCAATTAAGAAAGGATATAAGCTGGGTGTGGTGGTGCACGCCTTTAATCCCAGCACTTGGGAGGCTGAGGTAGGAGATGGCTGTGAGTTTGAGGACAGCCTGGGACTACAGAGTAAGTGCCAGGTCAGCTTGGGCTAGAGTGAGATCCTAACTTGAAAAAAAAGGGGGGTGGGGGGGGACTTAGGGACAGAAGAGAAGGTGGCCAGCAGTAAGAAAAGCTGGGGTGTCACCATTCAAGTGTACTGGAGTCTGCGGCTGGAGAGATGGCTCAGTCATTAAAGGCGCTTGCTTGCAAAGCCTGACAGCTTGGGTTTGATTCCTCACTACCCATGTAAAGCCAGATACACAAAATGGCACATGCATCTAGAGCTTGTTTACAGTGGCAAGAGGCCCTGGTGCACCCATTCTCTCTCTATATATATCTTTCTCTCTCTCTCTCCCTCTCTCTCTCTTTCTCTCTTTCTACTTGATAATAAATTAAAATTTGCTTTCTTTTCTTTTTTAAAAATTTTTAAAATTTTTATTTATTTATTTGAGAGCAACAGACAGAGAGAGAAAGAGGCAGAGAGAGAGAGAGAGAGAGAATGGGCACGCCAGGGCCTCCAGCCACTGCAAACGAACTCCAGACGTGTGTGCCCTCTTGTGTATCTGGCTAATGTGGGTCCTGGGGAATCGAGCCTCGAACCAGGGTCCTTAGGCTTCACAGGCAAGCGCTAAACCACTAAGCCATCGCTCCAGCCCTTCTTTTTTTTTTTTTTCTTTTGAGGTAGGGTCTCATTCTAGCTCAGGCTGACCTGGAATTCACCATGTAGTCTCAGGGTGGCATTGAACTCACAGCGATCCACCTACTTCTGCCTCCCAGATTAAAGTGCTGGGATTAAAGGTATGCACTACCATGCTTGGCTAAAAAAAAAAAAAAAAAAATTAAGTAGTGGAGGCACCATGGCATTTTCCTACTGAGAATCCAACATTAGAATAAATTCCACCCAGAATCACCAGCCCTGCGACGGTGCTCTCTCAGAGAGGAATGACTTTGTAGCTGGGAACCTTTAAGTGGGAGACACAGTGGCGGGGGTCGGGGGGGGGGGAGCAAGTAGAGGGCAGCCCAGCATGCCGCAGGCGGGAGAGGTGGTGATGCACTGGAGTTGGAAAAGGGTAAGAAGGGAAGTGGGGAGGGTCTGACGGGGTTCATGGAAGGAGCTAGATTTGGCAACTGCAACAGATGACCTGGGCCTTGGCGTAGGGTTCAGCCTGGCGAATCTGTGGCAGGGACTTGAGCTGCCATCTCTCTGTTTTCACACGACATCCCCTCTGGTGTCACTGCAGATTTCTTAGCCATGGCCGTGTAGTCGGTTCCGAAGGGAACTAACCTAAACATCTTGTGCTTGCTTACTAATTCATGAGCATGGCTCCAGGCCACATTTTGTCTGTCAGTCACTGTGCTCTGTATTTTCTTTTTACTTTTTGGTCCCTTATAGGGAAGTAGATGTGATTCCAAGGTCAGGCTAAAAGAAAAGTTTGGGGCCGGAGAGATGACTCAGCTGTTATGGCGCTTGCCTGCAAAGCCTAACCGTCCGGGTTCAGTTCCCCAGTACTCGCGTAAAACCAGATGCACAAAGTGGTGCATGCATCTGGAGTTTGTTTGCAGCAGCTGGAGGTCCTGGTGTGTCTATTCTCTCTCTGTCTCTCTTCTCTCCAACTCTCTGTGCTGATAAATAAATAATTTTTTTTTTTTTTAAAGAGAAGGGATTGGGCCTGGAACCACTAGGCCACAGGACATCAGAATAGTTACTCCCCTGCCAAGGATTCAAATTACTCTTTCCCCCCCCCCCCCACGGTAGGGTCTCACTCTAGCTCAGGCTGTCCTGGAATTCACTGTGTAGTCTCAGGGTGGCCTCAAACTCTTGGCGATCCTCCTACCTCTACCTCCTAAGTGCTGGGATTAAAGGCGTGCACCACCACATCCCGGCTCAAGTTACCCAATTTAATGACTTTCTAGATGTGTAAGCATTATTTCCTCTTAGACCCCTGATTTCTCCATCTCACATCTCTTCCATCCCTGAAAGACTCATACCGAAGTGCTCTGCGTCTGTGTTAGAACGACTTTATTATGTTTCTCAAGGATACTCACGTTGCTAGCAGTTTCCTCCTAGGGAAGTCCTGAGACTGGCCTGGTGGTGAGTATAGTTTGAGCAAAGCTCTTGTCTTTTTCCATTCATGGGTGGAGACACTGGCGCTCATAGGAACTTGGTTAATTTTGTATTATTATTCATTATGCTCAGATTATGCACATCCATTCAGTCAACAGCCACTTACTAAGCACCAACTAAATGTCAAAGTGCCTTCCATTGTGGAGCCTGTATGCTGTAGAAGTGATGTCAGACTCAGGTTGAAGAACGTTACAATGGGAGAGCATAGTAAGAGGCTACAGCGCGAAGAAGACAGATGTTTCGGGAGGGTTAATCTGGGACGAGACAACATTTGAACACTGCTGACTGGAGTGAAGAGCCCCGTGGCTCTCTGGGGCAGAAGTTTCAGGCAGTGCCAGTGTGGCAGTCAGGAGACTGGTGTGTATGAGTGTGTGTGGTGTGTGTGTGTGTGTGTGTGTCTGAGGCTGGGTGAGGAGACCCATGCTGGAGTGTAGCAGGAATAGAGAAGGTGCCAGAGCTGCGGAAGGACTTTGCATTTTCGTCTAAGCATGACCTGAGGCTTGTGAACAAGGGGAGACTTGGCCTGAGTCTTCCTTCTCAGGAATGCTTGCTTGCTTGCTGTGGGGGGCAGGGAGGGAGCAAGGGAGTAGTTGGGGTATTGGCAGCTGCATAAGGGTGTGAGAGGCAACAGGCCTCTGGACAGGAGGGTGAGTAGCAGGAGGCAGGGAAGCACGTGGGGTCAGCTCTATTACAAAGGTGGCTAGGCCTGCTGCGGTCAAGAGGCAGAGGCAGAAGGGTCACCTGTCGGAGGCCAGTCTGAGTTACAGATAGATCCTGACCCCCCAGATAGTACCAACCACAGTACTTACCAGATCTCCAGTAACTGATGTGTACAACTAAGAGTGCATTTAAACCCAAGTGCTACAGTGGACTCTTAGAAGCATGAAAGTTTGAGAATCCAGGCTGTGACTTCTATCCTACTGAAGAGGGGGTGGGGCGGCGGTGTTCTTGCCCTGGGCCTTAGGGTGACAGCCTGTCCATGTTTGGACCCCTCAACATGTTGGGTATGGGAAGTCATGGGGCTGTGTTTGAAGCATGTGATGGAGGGATCCTGGGTCCACCTAGCACTTGGTCAGGAGCAGCTGGGGGGAGGAATTGGGCCCCCTAGGCATGAGCATGCTGTGACCCCTTGTGTGTTCCAAGGTCTTGGTCACGTGGGCAGAGGGGAAGGAAGGCCTGCTGGCCTGCCCCAAGGCCTCGGGCCGTTCCTGTCGGTGACAGGGAGCTGGGCAATGCGGAGCTGATTTTTCGCCACTTGAGGCACTTTGGCAGGTAGAGAGGACCGAGCTGGGGCCTGAGGGAAATCCAAGATTGGGTGGTGAGAGCTTATGAGGGTTCCAAGGTGATGCAGAGTATTACATCGCAAACAGAACATTCTAGCATAGGTTTTTCCTTCCCTTCTCACGAATTCCACTAGATGAGAGCTCCATCCATAGGGCCTCATTTACTCCCAAAGGTCCAACTCCAAATTCTACAGTTAGATTAACTTTCCACTTTAGTACCTCCACATTCAGTTTTATTTATTTATTTATTTTGATAGAGTGAGAGGGAGACAGTGAGAAAGAGAGAGAGAGAGAGAGAATATTGGTGCACCAGGGCCTTAGCCATGGCAATTGAACTCCAGATGCTTTCGCCACCTAGTGGGCATGTGTGTCCTTGCACTTGCCTTACCTTTTTTGTGTGTCTGGCTTAAGTGGAATCTGGAGAGTTGAACATGAGTCCTTAGGCTTCATAGGCAAGCGCCTTAACAACTAAGCCATCTCTCCCGCCCCATGTTTTTTTTTCTGATTTATTTTTATTTATTTATTTGAAATACAGAGAGGGAGAGAGAGAGAATGTGAGACTGGACGCACCAGGGCCTCCAGCCACTGCAAAGGAACTCCAGACGCATGTGCCACCATGTGCATCTGGCTTATGTGGGACCTTGAGAGTTGAACCTGGATCTTTAGGCTTTGCAGGCAAGCGCCTTAACTACTAAGCCAGCTCTGCAGCCCCCATGTTAAATTTTAACATGTGTTTTGGTAGGGACATTCAAATTGTAGCAGTGACTATAAACCAGGCCTGAATTGTCTGTCAGTTGACCACTGGGAATCCTCCCTGAGGCTGTAGGTAGGTGCAAGAAGGGAGAGAAAAGGCCGTGTAGCAGGAATGGAGGGACCTTGCATATTTGGATCAGTTATTCATGTAACTTTCTGGTGTCTTCAGAGCCTGTTTGGATGCAAACATGACTGACGATGGAGTATCACTGTGCATACCCAGCTATGCTTGGTGAGTCACCTAGTGGTGGGCAGCTCAGGTTCCATGGTGATATTGTGGCCCACACTCAAATATCTACTGAGGCCCAGAAACAGGCCAAGAACTGGTCATCTGAAGATGTTAGCAGGGACTTGCTCCAGACTTCTAAAAATCTGTTACAATTTGCCTGTTGGGGCCAAAGGCTCCAAACAGAACTCCTGTCTGCCACTGTCACTTCACGTGTCACCGGATCTTTTGGACCTTGTGGCTCAAGTAGGGAAGCAGCATAGCAGCTGGAGCTTCCTCATGTACTGGGATCACTTAGAACCAGCGGGACGGCGGGAAAGATGGTTCAGCAGTTAAGGTGCTTGCTTGCACCTTAGGGTTCAGTTACCTAGTACCCACGTAAAGCCATATGCACGATGTGGTGTTTGCAGCAGCAGGAGGTCCTGGTACATCACCCATATATTCTTTCTCTCTTTTTCTTCCTCTCTCTATCTCCTTGCAAATGAATAAGTAAAAATATTTTTAAAAGACCTAGCAGGAATCAGGTTACTCAGTACATGGAATAACACACCCAGATGAAGATGTTGTGTACAAAATCCAAAAGGACTCGTAAGATATTATAATGCAATCAAGTTCTGGATTGAGTTTTTAGCCAGTACAGTTGGGTGGCTATAGGAGCTAAGGTGACAGGGCCGCCCGGAAGCCTTGAGGTCTTCAGACAGCTCTCACCCTATCCTTGAGCTCATCCTGTTCTTTTATCTGTTCGTTTAGGGACAAACCAGAAGCAGCCCACCAATGCTACCTGGTTCTTCGGTTTTCTAAAAGTGCTCAAAAGCATCGCATACAGAGCTTCTCTACAATAGTTGACGAGAAGTCTACTTAGTGCATGCATTTTGCATATCTGTAGGCACAGTTTGCGCCATGGATTATCAGTATTCTCTTTATTGCTAGAAATGGAGCCATTGGCACCTTTAAATCTCATTACATTAGACAGCCAATTCCAAAGACTCGTAGCCAACTGAGAAAATCTGTTATTCAAATTTTGTTCCTCTGGAACCATTCTTTTTAAATTAATTAATTGATTGGTTTTTTATTATTTATTTATTTATTTACAAGAAGAGAGAGAGAGAGAGAGAAAATGGGCGCTCCAAGGGCCTCTAGCTGCTGCATGTGAACTCCAGACACATGTGCAACTTTGTGCATCTGGCTTTATGTGGGTATGGGGGAATCGAACCTAGGTCATTAGGCTTTGTGGGCAAGAACCTCTGAGCCATCTCTTCAGCCCCTAGAACTATTCTTGAGACCAAAATTTGCTTTTATTAGGGTTCTCCACAGAACCAGAACCAGGGGTGATATGTGTATGTGTGTATATATATATATATATATATATCTGCACACACATATATGTTCAACAGTCCCATGGCCTGTCATCTGCAAGCTGGAGAGCAGGAAAGACAGTGGTATAATCCACTCCCAAAGCAGAGGCATGGGAGTGATGAGCCCACAGTGTCTGTCCCAATCTGAGTCCAACGCTCTAAGAGCAGGAGCTCTGATATCTGAGGACAGGAGAAAATTGACACCCAAGCTCAAGCAGGCAGAGCAAACACCTTTAAGTCCTCAAGGGATTGGATGATACCCATCCCACTGGTGAGGGTAAGCTCTATCCACTGGCTGAAATACTAGTCCGTTCTGGAGACACCCGTAAATACTGTTTTACTGTTTTGCCTGCTCTCTGGGCCTCCCTTAAGTCCATCAGGTTAACATAGCACACTAAACATCACAGTATGGATTCATACTTATTTATTTCAGACTTTATGAACATACGACCCTATTTATTTTGCTTATCAAGCTGTTTAAGCTTTGGCTGTTGGGGCATTTTTCAGGTTAGTTCTCTCTCTCTTTCACATATCCTCTTTTTTTTTTTTTTTGAGGTAGGGTCTCACTCTAGCCCAGGCTGACGTGGAATTCACTGTGTAGTCCCAGGCCAGCTTACAGTGATCCCCCTACCTTTGCTTCCCGAGTGCTGGGATCAAAGCCATATGCCTGGCGTGCAAGTGCCATTTTGTACATCGGGCTTTATGTGAGTACTGGGGAATCAAACCTAGGCTATTGGGCTTTGTAAGCAAATGCCTTTAAGCCTTGAGCCATCTCTCCAGCCCTCTTACAATTTTGGACATATCCTCTGAAATCTTGGCCACCAAAACTGAATATATCACCTTGTTCCATAGGGGTTCAGGAACCTCTTCTGAGCATAATTTAAATGTGAGTAGATAAATGACCTGAAATCTGAATAATCCAGTCACTTTCTTCTTATGTTATGGCAGCCAAGTAATCTTTAACTTCAGTTGGAGAGTCTCCTCAAGCCAGCTTCATTACAGATCAGGCTTCCGTGTTATCATCTGCCCTTTGCCCTTGGAGGGTTTCTTTGAGTGTTAAGAAGGCTGCATGAATGTCATCTTCTAGATCAAGTATGCGTCATGTCTTTTCTCAAGGAAAGTCTTCTCATTTGCGTAGTTCTTTCTCATTGCTGGGAAGGGTAAGCTCTGGATGGACCCAATTGAAATAAGTGTGGTTGTTCCTCATCTCACTCACAAGTAAACAAACTCCAAACAGAGGAACAGAACCTAAAAGTGTATTCTTGCCACCCCCCGACACTAGTCTTTGGACCAGCTTGATGCAGGATTTTGGGGCTCAGGAAGTGGGGTTCCCAAACTTGTGAACCCAATTTTTGGGTCCTTATTCTTATTTGACAAATAATTGGTTACAAAAAAAACAGACTCAAGAAGGATACATTATGAATTATTGTTCTTATTTCGGGAGAAGTCGTAAATTGTGAAATTGTGGGGTTCATTTAAGGGAAGTTGGGGTCTAAGGAAAGACTGGAGCAAGTCAGAAGCACGTGGAAGACAGGGTCTAGAAGCTCATATGGTGTGGTCAGCAGCAGTAATGTCTGGGGAGGGATGCTCTCTGCTTCTAAGACTGTGCCTTGCTATTCATGAGAGGAGAGCCCTCTAATCACCTCCCCCAAACCACACCTCTATGGGTGCTTTGGGGAATCACATCAGTTTTGGAAAGCACATCATCATACAAAGTGTAGAACAGCTGTATTTTTTAAAATTTATTTTTGTTTGTTTATTTATTTATTTGAGAGACAGAGAGAAGGGGGGAGGGAGAGGGAGAGAGAGAGAGAGAGAGAGAGAGAGAGAGAGAGAATGGGCGCGCCAGAGCTTCCAGCCTCTGTAAACAAACTCCAGATGCGTGCGCTCCCTTGTGCATCTGGCTAATGTGGGTCCTGGGGAACTGAGCCTCGAACCGGGGTCCTTAGGCTTCACAGGCAAGCGCTTAACTGCTAAGCCATTTCTCCAGCCCAGCTGTATGTTTTTAAGCCCTCATATTAAAATAAACATGCAACTCCTAAAAGAAAAGTTCATTTTTGTATGGACATGGACCACACATCAAGTACCTATGCTAAAGCACAGAGATGAATATACTTGGTCTTCAGAGCTGTGAGTTTGACAGGCACATGCTAGGCACTAGGGACCTAAGGACAGTAGTTTAGGTCCAAAGCCTTTGCCTTTGGGGTGTGGCAGTCTAATGCTGCTGAGGAATGTGTCTGAAGAAAAATGGCAGGCCTTTGCAGTGGGCCACGCTTCTCATCAAAGGCACACAGGGCTGAGTAATACTGTTTTCATTTGGCTGGTCTACAAATTGTCATGTGGGCTCCCGCAGTTGACACTTGACACTTAACCTAAAAATATTTCAAGGTCTGGAAAGATGGCTTAGTGGTTAAGGCACGTCTGTGCAAAGCCTAAGGACTCATGTTCAACTCTCCAGGTCCCATGTAAGCCAGACACACAAGGTGAGACAAGTGCACAAGGTCACATATGTGCACAAGGTGGCAGATATGTCTGGAGTTTGGTTACAGTGGCTGGAGGCCCTGGTGCACCAATTCTCTCGCTCTTGCTCTCTTGCATTTTTTTTAAAGGGCTGGAGGGATGGCTTAGTGGTTAAGGTGTTTGCCTGCAAAACCAAAGGACCCAGGTTGGAATCCCCAGGGCCCACATTAGCCAGATGCATAAGTGGGCGCATGCGTCTGAAGTTCGTCTGCAGTGGCTGGAGGCCCTGGTGTGCCCATTCTTTCACTCTCTCTCGCTCTCCCTCTTTTTCTGTCAAATAAATAAAAAATAAAAATAAAAAATAAAGGCCAGACATCTCCTTCAAGCTGTTTGCAGACAAAATTCCAAAGACAGCAGAAAACTTTTGTGCTCTGAGCACTGGAGAGAAAGGATTTGGTTATAAGGGGTCTTGCTTTCACAGAATTATTCCAGGATTCAGGTGCCAGGGTGGTGACTTCACGTGCCCTAATGGCACTTGTGGCAAGTCCATCCATCTATGGGAAGGATGAGAACTTCATCCTGAAGCAGACAGGTCCTGGGATCTTGACTATGGCAAATGCTGGTCCAAACACAAATGGTTCCCAATTTTTCATCCGCACTGCTGAGACTGAATGGCTGGACTGGTAAGCATGAGGTCTTTGGGAAGGCGAAAGAAGGCATGAACAGTGTCAAAGCAATGGAACGCCTTGGGTCCAGGAATGGCAAGACTAGCAAGAAGGTCACCATAGCTGACTGTGGACAACTCTAATATGGTTGACTTGCTCCACCTTGACCACGAGACCATTCTTAGTACAGCTCGGGAAAGCACCCTGCTCCCCATCTGCTCACCATGTCCTGTAATCTTTGTGCTCTCACTGCGCTTCTTTGGGGTTCCATATTTTCCTTATTCTCCTCCAAGTCTAGCTGGATTGCAGAGTTAAGTTCATGATTATGAATAAAAACTAAATAAAAATTTTGAGGCTTGCCCAAAAGTTGTTCTTGGCCTCCACAAGTGTATCATGGCATTATGAGTGTCCCCCCCCCCGCTGAAACTACTTTTCAAAGATAGCCCAGGGGAGAAATCTATATGCTAATCATATATATATATATATGTGTGTGTGTGTGTGTGTGTGTGTGTGTATACATTTTTTTTGAGGTAAGGTCTCGCTCTAGCCCAGGCTGACCTGGAATTCACTATGTAGTCTCAGGGTAGCGCCTCAAACTCACAGTGATCCTCCTGCCTCTGCCTCCCAAGTGCTGAGATTAAAGGCGTGTGCCACCACACCCCACGTTAATCATATATTTAATAAGGGTTTTATTACAATTCTACATTTGAAAAACCCAGATTGATTAACTTAAAAGTGGGCAAGAGATTTGGATAGACATTTCTCTAAAAAAACAAAAAAGTGCAAATGGCCAATAAGCTCCTGAAATGATGACCCACATAGTTAATCATTAGACAAGTGCGAATCAGTGGTCTCAGCCCCCTCTGGACCTCATGCTTCTGTGGCAAACACTCTTGCTGACTGAGCTATCTTTCCAGCCCAAGATGTCAGCTTTCTTTTCTTTTCTTTTCTTTCTTTCTTTCTATTTTAAAATGTTTTTATTTATTTATTTATTTATTATTTATTTATTTAACAGAGAAAGAGGTAGGGAGGGAGGGAGGGACAGAGAGAGAGAGAATGGACATACCAGGGCCTCCAGCTACTGCAGATGAACTCCAGACATGTGTGCCCCCTTGTGCATCTGGCTAACGAGGGTCCTGGGGAATCCAATCTGGGTCCTTTGGCTTTGCAGGCAAACACCTTAACCGCTAAGCCATCGCTCCAGCCCTTATTTATTTATTTGTTGAGGCAGGGTCTCACTCTAGTCCAGGCTGACCAGGAACTCACTTTGTAGCTCCAGACTGGTCTTGGACTCATGGTGATCCTCCTACCTTAGCCTCTTGAGTGCTGGGATTAAAGGTGTGTGCCACCACATTCCGCAAGATGTCAGGTTGTTTTGTTTGTTTGTTCTTGTTTTTTGAGGTAGGGTCTCACTGTAGTCCAGGCTAACCTGGAATTCACTCTGTAGCTCCAGGCTGGCCTTGAACTCATGGTGTTCCTCCTACCTCTGTTTCCTGAGTGCTGGGATTATAGGTGTGTGGACCATACCTGGGAGGGAGGGAGGGAGAGAGATAATGAATAAGTACACCAGGGCCTCTAGCCACTGCAAATGAACTCCACATGTATGCACCACCTTGTGCATCTAGCTTTATGTGAGTACTGGGGAATCGAACTCAGGCTGTTAGGATTTATAGGCAAGTGCCTCAAAGGCCGACCCATCTCTCCAGCCTCAAGATGTCAGTTTTTAATGGGGCTAGCAAAAGCTGTCACACCTTGGTGGGCACAGCCAGAGTGTAAAGTCCTGAGAGGGAAAAGATAAATTCTTCCTTTCTTTTCCCTCAGTCCTGCTGAGGGGATGACACAGAGTGGTCCTGGATGTGTGTTAGCAGCTGAGCTGGAGGCCTCTCCACTGAGAGGCTGGTCTCTTGAAGAAATTGTGTGTGAGCCGGGCGTGGTGGCGCACGCCTTTAATCCCAGCACTCGGGAGGCAGAGGTAGGAGGATCGCCGTGAGTTCGAGGCCACCCTGAGACTCCATAGTGAATTCCAGGTCAGCCTGGGCTAGAGTGAGACCTTGCCTCGAAAAACCAAAAAAAAAAAAAAAAAAAAAAAGAAATTGTGTGTGAACCTATTATTTGCCCAAAGTAAATGAATAAGCAGCAGCAATCAGATGCATAAGCTGTTAAGTTCAGGGAGCACTCATCTTTCAGAGGTGGAGAGGATGTGAAAACGGCGACAACCATACCTTGCATCTTTCACTGTCTGTTTATCTTTTCAGGCTAGGAAGACGACTGGTCCTGGCACTCACCGGCACTGGCGTGGCGTTTATTCAGGATAACATTGGTCTTTTTTTTTTTTTTTTTTTGAGGTAGGGTCTCTAGCCCAGGCTGACTTGGAATTCACTACGTAGTCTCAGGGTGGCCTTGAATTCATGGCGATCCTCCTACCTCTGCCTCCTGGAGTGCTGGGATTAAAGGCGTGTGCCACCACACCCGGTTAACATCGGTCTTTATGTTTGATGACTTTGGTACATGGCCTCACGCTTTTTCCTTGCTGTGGTGAGCAATGTTCTTGACCTTCCTAGTTCTGCTGCGGGGCTCTGTATTAAACTAAACCCCCTCAGTCTTCTGCTCATGTAAATTCTACTGAAATCAATGCCTGAGCAATGTTTGTTCACTAAAGAAGTTTTCCTTTCTGTGGAGTATTGGTGCCTCATGCTTAGAATGGAACTCCATAAAACAAAATAATTGAGCCAGGCCGTGGTGGCACATATACCTTTAGTCCCAGCACTAGGGAAGCCAGAGGTAGTAGGATCACTACGAGTTCGAGGCCACCCTGAGACTACATACTGAACTCCAGGTCAGCCTTGGCTAGAGTGAGACCCTTCCTCGAAAAACAAAAACAAGGACATAAAAGAGCAGAAAATGAAAAAATTGCTGATTACTAGGTAGAAATGCTTTGTATGACCCAGTCTGTCATATGGCTCACATCCTGTAATTACAAAGGCAGTGTTTTCTAAGCAATTATATTGGGTGAGTCAGGGCCTGTATATGGGAAGCAAATAGATAGCTAAAGGGCACTGACGTCCTTTGTTCTGGGATGACGGCTCAATGGATAAAGTGCTCGCCACACACGGGGAAAGATCTGAGCTTTCATCCCCAGTTCATCTAAGTGCTAGGTGGGCATGATGGCCCGCCACTCATCCTAGCACTAGGGAGGCAGTGACGGGGCTCCCCTGGGCAAACTGGCTAGCTCTAAGTTCAAGTGAGAGAGCTTGTTTCAGTAATAAGATGGAGAGCCAGCAAGGAAGACATCCATGTTTAGCCGCTGGTCTCCACATGCATGTGCACACATGTGCATACCATGAGAGCACACACATACACGCACACTCAAAAAAAAGTCATTTGTGTAAAGACTACATAGTAGAGAATGAGCCATTATGCCCGTAGGTTATGAGGAATGGGGGTGAGGGAAGAGTCCTGGCAGGAAGGAGTTTGAGCCCCAGCATTGGTTTGCTTGCTGTGTGAGAGTATGTTTTCCCCTTTGAGCCATCGCTTCTCATCTGTGAAAACAGTCCCTGTTTCACTGGGTTGTTGATGGGATTCAGTGACACTCAATATAAATCCCCACAGTTAAAGAAATTGGCACAAAGCAGACGCAGCTCGCAGTGGCGACCGTTATTAGAAGTGGGCCAAAGCTGTTTCCACGACCAGGTGACACTTCCAAAGTTTCCGCACTGTCACCCAGCAACAGCAGCAGTGACTTTGGATTGGTGGAAGTTGATCAAGGATCATGGAGTGAACTTTTCACTGTTGGGGAAGGGTTTGTGGTCTTACTAAAGATGGAGCAGGGTGTACTTAGGAGCCCATCTCTTATGGTGTTTGATCTAAAGTTCCCAAGACAAGCCAGGGACTTCAGGCTCAGAAGAGATTCCTGAAGCCCTATGGAACAAGGTGGTATATTCAGTTTTGGTGGCCAAGATTTCAGAGGATATATCTAAAAGTGTAAGAGGGCTGGAGAGATGGCTCAAGGCTTAAAGGCATTTGCTTGCAAAGCCTGATAGCCCAGGTTTGATTCCCCAGTACTCACATAAAGCCCAATGTACAAAATGGCACATGCATACCAGGCACGGAGGTGTACACCTTTAATCCCAGACCTTGGGAGGCTGAGGTAGGAGGATTTCAGTTTGAGTTTGAGGCCAGCCTGAGACTACATAGTGAATTCCAGATCAGCCAGAGTTTGAACGAGACCCTACCTCAAAAAAAAAAAAAAAAATGGCACATGTATCTAGAGTTCGTTTTGGTATGCCTATCTCTCTCTGCCACTGCAAATAAATAAATATTTTAAAGTGTGCTTATAGAACTGGAGAGATGTCTTAGTAGTTAAGGTACTTGCCTAAAAAGCCAAAGGACACAGGTTCAGTTCTCCAATACCCACATAAAGTCAGATGCACAAGGTGGCACATGTGTCTGGAGTTCATGTGCAATGTCTAGAGGCCCTGGTGCACCAATTCTCTCTCTGTCTGCTCCCCCATCTCTCTCTCAAATAAATAAATAAAATATTTAAAAAATGCTCATAAAGTAGAAGGTGTGGTACCTAAAAAAGTAAATACATATGCTTAAGGATGTAAAGCATCTGTAATAGGAAAGCTAGCGACTGGTTCTGTCTCCATTGAGAGCATGGCTCTGTACTGCCAGAGTGTGGTTTGTTGAAAACCTCTGGAGGGACTGAGCACTCCACAGGGGTGCAGGTACCAAGGGGGTGTGAGGACTTATTAGCATCATTCTGAACATTTCTGTTTCAGTTTTGCAAAATACTGGGCTTTCACAGAGTAAAAAACAGAATGAAGCTGCACTCTGAGGACGCATGTAGGAAATGTGGCTTTGGTTTTCCATGACCCCTTTCTTTGACTTCTCATGGGAAATATATTTATAGCAAGATTTTTGTGTACAGGAGATGTAGTCAGATTTGCTTATTCAATATATTTGTAAATCTGTCTACAGAGTCCAATGCTGAATCATCCCACAGTGTAGGGGAAAGGCAAGAGGGTGACAAGCAATCTTAAAAAAAAATAGAGGGCTGGAGAGATGGCTTAGTGGTTAAGCGCTTGCCTATGAAGCCTAAGGACCCTGGTTCGAGGCTTGATTCCCCAGGACCCATGTTAGCCAGATGCACAAGGGGGCGCATGCGTCTGGAGTTCGTTTGCAGTGGCCAGAGGCCATGGCACACCCATTCTTTTCTTTCTCTCAATCTGCCTTTTTCTCTGTGTCTGTTGCTCTCAAATAAATAAATAAAAAATGAACAAAAAAATTAAAAAAAATAGAAATCCTGTCATTTACGATCGTCTGGATGAAACATCAAAATGTTAGATGAGATAAACCAGACATACAAAAACAAAACTGTGGGTCCCTGGATCCTCAGGGACGTGGGAAGGTGTCCAGGCAACGGTGGAGAGCAGGGTCTTGAGCCGCCATGACCGTGATGAAAGAACCACTTTTGGGAGGCAGTCTCAGTGAACAGCTCATTTTATTTGTCGGGGAAATGGGTTTATAAGCAGTTGAGATCAGGAAGTGGGTCCTAAGGGGACTGGTGGGATCAAAGGCTGCTAGCCAATGCCTAGGGTCGTTCATTCCAGCACATAGGGAGAGAGTCAGGTGATCTACATAGTGGTGGGAAGAGGGTCGCAGGGGGATGGGCTGTGTGAAGGCTGCTGGCTGATAAGGAGTTTCCTAGGCAACTGGCCGAAGGTCACAGGCCAAAGCCTAAATTCAGGCGTGTGGGGCTTGGAGAGGGAGTGGCCTCCTGTAGCCCGGGGGTCCTTAGTTCTGCCTGTGCCTGGCAGTGCCTGACACAAAACCATTCAATCTAATTGACAGATAGAATCTTAAAACTTTGGATGTCACAGGGATAGAGAACAGAATGGTGGTTACAGAGGCTGGGAAAGTAGTGAGAGAGATGGAGAAAGTTACTAGCTTATAGTTAGGTAGGAGAACTAAATTCCAGTGCGCTATTGTGCAATAGGGTTACTAGTGATGGACTAAGGTACTGCATACTTCAAAAGAGCTAAAAGATGGCATTTGGTTTTTTTTTTTTTTTTTTTTTGGTTTTTCGAGGTAGGGTCTCACTCTAGTTCAGGCTGACCTGGAATTCACTATGTAGTCTCAGGGTGGCCTCGAACTCATGGCAATCCTCTTACCTCTGCCTCCCAAGTGCTGGGATTAAAGGCGTGCGCCACCACGCCCGGCTCGGTTTTTTTTTTTTTTTTTACCACAAAGAAGCAATTAAATGTTTGAGGAGACATATATGAATCAAAACATAATATGACACCCAAAAATATGTATTTTATAAAATAAATAAGTTACATATCTAAGTGCACAAAGGCCGGGTGTGGTGGTACATGCCTTTAATCCCAGCACTTGAGATGCGGAGGTAGGAGGTGCGCCTGGAGTTCGAGGCCACCCTGAGACTACATAGTGAATTCCTTCCGGGTCAACCTGGACTAGAGCTAGACCCTACCTCAAAAAAATAGAAAATAAAAAGTGCACACAAAACACATCTTGATGGAGTTTCACGAGGTATGCGACCTTCCTACATATATACAACATTAGTAGTGGGGTGATCTTGTTGGATCAGGGCTTCTTAATTCTGAGTTGGGAGTGACAGAAGAACATTCCAGCAAAGTGGTGCAGTGAGTAAAAAGACCCTGGGATGAAAAGGGATTAAAGGTCTCAAGAATGGAAATGACGAGGCTGGAGAGATGCCTATGAGAACTAACGACCCAGGTTCGATTCCAGGACCCACATAGAGCCAGATGCGCAAAGTGGCACATGCATCTGGAGTTTGTTTGCAATGACTGGAAGTCCTGGTGTGCCCTTTCTCTCTGTCTGTCTTCTTTCTCTCTCTGCTTGCAAATAAATAAATTAAAAGAAAGAATGGAAAAGAGGGGAAAGCATGGCTGAAGCAGAGGTGGAACTTCACAGGATGGTCAAGATTTTGCTCTGTTTGCTAAAAGTAGTGAGACTCCACTGAAGGGGTGCAGGAGACCAGGCCAGAGCATTCTCTATGGAACAATGTGTGCTCAAATTCCTTGCCTCCCCTTTTTTTGAGGTAGGGTCTCACTCTAGCTCAGGCTGACCTGGAATTCACTATATAGTCTCCGGGTGGCCTCGGACTCACGGTGATCCTCCTACCTCTGCCTCCCGAGTGCTGGGATTAAAGACGTGCACCACCATGCTTCTTTGCCCAACTTTTTAGCTGAGGGGAATTGCTTTTTGTTGTTGAGTCTATCTCTGGTTATCACTCAGCAAGAATTATGAGAGAAGTGTTTTTTTTTTTTTCGAGGTAGGGTCTCACTCTAGCCCAGGCTGACCTGGAATTCACTATGTGGTCTCAAGGTGGCCTCAAACTCATGGCGATCCTCCTACCTCTGCCTCCCGAGTGCTGGGATTAAAGGCGTGTGCCACCATGCCCAGCAAGAGAAAAGTTATTTTTTTTTCCTTTTAAAACTTTTTTTGTTTTATTTTTCGAGGTAGGGTTTCACTGTAGCCCAGGCTGACCTGGAACTCACTGAATAGTCTCAGGCTGGCCTTGAACTCATGGAAATGGCAATCCTCCTACCATGGCTTCCCAGTGCTTGGATTAAAGGCATGCACCACATCATAAAACAAAAGAACAAAACCCACCAAGGGACAGGAGAGATGGCTCAGTGAATAAAGTGCTTGTTATGCAAGCACGAGGACCTGATTTCTGATGCCCTGCACCCACATCAAAAAGCTGAGTGAGAGCACGCCTTTAACTCCAGCAACCGGGAGGCAGAAGTAGGAGGATCGCCATGAGTTCAAGGCCACCATGAGACTACATAGTGAATTCCATGTCAGCGTGGACTAGAGTGAGACCCTACCCCAAAAAGCCAAAAAGAAAAATAAAAAAGAAAAAGCTGAGTGTGTCTGGGGGATGGTTCAGTTAGTAAGGCACTGGCCATACAGGTTAGGACTGGGGTTTAGACCCTGACCACCCAAGTAAACGCTGAGTGGGGGTGAGGCATGGCTGCCTATAATCCTAGCACTTGGGAGGTGGAGATGGGATCTGCAGGGTAAAGCTGGTTAGCTAGACTAGACGAAACAGCAAGCTCTAAGCTGAGGTGAGAGACCATGCCTCAGTCAATAAGGTAGAGAGCTATAGCCGAAGAAACCCAGCACCAACCTCTTGCCTCAGATGCACACACATGCACATGCTTACACATAAGCACATACACGTTTGCGTGCCCACATATACTCATGCACACATACCATGCAGACACAAGCAAACATAAAAACGTTGAGGGTGACGGCATAAGCCTATAATCCTTAGTCCTGAGGAGGCAGAGACAGGAGATCCCGTGGGGCTTGCTGATGAGCCTGTCTGGCCAGATTGGTGAACTCTGGGCACTGTGAGAGACCTCGTCTCCAGAAAACAAGTGGAGAGCAACAAAGGAAGAACCCCGATGTAGGTCTCTGACCTCCATATGCACAAGAGCATATGCATTCACACCCACACACACTTGTACCTACACACATGGGAACACACATACACATGCATGCACACCATATATGCACCTATGCAAAATACCAAAACCCAACGAAAATACTGAAAGAATAGAAGAGCGCTCTCATATTCACCACTAAAGTTCAACAATCATTAACGTTCGCAGTGTTTGATTCCATATATATGCTGTGAGTGGTGGGAAACTGAAAATCAGCTGATGACACCATGATTTTATTTCTTTTACTTATTATTTATTTGAGAGAGAGAGAGAGAGAGAGAGAGAGAGAGAGAAAGGCAGATACAGAGAGAATAGGCATGCCAGGACCTACAGCCACTGCAAACAAACTCCAGACACATGTACCACCTTGTGCATCTGGCTTATGTGGGTCCTAGGGAATTGAACCAGGGTCTTTTGGCTTTGCAGGCAAGTGCCTTAATCGCTAAGCCATCTCTCCAGCCCACCATGATTTTATTTCACCACACTTTGTAGAGAGCTGCGAAGTGCCGCGCCTTAAAGAGGGCGCTGGCTTCCGCCTTCCACCTCCCCGATGGTGAGCGCTTCCTCTGTCGTAAACAACTCCATATATGGCTAAGGCTGAGAATCTGGCTTGCTTCCTCGTTTGTGGACCTATCTGCATTCACCACGTGGCGTACTGGGATTGGCTACCCAAAGGCCTTATATACGATGGGCTGGCTTTCCCCGGGGTCAGAAGATTGTTCAAGGTTCCTGAATAAACTGCATAAAGAAGAGTCAGAGCGTTGCGTCTTCCTTGCTGGTTGAGGCGGTCGCAACAAGTGGTGGCCGTACGGGGACCCTTTCAAAGGACTCAGAACTTTTTGCAGTCAGGGCAGCGTGCTGGTAAGTTCCCAAGTAAGGTGGGAATCTGTGACAAAAGCGGGTAGTTTGCTCTACTCTGTAGATAGAGAGAGAGCGGAAAGAGTTCGCGGAGCAGCGAACCAAAAGTAAAAGTTTAAAAGGAAACTTGTTAGTTTAACTATGGGCGCTTCTCAGTCGCACCCAATTTTTTTGGCTCTGAGTGAGCTGCTTCGTTCTAAGAATTTAAAAATTTAAAAAAGCACCTTAGAGAGATTTTTAGAGGAGTGCGATACCGTTGCACCGTGGTTCGCAGTCTCTGGGGGTCTTACGGTCCCTTCATGGGAAAAGTTAGGGAGAAATCTAGATTTCGCTTTTGAACAGGGAACACTCAAGGGTGGCGTGAAGTCTATTTGGAAGTTGGTAAGGAGCTGCCTTGAGGATCAACGATGCAGTGAGGCAATAGAGAATGGACAGGCTGCTCTAGAGATGTTACAGGAAGAAAGATCAGAACAGGCAAGTAGTGAGGAGGGAACCAAGACTAGAAACAACTTGTACCCCGATCTCACAGAATTAGAAGACTCAGAGTCTACAGATTCTGAGGAAGAGCTGCAAGCTCTCATAGAGCAGATGGAGAAGACAAGAATAAGAAAGAGAGAGAAAAGGAGAGAGAAAGATGACCCCGGGGGGAGAGAGTGCTGTGAGCCCCCTTCGTGCCCAGTGATGCCGTCTGCACCCCCTTCGTATGTGGAGGGAAGGAATGGCAGTTCAGGGCGTTCCTTTTGTCCAGGAATCTGGAAGACAGTGAGGACAGAGTTAAGCTTGGCCTACCCAGTGTTTCAAGATCCACAGGGCAGTTCAGACTGCCTCCGCCTTGAATAACTTGTCAGCCGATGTGGCTCATGCCTTGGACTTACAAACATCTCTCAATTCTCAAATAAAAGGAGGGTTGATGATTGTTAATCAGCGCATCGACCTGGTACAGGAGCAAGTAGATACACTTTGGCAGTTGGCCCAGCTAGGCTGTGAGTGGAAAATGCAAGGACTGTATGTCACATCTGTTCACTATGCTAATTATACAAGAGCTGCAAATTTGTCTAGGACCCTGTCCAGTTATCTCTTGCAGAATTGGTCCCTTGAATTTGAAGACATCCTGAAAGAGCTGAGATTGGCTGTGAACGCCACTAGAGTCGATCTCTCCCTCGCTTCTGGACTGTCATCCTGGCTAACTTCCGCGATGAATCATCTGAAGGAGTGGGCGGGCATAGGAGCGATGGCGGGTCTTTTGGTGCTGGCCTCCCTGGTCTTCATGTGGTGTTTGTGTAGAATGAGAGCCACACAAAAGCGCGATGCAGCCATGATTATTCAAGCCTTCACAGCCATAGAAGCTGGACAGTCTCCCCAGGCTTGGTTAGCCGCTCTGAAAATCAATTAAGCGCTCAGGATGCGAGGCTAAGCACTGCACTCCGAGTCAGCTTTTAGCGACTCGGAGAAGAGTATGTTCGTTTGCATGCGGGTTGATACCCCAGATCCCGCCTCTGAGAAAATGGTATCGGACGGGTCTGGTACTCATGGGATGGATGACATCTTATGAGGATCAAATAGTTGTCCTTTGGAATTTCAGAGATCGAACCTCTACTCTTGCCTGTGGCATTCATTTAAAACAAAAAGGGGGAACTGTAGAGAGCTGCGAAGTGCCGCGCCTTAAAGAGGGCGCTGGCTTCCGCCTTCCACCTCCCCGATGGTGAGCGCTCTCTGTCGTAAACAACTCCATATATGGCTAAGGCTGAGAAGCTGGCTTGCTTCCTCGTTTGTGGACCTATCTGCATTCACCACGTGGCGTACTGGGATTGGCTACCCAAAGGCCTTATATACGATGGGCTGGCTTTCCCCGGGGTCAGAAGATTGTTCAAAGTTCCTGAATAAACTGCATAAAGAAGAGTCAGAGCATTGCGTCTTCCTTGCTGGTCGAGGCGGTGGCGACAAGACTTCACCTCTAAATCATGCAGCTGCCAAGACATTGCCACGAATGACAAAAGCATCACTACTCCTCAGAAATTAACAAGAATTCCCCCTAGTATCCTTTATACCCAGTCTGTAGCCCAACTATTTTCTATGTAACATGTATAGAATGTTTCTCCTTTCACACTCAAATGCAATTGCCAACCATCCACTTCATTCATTTGTTGCATCTTGTGACAGTTTATACTACTTGTCAACTTCACAGGACCTAGAGTCATCTAGGAAATTAGCCGCTGGGCACGCCTGTGAGGGATTATCTGGATTAGGTTAATTAAGATGGGAAGCCTTAACTGTGGAGGCGCCCTCCCGTGGGCTGGGGTCTTGGGCTGACCCAGGAGAGAGCTGGCTGAGTGACAGCATTCATTGCTCTCTGCTTCCTGGTTGCACACACAGTGTGACCAGCTGCCTCACGCTCCTGCTGCCCCGCCTTCCCTGCCGTGATGCACCTCCAGCTGTGAGCTGAAGGAAACCCTTCCTCTAAGTGGCTTGTTTTTGGTCAGGAATTTGGTCATAGCAATGAGAAAGTAATTAACACGCGTCTATTGAGTCTCTTCTGTTAAAACAATCTTTCTGATTTCTTCAAAATTGATATTTTGGAGCTGGAGATGGGTTAGTGGTTAAGAGTGCTTCCTGACCGCAGTGCTCAGTACGGCAATATCTCGATCACACCTTCCAAGGCTCAGGGTCTAATGAGGAAGAGGTGGCGGAAAGAATGTAAGAGCCAAGGAAGGGTAGGACTCCTTACAATGTGCTCACTCCAGGCACAAAATGGCCTGGATATCCATGACCTCACAGTGCCTGACACTACCTACACAAGACCATCATAAGAGGAGGAAAAGATTATGACATCAAAATAAAAGAGAAACTGAGATGGGGAGGGGATATGATGGAGAATGGAGCTTCAAAGGAGAAAGTGGGGAGAGGGAGGGTATTACCATGGGATATTTTTTTATAATCATGGAAGTTGTTAATAAAAATTTGAAAAAAAATAAATAAAAATAAAAAAGAGTGCTTCGTTCCTGCATAACAAACATGATAACCAGAGGGTCTAGAGGTCACTGAGCTCAATTACCCAAAACCCACATAAATAGCTGGGTAGATGGAGAATTTCTGAGAAAATGGAAAGTTCTGGAAGACTCCATTTTAAGGCAAGTAGCAATGGAGGGGAATAACTGACATTTCCTGCACAAACACCATACCACACACACACCCCATATCACACATACTATACACATGCAAAGAAATGATATTGTAGTGTTTAGTAGCATATATTAATTTTACATAATACTGGGGCTCATAGCATTTTCATAAGGTATTTTGATCATATTCTTCTCCCATTACCCTCTCTTGTCCCCATCCCACACCCATCAATCCCAAGATTTTAAAAAGAAAAAGTACTTTTTTTTCTTTTTGCAAGCTAACAAATTTATAAAAGAGCCCCCTCGACTTCCAATGCATTCTTATGTCAATGTGAGAATGCTATGGCTCTACCAGAATGCGGCAGCAAATGACAGGAGAAGCAAGTGGTGTGGGGTGTGCATGGAGAGGTTCAGGAGCCAGAGGTTCAGTTCTTCAGGATAGAGCTCCTTTCTTTCTTTCTTCCTTCCTTCCTTCCTTCCTTCCTTTCTTTCTTTCTTTCTTTCTTTCTTTCTTTCTTTCTTTCTTTCTTTGCAAGATGAGAGAGAGAGAGAGAGAGACAGAGAGACAGAGAGACAGAGAGAGGGAGGAGGGAGGGAGGGAGAGAATGGGCACACCAGGGCCTCCAGCTGCTGCAAACAAACTCCAGATGCATGTGTTACTTGTGCATCTGGTCTTACGTGGGTATAAGGGAATTGAACCCAGGTCATTAGGCTTCTCAGGCAAATGCCTTATCTGCTGAGCCATCTCTCTATGCCCCAAGCTTCTTTTTTTTTTTTTAAAAATTATTTATTGATTGATTGATTTGCAAGGAGAGAGAAAGAGAGAGAATGGGGACACCAGGACTCCAGATGCATGCGCCACTTTGTGCATCTGGCTTATGTGGGTACGAGGAATTGAACCCAGGTCATTAGGCTTTGTAGGCAAGTTCCTTAACCACTAAGCCATCTTTCCAGCCCATGGTAAAGAATCTTAATTTGGATAGTCTATGTCAGCTTTCTTTCACTATGACAAGATAACTGAGCTAACTAGCTTATAAAGACTGGGTTTACTCTGGCTCACATGTTTGGGATTTTCAATTCATGATCGATGGCCAAGTTGTTTCTGGCCCATTAGAAGGAGTTGGGGTGTCACAGTTTCCTTCAATAGCATGCCCCCAGTGACCTAAGGCCCTCTTAATAGACTACACTTCCTAAAGGTTTCCGTCATAGCCCAGTCATGTCATACTGGGGACCAAGCCTTCACGTTTGGCCTTTGGGGGAACATATACGATCCAAAGTCTAGCAGATGGAGATTTAAGTCTTCAGGCATGTATATCCATAGCCCCAATCTCTCAGGAGCCCCTCTGGAGAGCTTTCACTGCCTTCCAGGTCAGGCATTGGCCATACTATGCACCCATTACCCTCTCTTGTCCCCCTGGCCCTCCCCTAGTTTTGTGCTGGGAGGATCACTTGTGCTCAGGGGTTCGAAACCAGCATAGGCCACATAGAGACCTCATCTCAAGCAGCAACAACGATTAATCTTAGCATCAAGAAACTGGATGAGCTCAGAAAAAGAAAAATGTTTCCAAAGCCAGATAGACATAGTTTTATAGGTGCTTCCAGTCAACCCTTCCCTGCTGTGAAGCTTTTGAAAAAGTTTGCCTTGCCTGTAATGGTTTGGGGCTACTGGACATGTCAGCCCTGGTTTTGTGCCATTTGCAGGTGATAAACACATCCGTAGCTTCAAGACACACCTTTGGGATTATGTAGTGAGGAACTAAGTGGGACAGGGACTGAGTGACTCAAGAGATGGCTGTAGGAGAAAATTAAGGAAGGAATGGCACATTGTCCCAAAAAGTTTGGGCTTTCTGCCTGCCCCATTTCTATCCTAGGTATAGTCAAGCTAAATACAATCAGTTGGTATAGCAACAGCTACTTAAGAAACAACAGTATCGTTTAAATATCTCTTCTAGCATTTCAGAGTGCTGCCCAGTCTTGCAAGACCCCCAGAAATTAGTTGGTGGTGCTGAATCCAGCCTCGTGTATGAAGTCCTGAGCTAGACGTGGGGGGAGGAGAGGACAAGAGAGGTTGTAGGAAGTAGTCTAGGTCTCCAGAAGACTTCCAGATCCCTGAGCTGCCATGTGGCTCAAATAATTTTAGTTTAAATTGGGGATAATACTTGAGGTCTATTCCTACCAGGCTTTTTTTAAAAAAAATTTTGGGGGGGGTTGTTTTTTAGGTTGTACTAGGGAATGAACCCGGGGTCTCATGCATGTTAGGTAAGTGCTCTAGCCCTTAGCTATAGCCCCAGCCCTTTGAAAAATGTTTTTCATTTGAGACAGGGTCTCATTAACTTGCCTAGGCTGTCTGTGTTGCTCAGACCGGCTTCAACTTGGCAATCCTCCCGCCTTCCAAGTAGCTGAAATTACAGGCCTGTGCCACAAGGAGGCTCTCTTGAAGATCTTGAGAAAGTGCTTCACAAACTCAAAAGAAGGAGAACAGTAGATGTACATGTCCTGGACTGCAGGTGTGGGCCAGACAGCCGCCCTGTGGCAGGGAGGCGTTTCTTGGGGAGCCAGACGCGTCTTCGTGTCTGAAGTGGGGAAAAGCGTCTCAAATGGAGCTCCGAAGCTGATGCTCCCCGAGCCAATTCTCCTTTCGAGCGGCTGCATTTAATTTCTTGTGTGCTGCTGTGATGGTTCCAGAAGCTTCGTGCGGCAGACAGACCCAGATCTGACTCTCTGGGTTCTTGTACTCTTGGACAGGATTGCGAATTATGGCCAACGTGTGCTCCCAAAGGCGAGTGCTGGGTCTGCTCAGCCTCGATGGGAGATCTGTTAGCTTGCTCCTTATTTGGTGCTGGATGATAGCCACAAGGCTGTTGTGTTCTGAATCAAAGACTTCTGCTCTGATTCTCCAAGACAAGGGTGTCTGGGTGGATGGAACACAGACTTACAGATTCACGCCTTTTTCCTTCTTGTGGAGTGGTGGAGGTCCGAGACAATGTCCCTGTTCTGGAGGGGATTTGCACCAGATTTTAGAAATGCTTTACTGGGGCTGGGGAAATGGCTCAGTGGTTAGAGGTGCTTGCTTGCAAAGCCTGCCAGACCAGGTTCAATTTCCCAGTCACCCATGGAAAGCTGGATCCAAAAAGTGGCACAAGTGTCTGGCATTCCATTTGTAGTGGCAGGGGGCCCTGGTGCACATGTGTGCGTGAGAACACACACATAAAAAGGTATACAATCTATGTAATGGTGCCAGGTGATGTAGCTTGTTGGTGGAGCGCTTACCTAGCACGCACAGAGCTCTGGGTTCCTATTTCTAGCATAGCATAAAAGGGCGTGGTGGTGCGTGCCTATAATCCCAGCACTCAAGGGGTAGAGGCTGGAGGATCAGAAGCTCACGGTCAACCTTGGCTTGAGGTCAGCCTGGGATATATGAGACCCTGTCCAAAAGAAATCTGCTTAATGGCTATCATCAGTTAAAATGCCTAGTTGATAGGGAACTTCCTACTTTAGCTTTTCAACAAATAAGTCCTATCAAATTTTCAAAAGTTTCAAAGTTTACTGCGCATGTCAAAGAATAGTTTGTGGACTGAGGTCCTCCTGGCACTGTTCATAAAGCATAAAGAAGCTGGGCGTGGTGGCACGTGCCTTTAATCCCAGCACTCGGGAGGCAGAGGTAGGAGGATCACTGTGAGTTCGAGGCCACCCTGAGACTACAGAGGGAATTCCAGGTCAGCCTGGGCTAGAGTGAGACCCTACCTCGAAAAACAAAAAACAAAAAAAATAAAAATAAAATTAAATAAATAAATAAAGCAAAAAGAACGACTGATTTTGACCTGGCTCAGGGTTGGCTGCTATACATCAGCATTCTGTAGGGCAGGCTGAGCTGTTCAAGCACATTTGTCTAGAGCTGACTTTTGAAAAATTATTATTTTTTTAAAAATATTTTATTCATTTTATTTATTTATTTAAGAGTGACAGAGAGAGAGAGAGAGAGAGAGAAAGAGGCAGAGGGGAGAGAGAGAGAGAGAGAGAGAATGGGCGCTCCAGTGCTTCCAGCCACTGCAAATAAACTCCAGACGCGTGCACCCTCTTGTGCATCTGGCTAATGTGGGTCCTGGGGAATCAAGCCTCGAACTGGGGCCCTGAGGCTTCACAGGCAAGTGCTCAATTGCTAAGCCATCTCTCCAGCCCTTAAAAATTATTTTAATTTATTTATTTGAAAGAGAGAGAGAGAGAGGGAGAGACCGAGTGCTTGTAGAAGTGCCAGGGCTTCCTGTCACTGCAAATAAACTCCAGATACATGCTCCTCTTGATGCATCTGGCTTTATGTGGGTACTGGGGAATCGAACCTGGGCTGTCAGGCTTTGCAAGGAAGTGCCTTTAAATGCTGAGCTGTCTCCCCAGCCCTACAGGTAACTGTTTTAATATCACTATATCATGCTAACAAGGATGGGAAACTGACATTGTTCCTTTTTATGATTAGAGACAGAACACGGAAATCAGGAAGATTTCAGCTTTGGTTATTTTGGCTGCAGGTGGTTAGCTTGGCGGTGGTTGGTGGGGTTCCTACCTAAACTGTGGCCTTCATTTTTATTTGTCTTAAACAATTTCTAAGTTTGAAGTTATGGACACAAAAATTTCCACAGTTCTACTAAGCGTAAGAAATCTAAGATCAGAAATCCTTTCTCCTTTCTTTATCCACTCAAAAGGCCTGTCCTCCAGGCACCTTGCAGAGTTCTGGTGGGCTTGGCTCCTAAGACAGGGGCCAGGGCTCAGGTAATGGACCAGTTAGTTTACTTGTTGCTGGGACAAAACAACTGACCAGAAGCAACTTAAGAAAAGAGAGTTGGGCTGCTGAGATTGCTCAGTGGTTAAAGACACTTCCTTGCAAAGTCTGATGGCCCCAGTTTCGATTCCCCAGTACCCACATACTGTAGTTAATTCCATGTTGCTGGGAGGAACATCCAGACCAGTCAGTTTATGGGAGGAACAGGATTTATTTCAGCTTTCAGAATCAGGGCAAGTTTCATCAGTGGAGGGTGAAGCTGCTTCCTTCCGTACATCCAAGCAGAGAATAACTACAGCAAGCGAAACACCGGCACACCCGCGTGTGCACACGCCTACGCCCACGCCTACGCCCACACACACTCACTCACCAAAGCACATATCACTCTACACCTTTAGGCTCGAATCAGATCTGCCCACAAACACACTTTCGGGCTGGACTCCAGGATCCATCCCCAGTGACACCTCCTCCAGCCAGAGGCCTGGAGACCCAAGTGACAAGCTTAATAAAGCACCTGAATCTATGGGGGACATCCATTCCCATTCCAGCCACCACCCCACATAAAGTCAGATGCGCAGAGTGACACACGAGTGTACAGTTTGATTGCAGTGGCTCTCTCTTTCTCTGTTTAATTATTTTTTTTTTGTTTTTAAAGAAAGACTTTATTTTGACTTACAGTTTTGTGGTAATACATTCTGCCTTGGCAAGGAAGGCATGGCAGTGTGAGCAGGCTAGCTGGTGACCTTGTAGCCAGAGTCAGGAATCAGAGAATAAACAGGAAGTGGGTCTGGGCTCTAAAGCCTCAAGGCTTGTCTCCAATGACCCACTTCCTCAAGCAAGGCTCTATATCATGAAGATTCCACAACCCTTCCAAACAGTGCCACCAGCTGGGGACCAACTGTTCGAACACCGGAGCCCGTGAGAGACATTTTACATTCAAACCGCAGCAGGTGGATTTTGCACAGAAGATGCTTGTTCGCCTGCAGTGGGTAAAAACGCGCCCGGACTCACTGTTGCTCAGGCCGTCCTTAGTTCTAAAGGTCCCTGGAAGCAGAGAGAGGGCAGATGGTTTATTTTGGGTGGTGGCTTAAAAGATGGGGGGCCCCATGTATTTGGGTACCAAACCTTGTAGAGGACTCCTTGGCTTACTGACAGGTGCTGTGGACACTCCTGGCCACTTCTTTGTGAGCCTTTCAGCAGGAATGGTAGGGAGAAGAAATACCCTGGCTTTCTTTTTATTTGCCTCGATGGCCTGTGCTGTGTTTGTGGTGATATCTCAGGCGAAAGATTTTGTTTTATTTACAGAATGGCTGTGACAGTTTAATGGGAAGGCTTTTAGCATCTTACAGTAAGAAGGCATGTGGATAGAGTATATAGATGATAGGTAAAATATGTTTTCATGCGTCTGAAGTGAGTTTGCAGGGGCTAGAGGTCCTGGTGTGCCCATTCTCTCTCTCTCTTTCCTCATGTGTGTCTCTGCTTGCTACACACACACACACACACACACACACGCACACACTTTTTTCTTAAAAGAAATTCTGTTATGTAAATTATTCATTGTGGAATTTTTTTAAAGTGGACTTGCAGGTAAATCAGGGGATCCAAGAATTGGTAAGGATGGGAAGCCAGACAGGAGGCCACGAGAGGGGAACAAGAAGGGACGAGGAAAGGGAAGACAAAAGGAACCATGTATCAGGAAGTGGAAAGGTGGGGGGAGCACAAAGAAGAAATTCGGGAAGGAAAGCAAAATCAAAATCTGTTTGAGGGGCTGGAGAGATGGCTTAGCAGTTAAGGCACTTGCCTGCAAAGACTAATGACTGGAGTCCAATTCCCCAGTACCCACATAAAGCCAGATACACATAGTGGTACATACCTCTGGAGTTCATTTGCAGTGCCTAGAAGCCCTGGCACACCCACTTTTTTCTCTCTCTTTGCAAATAATAAATAAAAATATTTTTAAAAATTTGTTTGAGGGCTGGAGGGATGGCTTAGCAGTTAAGGTGTTTGCCTGCAAAGCCAAAGGACCCAGGTTCGATTCCCCAGGACCCACGATGCACAAGGGGGCACAAGCGTCTGGAGTTCTTTGCAGTGGTTGGAAGCCCTGACACACCCATTCTCTCTCTCTCTCTTTCTCTATCAAATAAATAAATAAAAATAAAATATTTTTAAAAATTCATTTGAAAATAACTATAATGAAATATAATCCTTTGTATGCTAAAAAGAAAAGCCCACTTACTAGAGGGGGCTCATGTTATTTTGTAAACGTGATAATCTTGTGGTGAGGAAATTGGAAGTTTCACTCATTCGTTTATCCATTCAACAATGATTGACCCAGCAAGTCTTATGTCAGGTGCAGAAGACATAGTGAGTAGAGTTCTCTAAGGATAATGAGACACAACATAGGATGAGGGCGGGAGAGGCGCTCTGTACTGGGATCGAGTGCAGGCATTAGAGAGAAAGCAGGGAAGGGGTCAAGGTGATGCTCCCTTTGGAGGTGACGTGTGACTAGAAGCTTGAATGAGGGAGCTATGGGGTCAGCTGAAGGATTTAATTAGTCACATGTTCAGATTGTTCTTGAATTTTTATATTTTTTAAAATTTTTGAGAGAAAGAGAGAGAGAGAGAGAATGGGCACACCAGAGCCTTCAGCTGCTGCAAACAAACTCCAGATGCATGCGCCACCTTGTGCATCTGGCTAACGTGGGTCCTGGGGAATCGAACCTGGCTCCCTAGGCTTTGCAGGCAAGTGCCTTAGTTGCTAAGCCATCTCTCCAGCCCAAGTTCTTGCATTTTTTAAAAGAGTGGTTTGTTTATTTATTTATTTAGTTGTGAGAGAGAGTTAGAAAGAAGCAGATAGAGAAAGAGAAAGACAGAAGGGGCATGCCATTTTAACTGAATATCTTATTCATTCATTTATTTTTGCACAAGTGATATGCATGCATGAGTATATGTATGCGTGCGTGTGTGTGTGTGTGTGTGTGTGTATGAATATGTATCTATATGGAGGCCAGAGGGCAACCTTGGGTTTTGTCCTCAGGAATACTGGCCACCTCTTTTTGAGACAGGATCTCTCATTGGCCTGGAGATCAGTAATTAGGCCAGACTAGCTGGCCAGTGAGTCCCAGGAATCTTCTTGTCTCCACCTCCCCACCACTAAAATTATAGGCACGTCCAGCCCACCCAGCATTTTCATGTGGATACTGGGGATTGAATTCTGGCTCTCATGCTTATAAGGCAAACGCTTTACCCACTGAGCTATCTCCTCAGTCCCTCACTCCAACATTTTGATTTCTTGTTTGCAAAATGATCTTGTATTTAATTTGATTAATTTATTTGATTTTTCGAGGTAGGGTCTCACTCTGGCGCAGGCTGACTTGGAATTTACTATCAGGGTGACCTCGACCTCACAATATTCCTCCTTTAATCCTGAGTGCTGGGATTAAAGGCGTGGGGTGCATGTGCCACTAACCCCAGGAAAGAGAGAGGGGGAGAGAGAGAGAGAGAGAGAGAGAGAGAGAGAGAGCGAGCCAGGGCCTCCAGCTGCTACAAACTCCAGATATATACACCACTCTGTGCATTTGGCTTTACATGAGTACTGGGGAATTGAACTTGGGTCATTAGACTTTTCTGGCAAGTGCCTTAACTGCTGAGTCATCACTCCAGCCCACTGTTTCTTCTCTTTTCTTTTTTTTTTTTTTTTTGGTTTTTAATTTTTTGAGGTAGGGTTTCACTCTAGTCTAGGCTGACCTGGAATTCACTCTGTATTCTCAGGGTGGCCTCAAACTCACAGCAATCCTCCTACCTCTGCCTCCCGAGTGCTGGGATTAAAGGCGTGCGCCACCACGCCCAGCCTGTTTCTTTTCTTAATGACTGACATTCTAACTGGTGTATGAGGGGGTCTCAATGTAATTTTGATTTGCATTTCCCTGATATCTAGTGAGATTGAACATTGTTTATATGTTTAATGTCCATATGCATTTCATCTTTTGTGAACTGTCTGTTCATTTCATTTAGCCCATTTCATTGATTGGATTGTTTGCTTTTTTGTTGTTTAGTTTTTTGTTTTAGTTCTTTGTGTAGTCTAGATATTAATCCTCAATTAGATACATAGCTAGGAAAGATTTTCTATTCCGTAGGTTGTTTCTTTTGATTGTTTCCTTTGCTATATAGAACTTTTTGTTAAATTGTGAATTTTAATACATGAACATACTGCAATTTGGTTGTATTCCCCTCACAGACCCCTTTTGTCCCCCCTTCCCAACTGTGTTCACTAAGCCCCCTCCTCTTTCTAAGTCGGCCTTCTTCTGTTCCCATGTCTCATTCTTTTTGTCTTCCTCTGTCCTCTATGTCAACGTGTTGTTGGGGGAGGCTGGAGAGATGGCTTTGCGGTTAAGGCACTTGCGGGCAAAGCCAAAGGACCCAGGTTCCATTCCCCAGCACCCACGTAAAGCCAGATGCACAAGGTGGCACATGTGTCTGGCATTCATTTGCAGTGGCTGGAGAGCCTGGCACACCCATTCTTGCTCTATCTGTCTCTCTCCTTCTATCTTTCTGCTTCTCTCAAATAAGTAAGTAATAAATCAATACACCAATCAAGTGTTGGTGGGCTCAGAACTGTGCAGGTCTTGTGGGGTGGAGACGAAAGCCTCTGAGGTCATGAATGCACCACTCAGCTCCTGTCTAGAGAACAGTGTCCCAAGGCGCTCCTCACACTGTTGCTCTTCCATTATTTCTGCCCCCCTTGAACTGTGTGTGTTCCCTGAGCCCTGGAGGGCGTGATACAGGAACCTCATTTAGTGCTGAGCACTGAATCGCCATTTCCGTAGAGATGCTTCTCTGGCTAACAGTGAGAGCTACGCTAGTCTTTCTGCTATCTCAATCCCCCCCCCCCTGCCCCGTGTCTTCAGGTGCCTGGCTATGGGATACAGCAGCATGTCTTCATGCCACAGGTTTTCATCACTTTACAGAAACTTTCTTCCATAGCAGAGAGGCAGAATAGCCAATTGTCTTCTCTATTTGTATGCACTGGTGGTCAATTTAACATTGGATAATGGAGGTTTGTATAAACTGTTGGTACGTGAGGATGTGGTGGTGGCTTTGTCATCCACTGAGCCACTCTGCCCTCTAGAGAAGGGTCTCTTCTCACCCTCATCCTGAAGCTGGTACTGCAACACAGAGAACTCTGCCCACTGGCCCAGCTCACGCCTCTGCCTTGCCACTTCACCCAGCCCTTGTCCAGGCATCCAATCAATCAATCAACCAACCGACCAGTCAATCAATCAATATTCAAGGCCTTTCAACATGGCCCATCTTCTGTTCTCTTGTGTTCGCTCACACAGCTTTCCCCCCCCCCTTCCACATTCTCTTCCCTTCAATTCAGGCCTCCCCACATTCTCCTCAACGTCACCTCCTACTCCGTTAATCAGCCTCTCCAAAGAGAATGCTCCTCTCTCTCACCTCCCCTGCCAAACTGTCACATATCTTTAAGTATCCTATTCCAAGTGTCCTCTTTCCATTAAGGCCACCACCCACATCTGTGCACGTGCCCGACAGAGGCGCGCACTCTGACTTCACGTGGTCTTGGTCTCCCCAGTGCTGGATGTTGGGCTCTTACAGGTAGAGGTTATTTTGCCTTCTACATCTGGGTTCATCAAAGCATCTCTTCTGTCTTGTGTACCACCAACACTATGATTTACCAAACATTTTAAGTTTAGATTGACCTTGTAGAATTAGCTTTGTGCTAAGCAATCCTACCAGTGAAATGAGCGCCGTCCTAATATGCTTTTATGAAACACACCAACAGCCTCACAAGTAAGAAAACAGAGAGTTTAATCCAACCAGAGTCACCTCGCCCACACTGGTGGCATACAAATTGCTCTTTGGGAATCAGTGGCCTAGGAGAGTACCACTCACTTCCCAGGAGTAGATGCTCAGTAAAGTGTGCTTCGTTGGGACACTAGTGTCCCCTATGCGACAGGAAAATAGTACTGGCCAGGGTAGCTTGTTCTTCTCGTACCCTGGCCTTCTTTGCAGCTCTTCTTGGCAGGGGACCATCCCGGACTTAACGAAGAAGGGGGATAGTGGCCACACAAAAAGATGTTAGAGTTGCAAAACTTACTCAAGACTAGGTGTAAATTATTTGAAAAGAAGCAAGTATGTGTAGGGCACCAAATCTGTGCTGGGGAACAAAGTAGACCATCAGGATGATAAGACATGGCAAGCAAAAGTGGTCGTCTTTGTCCAGTGTTGAGGGAATTTGAATAAAGTGCTATGCCATGTTGGCCAAACATGATGTCAGTAAGTGCAGCGGTACCGAAAATATTAGCGCTTGTATCCTACCTGTCACTGGTCCACTCGATTCTGAAATCATGAGAAGCTTGCCAGGACAGAATGGAGTAAAGTAAGCTATGCACATTTTTTCTTTCTTATTTTTTCTATTTTCCTTTTTGAAACATATTTATTTGAGAGAGAGGGAGAGAGAGAGAAAGAGGCAGAGAGAGAGAGAGAAGAGAGAGAAAACCGACACACCAGGGCCTCTAGCCACTGCAAACAAACTCCAGACACATGTGTCACCTTATACATCTGGCCTTTTTGTGGGTACTAGGGAAGCAAACCTGGGTCCTTAGGCTTTGCAAGCAAGCACCTTAACCACTAAGCAATCTCTTCAGCCTTTTTTCATTCTTTTTTTTTTTATCTTTTTTTTGCATTTTTGAGTCAGAGTTTTACTCTAGCCCAGGCTGACCTGGAACTCACTTAGTAGCCCAAGCTGGCCTCAAGCTTACAACGCTCCTTCTGCCTCAGATTCCCCATTACTGGGATTCTAGGCATGAGCTGCAATGTTTTTCTTTAATAAAACTTGTCAGAGATTGTTAAAATATAATTAAAAATAAGTAAGGAAATAATATGGGCTATCTGACTTCCATAGGAGGTACTTTGGGAAAGTACATCACCCATTTTAGGGCATGGAATTATCTAGAAGCTTCCCCTTTGGGCTAGTACTTTGTGCTCCTTATCTAAAAAGACCACAGAAATAAAAATACCAAAAGGCTCTTTAAAACAAGAAGCCAAAACTCACAAAAAGAAAACAGATAAATCCATAAAAGAAACTGCTATAAGTTAACAAAGCACAAATCTTAAAAAATTTAGGATATGTGTAAGGGTATTTTAAAGACTGTGCAATTAAAGGGGATTCTATACATATATATATGTGGGCACACTAGGGCTTCTAGTCACTGCGAAAGAACTCCTGATGCATGCACAACTTTGTGCATCTGGTTTTATGTGGGTACTGGGGATCAAACCTAGGCCATTAAGCTTTGCAGGAAAGCGTCTTAACCACTGGGCAGTCTCCCCAGCCCTATTTTGGATTTTTTGAGGCAGGGTCTCACTCTAGCCCAGGCTGACCTGTGGAACACTCTCTGTAGTCCCAGGCTGGCCTAGAACTCACAGCAGTTCTGCTACCTCTGTCTCCCTAGTGCTGGGTAATCCGGCTGATATTCTTTTTGTTTTCTTAACTGATTTTTTTCTAATATATTAAAAATGTTTTTATTTATTTACAGAGAGAAAGAGAGTGAGGGAGAGAAAATGGGCTCACCAGGGCCTCAGGCCACTGCAAATGAACTCCAGGTGTGTGTGCCACTTTGTGCATCTGGCATTATGTGAGTACTGGGGAATTGAATGGACCCTCAGGTTTTGCAAGCAAGTGCCTTTAACTGCTGAGCCAACTCTCTGGCCCCTAGAAAAGGTTCTTAGACTTGGTTTTAATTGCTTTGCAAAAGAAGTTTTCATGTAAAATAGGTGCCGTTGTTTACAATGAAGAGATAGACATAGAGAAAGTAATCACCAGCCTCTTGCCTTAAAGACGGCAACCCAAACACCTTGCCACTTTTACAAAAGGCCAACCAGTAGATAAGCAAAGGGGAAATGCAGGGCAAACAGACCCTACTGTCTGTCCCCGCAGTGGCCTGCACCCTTCTCCAAAACAAGCCTGTGGCTCCAGGGTCTCCTACAGATTTACAGAAACAGC
Organism: Dipus sagitta; assembly: GCA_036346955.1. Lineage (NCBI taxonomy): Eukaryota > Metazoa > Chordata > Mammalia > Rodentia > Dipodidae > Dipus > Dipus sagitta. The sequence goes on from CM070775.1 coordinate 36,548,201, forward strand.
CCAGGAAAAATGCCTCCACTGGATCCGATAGACGCTGCCTGCTGTTTTTAATGAGCTAGGGAATGATTACGTTTTCCATTCTGCTTGTTTGTTGATGTCAGATCTCCAGGGGAGCCTGGTAGGGATGGAAATACCAGTCTAGAAGTTTATACAGAAGGCCCATGAAAGCCACGTGTTCTGGAGCTTTCAGTAGCTGCCGTTCCTCTATCTAACACAAAGATGGACAGGGAATTCATTTTTCTGTCCTCATAGACTCACTTGGCAAAGCTTTTTATCTTGCTCACGGTTTCACAGGTTTGGTCCGGTGGTTGCTTAGGCCAGTGTACTTGGGCAAGACATAATGGGAGCAGTGGCTACAGTGCACCTGGGCAAGGTGTCATGGGGGCAGTGACAGAGGAGATATTCCCAAGTTATGGCGGACAGGAAGCAGAGAGAGTGGCAAAGACATTTTGAGTGTTGGATTAATTAACTAATTTATTTATTTGAGAGAGAAAGAGAGAGTGAATGAGCAAGAGAGGCAGATAGAAAGACGGAATGGATGCTCCAGGGCCTCTAGTTACTGCCAATAAACTCCAGACGCATGCACCACTTTGTGCATCTGGCTTGACTGTGGGCACTGGGGAACTGAACTCTGGTCCTTAGGCTTTGCAGGCAAGTGCTTAACCGCTGAGCCATCTCTCCAGCCGCCATGTTGGTTTTAAGGTAATTACCCAGCGAGGTTACGGAGCGGGGATGGAAGAAACATCCTTTGCCCTAAGATTCCAGGTTGTGGGAAGGACGGGAGAGCAAATACCCCCAGCCCCAGAGAAGGGGGCTGGAGTTATGGGACAAAAGAGAGGGCTGGCAAACCGGATGGCTCATGAAGGATTCCTGGACAAGGGGCCTTTTGTCAGTGTCTGGGGACCAGGAAGTGTTAGCCAAGTGGGAAAGGAGAGGAGAAAACTTTAGAAAGAGGGACCAGGAAAGCCGAAGAGGGACAGAGTTGGGTGCCAGTATCACGACTAATGCCTTTCGTGGGGAGTCTGGTAAGACAGGCAAAGATCTCCGAGGAGGTCATGGAGGCTGTGTAGGGGTGTTGGGTTTATTTCCCCAGCCTATTAAAGAATTAAAAGTCAGGAAAGTGTTTTTAAAAGAATTAAGTTATTTCTTTTTTTAAAAAAAGTTTTGTTCATTTTTATTTATTTATTTTTATTTTTAATTTTTTAAAACTTATTTATTTGAGAGAGGGGGTGCGCACCAGGGCCTCCAGCCACTGCAGACAAACTCCAGACACATGCGCCACCTTGTGCATCTGGCTTATGTGGTGTGGTCCTGGGGAATCAAACCTGGGTACTTTGCCTTTGCAGGCAAACACCCTAACCGCTAAGCTATCCCTCCAGCCCTCATTTTTATTTATTTGAGAGAGAGAGAGAGAGAGAGAGAGAATGGGTGCGCCAGGGTTTTCAACCACTGCAAACGAGCTCCAGACGCGTGCGCCCCCTTGTGCATCTGGCTAACGTGGGATCCTGGGGAATCGCGCCTCGAACGGGGTCCTTAGGCTTCACAGGCAAGCGCTTAACCGCTAAGCCATCTCTCCAGCCCCAGAATCAAGTTATTTCTTTTATTATTATTATTAATTAATTAATTTATTTATTTTTATTTATTTGAGAGCGACAGACAGAGAGAAAGAGGCAGATAGACAAGGAGAGGGAATGGGCGCGCCAGGGCCTCCAGCCACTGCAAACGAACTCCAGACGCGTGCGCCCCTTGTGCATCTGGCTAACGTGGGTCCTGGGGAATCGAGCCTCGAACTGGGGTACTTAGGCTTCACAGGCAAGCGCTTAACCGCTAAGCCATCTCTCCAGCCCAGAATCAAGTTATTTCTAAGTATGAGGGAAAGGAAACAGAATCCTCCGGGGAATGGATCCCCAAGATGAAAAAGTGCGCATTCCCAGTGGGAACTGGACTTTGATCAAAGGAGGGAAGTCTGCGCATCCAAAGTCCATGATCTTAAATGACGGTGAGGATATTGGCTGATCATGATGCATCCAGATCTGCATAGGTCCCAGAAAGCCCATCAAGCCAGCCTGACCGAGGGAAAGTTCACCCAGGCCAGGATTCACCATCTTTGGTTGGAATACAGTCACCCACCAAGGGCTCTTTTTCCCCATCTGTCTGCCTAGCCGAGGAAACTGCCTAGCTCCTATAGTATTTCATCATGATAGAAGAACACTTCAGAGTATAGGTGGGTTGAAGAGGACTAGGAAAGTCGTAGCTACAGGCCCTGCTGATCCATTGGGTAGGCGGAGCCAGAGGGGAGGGTCATTGTGGGGGCTGGAGGGATCCCAGGGAGAAGAAAAGGCTGCAGATGGCTCAGTACGGAGCAGGATAAACAGGTCAGCTAGCCTGGGTCCCAGGTGGTAGATGCTCCCAGGTCTGGAGCTCGGGTGGCCGTATCTGCTGGTGAGGTGGAAAATGGAAGAAGGAAAATTTAGAAGTCCCTGCCTCGAAGTTATGCCTTGTACTGCACTGACTTTTGTATTAGTTATGTCCTATACAGCATATTGTTTTATGCTGAAACTGTACTTTTTTTTTTTTTTACCGTTTCAAGGCCAGGAGCTGTATTGCAGCCTGTATTGTAAATCACCTTATGCCTTTTTTTAAAAAAAGAATCTCCACAGAGCAGCTACAGACATCTGCTCACTAGTTAACCACATTTCCTCTGTTTCTATAAAACTTGCCTATCACATACTCAAGGTCTCTAGCATCAAGCTGAGGCTCTGAGCTTTGAGAACAAAGAGTGAATAGCCCAAGATAAGATATATATATATTCTCTGAGCCATCAGAGCTCAGGATCCAGGCTTTGGAAGAGATTTCTCTGGGCCCAAGCTGGTGTGAAAAGAAACTGATTCTCCACTAAAGTCTCTGGTCTTGGTTCTGTGAGCCTTAGTTTCCCATATCGCTGGAGGTACAGATCTAGGAAACTGAGGAATAGAACCCCAGGAACAAGGGCATTAATGTACAGTGGGGTTAGGACAGGGACTGAGCATTGGCCAGGGAGGTGGGTGACCAGGGCTGCACAGAGGAAGAAGGAGTAACAGCAGGAGAGGGGTAGCAGGAAGGAAAAGAGTAGCTCTGGAACCTGTCTCTTGAATGGGGCAGCCAGCTGGGAACTTGAACCCGGGAAGAACAGCTTATGTAGAGTTGGAGGAGGTGTCAGTCTGTCGAAGGGCAGGCCAAGGGGAGCTGAGATTGAGGATATAGAGAGAGTTGGGACAGGGTGGAGAAGGTGTCTCAAGCATGCATCTTGTTTTAAGACAGAAGAGTAGTAGAGATGGATTGAATGCTGACAACATTTTTTTTTTTTTTTTGTCTCCAGGTTGATAGCAATAATGGTAGCTAAAGTTTAATGGATGATTGTCATGGGCTGGGCACTGTTTTCAGGCTTAAATGAACTGTTTAGTTTTATCGCCTCTGCAGTCCTTGGAGGCAGGTGCTACTCTTACATCCATCCTACAGATAAGGATGCTGAGGGGCCAAGATGTTATGCCACCTTGTGTAATCGCATACGTGGTAAGCGGCAAGAACCAGGCAGAGCAGGTTTGTAAACTATAAAGGCTCAAGAATTTTATTTTATTTATTTTGAATTAAAAAAATTTTTTTTTTGAGGTAGGGTCTCATTCTAATCCAGGCTGACTTGGTGTTGCAGTCAGGTTCGCATTGCTGGTAGAATCACCCAGCCAAGAGCAGCTTCTGGGAAAAAGAGGTTGATTTTGGCTTAAAGGCTCAAGAGGAAGCTCCATGATGGCAGGGAAAACGATGGCATGAGCAGAGAGTGGACATCACCCCCTGGCCAACATAAGGTGGACAATAGCAACAGGAGAGTGTGCTAAACACTGGCATGGGGAAACTTGCTATAACACCCATAAGCCCACCCCCAACAATACACTGCCTCCAGGAGGTGTTAATTCCCAAATCTCTATCATCTGGGAACCTAGCATGCAGGATGCCTAAGTTTATAGGGGACACCTGAATCAAACCACCACACTTGGAATTCACTATGTAGTCTCAGGGTGGCCTTGAACTCACAGCGATCCTCCTACCTCTGCCTCCCGAGTGTTGGGATTAAAGGCATGTGGCATCACACTGGCTATTTATTTAAAAAAATATTTTTATGCATCTGTTTGAGTGATAGGAAGTGGGGGGGGGGCAGAGAGAAAGGGAATGGGCACACCAGGGCCTTTAGCTGCTGTAAACTCCAAATGCATGTGTCACTTTGTGCATCTGGACTTTACATGGGTGCTGGACTGAACCTGGGCCATTAGGCTTTGCAGGTAAGCACCTTAACTGCTGAGCCATCTCTACACTACTCCCCAAGACCTTTATTTTTATTGACGAAAAAACAGTTATTAGGAATTGGGTGTGAAGAGGGAGTATCTTTCCTTTGTTTCTCACCAAATTTGGCAGGTCTGGTTCACTGGAAGATTTATTTTTTGTCCGTTCCCATCATTTACTGCATGGTAGGACTGCACTAGTCACTGGGACAGGAATAGACTGACTCACTTAGGGCCAGTTGCCCTGGCAAAGACCAGAGTCTAGAAAGGTGGGACAAGGAATTTTTGCCTCTGTGATCCCAGCTCCTAGGACAGAGCTGGGCTAGTGACCAGCAGGGGCAGGCATTTACAGGACAAATGCTGTGTGGTGGTTTGTAGATGAATGAATTAACAAGAGACCAGAAATCTGCTTTAATAGCACCAAAGCAAACTCCCAGTCCAGCACAAGTAGCTTGTGGTCTCACCAAGGAACTAAAACATAAACTTTTACAAACCCAGTCCTTTTGCCCTCAGAAAAGGACCCCATAGTTATTATCTGAAGGTACTTTTCTTTCTTGATGTATCATACTTATTACTTTTTAATTTTTTTTCCTAGCTTTTAGTTGGGGTTATGGCCTTACTGAGTACACTGGTGTCACCAAAGCTTCCAGAAACCCTTGAGATGCCACTTACGTCTACCTGGGAAGAGGAGGCAAGACAGCAAGTTCATGAAAACAAGAGTTGCTCAAGCAAGTTATTTCCCACAACTAATGAGCTGGAGTTGGGAAAAATGGAAGTGCCCAATCTCTAGGATTCTGAGGGTGGCAAGTTAACTATGCCATACGTACCATCAGGCTCCTAAAATGTTGCCTCTTTGTGATAGAGAAATGTTCTTCTCATCTCCCATAAGTTATTTATGTGTCTGTCTAAAAAATTGTAAGAAAGTTTTAATACATTTGTCTTGTAAAAGCAAATGAAATAAAAAGCAAGGCAAGAGTTATTCTCTTTTTTAAAAAAGTATTTTGTTTTCATTTATTTATTTGACAGAGAAAGAGGGAGGGAGAGGGAGAGAGAGAGAGATTGAGAGGGAGAATGGGTGTGCCAGGGCCGCCAGCCACCGCAAACAAACTCCAGACGCATGCACCCCCTCCCCTTGTGCATCTGGCTAAAGTGGGTCCTGGGGAATCAAACCAGGGTCCTTTGGCTTTGCAGGCAAATGCCTTAACCGCTAAGCCATCCCTCCAGCCCAAGAGTTATTCTTTTAAGCTGCTGTCTTATTGTTGCAAAATATTTTTCCACATTTGTTTTTCTGTCCTTGATTCTCACCCCTGTGGCACCATACATATTTGAGCTATACCATATTCCAGCCCCTACATCTCCACGGACTGCAGGCTGAGAAGGGAGCATACGAGAGACCTTCTTTATCCCTCTCCTCCCCATGTTTTCTCTCCCTTCCTTTCTTCTCCCCTCCCTTTTGCTCCTCTCCTCTTTTCTTTCCTTCCAAGCTGCCTCAAACACAAGGCAATCCTCCTGCCTCAACCTCCGGAGTGCTAGGATTATAGGCATGAGTCACTGCACTGGGCTTTGTGTTTCTTTTGACAAAGCCTCTTGATGATTCTATTTCTGATGTTCATTCCCTAGTTATGAGTCTTTTTCAGAAAGCTCTGTTAAAAGATGTTTGTCTTCAGAAACCATAAGAAAGTAGAGTTTGAAAGGGGGTTCTTGCTTCATGCACCCTGGCCAAAAAGATATGGAGCTGCAGAAACAGCACACTCATGTTTGGTCCCATTCAGGGACACACACCTGCCCGGGGCCAGGAGTGAGCTTTTGGCCTGCTATTTCATTTTATTTTTCAAATGTACTAGAGTGCCTCTGTATGCCTCCTTCACAGCACAAAGGAGTGGTGACATTTTAGTGCGTTGCATGCTTTCTCTTGGTCAGCAGCTCATTCAGGGAAACGGACTTTAAGGTCCATCTGGATCTGTTGCCAGGAAAATGTCTGGTGTGTATTCTTGCCCTGTGAAAATAATTTGCGTGGAGATCTTATTCTTTTTCCTTGTTTAAAAAAGTTAATTTTGGTTCCTCAACTTCACTTCAAACTATAGTCTTCCTGGGCCGGGGAGATGGCTCAGTAGTTAAAAGTGCTTGCTTGCTTGCTTGCAAAGCCTGTTGGCCCAGATTCAATTCCCCAGTACCTACATAAAGCCAGGACACACAAAGTGGGGCGTGCATCTGGAGTACAGTTACGGTGCGAAGGGCCCTGGTGCACCCATTCCCCCCTTCTCAAATAAATGAATGAATGAATAAATAAATAAATAAAATTTAAAAACTATTTTATTTATTTATTTGAGAGAGAGAGAGACAGAGATAGATAGATAGATAGATAGATAGATAGATAGATAGAGAGAGAATGGGCACACCAGGGCCTCCAGCCACTGCAAACGAACTCCAAATACATGCACCCCCTTGTGCATCTGGCTTACATGGGGCCTGGAGAGTCAAACCGGGATCCTTTGGCTTTTCAGGCAAATGCCTTAACTGCTAAGCCATCTCTCCAGTCCCCAAATAAAACATTTTTAAAAATTAAGAAAAGGAAAGCCAGGCGTGGTGGCACATGCTTATACATACATACATACATACATACATACATACATATATTTTTTTGAGGCAAGTGCAACAGACTGGCCTTTTTATGAAAGAGAGAGAGAGAGAGAGAGGGAGACAGAGAGAGACACACAGAGAGAGAATTGGCATGCCAGGGCCTCCAGCCACTGCAATCGAACTCCAGATGCACGTGCCCCCTTGTGCGCATGTGTCCCCTTGTGCGCATGTGTCACCTTGTGTATCTGGTTTAAGTGGGACCTGGAGAGTGGAACATGAGTCCTTAGGCTTCTCAGGCAAACACCTTAACCACTAAACCATCTCTCCAGCCCAGCACATGCTTTTAATCCCAGCACTTGAGAGGCAAAAGTAGGAGGATCACCATGTGTTTGAGGCCAGTCTGAGACTACATAGTGCATTCCAGGCCAGCTTGGGCTAGAGTGAGATATCTACCTCAAAAAAGCAAACAAACAAAAATAAATAAAATAAAAAGGGCTGGAGGGATGGTTCAGCAATTAAGACATTTGCCTGCCAAGCCTAATGACATGAGTTTGATTCCCCAGTACCCACATAAAGCCAGATGCACAAAGTGGTGCATGCATCTAGAGTTTGTTTACAAATGGTTGGAGGCCCTGGTGTGCCCATTTTCTCTTTCTTTTTTCTCCCTATCTGTCTGCTTCCAAATAAATAAACAAAAAATACTTTTAAAAAGTAATAAATATATAAATAAATACAGTTTAATATGTTGGGCATTTCAACTTCAAATGATATCATGATCTTACCTGCTTTAAGAATTGAACTTTCAGGGGCTAGAGAGATGGCTTAGTGGTTAAGTGCTTGCCTGTGAAGCCTAAGGATCCTGGTTCAAGGCTTGTATTCCCCAGTACCCACATAAGCCAGATGCACAAGGGAGCACATGCATCTGGAGTTTGCAGTGGCTGGAGGCCCTGATGCACCCATTCTCTCTCTCTGTTACTCTCAAATAAATAAATAGAAATAAACAATAACAAAAAAATTGAGCATTTCAGATTCACCGTAAGTTTCTCACAGGTTTTGAGATTTTTCTTATTGTTTCATCGTAAGTTCACTTTTTTTTTTCTTTGCCCTTGAAAGTTTGATTTGTGAATTACCTTATATCTAGTGCATGAGAAGCAATGTGGCATTAGAGTTATCTGCAGAGGTAGGCTGAAGAAGGCAATTACGTAGATGTGAATTGAAAAAGTAATGCTAAGGGGAAGAAAGGAGGCAGTTGGCCTGAATTATTTAGACATTTTATGTTAATTCAATTCCTGGGATGATTGCTCAGTTCCTCATTTGCCCTTCCCACTTGGAAAACAAAAAGTAAAACAAAAAACCTGTCTCCTTTTGGGAACTAAAACAAATCAGGAGGCCTTGATGAGGGAGGAAGAAGACATTTCTCTAGCCACTTGTCTCTTCTGTTTTCCTCCACCTTCCTTAGACTGCTTCTGTACTATTATATTTTATTTTAGTATCTATTTATTTTATTATCTTTTCCCTAGTCATCATCAGTTATTTTCTCAACTTTTTTTTTTAAATCTTTATCTGTTTTCCAGAACTGTCATGAAATTATGACAGACTGGGTGGCTAAAACAGGAATTTATTTTCTCACAGTTCTGGAGGATGCCAGTCCAAGCTCACGTGCAGCAGGGTTGGTTCCTCTGAGGGCCACTGTGGCTTACAGATGGTCACCCTGTTGCTGCATCATCTCACGACTGTCCTTCTATTCATGAGCTGCCTTGTGGCCTCTGACCTTAAAAGGGCAGTAGTCATATTGGAGAATCCTAATGGCCTCATTTTAATTTAATCACTTCTTTAAAGATGTCATCTCCAAATGTAGTGGCATTTTGGGAATTGGGATTGCAACGTGTGAATTTTGGGGCTTTTTGATTTTATATTTCATTGTCCATTTTTCTGGTCCACTTGAGCTATGGTATACAATATCATTAACTAGGTGGTTTAACCAACAGAAAGTTATTTGTAATTATTAGTCACTGTTCTGTAGGCTGAGCCAGGTGTTGACAGAATGAGTTTCATTATGAGGACTCCCCTCTTATAAGTAGGGGGCTGACATTTTACAGTGTGCTCACATGACATCTTTTTGGAAGGGACAGAGGGAGAAAGGGAGAGATAAAGAGCTGGTATCTCTGGGCTTGAGAGATAGCTTAGTGGTTAAGGCACTTCCCTGCAAAGCCTAAGGATCCAGGTTCGATTCTCCAGATCCCTCGTAAGTGAGATGCACATGGTGGCACATGCGTCTGGAGTTCATTTGCAGTGGCTAGAGGTCCATTCACTCTCTCTCTCTCCCCCTTTACCCCCCTCTCTGTCTTTAATAAATAAAAAGCTGATAATCTCTTTCTTTGATATCTCTTTCTTTGGTATCTCTCTCTCTTTTCACAAAGGTACCAATTCTGTCATAATTGCCACCCTCATGCCTTTGTCCAGTTCTAAGAACTTCTCAAAGGGTCCCATCACATCAGGGGTTAGGACTTTGACATATGCATTTTGAGGGGACATAAACTTTCTGATCATAACATCCATCTCTCCATCTCTGTACCAGTCAGTATCTGGCCCAAACAAAGCAAAACAAACAATGCAGAGAAACCTGGGTTATTTTAGGCAGAGAGGGAGTTAAGCCTAGGGAGGACTGTGGGAGCGGGAGAAGTTGCCTAGGCACCAGGAAGCTGTTACCCCCAATTGGACTAGGAGTCCTCAAGCCCTTCCTGTTTCCTCACTCCTGCTGAAGCCACTTCCCTGCTGTTGACTGGAACTCCAGGAGCCCCACAGTGGTGCTATAAAGCTGCTGTCATACTGCAAGTGAGTTGAAGCTCTAGATTAATTTTGGGAAAATTTATTCCTTATTTTGCCATTGACTCTTCTATCAATGATATTGAGTCATCTCTGTTTGCTTGGGTTGTCTTTAATACTTTTTATCGAGCCATATTTTCCTCCACAAAAGTTATACATATTTGGTTGTTTATTTCTACATATAAATTTCAATGACAGAAAAATGCCAAGTTTCTAATCATGATATTTTTCTAACCACATGTGGTTGACAGAAAATAATTGGATTATTATTTGTTTGTTTGTGTTTTTTTTTAAGAAATTTGTATCACGAAGCATTTATCTATTCATTTGCGAGAGAGAGAGAGAGGCAGAGAGAGAGAGAAACAGACAGACAGAGGGAGAATGGGTGCACCAGGGCCTACAGCCACTGCAAACAAACTCCAGATGCATGCACCACCTAGTGCATCTGGCTTACGTGGGTCCTGGGGAATCGAACCGAGGTCCTTTGGCTTTGCAGGCAAGCGCCTTAACCGCTAAGCCATCTCTCCAGCCCTGTTTGTGGTTTTTTTTTTTTTTTTTTTTTTTTTTTTTGAGACAAGATTTAATGTAGCTGGCCCAGAACTCTATGTAGCAGACATGACCTTGAGCTTCTCATCCTCCTGTCTCTCCCTCCTAAGTGCAGGGATTACAGGTGCACGCCAGCACGCCTGGCTCAAACTTGATTAATTTTTGTTTGTTAATCTTATATCTAGCAATCTTGATGAAAGTATTTTTTAGTTGAAGAGGAAGAAACATGTTCTTTACTGGGAGAAAAATTAGTGTATTCGTTGTAAACATTCACAAATATTTATCAGAAGCAAGTTTTCATACCTTGTCTCTTGAGCATCTCAGTATGTGCAGCCTTTTCTTTTCTTTCTTTCTTTCTTTCATTTTTATTACTGACAACTTCTGTAGTTATAGACAATAAACCATGGTAATCCCCTCCCCCTCACTTTCCCCTTCGCTACTCCACTCTCCATCATATCCCCTCCCCCTCTCAACCAGTCTCTCTTTGATTTTGGTGTCTTGGGACACAATGAGGCAATGGGTCTACATCACTGGGGTCTGGTCCAGGCACATCAGATTCATCTTTGATGGTAAATAATCTGTGGAGTCAGTGCTTACCACAGGGCTGCTGTAGAGAGCCACGGGCAGTAGAAGCCGTTGACAGACACAGCCATGTCTACCTCCAGTTGAACCACAGAGATCAGACTGGCGCACAGCCCCTCCTCCTGGACTGTCTGTATGGACCTGACCTTGTGCACAGGACCGTGCTGCAGGAAAACAGTCTGTAGCTGCCTCATCTCCACATTGTCTGACCTTGTCTCCCCGTTCCCATGAGTTTTATATATTTGATAAAAGAAAGTTGTTGTCGAAGTTTTTCTGAGTATGAATAAAATAAATCACTTAGGAGGTGTTGCAGTGTCTCCAATAGAGACTGCAGACCTCCTGATCCCAGATTTCACTCTCCCTCCCTCTCTCCCTCCCTCCCTCCCTCCCTCCTTCCTTCCCTCCCTTCCTTTCTTTCTCTCTCTCTTTCTTTCTCTCTTCCTCTCTCTCCTCTCCTCTCCTCTCCTCTCCTCTCCTCTCCTCTCCTCTCCTCTCCTCTCCTCTTCTCTCCTCTCCTCTCCTCTTCTCTTTCTAATCCTTGAGTAACCCCAACAGGTCAAAGCCACATTGGTCCTGGCAAACTTTAAAGCTCAGAGAACAATCCATATGTAAGGAGGTAAACTTCAGGCTTCGGACCCTGTTACTCAGTCTCATTTAACTGAGGTCTTCACACAACCTTGAGCTTGATAGGCAATAAGATATGCAAGGTGTTGCAGAGCTGTGGATAAAAGAGCCTGGGTGTAAGCCTTCCCAGTTAGGCACATCAACTAAGTGCTCTTGTTTGAAAAGTCAAGATCATAATAAAATGGCCCTTGTGGAAATGTGAATATCTGCATCATTTCATGCCACCTTGCACAGAGCTGGTATTCTCCTATTCCACCACCTGGTCAGTGAGAAGATGATAGATGTCCTGGCCACTCTTGGTCTTGTTCAGTGGGCATTTGGGGCGTATTCTGCTCAGTGCTGTACCACGTTGTCATGGCTTCATTTGACCGTGCCTTACCACATGCATTGATTTTTCCCTTGTGGACTCAGCAGTTTGTACATGTGCACTGTGGTTAGTCTGGGCCCAGAGTGGCTGTAGGGAAAATGACCAAGAAGTTAATGAATGCAGGTTTCAGGCCTTTCACTTACACAGGTTTTTATGAGGGACCTTAGTCATGTGATGATAGGGAAGTTCAAATTCAGTACATAGTCCATTGAACGATGGTTCCCAGGGAGTTCCTTGTTCCTTTGTAAAATGATATATGCAAAGTGATACTTAAAAATTTTTGTACATGAAGAGATTCTTTTTTGTTTTTTCAAGGTAGTGTTTCACTGAAGCCCAGGCTGACCTCGAATTCATTATGGAGTCTCAAGATGGCCTCAAACTCATGGCTATCTCCCTACCTGTGCCTCCCGAGTGCTGGGATTAAAGGTATGCACACGCCTGGCTAAAGAGAAAATTTTTCTTTCTTTCTTTTTTTTCTTTGGAGGTAGGTTCTCGCTCTGTGGCCCAGGCTGACCTGGAACTCACTCTGTAGTCCTAGGCTGGCCTCAAACTCACAGCAATCCTCCTACCTCTGACTCCTGAGTGCTGGGATTAGAGGCTGGAATATTTTTTCTTTTTTTTTAAATTAAGTAGAAACTTGGAATATCTTCTTATTTAAGATTATGAGGGGCTGGAGAGATGGCTTAGTGCCTTAAGGACCCAGGTTCAACTCCCAGAGCCCACATAAGCCAGATGTACAAGATGACACATGCACACAGGTGGTGCATGTGAACAAAATGGCACATGCATGTGAAGTTCATTTGCAGTGGCTAAGGCCCTGGCATGCTAATTCTTTCTTTCTCTCTCTCTCTCTCATAGAAAAAGAGAAAAAAAAAACCAAAAACAAAAAACAAAAAGATTATGGAAGGCAAACTTTGGCAACTTCTTCCAATGGAATGTCTGGGAAGGGCTGGTGTTCATTGTTTTGTTTGAATTTTCCAGAAGTCAGTAATGGTTTGCTATTTTTTTAAGTACATGCATTTATTTATAAATATTTATTTATCTGTACAAGCATGCATGACAGAGAGAGAGAGAGAGAGAGAGAGAGAGAGAGAGAGAATGAATGTGGGCACACCAGGGCCTCCTGCTGTTGCAAATGAACTCAGATGCACCACTTTGTGCATCTGTCTTTACATGGGTACTGAGGAATCCAACCCAGGCCATCAGGCTTTTCCATACCTAATTAGGTTTTCTCATCAGTTCACTGAGTGATTCTTTATTTGTGGTAGTTTGAATATATGTGCCCCATAGACTCAGATATTTTATTAGCTTAGAACCCTGGTCTCCAGCTACCTGACTAGGGGTCCAGCCCTAAGGTGTCAGTGGGGGCAGATGTGAATTCCAGCCCAAAGGTGTAAGAGAGCAGTCTGAGCTCTGGCAGGGGTCCCTGCTGCCGGCTGCCCACTTTGTGCTTGTTGCTTTTGGTGGCTGCTGGTTGGTGATGGTTTCTCTGGGCTCGCATGTAGGGAAGCAGCTTTTTCTGTCACTGATGGAACTTCCCCCTGGATCTGTCAACTGACATAAACCCCGTCTTCCCCTAAGCTGTGCCTGGTTCGGATGTTCATCCCAGCAATGGGAAACAGACTGCAACGTTATCCAAGCCACATGGCTGCCGCTCTGTACGGAGAAAACAAAGGACCTTTTAGTCTTCTACAGCTCTCTCTTGCTCTCTGGCTTTCATCTCTAAGGTACCTCTTCTTCTTTTTATTACTTTGCAGAGGGCCAGGAGGAGGAAGGAGCCCTTGACTTAACTTCCCTGTCTCCATTGCTGTCCAAATGCAATCTTCCATCCTGGCCGGAGTCCCAGTTCCACACGTTGCTGCTACACAAACCTCCCTTCTCTTTCCTCAGGTCACCCCCACTCTTCCCATGGGTAATCCCCACTCTTTCCTCAGGCAGTTCCCTCCCTCTGTTCGGGTAGCTACTTCTTTTTCTTCAGCTTGCCCTCATTCTTTCCTCATGCAGTCCTCACTCTTTGCTTTGTTCACTGTGCACTGATACCATCTCCCCTCCTAAGATTTCTCTCCTTTCTCTTTGTTAATTCACGTCCCCTTCCCCATCATTGGAGGTCTTCCTATATCCCTCGCTAATTGTCCAGGGAAGGGACAAGGGGGACAGGTTGAGCTGACCCCTAATGATCCCTAATGAGGTAACCAATTATACCTATGGAACTAAGTCTCCATAAAAATCTTAAAAAAATGGGGCCTGGAGAGATTATTCAGCAGTTAAGGTGCTTGCCTGCAAAGCCTAGGGACCCAGGTTCAATTCCCCAGTGCCCACGTAAGCCAGAGGCACAAGGTGGTACATGCGTCTGGAGTTGGTTTGCAGTGGCTAGAGGGTCTGGCACACCCATCCTCTCTCCTTCCTTCTCTTTCTCTCTCTCTCTTCCTCTAAAATAAATAAATAAAATATAAAACCTTTTGAAAAACTTTAAATGAATCCAAAATGACACAGTTGGGGGATCCTCCAGATGGCTGAGTGCATGGAGGTTCCTGAAGGGGTGACCCCTTGGCCCCTGGGGCTGCTTCCCATGTGCCTTGTCCTGCGTGCCTCTTCTTTCTGGCTGATCACACGTATCATTCACAATAAGCCAGTCAACGTCCATGAAGTGTTTGGGTGCTCGGCCACATTAGCAAACCTTGTCCTGTGGTCTCTTCCTTCTGGCCGTTCATGTGCATCCCTTCTAATAAACCCGCCGACATCGATAAAGCGCGTCTGCATTCTGTCACTCTAGCCAAGTAACTGAACCCAAGGCGAGCATCGTGACCGTCCTGATTTGCAGCGGATAGGTCAGAAACACAGGATCCAACCCGAGGTTCGCAACTAGCATCCAAAGTATGTGGAATTAAGACCCCGGACTGTGGAATTGGCTGCCAAGCCGAGGGAGAAAGTGTCAGAATTGCACTGAATCAGAGAACACTCGGCTTGGGTTGATTGCTGGGTTTGTGGAGAAATGACCCTAGAGTGTCTGTGTGAGAGAATGAGCACAGAAAGAGGAAAATACTGTCCTTTTCTTCTTTGTTGACTCACCTTATAAAGAATCTCACAGCTTAACCCATCAGAGGTTCACAACTTGTAAGGAAAAGCTTTTCCCAAATTTTCAGATGACTGAGAGGTGAGATGACTTGCTCAAGGTAAGACAGGACCCTTGCTTTGGTTGAGAGCTTAAGTCTTGGAGTCTGATACTCATGAATTTCTTTTTAGTTTTTTTTTTTTTTTTAGTTTTATTTATTTATTTGCGATGAGAGAGAGAGAGAGAGAGGGAGAGAGAGAGAGAGAGAGAGAGAGAGAGAGAATGGGCACACCAGGGCCTCCAGCCACTGCAAACGAACTCCAGATGCATGCGCCCCCTTGTGCATCTGGCTTATGTGGGTCCTGGGGAATTGAACCTGGGTCCTTTGGCTTCGCAGCAAGCGCCTTAACCGCTAAGCTATTTCTCCAGCCCCTCAGACTGAATTTTATCCTGGGCCCTTTTTTATTGTTTTTGAACCTCAGTTTATTCATCTGCAGAATGGGGAGGATATGTTTGTGCCTATTTCATAGGATGACTGTATTCTATGGAATCATGCACATGGATAGTGATTAGTCTATATTAGTTTAAACATCACTATCATTACTGTGACATATCAAATTGCCTCCCTGTAGACAAACTTGACTTTACAGTGCCCAGTGCCTTGTACACAGTTAACCCTCAGCAAATACTAGCTCCCTTCTTTAAATACTGCGGTTCTATCTTAAAGTATATCTTTTTTAAAGTATTTTATTTATTTATTTGAGAGACAGGCAGAGTGAAAGAGGGAGGGGGAGAAAAGGGGGGGGGGAGAATGGGTGGGCCAGGGCATCCTGCTACTGCAAATGAACTCCGGATACATGGGCCACTTTGTGCATCTGGCTTTATGTGGGTACTGGAGAATCAATCCTGGGCCATCAGGCTTTGCAAACAAGTGCCTTTAACTGATGAGCCATCTCCCCAACCTCCTAAATAATTTCTTTACAAAATTTATTGTTTGCAAGAACAGAGAGAGAGAGAGAAAGAGAGATGGGCAGAGAGAATAGGTGAGCCAGGGCCTCCAGCTGCTGCAAACGAACTCCAGATGCATGCACCACTTTGTGCATTTGGCTTTACATGGGTACTAGCGTATCAAACCTGGGTCATTAGGTTTTGCAGGCAAGCCCCTATGCCACTGAGCCATCTCTCCAGCACCCCCTAAATTATTTCTTGAATAAGTTTTCCAGCTGCCATCGGACTGTCACCTTTGCAATCATCAGCATTGCCCCGCCCCATGCCTGGCTCTCTCTACCCTCCGCTGCTGCCCAGCAGATCCAGGCGCCCCACGTGAGACGACAGACCACACCGGGCAGTGTGATGAGGTAATGAGCATTTGCTTCTCTCCAGAGTGTACTGGAAGCCCGACAAGCCACTCGTCAATTACTGCACATTCAAATCACCTGGAAAAGTTCCAGGCTGGCGGTGAGATAAAGGGGCCTGGGAGTCAAACAGAGACTTGTGGCAGGTGAACCTGCCTCTGGGGACTGGGCACAAGCGCAGCTCCCAGGAACTCACAGGCTGAGGGCACCGGTTCCTCTCTCCTGGGGCGGGGTGGGGGAGGGGGGGGAGGGAGGGCACACAGTTGCACGGGCCAATGCAGAGTAAGATTACAGGAAGCCGTAACACATCCCCCAATGGGAAGCAGTTTTGTTTCCCCACCCCTTTTCTCTCTCTTTCAAGGTAGCTAGGTCAAATGGTCTCTGAAAAACAAGCGTTGCTGCCAGAGCCTCCAGTAGGTTCCAAAGCTGTCTTCTCAGACTCAGGTACCCTCGAATCCTCCTGGCCCAGGGGTCATTCTGTCTGCTCTCTGGGTTTGGGGGTGGGTCTTGGTGGGTTTGGAGACAGGGATATTGTCAGGCGTGGGCACATCCTGTCTTTCTGGCTCACTCCTTGTCTGTCGGGCAGTTTGCTATTCGTAGCCACCGGTTGCTTTCTCTTTCAAGTTAACTTGCTGGAACTGCATTGAGAGAGTCACTGGAGGCCACTGCAAACTAGCGGAGCCAGTCAGGACAGGGGTGGCTGCCTGCTACTTCGGGGAAAGACAGGCGCAGCTCGGAGCCTCCGGCCTTCCCCGCCTCACTGCCCTGTGTCTCCGCTTGTTTTCTTTTTCTTTTCAAATGTATTTTATTTATATTTATTTCCAATGAGAGAGAGAGAGAGAGAATGGACACGCCAGGGCTTCTAGCTGCTGCCAATGAACTCTAGATGCGTGCACCACCTTGTGCATCTGGCTTTATGTGGGGACTGGGGACTCGAACAGGGGTCGTTAGGCTTTGCAGGCAAACAACTGCTGAGCTGTCTCTACAGCGCCCCCTTGTTTTCTTTGACCCTCGAAATCCTTCTCAGCTCTCAGATGAACTACTAACTTTGAAGATGCAAAAGCTGTAGCCACAACACACAAGAAGCCTCATTGGAAGGCGTCAGGGGCTCTCCGTGAAAGACTTCTTCGGAGCTAGGGAGGCAGCAGAGACCAGCCACAGCCAGATCCTGTGATGTCTGCCGTGGCCCCTACCTCATGCCCTGGTGCCCTGGCCATTGCTCTGCATGAAGAAAGGCATTGTACCAAGGCCAGTTTTTTTTCTTTTTTTTCCTTTTTCTTATGGTCTGACAGCCTAGTCAGCTGGTGTGGAGCTAGAACTTTGCCCTAAAAGCAGGCAATGACTAACTGTAACAATTGTTATTTTCTTTTTCTCCTTGGTTTGAACCTGAGCCAGATGGAAGGGGGAGTTAGATACAGAGCAGACCTAGCAAGACAAGGACTCCAATTCAGGCAGGGAGGTGATAGCACAACGGGTGCTGTAGATGCCTGCTGCCCGGGGTGAGGTTGGCAGCCTCGGCTACTCTCTAGCTCCCACATGGAGTGTTAGTCCCAGAGTACCCAACACGGGCATCGGTCACCTGCACACTCCCACAAGGGCCCCTTCAGGAGACAGCCTTGATGAGTCTCTCTCATTTACCACCTAAGGGAGCCAATAAGAATTCATCTGGTGGGCTGGAGAGATGGCTTAGCGGTTAAGCACTTGCCTGTGAAGCCTAAGGATCCCAGTTCGAGGCTCAATTCCCCAGGACCCACGTTAGCCAGATGCACAAGTGGGTGCACTGCATCTGGAGTTCGTTTACAGAGGCTGGAAGCTCTGGCGCGCCCATTCTCTCTCTCTCTCTCTCTGCCTCCTCTGTCTGTCGCTCTCAAATAAATAAATAAACAACAACAACAAAAAAGAATTCATCTGGTGTGCTGGGTGTGATGGCACACGACTTTAATCCCAGCACTGGGAGGCTAAGGTACAATGATCACTGTGAGTTCGAGACCACCCTGAGACTGCATAGTGATTTCCAGGTTGGCCTGGGCTAGAGTGAGACCTTACCTTGAAACAAAAAGAAGAAGAAGAAAAAAGAATTCATCTGGTCTGTTTTACAGATGAGGTCATCAAGACTAGGAGACACAGGCCACTCCCCGGGGTTACAGAGCCAGCCCTGGCGTGGTGCAGGCTCCCGCCTCAAGCCCAGGCTTCCTTATGTTGAAAACATGCTGGCCAAGGAGGGCGCTGCAGGCCCAGTGCTCTGTGTGAAGAGGGAGGCAGCAGCAGTGACTGGGAAGGTGGGAGGGGGAAAGCTGGCTTCCAGGGACAGTGGAAGAGGAGCCAAGTTCGGTTGCTCCAACTCTTGCTGCTGTTGTCATTGAAAATAAGCGCACACTGAGCAGAAGTCACGCTGTGAGCTGCTCGTGTGTGCACGGCCACTCTTCAGTGGGCTCTGGGAGTGGAGGCCAGAGCTCCGCTGCTCTCTGGGCCTTGCTTATCTCAT
The DNA here is from genome assembly GCA_036346955.1 of Dipus sagitta. Classification (NCBI taxonomy): domain Eukaryota; kingdom Metazoa; phylum Chordata; class Mammalia; order Rodentia; family Dipodidae; genus Dipus; species Dipus sagitta. The sequence goes on from CM070775.1 coordinate 36,566,931, forward strand.
CAACCTACCCTCGGGTGTACCCAGAGGGACGAGGTTCAGAAGAGGGTGCGGTGAGTGGAAATCTCCCCTCAAATGCAGACCTCTTTACTGGTGGTGCGTAGGAAAGGCAACTCTGGGGTAATTTTGCGCTAATAGCTAACTAAATGCGCACAGAGACTTTGCTGTTTAGAGCATTGTTTCACGGATAAGGAGTTTCAAGGGATGCCTGCTTTCTCCCACAAGAATCGCCTGCAGGAAAGTACCTAAGGAAAAGTTTAATAGAGATGCTCTGGAGGGAATAATACCCTCAACCAGGTGGGTAGCTTGTCTCTCCCTCCTGCAGGTCCATGGACACCACACGGATTGCCGTTGTTGGAGCAGGTGTGGTCGGGATGTCCACTGCCATGTTCATATCTTACGCGGTCCCCCGATGCTCCGTCACTGTCATCTCGGACAAGTTCACTCCCAATACCACCAGCGACGTGGCAGCTGGGATACTCATTCCCCAGGCTTATCCAGGTAAGTGGGATTTCAGCTCTCCTGTCAGATACGGCTGTTGTGCCAAGTCCCCTGACCAGGAGCCAAGACCCCCGGTCACCCAGGAGTCACCCAGAGAACCGCCACAGAAGCCGAGACACTCGAATGTAAAAGCAACAGGTTTCTTTATTGCAAGCCTAGGCCTGGGCTCCAGCACAGCGGTAGTGAGGGAGAGAGAGCCCCCTTCTTTTGGGGGAAGGGGTTCATATAGGAATTCGAACAAAGAAGTAGGAGATAGATACATGATTGGTTGATTTAAACAGTTTTGATTGGTTTGGGTTTTCGGTGGGCAAAGTTGGGGGCAGGAGCTAGGGGCACTCCAGACAGATGAGGTAATCTCCATTGTGATGGGCTAAGCAAATAGTCTATGCAGGTAGTGGGAGGCCAGAGGACCCCCGCAGTGGGGTGTTTCTGGAAGACCCTTGAAGTGGAGATTCCTCAGTTTCTTATCTAAGCAGGTGGTCGGAGGCCGGAGGCCCCCTAGTGGAGTGTTTCTGGAATGTCCTTGAAATGGAGATTCCCCAGAAACTTTAGGGAGAAAGGCAGCAATTGAGCAAGCAAGCAAAGTTTACAGAAGCAAAGCTCAGCACATTAGCTGGCTAGTTCTCTATCTAAGTCAGGCCTGGGCGTTTTTACATAAAATGGTTATATTTGGTGTCTCAGGTAGATGTTAGAGTGACGCCAGTGGAATTCTGTCCGTCAGGAAGCTGGCTGTGGGCACCATTGTCATGTGCCATTTTCCCATGCTGTCAGTTCACCTGGCAGGAAGGACTCAGCTACACCCAGGATGAGCGCACCCTCCAAATCCCAGCAGCCTAGAGAACAAGTTTGTTCTTCACCCCGAATATCGCCTAAGCCCCAGCAAGGATTCTACTCATCAGGCAGGGACCTAAAGTGACAGTTCAGTCATCACTCCGTTTGTCCTCAGTACAAAGCAAAAAAGAGCTTCCCAAGGGGCTCGTCTCATCTGGTAAACCTGTAGCCAGGAAGCGACTTTCCATACTTCTGGGGACAGAGCTGGTCCATTGCTCTCAGGGGAAGGCCAGAAAGAGCAATTCTGAGAGGATCTAGGAGACCGGACAGAACGAATATTCAGCGACAAGCTAGTGCGAACAGATGACACCAGTAATTACCAGCAAGTCATGGGCTGTTTGTCACGAATTTTAGTAGACAGGTGTGGCCACACCCAGCTCTTTGTGTGGGTCCTGGGGAATTGAACTCAGGTAATCTCATACCCTCTCAGGCCCTCAAGCTTGCTGCAAGCACCCTTAACGGCTGAGTCATCTCTCCAGCCACCCATTCTCTCTCTTTCTTTAATTTTAATTTTTTTTGTGTGTTTGAGTGTGTGCAAGTGTACATGTGTGGTGCATGTGGAGGCCAGAAGACGCTTCAGGTGTTGTTCCTGAGGTGTCATTCACCTTTTTGGGGCTTTTTATTTTCCTTTTTGAATTTTTTTTTATTTTGAGAGAGAGAGAGAATGGGTACACCAGGACCTTCAGCCTGCTGCAAACAAACTCCAGATGCTTACATCCCTTGGACATATATGTGACATTGCACACTTGCATCACTGTGCATCTGGCTACATGGGACCTGGAGATTTGAACATGAGTTCTTAGGCTTCGCAGGCAGGCAAGCGCTTCAACTGCTAAGCCATCTCTCCAGCCCTTTTTTTTTTTTTTTTTTTTTTTTTTTTGGTTTTTCAAGGTAGGGTCTCACTGTAGCCCAGGTTGACCTGGAATCCACTATGTAGTCTCAGGCTGGCTTTGAACTCATAGCAATCCTCCTACCTCTGCCTCTCAAGTGCTGGGATTAAAGGTACCACCACACCTGGCTGTCATCTACCTTTTTTTTTCCTTGTTTTTTTTTGAGGTAGGGTCTCGCTGTAGCCCAGGCTGACCTGGAATTCACTATGTTGTCTCACTCACGGCAATACTCCTACCTCTGCCTCCCAAGTGCTAGGATTAAAGGCGTGCATCACCACGCCCGGCTCCCATCCATCCACTTTTTTTTTTTTTTTTTTTTTTTTTTTGGTTTTTCGAGGTAGGGTCTCACTCTAGCCCAGGCTGACCTGGAATTCACTATGGAGTCTCAGGGTGGCCTCGAACTCACGGCGATCCTCCTACCTCTGCCTCCCGAGTGCTGGGATTAAAGGCGTGCGCCACCACGCCCGGCTCCATCCACTTTTTAAAAGACAATTTCTCCCTAGTCTGAGAGTGTTCAGAGTAGGCTAGACTGACTAACCAGAGAGCCCCAGGGATCCACTTGTCTCTGCCTCTCCAGTGCTGGGATTGCAAGTATATGTCAGCATGCCTGATGGTTTCGCTAATTTCATTAGTTTATGTACAAGCATGTCTTGTATATGAGTTGAAGAGTCTGAACCATTCGTGAGAGTGTGCCTCCTAAACATACTTCATGTCTGCCAAATGGATGAGTTAAGACATGCTTTTCTTCAGCATCTGGTGTCTTACTATAAAGACAGGTACAGCAAATCCGTCCAAAGTAAACAGTCATCATGGCATGTAACCCCCACTTGTTTTCCACAAAAAATGCCAGTGTCTTTCCCTGGACCCTTCTTGTAGTGGCTGCAACAGACCACAGAGGTCATGACCCCTGGTCCAATGTGGCACTGCTAGAAACTCTTGTGTAGGGTGCAGAGACGGAACGTGGAAGAAATGGCCATATCACACCAGTCTCCTCTCCTCACCACCTCCTACCTGACTGTCTTTTCAACGTAGATTCGGGGAATTGAACTCAGTTCCTCAAGCTTGCAAAGCAAGCAGTTTACGGACTGAGCTGGTTTCTTTGAACATGGTGCTGCGTTTTCCACAACCCTGGGCGATTCTCTGGTCTCTGCTGTCCACAGGACTGGGATTATAGATGTGTGTGGCCACACTCATGAGTGGTTTAGTCAGACGCTTTACAAGGTTGCTCGCATAATTCATTGTTAGGAATATGAAGGGTGGCCTGTCTTTTTAATATGGAAACTTGTTTTTAAAAATTTATTTGTTTATTTGAGAGAAAAAGAGAGAGAGAGAGAGAGAGAGAATGGGTGCCAGGGCCTCCAGCCACTGCAAACGAATTCCAGACGCATGGGCCACCTTGTGTAGTTGGTTTTATGTGGGGATTGTGGAATTGAACCTGGGTCCTTTGTCTTTGCCAGCAAGTGCCTTAACTTCTAAGCTATCTTTCCAGCCCGAACCTTATGTTTTTCAATTCAAGAACAGTCCTTTTGAATTATTTCCTCCCCTGTGATGTTTCTGCCTTTCCTTCTGGAATTGGATTATTTGAGGCCTTCTAGACCAGGCCTCCAATTCTTTTAGCTTTTCTTTACCCCCCTCTGTTCCTCTTTCTCTAATTTACTTTCTGGGAGGTTTTTCTCAATTTTTATTTACTTATTTATTTTTTTTTGGTTTTTCAAGGTAGGGTCTCACTCTAGTCCAGGCTGACCTGGAATTCACTATGTAGTCTTAGGGTGGCCTCGAACTCATGGTGATACACCATCCTCTGCCTCCCTAGTGCTGGGATTAAAGGTGTGCACCACCATGCCCGGCTGGATTTTTCTCAATTTTATCTTTTACCTTGCTACTGAATTTTTATTTCTACTATTGCACTTTTCATGTTCCAAAGCTCCATTTTGTTCTATGAGTTTTCCATTTTATAACATTCTATTAATTAAGTTTAATTTATTTATATCACCACAATATTTTTTAATTTTTCTGAAGATAGCAGCAATAGTTTTCAGAAGTTCTTCTCTCTGCACACTTTTGGTTTTCCTCCAAGTTACTTGTTTTGTTTGTTTGCCCTTCTCATTGTCATGGTAGAGGTCTTTGTGCTCATGTAGGACTGACACTTGGGGCCTGAAATGGCCAGTAGCAGTCTATGACCACATGCGTGGAGTTTCTTGCCTGTGAGTCTCCCTGGTGTGAGATGGAAAGACCTTTCCTTGGGGAAGTTCTGATACCATTACGCGTTAGTCTTTCTTCTTGGGTAGGACACATTTTCCAGAGAACAGGCTTCCAGTCTCCTGACTGGAGAGGGTAAATCCCCAGGTATCAGCATTCTAGAAGGTGAAGGGAGAAGAGGCTAGACCTTCCTATTCAGTTTGCTTGTCTTTTCCTTTCCCCTCCTGGTTTTGACCACGGTATTCCTGCTTTGGCCCATGCCTGCAGTTTCCCAGCCTAGACGTGCCTCACCTAGCAGCAAATCCACTCATGTCTCACCAGGGTGGGAAGACCCATGGCCTTGGTGCCACAGGCCAGGAACCTGGGTGTGTCAGCATGGGAAACTGTCACACTGCCTCACAGAAGACACGTGCAGGTACCTGGTACATCTGCAGGGTGCTCCTTCAACGAGGTGCCCACTTGTGACTGTTTCCCAGAATCCCTCACTTCCCCCAGGCCAAAGTGAGGGGTCCTGAAGGCTGCCGGGCATCATGGACTCATCTTCAAGTGAGGTTGATCTGAGAGTTCATCTGAATCCTAGAGGCCTGAGTGCTCTCTGGGGCTGAGTTCTGGGCCACCTGTCCAGCTTCCTTCTCTCCGGTGCTGCTCGATGAAGACCCGATCTTCCCCCTGGACTTCGTCCCTAGGTACAATTCAGACTAGTGCAGGTTATAAACACCTCTTGTTTACAAATGACAATACAATGTGGGGGCCATGCACGCATCCTTGAGGGGATTTAATGAGTTAATATATCTACAACATTTAGAACAATGTCCGCACATAATCAGCTCTGTATCAACATTTGATATTATTCCTGCCCCTCTGTACTTGAACATGAATTAGGTCACCTTGCTTTGCTCAACCCACTGCTGAATTGGAATTGTCTCTTATTTTATGACCTCTATAACATGTGGACACTCAGCCAGCATTTTGCTTTAGAGGTTTGGGGTAGGGGCGGGGGGAATGTATTTTAATGCATCTCTCCACATGGAGTAAGCCATTGGGATCTAACCCATTGGAGGATCTAAGCCAGCCACCTGCCGCCTGCCTGCAGTGTAGGAATACGGTGTCGTGTTCACATAGGCACAGGTTTAACGATGACAATGGGAAGCCTGTGGTAAGGAGTACTGGGCTGGGGAGATAGCTCACCTGGTAAAGTCCTTGCTTACAAGGAGGAAGACCTGCACTCACATAAAGATACTGGGCATGGCTGTGCATGCCTATATTGCCAGTACTGGGAGGGTAGGTCCCTGGGGCTTGCTGGGCAATCAGTCTACCTTAATTGGGGAGTTCCAGGTCAGTGAGAGAACTTGTCTCAAAAGAGCTGCATGCATTCCTGAGGTGTCACTTAAGGTGACCTCTGGCCTTCACATATCCTCACACCCTTCTTGTGTGTACCTGTATATGCACACATGAACATACACACACACACACAGACACACACACACACACACACACACCAACAAATGCCTAAGAATTCTTTGATTGAATTAAGGTGACAATATTAGAATGTTTGACTCAGATCTTAAAACTGTTTTGTTACAAATCGTGACATTCTTTAGGCTTCCATTTGGCTCTTATTGACTATCAGAAGACATCATGGTTACAGTCAGTGATGATGCTGCACTTATGGAAAGCTTTTTTAAAAAAAAAATATTTTATTTACTTATTTATTTGACAGAGGGAGAGAGAGAACGGGCGTGCTGGGGCCTCCAGCAATTGCGAACAAACTCCAGACACGTGTGCGTGCCCCCTTGTGCATCTGGCTAACATGGGTCCTGGGGAATTGAACCTGGGTCCTTTGGCTTTGCAGGCAAACGCCTTCACCGCTAAACCATCCATCTAGACCTCAGAGCTTTTTTTTTAACAGTCAAAATAATTTCATTTTTATTGTGTCAAAATTTACCAGCACCGGTGTTTAATATTTGTTATTAAATGACAAATACCACCAAGTTGTTCATGACTTATTAGATTATCAATATAGGGTTTGAACGGAACAAGATACTTACTGATTGGTAAGTTGATATCAAAACTGACATATAAGGTCAATTTGCCACAGTATCATTTAATCCCATTAATTTGTCTGTATACTGGAGAGCTTTTTGTATGTTAATCACTCTGATAAGCATCCTCATGTGCATGTGTACCTGCACACACAGGCACTTGCACACACATGAACACACACCAGTGCATATAGACACTCATTTTAGTTATTTATTTTTCATATTTTCATTTATGAGAGAAAGGGGGGAGAGAGAGAGAATATGGCTATGCCAGGGCCTCTTGCAGCTGCAAACGAATTCCAGAGGCATGAGCCACTTTGTGCATCTGGCTTTATGTGGATACTAGGGAATCAAGCCCTGGCCTGAAGGCTTTGCAAGCAAGTGCCTTTAACTGCTGAGCCATTTCCACAGTCCTGCACTTACTTTCAAAGAAGAAATATTTATTGGCTCTAAAATGAGTGAATTGTTTGAAAACTGAGCTGCTGACCTGCCCTTAATGACAGGGGAGTTTTGTCTGGGAAGCCGGATGTCTCCAAGGGTCTTTCCATCTACTCCGTGAAGTCCAAGGACACCTCTCCCAGTGGAGCCCACCAGACAGCCTCTTTGTCTCAGTTCCTGCATATTGTCTGTGGCTATTGGTAGCAGAACTACTGCTCCCCAGTCCCTGGCCCAACCCTGGCACATTGCCTTAAAACCTTTCCACAGAAGTTACCCACAGCTGGTTTTGTCTATGACCCTTGGTTGAGCTCACTTTCTGTTCCTGCATTGGATATTGTTATTTTGGCCCTCAAACCACCGCTGTGAATTCCTCACAGACAGACCTGGCACCATCCCAGAAGCTGGGTCTGTGTGCAACCCCTTGTGCTCTGGCAGCGATGCCTGGGGGATGGTGTGATCCCTACATTCCCAGCTGACCCTGGCCCATGATTCCAGGATGGAGAGGGGGAGGGTAATCGGGGCCCTGGTAGGGAAATTGGCCTGCAGCACTCAAATCCACAATGCAGGCCTTCTTTCCTACATCAGGATGGTGACCCTTGACCTTTCTACAGTCCTGCCCATCATATTTTCAACCTCCAGGAGAGGGACCCTCAGTTCCTTCTCTCCTATTATCTCAACTGTGTGGCCAAGCTGGATTCCCTAGCTGAATTCATTTCTGCTCAGGCTGGCTACAGACCTGTCAAGCATCTTGGGAATACACATTGTACCATAGACCTCCTAGCTGGCTCCCATGTCAGCTTTTGCCCTGACTGTCCTGTTTCCCCTCCATCCATACATCTTTACACACATGAGTCAGACACACAGCAGGCATCAAGATCAAAAACTCTGGTCTCTTGGGCTGGAGAGATGGCTTAGTGGTTAAGGCGCTTGCCTACAAAGTCAAAGGACCCAGGTTTGATTCCCCAGGACCCACGTAAGCCAGATGCACAAGGGGGCGCATGTGTCTGGAGTTAGTTTGCAGTGGCTGGAGGCCCTGGCACGCCCGTTCTCTATCTGCTTCTCTCTCTCTCAAATAAATAAAACCCGAAAACTCTGGTCTGTGGTATATCTTCCAACTCCATGGTGAGTTTTATTTAAGTGCTTCTCCTTGCCTTCTTCTACCCCACCCCTGTCAGTCTTTGTTGGGGGGTCGCTTATCAGAAGTGAAGTAATTTTCATCCCTTCTTTTCCATGTTGTCTCCTGGTGTGATTACAGATACGCCCGTTCACACGGTGAAGCAGTGGTTCAGGGAGACCTTTGACCACCTGTCTGCCATCGCCAGGTCTGCAGATGCTATGGATGCCGGTGTTCACCTGGTGTCTGGGTAAGAAAAGGAACCTGAAGTTATTTTAGAATGTATCACAATACGGACAGACATTAGAAGCCCACATTAAAAAAAAAAAAATGTATCGAGCACCTGTTGTGAGCAGCATACTGAGTTAGATGTGGGAGGAATTAGAAAAGCCATTTTAGACTTCAAAGAACTTGAGGAACACAAGTGATAGGATTAGATTGTTTTTTGAAGCAATGAACACCCATTTCAGGTTTCTACCTCAAATGCTTTTTTGAGTTTCCAAATGTGTGGTGGTTAAAAATATGGAGAAAACCCACAAGCATCCCACAGAGCAGGTGAACATGGAATTTGGGTTATGGGGGTGCTGTGGCTGATGTGGCTTTGGGATAGGGACAGGAATAAAAGCCAGAGGAATGTCTTATTTATTTGAGAGTCCTTGGGAAATGAGATGGTCTAAAGACGTAAATTTTGTAGGTCACTGAAGTTCCACTTTTTTTGTGGTGCTGGGGATTGAACCCAGGGCCTTGTGCATGCTAGGCAAGTGCTTTTTAGCACTGAGCTATATCCCCACCTCTAAAGGTTGCCTTTGAAGTACCATTGAGAGAATGGATCTTGCCGGGCATGGTGGCGCACGCCTTTAATCCCAGCACTCGGGAGGCAGAGGTAGGAGGATTGCTGTGAGTTCGAGGCCACTCTGACACTCCATAGTGAATTCCAGGTCAGCCTGGGCTATAGTGAGACCCTACCTTGAAAAACCAAAAAAAAAAAAAAAAAAAAAAAAAAGAGAGAGAGAGAATGAATAGATCTAGGTGTGGTGGTGCAAACCTCTGATCCCAGCACTTGAGAGATAGATCACTGTGAGTTTGAGGCCAGCCTGGGACTATCGAGTGAGTTCCAGGTCAGCCTGGGCTAGAATGAGACCCTACCTGAAAAAAGAAACTAAACTAAACAAAACAAAAACGTAGTGTTTTTGAAGTGACTAGCACACTTCTATTTATTTTTAATATCTGAGCTTTAGGGCACATGTATAATTAAATGAGGCTTAAGAACAGATTCTATTTAGCATTACTTTTTAAAAAATAATTTTAACATATTTATTTGTGTGTGTGTGTGTGTGTGTGTGTGAGAGAGAGAGAGAGGGGGGGGCAGAGAGAGAGAGAGAGCAGGGATTTTTACTACTGTAAATGGGACTCCAGGTGCCACTTTGTGTATCTGCCTTTACAGGGGTACTGGAGTATTGAATCCCCACCCAGCAGGTTTTGCAAGAAGTTCCTTTAACCACTGAACCATTTTCTTAGCTTTGTAAGAAGTGCCTTGATCTGCTGAGCTATCTCCTCAGCTCCCTATTTGCCACTTCTTTTTTTAAAAAAAAATATTTTATTTATTTGTTTGAGAGTGAGAAAGAGGCAGAGAGAGAGAGAGAGAGAGAGAGAGAGAGAGAGAGAGAGAATGGGCACGCCAGGGCCTCCAGCCACTGCAAATGAACTCCAGTTGCATGAGCCCCCTTGTGCATCTGGCTTACGAGGGTCCCGGAGAGTTGAACTGGTATCCTTTGGCTTTCCAGGCAAACGCCTTAACCACTAAGCCATCTCTCCGGCCCCCTATTTAACATTTCTAACACAAGCAATTAAATTATGACAACTTCTTCCTATGTCTTTTTTAATAATTGAGAACGTTAATATATGAACATGCAATAATTTGATCATGGTCTCATCTTTTTTTAATCACTTTTTGTTCCCTATCCCCCTGCGCCCATCCCTTGAGGACCCTCCCCTTTCAAGGTAGTCCTTCCTCTGTTTTATGGTCTTCTTCCTTTTACCCTCTGTCCTCCATGTCAAAATGTTGGTCGCTCAGAACTGTGCTGGTCTTGTGGGGATATCGGTAATCACTGTGGCGTCATGAGTGCACCAGTCAGTTCATGTGGGAAGGACTGCACCTCAAAGTACACCCATATTCCAGTGGCTTTTACATTCTTTCTGCCCCCTCTTCCACAGTGTTCCTTGAGCTTTGGAGCGTCGTGGTAGGAATCTCCTTTAGTGTTGAGCCCTTGACATCCTCTTTTTCTTTTTTTTTTTAATTTTTAAAATTTTATTTATTTATTTATTTATAGAGAGAGAGAGAGAGGAGAGAGAGAGAGAGAGAATGGGCACGCCAGGGCCTCTAGCCACTGCAAACAAACTCCAGATGCATGCGCCCCCTTGTGCATCTGGCTTATGTGGGACCTGGAGAATTGAACCAGGGTCCTTGGGCTTCACAGGCAAGCACTTAACCTCTAACCCATCTCTCCAGCACCCTCTTCCTGTATCTTTTAAACACTAAGCAGTCTTATCACTTTAAAAAATATTTTATTTATTTATTTTATTTGAAAGAGCAGGGAGGGAGAACTAGAGACAGAGAGAGGAGGCAGAGAGAGATGGGCACACTAGGGTCTCTAGCCACTGCAAGCAAACTCCAGACACATGTGCCACCTTGTGCATCTGGCTTACATGGGTACTGGGAATTGAACCTTGGTCCTTAGGCTTCACAGGCAAACACCTTGACTGCTAAGCCATCTCTCCAGTCCCCCCCTTCAAAAAAATATTTATTTATTTCATTTGAAAGAGAGGGAGAGAGAGACAAAGAGCGACAGAGAGTTCTATCACTTTTAGTTTAGGTCTCATTGTCCTTTATATGGCCCGAGGCATTTGTCACCTGTGACAGCCTGTGTGGTGACAGCATTCTGAAGAGCAGAAGGATGCTCACTTTCTACTGACTTCTCAGAGTACCACATATTTGTACCACGGAGACTCTTAGCTCAGTGCCAGTCTCCTCTGCTGATGCAGGCTTCCCACGGCATAGTCTACTGAGTTACGTGAGGACCCTGCTTCCTGCCCCGTCCTCTTCTTGCCTTCCCCTCACCATGTAATCATCAACACGATGGTGACATCACTAACATATTAAAGTAGCAGTTTTACTTTTCCATGAGACTGTGGGTTGAGTTGTCTATACTTCAGGGTATTTCTCCTGCCCCCCCACCCCATCTCTCTCTCTCTCTCTCTCTCTCTCCCCCCTCTCTCTTCAAAGCCAGCTGATAAGGGCTAGAGAGATGGCTTAGCAGTTAAGCACTTGCCTGTGAAGCCTAAGGACCCCGGTTCGAGGCTCAACTCCCCAGGACCCACGTTAGCCAGATGCACAAGGGGGTGCACGCGTCTGGAGTTCGTTTGCAGTGGCTGGAGGCCCTGGCACGCCCATTCTCTCTCTCTCTCTCTCTCTCTGCCTCTTTCTCTCTGTTGCTCTCAAATAAATAAATAAATAAATATTTTTTAAAAAGCCAGCTGATAAGCCATACAGGAGAATGGTGCTGATTGCGTTATGGTCAGACATAATTTTGTTCAGAATCAATATGAACTAATCTAATTCACAAACTTTGCCTCTAAGTCATTTTTGGAAACAAACATGTCCAAAGTTCTTTCTCTTCAGAGGTAAGGCTTTACACATGTCCTGTGCATCTCTGGCATAGCCTTATTCTTCTGTCCATTTCAGTCTAGTTAACATGGTCCAGTACCGCGCATTTCTAGGTAGGTTGTAGAGATGATAGCAATGGTGTGCATTAGATGCTTAATAAATATGTTAGGCTTTTTTTTTTTTTTTAACAGAAGACAGACACAGCCCTTGCCTTGTATGGTTTGTGGACTGTAGGAAATTACTAACTCTTGTAAGTTACCAATGAGGTATCAGTTACCAAAGAGAAGAGCATATAGAGAGCTATGGAAGCCTAGGTCTGGAGAAGAAATTTGCTGTGGAAACTCACCGAAGTCATGTAGAAATGTGTTTTGTGAGGCCCTCACGATGAGAGTGTTTATCTGGTGAGATAAAAGGGTCAGAGACAGGATGGGGGTCCAGAGGAAACAGCATTCCAGGCAGAGGGAACACCACCCACATAGGTCCAAGTCTTAGGTGACTATGGTATATTGGACGGAATGAAATAAGCCGAGGATAATGGAAAGCCATTGATAGATTTTACTCAGTGAAGTAACTGAGTATAAGTCATCACATTTTCATTCAAAGATTAAATTTTTTAAAAATTTCCTTTATTTATTTGAGAGAGAAATAGGCAGGGGAGTGGGGGGTGGGAGAGAGAAAGAATGTGCATGCCAGGGCCTCCAGCTGCTGCAAACAAACTCCAGATGCATGTGCCTCTAAAATGCATTGTCATCAGTAAATAAATAAAAAAAAATCATGGCAAAGGCACTTTAGAAAAAGTGAATTGATTTCAGTTGTTGAGAATGTACCTTCGTTTTATTTTTCTTTGTCATGGTGGGGATTGGAACTTGGACTTCGGGCATACTAAGCAAGAGCCCCACCACTAACCCCCCAGACCTGCCAGTTACTTTTTAAAATTAAATATCTTTATTTTATTTATTTGCAAGGAAAGAGGAGGAGACAGAATGGGCATGCCAGGGCCTCTAGCCTCTGCAAAAAAAAAAAAAAAAAAGAAAAATAAATAAATAAAAACTCCTGATGCACGTGACACTTTGGGTATCTGGCTTTATGTGGATACTGGGAATCGAACCTGGGTTGTTAAGCTTTGCAGGCAAGTACCTTAAGTGCTGAGCCATCTCTCCAGCCATTATTATTATTATTATTATTATTATTATTATTATTATTGAGGTAGGATCTGGTTCTAGCCCAGACTGACTTGGAATTCACTATGTAGTTTTAGGATAGCCTTGAACTCACAGCCATCCTCCTACCTTGGCCTTCCAGTTGCTGGGATTAAAGGTGTGTGCAACCATGCCTGGCTAAATATTTTTATTTGTGTATTTGCCTCTGTGTGTGTGTGTGTGTGTGTGTGTGCGCACGCGCGCACGCATATATGTATGGGTGGGACAGGTCTTGCCACTGCAAATGAACGCCAGACAGCTGAGCCACTTTTTGGGTCTGGCTTTACATGGCAACTGGGGAATTGAACTCAGGCTAAGAGACTTTGCTAGCAAGTGCCTTTAACCACTGAGCTGTCTCTCCAGCCCTGCAAGTTACTTTTGAAATGGTTTGTCCTTTTAGTCATGAGCATTTGAAATTTAGTCATCTGAACCCAAGAGAATGACAGAATAGATCTTTCCCTTTGTGGTCTTTGGAAGTGAATTTTTAAAATGCTTTAGAGAATGTCGCACCGAGAAACACACAATTTCACCGAATTTCAGGAGCGTTTTCCACTTTCTGTGCTTGAGTTGGCAGATATTTCGGAGCATTCCCTCCGAAGAAGTGCCATTCTGGGCTGATGTGGTTCTGGGATTTCGCAAGATGACGGAGGCTGAGCTGACGAGGTTCCCACAACACGTGTTTGGCCACGCTTTTACAACCCTGAAATGTGAGACTTCTGCCTACCTCCCCTGGCTGGAGAGAAGGTCAGTTGAAATGGGTCTGCACGGTTCCCCCTGTCTGTCGTAGTCACAAATTACTGTCTTTGTCAGACACAGAGCTGAAATTCTCTGGGCCCCTCAGTGCCCCTTACACTGTCTTGATTCTTACAAATGGCTACTGCTTGGCAGGTTTCACGAGGCAAAGACAAAGTCTGTGCCACACATGGTCACTTATTTTATGCTTGTTGGCAGTGTGGCCTGAGATGTTTCCTTTGTCCCAAATCCCCTCAGGGAAAAGTCACTTTTCTCATCTGGAAAAATGGAGAGTAAGCTATGAAATGATATGATTTACTTTAGGTCTTTGGGTGAGAAAATATTAGGTTATTGTAAATTTTTTTCTCATTTGCAGTAAAATAGCTTCATAGTTATTCTTTTGGTCATGAATAAGAGCACTAAAATTGAAGGTATATCCAAATTATGCCATTTCTTTCTTATTGAATTCAGTCCTTGGGCTGGAGGGATGGCTTAGTGATTAAGGAGCTTGCTATGAAACCTAAGGACCCAGGTTTGATTCCCCAGTACCCATGTAAGCCAGATGCACAAGGTGGCACATGCATCTGGAATTCAAATGCAGTGGCTGGAGGCCCTGGTGTACCCATTCTGTCTCTCAGATAAATAAGTAAATAAAAATACAATAATTAAATTTAGCCCTTAATGTGTTGGACTTGCATTTTAGAATGTTTTCTTGGTTTTCAGGACTTCTTATTTCTAGTTTGTTCGGAGATACATCAAAAGTATTGCTGGTTTAGTCTGCTCATTGCAGCAGGTTGAGAGTTGTGAGTCATAGACCCTTTGATTCCCAAAGGGTCAAAGTTGAGAATCTGCTATCTGAAGTGCTTGGGACCAGGAGTGTTTTACATCTTAGATTTTTTTTTGGCGGGGCGGGGGGGGGGGGGTCTGTGTGGGACTATTTGCCTGTACGGGAGGAAAGCCTTCATCTGGCCAGCATGGTGGAGGAAGAGACTCACCTGTCTCCTTTATTTCCATGACAAGTTTTCTGGGGCAGTGAGGCTCAGCTCCACAGCAGGCAAGGAGTTCGGGCCAGTGGGAGGCAGGGCAGTGTGGCCCCGTGAGAGGGTGGGACACCTGGAGCTCACTCTGTAGGCTGGGCAGTTCCAGATGGGCAAGCCCACAATCCCTGCCTGTGCCTCACACCCAGGGTCTGTTCTGTCACCTCCTACGCCTCTTCCCTGCCATGAGATCGTTCTGCCTTCTGTGTTCTGACTCATTTTGCTCAGCGATCTGCATAGCAATGGTTTCTGCCTCAGCACGAGCTTTTGCAATTGCACCCACTCCCAGGCAGATATATATTATCTTATTACAACTCAGATCGTTAATATTTTTCAAAGAATGGAAGAGACGGTCCTTTTTCAAACATTGCCCAATAACATCCAGAACCAACCAACCAGCAAAAAGCCCTCAGAAGTTTAATCTCCCATGCAGGTCGTATTTTATATCCTTGGACAGTGAAGTCACATGCTGCCGTTTTACTTGCCTTCCCAGAAATGAATCATACAGGCTGTACGTCTTTGGCCAGGCAGCCTACCTACACAAATTATCCTACAGGGACAAGAGCTGCCCTGTTGGTGCTCCTTTTTGGTGCTGGAGCTAGGCGGGGGCTGGGGGGCGGGGGCTGTGACTTAGGTCTACTGATTCCCTTCCAGGAGGCAAGGAATATTCCTGTGTCTGTGGAGAGGCCACACTGACCACAGTGCTGATGACACCGAGCTGTCCTCGTACTGCCTTGTTTACTCTCTGATAAGGCTTCTCTATCACTTTCCTGGACAGGCCTCTGTCTCCCATTATTTATTTATTTTTTTATTTGACAGAGAGAAAGAGGGAGAAAGAGAGGGAGGGAGAGAGAGAGAGAGAGAACGGGTGCACCAGGGCTCCAGCTGCTGCAAATGAACTCCAGATGCATGCTCCCCCTTGTGCATCTGGCTTACATGGGTCCTGGGGAATCGAACTCGGGTCCTTTGGCTATGCAGACAAACGCCTTAACTGCTAAGCCATCCCTCCAGCCCCTCTAGCTCCCTTTTTTTTTTATTCTCCCATACCTTGTGTTCACCCACTGGCTCAACTCCTGTGACCGTACGCTGGGCAGCAGCAAGGGACAGCCTTGCTCATGGTCCAACTTGCGAAGGTCTTTCCCTATCATACAAGACTCTGTTTGCTCTTCCTGTTCAACACATACTGGACCTGCTGGAGACAGCTCTTCCTTCCCCAGCACTCATGGGGACTTCTCCCTGTTCCTGCCCTCTGCCCTCTGCCCTTTAGCCCCTAGCCAGAGGAGCAGGAGGCACAAGCTCCCCCCCCCCCCGACACACACAACAGTGAATTTTCCCTGGCTAGGCAAGGACAAAATGGAAGTATACCGTCCAAGGTGGGTGGGGGGGACGATCCTGTGCCCTGTGGTGGAGGCCAAGGGACAGATGGAGGCTGTACAGGTGACAGCTCCGGTGACGGCTTTGGTAGCTGCTCTGAGGCACATGCTGAAGTGAATTTCCTCGCTCGATTCCTGTGGACTAAGTAAGGGTACATGGCTGCTTCCTTCCAGAACCACGAGTCTATAGAAACCCTGGGCCACATCCACGTCCTCTCCACCAAGAGACCAGAGCCCCACCCCTACCCCTGATGGGGTTTGGAGTGATGTGTATGGATTCATGGAGCAGACCGGGCTGGGGTGGATGCTCAGAGGAGTGTGAGATTACACACAGTTCATTGCAGGGGGCCCTAGCGAGGACGGTGGTCAGCAGAGGAGATGCATTGTCGGGTCAGAATTAGACCATGTGCATTTAGTGGTTGTGTAAGCCTGAAATACATTTTAAAATGCGAATGCTAACTATGGTAACTTGTGGTAGGCATAGTGACAGGAAATATTGCCAGGAAGAAAGTGGGTTTCCCTGCAAATCTGAATGCACACTACTTGCCAACTAAGATTTTAAACTAGCTTTCTCTCTTTTTATTTTTTAAATACTTTTATTTTTGTTTATTTATTTGAGAGAGAGAGAGAGAGAAAAAGGCATAGAGAGTGAAAGAGAATGGTGTGCCAGGGCCTCCACCTGCTGCAAATGAACTCCAGATGCATGCACTATCTTGTGTGTCTGGCTTATTGTGGGTCCTGGGGAATTGAACCTGGGTCCTTTGGCTTTGCAGGAAAGTACCCTAACCACTAAGCTATCTCTTCAGCCCTTTTTCTTCATCATTATTATTAATATTAAGAACATACTTTGCATGGATACATCATGTGTTGGTACCATCTTTTCCCTCCTCCCTGTGCCTATTCCACAGAGAGCCCTCCTCAGTGGGGTTGCTGGTATTCCCCATGGGGTTGTGGGTTATGTGTTGTGGGAGGAGGAGTATTGGGGGGAGGCAGTGCCTCTGGGCATGACATCCCAACCTGTGGCTCCTACATTCTTTCTACCTCTGTTCCACAAAATTCCCTGAGGCCTGGTGGGTGAGTTTTAAGTCTACTTCAGTGATGAGCTCTTAGGAGCCTCTGGATCTCTGCTTTGGTAGGTGTTGAGTACCCTCAGGGTCTGTCTCCTTCACCCTGGGGCTGATTGTCAGGCTCACTGTAGAAGCAGCACTCTTGCTCGTCTCCCCACTTTCTCTGTGGTTTTGCCTGGGCCTTAACTGAGATGCGAGGGGTGGTTTATCTCCTCAGGTCTCACTACCTTCTGACAAAGAAAAGCAGTTTCTCCAGTGGAGAGTGAAGTCAGCATAGGTTAAATTGTGTAAGTATTAATTATTATTATTATATAAATATTATTATTAATGGGAGATTTTGATAGATGTAGCCCCTCTTAGCCAAAGACTAGTGGGAGCTTGACATTGGAGAGTGGAATCTTTGTCTCCATAGGATTCAGACCTGGTTCCCAGTTGCAGATATGGGTTCCTTTCCACTGAGCAGATCTCTTAGTCAATCAGAAAGCCATTGGTTACCCACCACGGCTGTGTGCCACCATTGCACTGGTGTGTACTTCTTGTCAGGCTGCTTGCTTCTAAGTAGCTCAGACCCCTGCTTGCTCACAACATTGTTGGTCATGTTCCCCCCAGTAGCTCACGTAGTGCTTTCCAATACTAGAAGAGCTAACTATTTGGGTACTGGCTCTCTTCCGGATTCCAGCCCGGTCTATCTGTGTTCTGTGTTGGCAGTGTATGGTGTCTTCAGCAATAGGGTCTTAACTTTTACCTCATTTGGGTAATCAAGTGCTTTGACAAAAGCCTATCTTGTTTTAGGGACCTCGTAGGTCTCTCTGATCAACAACACAATATGGGTAGCACATATTTCTGGTACTGAGAGTTAGAGGTCAGAGTCAAATTGTTTTTTTTTTTTTTTTTCATTTTCTTTGTCATTAACAAACTCCAGATGTATGCACCATCTTGTGCAGCTGGCTTATGTGGGTCCTGGGGAATCGAACCTGGGTCCTCTGGCTTTGTAGTCAAGCACCTTAACTGCTGAGCCATCTTTCCTGTCCCAAAATTTTCTAAGGTTAGGCTTCATCCCACCCTGTCCAGGGCCTTTCTTTTTGGGAGCTCCCTTTATATTCCTGTTGAGGGCTAATTCTTTTAGTCTACCTTCAAGGAGAAAGGTTTCTATGGTACCAGTTCATTTTGGGTTTAGTTTTGTGTTTATTTCTCCCCCACCCTCCTTTTCCCATCCCCCAGACCCTTCCATCCCTATTATCTGGGCCTCAAGTTGCCTATCTGGTATGTCAGCAACTCAAGCTGATCCAGCTTAGGTACCACAGATGAGTTCTTTTCTTCTTCGTCTTTTTTTTTTTTTTGTCAAACTGACTAAATATAGTTGATATTTTAAAATTTTTATTTATTTATTTGAGAGAGGCAGAGAAAGAAAGAGAGAGAGAGAGAATGGGCACGCCAGGGCCTCCAGCCACCTCAAACGAACTCCAGATGCATGCACCACCTTGTGCATCTGGCTTACATGGGTCCTGGGGAATCGAGCTTTGAACCAGGGTCCTTAGGCTTCACAGGCAAGCGTTTAAGCGCTAAACCATCTCTCCAGCCCTATAGTTGATATTTTGATCCCTGGTAATAAGGCATTATTTTTCAGTTTGAAAGCAAGGAGTCATGTTTAATAATGACTAAGTGCACACAACACATCCAGATCCCAACACTGCTTCCTCTAATGAAGCCTTTAAAAAAACAAAACATTTATTTGAGAGAGAGAGAGAGAGAGAGTGAGAGAAAGAAGCAGATATATAGAGAGAATGGACTCCATCTTGTGCATCTGACTTTACATGGGTGCTAGGGAATCAAACACAGGTCCTTAAGCTTTTCAGGCTAGCATCTTAGCCACTGAGCCATCTTTCCAGCCTTTGTGAAGTCTTTACATAAAGCGTCTCATGGAGCCAGTCCTGCCCTTCTCATCAGTGATTCAGGTCCTTGATCTTGGTCCTGGCCCTCCTCATCTTCAGCATGGCTCCTCTTCAATCCGTTTTCACACAGAAAATACCATTTTCCTCATTCTCACTGGTTTTAGGATAGAGATCCCACCTTGATAATCAGAGTCAGAGAGCTGGCTCTAAGCTGAGGTGGGGGAGGGGTCTCCTCCCAGTTTGGGATCCCAGCTCAGGCAGCCCTGCTGTGACTCAGGCCTCCTCGGATCTGAGAATTGATGCCTTCATCTGTCAGCGAGGACAAGCAGGCGCCTGGGATGCCAGCTGGGCACCGACACAGCCCCACCCTCCTTCCTGTGGCGGAGTCGTAGAGGCTTCCAACGTAGCTGGTCTGTAGCGAAGTCACTCACAAAGGCCTTGACCTTCTCTCCAGAGCAGCCTTAGATCCTTCGTGGCAGTTTTTACTTTATTGCTGTACAACAACACAGAAGCCTGTTAGGTATATAGTCTAAAAATAAGGTATAGTTTGCCTCCAAAGGAATGTCAATCAGCTTAGAAACCACTCAAATTTTTAAAAATAATTTATTTATTTATTTGAGAGAGAGAGAGAATGGGTGTGCGAGGGCTTCTAACCACTGCAAATGAACTTCAGATGCATGTGCCACCTTGTACATATATATGGCTTTATGTGGGTACTGGGGAATCAAACCTGGGTCCTTGGGCTTTGCATGCAAGCATCTTAAGTGCTGAGCCATTTCTCCAGCCCTAAAACCACTCAAATTTTAAGTTAACAGAAAAAGCTTTTTCTTTTTTATGTTCCCTCAGCTCACATTTATTAACTTCCAAAAAGAATTAAGAGTGTGAGTATCAGCAAGTGGGTGCCAGGCCTGGGCATGGTAGGTTGGCTGTGCTGGCTTAACTGGGCCTCTCTGCTGGGTTGCACCCTCCCTCCTGTCCTGTCCTGGGCCACTCAAAGGCCCAGAGGTCCCTGATGCCTCCTGTCTGTCCCCAGGGCTGCCACAACTGCATTTCCCCAGCAGAGCCCCTCCTTCCTGTGTAGTGGCCCCCAGCGTTTCTTTGCCCCTCGGTGTCGTTCAGCCTGGGGTGGGGGGTTTGGGGTGGGGCTGGGAGGTGGGAGATGCGAAGTACATGGGAAGAATGGCTCAGTGGAGTCCTGTCCTTCTGAGGGAGACAATCTACTCAACCTCCCTCCTTGAAGAAGCTCCCCGGAGGTTGAAGGGAAAGCCCTGAAGGTGACTGTCTTCTGGGTCTAACAGTCAGACAGATGCAACCCAGCACATGGATGAGCATTAGGCTCGGCAAGGAAAGGGGTACTTTCACATTTTAGGGTGATGGCTGCAGGACATGAAGCTGGATTGTTTAGTCAGTAGAGCTCTCATTTCCTCAGAGATTGGGGCAGTGGTGTGTTCTGTCTCTAGGATGAGGTCCTGTTCAGCGGCAGGAAACTCCAAGGGGACAGTTACCAAGTGTTTCATCTCCCAAATCATGTCCCCGTCAACTTCCAGAATAGAGACCTTAGGTGGATATTAACATAACTTTTTAGGTACTTGGCCATCTAAGTTCACATCTGGCCTCTCCATCCAGTTTCCTCCTCTGCCCTGGGGGCTGTGTAATGCTGAATGAGCAGCCCCTCCCCCCTCCAGCTCACCTTACAATAGCTGCCCCTGGGCTCATGCAGCAGGTCTCTTCCTGGGAATACAAGACCCAGGAGGGACATGACACGCCTGGCGGGACCTCCTCAGATGTTATGGTCTCTCTCTTTTTAGTTTTTTTTTTTCCTTTTTAATTAGTTATGTACACAGCGTATATACAGCCATGTTGGCACCATCATTATCCTCCTTCCTGTCGTCCCCCCTCCGAAGGGAACCTCCTCATTGGGGAATGCAGGTTGTGCATTGTTATGGTCTCTTAGATAGTCTCCAGTGACAGCTTGGATTTCTCTCATAGCTTCAAGCAGGGCCATTGAAATAGAAAAGAACATTCGTATTTATTGAATTCTTACATAGGTCTGACAACATTTTGAGTCAGGCACTCTTATCCCTAGATTATAGTTAAGGAAACAAGTTCAGTGAATTCAAGAAATTTGCTTGAATCCCGAGGCTGGTAAGTTCTCCTGTTTCCCTGAATTAGGAAAACGATTCCAAATTCTAATTAGAATGGCTGAGCACAGAACATAATGTTCAAATACTAGCAGAGTCTAACAAAACCTGGGCTGGGGAGATGGCCCAGCAGTTAAAAGTACTTGCTTGCAAAGCCTGTCAACCCCTGTTCAGTTCTCCAGGACCCACGTAAAGCCAAATGCACAAAATGGTGCATGTGTCTAGAGTTTGTTTACAGTGGCAAGAGGCCCTAGCATGTCCATACTATCTTTTTCTCCTCACAAATAAATAAATGAAATATTAAACAAAGGAAAAATAAAACCAAGATATGTTCAAATAACGATCAACTTGAATTTTTTAAAAGATCCAAAAAGTCATACTTAGTTAAGTATAAGAAATATGTGGATGTAGAGGACAGGTGTACTTATATATCATAGGCAGCCTTGTATTTTATAGTAGTATGACAAGCATTTAAGCCCTCCCCCACTTTTTTTTCTTACAAAAAGGCTTTCCTGGGCTGGAGGGATGGCTTAGCAGTTAAGACACTTGCCTGCAAAGCCTAATGACCCAGGTTTGGTTCCCTAGTACCCATGTAAAGCCAGGTGCACAAAGTAGCACATGCCTCTGGAGTTCATTTGCAGTGGCTGGAGGCCCTGGTGTGCCCACTGATGCTTGGAAAAGTTAAATAACTTGACAAGGTCATATGATAAGGAATGGTGAAGGGTAGACTTCCTCCTCCCCCGCTTCGTAGCAGTCTTAGTGTTTATTTATTTATTTATTTTTATTTTTTATTTGTTTGGTTTTTTGAGGTAGGGTCTTGCTCTAGCTCAGGCTGGCCTGGAATTCACTAGGTAGTTTCAGGAGTGGCCTTGAACTCTTGGCAATCTTCCTTCCTCTGCCTCCCCAGTGCTGGGGATTAAAAGCGTGCACCACCAGATTCTCACCACAAAACTCCAACCTACTCTTCTTGCTTTTTTAAACAAAATTTTAATGTTTTTTTTATTAGAGAGAGAGAGAGAGACAAAGAGGCAGATGAGAGAGAGAGAGAATGAGCCATTGCAAACAAACTCCAGATACATGTATTACCTTGTGCATCTGGCTTTACGTGGGTTCTGGGGAATTCAACCAGGGTCCTTTGGCTTCGCAGGCATGCACCTTAACTGCTGAGCCATCTTGCCAGCCCCAAGCCTACTCTTCTTTCTATGCCAGTGTCAGGATAAAAGGAGATTTAGAGAATTATTTTACCTTTTAAACCACTCATCCATTAATGTACATCTTAGAAACAGAACCTCAGCTTCTGAGAGAACTGAGAACTTGCACCTCTAAAATCTGCTATGTTAAATATTTGTAGTCAGATGCTCTACCACTGAGCTATACCCTCATAATATATTAAATATTTGTATCTATGAGCTGTTTTACTTATTTTTTTTTTAAAAGCTTTGGCCTCATTCTCTCTTTGAACCATGTTTAGTAACACTAATGATTTTCTTGGTTCTTGGTATCCCTAAAGTGTGGATGTTTGCCAGATTCTTCTATTTGTGTTTTCTCGGGCCATGCCAGAACATTCCACTGCTTTTCTGGATAACAAGCGAGGGTGCACAGGGCTGAAAACACCAGTGTCTGGATGTCTGTTCTGTTGTTTGGTGCACTGGTGCTGAAACAACCTCTTGGGTTGAATGGGCTGTGGACTGCAGGGTTAAATCCTTTAGAGAAAGAGGCAACCTTTGGGTTGGCTAGCCTAGTACAGGGCACAGTCAGGCCTACTGCAAAGATTTAATGTTTAATACACAAATCAAATCTAGAGGTTTCCAGCCAGTCTTCAAACAGGTCCGTTCCTACAGAAGGAAGAGTATGACCATTGAGGGGCTGGGGGACCTGGCCAGCAGCTACCTTTCCCTCAGCTGCAGAGAAGATACAAGCCCACTTTAAAACACACACACACACGAACTGTTTGTGGGCTGAAGAGATGGCTTAGTGGTTAAGGCACTTGCCTATGAAGCCTAGGGACCCAGGTTCAACTCCCCAGAACCTATGTAAGCCAGATGGACAAGGTGGCACATGCACATAGGTGGCGCATGTGTCTGGAGTTCATTTTCAGTGGCTAAGGCCCTGTCACACCAATTCAGTCACTTTCCGTTGCTCTCTCTCTCTCTCATTAAAAAAAAAAAAAAAAAAAAGATCTTTGTTGCTTTACTGATGAGGAATCTGGGTTGTTGGGGTCAGGGTCTGTGAGGTCAGTGAACAGCAGTGTTGGTCTCTTCAACTCTGCTCGACTTGTGGCATTTTCCAAAACTGAGAACCATCATCAGAAGGCCGGTGCCTACAGCTAATCTCTCAAGCCAGGGAGTGGGGATAACATGCCAATCTCTCTCTCTTCCTTTCCTTCCCTCCCTCCCACCTACCTTCCTCCCTTCCTTCCTTCTTTCCTTTTTTGAGGCAGGATCTCACTCTAGCCCAGGTTAACTTGGAACTCACTCTTTAATCCCAGGCTGGCCTTGAACTCACAGTGATCCTCCTACCTCTGCATCCAAATGATGGGATTAAAGAGGCATGTGTCCCCCATTCCCTGCTGAATGTCAGTCTCTTAAAACAAGCCTCTTCTTGCTAACTTAAAAGTAGCAGTGACATTGTGTCATCACTTATAACCCTCTAGACACATCTTTATGCTACATCCAGAAACTTCTTTCTTTTCTTATGTTTTCTTACTCATGAAACATCTGCTTATCTGGCCTTGAAGGAAGGTGTGCTCAGAGCTGCTAGCAAGTCTGCCTGGCTCTCTCAGAGGCAGGAGGATACCAGCACTGACTTCCATATCTAGTGTCACCCTTCCCAGATTCTCCCTGGAATGTGCCTGAACCCCGGCAGTCGTGGAGAGAGGGCCAGTGTGGTGCCACCCCAGATTTGTCAGTTCTTGAGAGAGACAGAGCTGATAGTGTGTGTGTGTGTACATATGCACATTTCTATATGTTTAGAACTTTGTTCTGCTAGCTAGCTCTGCCATCTCCCAGTTCTTTGTCAGCCTCAAAGGTCTCTGTGCTTCATAGCATTTTTATCTCTCTGAACAATGTCTAAACTGCCTCCATTGAACAGAACTGCTAAGAATCTCTCACATGAAATCCCCTGTAATCTACAAGTGACCTACGAATAAGATTATAGGATTACAGGGATTTAAGATTAAGTTGACAAGATTATTTTTTAATGGCTTCAAGAGTTTCCATTCCTCAAGATGATAATAATTGTAAGGATGGATCATGGTGATGATTATGCAGCATTGTGTGCTCAGTGTCATGGTCAGGATGGGGGCTGGGGAGATGACTCAGCAGTTAAAGGTGCTTGCTTGCAAGGCCTGATGGCCAGGGTTTGATTCCCCAGTACCCATGTGAAGCCAGATGCACAAAATGGCACATGCATCTGGAGTTCATTTGCAACTTCAACAGCCCTTGGAGTGCCCAATCTCTGTTTGCAAATAAATAAAAAAAGTTAATGGTCAGAATGATAAGTTTCATGTTTTATGTATTTTCCCATAGTTCAAAAGTGATTACAGGGTCTGGCTAAGCCACTTCTCTCATTATTGATATACTTGGTCCAAAAAAGTAACTGTCATTTAAATCATCACCTGTGTATTTTTAAAAAATATTTTATTTATTTATTTTTTGCAAGGAAATAACGAGAGAGAGAGAGAGAGAGAGAGAGAGGGAGAGAGAGAGAGAGAATGGGCATGCCAGGACCTCTGGTTGCTGCAAATGAGCTTCAGATGCGTGTACTGCTCTGTGCATCTGGCTTTACGTGGGTACTGGAGAATCGAACTTGGGTCTTTAGTCTTCACAGGCAAGTGCTTTCACTGCTGACTTCTCTCTCCAGCTCCCCTTGTGTGTTTAGTTCCATTTGTGCAGACATCTGCACAGATATGTGTGTGTGCGTCCTCTGTACTAACCATCAGCCTACAGAGAACACACTCATACAAAGGATATGCAAGCGCTAACCGTATGTGACAACAAAGCCCCCAAGCTCGTAATGTATAAACCAGAAGTGTTCAGCTATTTAAAGTAATATTTTGATACTGTTTTTTCCAAAATATTTATTTATTTATTTATTTGTACAAGCAGAGAGAGAGAATGAGAGGGAGAGAGACTGGGCACGGCAGGGTCTCTAGCCACTGCAAACGAACTCCAGATGCATGCACTTCTTTGTACATCTGACTGTATGTGGGAACTGGGGAACGGAACTTAGGTCCGTAGCCTTTGCAGGCAAGCACTTTAACCGCTAAGCCATAGCTCCAGCTCCTCAATTTGGTTTTTATTTTGGATCTATAATGACATAGGAACTCTGAAAAATGTCACAACAGCAAGACAGATAGTTTTCTTTGTTTTGGGATGTGGTTTTTATTTGTTTGTTTTTCAAGGTAGTGCCTCACTCTAGCTTAGGCTGACCCGGAATTCACTATGTAGTCTCAGGGTGGCCTTGAACTCACAGCGATCCTCCTACCTCTGCCTCCCAAGTGCTGGGATTAAAGGCGTGTGCCACCATGCCCAACTTGGATTGTTAAAATAGTTTTTCATGGAGGGCCAACAGTAGGCATCTCCAGGTTCCAGGGATGTGAGGCAGTCAGTCCATGGTTTGAGTTTTCCTTGGACGTTCTTGAGGCCCTGTTTTTGTCCTGTGTTCCTGTCCTTCACTTCCTGGAAGTGACGAGCAGCTGGTTCCCAAGGCTCACTCCAGTTTCTCCTTTCCAGGCTAAGAGGAACTGGAAACCTGCTGCTCACCAGGCGAATAGAAGACCTATGGGAGCTTCAGCCCTCCTTCGACATTGTGGTCAACTGCTCAGGCCTGGGAAGCCAGCAGCTTGCTGGAGACTCCATGGTCTCGCCTGTAAGAGGTCAAGTGCTTCAAGTGCAGGCCCCCTGGCTGAAGCATTTTATCCGTGATGTGAGTGAGCTGACGTATATTTACCCCGGTGCCTCCTGTGTGACTCTGGGTGGAACTAAGCAAGAAGGAGACTGGAGTCTGTCCCCAGATGCCGAGATCAGCAGAGGGATCTTTTCCCGATGTTGTGCTCTGGAGCCCTCGCTTCGCAGAGCCTACGCCATCAAGGAGAAAGTGGGCTTGAGGCCCAGCAGGCTAGGCGTGTGCCTGAAGAAGGAGATCCTATCCCGGGGGGGCCAGAGGCTATTTGTGGTCCACAACTATGGTCATGGGAGTGGGGGCATCTCGGTGCACTGGGGCTGTGCCATGGAGGCCACTAGGCTGGTGACTGAATGTATCCAGGATCTCAGGGCCTCAGCTACCACATCAAAGCTATAGATCCATCCGATGACACCAACAAGCCCCAGAGACTATTTTTTGTAACTTTTATTTTATTTTATTTGTTAGAGAGAGAGAAAGAGAGAGAGTGGGTGTGCCAGGACCTCTGGCCACTGCAAACGAATTCCAGACACATGTGCCAATGAACTCCAGATGCATGTGCCACCTTGTGTATGTGGCTTATGTGGGTCCTGGGGAATCGAACCTGGGTCCTTTGGCTTTGCAGGCAAGCACCTTAACTGCTAAGCCATCTCTCCAGCCCCCCCCCCACCCCACAGAGACTGTTGATCAAAGCATAATCTAAGGTTCAGAATAGGTTCAGATTAACTTTCCCTTTCCAGTGCATGAAATTTTATTTAGGTATTCTTTATTTTCAAATTAGAATTATACAACATGAATTAAGAGATTTAGGAAGTTTACTACTAATGGCACAGGGTATAAAACTCCTTTTTTTGTTTTAAAAAAAACCTGTTATTCAGTATCAGAGGCCAGTAAGCTAGAAAGGAGATATAAAGGGAATAGAAAGGAAAGGGGGGGCACTTAATAGGATGGTATTGTATATATGTAAGTAGAAGAACAGATTAATGGGGGTGAAATGGCCTAAGTGAGGTCAGGGGAAGAGATTGAGTAAAGGAAAGATGGAGGGAGGGTTAATCAAAATCTAGGAGGATATAAATAAATCATATGGAAACCTACTTTTTTGGACAATGGAATACTCAGGAGCCATAGATTGTTACTAGAAAATTTTCAGTGCCAGGGATGGGATATCTTCCAGTGAGTTGTTGGCCAGGGAGGTCCCTGATGCCCCCAAAACATTACAGGCCATTGCCGAGGCCCTTGGTTTCCCACCAGGAATAGATGGTAAGACCCTATTGCTGAAGACTCCACATGCTTGGGCTGCAAAGTCACTGTCAAATCCTGCTGGAGCTGAGCTGAAAACCTCCTCCGTGTAGACCAGCTGACAGAAAGCTAGAAAAAGCCACACTGCATGCAGCTCAATAGGGAGAGAGAAATCACCAGTGAAGATCCTCCACAGTGGAAACTGCAAGCCTTATATTTGGCCAACCAGGCCAAATGAGCCAATGGGTGCCATAGTGGTATGTCTGTTACGGGGGAAACCAACTGCCCTCTAATCTGACTGGAGGCCTGCCCCATGGGAGGGAATACATCCCTGATACTGCAAACCTACAACAGGGGTAGTCATGAGCCCTAGAGTGTAACGTCTGCTGCTGTCTGGCTATGCTCACCAAACTACCCAGTAAGCACTTCTCTTAATGTTCATACCCATATATTAATGCTACTCTCACTTTTTCGTTAGAGAACTTTCTCTTTTCAGATGGCAGTGACCTTGGGATGACTCAGTAGGCACCATAGTGCTGAGAGGAAGTGACAGAGGAGTGCTCAGCACTGCAATGTCTCTATCACAACTTCCAAGGATCAGGGTCCATTGTGGAAGAGGTGGCGGAAAGAATGTAAGAGCCAATGGAAGGGTAGGACTCCTTACAACGTGCTCCCCTCAGACACAAAATGGCCTGGATATCCATGACCTCACAGTGCCTGATACTACTTACACAAGGCCATCATAATAGGAGGAAAAGATAATGATATCAAAATAAAAGAGAGACTGATGGAGAGGGGGAGGGGATATTATGAAGAGTGGAGTTTCAAAGGGGAAAGTGAGGGGAGGGAGGGAATTACCAGTGGGATATTGTTTACAATTATGGAAGTTGTTAATTATAAAAAATAATAAAAAATTTTAAAAAGAAAAAATCTGTTATAAAATATGCTTGTTACATAGGGTAAGAATCTATGCTAATTTATATGAATGATAGAAGCTATAGAAATTTTGATATCTTTGAGTTATACATTCACAAGAGGAGATAATGTGTAAAAACACTTGACATCCTTTCCGTTATAGAAATATATGTGATTCTCTTAGGCTATGTAGCCAAGTAAGTATGATGATGCCTATAAATAAGATTACATGGTGGGGTTGGAGAGATGGCTCAGTGGTTAAAGGCTTGCTTGGTAGCAAAGTCTGAAGGCCCAGGTTCAGGTCCCCAGCACTCACGTAAAGCTAGATGCACAAGGTGGCACATGCATCTGGTGTTAGTTTGCAGTGGCTGGAGGTCTTGGCGCACCCATTTCCTCTCTCTTATTCTTCCTTACTGTCTTCTTTAAATAAATAAATAAAATAAAATAAAGACCACATGGTGATCCTACTCTGCAGACTTTTATTTAATTGAAGGCAAGAACAGGGTTACTGCTCGTCCTGGTGAAAGCCTTTTTCTCCCTCAGCTAGTCATGATGGCGGAGGACAGAGGGGAAGTGGTCCGTGGATGTGGCATCAATTCAGAAGCTATTAGTTTTATTGTTGCTGCAACCAGATACCTAGCAGAAACAACTTAAGGGGGGAGCGTCTCTTTTGCCCATGATTTCAGAAATTTCAACCCAGCATGGTGAAGAGGGGCTTGGCCAAGCAGAATTGTTCAACTCATGGCAGCCAGGAAGCAGAGCGAAGCTGTAGCAGAAGGACCAGGGTGATAGTCTCCAAGAACCTGCCCCCCACCCCCCACCGGCAGTGCCCTACCTCCTCCAACCAGACCCCACCTTCCACGGCTCATCCCACCAGTGATCTGCTTCCTCCAACCATGACCCTCCTCCCCTAACTCATTCCCCCACCTCCCTGTAGTGTACTCGAATCTTGCATCCATAACGGACCAGCTCATGCATCAGGTCAGAGCACTTAGAACCCTGTCTCTGGGAACACCCTCCCAGACAGCCCCGGAGGGGTGCTCTGCTCATCTCCTGGGCTCTTCTCCACCTAGTAAGGTTGACAGGCAAGTTACTCATCACAGTCACCAGGGTTGCATATTTCAATGCCCCGTGCATGTTGCATGGTTTGAACTCACCCAAGCATTTTTGAAAATTGAATAGTATAGACGAATTTGCTAACTGAGACGGTACAATCATTTTGAATGAAAAAATAACCAAGCTTCATGCTGTTGAAAAAGTATTGAGGGGCTGGAGAGGTGGCTCAGTGGTTAAGGCACTTGCCTGCGAAGCCTAAGGACCCATGTTCGACTTTCCAGATCCCACATAAGCCAGTCGCACAAAGGTGACGAAAGCACAAGGTCGCACATGCCCACTACGTGGTGCAAGTGTCTGGAATTGCAGTGGCTGAGGCCCTGGCACACCAATTCTCTATTCTCTCTCTCTCGCGCGCGCTGTCTCTAAAATGAAAAAAGAAAAAGTATTGGGGAGGGGCTGGAGAAATTGCTCAGTGGTTAAGGCCCTTTCCTGTAAAGCCTAACGACTTGGGTTTGATGCCCCAGTACCCATGTAAAGCCAGATGCACAAAGTGGCACATGTATCTGGAGTTTTTTTTTTTTTTTTTTTACAGTGCCTTGAGGCCCTGGTATGCCTATTCTCATTCTCTCTCTCTCTCTCTCTCTCTCTGTTTGTATCTAAATAGATAAAAAAAATAAAAAAGAATCAATTAAAAAAAGTATTGGGGAAGAAGGAAGAGGGACTTACTGGGTTAAATATTTGAACCTGGCTTCCTGATTCAGGTCTATACAGAGCCTTTAATATGTCCATATCCGTGGTGAACAATCAGGAGGAGTTTTGGTTTGGGCGATTAGGAGAGGAGGTGTTATTCATTGAGATGAGCAAGCTTTGGGAAAAATAATATTAATTTTTGGAGGGTCTCATTTGTGCTTGGTGATAGTAAATTCTATTTGGGGACATCACTGGGGCCATGTGGAGTTAACTATGAAAATGGAGGAAGAGGGAGTTTCCAGAACAGTTTGTACTTCACTGTTGAGGCTTTGATGTGATTTTCACGAAAAGGAACACGTGGCTGGGAGTGCAAAGACAACTGTCAACTGTGTTTTTTGGGTGATCTATTAACATTCTGTAGTTAAGTGTGGACTTTTTGTTTCTGTGGATTTCCACCAGGGGGTAGTGTTGCATCGAACTCTTCAGCTGATACATTTGGAAATTGAGAAATGACTAGAAATAAACAGTACATACTAAGTATGTGGAGCCGGTGTGAGGGTTTTTTTTTTTTCTGGGTGGGGGGGGGGCTTTAGATTTTATGTGGCCAAAATTCAATTATTCTGACTTCTATTCATTGTGAGAAATGCATGAGCTGACAGATGTTGAAAATATGCATCACATAAAATATGTGAGAAAGATGTTATGATAAGCTGGCTTTTTGGAAGGAGGGGATACAGTTTTTAATTAAATTATTGTATTTATTTAGGGAAGGACAGAGCCAAGGAAAGACGCCCACGTGGCTAGAGATTCCATGTGGAGGACCTGGGAAAATGGTGGAAAGAAAAGAGAGGAAAGAAAGTTCAAAGAGCTCACTCACCAACAGCTGGATGTTCCCAAATGGTCAGGCATCCCAGAGAGCGGATACAATTATTATTATTTTTTTTTCAAGGTAGGGTCTCACTCTAGCTCTGGCTGACCTGGAATTAACTCTGTATTCTCAGGGTGGCCTCGAACTCACAGCAATCCTCCTACCTCTGCCTCCCGAGTGCTGGGATTAAAGGCGCGCGCCACCACGCCTGGCTTGGGATACAGTTTTTTGATGGTTAAATATCAAAAAGAAGGGTGCTGCTCTGCACAGGTGGAATTTTGCCTCCCCACAGCAGCTGTGTGTTTTCCCATGTCCCTTCGCCCACGGGGGACACACAGAGACTTGCTCTCTTGTGTGGTGTAGCAAGGCTCACACACCAGGGCCTTTACCTGTTTGCTATTCCGGTTTAGTTTCACGCTGCATTTAATATTTCTAAAGCTCAGCATCACAGGACAGAGAGACCAACTGGAGGCTTCCTGGCTACCTGCCCTGATTTCATTGTCACTAATTGCTTAGTGTTTGCCCCCTGGGTCTATCAGGTTATTATTCATTTTGGTCAGGAGCTGCCGATCTGGGCTGTATCTGAGAATCACATGGAAAGTTGAAAAACAAAAAATCCTGATGCCTAGTCCTGCGTTTTATATTCAAGCACAATCTTTAGGAGAGGCGGGGTGGAGCTCTAGAGACAGTGTTAAATCCAAACTGTACATGGGGGCTCGGAGCCTGGGTAAGAGCCACTAAGCGCTCTTGTCCCATTAGAGCTCATTGTTACCATAACCACTACCCTTCCCTTTCTCCCTCCCTGTCGTGGTGTGGGGGTGGGTGTATTCTGTGAAGCAGGTGTGTCCTTAGGCCCTCTGGACAAGGTGGCTTATGGAATTAGCTGTCTCCCAAAGTGGCTCACTAGAAAGGCTGGAGACCATCACCTTGCTGGCTAGAGGTCAGCTGCTAAGAGACAGCTGTCTTTCTGAAAGATGAGAGGTAGAATACGTACATGGACAGTGGCCTGAGAATATGTGTCAACAGAGCTGTGACCCATGACCCACAGCCTCCTGCTCAGGAAATTATCCCTTTGTCTATATATAACAAGCAGCCCAGGAAGCCAGGCTGCCGTGTGTCAGACTCAGAGGTCACCAGGTGGTTTTCTCTAGTGACTATCTAGAAAGCTGAACAGGCACTTTTAGAACAATTGATGCCAACTGGCCAGGGCATGATTACTAACCAATAGCTTTTCTTTTTTTAAAGTTTACTTATTTATTTGAGAGAGGGAGAGAGAGAGAGAGAGAGAGAGAGAGAGAGAGAGAGAGAGAGAGAGGGAAAGAAGCAGATAGAATGAGAGAGAGAGAAAACAGGTGCACCAGAGCCTCCTGCTGTTGCAAATAGCTCCAAACAGGTGCCATCTTGTGCATCTGGCTTGTGTGGGCACTGGGGAATCAAACCTTGGTCCTTTGGCTTTTCAGGCAAGCGCCTTAACCGCTAAGTCATCTCTCCAGCCTGGCAGCCTGGCAATGAACTGTTCTACTGAAGCAGATGTTAGTCTCTTTTAGAGACATCCTTGCAGACATACCCACCCCTCACATGTGACCAGCTATCTGGGTACAGTTCAGTCTCTGCAGGCTGACACAAAATTACCACCACAACCAGTCTTACTTTATTTCTAGAGAGGTTTCATGTTTCTATAAGCTAAGATCTTTCTGGAACTCACATTACTACCTGAGGATGGGCTGCACATTTTTCTTGTTTTCTGTTTCAGAACTTTTTTTTTTTTTTCTCCCTTGAACACAGGGGAAAACCTGATTTCCTTCTTGCCTCCATGCTTTCAAGTGAGTGGCCTTTGTGGCGGAGCGTGTGCCTGCGGTGCTGTGACCCAGGGGAATGAGGCTGCTTTGCAGACCTGTCACCGCCAGCGTGCAGCTTCTCTGAAGACAAAGATTATGCTATTGCTCAGATTTTAGGACGGTATTCACTTTTCTTAAAAGCAGTTGAACAGAAGGGCCATAGCCCAGATGGAAGTAGTTGTGTAGAAGATAAGCCATTTAATAAAAAAAATGAGGCCTGGAGAGATGGCTTAGCGGTTAAGCACTTGCCTGTGAAGCCTAAGGACCCTGGTTCGAGGCTCGATTCCCCAGGACCCACGTTAGCCAGATGCACAAGGGGGCACATGCGTCTGGAGTTCGTTTGCAGTGGCTGGAGGCCCTGGCGTGCCCATTCTCTCTCTCTCTCTCTCTGCCTCTTTCTCTCTCTATGTCACTCTCAAATAAATAAATAAAAATAAACAAAAAATTAAAAAAAAATGAGGCCTGGAGAAATGGCCTAGTGGTTAAAGCATTTGCCTGCAAAACCAAAGGACCCAGGTTCAATTCTCCAGGACCCACGTAAGCCAGATGCACAAGGGGGCACATGCATTTAGAGTTCATCTCCAGTGGCTGGAGGCCCTGGGCACCCATTCTCTACCTGCCTCTTTCTGTCTCTGTCACTCTCAAATAAATACATAAGTAAATAAAAATAAACAAAAAAATTTTAAAAAATGACACATATTCCATTATGGAATAGACATATTGAAACTGATTGGTTTTTTTTCCCTCCCTCCTTTCTTTTTTTATTATTTTGGGGGGGATTTTCTTATTTATTTATTTATTTGAAAGCGACAGACAGAGAGAGAGAAAGAGGCAGATAGATAGAGAGAGAGAGAGAATGGACGCGCCAGGGCCTCCCGCCACTGCAAACGAACTCCAGATGCGTGCGTCCCCCTTGTGCATCTGGCTAACGTGGGTCCTGGGGAGTTGAGCCTCGAACCGGGGTCCTTATGCTTCACAGGCAAGCGCTTAACTGCTAAGCCATCTCTCCAGCCCTCCCTCCCTCCCTCCCTCCCTCCCTCCCTCCCTCCCTCCCTCCCTCCTTTCATCCCTCTCTCCCATCCTTATTTCTGTTCTTTTGTTGGGACAGGGTCTTGTGGTTGTATAGCAGGCTGGGCCTGAAGCATCAGTTGATATTTAAAGTGAATTTTCTCAATCAATTAAGAGCTTTTGTGGAGAAGGAAGGATGGTGGAGCTGTGTCTGCTGGGAGTTGTAGTTCTTGGAAATTTGTCCCAGGACTCTCCCAACTTGTCACACGTTTAAAATGAATGCAGCACTTACGGTGTTTTCATTCTTGGTTCTTCTCATCTTTCTTCTTGAAGGTATGAGGGATGAAGACACATTTGAGGCCTGTTTTCTCAGGACATCACTCATGGGAGAAAGGCCGATTGAGATGTTTAAGTGAGTGCCTTTCTTCTTGAAATATCTAAGGTGTTTGCTACCAGGCCTGGGGGTTTTATTATCCTAAGTGACTCTACTGCCTATAAATCACAGCCCTAAGTAGCCAAAGGGAATGAGTTAGCCAGATCCCTTAAACATATAACCAGTGTTTCCTCAATTATTAGCAGAACAATTGACTTCCATCTGCTCTGGGCACCTGCAGACCTGGCCTGCAGCCACAATAACTGTCAGTCCCACCTCCTGCAGCCTGTCACTCTTGCATTACAAATGTACCCAGGTGCATGCTGTGCGGTATCTGCCCACCCCCAGACTGTCCGTGGACCTTAGTCTTTCCCTTCCATACTGAAGCAGGTTGGATAAGAATGGGACTCAGCCATTGTGTGGCTATTCCAAATATATGCCTGCTGGGCATGGTGTGCACGCCTTTAATCCCAGCACTTGGGAGGCTGAGGTAGGAGGATTGCTATGAGTTTGAAGCCAGCCTGAGATTACAGAGTGAGTTTCAGGCCAGCCTGGGCTACAGTGAGACTATACCTTGAAAAAAAAAAAAAAGAATATGGGCTGGAGAGATGGCTTAGCAGTTAAGGCGCTTGCCTGTAAAGCCTATGGACCCCAAGTTCAGTTCCCCAGTACCCATGTAAAGCCAGATGCACAACGTGGCGCATGTGTCTAGAGTTTGTTTGCAGTGGCTAGAGGCCCTGGCATGCCCATTCTTTCTCTACCATTTCCTTTCTTTTTTGAGGCATAGTCTCACTCTAGCTGACCTGGAACTCACTCTCTAGCTGCAGGCTGGCCTCCCCCAAGGTCAGCCTCCCAGGCGCTGACACTGAGGGCCAGTGCCACCATGCCCGGGCACGCCCAACAGGGATATGTTTTTGAGGTCTGTCATATGCTACCATGCAGCAGAGCTTCTGCCTTTTTATGACTAGATAATATTCCATTGCAAGAATAGACCACATCTTATTTATGAGCTTCTGGACATTTGCATTGTATGTACTTTTTGGCTGTTATGAATAACGCTGCTTTGTGCACTGAAAACAAACATGCATCCTGGGTGTCTTAGTCAGTGACAACTATGCATTGGTGCAGGTACAGATACAAGTAACACAGAGTCTCCAAATATTTGCATAAATAAGCAGGCATGCATTTCTCATATAAAAAAAACCTGGATATAGGCAGTCTGGGGCTGGCGTGGGGACCCTGTGGTCATCAGTGACCCAGGGTTTTTGGGTGTGACCCTTGTGCTCATGGTAGGAGGAGCTCCAGCCATCACATCCACACCCCACCCCACCCCACCCCACTCACGTAACATTTTGCCTCTATATTATTGCATAGGGTTGAGCCTCAGAGTTCCGCTGAGATCTAAGGGAAGGTGGGAATGTCGTCTTTCCGGTTGGTGGCAAAGTAAAGGTCAAGCTTTCAGTTCTGCCAAAAGTATCAAACTATAAATTAAGTTTTGCTGGTCATATTAGAACTTCTATTAAGGGATTCTGTGAAGAGTTCCTGGGGACGGTAGGCAGGGTCTAGTGACATGTGGACGACAG
Source organism: Dipus sagitta (assembly GCA_036346955.1). Classification (NCBI taxonomy): domain Eukaryota; kingdom Metazoa; phylum Chordata; class Mammalia; order Rodentia; family Dipodidae; genus Dipus; species Dipus sagitta. Next base: position 36,602,520 of record CM070775.1, read on the forward strand.
CCAACAACCTGGTTATTCAGGTTTATATAGAGGAAGAGCAGAGCAGAGGTAGAGGCCTGATGCATATGTGTGAGCTTGTGTGTGTGTGTGTGTGTGTGTGTGCACACATGTGCTTGTGTATCTGTGTGTCTTCAATGCAGGGAAGGGAATGACAGAAAGAATTTCAGATCCTTCCTTCAGCTTTGACAACTGGAAATCACTGGTGATGAGCAGACCAATTTCTCCAAAGAGATTCTGACTGGATTGGGGTCAAGTGACTGTGAAAGAGAAGATGGATGTATTGGTCATTTACCCAATACCTGACCAGAAGTAAATTAAGGAAAGGAGGGTTTATTTAAGCTCCCAGTCCAAGATTACAGTCCATCACAGCAGAGAAGACATGGGGATGGGAGTATGAAGAAGGTGGCATCCACAGTCACCAAGCAGAGATGAATGCTAATGCTCACTTACTTTTCAGCCTGGGACCCCAGACTGTAGAAGAGATTTGCCCACTTAGGGTGGGTCTTCCCACCTCATTTAACCAACTCTAGAAAAATCCCTCACTGGAATTCCCAGAGATTTGTTTCCATGGTGATCCTAAATTCTGTCAAGCTGACAACCAGAGATCAATCATCACAATGTGGAAATAGCCAGTATGAGACAACTCCTTTAAGTAGTGTTGTAGTGATGGGGAAATAGAGAAAACCTAGCTGGAGGGTATAGCTCAGGGAGAGCCAATGAGCTGTTCTTCACTGGGTAGGATGTGGAGGATGGTGACTAGACCAATTCAAGGCTGAAGGACCCTAGATAGGGTGGATGCAGTAGAGGGGCAAGAGGGGGCACCATCTAGGGTGCTGCCAGAGTGGCCAAATTAGGGGCCCTGGGACCAGTTGGATGGCTAAGGAGAGGAAGCCAGAGTCTTTGGGAAGAGAAGGTTCACAAAGACGGGTTGTTGTATGACCAGGGATTGCAGTGAATTGGAATTGGATTTCACTTTTCCTAAAACTCAGTCTACATTTGGTCTGTTGCTGTTCCCTGTGTGTGGCTGTCCTGTGGTTGACAGGCTACTGGATCAGTGTCTTCAAGTCCCGACAACCTATGGCAGATTCTGCCCACTGGAGCTCATGGGCATCAGTGAACTGTGGGGCTTGTTTCAGTTCCTGTCTAGTTTCTTGGACACAACACCTGACCAAAAGCAACTTCTTGGAGGAAAGTTTTTATTTTGGTTTACAGTTTTGGACGGAAGCTTCATAATGGCAGAGTTCTGCATGGCATGAGCAGAGGTTGGACATCACTTCTGCCACAGCAGGTGGAAAACAGCAGCAGGAGAGTGAGCTGAACCCTAGAAAAAGGGAGCTGGCTATAGCACCCCTAAGCCTGCCCCCAATAACACACCTCCTCCAGCAAGGCTCCACCTTCCAAATTGCCATCAGCTGGAGACCAAGCATTCAAAACACATAAGCTTACAGGAGACATCTAATTTATACCATTACAGAGTTCATGTACTTTCATCAGTCCCGTACAGTTTAACATTCTAGCAAATATCATCAGAGAGAGAGAGAGAGAGACAGAGGTTGTGCACTTGGGGAAATACCCTTTCAGTAGTAGCACTTTGACTCCTAAGGACCATAGGATGACAAGAGATTTCACATTGTCTTATAGAAGCTCAGTCCAGCCTCTTGTGCACAACTCTAGCCCTCAGCCAATGTGTTGTGGGAAAAACAAGCTATACTGGGGGCATAGGCCAAGTGCTCCCACAAGCCTCAGAAGATCAACAGAAATGTCATTTATTTCCCTTCTGTTTAAGTCTGAGGTAACCCATGCACCAAACTGACGAGTGTTTCCAGGGGAAGGAAGCTCCAAGAGTTGTCTTTACTCTGAAATTCTGTTCCTCCAGTCTTCATTGCTTCCACAAACTTCATCTGATATCTTTCAGGTCTCTGACTTGAAACTTATCTATTTTTTTTTCTAGTTGCAGGACAAAGAGCTTTTGGGTACCATAATCTGTGCTGGCCCCATACATAGGGAATGAATGCTAGAAAAATGAAAATAGAATGTGCCTGGACAGAAAACAGAGAGCAACAGATAGTGAAAAGAACATAATCATACCTCTCTTTTTATTATATCATTTGGGGGAGTCAGATTGAACCCAGGGCCTCATTCATGCTTTACCACTGAGTTATGTATCCTTAGCTCTCCTTTTGCTTTTTGAGGTGTGTGGGGGTGTCTCAATAAGTTGCCTAGCCTGGCCCTTAAATGCGTAATCCTCTTGCCTCAGCCTCCCAAGTAGCTGAGATTGCAGCATGCAAGATCAGATCCGGCTTTTTAAGTCTCACTGAGCGGGTTATGAACTATTTCACTGTTCCAGGGTCAGCGTGCTGGCTCTGCCTCCTATTGTGTGGAAGGAGGTCATACACTGGAGATGACCATCCTGTGATATAGCTGACAGGGTCAGAACTGCCTTGCTGAGCTGGGAATGCTAGTCCTTAACTCAGTTTCTTCCCACTAAACATCTGATGTGCTATAGAAAATACAAATGGGGGCTAGAGAGATGACTCAGTAGTTAAAGGTGCCTGTCTACAAAGACTAATGACCAGAGTTTGAGTCCCCAGTACCCACATAAAGACAGGTGCATAGTGGTGCATGCATCTGGAGTTCATTTGCAGTGGCTGGAGGCCCTGGTGCACCCATTCATTCTCTCTATCTCTTTGTTTACAATTAATAAAAATATTTAAAAAAAGAAAACACAAATGGGAGACTCTGTGTTGGAATTTAGAATGGGAAGATGTTTTGATGTTTCGTAAAGAAAAGTCTTTTGGGTTTTCTAAAGGACCAGATGTCACTTTCTGATAATCAAGATGTGAACTAGTAGCCATATGCTTCTTAGTTGAGGTGGAAAATTTGGTCTCGGTGAGACAGGAAGTAGAGGTGACTATGACATCTATCCCTTGGGGCCAGGCAACATTTTTCTGTGTCAACAAAGTTTGAAGTTCTTGGCTGGGCATGGTGGCACACACCTTTAATCCCAGCACTTGGGAGGCAGAGGTAGGAGGATCACCGTGAGTTCAAAGCCAGTGTGAGATCCAAGTCAGCCTGGGCTAGAGTGAAAGTGAGACCCTATTTTGAAAAAAAAAAAAAAAAACAACAACAATGAAAAACACAAAGTTTGAAATTCTTAAAACATCTTTCTTACCTTGACTCTTTTAGGACCAGACTCATGTAATTTGGAAACTAGGCTACTTCTATGCTATTTCCACTTTCTAGCTTACCTTGGTTTTTAGTTAGTAATGTTAGAAATAGCATGTTATTAAAGCCGTACCAAGAAGATCCAAAGAGAGAGAGAGACTTGGGTTCAAGCTTGGAACTCAAATGGAGATGGGAAGATGGGGGAGGGGATGGGCAGTGATGCACTGCATTGCTTGTGCAGCTTCCCCTCTGACGTATTCACCCAGAGTTCCTAAGCTTTGTGAGGATCTCTGTCTCTCTCATTCTTTCCTGTTGTTGCTGCTGATTGAAGCCAAGACCTTGTGCATGCTAGGCAAACACTGGGAATGATAATTCCCAGCCTATCTTTGTTTTTATTTTGGTTGTTTGAGGTAGGGTCTCACTCTAGCTCAGACTGACCTGGAATTCACTATGTAGTCTCAGGGTGGCCTCGAACTCATAGCGATCCTCCTACCTCTGCCTCCCAAGTGCTGTGATTAAAGGCGTGCGCCACCACACCTGGCTGTTTTTATCTTTTTAATGAAGAAAACTTGATGCATGGGTGACCCACATTCTTCACAGAAACACTGAAGAATCAGAAAAGCTATGAGGGAATAGAGAGTAAAGCAATAAATACACTCTGAGGTGGTTCCACTTAGGGGAAAATAGCCCTCCATATCCCAGTAGCTGTTAAGGGCATTGTTATTTTTTAAAAAATATTTATTTATTTATTTGGGAGAGAGAGAGAATGGGCATGCCAGGGCCTCTAGCCACTGCAAATGAACTACAGACTCATGTGCCACCTTGTGCATCTGGCTTACGTGGGTTCTGGGGAATCAAACCTGGGTCCTTAGGGTTTGTAGGCAAGAACCTTAACTGCTAAGCCATCTCTCCAGCCCAAGTATAGTGAAATAACGGATGTTTATGGTTCTGATTTGGGGTTATTGAGGAAAAATAAATCTGAAAAAAGTAAATAATATGAAACGTTTAGCAATGAAAATGTTTTAATACTTTGATTAGTCTTCATTTTCACTGAGGCATCACTAAAACTATGTAGGGGCTGGAGAGATGGCTTAGCAATTAAGGCATTTGCCTGCAAATCCAAAGGATCCTAGTTTGACTCTCCAGGATCCACATAAGCCAGATGCACAAGGTGGTGCATGCATCTGGAGTTTGTTTGCAGTGGTTGCAGGCCCTGGCGTGCCCATTCTCTCTTGCTCTACCTTTTTCTCTGCCTCTTCCTCTGTCTTAAATAAATAAATAAATAAATAAATATATTAAAAAATCAAAACATTGACAAACTCTGAAAAAAAACTATGAAGTAGATTCTGTGAACTGCTCAATATACATAAACTTTAATGTATACACATAGTGCAAGTTGGTCCTATTTCCAATGGGCTATACTTTTATGTCCTTTCTCTTCTGCCCCATTCCACTAAGGACCCTCCTCAGAGGGGTTATTGGTAATTGCTGAGGAGTCATGAATGCACCAGTCTTTGGGGGGAGGGAGGCAATACCTCAGAGCACACATTCCCAACCTGTGGCTCTTACATTCTTTCCTCTTCCTCTTCTGAAATACCCCCTGAGTCTTGGAGGGAGTGTTACAAGTCTTTTTCAGTGTTCAGCTTTTGACAGCCTCTACCTGTGATTTTCTGCTTTGATGAGTTTTGCAGCTCTTCAGTGTCTACCGCCATCTCCCTGGAGGAGATTCTCTGGCTAGCAGTGACAGTAGCACTCACATTTGATCTGCCACTTCCTCTATAATGCCTCCTAGACCTGGGCAGATGTGATGGAGATGACTCCAGTGTGCTTGCTAGGCAGTTGACTTTCTTTTCTAGTCCTTCTGATGGCTCTTGCATCTATCTGGTATTCACTGTCACCTATAAAAAGCAGATTCTCTAGCCAAGAGTTAGAATAGCATGGATTAAAGGGGATTAAACTCAGACATTTTTAGAAGTCTTTTTGATGGGCATAACCTCTCCTCTTAGCCAAAGAAGAGTGGGAGCTTCTCTCTAAGGTCTACAACTTTCTAAGCCTTAGGCTTCTGACTTGGTTCTCAGTGCAAGGCATAATTTCCCTCCCACTGAGCAGGCCTCGTCATCAGAGAGCTGTTGCTTATCCCCATAGCCTGTGTGCCACTATTGCACTGGCGGATACCTCTTGCCTGGCTGGTTGGTTTTGTAGCTTGCAGAATTCACTGTTTGTTCACACTGATGGTGACTTTTATCCCCCGACATCTCATTCATGGCACTTTCCAGCGCTCTGAGGACTAGCCAGTAGGGAGCTGGCTTCCGTCTCAGTTCCGGCTTGATCTCTCCTTGTCCTGCTACCGCAGCCTGTGATCGGCCTTTATCTTAACCTCCTTCTAATCAGCCTTTCTGTCCTGTACAGCCTTGAAGCCAAAAACCACAGCTCCTAGATACTCTTAGGGCTGGAGTTCCATTTGGAACCTAGTCTGCATTGGATTGATGCCTTTGCCTCAACCTTGGATTTGGAGCAGAGGCTAATGTGGAAAGAGGCAGGACTAGCTATTTCTGTTTCTGTGGCTGCAAAAGAGGGCGGAGGTGTCACTGGTCAGGTTCTGCCCCTTCCCGCTCAGCCTTTCCCAGCAGTGGCAGGGGCAGCTTGGAGTTGTCACCAGAAGCTCAAACATCCCCTGTCACTCACCTTTCCATGACGTAGTGAGCCACAGACTTCTTGGCAATGAATATCTTTGTGTTTAGTCAACTTGAGTACAGCTTCCGTTGTCTGCGGTGGGATGCCATGTGGTGCCATGCCAGGTGTCTGAGAAGCAAGCCCTCATCCTCGTCTCTCCTACTCAGTCCTCTGGGCCTGTGAATAGACAAGACAGCACCTAGTCTAGTGATTTCAGAGGTGCTTGGAATGCCCTGTACCCATGCCTTTACTGCCCTAAAACCTCAAAATTCTATTCTTCTGATTTCATTGTTAGTTTAAAACCCTTGTATCCTTCTGCACAATTTCCCAAGTGCTATACGATGCTGACGAGTCTACATTATACGTAGGGACCTGTAACAGGAAGAGAATCCCGTCTCTGCTGTGTCAGCTCACTGGAGCTGGGCTATGGGAGAGAAAGCAGGTGATGAAGGATGGAAGAAAGAAAGCTATATGAGAGTCGGAGGAGACGTGTATGAAGTGAGGGTCTCTTGGAAACACAGGCCATTTATAACTTCCTGTGCAGATGGTGCAGGTCTCCATTTGAGAGTTGTTTTTGATAATTTAGAGTCAAGAGTAGGAAGGTCTGTGAGGCATAAGGTGTAAATGTCTGGGAAATCCATATATACGGGGACCCTGCGTGAGTTAGAAGCATTTGTTGCTAAGGGTGATGGTACTTGGAGCGTGGAGGCATATCGGTTTCACTGAGGGTGGGCCATACTGTCACTTGGTAAGGCATCAGTGACAGAATAGAATATATGACCTGTGAAAGGAGGGCAATGCACTTGCTGGTTCCTATATGGGAGACAAAGGGAAATGCCCAGAAGAGGACAGGGAGTGAGGGGGCGTCAGGCACGCCTACCGGAACTTCTCCCTGACTAACGCAGGAAGGGTCTGGAGAGATGATGTGATCTTGTTTTTCTTTTTGTCAGTCATGTATTAAGTTCTTTTGGGTTATGGATGGGATGATTTTAAGATTTTAAGAAGCTATTTAGAGACAAGGAAAATAGCTGTTTGGTCAGCAGAATCCTGGGTTCTTAAATGGGAGAAGGCTGAGATGGGCTCGTCGTCACAATTATTTTAGGAATGCAGCGAGCAAGTGAATCCCTGCAGCCTTCCCCAGTCTTTCCTAGGAGGCTTTAGGAACAGGTTCACAGCTATCCAATTTTATCCTATCCAAGAGTCTTGTGAGGTAGGTAAAAAGGCCTATTCTTACGCCTTTTTTAAAAATTTCTAACAGATCCTAAAATTTCATGACAAGTATTTTCTAAAGAAAGCACATGGGGCCCAAGTGTGAAGCCAGCCAGAGAAGTCTGTCCTCTGAACACAAAGCCATTAATCTTGCTGCTAGAGATCCTTTCCGTTCTGACGCTCTGGGTCCCAAGGGCCTTCGGTGTAGTAATGCAGGACGGTGGTGTGTGCATGGTGTGTTCGAGAGGTGTCAGAGTTGCAGACCATTTCTCTGACACACGAATCTGTGGGGCCTTAGGGGTGGTCTTTTGTTGGGCAACTAGAAAAGGCTTTTCCTAGAACGTGAGCTGTTAATGATAGGCAGATTTTTTTTTTTTTGAAAAAAAAAATTCATTGCTAGTCAGTCATTATCTTTACACTTTCTATTGTCTGAGGAGAGAAAAAAATTCTCTGTTGATCTACTCAGCTAAGTCTTGCCCTTGTTGGTAGCAAAGGCTTAATTTCTAACAATGGTAATAAATAATAGAAAAAGAGAGCCAATCTGTTCGCGATTGTTAAAGCCTGAAAGATAACGGTGACTTAGCTCTTTGTTGAACACAGGATTTGAAACAGGTTACACAGAAATAGTTATATTTCATTAAAGCAGGTAGTCAATACGATAAAGACTTTTATATAAAAGGGTTTCTCAGGCTGGAGAGGTAGTTCAGTGGCTAAAGGCACTTGTTTGCAATGCTTGATGGGTTCAGTTCCCCAATATCCACGTAAAGCCAGATGCACAAAGTGACACATAAATTTGGAGTTCATTTGCAATGGCATGAGGCCCTCACATTCCTTTTATCCACCCCTCTCTCTATCCATCCCCCTCTGCTTTTAAATATAAATAAATAAAGATACTTTCGTTTTTTTTTTTCAAGGTTGGGTCTCATTTTAGCAGAGACTGACGTGGTACTGACTCTGTAGTCCGAGGCTGACTCAAACTTTTAGCGATCCTCCTACCTTTGCCTCCTAAATGCCGAGATTAAAGATACTTAAAAAAAAAAAGAAAGAAAGAAAGAAATAGGTCAGGGCATAGTGGTGCATGCCTTTAATCCCAGCACTCGGGAGGCAGAGGTAGGAGGATCACCATGAGTTTGAAGCCACCCTGAGACTACATAATTAATTCCAGGTCAGCCTGGACCAGAGTGAGACTCTACCTCAAAAAAAAAAAAAAAAAAAAAAAAAGGTTTCTTTATTTTTGTTTATTAAGAACATACTTTGTATGGATACATCATGTGTTGGTAGCATCTTTTCCCTCCTCCCTACCCCCACTCCACTGAGGGCCCTCCTCAGTGGGATAGTTAGTGTCCCATATGGGGTTGTGGGTTATCAGTTGTGAGAGCAGCAGTCAGTCATTGTGGGGAGGGCCATGTCTCTGGATATTCCCTCCCAGTCTGTGGCTCTTACATTCTTTCCTCCCCCTTTTCCATAAAATTCCCTGAGGCCTGGTGGGTGAGTTTTAAGTCCACTTCAGTGATGAGCTCTTAGGAGCCTCTGGATCTCTGCTTTGGTAGGTGTTGAGTATCCTCAGGGTCTGTCTCCTTCACCCTGGGGCTGATTGTCAGGCTCACTGTGGAAGCAGCACTCTTGCTCGTCTCCCCACTTTCTCTGTGGTTTTGCCTGGGCCTTAACCGAGATGTGAGGGGTGGTGTATCTCCTCAGGTCTCACTACCTTCTGACAAAGAAAAGCAGTTTCTCTAGCGGAGAGTGAAGTCAGCATAGGTTAAGTTGTATAATCATTATTAATTTAGGGAGATTTGGATAGATGTAGCCTTTCTTTTAGCCAAAGACTAGTGGGAGCTTGACACTGGAGAGCTTAATTTTTATTTTTTTTTTATTTTTTTGAGGTAGGGTCTCATTCTAGCAGAGGCTGACCTGGAATTCACTATGTAATCTCAGGGTGACCTCAAACTCAAGGCGATCCTCCTACCTCTGTCGGAGAGCTTAATTTTTGTCTCCGTAAGATTCAGACCTGGTTTCCAGTTCTAGATATGGGTTCCTTTCCACTGAGCGGATCTCTTAGCCAGTCAGAAAGCCATTGGTTACCCGCCAAGGTTGTGTGCCAAGATTGCACTGGTGTGTACTTCTTGTCAGGCTGCTTGCTTCTGAGTAGCTTAACCCCTGCTTGCTCACACCGTTCTTGGCCACTCTCCCCCAGTAGCTCATGTAGTGCTTTTCAGTACTAGAAGAGCTAACTTTTTGGGTATCGGCTCTCTTCTGGATTCCAGCCAGGTCTATCTGTGTTCTGTGTTGGCAGTGTATGGTGTCTTCAGCAACAGGGTCTTACCTTTGACGTCATTTGGGTGATCAAGTGCTTTGACAGAAGCCTGTCTTGTTTTAGGGACCTCGTAGGTCTCTCTGATCAACAACACAATATGGGTAGCACCTATTTCTGGTACTGTAAATTACAGGTCATAGCCCCCAAATTTTTTTTCTTTTTCATTAACAAACTCCAAATGCATGCACCATCTTGTGCAGCTGGCTTATCCTAGGGAACTGAACCTGGTTCCTTTGGCTTTGCAGTAAAGCATCTTAACTGCTAAGCCATCTCTCCTGTCCCAAATGTTTTTAAGGTTAGGCTTCATCCCACCCTCTCTAGGTCCCTTCTTTTAGGGAGCTCCCCCTATACTCCTGTTGAAGGTTATATCTTTTAGTTTACCCTTTAAGGAGAAAGGTTTCTATGGTACTATGTCAGTTTGGGTTTAGTGTTTTGTTCATTTCCCTGCACCCTTCCCAGATTTCTCTATTTTAAAGAGATCAAAATGTAACTAATTATGGGTTTCATTTTAATTTTTATTTTATCAGTGAATGCTTTAGGTATCTCCTCCTCACATTTAATTACTAAAATGAGCTCAGGGCTTGAAGTCCCTTGTAAAATCAATTACCCTTTTGCTTTTAATCTGGAATTGGACAAAACGAAGGGCTTAAGAGGTCATGTGTATATAATGGCCAGTGCTTGCCAGAGTCGCACTTAGGCTCAAATTGAATGCTGGAACATGCCAACATGGCTGGCAAGCAGTGTTCACTGTTGTTCATCAAACTTAGCAAGGTTCTAATTAATGGACTTTATGTACACAAGCAAGGCTCCCTGAAAACTCATCCGCACAGTTTTTAAAGCTTCAAGAGGAATCATTTACATGTATTACTGTGGCACTAGCTTCCTACATTTTGGAGATTACAGTAAAAGTGACAGAACTTATGCTAAAATACCTTACACTCTCTTGTGGTCGAATTTTGTTATGACTGTTTGGAATGACTGCTCTATTTTGTTAAATCATCGTGCTCCAACCTTATGACTATCTGGGGGAAAGTTCTACAATAAACCAAAGGAGGCATTCTCATCTTGGGTAGAATTAGAAAAAGGTATGAAAAAAGGAGTTTATAATTTTACCTTCAGAACATGTAGAATCAAGCCTTTTCAGTGCCGATATGTCTGAAATTTTGTGTTTTCCAGTTTGGTGCTGTTGCGATTACCTTCCAGCTTCTGGGCCAAAGCACCTGACCCAAAGCAGCTGATGAAGGAAAGTTTTGTTTGGGCTTTGTTGCAGTCAGCTTCAGGTTGCTGGCACAAAGAACCCAACCAAGAGCAGCTTGTGGGTAGGGAAGGATGTATTTTGGCTTATAGACTCGAGGGGAAGCTCCATGATGGCAAGGGAAAATTATGGCATGAGCAGAGGGTGCACATCACCTCCTGGCCAACATCAGGTGGACAGCAGCAGCAGGAGAGTGTGCCAAACACTGGCAAGGGGAAGCTGGCTACAACACCCATAAACCCGCCCCCAACAATACCCTGCCTTCAGGAGGATCCAATTCCCAAATTTCCTATAGCTGTGGACCTTGCATTCAGAACACATAAGTTTATGGGAGATACCTGAATCAAACCACCACATTCTGCCCCAGGCCTCCATAAACTGATAAACATCTATGATGTAAAATGTAATACATCCAGTCCAACTTTAAAAGTCCCCACAGTTTTTATCAATCCCAATGATGTTCAAACAGCCCCATACCATAGTCCATGGTCTCTTAACTGAGCCATAATACAAAAACAAAAACAAAAACATAATGGCACAGAATAAACATTCACACTGCAAAAGATGGCATTGGGCATAGCAGACAAAGATTCAACCAATACAAGATTTATCCATGACCTCATAGTGCCTGACACTACCCACACAAGACCATCATAATAGGAGGAAAAGATGATGACATCAAAATAAAAGAGAGACTAATTGAAAGGGGGAGGGGATATGAAGGAGAGTGGAATTTCAAAGTGGAAAGTGGGGGGAGGGAGGGAATTACCATGGGATATTGTTTTTTTTTTTTTTTTTCTGGGAAAATCATGAACACTTTTACTATCAAATTCAGAACAGGCAGTAGAAGCCACCTGTTCTGTACTTCTCGGAAGAAATGGGGTTGGGGCACAAATGCCCCAGGAAGAAGAGTTATAAAAGTGTGCACAACAGTACTCTAGCAAGCTAAGGCTTTACATAACTACTGCTGACAACAAAACTTCCTATGCATCTGAGAAAGCAGTGCATACGATTTATGAAACAAACATACCTGCTCTCAAAAAATGCACATGGTATCAGAACAAGACATGTCACCAAAGCAGCAGTGAGTGAAGGTTGGTGAGAAAGCTGCACCCATGGCATGGTGCCCATCACACACAATGTTCAACTGCAGGGACAGGTAGCTCAGGCCATTTGATCTGAATTTGGTCTTTTGTCCATTCTGAGGCTGGACAGCAACAACCAAAAGGGAATCCTGTTCCATTTTCCAGATGACCTGTAACAATCCTTCTGGCACCCTGGTTCCTTCACTCTACAAAACTGAAAGCACACAGAAAGAAAAAAAAATGCAGACATTACACTGCACATTCAGATATGCAGTGTCTGTGTACACAGGGCCGCCAATCTTCAACCATGTGCCACGTGGAGACTTTGGTCTCAAACATAAGTTAAGTTCCAATCAACACCTATATTCTCTAGAACCTGGAATTCATAATTCAAGTGACAAAACAAATAAGTTCTCATTTCACTCTGCAATAATCCCCATGCTTTAGAAAGTCCCAAATTGGGGTTATTCCTTGCACAACTCTATGATAATAGAACAGAGTACCAGAATATTCTCATATTTCATTTATTTCAAGGCACGTTCCACCAGAAGGTGCAAAAAGAAACTACACTCTGATAAACATATAGTGACACCAAATGAGACAAAGTAGAAAAACCAAATCAATACTGAATATTCATTATCCCGAAGACAAAGATTGCATCAAGGTGGCCAACAGGAAAAGTCCATGGAGCACTCCCTCAGATGGGGATTTCCAGGCAATAGCAGATCATGTGAAGCTAGCAGCTACAACTGAAATTCTCTTGTGACACTGGCAGATTAAGCTGCTGATGGAACTGGTATATAAAAGGCCAACACCTTTTCTTACAACCACTTAACATTTGATGCATGCAACAAAGCCTCATTCAGGCCAGGCAGTCTGCAGCTACCCCTTGCAGAAGGAACTTCTCATTAGTATACATCTCATGTCCTTTAACATGTTGAACTGATTCTAGATTCATTATCTATGTAAATGACCTTACATACATTAATAAAAGATTAACAACATGCTGGCTATCTGATGTCTGGTCCTGTATTCCATCCCCCCCCCCCGCCCTCCCCAGGTAGGGTCTCACTCTAGCCCAGGCTCACCTAGATCAGTGATCCTCCTTCCTTTGCCTCCTGAGTGCTGAGATTAAAGGCGTGCACCACCATGCCCAGCTTTTTCTTTTTTTTGAGGCAGGGTCTCACTCCAGCCCAGGCTGACCTGGAACTCACTCTGTAGCCCCAGATATTAGCCTCCCCAGTCCTGGGACTAAAGGTGTGTGCCACCATGCCAGGCATCTTTTCTCTTTTTGAGACAGGGCCTCACACTGTAGCCCAGGCAGGCTTGGAAGTCACAGCAATCCTCTTACCTTAGCTTCCCAAGTGGTGGGCCACCATAACTGGCTTTATCTGATACGTCTCAAAAAAAAAAAAAAAAAAGTTTTACTGATACCGCCCTCAAACTGCCATATTAAATCTACCAGCTACCCTACCTTATTCTTATTCTCGGTCCTAAGGGAGGAGAGGACAGAACATAAAAGACAGTCACATTTGAGGATGAATGCTGAAAGCCACGTCTAGGAGGTAAGGGCAGTGAAGGGCCAAGGAAGGAGGCTGCAGTGGTTTCATGGAATGCCAACAGCTTCATCATATCATCTTGTTACTAACATGACCCCAAAGTAAACACTGCCAGAACACCCACCCTCTGCAGTAGATGCAGAGCGAACAAAGACACCTCAGGCCACTGCTACTCAAAGCAACAGCATCCTATGGGAGGAGAATAGATACCGAATCAAGGAAGCAAGAAGACAGAGATGGCTGGTCTGCCTGTTACTCAATTGGTTCAGGTCCCAGCAAGCTGAGCATCCACCTCCAGCTTGACCTGGTCAGTATGTCTCATTCTATTCAAGAGTAAGACAAGCAATCCCAACTCAGGTGCTAATGATTGGGCTAACAGGCCCCGAGCATCAAAACTCCCTGCTTCAGGGTCAGGACTCAAGTTGAGGGGCAGCTGAGCCATGGTCCTGAAGACAAGTGGGATTTTGACTACAGGATTTACCATGGGATATTGTTTACAATCATGGAAGTTGTCAATAAAATTGAAAAAAAGATTTAAAACAGACAGGGCAAATAGAAAACTCTATAAGGCTCCAAGTCTGACAACTCTAGCCAGAGACAAGTCTCTAAGCTGGATAATTGTAACCACTGACAAGTCTGATGTTCTAGTTCCGCCCCTCCAGCTAGGCAACTCACCATCCCAGAAAACTTCATCTGGTGCCAGCAGCTCTCCTTGGCAGCTATCCCATAGTCCTGGTATCTCCATTGGGTGTCCACTGCAATGCAAGGTTCATCCTCATGACTCCATTGGCCTCCATGCAGGTAAGCCAACAAGTCTGCTTCACACTGCCCGTGGCCATTTCCAAAAAACAAAACTGTGTTGCAAATCCAATGATCCTGTAGTTCCTGTATTTGTTATACTCCAAAGTACCAGTGGGCTTCCAGTTTGTTAATCCAGGGGAGAATAAAGCAGACTTTGAAGAATAGGACACTCCTTCAGCATTCCAGCCTCTTCAAAAGAGTCTACATTCTTTCTGTTGTCCCAATACAGACCAGCTGGCCCAATCTCAATGATTCTAATCTCTCAAACAATTGCAGCTGAATGGACAGCAGTTTTGGCCCAAAGATTTCTTTTTCTGTGACATATCCCTCTGCTCACACCAGTCCATTTCCAAGCAATGCAACCCTGCATAAGTTGTCAGGATATGGACATAACAACAAATCTCTCACACAAACTGCTACTAGTCCAGTCCAGGCAAAGTTCTTTCTCACCATCATAAGTCAAACCTCACAGCCCATAGGTCTTACTGCATTCAGATCTTTCAACTCTGACCTGAATGATCCATCAAGCTGTACTTGCAACACTGCAAGGTACCTCTTAGGCAATAGTTTCAAGTCCTTCCACATTCCTCCCTCAAATCAGTTCTGAAAGGCCAAAAGCCACAAGCTTCTAGCAGCAATGATCCTACTTCTCAGTACCAGTTTACTGTTGGAATCAGCTTAGCATTGCTGGCAGAAGATTTCCCCACCAAAAGCAGTTCATTGGAGGAAAGGGTTTAGTTTGGCTTACAGACTCAAGGGGAAACTCCATGATGACAAGGGAAAACAATGGCGTGAGCAGAGGGTGGACATCCCCTCCTGGCCAACAGCAGGTGGACAAAAGCAGCAGGAGAGTGTGCCAAACAATGGCAAAGGGAACCTGGCTATAATACCCATAAGCCCACCCCAGAACAATACATTGCCTCCAGGAGGCTCCAATTCCCAAATTCCACCAGTTTTGGACCTAATATTCAGAATACATAAGTTTATTGGAGACACCTGAATCAAAACACCACATGTTTACAGTTTTGAGGAGAAGCTTCAAAATAGCAGGGGATAACATGGCATGAGGAGAGGCTAGACATTATTTCTGCCACAACAGGTAGAAAACAGCAGCAAGGGAGTGAGCCAGGTTCTAGCAAGGGGAGGGAAGCTGGCTATCATACCTCTAAGGCCACCCCCAACAACACGCCTCCTCCAGCAAGCCTCCACCTCCCAAATTGCTACCAGCTGAGGACCAAACATTCAAAACACATGATTTTATGGGGGACCTCTGATCCAAAGCCCCACAGGTGCTGATCCTATTTTGAAATCTATAATGTAGGGCTTTGGGAGGATCGTTACTTGAACTCTTAGGTCTAGGAAAGTCAAAGTCAGGTCTTATTTCAAATCATGCTCAAAAACCATCTCCAACTCCCCCTTGCTCACTGTAAACCCAAACTCCTCAGTCCCCTCCCTCCCTTTATCCCAGACCTGCCCAAGCTGTCCCATGTCCACAGCTGGGCTTGCAGAGCTCCAGAGCAAAGGTCTGCAGTCAGGGAATCACAGTGGGTTTTGGGGTGCAGTGAATGAAGACTCCTGAAGATTGGCTCCTTGTGCCAAGCTTGGCACTGTAGGCTCCCTGCAATCCTCTGTCGTTCACACATTGTGCTCAGTCCGTGCCAGAGACTGACTATCAGCAGGGAGGAAAAAAAAATTGAATAATTCGCCAACCACATGCCCAACCCTGTGTGTGCTGTGAGTTCAGGCTGGTGAGTGATTATCATAGAAGCAGTTAACCGCTTTGATACCTGCTCAGGTCACAGTCATAACAATAATGGAAATTTGTTTCCTGATTGTTTTTTTTTTTTTGTTTTGTTTTACATACAGTTTCTTCACACTGAGGCAGAACTTCAAAGCTGCAGGGATTTTAAATAAGAACCTCCACTACTGGAAATCTAACAGCAATGTCACACTTAGTGGTTGAAGCTGCTAACATGCACTCCATCACGATATTACCCCTCTTTATTGTCTAGCTCGGGAGGACTCTTCTCTTGGCCACCCTTTGTGACAGGGAACTATTTCTCCTCTCTCCTAGCAACGGCAGCCTTCTTTGGGGGAGCACTTGTCTCCTCTTCTGAGCAACCCGTTCAGTTCTTGGGGAAGGCAGAGGAGGGGGCCAGGAGAAAGGGGTTGCTGCAGCCTTTTTTCTCCCTTTGGGGGTTCTCCCTTTGGGGGGACGCACTCTCAGCAGTCGTTAGCATTAGGAAAATTCCAGAGGATGTGTGGCTGCCACTCAGTTTGCATCTGGCAGGGAAGGTGCAAACTCACTGCAGGCAAGTGGTCAGGGCCGAGGCTATTCTGAGGGGCAGGTGAAGGGGACTCGGAGATCTAAGTGCTTTCCAGAGGAGCAGTGGGATTTGCGAGTATAGCAAGCAGGAGGAGAAAGGCAAAGGAGAGAAGGGTCGTGTTGTCACAGGGCACACAGCAAGCCGGGAGAGACAGAAATAAAAGGAGGAGAAAGAACTGCTTTACAATAGTGCAGATCCAAGGGGAGAGGGAAGGAAAGCACCCATGGGTTAAGGCAGGATCAGTGTACTTCCTCTGAAATAACAGGCACCTTGGAGAGACTCCCTGGCTTGTGAGGTTCTAAGGAGAATGATGACCACGGGCTGTGGCTGACTGGTAACATTTTTTAAAATATTTTCTTTTATTTATTTGAGAGAGAGAGAGGGAGAGAGAGAGAGAGAGAATGAGCATGCCAGGGCTTCCAGCCACAGCAAACAAACTCCAGATGCGTGTGCCCCCTTGTGTATCTGGTTTATGTGGGTCCTCGGGAATTGAACAGAAGTCCTTTGGCTTTGCAGGCAAGCGCCTTAACCGCTAAGCCATCTCTCCAGCCCCACATTTTCTAAAACTTTTTATTGACAGCCTCCATAAGTATAGACACTAAACCATAATTCCCACTGCTACTTCATCCTCCCCCTCTCAAATCCACTATCCATTGAATCTCTTCTTTCCAATCAGTCTCTTTTCTATATCGATGTCATCATCTTTTCCTCCTACTATGATGGTCTTGTGTAGCTAGTGTCAGGCACTGTGATGTCATGAATATCAAGGTCTTTTTGTGTGTGGAAGATTGCATTGTAAGCAGTCCTCCCCTTCCTTCGGCTCTTGCATTCTTTCTGCCACCTCCTCCCGCAATGGACCCTGAGCCTTGGAGGGTGTGATAGAGATGTCTCAGGGCTGAGCACTCCTCCACCACTTCTTCTGGGCACTATGTTGACTTTTGAGTCATCCCAGACACTCTGTTCTTATTTCAGTCCAGTTGAGACCTAGAAAGCCAAGTCCTAAACAATCCAGGATGAAGGCAGGGGAAAAAGGAGCATAAACTTACTCCAGATGCAAACGAATGTTCTTTCTGATTCATAGGGCACACCATCCACAATGCAGTCCACACCATAGCGCTGTGTGCCAGCACACTCTATTAGATCCTCTGAGTGTCAGAACTCGCTTACTCATCCAGTAACTCCTTGAAGTTTTTTTTTTTAAGGTATTTATTTGAGAAGGGGGGGGGATGGGCATGCTAAGCACTGTAGAAACATGTGCCACTTCATGCATCTGGCTTTACATAGGCACTGGGGAACTGAGCCCTGGCCATCAGGCTTTGCAAACAAGTGCCTTTAACCACTGATTCACTTCTCCAGCCCCTAGGAGTTCATTTTTTTATTACACCTATTATGATTTTTTGAATCAGATTATCTCCTATAAACTCATGTGTTCTGACTGCTTGGTCCTCAGCTGATGGCAACTTGGGAGGTGGAGCCTTGCTGGAGGACATGTGTGATGGCTGGTGGCCTTACAAGTCTTATAGCCAGCTCCCCATTGCCAGAGGTGGGCTCACTCTCCTGCTGTTATTTTTCACCTGTGGTGGCAGAGGTGATGTCCAGCCTCTGCTCATGCCATGCTTTCCCCTGTCATCATGAAGCTTCCCCTCGAGACTCGAAGCCAAAATAAGTCCTTTCCTCCTATCAGCTGCATTTGGTCGGGTGCTTTATCCCAGTAACAAGAAGGTGACTACCACAGCTATTTTTCAGGCACCTAGGGTAAGGTGGCTTGTGAATTGAAGGGCATCACATTCTAGCCCCGGTGCCAGGGCAATTTAGAGACCTCGTGTGGCTGAGGAGCAGATTCTGCTCTGGAGACACCTATGGCAGCCACAGCAGCAACTTCCTTACTTCATAGCTCTTCAAGACTTCCAGAGCAAATTGCAGCCGGAAAAGGGGGCAAGGGAAAAAGAGGGAAGGAGGAAGTTACTGTACCCTCGCTCTGACTCCACCTGCCTATGAAAGTGGTGAGAAGAGAAGAGAAGAGAAGAAAAGGCTGCAAGGGACGCTCCTAACCTTCTGATCATGATCTTCTCATTAATGCCGGAAATTTTGTTAGTGGCTGTACTTAAGGGCTCAAAGGAGAACATTTACACTCATGGACACAAGGGCACATTGTGATAAATTGTCCCACCCACACCCATCGCCATAGTGGGGAGCCACACTGCCAAAACCTTGATGGTCACGGTGGGGCAGGACTTCTTTTGTTTTTGCTTTATTTATTTATTTTTTTTCGAGGTAGGCTCTCACTCTAGCCCAGACTGACGTGGAACTTCACTACGCAGTTTCAGGCTGGCCTCAAAAATCACAGTGCTCCTCCTACTTCTGCCAGGCTGGGCTTTAAAAGCTGCAGTTGGGCAACTCCGGGAGGGAGTCATTCTCATGCACAGTTTGGTTTGAGAGCCTCTGCATTTGGATCTGAAAATCATATCGTTCTTAAGCTCTCCCTAGGGCTATCACTGTCATGTGACGAGAAAGCAAAGTGGCTTTTGACCTCAGGATTTTTATTATACTCATAAGCTGAGTTGAAAAGTCAGAGTCCTAGATTTTTGCCTTTGGACACGCTGTGCCTCATTTTATCCTGTCAGTTTTCCTGGTGATCTGGTCTGACCTTAGACGGTTTTGCAAACCCTTGAATTTGGGAAAGTTTAAATGGGGATTTTTTTTTTCTTTTTACTTCAAAGTGATCTGTAGCTGGGAGATTATTTCTGGCATGTGTCATGATGATAAGCTGCTTGGTGGATGGTGAGGGAAATGCTCCCGAAGTGGTCCTGGGAAACCGGATCACTTTGAAGTAGAAAAAAAATATCCTCACCTACACGCTTTTATTGTCGCAAAATCTAGGAATGTCTCCTTGTGGGAGCTAAGATGTGTAAATAAGCCTTTCTAACAGTGCCTGAGATGATGTATTTCCAGAATACATCCAGGAAAAGTGTGTGTGTGTGTGTGTGTGTGTGTACACCGTATTTTGTCTGAAGAACTTCCTGTCAGGGCCACAGGCTGACCTCAGAGCCACTGGCCACCATGGTTTCCACCCTGTCCAGGCACTCTTGTCCTCAGAACTGTATCTTTGACCTTAGTCATTTTTATTTCCAACGTCTTCCATGCTTTGGGATTCCTCCAAGGTCCTGGCATGCTAAGGGGCGGCAGTCTGGAGCCCCACTGTGTGAGCTACGGTCTGAGTTTGGAGTGATTCTTTCTCGGTAGAGATGGCCTAGCTGGAAGAAATGTGCTACCTTGCTTCTGACCTCTTACTGTCAACAATTCCTGACACACGGTTGAGGCCCAGCCAATGCCAGGCCTGGGGGAGGGGTGACATGAGGTAAGACCTCCATCTCTAAGCTTGAGAAGCGTCCCAGGGGGTGCAGAATAAAGCAGTCCACAGATGCCAGGTCAATACCAGCACTGGGGGAGCACAGCCAGGGGCAGGGTACAAAAGAGGCTGGGAGGCTCCGGCTCTCTCATACAAGCAGGCCAGGACTTTCAAGCATCTCCCCAGGCAGTTTCCGAATTTTAGTCTTTTAGTCCCGGCCCCCTGCCCCCCAAGGTAGGGTCACAATCTAGCTCAGGCTGATCTGGAATTCACTATGTAGTCTCAGGGTGGCCTCGAACTCACAGCAATCCTCCTACCTCTGCCTCCCAAGTGCTGGGGTTAAAGGCGTGCGCCACCACACCCGGCCCGAATTTTAGTCTTTTAAACCCAACTATGCGCTCTACATCCTCACTCAGATGTCTAAGCAGGCTTCCCGAACTTTACGTAATCATCAAAATCAAATTCTTGACTTTCTTTCCCCAGATACTCTTCCTTTGGTCTTTGCCTCCTCAGTTAATGGCAATTTCATTCTTTTTTCTTCTTCTTCTTTTTTTTTTTTTTTTTTTTTTTTTTTTTTTTGGTTTTTCGAGGTAGGGTCTTGCTCTAGCCCAGGCTGACCTGGAATTCACTATGGAGTCTCAGGGTTGCCTTTAACTCACGGCGATCCTCCCACCTCTGCCTCCCAAGTGCTGGGACTAAAGGCGTGTGCCACCATGCCTGACTCGGCAATTTCATTCTTAATGTTACTTTGGGAAAAAAAAAAACCAAAACTTGGAATTGTTTTTGACTTTCTTTTTCTCTCAGGCTCCATCAGATTTAGCTGCAAAAATACTGCACAGTATTATCTATAACAGCAGAAATTTGGAAATGTTTTAACAGCTCAACAAGGAAAGACTGGTTACTAAAACAGTATTACAGTAGCTAATAATCAAGGAAAGGAAAGTCAAACCACTATGAGGTACCATTTCTTACCCACAAGGACAGTTTTTGTAAAAATACAAGAGACAGGCTGGAGAGATGGCTTAGAGGTTAAAGCACTTGTCTGCAAAGCCAAAGGACCTAAGTTCAACTCCCCAGGACCCACATAAGCCAGATGCACAAGGGGGCGCGCACATCTGGAGTTCGTTTGCAGTGGCTGGACGCTCTCTCAAATAAATAAATAAAAATAAAAATATTTTAAAAAATACAAGAGACAATCGTTTACAGCAACTCTTGGTGAGAGTGTGGGAACTCAATAGTGTAGATGGGGATGAAGACTGGCACATTCATTGTGGGAAAGAGGATGCAGGCCCCTAAAGAAGAGTTTTCATGCAATCCAGCAATTCCTCTTCTGGGCACATACTCAAAGAAGAGGAAACCACCACTTATAAAGATATTTGTATTTACATGTCAATTACAGCATTTTTTTTTTTTTTTTTTTTTTGGTTTTTCAAGGTAGGGTCTCACTCTAGCCCAGGCTGACCTGGAATTCACTATGGAGTCTCAGGGTGGCCTTGAACTCATGGCGATCCTCCTACCTCTGCCTCCCGAGTGCTGGGATTAAAGGCGTGTGCCACCACGCCTGGCTAGTATTTTTTCATAATAGCCAAGAAATGGAAATGTTTGTCAATAAGTGGATAGAAAAAGAAAATATAGGGCTGAAGAGATGGTGTAGATAGTGGTACTACTGGTAGAAAGACAGAAAGGAAATGGGAGAAACAGATCAAAAGGTACAAAATACAGACAAATGGGATGAACAAGTTAAATGTCCAATAACTTCAGTCAATAAAACTATTGCATTAAAAAAAAAAAACCAGGGGTGGAGAGATGGTTTAGCGGTTAAACGCTTGCCTATGAAACCTTAGGACCCCGGTTCGAGGCTTGATTCCCCAGGACCCATGTTAGCCAGATGCACAAGGGGGCACACGCATCTGGAGTTCCTTTGCAGTGGCTGGAGGCCCTGGGGCAGAGTGTGGGAACTCAATATTGTGGATGGGGATGAAGACTGGCACATTCATTGTGGGAAATAGGATGCAGGCCCCTAAAGAAGAGTTTTCATGAATCCAGCAATTCCTCTTCTGGGCACATACTCAAAGAAGAGGAAACCACCACTTATAAAGATATTTGTATTTACATGTCAATTACAGCATTTTTTTTTTTTTTTTTTTTTTTTTGGTTTTTCAAGGTAGGGTCTCACTCTAGCCCAGGCTGACCTGGAATTCACTATGGAGTCTCAGGGTGGCCTTGAACTCATGGCGATCCTCCTACCTCTGCCTCCCGAGTGCTGGGATTAAAGGCGTGTGCCACCACGCCCGGCTAGTATTTTTTCATAATAGCCAAGAAATGGAAATGTTTGTCAATAAGTGGATAGAAAAAGAAAATATAGGGCTGAAGAGATGGTGTAGATAGTGGTACTACTGGTTGAAAGACGGAAAGGAAATGGGAGAAACAGGTCAAAAGGTACAAAATACAGACAGGTGGGATGAACAAGTTAAATTTCCAATAACTTCAGTCAATAAAACTATTGCATTAAAAAAAAAACCAGGGGTGGAGAGATGGTTTAGCGGTTAAGCGCTTGCCTATGAAACCTTAGGACCCCGGTTCGAGGCTTGATTCCCCAGGACCCATGTAAGCCAGATGCACAAGGGGGCGCACTGCATCTGGAGTTCCTTTGCAGTGGCTGGAGGCCCTGGGGCGCCCATTCTCTCTCTCCCTCTCTGCCTCTTTCTCGCTGTCTGTTGCTCTCAAATAAATAAATAAAAATAAATTAAAAAAAAAAACCCAAAACTATTGCAGGGGTCGGAGAGATGGCTTAGCAGTTGAGGTGCTTGCCTGCAAAGCCTAAGGACCCAGGTTCAATTCCCCAATATCCATGTAAGCCAGATGTACAAGATGGTGCATGTGTCCAGAGTTCGTTTGCAGTGGCTAGAGGTCCTGGTGTGCCCCTTCTCTCTCTCTCTCTCTGCCTCTTTCTTTTTTTTCCCCCCCTCTCTCTCTCAAATAAGTAAATAAAAATAAAATACTTTTTAAACTATTGCAGCTGGGCATGGTGGCTCACACCTTTAATCCCAGCACTTGGGAGGCAGAGGTAGGAGGATTGCTGTGACTTGGAGGCCACCCTGAGACTATATGGTGAATTCCAGGTCAGCCTGGGCTAGAGAAAGACCCTACCTCAAAAAAAAAAAAAAAAAAAAAAAAAAAGATGCTATAGCTGGCACACACCTTTAATCTGAGCACTTTGGAGGCAGAGGTAGGAGGATGGGTATGAGTGAAAGCAGTCTGGGACTACAGAGTGAAATCCAGGTCAGCCTGGGCTAGAGTGAGACCCTACCTTGAAAAACCAAACCAAAAAAAAAAAATTCCATTAAAGTGCTCTGACTAAATAAGTACTACAATTTTTTAAAATATTTTTATTTATTTGCAAGCAGAGATAGAAAGAAACAAACCAGGGTCTCCTGACACTGCAACCAAACCCTGGACACATGCACCACTACGTGCATCTGACTCTACGTGGGTACTAAGGAATTGGATCCAGGCTGTCAGGCCCTGCAAGCAAGCACTTTAACCCCTGAACCACCTGTACAGTCCCAAGTACTATGATTTTACTTACCCGAGGATAGTTTCATTTACCTGAGGATAACTGAAGGGTAAAAATATTAAATGGGAATTTCCAGAAGTAAACAGTTCACAAGTTTTAAATTTCATACTTTTTGATAGCATATGAATGAACCCCCACTGTGTTCAGTGTTTCCATCTGAAAACATCACGTGCTTCTCAGTCAGTAGTAGATGTGTCAGTCATCAGACTGATCGTGGTGGGGGGCAGCAGTGCTTGTGCATAGAGCTCAGTACTAGCCACTTGGTGTTGGATGAAATCTGTGGGGGAAGAGGGTGTGACTACTACAGATCAGGTACTCTTGCTCCCCTAAGACAGGAGCCATGGAAGATTACAGATGTGTTAAGCTGCTTCACCAGAGTAGCCATTTGACTAGCCATGTCCTGGAATGCCATACTGTAAACTACTAGTATGCACAACTAATTTTATTTACTTATTCTTTTAAAAATAATTTTATTTATTTATATACAAGGAGAGAAAAATGGAGGGAGGGAGAATGGGCACACCAGAGCCTCTAGCTGCTGCAAATGAACTCCAGACATATGTGTCACTTTGGGCATCTAGCTTTACGTGGGTGCTGGGGAATTGAACTCAGATCGTTAGGCTTTGCAGGCAAGTGCCTTAACCACTGAGCTATCTCTATAGCCCTGGGCCCATTCTTTATTGTGGACAATTATCCTTTGCCTGGAGACTGTTTCATAGTATTCTTGGTCTCTACCCATTAGGTTCCAATAGCATCCTCCCTTTCCCCCAACCTCCAATAATCAAAACTGTCTTTAGACATTGTCACGTGTTCACTTAGGAGGCAAAATTACCCCTGGTTGAGAACCACTGCACTCCAGCACGTGTGTGAATTGAAATGTGTGGTGTCTACGAGATTAGCAACAAAACACTTTTTCATTTGTTTTGTTGGCTAAAAGTCTGAAACAAAAATGCTGTGTTAACTGACCTGCACATTTCATTAACCCACATATGATACAATGGTTAATGATTATCTGCAAGTTTGAAGCCTATCCAGAAATGACCAAGACAAGTTCAAGTCTATGAGAAAAGCAACAGTCATGGATGAAAGATGCTTGTCAGCCGTGACACTGATAGGTCAGATTGGCCTTGCCAGCTACCAATGGACCCATTGGTAAGACTGACATTTTCACAATATTGGTTCTTCCAGTCCAAGAACAAGGGATGTCTTTGCATTTCCTAGTGTCTTCTGCAATATCTTTCTGGAGTGTTTGAAGCTTTCATTGTAGAGATCCTTCACTTCCTTAGTTAGATTTATTCCAAGGTACTTTATTATTCTTTTTTGAGGCAACTGTGAATGGGAGTGATTCCCGGATTTCATCCTCTGCATGTTTGTTGTCAGTATATAGAAAAGCTACTGATTTCTGTGTACTTATTTTGTATACTGCTACATTGCTAAAAGTGTTTATCAGCACTAACAGTTTGCTGGTAGTCTTTAGGGTCCTTTATGTATAGGATCATATCACCTGCAAATAATGATAATTTGATCTCTTCCTTTCCAATTTGTATCCCTTTTATGAATGTCTCTTGTCTTATTGCTATAGCTAAGACTTCCAAAGCTATATTAAATAAGTGGACACCTTGTCTTGTTCCTGATTTTAGGGGAAAAGCTTCAAGTTTTTCCCCATTTAGTATTATGTTGGCTATAGCTTTGTCATAAACAGCCTTTATTATGTTGAGATATGGTCCTTCTATTCCCAGTTTCTGTAGGACTTTTATCATGAAGAGTTGTTGGATTTTGTCAAATGCCTTTTCTGCATCTATTGAGATAATTGTGTGGTTTTTGTCCTTCAGGCCATTTATATAGTGTATTACATTTATCAATTTGTATTATGTTAAACCATCCCTGCATCTCTGGGATAAAGCCTAATTGGTTGGGGTGAATAATCTTTTTGATATATTCTTGTATTCTGTTTGCCAATATTTTGTTGAGAAATTTTGCATCTACATTCAAAAGGAAAATTGGTCCATAAATTTTTGTTGTTCTTTGTCTGCTTTTGATATCAGGGTGATGCTGGCTTTATGGGAGGAGCTTGCTAGTGTTCCTTCCTTTTCTATTTTATAGAAAAGTTTGAGAAACATTGGTGTTAGTTCTTCTGTGAAGGTCTGGTAAAATTCACCAATGATTCCATCTGGGCCTGGACTTTTTTTGGCTCAAAGATTGTTTATAAGTGCTTGGATCTCCATACTTGTTATGGGTCTATTTAAGTTGTTAATCTCATCTTGTTTTTATTTTGGTAGGTCATATAAATCAAGGAAATCACACATTTCTTTCAGATTTTCAAACTTAGTGGAGTATATGTTCTTAAAGTTTATCCTTATGAGTTTATGAATTTCTTTGTTATCTATTATAATAGTGCCTTTTTCATCTCTAATTTTATTAATTTGTGTCTATTCTCTCTTTTCTTTTGGTCAGATATGTGAAGGGTTTATCAATCTTGTTTATCCTTTCAAAGAACCAACTCTGTTTCATTGATTCTTTGCTTTTTTTTTTTTATTTCTGCCTTAATCTTGATTATTTCTTCCCGTCTACTAATTTTTGGTTTGCCTTGTTCTTCTTTTTCCAAGGCCTTAAGGTGAAGCATTAAGTTGTTTACTTGTGAACTCTTTAATTTCTTAATATAGGCACTTCGAGCTATAAATTTCCCTCTTAGGACTGCCTTCATTGTGTCCCCAAGGTTTTGGTATGTTGTGTTCTCTTCATCACGGTGTCATAGTCTTTACACAATGCCACTAGCTTCAGTATATAGTCGTTATGAAGTATTTGTAATCCCCCCACATCCTATCCCACAGGAAACCCAAAACAGAGAGGTTAAGTACTTGTCAGATATATCACATTGCTGAATGGGAGGGGCCCGATTCAATCGCAGTTCAAGTAAATACAGGACGGGAGGCTTCCCCTTATAGTTTGTGTGAAGGAAAAATGTATTTAAAACAAAGTTCATCTGCAATTTTTCAGAGTGGGTGGAGGTGGCTATATCTGTCTGTCTAAAAGAGAAAACGGAAGAACAGAAGAAAGCCATAATGAAGCCTCCAGGAGCCTGCAGGACCTGCTGTGGCTGGGAATGGACTCCATTGGGTTGAGAAGGTTTTTTTATATGTAGAAGAACAGGGTTAGTGCTCTGTCCGTGACAAAGAATAAATTGGGTCTTTCCTCAGCCAGGAAGGGAAGAGAATTTCAGAGAAGAAAGCTCTCTTCAGAAAATTTCCAAATTTCAAATGGGGACGGTCTGGGGCTCCAGACTGGTTCTCATTTGTCCATGTTGCAGGCTAAGGGGAGAAAAGAAGGGGTTTGCAGGGACAGCTTGCACAGAAGAATGAATAATGCACCCATAAAACACCCAGGTAGAAGAGATTTGGTCATGGTTTGGGAAAAAAAAAAAAAAAAAGCCAGGCATGGTGGCACACAGCTTTGATCCCAGCACTCTGGAGGCTGAGGTCGGAGGGTTGCTGTGAGTTCGAGGCCAGCCTGATGCTACAGAGTAAGTTCCAGATCAGCCTGGACCCTAGAGTGAGGCTCTACCTAGTCAAACAGAACTTATGTAAACTTAGCATTCAAACTAACACAAACCGGTGGTGGAAAACCAACAATGGAAATTGGAACAGCCAACCCCGGGCTTCTGGCTCTGAAGCAGTCTGATTAATTAAGGTCAAGGTGATGATGGAAATACCAGCTGGGGAGCATTTTGCCCAAAGATAAATTTGTCCCCCTGTATCTCTGCAAGACAGCAGGGAGGTGTGTGTTTGGAGCTAAATTAATTTGATTTACATCATGCCATGGTAACTTCTGTTCTCTCTCCCTGCTGTCAGATGTCTTAGCTGGCTTCTCCCTCTCCCTCTTCACCCCCACGCATTTCATAACACCGAGAGAAAGCACGGGTTGGCTTCAGGCAGAATTTAGAAACGGAATAACTCTTAATTTGATTCTCCTGCATCAAGTGCGATTCTCTCTTCCTCTTATTTCTTGAGGGAGAGAAGTTGTAAACTGGGGAGCATAAGTATGATTTATTTTTATATCGTGCTTAATGGCACACACTGCTTTACAGTCAGAACTTGTTCTCGGTAGCAGAACCTGGCACCTCCCCTCTTCCCCAGGGTTCTTAATAATGCTAACATCAGAAAATGAAGTCAGGACTCAGGACTCCATGCGCTGGCTCTGGGGGGGGGGGTCAGTCGGGGGGGATCCTCCTGAGTGACCCCAGTTCAGCCAGCCCAGCATCTCTGGCTCTGTCCCCCCTCCTCCAGGCCCTGGGGGATGTTGGGGGACTTCCTGGGTGACCCCCCGTTCAACCAACCAGGCATCCTGGGACCTGGCCCACCGCCCCTGCAGCCGGGCAGGATAAGGTTACGCCGGGCCTCCCCGGAGGGAGGCGGTCCGAGCCCGCGCCCCGGTCCGCTGGGGGAGTTCCCCCAGTCGTCAGATCGAGCCCAGAGGGACCGGATCCCGGGAGCCGCCCGGCGGGCACCGGCCATGGGCAGGGAGAGGCCGCGGGCGCGGGGTTGCGGCTCCCGGCCCCGCTGGCTGCTGGGCGCCGCGCTGCTGCTGGGCCTGCGGCTGTGCGCGGAGCTGCGGCGCGCCGACCCCGGAGTCCCGGCCCGCCGCGCCCCGCCGCCCGCGCCCCTCGCGCCCACGCCCGGCCCCGCGCGCCGCGCCAGCCGCCGGCAGGTGACCTACGTGCGCAGCGGGCGCCGGGCGCCGCCGGGGGTCGCGGGGAACCGCACGCCCCTGCCCAGCTGCTGCGCCCCGCGTGGGCGCCCCCGCTGGAAGGTCAGTGGTAAACCGAGAGAACTCACTCGGGCCTTGGCACTCTGGGGTGGAGCCCTGTGACCCTGCAATCCCCCCATCCGTGGCACCCCAAAGCTTTCCTCTTCTTGCTACCCGGTGCCCTCCTGGAGCCCTCCCTGGTCCCTTCGGTCCCGTGCCACGTTGGATAGGAAGCGGGACGGAGCAGAGTTCACCCCACGCTCAGCCAGCACTTGCGGAACATCCGCTGTGGGGCTGCCCGTCTCTAGGCACAGAGCGAAGGACCAGGATAGGGAAAGAAAGGAGGCACAGTGGCCATTAAGTGACACCATCTCCTGGGTACCAGCCAGTTTCCCCCAGGCGGCCTGGACAAAGCCGGGGGCGTAGCCACCGTGGATGGCTAGTCCACTGCCTTCATAGTGGTGAAATCCCAGAGATCTCCCAGAGGAATTGCCCCCATCCCCTCCCCAGGCGTTGACAGGGGGACTGGCTGGCGCAAGGTGAGAAGTCGAGCCCCCCAGCACCGCTTAATGGGAAAATAATTGGATCCTCAAGGACCCAAGAATGGGGTTGCTCTTCCTGCCTCATTAGCTTCTTGCCTTACACCTCATTGAGTAGGCTGATTTTAACCTCAGATTGTTAAGCCTCTGGCCTCCCCTCCCTCCCTTTTTTGGAGCTCATCATTTACATGGTACTTAAGAGTGAGATGACTGAGAACTGAATCCACTATGCCTGCCTGATCTGTCCCTTTCTTTTGGTCCTAACCCCTTTCTCTCTCTCTCTCTCTCTGTCTGTCTGTATGTGTAACTCTAACCTACTTAAAAATTTATTTTTAAATATTTTTTATTCATTTTTATTTATTTATTTGAGAGTGACAGAGAGAGAGAGAGAGAGAGAGAGAGGGAGAGGGAGAGAGAATGGGCGCGCCAGGGACTCCAACCACTGCAAACGAACTCCAGACGCGTGCGCCCCTTGTGCATCTGGCTAACGTGGGTCTTGGGGAATCGAGTCTTGAACCGGGGTCCTTAGGCTTCACAGGCAAGCGCTTAACAGCTAAGCCATCTCTCCAGCCTACTTTTAAAATTTTGACATTGTGTTCTTTCCTTTATTTGAGAGAAAGAAGAGGGGGAAGGGGAAGAGGGAGGGAGGGAGGGAGGGAGGGAGAGACAGACAGACAGAGAGAGGGAAGAATATGTATGGGTACACCAGGGCCTCTGGCTGCTTCAAACAATCTCCAGATGCATGCACTATTTTGCGCACCTGGCCTCACATGAGTACTAGTAATGGGACCCCAGCAAGCACCTTTAACTGCTAAGCCATCTCCCCAGAACCTAACTTACTTTTTAAATCCCCCCACCATTTTTTCACTACTTTCCTTCCCCACTTCCTCTTCAGACCTGGCGCGCTGTCTTCCCACACCACAGTTGCCGTCCATGTTATTTTCCCGTGTGAACTGTTTTCTGTCTCAGAAATGTAGCTCCTATGAAAAGACTTCATTAGCTCTTCTAGAAGGAAGAACCTCTTCCTTCTCACGTTGTCCCATGATACTGTGTTATGCGTTTAACAACTGTTGCCCAGAGCTACACTGGATCTTGGGGTGCTGGGTCACAAGATGAGTTCAAAGTTGGTGGTAGTGGTGGGGTGCGGTGGTGTAACCATGCCTACAGGACTGGAAGAGTCAGAAATGGAGAATAAGTAGGGGACATTAGAGCGGGCGCTTGATGTTTCGTAAGAGATTGACTTCTGGGCTTGAGAAATGGCTGGACAGTTAAAAGCGCTTACCTGCAAAGCCTGCCTGTTCAATTCCCCAGCAGCCGCCCCCCACCCCCCACACAACCACACAAAATAAAAATAAAAAAATACCCAGAAGCACAAAGTGGTGGACCCATGCGTCTGGAGTTCATCTTTAGCAGTATGCATTCATTCATGTTCACTGTCTCTCTCTCTCCCCCTGTCTCTCTTAAATGAATAAATATTTTAAAAAGTTCAACTTTCATTTGCCCCTCTGTGGAGGTCCTCAAATGTGCTTGATACCTTTTACCCCACTTTGTACTTTTCCTTTCAGATTCACTGTCAACATCTGTTGTTTCTGCTGTTACCTGTCTAAGAACTCCTCTTAAATCATTACCTCCACTTCGGAAAACCGTGTTGGTCCCTGAGCCTGTTTCACAGATGGCGGCAAGCTCACCTCCATCCCTCCCGGCAGGTTGCAGCGGAAATCCGGGCTGAAAACGGGCTGGGTGGGAGATGTGGAGGAGGTGGAACGCAGTGGGACACAGGATGTATCTGGAAGGTACGGGAAGAGCAGGCAATTTCTTTTTTTTGTTGTTGTTGTTTATTTTTATTTATTTGAGAGAGACAGGCAGAGAGAAAGAGACGGGGAGAGAGAGAGAGAGTAGGCGCGTCAGGGCCTCCAGCCACTGCAGACGATCTCCAGACGCGTGCGCCCGCTTGTGCATCTGGCTAACGTGGGTCCTGGGAATTGAGCCTCGAACCTGGGGTCCTTAGGCTTCACAGGCAAGCGCTTAACCGCCAAGCCATCTCTCCAGGGAATTTCTGTTTGCTTTGCTTTGGGTAGATGAACAGGAAGGAGGTACTGGCTCCAGCTAACTAAAGTTTGAAATAGCTTTTAGACCTTCAGGTGAACATGTCAAATAGATAGTTGCATGTGTGATTCTGAGGCTTGCAGGCAATGTCCAGGTTGAAGCAGGGATTTGGGTCCTTGTATCTAAGTGACACTAAACTTATGAGGCTTTGTGAGATTAACTAGGGTGGGAGTGTAGCTAACAAGGACAGGAAACTGGAGTGTGAGCACTGCAGGAAAGGAAACAAAACAAAAAGGAAGAAAACAAAAATCAAATTTTTAGCATGCCGCCTAGCATGTTCTGAACATGGAGTAACAGTGGCTTTAATTTCACTAGGTTGTTCCAGCCCGTTAGCTGCAGCCATTCCTCAAATATAATTTCTTTCTTTTATTTATTTATTTATTTTTTTTTTTTTGAGGTAGGGTCTCGCTCTAGCCCAGGCTGACCTGGAATTCACTATGTAGTCTCGGGGTGACCTCAAACTCATGGCGATCCTTCTACCTCTGCCTCTTGAGTGCTGGGATTAAAGGTATGCACCACCATGCCCAGCTAAATATAATTTCTAGTAGGGCTAGGGAGAGTGCTCAGTGGGTAAGACAGTTGCCTGCAAAGCCTAAGAACCCAGGTTCAGTTCCCCAGTACCCAAATACAGCGAGATACACAAGGTGGCGCATGTGCCTGGAGTTTGCTTGCAGTGACTAGAGGCCCTGGCACACCCATTCTCTCCCTCCCCTGCTCTATCTCTCTCTCCCTCTTTCTGCTGGCAAATAAATAAAAATATTTTTAAAAATATAAGTTCTCATAACTTATTCCCATCCTTTTGGTGTATGCCAGTTCCTTTACTGCACGCCACTGTCTTGCTTCCAGTCAGCTTCCTGTCCAGTCCATCCCTGAACATCCAGTCAAGGTTCATTGAGAACATGAGGCCTGTTTCCATGCTGATCACTCCCGGGTTTGGGATGGCAACAGCAATCAATACCTTCTGTGAGTTGCTTTGTTCATCTGGAGGCCTGGTATGCACCTCCACGGAATGTTTCGTCTCAGGTGGGACGGATGCCACTTCCCACAGTGAACCCTAGTATAAGGTTACTGTAGCTTTTACCACGTAAAAGAACCATATTCTTACTGCTTTAGTCTGTCATGAATAACTCTAAATGCTTTTATTACATATCCATAAGAAAAGTGCTGGGGAGATGGCTCAGCAGTTAAAAGAGCTTGCTTACAAATATGTCAGACAGGAGTAAGCAGACTTATTTCTATTATAAAAGCATTACATTCTTATGCTCTTATGAAAAAAAAATTTTCCCTGGTTTTCCTGCCCTGTAGCTATTTATTTATTTTCAGGATATATATCTAACGTCACCATGTTCCAACATGGGGGAGGATCTTGAATTTGTTTCATTTCACCAGTATTTCATAGTTAAGTTAAAATATTTCTCAAAACTGGAAAGACCAGTTATCTGATCTGCCTCTTCAGTCCTGAGAACGGAACTCCACATTCTACATCTCTCTGGGGACAAACCTTGTTTCTTTTGAAGCTCATACCGACATGATATAATATAAGTTGAATGCACCATTAAGTAACTGAAATAAAGTCCAGGAGGAATTTATTTCTATTTTTTTTGCTTGTTTATTTTTTAAATTTATGTATTTATTTTTATTGACAACTTCCATGATTGTAAACAATATCCCATAGTAATTCCCTCCCTCCCCCCACTTTCCCCTTTGAAACTCCACTCTCCATCATAGCCCCTCCCCCCTCAATCAGTCTCTTTTACTTTGATATCATGATCTTTTCCTCCTATTATGATGGTCTTGTGTAGGTAGTTAGTATTTATTTATTAACCTCCCTTCATTTGATTTTAATATTACTTGATGAAAATATTTTTTAAATTTTATTTATTTGTTTTCAAGCAGAGAGAGAGAGAGAGAATGAGCATGCCAGGGCCTCTAGCCACTACAAACAAACTCCAGATGCATGTACCCCTTGTGCATCTGGTTTACATGGGTCCTGGGGAATTGAACCTGGGTCCTTTGGCTTCACAGGCAAATGCCTTAACCACTAAGCCATTTCTCCAGCCCTTGTTGAAAATATTAATGCACACTTATATGAGGTTCTTGGTTCCTTTTCCCCAGTCACTGACCAGATTGGTAAGGGTCAGCAAGTTCCATTCGATTTTTCTTATATATTTATTTGTAATGAGAGAGAGAAAGAGAGAGAGAGAGAGGGAGGGAGGGAACAAGAACAAACTCCAGGGCTTACTCCTGCTGCAAATGAACTCCAGATGCATGCGTCACTTTGTGCATCTGGCTGTACTTGGGTACTGGGGTATCAAACCTGAGCCTTTAGGCTTTACAAGCAAGCATCTAAACTGCTGAGCCATCTCTCCGCTCCTAACAATTATCTTTTGAGATGCAGTTTTCAGGGTAGATGAGAACCTGCAGGAAGTAATTGGGTCGCAATGTTTCCATGCTTTTTTTTTTTTTTTTTTTTTTGCAGGTGTAAGAGGTACAAAAATTCAGCAGATATATTGCCACCTTAATTATAGTTCATGCTGCTCTGAAAAAAAAAATGATGTTATTTAAAAAAGAGAGAAGTAGACTGGAGAGATGGCTCAACAGTTAAGGCACTTGCCTGCAAAGCCTAACCATCCAAGTTTGATTCTCCAGTACCCATGTAAAGCCAGATGCACAAAGTGGTGCATGCGTCTGGAGTTCGTTTGTGGCAGTTAGTGGCTTTTGTACCCTTTTTCTCTTCCTCTCCCCTACTCTCTCTTTCTCTGTTTCTCTATGCTTACAAATAAATAAAAATATTTTGAAAAGAGAGAGAAGTGTAATCCTCATATCATTCTTTTCCTCTTCCTTCCTCCTTTCCTTTCACCAACTAATACAGCAAGCTCTAAATAGTATAAGTCCTTATGCATCAGAAGTTCTAATCCTGGAGCACCGGGAGCTGAGACCAAGTGATAGGTGATGGAGAAACACTGCCTGGGACCATCCTGGACCCCAGACATTCTTGTGTAATGCAGAATGTAAATATTTCATTAGAGTGCTTGATCTCTACACTTTGCACACTAAACATGAATAAAAACATCACTGAGATGGCTCAGTGGTTAAAGGCGCTTGCTTGCAAAAGCCTGCCTGCCTGGGTTCAGCCCAGGTTCAAGTCTCTAGTATCCATGTAAAGCCAGGGGCACAAAGTGGTGCATGCATCTGGAGTGCATTTACAGCAGCAATTAGTCCTGGTGTGCACAGTCTCCTGGTGTGCACAGTCTCGCTCTTTATCTCTCTCCTCTCAAATAAATAAATAAAATATTTTAAAAACACTGTAATGATTTTTATTTTTTTAATTTTAATTTATTTATTTGAGAGCAACAGACAGAGTGAGAAAGAGGCAGAGAGAGAGAGAGAGAGACAGAGAGAGAGAGAGACAGACAGAGAGAGAGAAAGAGGCAGATAGAGAGAGAGAGAATGGGCACGCCAGGGCCTCCAGCCACTGCAAACGAACTCCAGATGTGTGCTCCCCCTTGTGCATCTGGCTAACGTGGGTCCTGGGGAATCAAGCCTTGAACCGGGGTCCTTAGGCTTCACAGGCAAGCCATCTCTCCAGCCCAAACATTTTTATTTTGATGTGTGCTTCTGACTTTGTTTGCTTTCGTTTTTAAATTTTTTTCTATTTTGTTTATTTGAGACACAGAGTAAAAGGGAGGGCGGGAATGAGAATATGGGCACACCGGGACCTGTAGCCATTGCAAATGAACTCCAGACATATGTGCTACCTTGTGCATCTGGCTTTACATGGGTACTGGGGAATAGAACCTGTGTCCTTAGGCTTTGCAGGCCAGCGCCATAACCACTAAGCCATACCTCTAGTCCCTTGTTTGTTTTCTTAAATAGATTCATATAGGTAAAGTTTGTTTTTTTTTGGGGGGGGGTAGGCGTTATAGAAGATTAGATATGGGTCTCCTTGACTTAGGCATCTTACACAGCTCTTGGATGCGTGTGCTATCTTAGAGGTTGCTAGTCCACCTAAGAGACTTTTAACATGTAAGGTTCATTTGTTCAGGGGACACTTACTCAGGGCCAGGCTTCCTTCTGTCTTATCAGTGATATATTCCTTGACATTTAATATGTTGGCTTGAAAAGTGACTTCTGAGTCACTGAGCTACAGAACCCAGCAATGTGTTGGCTTGGCTGGTTGGTTACAGATCCTTTGGAACAATGTATGTGTGTGGGGGTGGAGGGTGGAGGGTAGAGGGAGCTCTTTCCTCCTCTTCTGAAACCATATGACAAATGTGGTCTTTCTCTCATCTCCTCACCCTCCTCTTGCTTTTCTAATCTTATGGCTGTCAGCGAGGAGAACCAGCACCAGCGTAGTATGCCCCTGATCCTTCCAACTGCCTCAAAAGTCCTTATCTTCTCTGAAATAATACTTGAAAGTGGTTTTGAGTCCCTTGAGAAGTATAGCTCAGCAGTCATTT
Source organism: Dipus sagitta (assembly GCA_036346955.1). NCBI lineage: Eukaryota > Metazoa > Chordata > Mammalia > Rodentia > Dipodidae > Dipus > Dipus sagitta. The sequence continues at coordinate 36,637,682 of CM070775.1, forward strand.
CCAAGCCCTTGAATTTTTGCATATATGCCTGTACTTCCGTCCATCAGGGAGCAGCATGAATCCATCCTCTCCCAGTGTCCCCAGGAAACCAGACCTTTTCATTTTAAACAAAATCAATGGTGGCGGGTAATTGAATGAGCTCCAGCAATATGTGGGTGTAAAGAGCTGTTGCTTAGTTTCATTTTTAAAAGCTGTTTTTTTTTTTTTTCTATTATTACAACTTCGATGTGCCTTCACCAGGAATCAAGGCTCTGGACTCCATCAAAACCCCACAGTTAGTTTCTCAGAGAGTATTTTGTGGGCAGAGGACTGCTAATGGAGGCTCTAGTGTTTTTCAACAACCAGTGGTAGAGATTTTAGGTTTTGTGTGCAATTTGTGCAGTCCATTTTCTCTAAGGAGAAGAATGTCTTGTCAGTTTTCTGGAATAGAATTGGATTTCCTTTTTAGCCTGTGGAGAGAACTGGGGCCTCATAGTTCACGGGGAGGCTGTGAAGGGTGGAGGGCCCTTGAGTTTTCATCTGAGCTGTGATACTCTGCTCTCCTTGTGTTTCTGAGGAGATGGGCTCTTTGTTCTATGATACACAGTAAGAAACAGGAGCCTGCTCATTTACCCCAAACCACAGACCCACACAACAAGCTCTCAGGGCTGATAAGCTTCTTTGAAATCAGCACCTGGGTCTCTACATAGCTCACGCTGGACCCATTAGTTTTCCTGTGGAGGTTTTTGCTAAAGGAGAGTGGGAAATTTTACTTTCCAAGAATCCTTCTCAAGTGATTGAAAGAAAATTGAATTTTAGGAGTCTTATAACATAGGGTTCTATGTAATTTAAACTCATAGCAAGCTAGGCTGTTAATAGGTGGCTCAGGAGGTAGACCTAACCCATGAATTTTGCTGGAATTACATAGTATTTATTTTCAGTAGTGGCGATCAAACTCACACATGCATACACGCTAGGTAAGTGCTGTACTACTGAGTGACATCTCCATCTTAACTAATTATCTTTGTTGGGGTATCCAGTGGGATCAAGCTTACTGTTCTCCCCATTTACTTTACCTCTCTGACCTCTGAAGGCATTGGAAGTTAGAACCCTGAGCCAAATGTTCTCAAATGAGCAGTTGTTTTTTTTTTTTCCTAAAAAGTGGCAGGTAAGGATAATGAATCTTGAGGCTGGACATATCTGTGAAAACATCTCCACAGAGGATTGACTGAGGAGACCAGAACCACCTTGAATGTGGGTTTCCTCATCTTACAGGCTGGGGTGGGGAGGGCTTAGACTGAGTACAGAGAGGAAAAATATGTCAAATGAGTTCTAGCATTCCTTGCTCTCTGCTTCCTGATCGTGGCCTGTTGAGATGTGAGGAGTGCCAGTGCTTGCTTCTGCCACCGTGAACTCCTCATGCCTTCCCCCTGCCCCCATCTCGCTTTCCTCACTGCCATGGACCATAGCCTCCCTATCTACGAGCCAAAACAAATACTTCTTCCCGGAAGTTGCTTCTCTTAAGTATTTGTATCACAGCCACGAGAAAAGTCATTGTATTAGCTACCTTCTGGGTAGCTGGGACAACATGCCTGACACAAGTAAGTTTAAGAGAGCAAGAGTTTATTTCGGCATACAGTTCCAGGTTACAGCCCATCATGGTAGGCAGGTATGGCAGCAGGAGCTTGAAGTAGAGTCAGTCACATTCAGCCCACAGTGAGGAAACAGAGAGTGAAGAATGCCAGTGCCCAGCCAGCCCTCTCCTTTCTTTACAGTCGCAGACTCCTGTCCATGAAATGCAGCCACCCACAGTTAAAGTAACTAATGCAGATGTGTTACCTAGGGCCAGGACTGGATGTCGGGGAGGGTGATGGAAAAGGAATATACTTAGTAACGTTCTTGGTGGTAAACAAGAAAAATGTTCCCTGGCCTAACTGAAAACATTAAAAAAAAAAAAAAGGAAGAATTAAAGAAATGTATTGGGAAACCTTAGGAACTCCTCACTGAATTGGAGAAGAGTTCAGTCATTTCTATATAGAGGAGAAGGTTTGCTCTGGAAATCTCAATATTACGAGTTCTTACCCTTCTCACTGGAGGGCCACCAGGAGCTGGCTTACCTCACTGCACTCTGGGGCTAGGTCTCTGGTGTTCACCTTGGACTGGCCAGCTTTCTCTAAACATAGCTGCTTCTGCTAGGGTCTGAACATTTTTATTTGCTCATATTTCATTCCTGCTGAGCTTTATATCTTTCATATCCTTCTGCTCTTGACTGGTGTCAAACACACCAGTCAGTTGCTTTTAAATTCAACTTTGTTCGAGTTCTTAGGACAGGGTTAGAATGCAGCCAGAATATCACAGGAATTGCCTCCGGCTCAGTTCCAGATAAAGCCCTTCCCCCTCTGAAACCTCATGAGTCAAGACTCCACAGTCCATGCTTCTCTTGGCTTTCTGGTCTTCCAAATTCCCACTAGGATGACCCATTGGGCTCTGCTTATAGGATTGTAAGGCTTCTCTAGTCCAAAGTTCCACATCCCTCCACATTCCTTCTGCATACTAGTCCCAAAAGACTAAAAATGCCGCGTGGTAAGGTTCCCCACAACAACACCTGCACTTCTTGTACCATTTTTTCTGTAGCAGTTACCATCTCATTGCTGTGAAAAACACCTGACCAGAGCAGCAGATGGGAGGAAAGGGCTTATTTCTGGCTTACAGTTCCAAGAAGTTTCATCGTGGTATGTGGGGGCGGGGGAAGAGGGAAGAATGGCAGAGCAGACAGCTGGGCATCCCATCTCCACAGCAGCAGGGAGGGAGAAAGAGAGTAAGCTGGCCAGCACTGCCAAGCTAGGCTGGACTATAAAATCCCAGCAACGCGCTTCCATCTCCCAAAGACCCCACAGCTTTCCTAAACTGCCACCAGCTGGGGATCACATATTCACAACACACGAGCCTATGCAGGACATTTCATTCTAACTACCACAGTTCCTAAAACTAGATTATAGGATTTTTGTTTTGCTTCTTAATAATCCCAGGCCCTAGCATTACTGTCTACAGTATTATTTTATTTAAAAATTTTATTTACTTGAGCTAGAAAGAACAAGTCACACACACACAAATACACACACAGAAGGTGAGAGAGAGAGAGAGAGAGAGAGAGAGAGAGAGAGAGAGAGAGAGGAGAGTGTGGGAGCCAGGACTTCCTACTTCTTCTGTAAGTGAAATCCAGATACATGTGCCACTCTGTGCATCTGGCTTTACATGGGTACTGGGGAATCAAACCCAGGCCATCAGGCATTGCAAGCAAGCACCTTTAATTGCTGAGCCATCTCTCCAGCCCCATACAGTACTCTTATATCTAATCTTATTTCTAGGCAGCATTTGGCAGTAAGTTGGCACCTTGTGTATACTTCTGATGTTTTAATTCAGTTAGTATATATACACATGATATATGTATTTGTAATTCCTTTCCTTTTGTTTCCCTTCCCTTCCCTTCCCTTCTCTTCTCCTTCCTTCCTTCCATCCTTCCAGTAAAAAGTTATATCTGAAGACTTTTAGTAAGAACGTAAATATCAGTATTCAGCCAATAATCTCAAATGAGTTTCTTAAACCAAAATTAAAGTCTTAAAATCTTTGGGTTTTTTTTTTTTTTTTTTGGTCATTGTATTTATTTTCAAAAAAAAAAGTTTCTGCATATTTCTAGTTCACTTTCCAACTGGCTAGTTTGGGATTCCTTTTTTTTTTTCTTAAAAAAAACTAGGATCTTTTGCCTCTGCAAATGAACTCTAGAAACATGTGCCATGTTGCACTTTGTTGGCTTTATGTGGGTATGAGGGATTAAACCTGGGCCAGCAAGCTTTTCAAGCATGCCCCTTTAACTGTGGAGCAATCTGTCCCACCTCAATGGATTATTTATTTAGTTGACTTGATTTGAGAGAGAGTGCATGTACAGGGCTTCCTGCCACTGTAAACAAACTCCAGACATGTGTGCCCCTTTGTGCAGCTGGATGTACATTGGTACTGGGGTGTCAAACCAAAGCCATCAGGCTTTGCGAGCAAGCACATTTAACTGCTGAGCCGTATCCCCAGGCCCCACAGTCAATTTTTTGTTTTTAATCAGTTAGGACTTCTGTATCAGGTAGGACTCTGGGTTGTAAGTGACAGACCCGATTGAAACGAGTAAAAGCAGAGATTGGTTAGAACTGTACTAGGAGCGAAAAGAAGAGCCCCAACATCCAGGTAGCCCTGGAAACTTGACTGTGGACTAAAGTGAGCCTGGAGCCGCAAGACTCATTGGCACAGGGATGGTACACACTGATTATCTGTCTTAGTCACTTTTGACTCCTTGTCCTACGTTTTCAGAACTTTCTAAGAAAAACGCTACGAATATCTTGCCCCTATATTGCATTCATGGGACCTAGACATCACAAGTCAGACATGACTGCAAGAGTTTGGATTGCTCAGAGAAGTAGGTGGCATGAGGCCCTCAGCGTGGCTTCTTCGTGAGGAAGTGAGTGGCGCAAGGCATCTGTGCCTACTGTTGAAGTAGCGCAGCCAACACTGGGGTGACCGAAGGTGGCCTTCCTGCCCTTGAGATTCTGTAAGCTAATAAATCTTTTATCAATTTCTTTTCTGCTTAACTAGCTAGAGTGGTTTCTGTTGTTTACAACTAAGAGCCTTGACAGACCAGTAAATTAGAACTGGCACTCCAAAAGGTTACCACTGTAATGTTCTCCTTTCACTCTTGCTTAGGTATGTTTAATTCAAGTTCGGGAACATGATGATTGGAAGCCAAGTGAACTATGGGCTGAGAGACCTTCCTCTGACAAGATAATAACGTTTAGCTTCAGATATAAAATTGCACAGATCTGCTAACTTATCTCTGGAGACGCCAAGCCATGTTTCATGCTGTTTTTGCCTCGAGTATTGGGCAGGAGAGGCCAGTTTATGCCACTGTTACAAACAACACTCCAATGTCAGAGTTTATACTACTCTCAGTTCCCTTCTGGCTGAGGCCACATGTCCCTTGTGGGTTGGCTGGATAGGTGGGGTACTGTCAGTGGTCTCCCTCTGGACCTCAGGCTGCCACCTTGGTTGTGATGTCTCCCATCATCTTGGCAGAAGTGGGGGTATTCAAGTAGATCTTGGATGTCCCCCTCCCCCCACTAGCCTGGAAGTCACACACACACTTCCCCTGCTCACAATTCTATGTCCAGAGAAGGCTGTTCTAGTCACCGAAGCCCAGAGGCACCACCCTGCTGTGTACAAGAGCCAGAGCCAGGATATTTGGTGGGCAGGATGATGGCCACCACAACATGTGACCCTTCAATTATGCATATTCAAAAACGTATTGTCTAGGGCGACTTTCATATCTACACTTTGAATGCCTTGATGAATTTGCATGTTGGACAGTAATGAATAAAACATGGCTGTTTCTTTTCAGGGCTGGGGGCTGAGACCTAAAATGAAACAGACCCCTCAAATTTAGCAGCACGCTGGACTAAAAGCAGATTTGATTTACATCTTACAACTAGTCTTGGGGTCTGTCCTGGAGTTTGTTAAATACAGCGATTCTTTTTGACATTGTTTATGTTATAGTCTTTGCACAGGGCAGTGATGGGAGGAGGCTCTGACAGTCTTTTCTGGTGAGGGGGATGGGAGAAGCAATTATTAAATGAAGCCATGGATGTAAATGAGCTGAAGGCCTTTAATGAGAGGAATCAACCCAGTGCCTCCATCCATCTTCATGGCGATCACGTTTCCATTTTTACTTGGAGCTAGTTGAAAGACTTCCAAATATGTTTTCAGAATGTGGTCACAAATCAGAGGCGTTGCTCGAGTTGTGTAGCCCTGGCATTTCTGCACAACATGACAGCTAGCAGACTTAGTTTATTTTTCATCTACTTTAGGTGTGGGGAACAAAGCACTTAAAAATCCCAATTAGCAAAATACATGGTCATTGAGCCCAGAGTGATTAGGCTGCGGAAAGTATCTTTCTCTGTCAGCAGTTTTGGGAGTGGGTTATAGAAAAAGTCAGGGAAAGGTGGTACGTGAGCTCCCTGGACATTTGTAGACATGGATTTATAAATGCTCTGCCATGATGCAGCCTTGCCTGTAGGATGGGCTTTTGGCTTCTCTTGTCTTTTGTGGTTGGAATCAAACCCAGTGTCCTGTACACATTAGACTTAAGGATCCCATTTAAATTTTTTTTTTTAAGATTTTTTATTTTTATTTTATTTGAGAGAGAAAGAAAGAGGCAGCCAGAGAGGGAGAGAGAGAAAGAGAAAGAGAGAGAGAGAGAGAGAGAGAGGGGATGGGTGCACCAGGGCCTTTAGCCACTGCAAACAAACTCCGGATGCATGTGCCACCTTGTGCATCTGGCTTTATGTGGATACTGGGGAATCGAACCTGAGTCTCTAGGCTCTTCAGGCAAGAGCCTTAACTGCTGAGACATTTTTATACATTAGGTCAGATAGTTAAATTTTACTTCCTCACTAACTGAATATGGACAAGAGGCATGCCATCTCTGAATTTTAGTTTCTTCCTCTAAAAAAAAAAAGAAAATGATTGAACAAAGGTGACCAAGCTGCTGTGAGGATGAAATGGAAGCGGGGTGGAGGTGAGGGCATGAGTCCCTGCACAGGGGAGTAGTTATGTAAATAGTCTGTGAGAATTCGAGAGCTATGAGTGTGGGTGTCTGGGGCATATAAAGACCAGGATTGATGACAATTTTTAATATATTTTTTTATTATTCTTGAGATGTAAAACATAAAACATACCCAGGAATCACAGGAACTGGGACATCTATTTTTTTAATCTGAGGTCAAATTAAGCAGTAACTACTACGGTCTTGTTGGTATGTATCTTAAATGCATTGCCCATATAATCCGCTTGCAATATTGTTACGACATACCAGCTTACATCAGCTCGTGATTTTTTTCCCCTCGAAACAAATGATAATTATCGTTTTACAAAGTGTCACTGAATACTTTTAGTCGACCATAAAAATGTGATTCAGAGATTTTGCAATATAATTTTCCCTCAAAAGGATGTTTACAGATCTATTACCTGGCTCATCTGCAACCACTCTAATACTTCTTTAGTGCAAGGACAGTCGGTTGGAGTAATTGTGGGTGAAAGTGCTAATTAATTGTTTTCCTGGTCTTGTCTTCGGCATTTTGATCAATGTTAAGCGAACGTTGTTATATTTTGTACTTTGTTGGCCTTTTAAAGATATGCTCGACTTAATCAATCCAATAAACAAGATGTAAGCATCCACACTGCGCTTGGCACTGTGGTACTTCGAGCAGTTGATAACCAGACTGGGAGGAGACTGCTGTACTGGTGGAGTTGCATACGACCTTTCGTGTGATTTTCAGATCAAAGCTGTGAAGTGAGAATGGTCCAAGACTCAAGAGCATGAACACGTTTGGGGAAGACATAGTTGTAAGAGATGAAACAAAGGTTTAAATTCATAATTCATACCTTGCTTGCTTGTGAGATAGGTGGCTCACAAGCAATTCTCACACAGAGATGAAAACCTTCAACACCTGTCCTTGTCTTTGTTGAACTGATGGACAAAGACTTAAAGACAGGCGCAAAAAGAAATCCTCTTTTGCAACCCAGAGCTCATTGTTAACTATGAGTTTTGATATAGATAAGAAGGAGTGTGGTGGGCTGGAGACATGGCTTAGCGGTTAAGCGCTTGCCTGTGAAGCCTAAGGACCCCGGTTCGAGGCTCAATTCCCAGGACCCACCGTTAGCCAGATGCACAAGGGGGTGCACGCATCTGGAGTTCGTTTACAGAGGCTGGAAGCTCTGGCGCGCCCATTCTCTCTGTCTCTCTCTCTCTCTCCCTCCTCTCTGTTGCTCTCAAATAAACAAACAAACAAACAAACAAACAAAAAAAGAAGGAGTGTGGTACAGACATTTCAAAACAATGGCATCAATAATAAGGTTGGTTCTAAGAATAGAGTTGATATTTTTAAAGTATAGATGGGAATAAATCTCGGAAATTGAAAAAAACCCATGAAAATCTTGGGCCTAGGGAGATGGCTCAGTGGTTAAGAGCACTTGCGGCTCAAGCACGAAGGCCTCTCAGGCTGGAGACTCCCCAGAACCTGTGTAAAAAGCTGGGCGTGGCCATACAGGTCTGTAACCCCAGTTCCCAGGTGGGGAGGGGCAGGCAGAGACAAGAGCATCACTGGGACTCACTGGCAGACCAGATAGCTGCTCTGGGTTAAGGGAGAGAGCCCGTCTCAAGGAAGTATACAAATAAGCGAGAAGGATACCTGGTGTTCCCCTCTGACCTCTGCATGCACACACACATGTGCATACAACACACACATGCGTGTGTGCACGAAACTCCTCTCATAAACAATGTGGTGTGACTTGTCCTATGGAGGTGTGGAGGAATATCCTTTTTTTTTTTTTGTTTTGTTTTCGAGGTAGGGTCTCACTCTAGCCCAGGCTGTCCTAGAATTCACTGTGTAGTCTCAGGGTGGCCTCGAACTCATGGTGATCCTCCTACCTCTGCCTGCCAAGTGCTGGGATTAAAGGCGTAGGCCACCTTGCCCGGCTAGAACATCCATTTTTCTTCACCCCAGGTAGAGAGAGCTCTGGCAGACCCAAAGGAAAAAACAACAACAAAAAAAAGCTCTCCACTCCACTCCAGTCCAGTCCAGTTTGGTGAACCAATGAGTTCATCTGCGTTTCTTACAAGACCATGGGCGACTGTGACTCAAGACAGTGACTCAAAGGCAGCTGCATCGCCAGGAAGTCCCTGGCAACTTACAGGAAGCTGTACTATTGAAGAGACCCACCTGCAACACAGGGCGATTCAAGAAAAGTTGCTCCACTGAACAGTCCCCTGCACACCTTACACGCGGTTGCACCAACACAGTCCCCTCCCCGCAGCAACTGTTTAGTGGTTATGTAACCTCGAGAGGGGAGGGCCTTGTCAGCTCTGAGAGCCTCACAAGCCTCCTTCCTCCCACGAGGATGTCCACAGAGCAGAGCTCATCTATCACAGCTGTTCTGACTCTAGACAGCTGCCATCGTGTCCAACCTGGAGGGGCACAGCAAAGAAGTATTTGCAATGCAAGCCATCAATAAAAGATCAATATCTGAAAGAATTGAGCTGGGGATATAGCCCAGTGGTAGAGTTATCCTCCTTCCTAGCATACATGAGATTTGATCTGCAGCACTGCAAAATAAATAAATACCAACTGTGAGACTGGTATGGTGGCACACGCATTTAGTCCCAGCACTCAGGAGGCAGAGGTAGGGGATTGTCATGAGTTTGAGGCCACCCTGAGACTCCATAGTGAATTCCAGGTCAGCCTGGGCTAGAGCGAGACCCTACCTTGAAAAATGAAAAAATAAAATAAAATAAAAAAAAACCCAAACCAAAAAACAACTGTGACGGTTAATTTTTATTGTCAATTTGACTGAGTTGAGAGACGCCTCAGACATTCGTTAAGCACCCCTCTGGGCATGTCAGCCATGGTGTTTCCAGAGACTATTTGGTCATGAAGGCTCTGACCTAATGAGGGCATGAACCCCTTGAAGGATTCATTATATAATTGCATTATTGGTGAAAGATAGGAAATGGGGCCTGCTTGGAGGGATTAGGTCACTGGGAATCCTTGAAGACTATAGTTTTTGCTGGCCTCTTCCTCTATCTCCCTTCCCCGCTGTCTTGCTCTGTCATGTCCTTGCCACCATGATGGGCCGACTCTGTGAAGCCAGGAGCCAAAAATCAATCGATCCTTACTTCAGTTGTTTATGTCTGACATTTGGCTTCTATGATGCAATTTCTAGCTAATACACCAACCAAAAGAGAAGACAAATAATAAATGAAGGAAAAGAAACAGGGAACCACCAGGAGTTAACAGGAGAGGGAAGGGCCAGGGTTGACGTAGCTCAATGGTAAAGCATTACCTAACATGGGCTAGGCACTCCTCTCATCACTGTAATATATATATATATATATATATTACATATATATATACATATATATATATATATATATATATACAATATATCTGATAAAGAAGGATTGCTAATCTTATGTAGAAAAAGGAATGCCTCATTCCTCTGCTTCGTCCAAAGGAGCCCTGCCCTCATGCTTTAATGCCTTCACCTATTTTCTTCATAGTACTGTTACACTCTGACCATTTTTTAAGATTCCTTTATAAAAAATTATTTATTTGGGGTCTGGAGAGATGGCTTAGCGGTTAAGTGCTTGCCTGTGAAGCCCAAGGATCCCGGTTCGAGGCTCAATTCCTCAGTACCCATGTAAGCCAGACGCACAAGGTGGTGCATGCGTCTGGAGTTCGTTCACAGTGGCTGGAGGCCCTGGCGCGCCCATTCTCTCTCTCTGCCTTTTTCTCTCTGTGTCTGTCTGTCACTCTCATATAAATAAATGTTTAAAAATTTATTTATTTGAGAGAGAGAAAGCGAGACAGAATGTGGAGAGAGAATGGGCACACCAGGGGGTCTAGCCACTGTTAACGAATTCCAGATACATGTGCCACTTTGTTCATCTGGCTTTACGTGGGTACTGGGAAATTGAACCCAGGCCATTGGGCTTTGCAAGCAGGCACCTTTAACCACTGAGCTATCTTCCCCAGCTTTCTTTCTTTAATTCTTATTAGTAGTTTCATTCCTCATGAAAGAAGAAAGTGCATCTGTCTTGCTCACCACCTATGCCCAGTGCTCAGATTGTATACTAGCATGCAGTAGGGACTTGGTCTTACTGGCTGGAAGGATGGCTGTTTCTGGCACTGGGTACCAGATCATCCAAATCTGTCAAGTGCTAGAGGCCCTGGTGTGTCCATTCTCTCTCTCTCTCTAATAAATAAATAAAAATAAAAACTTTAACGTATTTAATACCTTTTTATTTTTGTAGAAAATATTTTCCATCCCTGCTTAGCAGTAGGACCATCTGACTGTGACAATTTTTTTTTCAAGATAGGGTCTCACTCTAGCCCAAGTTGACTTGGAACTCTGTAGTCCATGCTGGCCTCAATCTCACCTCCATCCTCCTACCCCTGCCCCTCTCCCCCCAGTGCTGGGATTAAAGGTGTGTGATGCCATGTCTGGCTCTGACCACCGTGACTCTTTCAAGTGAGGCTGAAAACCAAACTTCAGTGGGCTCAGTCAAGTCTGTAGAATGTGGAGAAAGGTTCTAGATTTTACCAAGACATTCAAAATGTTGTGTTAATCTTAGATTCTTCATGGGAATCCCACCAAAGAGCTTTGAAGGTCTTTGTTATGTGGTCACTAACATTCAGTGAATATTCAAGTGGCTTAAAGCTTGGCTTGGCTTGTGTCATCTGCCACCCACCTTTTCTCATGCAACTGTAGGGTGCTGGACACTCTTCTATTACAAGACTCACATGATCCATCTCTTTCTGTTTCTAGAGTCCCCTTTCCCTTATTACTTAACATTAAAATGGCCTGGGCCTTGTGGTGTGAAGAGTTCACTGTCTTTGCTTCTGCCCGATACTCTGAGAACTGTCTGGGGGCTCCCATTTTCTGGTCACTTCTGCACTCCCGCTGCTAGATCAGTGTCTCCTCACTGGCCTGCACTGGGCACTTTTATAATCTTCTATTTCAAAACAAATATCTATCTAACATGGGGTCTGGAGATTTGAACTCACAGTCTCAGGCCCCCTCAGGCTCTCACGCTTGCACAAGAAGTGCACTTAATCGCTGAGCCATCTCTCCATCCCTCATAGTGGTATATTGGGAACGGCAACATCTCTTCATGCAGTCTGGTTTCTTTTCTTTTCCCCTTTACACACATCTTCCTTTCCTTTCTTAACTTTGGGTGTCTCTAGTGACGTGCACTTCCTTCAGTCTGCCATGGGGCAGGGGTTACACGGAGAGGACAGAAGTGAACAGGCTTAAGAGTATCTGGAAACCACTTTGCAGTCGTGCCTCTAGGTTGATTCCCAAGAGAATTCCAACACACAAACAAATCCACTTACTTTTTACACAAAACGTGTTCAGGAACATTCATAGCACCATTGCTTATAATATCCGGAAGTTAGATCTAGATTTCTCTGAGCTGCCGAATGGATACTTAACATGTGGTATATCCACACGCGAGGAGCTTACTCAGGCTTAGAAAGGAGTAAAACACTGAGGTGTGCTAAAACGTGGGTAACCCTTGAAAATACTATGCTAAGTGAAAGAAAACTGTCACTAAGGCCACCTATTCCATGCTCTCCCTTAAAAAAAAAGTGTCCAAAACTGGGGCTGGAGAGATGGCTGAACAGTTAAGGCACTTGTCTGCAAAGCCTAACTACCCAGGTTTGATTCCCCAGAGCCCACATAAAGCCACATGTACGAAGTGGTACGTGCGCTGGAGTTCATTTGCAGTGGCCGGAGGCCCTGGTTTGCCCATGCTCTCTGTCTGTGTCTCTTCTGTCTCTCTGCTTGCAAATAAATAAGTAAAAATAAAACGTGTCCCAAACTGATCAATGTATATAGTCAGAGGCTAGGCATAGGAAGGAACAGTGACTATTCTTGGGAACGCCGTTTCTTTTTAAATTGTGTGTGCATGGATTCATGTGTGCAAATGTGTGCCCGCATTTGCCACAGCACTCATGTAGTCCTCCCCTTCCACCTTGGTGTGTGGCACAGTATCTCTTGCCATTCACCACTGCATTGGCCAGGCCAGCTGGCCAGCAAGCTTTGGGAGTCCCCTGTCTCTGTCTCCCTTCTCACCTTGGGCGTGCTGGGGTGACAGACACACTATGGATCCTGCTTTATGTGAGTTCTTGGGATCTGAACTCAGGTCCTCAGGTTTATGCAGCAAGCACTTTGTCGACTGAGCCATCTCCCTAGCCCCACCTTTTCTTTTTCTTTCTCTTTCTCTTCTCTTTTTTCTTTCTTTATTACTAATTTTTTTTTTTTTTTTTTGAGGTAGGGTTTCCATCTAGCCCAGGCTGACCTGGAATTCACTATGTAGTCTCAGGCTGGCCTTGAACTCCCAGCAATCCTCCTACCTCTGCCTCCCAAGTGCTGCCACCACACCTGGCCATCTATTTTTGAGGTGATGAAAAATTCTGGATGTAGATAGTGCTCATAGCCACACAGCCTGCGCATACGTAAAAATGACTGGATTGGACACCTCCAAATGGTAAAGTTGGTATGCAAAGCTCATAAATAAACTAGGTGCGCAGCGCCGAGTTCTGCTCCGTTCAGATGAAGATGCATGAACTGTGGGGGGGGGGGTCCTCATCTGGCCCGGTGGGGCTCACCTATAGGCGTGGCCATATTCAGAGGAAATGTACAGCCCACTCGTTTGCCTTCTGAGTGGATCCTGGCTTGGCCTCTCAGGACCAGCGCTCCCATGCTCACGGCTCTCCAGGCCCGGCAGACATGCTGCAGAAACCGACACACCCAGCCCTGCGCTTGCAGTTGAAGGAAAACGTCCAGGCGCCATTACTGCGAGCTTGCTGCGACTGGCGCCTCCAGTTCTGGCAGAAAGCGTGGCGCAGAGCAGTTTGCCAGACGGTGTGACCGGACACTGCGTCTCTTAAGCAAGTGGCTTGTTGTTCTGCACAAGGCTTTAGCCTCTGTGGCGGTCCATTCTCACCTAAATGACCTTGTCACCTCATTTACAGTAACTGTGTGGCGGTTCAGACAGTCGTTCTTGCCTTCCAGAGACTCTCCCCAGCGGGCCTTGTGTGTGAGAGGACAATGTTTCCTGGAGCTTGCTTGCATTACTGGTTCAATGCAAGCTGCAAATATCACCCAGCACAGCTGAGGTCAGACTTGGTGTCGTTTCTAAGCTATGTTATGCATACGTTTTGTTGAAATGCAAATTGTAGAAAAATATGTCAGTTCCTATAAATTTTAGTTTTTTTTAAAAAATATTTTATTTGCTTACTTAATTGCAAGGGGGTGGGGGAGACAATGGGTGCACTAGCTAATGTAAACAAACTCCAGATACATGCGTCACTTTGTGCATCTGACTTTATGTGGGTACTGGGGAATTGAGCCCCGGTAGACATTGCTGGCAAGCACTTTAACCACTGAGCCATTTCTGCAGCCCAAATTTTAGTTTTGATATTACAGCTTCTTGGATATTTTCCAAATCAACTAATGTATTTTAGAGCTCAGTTTTAGCTATTTTTGTTAGGTGAAATTTCAAGTATGCCTTACATTGCCTAAAAACAAATTTGAACTGATTATATAATTATGATAGGGAATGCTCTTTTGGATGGTGAATATTCATTTCGCACAAAAATAGTGAAAACTAGCTTATTTATCTAATGTGTGCTTCTAGGGCCCTCCGTCAGGAGCAGACAACCACATCAGTTTCAAAACTGAAATGCTTGAATTTATTTGGGTACCTTGGATACGAAGAGTTGTTTTGGAAAATCTGAATGCCTGGGCCTTATTCCTGGACAAGGAATGTTCTTATTTATAAAACCAGGCCACCAGTACAGATTGGCACTTGCTTAACACACACAACATTGATTTCTTCCTTGTTATTGTGGTGATATGTTAAGACAAGAAATATGAAAAAGGTGCTATACATATGTATAATTTGTTACTTAAAAAAAATAAGTAAGTCATGGTGTTCAGAACTAAAATAACATGTCTATTTGGTCCAGTCATTAACTAAATAGTAAAACCAGAAAATGCCCTTAAGGTTTTTTTTTTAAATGTTTTAATAATAAAACCATACAGGCATGAGAGAAGTAGGGTAAGGGAAATTGGAAATTCAGTTTTCTGTGTCTTTTATCCAAGGAATTCTTAGGTTATAGTTATTTTGAGACCAAATTTTTTTTCCATTTAAAAATAGAAGTGAAGAAATAGGAACAGATTGGTGTCTGGATAGGAAAAATGTAGACAGAGAGGGAGAAATGTACCAGAGACGCTCTGCTCCCGGAGCCCTGGCATTCGGTGCTCCTCTCGCTTCAGGACTGCGCTGCCAGCCAGCGGAGAGACTGGGGACAAGTTCACAGCGGTGGCTCTTTACATTTTTTTTTTCTCTTTCTGAGTTACAAAATTATGATGAAGATGATTTGGTGGAAACTGTGGAAAGCATTGCAGATTATTGAACATCTGTACATGCATACATTCATTAGCGGTTGGCTTGCGTTGGGGGCCTTGCGGCCTTCTTGAAGCTCTGAGCTCTTAATGTGAGGGTGGGTCAGGACACTCACAGGCGTTCCTAGAAGCTAGATTATTTCCCCAGCTCAGGCTTCCTGCAGAGGGCCGCTTCCTCGGGGAGGTGAGTCCTGTGGACAGTTACGATTGGGATGGATGACTCCTACACTTGGGTGAGAGCTGCCTCATTTCTCTTCTGGACTTTCCTCACTGAGCTGAGCCCCAGGGAGCCCCAGGGGAGTAGATGGACCCTGGCGCCGTGGGCCACAGCCTGGAGAGACTTCCTGGCCAGGTCGGTTTGCTTTGGTCTCTTGGAGCTACACCTGGAAGGAGAGCTGTATTTTCCAAGGGCCCCCTCCTGCTGTTTTTTGTGTTATTTCATTTGTAATCAAGTACTTCTTAGTCAATGCTAAGCAAATTGTTTAGAAAAATATTTTTATTTATTTGCAAGCAGAGAGAGATAGGAGAGAGACAGTCAGAGAGAAGGGACATGCCAGGGCGTCTAGCCACTGCAAATGGACTCCAGATGCATGTGTCACTTTGTGCATCTGGCTTTACGTGGGTACTGGGGAATCAAACTCAGGTCGTTAGGCTTTGCAGACAGGTGCCTGAATTGCTGAGCCATCTCTTCAGCCCCTAAACAAAATTTTGAAGGTGGGAAAATTCATAGCTTCTTAAAATAGATGTAAAGGCAGTTGTAGGTCCCCTCCTCCATCCTGTCCACTTCTGATTTATGCGTAGGGTCTGTGGACCAATAGTCTTGCATTCTGACTCTGCTCTTTTGCCATCTTTACAACCGTTTAACAAGTTGAGTCAAAACCTCATACCCACGTTCATTCATTTACAGTAATTGGATCCTGTATATAAAAGGTAGGTAAAATAAGAATCACAAAACATACACATATGCAGTCTATTTTGGCCAAAAAAATGTGCACGTGGCTGGATAGATGGCTTAGTGGCTAAGGCACTTGCCTGTAAAGCCAAAGAACCTAGGTTCAACTTCCCAGAATCCAACCGAACCACATGGCACATACATCTGGAGTTTGTTTGCAGTGGCTGGAGGCCCTGGTGTGCCCATTCTTTTTCTCTCTCTGCTTCTTTCTCAAATAAATAAAAAATATTTTTTTAAAAAAAATATGCTTGTCAGGCTGGAGAGATGGCTTAGCGGTTAAGCGCTTGCCTGTGAAGCCTAAGGACCCCAGTTCAAGGCTCGATTTCCCAGGACCCACGTTAGCCAGATGAACAAGGGGCGCATGCATCTGGAGTTCGTATGCAGTAGCTGGAAGCCCTGGCGCACCCATTCTCTCTCTCTCATCTGCCTCTTTCTCTCTCTCTCTCGGTCACTCTCAAATAAATAAATAAAAATGAATAACAACAACAACAAAAGATCAAACATTAAAAAAAAAACAAAAAAAATATGCTTGTATGTTCATTTGCCAATATTATTTTGCAATCTTACAAAATCCATCTAAACTGCATCATCATCCTGTCCAGTTTTAGTTTATTCAGAATGGAGCAAGAACTTTTTAAAAAAATCTTATTTTTATTTATTTATTTGAGAGAGAGAGAGAGAAAGAGAGAGAGAGAGAGAGAGAGAGAAAGGGTGTGCCAGGGCCTCCAGCCACTGTAAATGAATTCCAGACACATGTACCACCTTGTGTATCTGCCTTACTTGGGAACTGAGGAATCAAACATGGATCCTTAGTTTTCACAGGAAAGTGCCTTAACCACTAAGCCATCTGTCCAGCCCAAGAACTCAATTTAAAAAAAAATATTATTATTATTATTTTTGGTTTTTCAAGGTAGGGTCTCGCTCTAGCCCAGGCTGACCTGGAATTCACTATGTAGTCTCAGGCTGGCCTCAAACTGACAGTGATCCTCCTACCTCTGCCTCCCAAGTGCTGGGATTAAAGGCATGTGCACCATGCTCGGCTGAACTTAAAAATTTTTTATTTATGTATTTGAGAAAGAGAGAGAGACAGAGACAGACAGACAGAATGGGTGCACTAGGACTTCCTGACACTTCAAACAAACTCCAGAAGCATGCATGACTTTACGCATCTGGCTTTACATGGGTATTGGAGAATTGAACCCCAGGTGGTCAGGCTTTACAAGCAAGCATCTTTAATCACTGAGCTATCTCCTCACCCCTGGAGCAAGACCTTGACACCTGTGAAGCAATGTAAGTACAGAGTGCTTTGTGATTTCAATGATTTAAATTTTTTTGCTTATTTTTATTTATTTATTTGAGAACAACAGACAGAGAAAGAGGGAGAGAGAGAGAGAGAAAGAGAGAGAGAGATAGAATGGGCACATCAGGGCCTCCAGCCATTGCAAATGAACTCCAGTTGCATGCGCCCCCTTCTGCATCTGGCTTATGTGGGTACTGGGGAATCAAGCCTCAAAACAGGGCCGTTAGGCTTCACAGGCAAGTGCTTAAGCACTAAGCTATCTCTCCAGCCCTTAAAATTTTTTCTTATAGTTATTTCACCCATTCCTAAAACAGTATCTTTTTTTAAAACAATGTTTTTATTTATTTATTTGCAAGCAGAGAGAGGTAGAAGAGAAACAGAGAGAGAGAGAGAAAGAGAGAGAGAGAGGGAGGGGGGGAGGGAGAGAGAATGGGCATGCCAGGGCCTCTAGCCACTGAAAAAGAACTCCAGATGCATGCACCACCTTGTTCAACTGGCTTTATGTGGGTACTGGGGATTCGAACTTGGGTCATTAGGCTTTGCAGACTAATGCCTTAGCCACTGAGCCATCTCTGCAGCCCTACAATAGCTTTTTAAAATAGTCATTGTGACAAATATCTGCTAGAAACAGCTGAAAGGAGGAAAGGCTTATTTTAGCTCATGGTTCAGAGGTCACATCCATCAGTGGGGAAGGCATGGCCAGGGCTTGGCTGTGGCAGGGGGAGCCTACTGTAGCAGCACCAACCAGAAAGTGGAAAACTGGGCCTGGATGCAGGCACTGACACACTTCCTCCAGCAAGGCCCCATCTCCCAAGGGTTTGACACCCTCGCGAAAATAGCACTACCTACTGGGGTCAAGTGTTCAAAACACACAAGCCCTTGTTGACTAGTTTTTTAAAAAAATAATATTTTATTTATTTATTTATTTGAGAGAGAGAGAGGGAGAGAGAGAGAGAGAGATATGCAGATAGAGAATAGGTACACAAGGGCCTCCAGCCACTGCAAACAAACTCCAGACACACACACGCCACCTTGTGCATCTGGTTTTTGGACCTGGGTTTTCAAGACTTCACAGGCAAATGCCTTAACCACTAAGCCATCTCTCTAGCCCTGGCTTGTTTTATTTTATTTTATTTTTTATTTTTTTTTGAGGTAGGGTCTCACTCTAACCCAGGCTGACCTGGAATTCACTCTGTAGTCTTAGGTTGGCCTGGAAGTCCCAGTGATCTTCTTATCACTGCCTCTCAAGTATTGGGATTAAAAGCGTGTACCACCATGCCCGACTCCTTTTTTAAAAATTTCTCCCACCATTAAAAAAATATATTTATTTAAGAGAGAGAGAAAGAGGCAGAGAGAGAGAGAGAGAGAGAGAGAGAGAGAGCAAGCGAGAGAGAGGATGGGGTCATCAGGGCCTCCAGCCACTGCAAACGAACTCCAGAAGCATGTGCCACATAGTGCATCTGGCTTAGGTGGGTACTAGGGAGTTGAACCTGGGTCCTTGGGCTTCTCAGGCAAACACCCTAATTGCTAAGCCATCACTCAAGCCCCCCTCCCACACCTTGTTTTAATAGCAAAGAGAACTTGCTTTCTTCTGTGTACACATTTCATAGTTTTGCCAAATGATCAATTACATTGTTATTTCAAAAAACTTGTTAAACAAGAGCTGGGGAGATGGTTCATTGGTTAAAGGCACTTCCTTGCAAAGCCGTTGGCTTGGGTTTGATTCCCCAGCACCCACATAAAACCAGATGCACAAAGTGGTGTATGTGTCTGGAGTTCCTTTGCAGTGGCAAGATGCCCTGGTGTGCTCATTCTCTCTCTCTCTCTCTCTCTCTCTCTCTCAAATAAATAAAAATATTTTTTACAAAACATCTAAAACTGGAGGCTTTACTCTCTCCTGCCTTCCACATGGCAGGGGCTCCCTATACTTCCTTCTCTTAATCTAATAACGTCTCTCTAAACCTTAAGAAACAAACATGTAAAACTGGTATGGAAAGAATTTAGCAGTGGAGTGCACAGGGAGAGAAGTTTTGAATTTCAGTTAAATGATTTTGTAGTGATAGGATAGGAGTGTTTGTTTCTGCTAAGTGTACATGATGCTACAATATGTAATTCCACATTCTGGAGGCTGAGATAGGAGGATTGGAAGTTAGAGGCCAACATGGGATATATAGTGACATTCTGTCTCAAATCCTGTGCCCCCTCAAAATGTTTCTACGAAAATGTGTCATAACTATGAAAACAAATGCTATTTTTTAAAAGATTTTATTTTTATTTATTAGAGACAGAGAGAGAGAGAGAGATAGAGAGAGACAAAGAGAGTGAGAATGGGCACGCCAGGGCCTCTAAGCCACTGCAAATGAACTCCAGATGCATGTGCCACCATGTGCATCTGGCTTATGTGGGAACTGGAGAATCAAACCTGGGTTCTTAGGCTTTGCAGGCATGTGCCTTAGCCACTAAGCCATCTCTACAGCCCACAAATACTATTTTTAAATATTTTATTTATTAATTGATTTGAGAAAGAGTCATATATAGAGAAAGAATGGGCATCCCACGGCTTTTAGCTCCTGCAAACTCCAGACACATATGTCACCTTGTGCATCTGGCTTGTGTGGGTACTGGGGAATTGAACCTGGGTCCTCTGACTTTGCAGGCAAGTGCCATAACCACTAAGACATCTCTCCAGCCCACTATTGCTATTTTTTCCTTTTCTAAAAATTATTTTTATTTCTTTATTTTTATTATTTTTAGAGAGACTGAGGGAAAGAGAGAGAGGGAGAGAGAGAGAATTGGTGTGCCAGGGCCTCAGCCATTGCAATTGAATGCCAGATGCTTGCGCCACCTAGTGGGCATGTGCAACCTTGCTCTTGCCTCACCTTTGTGGGTCTGGTTTACATGGGATCTGGAGAGAGATCCAACATGGGTCCTTAGGCTTCATAGGCAAGCACCCTTAACTGCTAAGCCACCTTTCCAGCCCTATTTTTTTCCCTTTTGGTGGTAGCAGAGATGAAGCCCAGGGCCTTCAACATCCTAGGTAAGTGCTCTACCACTACCCCAGCCCCACAAATGCTAAATTTTAGTGGTGTGTTTTAAATTCTCAAAAGTGTTTTTTTTTTTTTGAATTTTTCTCAGTGTGTCTGCTAGCCTACTTGTCATCTCTGTTTTTTTTTAATTTTATTTTTAGAGAGAGAGACAGAGAGACAGAGGGAGAGAGAATTAGTGCACCAGGGCCTCAGCCACTGAAATTGAACCCCAGACTCTTGCACCACCTAGTGGGCATGTGTGACCTTGCGCTTGCCTCACCTTGCTATGTCTGGCTAATGTGGTAACTGGAGAGTAGAACATGGGTTCTTAGGCTTTGCAGACAAGCGCCTTAAGCACTAAGCCATCTCTCCAGCCCTGATTTTTTACTTTCATTTGAACAGAGCTAAATCAAAGAATTCAGAACTTATTTTTATTTTATTTATTTGAGACACAGAGAAGGAGAGAGAGAGAGGCACAGAGAGGGAGAGAGAGAAAATGGGGATGCAAGGGCCTCCAGCCCCTGCAAATGAACTCCAGATGCATGCACCACCTTGTACATCTAGTTTACATGGGTCCTGGGAAATCAAACCTGGGTCCTTTAGCTTCGAAATTTATAATAATAATTTATTTCTGTCTGAGGATAGAGTACTTATATTTAACTATTTTAATGTATTCCTATAAAGCCCAGCTAGTGAATTTCCCCACTTTTTTTCCAAATTAATAAAAAACCTATTCTCATCCCCAAGAGATGTATCATATTCTTTCCTCCCTAGCATTTAAATCAATGTAAAAATGTCCATTGGAACCAGTTCTATGGGGGACTGTAAAAGAAGCAAGGCATGTGGTGTCTTCATATGACTCATAACCTGGTTACATTGACTCCCTTGAATCAGATCATAACAAGCAGTAAGTATAAAAGAGAAGGAGAAGAAATAATTGCTGAAACACCTGCCTTGGAGAATCCATTTCGCATGCAGCAGAGGCCTGGGGGATTAGAACATTTGAGGGCAGTGTTTGGAACTAAAACTAGGGCCCTGAAGAATAACTGGAATTTGAACTGACTAGTGAATCAAGGAGAGAAATCTGGGTAGGAGGAAAAAGGCCTGACACAGTATGTTAGAGGCCAGATACGCTTAGGAAACAGACCAGAGAGTAGGAGTTGTTTTGTAACGAGAATTTCCATATGGTCTTATTCTGATATGCCCTAGTTTCTCTGAGTCTTAATTTGACACTGCATTGTCTTTGGTGATATTTATTTTCTTTCTCTATTCAAGAATCCTTATAAGACCAGTGGCTTGTTTTTGTCTTTCGTCCAATCCCTGAAGGTGTGATGCTGCGAAGATTCTGTGGTCATCATCATCATTTAGCATCTTTTACCAAGTGCTCCTTAGGCACTTGTATCAGTCAGCACAGGCTAGGCTATGCTGTAAAAACAAACATCCGTATGGAAGTTTGGATTTCAAATTTCAGCGGATTGAAATAATCTTTCACGTATCACTCATGCTACCTGTTCTCTGTGGATTGGTAGAGGTGGTACAAGGCATAGTCTCAGCTTGTGGCTGTCATTCAGGGATTCAGGCTGATTCCTGCCACTACTTAGGTAGTGTGGTGGTTTGATTCAGGTGTCCCCCATAAACTTAGGTGTTCTGAATGCTAGGTTCCAGCTGATGGAGATTTGGGAATTGATGCCTCATGGAGGTGGTGTAGTGTTGGGGGGTGGGAGTATGGGTGTTATAGCCAGTGTCCCCATGCCAGTGTTTGGCACACTCTCCTGTTGCTATTGTCCACCTTATGTTGGTCAGAGGGTGATGTCCACCCTCTGCTCATGCCATCGTTTTCCCCTGCCATTGTGGAGCTTCCCCTCGAGCCTGTAAGCCAAAATAAATCTCTTTTCCGAGAGACTGGGGAAAGAGAGAGAGGGAGAGAGAGAGAATTGGTGTGCCAGGGCCTCAGCCATTGCAATTGAATGCCAGATGCTTGCGCCACCTAGTGGGCATGTGCAACCTTGCTCTTGCCTCACCTTTGTGGGTCTGGTTTACATGGGATCTGGAGAGAGATCCAACATGGGTCCTTAGGCTTCATAGGCAAGCACCCTTAACTGCTAAGCCACCTTTCCAGCCCTATTTTTTTCCCTTTTGGTAGTAGCAGAGATGAAGCCCAGGGCCTTCAACATCCTAGGTAAGTGCTCTACCACTACCCCAGCCCCACAAATGCTAAATTTTAGTGGTGTGTTTTAAATTCTCAAAAGTGTTTTTTTTTTTTTTGAATTTTTCTCAGTGTGTCTGCTAGCCTACTTGTCATCTCTGTTTTTTTTTAATTTTATTTTTAGAGAGAGAGACAGAGAGACAGAGGGAGAGAGAATTAGTGCACCAGGGCCTCAGCCACTGAAATTGAACCCCAGACTCTTGCACCACCTAGTGGGCATGTGTGACCTTGCGCTTGCCTCACCTTGCTATGTCTGGCTAATGTGGTAACTGGAGAGTAGAACATGGGTTCTTAGGCTTTGCAGACAAGCGCCTTAAGCACTAAGCCATCTCTCCAGCCCTGATTTTTTACTTTCATTTGAACAGAGCTAAATCAAAGAATTCAGAACTTATTTTTATTTTATTTATTTGAGACACAGAGAAGGAGAGAGAGAGAGGCACAGAGAGGGAGAGAGAGAAAATGGGGATGCAAGGGCCTCCAGCCCCTGCAAATGAACTCCAGATGCATGCACCACCTTGTACATCTAGTTTACATGGGTCCTGGGAAATCAAACCTGGGTCCTTTAGCTTCGAAATTTATAATAATAATTTATTTCTGTCTGAGGATAGAGTACTTATATTTAACTATTTTAATGTATTCCTATAAAGCCCAGCTAGTGAATTTCCCCACTTTTTTTCCAAATTAATAAAAAACCTATTCTCATCCCCAAGAGATGTATCATATTCTTTCCTCCCTAGCATTTAAATCAATGTAAAAATGTCCATTGGAACCAGTTCTATGGGGGACTGTAAAAGAAGCAAGGCATGTGGTGTCTTCATATGACTCATAACCTGGTTACATTGACTCCCTTGAATCAGATCATAACAAGCAGTAAGTATAAAAGAGAAGGAGAAGAAATAATTGCTGAAACACCTGCCTTGGAGAATCCATTTCGCATGCAGCAGAGGCCTGGGGGATTAGAACATTTGAGGGCAGTGTTTGGAACTAAAACTAGGGCCCTGAAGAATAACTGGAATTTGAACTGACTAGTGAATCAAGGAGAGAAATCTGGGTAGGAGGAAAAAGGCCTGACACAGTATGTTAGAGGCCAGATACGCTTAGGAAACAGACCAGAGAGTAGGAGTTGTTTTGTAACGAGAATTTCCATATGGTCTTATTCTGATATGCCCTAGTTTCTCTGAGTCTTAATTTGACACTGCATTGTCTTTGGTGATATTTATTTTCTTTCTCTATTCAAGAATCCTTATAAGACCAGTGGCTTGTTTTTGTCTTTCGTCCAATCCCTGAAGGTGTGATGCTGCGAAGATTCTGTGGTCATCATCATCATTTAGCATCTTTTACCAAGTGCTCCTTAGGCACTTGTATCAGTCAGCACAGGCTAGGCTATGCTGTAAAAACAAACATCCGTATGGAAGTTTGGATTTCAAATTTCAGCGGATTGAAATAATCTTTCACGTATCACTCATGCTACCTGTTCTCTGTGGATTGGTAGAGGTGGTACAAGGCATAGTCTCAGCTTGTGGCTGTCATTCAGGGATTCAGGCTGATTCCTGCCACTACTTAGGTAGTGTGGTGGTTTGATTCAGGTGTCCCCCATAAACTTAGGTGTTCTGAATGCTAGGTTTCCAGCTGATGGAGATTTGGGAATTGATGCCTCATGGAGGTGGTGTAGTGTTGGGGGTGGGAGTATGGGTGTTATAGCCAGTGTCCCCATGCCAGTGTTTGGCACACTCTCCTGTTGCTATTGTCCACCTTATGTTGGTCAGAGGGTGATGTCCACCCTCTGCTCATGCCATCGTTTTCCCCTGCCATTGTGGAGCTTCCCCTCGAGCCTGTAAGCCAAAATAAATCTCTTTTCCCCAGAAGCTGCTCTTGGTTGGGTGATTTCTACCAGCAATGCAAACCGGACTGCAACAGGTAGCCATTGGCACCCATCAGAAAGGCCTGAATCCTTTCTTCTGACACATTGTAAGCCCAACAGACTAGCCTTTTTTTTTTTTATAATTGAGAGAGAGAGAGAGAGAGAGAGAGAGAATTGGTGTGCCAGGGTCTCCAGCCACTGCAACCAAACCCCATGCATGTGTGCCACCTTGTGCGCATGTGTGACCTTGTGTGCTTGCATCAGTTTGTGTATCTGGCTTATTTGGGACTTGGAGAGTTGAACATGGGTCCTTAGGCTTTGCAGGCAAGGGTCTTAACCACTAAGCCATCTCTGCAGCCCTGTAACCCCACTTTTAACTCCCCATGGGTAAGTACTTATAGCATTTTCAGAACCGCTGGTGAATTTCTTAGTGTGTTCTGCATTGTATAACTAAAGAATTACACTAATTTACTACTCATCACAGCAACTAGTCTGTCAATACAAGCTGGCCACGGTGGCTTTACCTGGCAGTCCCTTCTGAAGTTGTGACATGCCATGTCTATATTATCAGGAAAACCATGTGTGAGGAGAGAAACTCTGAGCTGGGATGGTGGCATCTTGGTGTAGCAAAGCAAGTATGGGGTTAGCTACCCAAGTCTCCTCTCTCACCTCCTCCTGTGTGACTTTGGTTTGTCATTTTTTTTTGTCTATGAATTTCATTTTCTTTAATTATACTGTAAAGGAGTCCATCTAGATTATGCATAAGGTCTCTTTCAGTACAATTGTTCAAGTATCTTAAAATTTTATTTATTTTTTAAATTAACATGCAAAGTAACAGGTTTCCTTGTGGCATCTTCTTTTAATATTTATTTATTTAATTTGCAAGCAGAGATGGACAGACACACAGAGAGAATGGGTGTGTCAGGACCTGTAGCCACTGCAGACGAATTTCAGATGCCTGCGCCACTTTGTGCATCTAACTACATGTGTACTGGAGAATCAAACCCAGGCTGTTAGGCTTAACTGCTGAGCCATCTCTCCAGCCCCCTTAAGGCTTTTCTTTTTTAAATATTTTTTAACTTTTAATTTATTTATTAGAGTCAGAGAGAGAGGGAGAGAGAGCGAGAGTGGGAATGGGTGCGCCAAGGCCTCCAGCTGCTGCAAACGAACTCCAGACACATGTGCCTCCTTGTGCATCTGGCTTACGTGGGTCCTGGGGAATCGAACCTGGGTCCTCTGGCTGTGTAAGCAAGCGCCTTACCCGCTAAGCTATCCCTCCAGCCCCCTTATGGCATTTTTATATATACTTAGTTTAGGTGGAAATTTCTGTCCTCCATGCCTCTCCCCCCAGCCTGCCTGTACACTTCTGTACCCTGTGCTTCCCTCCCACTTTCACATCTCATGGACACAAATAAAATCTGAAGCTAGGAATACATGGCATCTTCCAGATTCTGTAACTGTTTTTGTAGTTCATTTTCTGAGCCCTTCCTTGTGGAAGGAAGTTTGTTATTTTTAATGCAAGAAGTATCAATCCTTTCTCTTACCATTGAAAATGTTTTCAGAATGTCCTTAGCTTCCATCTGGTCCATTCATTTGCACAACTGTCCTCTCTACTCTTTCTGGTTTTAACTTTTTATTGGCAGCCTCCTGACATGTAGACAATATACCCTGATCATAATCCCCTCCTGCCACCCTTCCTTTTCCCTCCCCCTTCCCCTATGCCCCCTCCACTGAATCCCTTTTTCTTTCCAACTAGTCTCCCTTCTGTTTTGATATCATCATTTCCTCCTTCTATTATGCAGGTCTTGGGTAGGAAGTGGCAGCCACTGTGAGGTCATGAGTACCACAGCCACTTTGTTTCTGGAAGACAGTATTGCAAAGTACTCCTCCCCCTCCTGTGGCTCCTACATTCTTTTTGCCAACCTCTTTTGCAGTGGTCCCTGAGCCTTGGAGGGTGTGGTAGAGATGTCTCTGTGTTGAACACTCCACTGTCATTTTTCCCAGCACTTTGTTGAGTTTTGAGTCACTCCAGTGGTCACTGCCATCTGAAAAGAGAAGCTTCTCTTACCAAAACAGAGAACAGTATTAATGCATGAGAATAAAAATAAGCATTTAGAGGGCAGTTTGGTGGGGCATAATATATCCATTTAGCCAGACAACAGTAGTAGTTTCCCTCCTAGAGCTTATGACCTTATAAGCCACAGGCTTTTGATTAGGTTTTCAGTACCAGGTATGAATTCCCTCCTATAGAGTAGGCTTCAAATCCAATCAGAGATCAGTTGGTTTCCTCCATAACAGACATGACACTTTGTACCAGTTGGCACCTTTGGCCTGGTTGGCCAGCCCTCAAGCTTGCCAGGTCCACTGCTGGCTAAAACCAGTGATGACTTTTCTCCCCCAGCAGGATATATTGCTCT
This sequence comes from Dipus sagitta, assembly GCA_036346955.1. Lineage (NCBI taxonomy): Eukaryota > Metazoa > Chordata > Mammalia > Rodentia > Dipodidae > Dipus > Dipus sagitta. The sequence goes on from CM070775.1 coordinate 36,664,492, forward strand.
TTCCAGCATTATGACAGCCAACAGGGAGGAGGCTTCCAGCTCAGCTCCAGCTCGATTTCTCAGTGACCTGCACCTGAAGCATGTGGAGTCTTCAGCAGTCGGGTCTTACCATCTAGTTCTAGTGGGAAGCCAAGAGCCTTGGCAATGGCCTGTAATGTTTTGGAGGCATCAGGGCCTCTTTGACCAACAACTTGCTGGAAGGTATCCCATCCCTGGCACTGAACTTTTTTTTGGTAACAATCTATGGCTTCTGGGCACAGTATTACCAACCCTCTCAAGATGCTTCTGTCCAAATTCTCTTTTTTAACATGTATATTATTTAGCTGGCAAAGAAGTAAGTTTTCATTAGGTTTTATCCATAACATCTTTAATTCTGATTAAGCCTCTTCCATCCCCTCTTCTCTATTCCTCCCCTAACCCTACTTTGTCTATTCTACCCTCAGTATTCTGCTCCTTTACTGACATATCAACTATGCCCTCTCCTTAAGCCCTCTCTTCTTCCTCCTTCATGGCTCCTTTTTAACTTCCTGGCCTCTACTACTGACTTTTACCCCAACTCACACTTGAAGCTAGGATCCACATCTGAGAGCGAACATGGGGCTTTTGACATTCTGGGCCTGGGTCACCTCACTTAATATAATCTTTTCCAGATCCATCCATTCCTTGAAAATGTCATGACTTCATTTTTCTTTACAGCTGCATAAAACTCTGTTGTGTCAATGTACCACATCTTTATTTTCCACTCATCAGTTGAAGGGCATCTAAGCTGGTGCTCTTTCCTTGGGATTGTGAGAGAGCAGCCACGAACACAGACGAGCAGGATCTCTGTGGTAATGTTTGCGCCCTTCCCCTCTGCTCCCGTTTTGTGCAGTCGGGACTCTCAGACACTTCCACGTCGGCAGCATCACTTTCAACCTTGGGCATTCTCACCCCTAGGCAGCAAAGAATGCCAAATTCAGACCCACACTGCAAGAGGCAAACCAGTAACCTCCAAAAAGTTTCGCTTCCTTTAGCAACTCTTTTTTTCTTTAAAATTTTTATTTATTTATTTATTTAATTGTAAGAGAGAAAATGGAGAGTGGAGAGAAAGAGTCAGTTAAAATGAATGACTGCATGCCGCTGCAAACAAATTCCATACACGTGCACCCACCACTTTGTGCATCTGCCCTTATGTGGGCACTGGGGAATTGAACCTAGATGGACAGGCTTTGCAAGCAAGTGCCTTTAACCTTAGAGCCATCTTCCCAGCCCCAGCAATTCTTCATGTTCCTGAAAAGCAGAACTTAGTGATGAAGATGGGGGGCTTTCCTTCAACTCAGTGATGAAGATGGCCGGTTTCCTTTCATTTAGGCTTAAGACTCCAGTGCTCTCAGTTTCCGAGGAGTCCAGCCAGCTCTTCTTGCCTAGTTTCATGCTTTCGGCAGCTTCCCGCAGACCACATTCACCGAGCTTTTGCTAAGTTGTCAAGCACTATAACTTACCGTGCATTCAGGCAGAAAATGCCCTATAAACACAGGGTCATGCAAAGATTTTCTTGGACCCAGAATATTATCTCTAATTGTCGGGTAGGATTTACTGAGGGCACCTAGTATGCCATCACTATCTGTGACAATGTGAAGGTTATGAAATATGGACAATACGAAAACGAAGAAGAGTCAGTACAATAAATGAATGCATGCTTGCCACTGAGCAATGCATGTGTCTATACAGTTATGAGCAACTGGTGACACATTCAATAGGACGTAATTAATAATGCTCTTTGACATGTGGTAAATGGTGTGGGGCTTGGTTGGGGTCCCGGGCCTCATCTGGTTCTGTTTCTGGTACCCACTGGATTGTCTTCCTCATACCTGGGCACCTTGCCCAGCTTGCTCGTGTTCCTTCTCATGGAAGGTGGTTTGAGCATCACCCAGTCTCTCCAGATGACGCTCAGTGAAGGTTTGCTTCCCGCCAGTGTGCTGTGCACATGCAGCTGCCATCCCGCCTGCCAGCCTTGGGGGTGGCTGTTGGGTGGCATTGCCACTCTGTGTTTTATGTGATCTGTTGACCTTAGGGATATATTTGTTTTCTACCATGACCCCTGTTCCACTACACTTTGTGACTAGGGGTGAACAAAACTGCTTCTTGTTGCTGGGCACACCTTTTTAATCCCAGCACTTGGGAGGCAGAGGTAGGAGGATTGGCAGAAGTTCAAGGCCACCCTGAGACTACATAGTGAATTCCAGGTCAGTCTGGGTTGGAGTGAGACCCTACCTTGAAAACAAAAATTGCTTCTTGTTGAGAGTAGAGTGTAGAACTGATATACTTTTCCTGGTTTGGATGAGATTTGAGGATTCATGTGGGCCGGAGCTAACAAAAAGGTCCTAAGAACCCCTTGTGGACCACCCTGGGTCTCAGTGAACTTACAGGGAGAGAAGACTGCTGGGTGGGTGTTGAAGGAAGCCCCACTTTCCTCTCTTCTCATGTTCCCCTTCCTCTACCTCCTACCAGTGGCTTTCCTGTCCCCTCCACCTTCTGCCAACTAATTTTTTTTGTTTGGTTTCGTCAGGCGCTCAAGATTCCTGACATTTTTGGGATAGTCTTGCAAGAGTGCTGCTGACCCTCATCCTGGAAGGCCAGTGTTTCAGAAACCGAGGGCTGCTTAGGGGCTATTAACTGCCCAGAGCTTTCTGACTGAATCAAGTTCATAAACATGGCAAGGTGATGCTGATTCAGGATGTTAAGTATCGAGGATCCTGGTACCTTCCATATTGTGAAGAGTTTGTATGTGCACGTGGAGGTGTGTATATGAGTGAAATGTGTGTGTGTGTGTGTGTGTGTGAGAGAGAGAGAGAGAGAGAGAGAGAGAGAGAGAGAGTAGTAGAGAGACAAACAGAGAGAAAGAGACAGGAGGGCTGGAGGGCTGGCCTAGTGTTTAAGGCACTTGCCTGCAAAGCCAAAGGACCCAGGTTTGATTCCCCAGGACCCACGTAAGCTGGATGCACAAGGGGGCGCACGCATCTGGAATTCTTTTGCAGTGGCTGGAGGCCCTGGCATGCCCATTCTCGCTTTCTCTCTCTCTTCCTGCCTATTTTTCTCTCTCAAATAAATAAAGAAAAATAAAAAAATATATTTAAAAAAGAGAAAGAGACAGGAAAAGAATCCATAAGAATATGCCTAATTGGGTGGAAGCTGGCTCAGTAGTTAAAGGAATTTGCTTGCAAAGCCTGATGGCCTGAGTTTGATTCCCTAGTACCCATGGAAAACCAGATGCACGAAGTGGCACATGCAACTGAAGTTTGTTTGTAGTTCTCAATCTCTCTAATAAACAAATAAAAATATTTAAAAAGAATATGGCTGGGCTGGAGAGATAGCTTAGCAGTTAAGGCACGTGGCTGGGAAGTCTAAAGACCCATGTTCAACTAACCAGATCCCATGCAAGCCAAATACACAAGGTGATGCAAGCACACAAGTTCACACATGTGCACAAGGCGGCACACATGTTTGGAGTTCTATTGCAGTGGCTAGAGGCCCTGGTGTGCCAACTCCCTCTCTCTCTCACTCTTACTCTTGTTCTCATTAAAAAAAAAAAAAAAACAAAAACAAAAAAAAAAAAAAACTAGAAAAACCAAGAATATGGCTAATGCCTTCCTAAACTTCTATTTGCTTTCGTAGAGATTCTTGCATAAGCTAACTTTCAAAAGACAAATGAGGGGCAGGAGAAATGGCTTTGCAGTTAAGGCAATTGCCTGTGAACCCTAAGGATCCAGGATCAGTTCCCCAGAACCAATGTAACCCACATGTATCAGGTAGTTTGGGGTTTGTTTGCAGAGGCTACAGGCCCTGGTGTACCCATTCTCTGTCTCTCTGTCACTGTGTCTGTCTCTGTCTCTGTCTCTGTCTCTCATAAACGAAAAAAGGACAAATGAGCCAGGCATTGTGGTGCATGCCTTTAATCCCAGTACTTGGAAGGCAGAGATAGAAGGATCACTGTGAGTTTGAGGCCAGCCTAGAGCTGTAGAGTGAGTTCCAGGTTAACCTGGGCTGCAGTGAGACCCTGCCTCAAAAACAAACAAACAACAACAACAAAAAACTGAAGAAAGAAAGAAAAGAAAAGGCACATGACCCCTCTCTCTTTTCCTGGTTGGTATGTGGCCTCAGTGCAACCCTTAACATGTGAGCCCCTAGTCTACAGATGCAGTATAGCGTGTATACATCTTGAAGACAAGCCTCTGGCTCTCACTGGATCCATTCCACAAATTTAACTTTTCTTTTTACTGCCTGTGATAAAATCTGAAAATACATCATGTTTTACTCTCTTAGCTCTTTCTTGGGAGTGTTCAGCCTCTCCCACATTTGAACCATTTTGACACACAAAGAAAATGGCATGAATTTAAAGACACCAATTTAAGCACAAAATCCTACCTTAAATTACTTGGCCTCTCTTTCCAACTTTAGTGGAATCGCTTCCAGAGTAGTTCTAGAGCTGAGAGCTTATTTCTCCTTGCTCTTTTTTTTTTTTTTTTTCTTTTTCGTCAGGCCTTCCTAAAAGTTATCAGGGCCTGCTTGAATTATGGTGCATTTTTTCCCCCTTGTCAGAGTTGATTTGATTTCTGGTTCCCTCGTCCCTCGCCTCCCAGCCCACACTCTGTGTAATGATGCTCTGCTGGCAGATTGATGGGGAAGGATCCAGCAGGCTGCATCGGATGTGGTTTCTGCCTGCTGCCAGAGACAGTTAGCAGACTTGGTGGAGAAGAGGTAGGGCTGGGCCTGGACAGGGAGAGGGCTGTGGGGGCAGGGGGTGCAGAGCCTCCTGAGGCATGCACTGCCTCTACCCTTGCTCACCCAGCTATTTCGGCCCAGAGTTTTGCTTGTTACATGTAATAGACACTAAGCTTTCACTTACTGTTGTCTTTAGGTTTTTAGAAGTTTGGTCATGATATGTATGGATGTGAAATCCATTCATGATGTGTAATTTTATTTTAGTGCTGGGGACTGAGCCCTGAACCTCACACGTGAGTCAAGCTCTCTACCACTGAGCCAGACAATAGACTCAGGAATTCTGTGTTTCTCTTGGGAGTTTGCTGAAATCCCTGTGCTTTAGGTTGACTTATTTTGTCACAATTTAGAACCTTGGGGTTGGGAAGATGGCTCAGAGGTTAAAGATTCTTACCTGCAAAACCTACAGGCCTGGGGTCCAGTTCTCTGGCACCCTCATAAAGCCAGGTGCAAAGAGTAGTACATTCACCTGGTGTTTGTATGCAGCAGCAGGACATATCCCCCCCCCCACTCCACTTATGTGTGTACAAATAAATTTTAAAAAAATGGGAAAATTTCTGTTATTATTTCTTTGTATTTTTATGTACTGCATTTTTTCCTCCTCCCTTGAGATTGTTACCATGACTCTTTTCATTCTCCCTTCCCCTGAGCAATGTTTTCTGTTATTTATTTTATTTTTGCGTGTCTGTGTCTGTGTGTGTGTGTGTGTGTGTTTACCTATGTGTGTGGAGGCCAGAGGTAAACATTGGGTATCTTCCTTGATCACTCTTTAAAAAAAATTATTCTTATTTATTTACTTGGGAGGGGGGTTAGGCACGCCAGGGCCTCTAGCCTCTGCAAATGAACTCCAGACAATGTGCCACCTTGTGCATCTGGCTTACATGGGTGTTGGAGTATCAAACTTGGATCCTTGGGCTTCTCAGGTAAGCACCTTAACCACAAAGCAATCTCTCAGCCCCAGTCTCTACTTTTATTCTTTCAGAAAGGGTTTCTCACCAATTCAGTTAGATGAGCTAGCCAGTGAGTCCCAGAGATTCACTATCTCTATCTCCCTAGTGCTGGGATGACAGTGTGCCCCATGATTCTGAGCATTTTACCTGGGTTCTGGGGATCCAAACTCAGGTCTTCATGCATGCATGACAAACACTTTGTCCACTAAACCATCTTTCCAGCCCATGTCTGTTGTTTAGATTAGATACTTTCTATTGCTTTATCTTTGGGTTCACTGACTCTTAGGTCATATTCATTCTGCTGTGAAGTCCACCCACTGAGATTTTTTTTTTTTTTTGGTTTTTCGAGGTAGGGTCTCACTCTAGCCCAGGCTGACCTGGAATTCACTATGGAGTCTCAGGGTGGCCTCAAACTCACGGCAATCCTTCTACCTCTGCCTCCCGAGCTCTGGGATTAAAGGCATGCGCCACCATGCCCGGCTCCCACTGAGATTTTTATTTATATTAATTATTTAATTTGCAAGAGGAGGGAAACAGAGAGACGGGAATGGACATGTCAGGGCCTCTAGATAGTGCAAATGAATGCTAGATGTGCATCTGGCTTTACATGGGCACTGGGCAATTGAACCCAGGTTGTTAGGCTTTGCAGGCAAATGCCTTGGCCGTTTCACTCTCTCTCCAGCCTCCACTGATTTTTTTTTTATTTGACAGAGAAAGAGGGAAAGATAGAGAGAGAGAGAGAGAATGGGCATGCCAGGGCCTCAAGCCACTGCAAATGAACACCAGATGCATGCGCCCCCTTGTGCATCTGGCTAACATGGGCCTGGGGAATCGAACCTGGGCCCTTTGGCTTTACAAGCAATTGCCTTAACTGCTAAGCAATCCCTCCAGCCCCTCCACTGATATTTTTGTGTCAGTGACTATATCCATGTTTTTCTGTGCTACAATTTCCATTTGGCTCCTTTTAGCTCCTCTATCTTTTTTTTTTTTTTTTTTTTATTTTTCGAGGTAGGGTTTCACTCTAGTCCAGGCTGGCCTAGAATTCACTATGGAGTCTCAGGGTGACCTCAAACTCATGATGATCCTCCTACCACTGCCTCCCAAGTGCTGGGATTAAAGGCGTGCGCCACCTCGCCCGGCAGCTCCTCTATCTTTGCTCGGGGTTCCTATCTTCCCATTGGTTTCAAAAACTGTATACTTTTACTTCATGTTGGGTATTCTTACAAGAGTTGCCTTTCAGTTAAAAAGTTTCGTAATCTGCTTTACTGCTTCACTGGGCCCTATTGATTGTCTATTTCCCATGCCAAGGGGATTTTTTTTTTTTTTGCTTCTTTACATGCTTAGTAGTTTAGCATTGTCTGGACAGTTTGAATATCATTTAAGACCCTGATTTGTGGTTCAATATTCTAGATAATATTGATGTTGTCTTGACATATAATTGACCTGGTTGGGTGCAGATCTCAAGTTCCAGCCAACTTTCTGTGGTGTTATGGTTTAAATATGAAATGTACCCTCCCCCAGGCTCATAGGCTGCAAGGCTAGTTCTGAGCTGTTGGTACTTTTTGGGGAGGTGGTGTGGACTTTAGGAAGTGGAGCCTGGTTGAAGGAAGTCAGTCACTGGGGCCATGTCTTACAAGGGTTTATCTTATTCCTGGACCCGTCTTGTTCCCCTTGCCTTCTGGTCACCATAAGGTGAGCAGCACTGTAATACCATGCCCTCTCTAGCACGATGCTCTCTGCCTGACCGTAGGCCCAGGACTACTGAACTGGGTGACCACAGACTGAATCCACCAAAACTGTGGACCGAGCCCGGCATGGTGGCGCACGCCTTTAACGTGAACATTTGGGAGGCAGAGGTAAGAGGATCGCCACGAGTTTGAGGCCACCCTGAGACTACAGAGTGAATTCCAGGTCAGCCTGAGCTACAGTAAGACCCTACCTTAAGAAACCTAAATAAATAAATAATAAACTGAGGACCACAGCAAGTCTTTCACCCCTTATTTAACACAGCAACAAGAAACTGGCTCACACGTATGGCTTGTGAGTTCTAGGTCCATTGTGCTTGCAAAATCCTCGCAGTGAGTTTTAGACTTGTTTCCTAAGTGGCCAGTCCTAGCGGCCAGTCTGGAACCTGGGCAGGGCTCAGTGCAAAGGTGAGCTGTACGAGGAGAGAGACATGCCAGCCTCTCTTGGGTCTGCAACTGCAGGTTTCACAGGAAGTCTCCATTTCCTCAGAGTGTTAGGTGCCTTTTGCATCCCACTGTGGCTTCTACCACCTCAGTGGGATTCTGTTGGGGCGTCCCCTGAAACTTTTTCCCTGGGGAGACATGAACACACATCTACTCACTCCAGGCAGGGTGCAGACAATAGACCAAAGCACAACTGCACCAAAATGAGTGTTGGTGAACCAGTGAGTTTATTAGGGTTCATTACAGACCAGGGTGAGGGCTTGCTTACAGGACCATGGGGCCTCAAAGGCAGCTGGGTCATTAAAAAGCCCAGAGCACTTACACTAACAGGGCCTGGTCAGTGTCTTCCTGACAAGCAGTTAGTTACCTTTTACATATCCTTAGGGAGGGGTCTTGCAACTTTTTAAAGTTAGAAAATTGCTACACAGTTGAGTGGGCCCCTCAACCATTGTTTACTGCTCCTATAACCCTGGGGGGGGGGTGGTCTTGTGACCTTTTCAGTTTTATCTTTCCCAGACTTGACCTCCTGATTCCCTCCTTCCTTCAGGAGGGAATCTTCCAATTTGGAAGAATTTGCTATACAACATGGGGCTAGGATACAAGAATGGAAACAGGAGGAAAAGGGGGAGAAAAGGGAAGCTTTCCCACTCCTTTTGGGCCATGGAAGTCTCCTTCCCTTCCTAAGCCTGAATTGGAGGGCTGCTGTGGGCTTTCTGTGGGTACCATGGTCTACTCTCCACTGCCTGAGCTAGGCAGCCCTGAGTGAGGGCAGGAGGGAAAGAAAAAATGGTGAGGGCACCTGAGAGATAGTTTCGGAGCTTAAAGGCGCTTCCTTGCCAAGCCTGGTGGCCTGGGTTCGATTTCTCAGTACCCACGTCAAGCCAGATGCACAGAGTGGCCCATGCATCTGGAATTCATTTGCAGTGGCTAGAGTCCCTAGTGTGCACATTCCGTCTGCTATCTGTCTGTCTGCTTCTTTCTCTCGGTCTCTTTCTCAAATAAATAAAGAATATATTTTTTTTTAAAGACAAAACCGGCTAGCTCACTGCTGCTTCCACGGTCCTTTGAATTCTAGTCTCTCTGTGCCATCTGCCTGCATGTGTGTACTTCTCAGATTCCTCCAATAACTGCTGTGCACATTCTGCCCAGGTTTCAGTGCTGCGTGGGTGACGATGGTGACAGTGTGCTTAGCCATCAGACCCGGAGCCGGAACTCAGGTCCGTTGTTTTCATAAAGAGTTTTGATGAGGTGCCTGGATTTGAAACTGATCCTGGCTCTTTCTGAATCTGAGTTAAGCCTGAGAGCGCAGATAATAACAGAGGGCCCAGAAGCGCTGTCATTTTAAAGGCATCACAGAAGTCGGGGGGGGGGGGATAGCGCTGGTGCCCACAAACCCTCAGCTGTGGCTGGATGTATGTGCTGATCAGAGACCATTCTGGGCCTCCCCTCCCCCACCAATTCCAGCAAATTTCCAGAAAGAGGAGAAAACAGTTCCCTCTAGTCATTGTTCCCTGCCCACTAACAGATGCTCTTAATTAGCACAAAATTGCTAAATAAATCCATTTTACTTGTTTTGGTTTGTTTCTCCCAGAAAGCCTTGGCTTCCCCAACATCAACACACACTCAGCTCAGTGTCTTGTTTAGTTTGAATCAAGGACTGACAATCTAGTTTCTTTCCACGGGCACATAATGCATAGACCCAGTCATTAGCCATCTTTGCCTGTGGAAAACATCTGGCTCTCAAACCTTCCAGGAGCTGTCAAATGATGGGAATGTGTGTTTGGAGTGTTGAGATTTTATAGAAATCACCCCAAATATTCTATCAATTATCCCTCACGACAAGGAAACTGATCATTTAAACCACTCATTATACATTTACATCCCTAGATAAACTGTGTCATGGAAACACAGAATGGACTTATGGAAAAGCTTTCTTTTGGCTTATTTTTACCTTAAGATTTTATCCCTCCCCACAAGTATAAAAAACATACTTATATAAAAAATTGCTTTTACTGCCATGCCTTGTGATACATGCTTACAATCTTAACACTTGGTAGGCTGGGGCAGGAGGATCTCCAGTTCAAGGACAGCCTGGGCAACATGGTGAGACTCTACTGGTCTCACTGATGGTGTCACTGCTATTGGTTTGATGGTTTCCTCATGGGTTACATGACATCATTTACGAGTATAAGGAAACTGCCCATTAGAAGAAAGCAGTTATTCCAAATTTCCAGAAAAACAAAGCGTTTGCCCAAGACAGAGCTGACGGCTGTCTCTTTTAGGTCATGGGTGGAATGGCTTTAATTTTTTTTAATATGACCAGTTTTGCTTGGGGCTTTTATCTTGAATTAATGAGCAGAGGCTGGTAGACAAAGAAGTGTTTTAAAAAAGTGCTGGTTTTTTTTGCATTATCTTTTAGGAGTAAAATCTTAGAATTCAGTTTTATGGCTTGAAAGAACCAGTTTCTTTCTTTCTTCCTTTCTTTTTTTTTAATAAACAGAACTTAATGCTGAGATCACAGATGATAAAAATATCATGGAGCCTCATGGCTGTGCTTTTTTGCAGTCATTGAGTCATGTCCCTCCCTTATCTCTGTGCATTGAATCATGTTTTACCCTTTGGGAAGGAGACCCGCAAATGCCCACAAAATAGCCATCGAACAGCATGCATTGTTTCTGTATAGGACCTTCTGCTGTCCTGAATCTTAATTTTTAGAATTTTTTTTTTTTCTGTGTAAAGAAAACTTTGGCTTCTCTCAACATACACTCCCTGGAGAAGGTGACTGATAAAGTCCAGCAGAGCAGAAAGAATGTTAGTTCCCTTCCTGGAAAACTCATCTGTCCCAGGGAAGACCCTCTATGTGAATGGCTGGTGGTTTAGGAAGAAGGAGTGTGGATTTGAAAGGAATAGAGAGGCTTCCTTCCCTTCTAGAATCCTCTGCATGGCAACTCATGATATGGCCCACTTGATGGGTCAGCAAAGGCCTGAAGGGAACAGACAGACAGACCAATCCAAGACAATTCTGCTCGCAGTCACCTTTGGTTAAGCTGAGGTGGTATCCTTTTGAAGAGCAAGTTTGATGGACAGGCAGGCCTGGGAATCCACAGTCCACCTTATGGGAGTGATGGGGGTGACATTGTTATGGTCACTTGATATTTGAAGCACTTATTGTATCCTGGAAGTTCGGAAATTGTTTGGAGTAAAATTATGATAATTTTTTTTTTGAGGCAGGGTCTTGCTGTATATAGCCCAGGCTGACCTGGAATTCCCTGTAGTCTCAGGGTGGCCTCAAACTCATGGGTGATCCTCCCACCTCTCTCTGCCTTCTGAATGCTGGGATTAAAGGCATGCATCAAGGCACCCCAGCATAAATCTTTGTTTTTTGTTTTTTGTTTTTTTTAAAGGAAAGAATGTTAGGTTTTGCCCTATTCTATTAAACCTTTCATTTATGTTTGAAGGTGCTCATAGAATTCTGTTTGTGGGAATTTGGGAAAGACATTATGTGATGTGTGCACTAGAGAATTAAGCCAAATGATAATTGAAAGAGATGATAAAAGCCAGTGGTTTCCATAGGGGGAAATAATCACAACTTGCTGTCAGATCGATTTCAAAATTGCTTTATGTGAATTTTTGTTTTGTTTTGTTTTGTTTTTCAAGGTAGGGTCTCACTGTAGTCCAGGCTGACCTGGAATTCACTATGTAATCTCAGAGTGGCTTTGAACTCACGGCAAGCCTCCTACCTTTGCCCCCTGAGTGCTGGGATTAAAGGATTGTGTTACCGTGCCCTGGCTATGTGAAATGTGTTTTAAACAGCTCAGCCAAGGCATTGAGGCGCCTCTGTCTGTATGTTGCCGCTAGACCCCCATCTGAGACTCAAGTTATCTTATCCGCCAGCCCAGCACCTGTGTGTAGCTTCTTTGTGGTCAACACTTGGTTGGAAATGAAAAATATCAGATTTCAGTAAGGTATTGTTCGTAGGTCCTTAACGTGATTCTGCAGTTCCACCATGGGAATGGGGATGATGGCTCTGAAGTTCCTTCTGTGTGTCGGTTCTGGTAAATGCTGCTGCTGAGTTAAAGGTGCGGATGATGCGAGAGGAGCCATGGAAGTGCTTCTGGGCTTCTGGCCATGGCTGCTCTAGAAGCCATGGCAGCTGTTGTAGACATGACGGATTGCAGTTTTTTGTTGTTGTTGTTGTTTGTTTTGTTTTTGGTTTTTCGAGGTAGAGTCTCACTCTAGCTCAGGCTGACCTGGAATTCACTATGGAGTCTCAGGGTGGCCTCGAACTCACGGTGATCCTCCTACCTCTGCCTCCTGAGTGCTGGGATTAAAGGTGTGTGCCACCACGCCCGGCCAGACTGCATTTTTTAAAAAATATTTTTATTCTTTTATTATTTGAGGGGGGGGCAGATAGAGAGAGAGAGAGAGGGAAAAAAAAAAGAGAAAATGAGCATGCCAGAGCCTCCAACCACTGCAAAGGAACTCCAGATGCATGTGCTACCTTGTGCATCTGGCTTATGTGGGAACTGGGGAATTGAACCTGGGTCCTTTGGTTTTGCGTGCCTCGACTGCTCAGCCATCTCTCCAGCCCTGCATTTGTTTTTGGTTGGGTATGTGTTATGGAGTAATATTCAAGTAGTCATCTTCTTGTGTCCTATTATACCCTCTAGAAAATTCTGTCAGAGCCTCTAAACCATTCATTGCATTTATTGGGGGAATACGGCTGTGTCCTATATTATTGCATTGTAAGAAAGAACCTGACATGAGACACAATGTCCGCAGAATGAATGACTCTAGTTAAACCTCATTGCTTCTTTCCAAGGGCTGTTGCCCAAGGGAACTTCCCCTCCTGGTTTAGCCTCCACTCTGCTCCACCCTGGGATGCTGACTGGGTGAACCACTCACAGCTTCTTTCTTCTCAGAGGCCAGAAGCAGGTGACTGGTGGGTGGGACAGATACTTAGGGTGGAGAACATAATAGGACTGGCATTTTCCCTTATTAAAGGCACTGCTCTTACTGTTTCCCTAGGTCTAGTAGGGTTCTCTGCTACAGAAATGACATCATCCTTTATGCATAGGCTTAAATCCTGTCCACACCTTTGTAAATAGTTTCTGTTGCTGCTGGGTCCCTGACTGGTACTTGTCCATGTACCCAGGTGGCAAAGTTGGGCTAATCTAGAAACCACAGTGTCTCTTGCATTGCTGCAAGTAACGCTCTCTAGAAAAGGCCCCCTGACCTCCAACTTAGAAACAATCGGAGCAAGGGCCAGCTCGCTTCAACTTGCTGGCCAAATCCAGCCTGCCGCCTGGTCTCCTGAATGGGGCTTGATTGGAACGTAGCCACCACCGAGTGTTCACTTCTTCTGTCAGTGGCTACTATCGAGCTATGACAGGAGGCGAGCGGGGACAACAAAATCCCCATGGCCTGCAAAGCCTAAACTTTTTGATACTTGACCCATGATGGAAAAGCTCTAGAGGAAAGCCATACATGTGACATTGATCATTTTCATGAGAGGTGCCTGGGCCGGCTGCTGGGGCACTTGTGAGTGGCCTCAGGACAATGACCAGGAGGTTTGAAACTCCAAGTCAGGCAAGACAGGCTCTCGTGGGGCGCTGTGGCTCTGCTGATGGCTGTGGTGACCTGGGGAAACACCCTGCCCATTTGGAGCCTCCCAAAATGTGACCAAGCACAGGGTGCGTGTGTGCAAGAGACAGAGAGAGAGAGAGAGGGAGACAGACAGAGAGATAGAGAGAGATTAAATGTGCTTATAACATGTGCTTACAGAATTAGTTTTCTGAAAAGAATGACTTTCCTGAATGTCTTCACATTTCCTTGATACAAATCTGACTCTCAGCTGACCACAATGCCTTTTGGTTGAATCCAGGTCATATTCAGATCTGTAGTTACTAGCATCTGGCACAGAGTGGCTGATGGTTAATGAGTATTGATTGACTAAATGGTTGTGTACATGAAAACAGAGAAGGAAAAGAGACGTATGGAGGCAGCAGGCAAACCTCAGCTCTGCACTGGCTCTTGAGTCTCTGTCTGCTCAACCCTCATGGGATAGGAACAGCTAGAGGACGAGGCTGTCCCCCTCCCCCCCAGCAAAGGTGTCCCTCAGGACAGCAGCCTGGCTACATAATTTATTATTAGTTTTGGTTTTGGAGACAGGGTCTCACTGCCTCATACAGGCTGCCCTTAGACGCAACATCCTCCTGCCTCTGCCTCTCAATTGCTGGGATTGTCGTTATATGCCACCAGCCCCTTCTGATGGCCGACACCGTTTGTGAGGCCTAATGTAAAATGACAGACTGTGGGGTCTCTTGTTCAAAAAAAAATCACGAAGAATTTCAAACCAGTCAGCAAAGTGACAACCCATGCATGGCCCTTCTAAGGCTACACACACACACACACACGCACGACTCTTCTGAGCCTGCACGGCTGCACACATGCATGCAGGGATCCCCCAGAAAGAGGCGGCTTGCAGGGGCTCAGGGAGGCTCTTTCCAGCTAGACAGATTGCATGGCTTGCATACACTACAGGGTCAGTACTATGGGCTGTTGAGCCTGTGGGCTCCGGGACTCTGCAATGGTAGGTGTCTAATACTGCCTAACCCACAAAATACTTTATCACTTCCGCAAGCTCAGACCCTCACACAGAAGGAGGTTCCCCTTTCCAGCCCAGATACCTGCTTCATGGCGACTAACCTGCTTGCTCTGTCCAGGTTCCTTGTTTCAGCTTAGCTCCAAGTCACCTAGGCCATCCCAACTAAGGACAGCCAATCACATTTGTACTGATGGGACTCATGGCCAGCTTGTTTAGATGTTTGGTTCTTCTATTTTTATTTTTTCTGAGTGACAGTTCTTGCCACAATACCTGCCTGAAGAATATTGTATGCACATGAACGGTCCCCTTATCTTGCCCCCCAGAACCCTCCCTTGACTCCTTCCTCATCTGTCCACATAGCAGGAGGGCCTTGCCATGCCCCCCCCACCCACCCAGAAGTCTTTCCTGAAGCTAATCATTCACTCCACCAGCTGCTGGAGGGTCTCCAGCCCTCTAGCTCATTCCCCCCTGTCAGCTAAGCCCCCCCTTGTCCTTAGAATCACTGAGGCACTCTTGGAGGTCTGAAGATGGTGGCAGCCTTATATGAGACGCTCTGCTGAGCTCTAGAAGAGACTTTCTTGCACCTGGAGGCATTCCCAAGTTTGCTTCTCCCCGACCCCTCCTTGCCCAGCTCTTTTGCTACCTATCCTTGCTGTCAAGAGAGCCTCGGGTCCCTGCCTAACCTACCGTGCGAGTGCCGTGGGGCCTCTGCTCGTGTCACAGCAAAGCCACCCGCCTAGTCCTGGTCGGGACAGCTTGGGGTCTTCGCGCCATGTGCATGAGCCGAGCACCTAGGTGGCATTACCCATCTCCCTGTGCTGAGGAAGAGAACAGAGCTCCTGGCTGTTTCGTCCCTGTGAAGACTGTTGGACCGGAATTGGAACTGGGACCAACTGAGGTGACATGAAAAGGAAGACAGAGAAACTGACCTCAACAGCTAAAGATTGCTCATTATTCCGAGTAAGGAATAGTGAAGGACAACAGTTCCCTGCCAGATAGAAACTGCTGTGTCCAGGTGTAGCAGAGCTGGGAATTTAAAAGGGCCAGGGGCGGGGAAAGGAATGAGCAGGAATGGGATAAAGATAAAAACAAAAAGAAATTAGGCGGTTCTGTCTGTTGAGTCTGTTTATCTTTTGGTTAGGCCAGAGACAGAGCAAATAGGGGTGAAGAATGGGGAAGATAAGACAAGCAAGGCTGTTTCTTCTGCTGACTGGTTTTCCAAATGGACCAGGCCTGATAATTATGGCTCTGGGGTCAGACGTGTCTATCTTTGAATTATGGGTCTATTTTTCTGTTCTCAGGCCAGTGGTCTCTGTGTAACAGATACTCTTATCATGCTATGGTCCAGGGAGGTATTTTATGGTCCACAGGAATTTTCTTTGTTTTTATGCTTCCACTGAAGTCAGTTTGCCCTGGTGACTTATTAACCCTTCAAAGATGACACTGCAGCTTTATGGAGTTCCATAAGACAGGGGGCTGCTGAGATGGCTCAGAGGTTAAAGGCATTTGCTTGCAAAGCCTGATAGCCCAGGTTCAGTGCCCCAGTACCCACAGATATCCAGATGCATAAAATGGCACATGTGTCTGGAATTTGTTTGCAGTGGCAGGAGACCCTAGCATGCCCATTCTCTCCTCCCTCTGTCTCTGTCTCTCAAATAAATAAATATATTCTAAAAAAATGAACTGTCCTTTGGGGAGGCACATATCCCTGAAGCTTTAACCATAGAAGACTGTAGATAGATCCCTTTTTCTTCTGAGTGGGGAGTGACAGCATGTAATATAAAACTATATTAAATGATCTGCTTTTGATTAAAAGTGAGGAGTCAGATAGTCCTGAGGGAGCATTGCAACCATCTTCATATATATAATTTATTTATTTGTGAGGAGAGAGGGAGAGAGAGAGAATGAGAATGGGCACACTAGGGCCTCTTGCTGCTACAAACAAACACCAGACACATGTGCCACTTTGTGCATCTGGCTTCAAAACAGGAATATACTGTTTCCCATCTGCCTCATCTCAGCAAAGGCTCCTGGTACTGTGCACACTGCCTGACCCACTTCCACACATTTTTCATGCTTCCAAAATCAATACCAGGTGTACAGGACACAGCCATGTTGTTAATCCACAGATTCCATGACTTTGAAGAGCAGGTTCCTTTCTTTCTTTTTAAAAATATTTATTTATTTATTTGAGAGAGAGAGAGAAAGAGAAAGAGAGAATGGGTGTGCCAGGGCCTCTAGTTACTGCAAACAAACTCCAGATGTATCTGCCACTATGTGCATCTTGCTTGTGTGGGCCCTGGAGAACTGAACCTATGTCATTTGGCTTTGCAGGAAAGCACCTTAACCATTAAGCCATCTCTCCAGTCTAGGTTTCTTTCTTTCAGAAGAGTTTGCATTTTTACCATGCAGTCTTCCCTTGCTGGAATCACCTCAGGCATCTTTCCATTGTTTCAATGTAAAGTTGTTGGCCTATCCTCCTTAAGGGTGCTTATATGCTTGACAATAGCAGCTTCAGTCACCCTAGAACAAGTCTCTGTGGCTGTAATTTCAAACTTGCTTGAATTTTTCTTGCCTTAAATTGAACATCTTTCAGTTATATATCTTCTGCTAAGCACACCAGCCCATACTTAAAATTCAACCTTGCCTAAACTCTCTGAGCATGTGTAGAAGAATGCAGCCAGCCTTTATGCCAGTAGCCCAGTTCCCACAAAGTGCTCTGCTGTTTTCCTTTCCCCTTTGTTTTTTTTTTTAATTTTTTTGTTTTTATTTGTTTATTTGAGAGTGACAGACAGAGAGAGGAAGAGTCAGATAGAGACAGAGAGAGAATGGGTGCGCCAGGGCTTCCAGCCACTGCAAACGAACTCCAGACGCGTGCACCCCCTTGTGCATCTGGCTAACGTGGGTCCTGGGGAACCGAGCCTCGAACCAGGGTCCTTAGGCTTCACAGGCAAGCGCTTAACCGCTAAGCCATCTCTCCAGCCCTAACTTTCCCCTTTGAAAGTTTGTAAGCCAACACCATTCTCTCTGCAATTAGCATTTTCAAAATCTCACCAGAATAGTCCATAAGACTTGGCTTACCATTTTGTAGGGCTTCTGCAGTCATGAATTCCAAGTCCATACATATTCCTCCAAGTTCCAAAAGACCAA
The DNA here is from genome assembly GCA_036346955.1 of Dipus sagitta. Lineage (NCBI taxonomy): Eukaryota > Metazoa > Chordata > Mammalia > Rodentia > Dipodidae > Dipus > Dipus sagitta. The sequence continues at coordinate 36,682,146 of CM070775.1, forward strand.
AATCCACATGGTCAGATTCATCTAGAGAGACCCCGCTTCTTGGTACCAATTTTCTGTTGTAGTCAGCTTCGTGTTGCTAAGATGAACATCCAAATCAGACCCAGTTTATGGGACGAAGTGATTTATTTCAAGCTTACAGATCGAGGGGAAGTTCCATCCAAAGGCAGAAGAAACTGGCTCCCATTCATAAGTCCAAGCACAGAGATGTCACCAAACAGCCAGCACCCCAGAGCTCAAAAGCTCTCTGCCCACCTTTCCACTTGAATTCAGATCTGCCTCCAGTGATACACCCTCTACCCCCCTAGCAGGAGTCTGCCTGCTAGAGGCTGAAGCCATCTGAGTCTATGGGAGGCATAGATTCAAATTCTTTTTGTTTTGTTTTTCGAGGTAGGGTTTCACTTTAGCCCAGGATGACCTGGAATTCACTCTGTAGTCTCAGGGTGGCCTTGAACTCACAGTGATCCTCCTACCTCTGCCTCCAAAGTGCTGGGATTAAAAGCATAAGCCACCATACCCCTGACAGGGACATAGATTCAAGGTACCACATGTGAGTACTTGGAGAATGGAAACTTGGGCCAGTAGGCTTTACAAACAAGCACCCCTGAGCCATTTCTCCAACCCCACAACCATCTTCTTAACCCAAGCTCTGGACTTTCTCATTTTTCTCCCTGTGGCCCGGGTGGCCTTCATGATAATAGCACTGTTCACAGGGCTGGTTTCATTGATCGCTAGGTAGCCTTGGCCCCAACAGTGCCTCATCGTTACATATTGCTTGTGTTCTCTGTCCCTCACAGGGTCCCCGGTGGCACATAGAGCTCCAGCCGTGGGCAGGCCCTGCTCAGTCCCTGGATGAAGAGGCTTCAAGGTTCCTGAGCTACATCAGCACCACTCAGGTTGTGTTTAAGTTCTATACTGACTGACCCTCAAAAGCAGGATTTGTCCTCCAGGGACAGGAAGTTGTGAGGGACTCCTGATAAGGACAGGGCTGGGACCTGCTCAAATCTATCCACTCCTGCCCAGGCAGATGGGTTGCTTTCTGCTAACTCAGTACCTTTATGTCAGAACTCTCATCAACTTGGGACATTTTAGTGATTCATTCCCAAGTGTTTTAAAGATCCACTTTAGAAAATTGTTTTGGAAAGCCACTGAAGCGACAGATTTGATCCCATGAGTAGGCAGTTGAGTATGTCACAACACAAAACTGTCATCTGGAGGCTCCTGGTCACATTTGGAAGCATTGGTCTGTGCGCTTCTTAGCCACAGGCGTTTAACAGCCTGACCACACTAGACAAGGGAGCAGCAGAGCCTGAGGAGGAGGAATGAGGAGTTAATGACTCCAATGCACGTTCTCCTCTGAGCGCTCTAAAGTCATTACCAAACGCGGCCTTTATTAGTGGCTTAACACACAGTGGCAGCTCTTGTGGAGCTGGAGGGTGAAGCGAAGTCATGCCCTAAGCAAGCAAGAGGCCATCCATTAAAGAGAGTCTATGGCTCTTGACACTTTAATCAGAAGGTTCTTTCTCATCTTGCCTGATCCTGGGGAAAAGGCAGACATAAGAGGAGATTGAGGCTTCTGGGGCACTTAATCCTGACCTGAGGGGTGGCAGTGAATCAGAGCTCTGGGTGCCTGGGAACTGAACATGGGCCCACTCTGAAAACTGCCTGTTGGGGCAGGAGTGGCAAGGTAGGGTCCTGGATCCTTAAACATCTTTTTATTTATTATTTATTTATTTATTTTTATTTATTTATTTAATATAGACAGAGAGAGGGAGAGACTATAGGTGCGCCAGGGCCTCTAGCCACTGCAAATAAACTCCAGATACATGCACCTCTTTGTGCATCTGGCTTATGTAGGGTACTGGGGAATCAAAACCAGGGTTTTGGGACTTTGCAGGCAAGTGCCTGAACCATTGAGCAATCTCTCCAGCCCCTAGATTCTTATTTCCTCAGTCCAGTGGCTCTTGGTACCCCACCTTTCATCCTGAACCTCACTGGCAGCAAATACCACTTTCATCCATGGGAGGGCATATATACCAGATCTTCTGATTTGAGAGAGTGCCCAAACTGGCCTTGAAGTCCTGGCTCTCCTGCTTCAAGTCCTGAGTGTAGGGATTGCTGGAATTACAGGTATGCACCACCATGTCTGAGTCCTTTCTAGACCCTTAGGAAGCTCATTTGGAGGTAAAAATCCCGCTGCTTGCATGATGCAGTCAATCATAGAGATTTTGATACTTGTCAGCCAAACATGGAAATAAAAGCTTGTGGAATTAATCATGGATGATGGAATGATAAATCAGTCCCTGTGCTTTACATAATCTCATGTTATTTTTCTGCTGTAAGATAATTTGGTGGACTTATGCAGACTTAATTAAATACTGAAATTTTAATTTTACAGTTTGGCTTTCATGAAAGATAGGAGGCTAGATCTTTTCATTATGACCTTTCAAAAGCTCTTAAAGGCCTAGAGGGAAAGGAAAGGTTTAAAATTTCTAAATTAGGGGCTGAAGAGATGGCTCAGTGGTGAAAGGCACTTGCTTGGGAAGCTTGATGGCCCAGGTTCAAAACCCCAGTACCCACATAAAGCCAGATGCACAAAGTGGCATATGCTTCTGGTGTTCTTTCTTAGTGACAACAAGCCATTCTCTCTCTCTTTATCTCTCAGGTAAATAAAGAAAATATTTTAAAAAAATATCAATTCATTTTTTGAGAACTACGGACTCTACCCTTCAAAATTAATTTACTAAGTGCAAGTTTCCAAATTCCATTAGACCTGTATTTTAGGGTAACGTTCTGTGACTTACATAAGGGATATCTCCTTAGAAGATGGTCCTGAGGCATGCAAAGATGATTTCACACCCCTCTTGCATCTTTCCCATGAGCTGTGGCTGAGAGGAAAAAAGTCTAGAAACAATAATAGCACAGCTTCCTAGGATGGGAGTGTCCCCTGCACAATTTACATTGTTCCTGTGGCTCTCCCTGTTCTGACCCTGTGAAGGAAAGAGACTGGATTAGATTGTCCCTGAGGTCCCTCTCCGTTCTGTGAGCTTGCACTGTACAGAAAGGAGGATAGGGGTGTAATTACCCAAGTATTGTTGAGCACCTGTTTGTGCCAGGAGGTGTGGCTAGCACCGGACACAGGCTCTTTCCTCAGAGTTAGCAAACAAGCTGCGATGGCAGGATACAGAGATGGATAATTATTTGCAGCTTGATAAGTACAAACACTAAAGATTTGGTTGCTGAAGCTGTAGGAGAAAGGGTCTTTCCGCCCCCCTTAGTTCTCACATGCGCTTTTGGCTGGATCTAGTAGGGCCCCATTTGATATAGGAGCTCCAAAGTTTCATGAAACTGCCAAGTGTGTGGAGAGCTTCACGAGAGAAGAAAGTCCAAAGAAACGGTCAAAGCACGGTGCTTTCACACTAGGACCAGTGGACCTGTAGACCAGGGCAGTAAGTTCTAGAGTTATTGCTGAGTGATATATGGTATGTGTGTCGGGGGGGGGGGTGGCTTTAAGAGTTAGGGGGTGGTGTTACTTTAAAGTAGAGTTTATTTATTCAGTTTCATAATAGCTCTAATTACCATTCCCCGGATATCTAGGGGTCTTGGCATGGGAAGGACACCTCACCCAGAAGAATCTTTATGGCTTGCAAAGAGGAAAAGAAAGGCCAAATAAATAGCTCTTCTGAAGTTATAGTTCCTGAAGTGGTTTCAGCTTGAAATGATAATTTTACCACTTTGGCACATTTTGAGATGGCATGCTCTGAGTTTCCTCCAAACTCACTGGATCCTCCAGAAGGAATGAGATAAAAGTTTCTGGGCTAGAGAGAATGCTCAGTAGGTAAGGCATTTGCCTGCAAAGCCTAACAACCAGGGTTCGATTCCCCAGTACCCATGTAAAGCCAGGTGCATGAAGTGGCACATGAATCTAGAGTTTGTTTGCAGTGACTGGAGGCCCTAATGTGCCCATTCTCTCTCCCTCTCTCCTTGTAAATAAATCATAAATAATTTTTTTTTAAGTTGCAGACCTCACTAGGTTTTGTAATCAGAAGCCATTTTATCCAGGTCAAGTCCTGTTTTTTTTTTCTAATTTTTTAAAATTGATTTTATTTGTTTGAGAGAGAGAATGGGCATGCCAGGGTCCCTTAGCCACTGAAAATGAACTCCAGAGGCATGCGCCACCTGGGTCCTGAGGAATTGAACGTGGGTCCTTTGGCTTTGCAGGCAAGTACTTTAACCACTAAGCCATCTCTCCAGCCCAAGCCCTGTGTTTTGATCCTTTATTTCTGACTCTAGATTCCAAGACACCTACTGCTTAGTTTCAGCAACTAACACTAAAATAAAGTTATGCTTCTTCCTAACTTTTTTATTATAAACAAATCCTTCATTCCACCCATGCCAGTGACCGTCATTTAAACCACAGGTATCTTTGCTGTTATTTGGCAAAAGGCTGGAGTCCACACTAGAGAAGAAAATATTGCCATGTTTTGTTGTGCATACTGATAATTCCAGGTATTTTAACCAACTTTTTCTACCTTTATCAATAGCAGTCTTTTTTTTTTTTTTTTTTTTTTTTTTTTTTGGCTTTTCGAGGTAGGGTTTCACTCTACCCCAGGCTGACCTGGAATTCACTATGGAGTCTCAGGGTGGCCTCGAACTCACGGCAATCCTCCTACCTCTGCCTCCCGAGTGCTGGGATTAAAGGTGTGCGCCACCACGCCCGGCTTTTTTTTTTTTTTCCAAGGTAGGGTCTTGCTCTAGCTCATAGTTGACCTGGAATTCACTCTGTAGTCTCAGGGTGGCCTTGAACTCATGGCGATCCTCCTACCTCTGCCTCCAGAGTGCTGGGATTAAAGGCATGTGCTACCATGCCTGGCTAATAGCAGTCATATTTAAATTCATATGTAAATTTCACATTAGAACGGACCTAACCTAAAAGTGCCCATGTTTGTATAAGGACACCTGTCGTGCATTGTATAAGGTCTGTTTTAAGACAGAAAAAAAAAAGTATCTTCTTTACAGTAGAAGCATAAAGAGTACATGTAATTTCTCTCATTTGAGAGAAATTAAAAGTATTTTGACCTGTTTTTATTATAAGTTATTTTAACATTCCATTATTGATGCCTTATAACTGTATGCGGGAAAAGTTGAAGACAGACTCTCTAAGGGCATATAGACCCCCTTCGGTTGCTTTTTTGTTTTGATTCAGTGAACATGTTCTCACCAGAGACATATGGCTTTCAAGGAGAAGGGTTAGGATGCCTCACTGCCTGTGATCAGGTGTTGTGATGGCTGAATTTGATAGAAGGGTATGTGTTGGAAGAGTTAAATGCAGATTTGTTGGGTTTGGGGTTTTTCTTGTTGTCACCTTAGTTCCCACTTCCAAATTACCAGGAGGGCTACAGGTGAGAACCGTCAGAGGTGACACTGCTTCTTGGCACAATCTTTGACTAACCATTGTTTTCCCCCCTTTCAGTACGGAATGCAAAGCTTTCCCACAGCTTTTGTGCCTTATGCCTCATGGAAAAGTCGTCTTGACGATGAAAGCCTGCAAAACTTGTAGCACATTAGGCTCCCTGCTACCTCAAATTTTTACTTAGCAGCGGTGAGTCATTATGGGCTTGGCAATAACAAAACTTCAAAGAGTACTGAAGTCAGTTCCGCCCCCATCCTCCCATGCTGCTTTTAAAATAATAAGCAATGATGTCCCTCAAATCTGCACCCCAACTTACATAGTAAGGCCCTCCATTCTCATACTCACTGCTGATTTTGTTCATGCATTAGGGCATGCACAAGGTGATGCATGCATCTGGAGTTCGTTTGCAGTGGCTGGAGACCCTGGCGTGCCCATTCTCTCTCTCTCTCTCTCTGTTGCTGTTAAATAAAAACAAACAAAAAACTTAAAAATAATTTTACTTATTTATTTGCAAGCAGAGAGGGAGGAGGACGGGCACACCAGGGCCTCTTGCCACTGCAAATGACCTCTGGATGCATGCACCCCTTTGTGCAACTGGTTTTACATGGCTGCTGGGGAGTTGAACTGAGGCCATCAGGCCTTGCAAGCAAGCAGCCTTTAACTGCTGAGCTGTCTCCTCAGCCCAAGGGCAGCAGGTTTTTGTTGGGCACCTGCTCAGTGGCTGGCATTCTGCTAGGCTCTGGGGTGTCAAAACCTGAATAAACTGTTTCCCTGCTGGTAAAGAGTTAGAGTGCAAGGGAGGTATATGTCCTCTAACAAAGAGTGGATAGATAGGCGGGGGGCGGGGGGGGGGGCTCCTAGGCCAAAGGAACTCAGGAATGGAGGCGCAGGGCATAGGACCGATGGCCATGGGCATGGTGCTCCTGGACTTGTGCATTGCCATAATCTTGGTGCCATGATTGGGGTATTTGAGGAGAGTATGCAGAACAGCAGGGTCAATTTAATTAGGAAGAGTGATTGTCTTCTTACGTAAGACCATGATCACATGGACAGACTTCTGCAGCCACTGCTGACAGGAAATGGTTAAATCATAAACACAGGGCTGTGTTCTGAGGGAAGGCTCCACGGCCAGATTTTCACGGCAACCCCCAAACCATATGCCTCCAGGAAGCAAGCCTCGCAGTGCAAAATTCGTCTAAGCAACAGGGGCTGTTCCGAACAAGAAAAGGCATTTTAAATTCTGTTTGTCTATCTGTTGCTTATCCAGCATATTCGATCTATTATCTATCCATCTACTTGTAAAATAACCTAAGGACTCAGGCACTAGGAATGCCGACTATAACTTTCTAACATTATGACAATAGCATCTATCATATTTACTGCTCCACCACATCACACACACACACACACACACACACACACACACACACACACACACACAGAGTGAGGGTGAAAGAAGCTAGGATAAAAACAACAAAAATTCAATTCTGCCGTTAAGCTTTTCAAAATAATAGGACCATATAAACATAAGCCTACAGTTAATTGTTAAGAGATTCTTGCCAAAACTCTCCAAACTTCAGGGCTTCGTTGGCCACATTCTACTCATGGGTTGGCAGAAATGCTATTTAAGCTTTTGGGATACACAGCAAAATGAAATGAAAATAAATTATATTCCTTTAGGCTAAATACATCAATAGAAACATTTCACAGAACATTTTTTCTCCTGGTCTATTTTCCTTTGTCCAGACCTAATTCACTTTAGAATGTTAAAATCAGAAGAGGAATTAGGCAGACAGAGAGCATAATTACTTGAGTCGGAGCTTAACTTGAGGTGGCTGCCCCCACTTACTTTGCTTGCAAGAGAGTTTATTGAAGCCCTGGCTATAAATCTTAACCAGAGAGTTTGAAAAAAAAATCAATATTTAATTAATTTTGAGAGAAGAATTTTATGGGAGAACTGTAGTTAGTTTCAAAAGTTAATGTCTGTCAATAACATGGTTAATAAATGGTTAAAATTAGATAATTCCTGTGCCATTATCTTTTGAGCTCAAAGAGGAAGAAGAATGGAAAAGAATGTCTCTCTGGTGGGATATTTATCTGTGCAAGATGAAATCTTAGAATAAGACAAATGTTTAACTAGATGACGTGTCATCTTTGATAAAAAACACCTGAGACCATGACCTTGGCAGAGGAAGAGGAGCACCTCTCAGCCTGGCCCCTTCCTTCCTTTCTTATTTGAGAGAGAGAGAGAATGGGCAGGCCAGGGCCTCTAGCCATTGCAAACGAATTCCAGATGCATGCAGCACCATGTGCATGTGGCTTACATGGGTCCTAAGGAATCAAACCTGGGTCCTTAGGCTTCACAGGCAAGTGCCTTAACTGCTAAGCCATCTCTCCAGCCCTCAGCCTGGACTCTTGGTCCTTAGTTCCTGCCTTTGGGAGACCTATGGCTAATTGTTGGTGCCAGCTCTCCCTGCCCCAACCTGGCTCCCTCGTTAGGGGGTCACAGGGGCTGCTGTTTGCAGTTGAACTCTGGTCCAGGCATAGCCTCTTGCTAAGGCAGAGGAGACTACTTTGGTCTTTTCCTCGGGGTATTAGGGATGAGTGAACCAATATACTCTCCAAACCACATGCCTAAGAATGCCTGAGGAGCTTATTGGAACTCCTGTTCAAAATCTCAGAGATTCAGGCTTGGTAGCTCTGAAGTGGGTCTCAGGAACCTGCCGTTTAACTTCATGCCTGGGCTGGAGAGATGGCTCGCCAGTTGAAGGCTCTTGCTTATAAAGCCTGATGGCCCTGGTTCGATTCCCACATAAAGCCAGATACGCAAAGTGGCCCCATACATCTGGAGTTTGTTTGCAGTGGCAGAGGGCCTTGGTTCTCCCATACTCACTATCTCTATAAGCTTCTTTCTCTGGGTCTGTCTCTCAAATAGATAAATAAAATATTGTAAAAAATTTAACTTCATGTTTGCCTCCATCCCAGATAGTTCTGAAGAAGGCAGACCACACTTTAATAGGCGTCACAGGGTTAGGATACACTCAAGCTGGCAGAGTGCTTGCCTAGCATGCACAAAGCTCTGTGTTGGAACCCCTTCATAGAATAAACAGGTGTGGTGGCGCACGCCTATAATGCTAGCACTTGAGAGATAGAAGCATGATCAGAAGTTCAAGGTCATGCTTGATGATCTAATAATTTCAAACCCAGCCTGGGCTACATAAGACCCTGTTTCAAAAACAACAGTATGGAAATGCCAAGTGTGGTAGTGTACACCTTTAATTCCAGCACTCAGGAGGCTGAGGTAGGAGGGTCACCGCCATGAGTTTGAGGCCAGCCTGGGCTACTGAGTGAATTCTAGGTCAGCCTGTACTAGAGCCAGACCCTGCCTCAACCCTACCCCTTGGGGATAGGCTTGGGGTTTGCTGGCGTTAGGAGGGAGATATGGAGATTCTTAGGGAGAAGTGCCCACAGAGAACGAAGGTAGCAGGAATTGTCAGAGCAGTTCATGCTAAAGCTCTCCAGGATGCTACCCTGGAGTCACCAGCACGGTCTTAGGAGGTCCAGACAAGTCCCAGGAACTCACAGAACTGCCTTCAATAACCAGCCTTCTCCTGTGGGCTGGGCATGGAACAGAGAGCTAACCAAGGTGCACAGCTTCAAGACACAGAAATCTTCCCAATAGTAGATAGGTGAATGTAGGGAGCACTCACCAAGGTGAGCGGTTTCCCTGCCCTGGGTGGACCAACGGGGAAGCCTGGGAAGAGGAGGTGGGCAGGCAAAGGCAGAGGTCCCATTTCTCCCTTGGACAATAGAATGTGAATTATGTGAGCTAACTTGCAGACACACTAGGTTGACATCTTTTCTGTAGTAGTTGTTCAAGTTGCTGATCAATATTGCTACACAATCTTCCCAAGACTGCCCTGGTTACAGCAAAGTAATGCAGATGCACAGTTTGAGTACAGTCCTTGGATGATATATTCTTAGATTAAAGCTTTGGGAAATAAGAAAAAGGATTGGGCCAGCCTGCAGTTTGTTTGTTTGTTTCTTATTTGTTTTAGAGGCAGGATTTCACTCTAGCTCTGACCTGAAACTCACTCTGTGGCTCCAAGGATAGCCTCAAACTCATGGAGATCCTCCCACCTCAGTATCCCGAGCACTGGGATTAAAATCACTTGCAGTTCTGTTTTCCAGTGAATGAAAGCAATACACCCGGCCCACCCTTTGCGTCTGGAAGGGTCTGTTGTCCAAGATGTGACAGGAGGAGCTGCTGAATCGTGGCTCATCCTCATGACTCAGAGCATTTTGATGGACAGAAGGGGAATATTTGCTCAGTAAGGCAAATACCTGTGCACCAGAGCTTGCTTTCTTCTATTCCAACAGACGTCCAACCTGAGTTAGTTTAGCATCCCTTGTAAGTTCATTTGCTTCAAGTGCATTTGACCTTAGGGACTTCTTTCTGTTTCACTTAGATTCACATGACTTTCAGGGTTTTTTTTTTTTTTTAATCTGATATTGACCCATGAGCTAGGAGAAGTAGTTAGCTGAGAAGAGCTTTTCACCTGGGCACTTCCTGGGAGCAGGCTCATTAGGGCAGCTATCACAAAGAACCCAGTCTTATCATCGAATGCCTAGGGAAGTGCACTTGAACCAGATCTGCTTGGATAACATGCTACTTTATGGACCTCAGTGACTCCACCTCATCTGCCTGAACTGAAGCACAGACAACCTTGTAAGTGTCCTTCTGCAAGTTGTGAGCAAGGCTGTGTCACACAACTTTCAATGGACATCTTTAATCCCAGCACCTGGGAGGCAGAGGTAGAAGGACTGCAGTGAATGTGTGAAGCCAGCCTGGCGCTACAGAGCTAGCACCAGATCAGCTTGGGCTAAAGTGAGACCCTACCTTGAAAAAACATAACAGAGGCTGGAGAGATTGCTTAGTGGTTAAGGCGCTTGCCTGTGAAGTCTAAGGACCCATGTTCAACTCTCCAGATCCCCTGTAAGCCAGATGCATAAAAGTGAAGCAAGTGCAAGGTCGCACATGCCCACTAGGTGGCATGAGTGTCTGGCATTTGATTACAGTAACTGAGGCCCTGGTACACCAATTCTCTCTCTCTCTCTTTCTCACTCTCTCTGTTTCTTTCTCTCTAAAATAAAAAAAATAAAATAAAAACATAGCAACAAACAGACATGTTGCCCTGTCCTATCATCCATGTCTAGATGCCCTCCCATCCTTTCTCAACTTCCGTCCATCCTCTCAGACTAACAGGTCTTCAAGGGCTCCTGACCCCCTCCTCCCTCCCACCTCAGCTCTCTGAGCAAGTGGCTCTGACAGCTCTGAGATCCCCTTCCAGGGAGCTGCATCTCCACGAGATTACTTCTTATTTTCCTTGTCATTGAAATTCCTCTGAACCCTTTATAGCGATCTGTCTGGTGGGTCCCTTGGGAGGAGAGTAGTTAGACGCAGAGGACATAATTTTCCTATTAAGGTTTTCGAGAATGGGAAAGGCAGTGCGTCTGTACCTGTCATTTATCACCCAACATTTTAAATGATTCATATTGATTTCCAATCCTTACAGATTGCATGTGATCACATGAGCACAGACAGCCTGGCTACAGACTCCAGCCCCACAAAGAAGCCCTGGCTGGCGTGTCTTGATGACAGGTTTGGCTTAGCTCATCAAATCCGCAACAAGCAATGCCGCCTCTACTCTTTAGGGTAAGAGCATTTTTTTTTTTTTAATGGCAGAGGGAAACCTAGACATTGCTGTAGGCAGCCAAGGCCTTTTCAGCAGCACCGAGCGAGGGTGGCCAGCAGCGTGTGCAGGTGCTGAGCTTGGTCTCCTGCCACTGTGTTACAGGGGTCTGCTATGCAGCTGGCTGAGGTCACCTTGGCGGGAATCGCTCTTCTCACATTCTGCTGGTAATAAGTTGGCAGCTTTGTTCTCAGCGTGGGGATGATCCCACAGAGAAACCAAAGGTTTCCAGCTAGGATATAAGAATATCAGAGGACACAGCTTGGGAAAGAGTATGTGAGAAGTTTTATGCACGGTTATGAATGACCCAAGACAATGACCACAATTGGACTTTCTCCGTTTTGTACCAGTGATCGATCTATGTATAGTTGTATATTTTGATGAGAAAGCAATGGGAAGTTTTACAAAAACCATGCGATTGTTTGCCAAAAATGAGAAAAATTGGCATCCAGTTATTCAGTTTGAGAATGACCTTGATTATAAGTGGATTTAGTGAACTTTATATGACAGCACGGATGCAAAGTCATGAGGCGATTTCTCCAAATATGTCAGTCCATTTATAAACATCCTGAACTTTACAATAATGTCTGCCTCAAAATAAGACAAGCGGCGGTTGTTTCTGTTGGGAACACACCGTTCCTTTGACTTTGTAGGAGCTAAATAGGTACCCAGGCTAGACCACCGATGTCTTCTGTAGCACCACATGAGGCTGTAGGAAACAGTCCCGTGTTTGTTTTTCACAGGTTTTATCCACCTCTCTCTAGGGTTGACATTCAAATATCTGTTAGTCAGACCCCCGAAGGCTCAGGGATAGGGGCAGACATCTGGATGGTGCGGAGACCACTACAACAGGAGGAAGTTCTCACTGCTGGCAGACTGTAACCAATAAGGATTGCTAGTCAGTGGGTTGGGGACGCAGCACAGTTGGTAGAGTGCTTGCCTAGGATATACAAAGCCCTTGGTTTGAGCCCTAGTGCAGAATAAACCGAGTATGGTGGCAACCACCTGTGATCTCGGCACTTGTGAGGTGAGAAGAAGAAGAAGCAGGAGGACCGGAAGTTCAAGGACGTCCTTGACAACACAGCAAGTGTGAGGCCAGCCTGGGATACATAAGACTTTGTCTCAAAAACAAACAATCCGTGTGGATTTTAAAAAGACCAACAGTATTCTTAGATGTTAGTTCAGCTGTCCTGAAAATGTCTATGAGCGGGGAGGCATACAACAGGCGTTTAATGTTTGTTATGCAAAAGATTGCTCTAGGAAAGGAAGCTGTACTTTGAAAGGACAAGCGGCTCAACCAGTGGGTCAGAACTGAGCCCTTGGGCTAGAGACATTGGCCAGTGGTTAAGGTGCTTGCCTGCAAAATCTAACAACCTGGGTTCAATTCCCCAGTACTCATGTAAAGCCAGATGCACAAAGTAGCACATGCATCTGGAGTTCATTTGTAGTAGCTAGAGACTTTGGCATGCCCATTCTCTCCCTCCCTCCCTCTCTCTCTCTCTCTCTGTTTATCCCTCTTCGATCTCTGCTTGCAAATAAATAAATAAAATATTTTTAAAAATTTAAAGAACTGAGTCTTTTTCCTGGAAGTCCACCAGCCAGGCGTTAAGACTTCAGGAAGAATGCGGGGGAGTTGTGACAGGACAGTTTATTTTATGTCACATTAAAAAAAAAATTGTGAAAGTAGGTCAAAAAATAATTGCATAGTACCACATGCAAATTGGAGGTGTCAGCTTGATCCTATTTTCTTGCTTCAGGCTGCTTTTATATTTTACTTAACAGTCTACATCCTGGAATAATTTCCTTTAAAGCATGTAACCAAATAAGATAAAACTTGGAAAGTTTTTTTGGGGGAAAATGTTGAATTTTTTTTTTTTTTTTTTTGAGGTAGGTCTGCTCTAGCCCAGGCTGACCTGGAATTCACTATGTAGTCTCAGGCTGGCCTCGAACTCACAGTGATCCTCCTACCTCTGCCTTCTCCTTTATGCTTCAGAGCTGTTAGGGAAGATGGTTCTGCTGCAGAAACAGTTGGTTTTCACTTCCATTCACATGGTTGCCATTCACCCATTCACCATTCAGCTTTGTGAGGAGCAGATAAGAACCTCTGAGGTCCACTGGGAACAGAAATGAAGAGATTACAAAGGTCAATATTTGATGAAAAAACATGAAAGTGTCCATTGAAAAACTGGAAACTAAAGAAAATATTTGTGATAGTATGTGTGTGAGAGAGAGTAGAAGAAGAAGAAGGACGAGGACAAGGAGGAGGGAGGGAAGAAGACAAGGAGGGAGGGAGGCTGTGGGTGATGATGTGATTATATGGTGTTGACTCAGCATCCAGGATCCAGACAGGCTCCTTTGCTCGGGTGCATTGCTTGTTGCAAGACAAGCAGATAGCTGGCTGAGAACAGCCCAGCTGGTGCTGGGGACGATGCAGAGTGGAGTGGTGGTCCTGAAATGGGGGCCCTGGGTTCCCAGTGCTGGAAGCATTAGAATAGTTGCATGCAAAGTGAGGTGGGTGGGGAGTCACATGTCTCACCTAAAAGAAGCATGTGCTCTTAGCCCCAGGTTAGGGCAACAACAAGTCTCTGCCTTTGCTATGCCCGGTAATTCCCAGGCAAACCAAAGATACTTCTAACACCTAGGGGAGGCGAGGAGAGGGCAAAGGGAAAGGACAGGAGGTAACAATCCTGGAATGAGGGCCCAAGGCTGACATCCTTCTGTTTGGCCTGTCCTGTCCTCTCTCTTCCACCCCAATAGCTGAAGCAAATATCATCTCTACTATCTTCCTGATGGTTGAAAGTTTTCTACTGTTGGGCACAGTTGCGGGCCCCGGGCCACTAGAGGTTTATGCAGGCCTGAGCTGTCAGGAACGGCTAAGGGCCCAGGCCTTAGGGGGTTGCAGCAGGCTTAGACTCCCCGATAATCTCTCCTCGAGACTGGCAGGAGAGAGGCGGCTCCCTCCTCCCACCTGGGGCACCTGGACATCCTGATAAGACTCAGGTTTCTGGTTTCCTGGTGGCCATGTTCCCTATATGTTAATGAGGTATCAGCCAGCAGCCTTCACACGGCCACTCCTCCTGCGACACATACTGGGTACCTTTTCCTGCCACCACATGAATGCTTATAAGCCCATTCCCCTAACACATACGCGAGCTGTCCTCTGACATAGTCTCCTGGGTGTTTCTTCCCGTCGCACTCACGGCCACTCAAGACCCTGCTCCGCAGTTGCCTGGATGCCCCTGGGAAACCAATGTGCAGCAGCCTCAGGGTGGCTGGGAACCACATTCTACTATGAGCCAAAGCTTTTTATTACACAGTGGACTTAAAAGCCAGTTGTCTGGTGCAGCATGATGTCCTGTGGAAAATGAAAATCAGATCCTTTTCACTTTTCAAATGGGGTAGCATAGACCAGTAAGGATAGGGGAAGACACCACCCCCCCCACCAAAAAAAAGAAAGGGAAAATGTAGAGAGGACAGAGAAGATAAAATAAGGGGGCTGTGAGTTCAGAGGGCAGTCTCTACCTCACAACTTCAGGCAGGGTCTACCCTGAAAGCTCTCCTGTGTAGATATAGTGAGAGAACAGGGAACGAAAGGTTAATGGAGCAAAGAGGGAAATGACATGTGTTTTACTTTTCATACCAAAGACTGTATTTTAGGGGCAGAAGTGGGTGTGGGAGAAGAGACTTGAACGAAGATCATGTACAAGCAAGCATTCTCCATCACCTCCTTATTTCTGTGATGAACTGTGGTATTTGGTTTCAAGACATAACTTCTTAGTGTAAGAGAGAGGAAGATTTATAGTGACACGTTGGTGAGGCAACGAGAGCCAGGATTTTATATAGAAAATCTGGAACTTCTGGTTGCTGTGAGCATTCGAGAAGAGTGAATGAGGGCTGGAGGGATGGTTTAGTGGTTAAGACGCTTGCCTGCAAAGCCAAAGGACCCACGTAAGCCACATGCGCAGGTGGCACATGCATCTGGGAGTTCACTTGCAGTGGCTGGAGGCCCTGGTGTGCCCATTCTCTCTGTCTGTCTGTCTTAAATAAATAAATGAAAGTTTAAAAATATTTTTAAAAAAGAAGAATGAATGAGCTCCATAGCCAAATATTTTCATTTTATGGAACTTGAATTAAGGCAGCAGGAATGATGTTAGCATAGTGTATGTGAATGAAGAACTGGAAAGTATGATCCCAAGGTCTCTTTTCTGATTTTCCCCTCTGACCTGCCCACGGTCTTTCTAATACTATAGGTATATTGTATATCTGTTTATGTAATATATAATGTCTATGCTTTATATGTAAAGAGGAAATGTTTTCCCCCCTAGATATAACCCGTTGTGTTCCCTTGGGAGTTATGCTGTCCTGTTGGAAATACATGTTGTAGGGCAAGGGAAAATGTATCCATGGTTAAAGCACTTGCTTGCTTGCCTATAAGTGATCTGTACTTCTTGCTTCATGGAATACACATTAAATATTTCTTTCAAATAAATGTTTCTATAAAGAATTCTC
This sequence comes from Dipus sagitta, assembly GCA_036346955.1. Lineage (NCBI taxonomy): Eukaryota > Metazoa > Chordata > Mammalia > Rodentia > Dipodidae > Dipus > Dipus sagitta. The sequence goes on from CM070775.1 coordinate 36,697,818, forward strand.
TTTGCAGTTAAGTAACAGTAAGAGATAGTTTCCTAGGGCTGGCAAGATGGCTCAGTGAATAAAAGCATTGTACTACCTATGCAAGCACAAAGACCCAGGTTCAGTCCTCAGTACCCATGTAGAAAGCTCAGTGTGGCTGTGCACACCTGAAACCCTGGAGCTGAGCAGGCCAGAGACAGGCTGGTCAGCCAATATAACTGAAACACAGCAAGCTTCTGGCTCAGTGAGAGACGCGGTCTTCTGCAGTCAGGTTCGCATTGCTGGCAGAAATCACCTGAGCAAGAGCAGCTTGTAGGAAAAAGGTTAATTTTGGCTTACAGACTTGAGGGGAAGCTCCATGATGTCAGGGGGAAATGATGGCATGAGCAGAGGGTGGACATCACCTCCTGGCCAACATCAGGTGGACAGCAACAACAGGAGAGTGTGCCAAACACTGGCAAGGGGAAACTGGCTATAACACTCATAAACCCACCCCGACAATATACTGCGTCCTGGAGATGTTAATTCCCAAATCTCCATCAGCTGGGAACCTAGCATTCAGAACACCTAAGTTTATGGGGGACACCTGAATCAAATGAGCACACTGTCTCAAGGAAATAAGGTGGAAGAGTGACAGAGGAGGACACCCAAAATCCACACCTGACCTCCCCATATGTGTGCACAGGAAATGTGCATCTGCCCACACATGTGCACACACACAGACACACACACATTCTACACACTATACACTTACACACCTAAAAATAGTCTCTGTAATATAAATAATAGCTGTCGTGATGATTAGTTGTTCACAAGCTCTCTCTTTCCTATGAGAGTCTTTAGCTCAAGGACATGCCTCTGTTGGTTCCTCATGCCTAGTAGAGCACCTTGCACATGTCTATGAATATTTATCCATGTTCATTTTAAAAATGTATGTTTTATTTATTTATTTGGCAGAAAGAGAGAGAGAGAGAGATACAGTGAGAGAGATAGAGAGAATGGGCATGCCAGGGCCTCCAGCCACTGCAAACGAACTCCAGATGCATTTGCCACCTTGTGCATCTGGTTTACATGGGTCCTGGGGAATCAAACCGAGGTCCTTTGGCTTTGCAGGCAAACACCTTAGCTGCTAAGCCATCTCTCCAGCCCTACACATGTTCATTTGTAGACACAAATGACTCAGTGAAATGTAGCCTGCCACATGAAATGTTTGAACACTGAGGTGTGAATTCTGGGAAATTCAGACTTTACCTGAAAGTTAATTGGGGCAATATCTGAGCAAGTCTGCCTATTGCCATTTATGTGATCAGCACAGGAAATTCTGAAATAAACAGGGCTCACACACTTGTTTTTTGCATTCACTGTACTATCCAGTAATTGTACTATCCAGTCACTTGACATTGTACTACCCAGTAACTGACATTGCACTGTCCAGTAATTGACTCCCCAAAATGATGACTATGTCTTTCATCACCTGTGTCCTACAGTTCCCGTGATGTGGGGGAGAGTGTACTGACCATAGGCTTTGTGATTTCCATGACTGGGCCTAACTCCTGGTTCTCTCACTTTGGGCAACATCTCTGATTCCCTTTGTTCTTCTTCTTGCTCTTTACTCCTCATACAAAACTTGACTAACTTGGACTAAGCCTCAAGAAATTTCATTTTGGCCAGACATGGTGGTGCACGCCTTTAATCCCAGCACTCAGGAGGCAGAAGTAGGAGGATTGCCGTGAGTGCGAGGCCACCCTGAGACTACATAGTGAATTCCAGGTCAGCCTGAGCTAGAGTGTAACCCTACCTCAAAAAACCAAAATAAATAAATAAATAAAAATTTCATTTCGAATCAATGAAAGTAATGATTGTAATTGGTTAAATGAGTGTAGCTTATTACTTCACAACACTGTACATATTTATATGTTAAGTTTAAGTGGCATGAAAATGTCGTAATGAGCCCCATTATTCTTTTACAATTAACTTGTGTTAATTGTAATGATTAGTCTTGATTGGACTGAGAAATATTGAGATTAGTAAAGCACACCTCTGGGGACTATTGAAGAGACAAATAGAGGACTCTGAACTAATGAGTGGTTTAACCTTGTTGATGGATTTAAAATTTAAACAGATGATTGGGAGGCAGTAAAGCTGTGGGTGGTACAGCCTGGCTGGAGGAGTAAGTCACTGAAGTGTCTCCTTAGGGGCTATATCTTGCTCTAGTCCCTTCCTGACACTGTTCCCTCTACTTCCAGTCTGAGTTGCACACTACGACTCCCTCCCTGACACGGCTCCATCTACTTCTTGTCTGAGCTGCTCACTACGCCTACCTTCCTGACATGGCTCCATCGACTTCCTGTCTAAGTTGCTCACTGCACCTCCCTTCCTGACACTGCCCCCTCTACTTCCCGTCTGAGCTGCTCACTGCACCTCCCTTCCTCACACTGCCCCCTCTACTTCCTATCTGAGCTGCTCACTGCACCTCCCTTCCTCACACTGCCCCCTCTACTTCCCGTCTGAGCTCCTCACTGCACCTCCCTTCCTGACACTGCCCCCTCTATTTCCCGTCTGAGCTGCTCACTGCGCCTCCCTTCCTGACACTGCCCCCTCTATTTCCTGTCTGAGCTGCTCACTGCACCTCCCTTCCTCACACTTCCCCCTCTACTTCCCATCTGAGCTGCTCACTGCGCCTCCCTTCCTGACACTGCCCCCTTTACTTCCTATCTGAGCTGCTCACTGCACCTCCCTTCCTCACACTGCCCCCTTTACTTCCTATCTGAGCTGCTCACTGCGCCTCCCTTCCTCACACTGCCCCCTTTACTTCCTATCTGAGCTGCTCACTGCACCTCCCTTCCTGACACTGCCCCCTCTACTTCCCGTCTGAGCTGCTCACTGCACCTCCCTTCCTGACACTGCCCCCTCTATTTCCCATCTGAGCTGCTCACTGCGCCTCCCTTCCTGACACTGCCCCCTCTATTTCCCGTCTGAGCTGCTCACTGCGCCTCCCTTCCTCACACTGCCCCCTCTACTTCCTGTCTGAGCTGCTCACTGCGCCTCCCTTCCTCACACTGACCCCTCTGCTTCCTATCTGAGCTGCTCACTGCACCTCCCTTCCTCACACTGCCCCCTTTACTTCCTATCTGAGCTGCTCACTGCACCTCCCTTCCTCACACTGCCCCCTTTACTTCCTATCTGAGCTGCTCACTGCGCCTCCCTTCCTCAAACTGACCCCTCTACTTCCCATCTGAGCTGCTCACTGCACCTCCCTTCCTCACACTGCCCCCTCTACTTCCCATCTGAGCTGCTCACTGCACCTCCCTTCCTGACACTGCCCCCTCTACTTCCCATCTGAGCTGCTCACTGTGCCTCCCTTCCTCACACTGCCCCCTCTACTTCCCATCTGAGCTGCTCACTGTGCCTCCCTTCCTCACACTGCCCCCTCTACTTCCCGTCTGAGCTGCTCACTGCACCTCCCTTCCTCACACTGCCCCCTTTACTTCCTGTCTGAGCTGCTCACTGCGCCTCCCTTCCTCACACTGCCCCCTTTACTTCCTATCTGAGCTGCTCACTGCGCCTCCCTTCCTCACACTGCCCCCTCTACTTCCCGTCTGAGCTGCTCACTGCGCCTCCCTTCCTGACACTGCCCCCTCTACTTCCCGTCTGAGCTGCTCACTGCACCTCCCTTCCTCACACTGCCCCCTTTACTTCCTATCTGAGCTGCTCACTGCGCCTCCCTTCCTCACACTGCCCCCTCTACTTCCCAGTCTGAGCTGCTCACTGCACCTCCCTTCCTCACACTGCCCCCTCTACTTCCGTCTGATCTGAGCTGCTCACTGCACCTCCCTTCCTGACACTGCCCCCTCTACTTCCTATCTGAGCTGCCTCACTGCGCCCCCTCCCTCCCTGACACTGCCCCCTCTATCTACTGGTCTGAGATGCTCAGTGTAACCTCCTTTCCTCACACTGCCCCCTCTACTTCCATGTTGAGCTGCCACACTGCCGCCTCCCCTTCCTCACACTGCCCCCTCTACTTCCTATCTGAGCTGCATCACTGCACCCTCCATCTTCCTCACACTGCCCCTGGCCTCCTCTACACTGCCCCCTCTACTTCCGTTCTGAGCTGCTCACCTGCGCCTCCCTTCCTCACACTGCCTCCTCTACTTCCTGTCTGAGCTGCTCACTGCGCCTCCCTTCCTGACACTGCCCCTGTGCTTCCCGTCTGAGCTGCTCACTGCACCTCCCTTCCTGACACTGCCCCCTCTACTCCTGTCTGAGCTGCTCACTGCGCCTCCCTTCCTGACACTGCCCCCTCTACTTCCCGTCTGAGCTGCTCACTGCACCTCCCTTCCTCACACTGCCCCCTCTACTTCCCATCTGAGCTGCTCACTGCGCCTCCCTTCCTGACACTGCCCCCTCTACTTCCCGTCTGAGCTGCTCACTGCACCTCCCTTCCTCACACTGCCCCCTCTACTTCCTGTCTGAGCTGCTCACTGCGCCTCCCTTCCTGACACTGCCCCCTCTACTTCCCGTCTGAGCTGCTCACTGCACCTCCCTTCCTCACACTGCCCCCTCTACTTCCCGTCTGAGCTGCTCACTGCACCTCCCTTCCTGACACTGCCCCCTCTACTTCCCGTCTGAGCTGCTCACTGCGCCTCACTTCCTCACACTGCCTCCTCTACTTCCTGTCTGAGCTGCTCACTGCGCCTCCCTTCCTGACACTGCCCCCTCTACTTCCCGTCTGAGCTGCTCACTGCACCTCCCTTCCTCACACTGCCCCCTCTACTTCCTGTCTGAGCTGCTCACTGCGCCTCCCTTCCTGACACTGCCCCCTCTACTTCCCGTCTGAGCTGCTCACTGCACCTCCCTTCCTCACACTGCCCCCTCTACTTCCCATCTGAGCTGCTCACTGCGCCTCCCTTCCTGACACTGCCCCCTCTACTTCCCGTCTGAGCTGCTCACTGCACCTCCCTTCCTCACACTGCCCCCTCTACTTCCTGTCTGAGCTGCTCACTGCGCCTCCCTTCCTGACACTGCCCCCTCTACTTCCCGTCTGAGCTGCTCACTGCACCTCCCTTCCTCACACTGCCCCCTCTACTTCCCGTCTGAGCTGCTCACTGCACCTCCCTTCCTGACACTGCCCCCTCTACTTCCCGTCTGAGCTGCTCACTGCGCCTCACTTCCTGACACTGCCCCCTCTACTTCCCGTCTGAGCTGCTCACTGCACCTCCCTTCCTCACACTGCCTCCTCTACTTCCCGTCTGAGCTGCTCACTGTGCCTCCCTTCCTGACACTGCCCCCTCTGCTTCCCATCTGAGCTGCACACTGCGCCTCCCTTCCTGACACTGCCCCCTCTACTTCATATCTGAGCTGCTCACATCCCTGCTTCAATGTGCAGAAAATTCTGACAGCATGACCCCAAATATGTAATTCCTTCCTTTAAGCTGTTCTTCCAGCATTTTGAAAGTAAGATGACACAATATTAATAATAATAATAAAAAAGAGGCTGGGTCTGTTGGTGCACACCTTTAATCCCACCACATGGGAGGCCGAGGTAGGATGATCACCATGAGTTCGAGGCCACTCTGTGACTACATGGTGAATTCTGGGTCAGCCTGGACTGGAGTAAGACCCTACCTCAGGAAAAAAAAAAAAAAAAAGATGGATTGAATCACAGTACCAGAAGTTATTAAAAATCTCTAATTTCACAGAGTTGTGTGTTATTGCATGTACCATACAAAATGTTTCCCTACTATTTAATGATTAATTTATATGTATACATGTGCACTCAATAAATTACAATAGGAAACGCTTGTATATGTGTAGAAAATTTCTGGAAAGATACAAAAAGCTTGCTAGTTATGTTAATCTCTGGATGTTAATGGCTAAAATTTCTTATGGCAGAAAACTTTTACTCTTTATTTTTTAAAAAGATTTTATGTTTATTTATTTATTTGACAGAGAAAGATGGAGAGAGACAGAGAGAGAGAGAGAGAGAGAGAGAGAGAGAGAGTATGAATGGGCACTGCAGGGCCTCCGACCACTGCAAACGATCTCCAGATGCGTGCGCCCCCTTGTGCATCTGGCTAATGTAGGTCCTGGGGAATCGAATCTGGGTCCTTTGGCTTTGCAGGCAAACAAACGCCTTAACTGCTAAGCCATCCCTCCAGCCCTACTCTTTATTTTTTATGCTTCTTAACTTTAAATTTTTCTATGTGTAGAAATAGAATTATTAGTAACTTATTTAAGAGCTGAGGATGTAGCTCAGTAGTAGAACACTGATCTAGCATAAGAAAAGATATGGATTCCATCTTTAAGGACACAATAAATAAATAGCACAGGAGAGAGAGAGAGAGGGGAAGGAAAGGGAAAGAAGGGAAGAAAGAAAACAAATTTAAATTGGGAACATACCCGTATGTAATAAAATATCTTACCAAAAAGTTTAGTTACAGTTATGTGGCTAATTTAATTCTCAAGGTTTTCTTAAGATCTTGATTAAAATATATGTTTTACTGTAGAGAAGATTTTTTAATTGTGAAGATTCACAAAGGCAGAACATACACACATTTTTATTCTAGAAGGCTTATATGTACATTGTATTTAATAAGTACTTTTTGATGTGACATTTTTTTAGTGACGCTACAAACTACCCTTTTCTACTGCATGACCTATGACAACTTGCTTTGCTCATATAAGCTTCGACAAGTTTAATAACACGAAAATTCCCTTGGAGTAGGTGACTCGTATAACATTCTGATCTACATGGAAATCAATCTATCTACTAAAAAATGTTTCATGGTTTCAAATGAAACTCTTTTATTTTTTTTCCCCAGCACTGGAGATTTAACCTAAGCAAGTGATATATCCCTGAGCTCTACCACCAGCCCTTCGACGAGCCTAAATTCGTATTGAATGTTTGTGGATCAACTAGCTATTGCTGTATGAATATCACCATAGCTTGAACCACCATTATTTATTATTGCTTGTTATTATTTAATATCACTTACTATTTATGTCTGCAGACCTGTTGGGCTTCAGCTGCTCCAGACTGTCTCAGGTGGTAGTTTTTTGTTTTGTTTTGTTTTGTTTTGTTTTCTTGGTTTATCAAGATGAAATAGTTAATGGTAGTTCTTTATTTTATGTGCATGTGGTATGTGTGAGTGTATGCATGCATGTGATTGCACGTGCACATGCGTGCACATGTGTGTAGAGGCCAGAGGTTGCTGTTGCATATCTTTTTATTTATTCATTTTTCAGAGGATAACCTTAGACTTGTGATCTGCCTCCATCTCTGGAGGGCTGGGATGCCAGGGGTGCTGAGGGTGGAACCCAGGGCCTCCTGCATGCTAGACAAGCATTCTACCTGCATTCCCAGCCCAGGCTGTCCTATTCAATCACTCTCCACCTTACTCTTTTCGAGACAAGTTCTCCCATGGAATCCAGAACTTATCAATTAGGCTAGAGAAGCTAGCCAGCAAGCCTTGAGATCCTCCTGTGTCTACCTCCCGGCTCTAGGGTTACAGGCGCATACCATCACACCTGGCATTTTTATTAGATGCTGGGGATCCGAACTCGGCTCCTCATGCTTGCTTAGCAAGCACTTTACCCACTGACCCCCACTTCTGGTTTTTTTTCAAATATTTTGTTTATTTTTATTTATTTATTTGAGAGCGACAGACAGACAGAGAGAGAGAGAGAGAGAGAGAGAGAAAATGGGCATGCCAGGGCTTCCAGTCACTGCAAACGAACTCCAGATGTGTGCACCCCCTTGTGCATCTGGCAAACGTGGGTCCTAGGGAATTGAGCCTTGAACTGGGGTCCTTAGGCTTCACAGGCAAGCGCTTAACTGCTAAGCCATCTCTCCAGTCCCTCACTTCTGGTTTTTATAGAAAGCAGTTAGATGGCACGTTCTTCACCTCTGTTCCACAGCACTCCTACTGAGACCAGTGAGCTCTCCAGGGCACGATCTTATTGCAATGAACTTTCATGAGAGTGAACAGAAATTCTCTAGGTATAGGATGAGAACTGGCATCCTGTCACCTCCTTTCAAAAAGCAAGTCATTGCCTGGAGAGATGGCTTAGCGATTTAGGCATTTGCCTGAGAAGTCTAAGGACCCAAGTTCGATTCCACAGTACCCATATAAGCCACATGCACAAGGTGGCACATGTGTCTGGAGTTTGTTTGCAGTGGCTAGAGGCCTTGGCATGCCCATTCTCTCCTCTCTCTCTCTCTCTCTCTCTCTCTTCTCTCTCTCTCTCTCTCCCTCTCCTTCTTTCTCTGTCTTAAATAAATAAACTAGATTTAAAAAAAGCAAGTAACGGGCTGGAGAGATGGCTTAGCAGTTAAGATACTTGTCTGCGAAGCCCAAGGACCCATGTTTTACTCTCCAGATCCCACATAAGCCACATGCACAAAGGTGAGGTAAGTGCAAGGTCACACATACTCACTAGATGGTGCAAGCATCCGGAGTTCAATTATAGTGGCTGAGGCCCTGGCTCACCAATTCTCTCTCTCTCTCTCTCTCTCTCTCTCTCTCTCTCTCTCTCTCACACACACACACACACACACACACACACAAATAAGAAATAAAAAAAAAAAACACAAACAAGTCACATGGACAAGCCACAGAATGATGGACTGGGAAGAAGAAGCCCACAATGAGCAGAGCGGCACTGTGGGTGAAGAAAGATGAAGAGCCAAGACGTCAGGCTGCCCCATCAGACTAGAAAGCGGGAGACTTGGGAGGAAACCTGGGTAGAGGAAATACAGTGGTGTGACCTGCACGGATTCCATAGTTTACAGAAAATAAGAAACGATGGACTGGAGAGATGGCTCAGCAGTTAAGGCACTTGCCTGCAAAGCCTAAGGACCTGAGTTCAATTCCCCAGTACCCACATAAAGCCACATGCACTAAGTGGTGCCTGAATCTGGAGTTTGCAGTGGCGGGAAGTCCTAGTGTGCCCATATTCACTCTCTTTGTGTATGCCTCTCTCTCTCTCTCTCTCTCTCTCTCTCTCTTTTTCTCTTTGTCTCTCAAATAAAAAAAGAAAACAGAGCACAAGTCCTCTCAGCTAGAGGAAGTGGGCACTCTGCAAGAAGTGCTTTCTGGTTAATGAGGATCAGAGGAATTACAGTACAGGGATATCAGAGGGGTGGCCATGGAATCCAGTGAGGAAAAGAACAATGCAGCATGGTAAAGTCAGAGGACGGGGCAAATAAGACCATCTAGAGATCTTGAAGGATGAGTTCTGTTCTGAAGGCTTGTTTTGATTAACGAAAAACCTGCTGAAATAGTCATTACCCACTGTTCTTGTACATTTCCAAATGATGCAGGATGAAATAGTCCAAGAGAGTAAAAGTATGTCTGCACTGGGTTCGGGTGTGGCCAGTGTGTTATATGGCTATTCTGTGGGATTTTGATATCCCAGATTACATATAATTGTAGAACTGAGAGCCAAGCATAGTGATGCATGCCTTGATCCCTACACTCAGGAGACTGAGGCAGGAGAATCAAGAGTTCAAGGCCAGCCTGGGCTACATGACAAGACCCCATTTCTCGAAAAAGAAAGTCATAGAATTTTTTGACAGAGAAGTCATTATCACTATTAAAAAAAAAAAAAAAACCTCTCTTTTGGTTGATTTCATGCTTTTCATTCAAATTGGTGCTGTAATCATAGTGATGATTCTTACACTAAATAAGAAATACTTCTCAGTAGAGTCAGTGTTTGTAAGTATATGAAGCGTCTACATGATGCACTACCCAGTGCGCACTACATCTAATTCATTCCTAACTTCTTCCCCTTGTCGATGTGAAGCATGTCTTCTGCTTCTTGGCCTTTGAATTCAGTGCAAGTGTGCACATTCGCTTTTTTCCTTGACTGTAAGTGTTAAAATGCACTCCAGCCGGGCGTGGTGGCGCACACCTTTAATCCCAGCACTCGGGAGGCAGAGGTAGGAGGATCGCCGAGAGTTCGAGGCCACCCTGAGACTACATAGTGAATTCCAGGTCAGCCTGAGCCAGAGTGAGACCCTACCTCGAAAAACAAAACAACAACCACAAAAATGTACTCCATTTAAAAGATGCCAGCTGTTGTCTGTGAGTCAAATTTCAAGCACAGCCCTGTGGCTTTTGGAATGAAGACAGACAAGGAAACTGATCCAGGGGTTTGTATTTTTGGTATATTCTGAGAAAACTCTCAAGACCAGTGTATATTCTCTCTCTCTCATTGCTCCTGTGATTTACGTCTTCCAGAAATCATTCTCGTGTTTGAACACATGATTTTATGCTCTCTGGTTAGTAGATAACTTTGTGTACGTGTATGTGTGTGCGTGCACGCATAGTACACATACACATGCATGTGCTTGTGCATGTGTAGAGGCCAGAGGACAACTTTAGGCGTTGTTCCCAGGTACTGTCCATTTCTCTTTGAGACAGGGTCTCTCACTGGCCTACAGATGGCCAATTGGGCTAACCTGACTGTCCAGAGAGCTCCAGGAATCCTCCTGTCTCCACCTCTCCAGCGCTAGGATTCTAAGTGCAGGTCCTCACACTTGCAAGATCACTTTACCAACTAAGCTATTTAACCAGCACATAGTAGGTAATTGGGGGGGAGGGGTTGCTGGAGGCTTTGAGCTATAGTGTGTGTGTGTGTGTGTAAAAATGTGTATTTGGATGTGCACATTAGATTTTTATTAACACAGAAAGCTTGCCTCAGGAAATTGGCCTCAGAGCCGTCACATCATCAATCATTACATCCATTTGTTAATGATGTCCTTCCTCATTCTCCCCAGGCTGGGAAGCGACGATATCCATTTTGAGATGAGCATGGCCCACAGTGGGTGTGAAGTCCATCGTTTTGATCCCAGCGTCAAATCAGCTCACGTTCTGGAGAGTGGGCGCCTGTGGCATCACCGGTTATCCATTGATTGGAGGGATCCCCACCCAGCCGTGGCGGCCCAAAAACCACAGAGCAGCACCAAGAAGCTGGGAAGCATTCTGAATGAATTTGGGCATCACAAGGTGAGACTTTTCATTTGCCTCTATAATTAAATAAGATGAGCAAATCCGTCAACTTAAAAAAAAAAAAAAAGAAAGAAAAGATAACATTGACATCAGAAAGGTGAAGGCCTGATTTTAGCCTTACCAAATTAGAAGTCATCTCTGCAGACATAAAGATTTGGCATGGATAGAGATGTTCACATTGATTTAAAAAATTTACTTGTTGTTGAGTAATGCTGAGATCTTGGCCAAGGGTGGACAAGAAGCTGACTTCTGGCAGAGGCTGCAGGATTTATTGCTTCTTCTCAGGAATTGACCTAAAATTTCCCTAATGACCAAACTGCTTATGGTCGCCTTGAATATGCAAAAATAATCAGTCATGCATGTATCTGGTAAGACATGGCTTGTGTGTGATGTTGTAACCTGGTTCTCACTAGTTCAAGCCTTTTGGGTTTTAAAGTCCAGAAAATATGTGCAGCTTTGATTAAAATTTACTTTTTAAAATTGAATGGATATCATCTCTTTTGCAACTTATATACTTAGGTCAAAGGATGTCAGATCTCTTCAAATATTTCATTGTGGGTGGATAGCAAAAACAGAAACTCAAATTTTGAACTACATTCCTTGAACAGAATTTTCAGTGGAATCGGCCTGAGCTAACTGCATTCTTCAGGTTGATGTCAAAAATGTTCTGAGTGCAGTTGGCTATTTTGGTCTCCGTTCAGAGGTGCCATGTAATTTGAAACATGTCAGAACAGGAGGTTGCGTGTGCCCTCATTTTAAAATGCAGTTGGGCCAGGTGTGGTGGCACATGCCTTTAACCCCAGCACTCAGGAGGCAGAGGTAGGAGAATTGCCGTGAATTCGAGGCCACCCTGAAACTCCATAGTGAATTCCAGGTCAGCCTGGGCTAGAGGGAGACCCTACCTCAACCTCCTCCCCCAATAAAATCTAAAATTTAGTTGGCTTCTTAATATTTAGTAAAAGACTATTCCCCTGTACTGTTCTCTTTCTTCCTCCTCCTCTTCTTTTTTAAAACTCATTTAATTAGAAAGCCAAAGCTTCTTCAAGAACAACTCAAAGAATTTACTGTTCTTAAAAAAATTATTATTATTTATTTGCAAGGAGAAAGAGAGAGAGAGAGAGAGAGGCTGAATGAGAATGAATGGGCACACCAGGGCCTCTTGCCACTGAAAATAAAATCCAGATGCATGTGCCACTTTGTGTATCTGTCTTTACGTAGGTACTAGGGAATCAAACCTGGGCCATCAGATTTTGTAAGCAAGTGCCATGAACCACTGAACCATCTCCCCAGCCCCATACTGTTCTTCAGTTTTAGTTTTTATTTATTTATTTGAGAGAGAGTGTAGGTGTGCCAGGGTCTCTTGGTGCTGTAAACCAAACATCAGACGTGCACCACTTGGTGCATCTGGCTTTACATGAGTAATGGGGAATGGAACTTGGGCCATCAGGCTTTGTAACCTGACCGCTGAGCCATCTCCCCAGCTTGAGGCTGTTTTATAACAGCTAAAATTTACAAGACTGACCCCTAATATGTTGTCTAGATTATTCATAAGGCAATACTGCTTCTTTGTGTTCAGTAAGGAGTCTTGTTACCTTCTTTCATGCTTGTTACTTCCTGACCCCTCCACCCTCACTCTTAGGAAGGTGAAATTCAAAGCCTTTTCATTCTTCAATAATGTTTTAGCAAAAGATTTGCTGTAGGTGAGGACATGAGGAAGCTTTGAAAAGGGGATGTATGATATAATTTAACCACGTTTCCTATAGAGAATGTGTTTTGGGATGAGAAAACACAGACCTGAATAGCGTTTGTTTAGCTCCGTGGGAGCTGCAGTGGTCAACCCTTTATGGCCGGGATAAAGCATGAGGCATTTGGCAGCAGTGCCTCTCTGAGATAGCAGAAGTGTTTACAATGATGCTGAGAAAGGAGAAATGCTTAAAGAGCTGTTTGTGTTCCTAAGGCTACTTATTTTTTTTTTTTATTAAAAACATTAATACCAATGACAGTGGTCTGGCTCGGAATTACCAGGTATATATTTGATGCTTTAAAAAAAAAAAAAATCTCTGGTTGAAGAATTTAAGAGGCACTGAGATTCTTCCACAGAGATTTTTTTTGGGGGGGGTGGTGGTGGTAAAGGTTTTAAAACAAAAACATCAAAAAAACCTAAACCCATCGGTGAGTGACTGCTTCCATTAGGACCATGCTTCTCGGGGCTATGCAGTGCCAGATAAAAGGAAACCTTATCTGTGGTCTTAGCAAGCGGAGTGTGTTTTCATTTCTCTGCATGTGTGCAGACAGTGATAAATAGGAGGGCTGGCAGGGAGGCCAATAGAATGAACATGTCTGAAATGTGTCAATATCTTTGTTTTGCCTCCTTTATTTACAATGGAAACCAAACGATTTTTTAAGTTATTTTTTTCTATATGACTTTAAAAATATTTCACATAGTTTTGATATAGTTTCCATGTTAGGTTGTTGCTGTTTTGTTTTTTTTCCCCCTCCGGATTCAAATCTCGACTATAGTCACTCAAAAAAAAAAATATATATATATATATAGGCCAGATGCAAGCAGCGTGTGGAGATAGTGGCACGAAGATGCACATGGCTTTGGAACAGCCTTAAAACTCTACTAATTTTAACTTCAAACTATAAATCAAAAAAAGCCTTTAGAGAGCATCAAGCAAGACAGCCGCCTCAGCAAACCCTGTGGACCAGAGGCCCAGTGAGCCAGGGAGTAACATCACCTGGATCCATGTTATTGAGAATGATTTACTGTCTAGTCCAGGTTGAAATGGCCGCTGAGGTTAACTCAGCCTGTGATTTTTTTTTTTTTCCCGAATGCATAAAGATTAAACCTGAAGTTCCTGCTCACATGAATTATCTGTTTCTCTCCCACCAACTCGTAATTACATATTCAGCATTTCCCAAGCCATCCAGGCTGGCTGATGAGAAATTATGATTATTACTGTTACCAATCAACCGAGGATTCTTTAGCTCTGATGGAACTCGTGAATAAGCAAAATGCTGAGCAACTCTGAGCTTAGGGCACTGCGCCCCTGGGCCCTGAGTGTTACCCCTTCAAGCTTTGAGTGCCAGTGGCCCTCTGCTCTGAGTGTTACAAGCGCTGGGCCAACCCTGATCAGACAGAGGGGGTAAGTCTGTCTGGCTTTGGGGACTCTTCCAGTTCAGGCATAGCTAGTGAGTGTCCCTGTCTTGAAGGTCTCAGCTCACTGTAGTGTTTCACCTTCCATGGTCTTAGCTTTCTCCAGTCTCCAATGTCTGGGCTCTCCACCCTTCCACAGTCAGTCCTTCGCTCTCCTTGGATTCTCTACCCTTGATACTGTCCAAAAGTGGTCAGTAAGAGCCGGTGCATGAGGCTTGGTGAGAACCCAGAGTGGTACGGGAGGGTAATGCAGGAGGAATGGCTCCTGGGCTGACTCAAGGACAGAAGGGCTGTTTATAGAGCCGGCCACCCATCGCCCCGTGTCAGCTATTCCAGCTGCTATGGGTGGAGCGAGTGCTCGACCTGATTGAGGACTCTGGGGAGACTTCTGGAGCGGCTCTGGGTGGTGTCATCATGGCTGGAGCAAGCTTTCTGCGCGCCGTCTCGGGGCACCTGGAGTAGCTGTGACCAAAGGGAAACATTTCAAAGCAAAAGCCACAGCTAGGACGGTGACCATGAGCTCTACCGCGGTGTCCGTCGTGGGAACAGAGCCCCCTCCGGGGAATCCGCAGCTAGACAGGGGCCTCCAGAGCGGCGGGGTTGAAGTTATGGCCACGACCCCGATGGGTCTTCAGGAACGGCAGCAAGGTTGTTCTCAGCCCCATACGTTTGAGAGTTGTGGGCATTACAGAAACCACCCCCCTCCAGGTTCTGCCCTTGTCGGACCTGCAGTAGTGCCCCCCAGTGGGACTCCTTGACAGCCGCTGTCACTGAACGCGGGGAAAGGATCTGGCATCTGTCAATCAAGCAGCTGTATAGCTCGCCCCTGACGGCTTCACTCATTTGAAAAGGAAAATAAATAAACAGTGCTTGCAGTCAAGATCTAACGTGAAATTAAATTCTGCCATGAGCTTTATCTAACAATGCTTAACCCCAAACGAAGTCCCCTTAGGGAGGCTTGGGTTCTGCCCGGCCTGCCTCATTATTCTGACTTTCAGCCTTAACCACGTTGCTGATAACATGAACCACACAGGCCTTCCTGCAAACTTGCCTCTGTGAACTCATCAATCTAGATTTGAATCGTGAGTCTGCTTCTCAGCATTTGGCACTGGGCAAGTCATTTGACCTCTCTGGCACTCAGTTTGATGATCTGTGAAATAAGGACAGTAAAGACTGCCTAAAGTGTGGCTTGTTTGAGAATTCAGTCTGAGAACACAGTGTGAAATGAAAAGTGTCCAGCACAAAGGCCTCCCTTAGATTCCTCAATGTTTTCAGTAAAATTCAATGAATTGTTATCAACAGTGTCAGTAACCTTTCGCCAAAATTTCATAGAAAATATCTTTTTCGTTCCTTGTTTTCAGGGAAGAAAGACTTTGGAAATTGCTAACTGCACCTAATTTCAGTCAAGAGTTCTTAATGAAAGCTTTGTGTGAAAACCAAAGGGCAATTGGTTCTTCAGACATGGTTGAAAGAGAATTACTGTTTGCTGCCTCGGGGCACCGACAGCTTTGCCAGTGATTGTGTAGAAAGTAAATACTGTGGTGCATGAAAATTATACAAGTGGCTGAGAATTAATTGGAATCTGTTGTATATGAGCAGATGCCTACCTCACTGCCTGGGGCTACTGGTCAGAGGCCCCTGGGGAGAGGAACTTCCTGCAGATCAACTCCTGTCTCTTCCGTATCTTATCCCTGCAGCTCAGCGACCCCGCAGACTCTAATAGGACTGTAGTTTCTGCCTCCCTGGGCTGAGAGCTAGACATTGATTCCAGAAGATTCAAAAAAAAAAAAAAAAAAAAGTCAGTCTTGTTCTATGTTTTCTGCTATTTGAGAGAATATAGGCTCTGAAATTACACTACAAAACGATCTCCTTTCTTTTGTGCTTGTTAAATTGGAAAATACAAACAAGTTGTTGATACTGACCTATATTGGCGTGCCTGGGGGGAATAAAGGCTTTGTTGATGGGAACAGAAAATGATCCATTCCTTCAGGAAGGAAATTTGGTCACTTGCGTATGTCACTGTTTATCTTCAGAAATCTTTTTGGGTGGTACTGTGGAGACAGCTCAGACGCACCTGAGTTCCATGCCCAGCACCCATGAAAAAAGCCAGGCATGGCCCTGCCCACCTGTAACCCCAGCACTGAGTGGGGTGGAGACAGGAGGACCGCTGGAGTTCGCTGGTCAGTCAGTCAGACTCAACAGCTCCAGGTTCATTGAGGGAATAAGGTAGGTGGAAGAGCAAGAGAGGAACGCAGTGCCGGTTACTTTCTCCTTGCTGACTCAACCATAAGCAACTCAGGGGAGGAAAGAGCTTGTCTGGCTTACAGTCCAGGGCTAGAGTCCACGGTGGTGGGAAGGCGCGGCAGGAGCAGGAAGCTGGTTCACTGCTCAGCGCTCTCCTTTCATAGGGTACAAGACCCCACCCACAGCTAGGGTCTTCCTAATCAAGACAATCCCTTACAGGTGATTCCAGGCCTCGCTAAATTGACAATCAATATAAACCATCACAAAGGGCATACCTGACATTCTCTTGGGGAGAATCTGGACACGTGTGTGTGCACGTGCACACACGCAAATCTTTTTATTGTCATAAACTCTTACTTTGTCTGCTACTAATTCTGTGACACATAATAGCTTTTCTTTTTTTTTTTAATTTTCTGAGATAAGGCCTCTTGTAGCTCAGGCTGCCCTAGAACTGGAACTTTCTATGAACTGAGGACGATCTTTAATTCCTGATGCTTTTGCCCCCATCTCCTGAGTGAGTGAGATCACAGATGTGTCTGGCTCTCAGCATTTTTTTTTTTTTTGATAAGTATTTATACAATAGACCATTCTAGATTCCTGTTTTTTTTTTTTTTTTCGAGGTAGGGTTTCACTCTAGTCCAGGCTGACCTGGAATTCACAATTCTCAGGATGGCCTCGAACTCCAGGCAATCCTCCTACCTTTGCCTCCCGAGTGCTGGGATTAAAGGCGTGCACCACCTTGCCTGGCTCTTAGATTCCTATATTTTTCTTCTTTTGATTGAGTTACAGTTTACATGTAGCTTAAAAGGACAACATATTCAGTATATGCCCAATTTAAATCTAATCAGATAATCTGCCTTTAAATAGGTATGTTAATTCAGTTATTTTATTGTGATTTAGTATATTTGGGCCAATTTCTACAAGCTTTTGGGTTCCTGTGCTTGTTTTCTGTTTCTGTCTTTTCAAAATTTATATTTTTGTATTTCATAGTCTTCTTTTTTATTGTTGTTGATTTTTTTTTTTTTTTTTGCAGTGTTGGGCATTGACCCAGAACCTTGCACATGCTGGGCAAATGTTCTATCACTGAGCTGTACCCCCAGCCCATATCCCTTAATATTTAAACATATTATGCATACATTTAAACTTATTATGTATACATTTCACCCTAAAAATTTTTAACAACATATTAAATTGTTTAAACATGACAAAGATCCCTTATATTATTATTATCTGGAGATTCCCTGCCACATATTAAAACAAAGAAAATTCAAAAGTTGTAAGAATAATATAATAAACTTTTATAATAAACTTTTCTATATCTTTCACTGAGACTCAGCAATTTGTAGAATTTTTCCATATTGACATTCTCTCTTTGTTTTCAACAATTAACTCTTCAAAAAAAAAAAAAAAGCCAAAAAGAATCAACAAAACAACCAAAGCAAGTCAGGAACTGGAGAGATGGCTCAGAGTCAAAAGGCGTTTGCTTGCAAAGCCTGACAGTTCAGTTTGATTCTCCAGTTCCCAAGTAAAGCCAGATGCACAAAATGGCACATGAGTCTGGAATTTGTTTACAGTGGCAAGAGACCCTGGTGTGTCCATTCGCTCTTTCCACTGTTTCTCCTTTCAAATGAAAGAAAAAAATATTTAAAAACAAACAAACAAAGCAGCCAGACATGGTTGTACGCTCCTTGAATCCCAGCACTTGGGAGACAGAGGCAGGAGGATCACTGTAAATTGAAAGCCAGCCTAGGACTACAGAATGAGTTCCAGATCAGTCTGGGCTAGAGTGAGACCTCACCTTGATAAAACCAAAACCAACCAAACAAAGGGTTAGGGAGACAGCTTAGTGGGTAAAACCCTGGCTGCACAAGCAGGAGGTCCTCAGTTCAAATCTCCAGCACTCACATAAATGCCAAATGTGATGCGTGTGCTCCCAGTTCTGGGGAGATGGAGATGGGAGGACCCCTGGAGCAAACTGGCTAGCTGGTGAGCTCTGGGTTTGATGAGAGAACCTGTTTGTTTGTGGTGGTTTGAATATAAAATGTCCCCTCCAGCCTCATGTGTTTGAATACTTAATCCCCAGTGGGTGGCACTGTTTGGGAAGGTTGTGGAGCCTTTGGGAGATGGATCTTTGCTGGAGGAAGTGTGTCACTAGGGGCGGGACTTGGGGTGTTCTATCCCAGCCCAGTTTGCTACCCTCAGCTTGTTCTTGCTACTACTTCTCTGCTAACGTGAAGAAGTGATGCTTGGCGGGCTGTTCCTGCCTATGCTTTTCCTGCCATGATGAAGCTTCGCCCTGAAACTAAGTCAGGAATAAGCCCCCTCCTTCCATAAGCTGCTCTGGTTTGGGTGTTTTGTCTCAGTAACAAGAAACTTAGCCGCTGCACTGTCTTAATAAATCAGTTGGAGCGTGACTGATGAAGCCACCTGATGTTGACCTTTGGCCTCAACATTCACACACACACGCATACACGTTCCCATACTCATATGAACAAGCATGCACACATGTATGTATACTACACACAAAAACAAATGAATAGGGCTGGAGAGATGGCTTAGTGATTAAGACGCTTGCCTACAAAGCCCAAGGATCCAGCTTCAATTCTCCAGGTCCCACATAAGCCAGATGCCCAAGGTGGCGCATGAATCTGGAGTTCGTTTGCAGTGGCTAGAGGTCTTGGTGTGCCCATTCTCTCCCTCTCTCTCTCTCTCTCTCTCTCTGTCTCAAATAAACAAAAATAAATATTTTTTTAAAAATTTAAAAATGAATAATTGTATTAGAGCTCATTAAAAATTCAAATTCTGAGATAAGTGTAGAATCCCATGTAGTTGTAAGGACTAATGCAGAGACATCACATACCTTTTACCTGTATTTCCCTGATGTCAAATCCATGTCATGATATCACAGCTATGAGAGCTAAGATGGGACTTTCCTACACCACGAGGGTCATACCCCTTTGATAGCACACCGACCTTCTTCTCCATCTCTTCCTCTTCCTCCTTCTTTCCACTTTTCTTTTTTTTAATTTTATTTTTATTTATTTGACACACAGAGAGAGAGAACGGGCATGCCAGGGCCTCCAGCCATAGCAAACGAACTCCACATGCATGTGCTATCTTGGGGTCCTGGGGAATCGAACCTTGGTCCTTTGGCTTTACAGGCGAACACCTTAACTGCTAAGCCATCCCTCCAGCCCTTTCCACCTTTCTTAACTTGTGGTGGCCACTCATTTGCTTTTCCATTTTATAATGTTGTCATTTTTGAGAACGCTGGGCTGGGAGATGCTCAGAGGATGAAGCTCTTGCTGCTTAAGCATGAGTACCTGACTTTAGATCCCCAGGACCTGCGCAAACCTGCATGCAAATCGTTCGTGCAGCTGTAATCACAACATGCCTAGGATAGGAAGGGAGGTGAACCACAAAAGTCTAGACACTCACAGGCCAGCTAGCCTGGCAAATAAGCAATGAATGATGACACACCCTGCCCTAGACAAGGTGGGAGGCAGGGGCTGACACTCAGGGCTCTCCTCTCACCTCCACACTCACACACACATGCTCACACCAAAGAAGAATCCTACCAAATGGAATTGTGCAATGTTTAATTCTTAAGTTCTTAAGACTATAGTTAATACAATCAGAAAAAATTTTAAAACATCAAGTGTAAAAATTAAGAAGGAGGCTAAATTATATTATTGCTTGCAAATGTATTGTTATTATTGCTATGAAAGGACTTACTCTGATTATATCCTGGCAAACTCAAAAACATTTAATGAATCATCTCTATGCAATATACAAAAACTATACTTTTAGGAATAAAAACCAGTTTGAACATAAAAGGGATAAAATATATCACTTACAAAAGCAACAGAAAAAAAACTTAACAAGGCATGTATAACCTGGGTGTGGTGGATCACACCTGTAACGCTAGCGCTTGGGAAAGACTGAGACAAGAGGATTGCCATGAGCACAAGACCAGCCTGGTTTATAGAGTGAGACTGTCTCAAAAAACAAACCGCATCCAACCAAACCAAAACCCAACAAAACAACCCAAGAAAACATGTAGATCTATAAGAACAAAACTTGAACCACTCAAGAATTTAAAAGTCTCAAAAAATTTAGATAGCAGAGCATATTGAGTGAATCTTTATTATGTTAATTTAAATCTATTCAGTAACATGATCATAGTAAAATAGTCCAATAGAATTTTTTGTTTGCAAAACTAGATAAATTAGGATGGAGTATAGCTCAGTGCTTGAGTGCTTACATAGCATGCTCAAGGCCCTGGGCAAAACAAAACAAAATAAAAAACAAAACCAACCAACCAAACAAACAAGCAAAACCCTCCAAGCAACAACAACAAAAAATCTAGTTAGTTGTCTGATGTTTATATGGAATAACAATCAGAAATAGCCGAATTCTGACAGTGGAGTAATAAAGGAGGTACCTATCCCTGTACTACAACATCAAAACCTCGTATAAAACTAATAATATAGGGCTGGAGGGATGGCTTAGCAGTTAAGGTGTTTGCCTGCAAAGCCAAAGGACCTAGGTTTGATTCCCCAGGACCCACGTTAGCCAGCTGCACAAGAGGGCGCACACGTCTGGAGTTTGTTTGCAGTGGCTGGAGGCCCTGGCATGCCCATTCTGTCTCTCTCTCTCCTTCTTTCTCTGTCAAGTAAATAAATACATACAAATAAAATATTAAAAAAACTAGTAATATAAGCAAAATGTTAGCATTGCAGAAGTAATAAATAAATTAAGAAGCAAAAGATAAAATCAAGAAATAAATTCAAATACATGTATATTGGATATATGATGTGGGTGGCATCTCACATGAGTGGGAAGAGACAGATATTTCTATAAAATTATGTGTATGCCTGGGGAGAAATTTATAAAAGGTAATCTTACCTCATCACTGAAGCAGACCAAAAATGAACCCAACATGGCTCAGGGACATTTTGCGGAAGAGGGGGCAGAAAGAATGTCAGAGTCACATGTTGGGTCATGATATGCAGAGACATTTAGCTTACCCATAACTGTGGGCTAACTCCACAATGCATGACCCGTATACCTCAACAAGGAGGGGCCAAGGGGAGGGGGTAGGTCACGGATGAGCCTAATAATGGTACCAAACTGACTGTATTTGCTAAATACAGAACTGACTAACAAAAAAAAAAAATGCGCCTTGTGGAACATGCCTTTAGTCCCAGCATTCAGGAGACTGAAGTAGGAAGATTACCAAGAGTTTGAGACCAGCTTGGGCTACAGAGTGAGTTCTAGGTCAGCCTTGGGATAGAGTGAGATGCTGCCTTAAAACAAACCAAAAAGAAAAAAGTTAATATTAATCTGTGATGGATGTCTTTTTCCAAGAAAAATATATGTTTATCAAAAAATAACTATTTTTCACCGGGCATGGTGGCTCACGCCTTTAATCTCAGCATTTGGGAGGCAGAGGTAGGAGGATCACTGAGAGTTCGAGTCCAGCCTGTGACTACATAGTGAATTCCAGGTCAGCCTGGGCTGGAGTGAAACCCTACCTCGAAAAGCAAAAAAAAAAAAAACCACCAAACAAAAACAACTCTGTGTGAGGAAGGTATCTAAACGTTAAAACCTGGGTGTTTTTTCAAAGCGGCAGACAAATGGGGGTTTGTTTTCTACTTTAGCTCAGGCTAGTCTTGTGGCCACTTGACCCCCATACCTATATTAAGAATTTTGTGAAAAATGGTTGCTGGGATTAAAGTCATGCATGCGCCACCACAGTAAATAAATAAATAAACAAATAAATAAATGTTTTTCAAAAATTATACCATTAAAAACACTAAAAAAAAAACCTGGAATTTTAATAGTCCTATAATTAAGAGGCCATGAAAGAAAAGAATAATTTATTTGATTACATATGAAGTTTCTGCATGATTAAAATACAAAAATAATGAAAGACATAGAAACTGCGGGATGGAGAGATGGCTTAGCGGATAAGCATTTGCCTGTGAAGGCTAAGGACTCCGGTTCGAGGCTTGATTCCCCAAGACCCACAGTCGCCAGATACACAAGGGGGCACATGCATCTGGAGTTCGTTTGCAGTGGCTGGAGGCCCTGGCGCGCCCATTCTTTCTATCTGCCTCTTTCTCTCTCTGTCGTTCTGAAATAAATAAATAAAAATAAACAACAAAACAAAACTGCAAAAGTGTCAACTTATTTCTTAAGTAGAGAATTAGTTTCACTGGTATAGCAGTACATCAACAAGAAAAAGATCCACAACTTGGGCTTTATTAATTTATTTCTTATTGAGGATTTTGATATATGAACATATTATAATTTCATCATATTCCCTTCCTATTGCTCTCTTTTGCTCTCTTCCTCGACCCCTGTTCCACTAAGCCCCCTCTTTTCAACTAGTCCTTCTTATGTTTTGATGCCTCATTCTTTTGATGGTCCTCTGTCCTCGATGTCAAGGTACAACGTGGGTTTTAAATTGGCTAAAGAAATAGCTGAGGGATGACGAGATGTGCTCATCTCCCTGCTTCCTTATTTTGCCTCTCTGCCTTCCCCCGGGATGGAGGGTACCTTCTCAAACAGTAAGACAGAACCCTTCCTCCTCAAGGTTGCTTTCTGTCAGGTTATTTCATCGCAGCAACAAGAAAAGCGAGTAATACAGCAGGTGCATGAATAGAGAGGTTATAGTGTGAATAACATGGTATGGGATGGGATATTGTTCAGCAATAAAAGGGATAAATGTAATGATATATGCAACATAACTTTATACTGAATGAAAGAGACTAAATATAAAATGCTTCATATGATACAATTCCATTCTTAAAAGGATTCTAGGGCTGGAGAGATGGCTTAGCAGTTAAGCGCTTGCCTGTGAAGCCTAAGGACCCCAGTTCGAGGCTCGATACCCCAGGACCCACGTAAGCCAGATGCACAAGGGGGCGCATGCATCTGGAGTCCGTTTGCAGTGGCTGGAGGCCCTGGCGCGCCCATTCTCTCTCTCTCTCTCTCTCTCTCTCTCTCGCTCTCAAATAAATAAATAAAAATAAACAAACAAAAAAAATTTTAAAAAAGGATTCTAGAAGAGAAAAATGACCTGTTATCTAGTGTTAGAAATCAGACCAGTGGTTGCCTGGGGAGGTTGATAAGGATTAGAGTAAATGTACACAAAGGACGGTGAGGGAACTTTTTGGAGTGTGGAAATGTTCCTTGTTTTTAAATATTTTTGTTTATTTCTTTGTGTGACAGAGACGGAATGAGCTCTCCAGGGCTTCTGGCCTGCAAATGAACTCCAGATGCATGTGACACTTTGTGCATCTGGCTTATGTTCTGTATTTTGAGCGTGTTGGTAGTTACATGGATCTTTATGTTACAAGTCACTGGTCTAAAGCCGGGCATGGTGGTGCAAGCCTTTAATCCCAGCACTGGGGAGGCAGAGGTAGGAGGATTGCCGTGAGTTCAAGGCCAACCTGAGACTACATGGTGAATTTCCGGTCAGCCTGAGCCAGAGTGAGACCCTACCTCAACAAACAAACAAACAAACAAACAAAAAGAAAGTCACTGGTCTATGTACCTGAAATATATGGATTTTATTTATACTAATTGTGCCTCAACAGAGGAAAATAGCAGACAATGTTAGGCTCTGCCATGCTGCACCTCATAGGATAGTTTTTATATTGATAGACTCTGAATGTATAACAAGAACTGGGTGATGTGGTTTGCCTCCAGGGAGAACTGGATGGCTCTGTACTCTACCTTTTGAATTTTGTACCTTGTGAATATTTAAGAAATTCAGTGTTTTCAGTTGCTTCGTGCTACAATTTAGATCTCGACTGTCTCTCAGAGGCCCGTGGGCTGAATGCTTGACATGATTGGGAGGTGGTAGAACTTTTGAGAAGTGGGACCTAGTAGAAGAAGGTTAGGTCATTGGGAACATGCCCTGGAGGGGCTATTGGGACCCCGACCCCTTCCTGTCTCTCGTTTTGTTTCCTGACCGTCAGAAGGCAGTCTTCTCTGCCATGTGCTCCTTCTGTGATGTGCTGCTTTGCCAAGGCCCTAAAAGCAGGAGTCAGTGGACTAGAACTGGACAGTGTGAGCTAAAATAAACCTTCCTTCTTCTTTTGTATTTATTTATTTGAGAGACAGAGAGAGAGGGAGGGAAGGAGGCAGATAGAGAGAGAATGGGTGAATGGGTGCGCCAGGGCCTTTGGCCTCTGCAAACGAATTCCAGATGCGTGTGCCACCTTGTGCATCTGGCTTATATGGGCCCTGGGGAA
This sequence comes from Dipus sagitta, assembly GCA_036346955.1. Taxonomy (NCBI): domain Eukaryota; kingdom Metazoa; phylum Chordata; class Mammalia; order Rodentia; family Dipodidae; genus Dipus; species Dipus sagitta. Next base: position 36,722,480 of record CM070775.1, read on the forward strand.
TTGAGCCTGGGTTCTTTGACTTTGCAGGCAAGCACCTTAATTGCTAAGCCATCTCTCCAGCCCCCTTTCTTCTTCTTCTTCTTTTTTCTTTTGTGTTTTTTCGAGCTAGGGTCTCACTCTAGTCCAGGCTACCCTGGAATTCACACTGTAGTCTCAGGGTGGCCTCTAACTCATGGCGATCATCCTACCTCTGCCTCCCAAGTGCTGGGATTAAAGTCATGTGCTACCGTGCCTGGCTTTTTCTTCTTTTTAAGTCTTTTTTTTTCAGGAGTTTAGCCACAGTGACCAAGCTTACGAGCATACCTTCTATTTCCTACTTCTGGAGTTCCTAGGAGATATATTTTGTCTATTCTCTTTTCCTCTTAGTTGCTTTCTTCATATTTTAAAATGTTATACACTGTCCTTCTTTAAGGTGAATTCCTCAGTATTAGCTTCTGATTGTTTTTATCCAGCATAGAATTGATACCATTTATTGATGTTTTTGCTTTAAAAAAGTATTTTTCCGGGCTGGAGAGATGGCTTAGTGGTTAAGCACTTGCCTGTGAAGCCTAAGGACCCCAGTTCGAGGCTTGATTCCCCAGGACCCACGTTAGCCAGATGCACAAGGGGGCGCATGCATCTGGAGTTCGTTCACAGTGGCTGGAGGCCCTGGTGCCCCCATTCTCTCTCTCTCTCTATCTTATCTGCCTCTTTCTCTCTCTGTCTGTCACTTTCAAATAAATAAATACAAATAAAAATTTTTTTAAAAAGTATTTTTCCTTTGAAGATTTTTTGTTTCTGTGTGTGTGTGTGTCACATGTGTGGATGTATATGATGTGTGTGTACAAGCACATATGCCATGACATGCCTGTGGAAGCCAGAGGACAACCTTAGGGTGATTGTCCTCTCCTTCCACCTTCTTTTTGGGATCGAGTATCTCTCGTGCTCCAGTCTCCTGGCTCAGTGGCTCTGCCCCCTATTGTAGTAGGTGCCTTGGGATTGTGGATTTGTGTGCTACTTTGCATCTGGCTTTATGTGGGTGCTGGGGAATTGAACTCAGGCAAGCAAGTGCCTTTAACTGCTGAGCCATCTCCCCAGCCCCGCTTTCAAGACTTTAACTCGAATATTTCTTGTCCGTCTGTTCTTTTCTTTCTTCCTTTCTTTCTTTCTTTTTTTTTTTTGTTTTTTTGAGGTAGGGTCTCACTCTGGTCCAAGCTGACCTGGAATTAACTATGTAGTCTCAGGGTGGCTTCAAACTCACAGCAATCCTCCTACCTCTGCCTCCCGAGTGCTGGGATTAAAGGCATGCGCCACCACGTCCGGCTTCTTTTCTATTTTTGCATGTTTTATTTAAAATACGTTGTCATTGCCGAATGCTTGTGAAAGTAGATTTTTCTTCATTCTCCTCAGCACCCAAAACATACTTACAGCCAGCCTGATCTCAAGAGTCACTTTGTCTTGGGGAGAAATAATCCAGTTATTGTTTGTTTCTCTTGACCCTTGCTGTCTGTGCGCCTTTTGGAATTTTGGGTGGCTGACTCACTTTCCATGGAAAGTTTTCTTGGTTTGGTTTTGCTTTCTTTTCTTCCCTTTCTGGCTCACCCTTTCCTGTCTAGGATTTTCCAACAGCCTTGGAGGCCTGGTCTTATTCAAGCATTTGAGGGCTTCACAGGAACATCGGAGGTCTGGCTCATTTGCTGTTTCCTAGGCTGTGCCTCCTTGGGTTCCTGGCTGGTTTTAAGCCAGATCGCTAACCAGTGGTGTTTGGAAGTTCATTTCAGCTCATTTCTGGAGCTATTTGGGCTCCACCCCAGCCCTTGGCTTTAATTAAGGAGCAGGCGAACTCCCATAGCTCCCATCCGGGGAGGAGCTGCACACCCAGCACACTGCCCCCTGCTGGAAGGTGGCAGCAGCACATCCTGGCTTCAGCCGGGCTCATTTGCTCTGTATTCTGGTTTGATAAGATGTTCATCTTGCTTTTTATCGTTAATTTATTCGTATGTCTTTGTTTTTGAAATGATTTTCTTCTTTCTAGCTTGTGTATGTCACAGGGCCAAAGTAACCTTACTTTCATATTTTCTTTTTGTTACATGTGTCTATGTGTGAGGTGTGTATGAATCTGTGTTATATGTGTGTTCACATGTGTGTTTGTATAAGTGTGCCTGTGTGTGTAGGCCAGAGGTTGAGGTCAGGTAACTTGCTTGATTGCTCTCACCTTATTTATTGAGGTAGCGACTCTCGCTTGAACCTGAAGCCCCATGATTCAGAATCTAGCTGTCTCTACCTCCTGAGTGCGGGAATTATGGGCTGGGGGTCATGCCCACCTTGCATGTAGGTGTGTGCTGGGACCCCCGACGCTATCCTCACGCTTGCATGACCAGTGTTTTCTTGACTGAACCATCTCCTCGGTTCCCATATTTTCACTTAAACACGCTTTAAATGGATTCAACATCCTTAGAGTTATCTAGAGAAACAAAGTCCATGGGCTCAGAATCATTAACCAATCAATACTTTTGAGGTGTTTGTATTGCCTGCAAGTCATATTCCACATGACTTCTCTAATGTAATGTATATGCTAACCACCAGGGGAACCAATTCAAACACACATGATGGTACAAGAGGCAGAGGTGGGGCTGGGCTCTGAATTCTGAAGCTCAGAGGTGATGGTCGAGTTGCGGGTTGGGGAACGATGTAAGTCGAGTAGCGAGGTCTGTACCACATTTGGAGAGGTACAGGAACCAGGGGTACGTAATAGTAATCGACAAAGGGCTGTCCCTCAGAGCCTGAGCACTGGGCTACTTGGTGCCCTGCTCCTGTCCTCTTCCACCTCCAGCCCATATCTTCGCCATGGTCAGGTGAGGGACAGATGCTTTGCAGTGTACTTGGTCATTTTCTTATCTTCAGCCTGTGACACCATATTTCTGTCATCCGGGGACAAATTCTACTCTGCTAGCCTGGCATATCAGGTCATGGACTGTGCGTGTGCTGGATTCGACGATTCATGATTTACTCTCACACTAAAACTTTGTCTCTGAGATGAGTCTTCCCAACTGAGCTGTTACCCTGACCACAAAGACCCCTCATCATAGGGATTCCCACTCCAAATACCTAGTGAAGTCAATGGGGAATATATAGAAAACTCATCCATCTGACTATTTCTCCATTACCAAGTAAAATGTTTAGAGTGCCAGGGTTTGAATATCTTATTTTCTTTCCTTCTTTTTTTTTTTTTTTTTTTTTTTCGAGGTAAGGCCTCACTCAGAATTCACTATGTCATCTCAGAGTGGCCTTGAACTCACGGTGATCCTCCTACCTCTGCCTCACAAGTGCTGGGATTAAAGGCGTTCACCACCACACATGGCTAGTTTTATTTATTTATTTGTTTTAGAGAGATAAAGAGAGAGAGAATGGGTATACCAGGGCCTCCAGCCACTGCAAACGAACTCCACATGCATGTGCTATCTTGTGCATCTGGCTTACGTGGGTCCTGGGGAATTGAACCTGGGTCCTTTGGCTTTGCAGGCAAGTGCCTTAACCACTAAGCCATCTCTCCAGCCCTGAATATCTTATTTTCTGACACCACCTAGCCAAGAACTAATAAGCAACAGCTGTGAGCATGCAGATATGTACTGGATGTTAAGGGTGCTTCAGTGTTGCTGGATCCCCCCTCCGCCCAACAGCCCTTGGGGGTGGGGGTAAGAAGGCGCAGAGTCAACGACACAGACTCCGGGAGTCAGGTGAGAAGATGAAAGCAGACTCGGTTATTGAGGGAAACAGACATCTCTATATACTCCTTCCCCGCTTCCCATTGGTCCTTTTGTATAACCCTTCCCCGCTTCCCATTGGTCCTTTCGTTGTTTGGCATTGTGTTGTCCCCTTTTCATTGGCTCATTTCCTGCATCTGGACTAGATGTAGCTGGTTTGGCATATTCAGGGACCTGCCTTTTTCTTTTTCTTTTTTTCTTCTTTCTTTCTTTTTCTTTTTCTTTTTTTTTTTTTTTTTTTTCAGTCCTGAGATCAAACCTATGACTTTGCACATCTGAGGCAAGCACCCTACCACTGACCTACACACATTTTCAACTAGTTCCAACCTACTCTACTAGGTCCAGAGCACCTGTTATGGTCTAAAGTCTTAAATGTCTCCCAAAGACAAATCTAGTAAAGTTTTGGTCACTAATTTGGTGGTGCTTTTTGGATGTAGTGGAATCTTTAGGAGATGGGACCTACTCGACGCAAATGAAGTCATGGAGAATGGGCACTTGGAGGGCATCCTGAGTGTGGTGGTTTGAATCAGATGCCCCCCATGAACTTGTGTGTTTTGAATGCTTGGTGCCCGGCTGATGACAGCTGGGAGGTAGAGCCCTGCCGGAAAAGGTGTATCACTGCGAGCAGACTGTTAGTTTTATTAGCCCTTAGCCTGCCAGTGTTAGTTCAGCATGCTCTCCTGCTGCTGTTTACCACCTGCTGTGGCAGAGGTGATGTTCAGACTCTGCTCATGCCATGCTTTCCCCTGCCTTGGTGGAGCTTCCACTCAAGACTATAAGCCAATTATTGAATTTGTAACTCCCTACCTCTTGCTGTGCATAAAACCATTTTTATTATATTTATTTGCATGCAGAGAGAGGTGAGAGAGAGCGCACGCCAGGGCCTCTAGCCACTGCAAATGAACTCCAGACGCGTGCATCTGGCTTTATGTGGATACCAGGGAGTCAAACCTCAGGTCGTTAGGCTTTGCAGGCCATTACCTTATTTGCTGGGCCATCTCTCCAGCCCATGTGCACAAAACCCTTTTTAATCAGGAAAACAATCTGGAGCCTGGCTGTCCGCTTCTGCACCATTCTCTCTATCTTGTCACCACGTCTCTGAGTCTGCTGTGCCTCAGGCACCCCTATGCAAGGCACATGACATGAACCTCTGCCACTAGAGAAGGTAGTTTACAGGCAAATGGATCATATCTGGGAGAGAAAAATAGTCCACGAGAGTGAGATTGTGGCTTAGGGAGACTTGTGACTGGAGGTTCTTCTCAGAGATGTTGAAGGGCCCCACCTTGTTACAAAAGAGGATTTTGCATGTGGTGGAAATGAGCTTAAGGGGCGTGGCATTTGCTCCCCTTTACTGCCATATACCACTGGTGGGTGGGCTTGTCTAAGCATCTTGCTATTTTGGCAAACTTTGCCTGATGAGAACCAAGTGAATCTAGAGGGACCCCAGGATGCCACAGTTTCCTTGGTGTCCCCGTGGGTGACTTCCTTTCCTGAAGGGCTGTGGGTCTGCTGTAGCGGGGCAATATACAGGTTCACACAGCTTTGCCAGGGTATGTGTGGTTTCAATATTTAAAATGCCTTTTGATGGAAGAGCCCAAGAATTTCCTATGACGTTAGCGCATCCTCTGCGGGGGTACGCTCCTGAGCAAGTTCATCCAGGTCATACTCATGCTGGCCACTTCTGCATCTGTCCAGCCAGAGTGGGACAGATATGCCCATGAACTATATACCCAGGTGTGTGGGGGAAAGGCTGACAGCGTTTGCACATAGAACCTGGTTTATTTTTCCAGCCAGTGGAAATACCAGGAAAGGAATTTCCAGTTGCTATTTAGTTAAAAACATAAGGACCCTTAAAAAAAAAAAAACTAAACTAAACTAAAACCACCAGTTTCCTGGCATGGAGAGGCATTCAAATTCAACAGTTTTGCAATTAAAACGATAATGAAACATTTCTTACAAGAACTTCTCTTTAAAATCAGTGTGATAGGTTCACAGCACACCATTAGGGGGAATTATGTAAAACAGTCTTTCTGTTCCAAGTTTTATTTTAAGATTTAATTTATTCCAGATTCTGCAGGAAAAAAAAAAAAACCCGCCCATGTGACGAGCCTGCTAGCAGATGTCAATTTAGTTTCGTAGCACATGTCTGTACTTCAGAGTCAGAAAATGCATGGGATTCTTCTCGTCTGCTGTTTACCACCTGTGGTCTCCCAGCCGTGTTCTCTGGAGGACAGCCGATCTGTTGGTGACCTGTGGGCAAGCTGCCCACCCTGCATGGTCCTGGCAGTGTCAAGTGTAGACTTCAGGTCACACTATCTTGTGGGACAAAGAGAGGTGCTGCAAAGAGAAGGCATGACAAAAAATATATATTTGGTCCATTTTAATATGTCTGGGTCAAAAGACAGATGATGCTGTGGCATGATACAAGAGAAACAAGATGAAAACAAGAATTATCGGGCTGGGGTGATGCACAGCTGTTCAAGGCATTGGCTTGCAAAGCCTGCCATTCCCGGTTCTATTCCCAAGTACCCACATAGTCAGAAGCACAAAGTAGTGCATGCATCTGGGGTTCCTTTGCAGTGGCAAGAGGCCCTGGTGTTTCCGTTTTCTCTCTCTCCTCTCTCCTCACATGTAAAGTAAAATAAGAATCATCTAGCTAGATAGAACTAAGTCTATATTGGATTTTTATGGTGTTGGTGGGTAAAACAAAGTAACTGATAAAAAAATTTAAGCACAACAAGAAATACGCAGTTTTTCCTGTCCACAGAGCCATTTTTATGTTCACATGGTATGCTAACTGTGGCATGATATGCCATAGTTTTCCACATCCCAACTGTGTGTTCCTCTATCCATCTTCTGTTCATCCATCCAATAAATATTTGTTAAACACAGGTCCATGGGCTGGAGAAGACAGCTTAGAGGTTAAAGCATTTGCCTGTAAAGCGAAAGGACCCCAGTTTGATTCCCCAGGACCCACGTAAGCCAGATGCACAAGGAGGCACATGCATCTGGAGATCGTTTGCAGTGGCTGGAGGCCCTGGCGCATCCCCCACCACACACTTCTTTCTTTCTCTCTCTCAAATAAATAAATAACTAAGTAAAATACATTAAAAAAAACACAGGTCCATTGCTTAAAGTTACCAATAAACAAGCCTCTCCCCACCCCCCGGCTAACTAGTCTAGATTCACAATCCTCCTTTGAATATATTTTTTTTAAAAAAACAGGATTTCACACTGTAGCCCTAGCTGGCCTGCAACTCAGTATATGGCCTTGAACTCGTGATCCTCCTGCCTCTGCCTCCTGAGTGCTGAGATTACAGACATGCAGCACTACCCCCATTCTCAATATTTTATTTTCAATTGTGTTAAAATGCATATAACATAAAACTTACTACCTTAACCACATTATAGCTTGGTTCAGTAATGTTGTTATTGTTAAGTTTAATATTATCAAATGAAACATATCATTATGTATCCAATTTCTAGAATGTCTTCAACTTGCAAAAAAAAAAAATACCTACTATACCTGTTAAACAATACTTCCCCATTCCTCTCATCCCTAACTCCTAGTACCTCTAATCTACTTGCTATCTCTATGAAGCTTCCCATTCTAGGCATCTCACATCAGTGCAATAACACAATATTTTGTCCTTATTCACCCACAATAATGTCTTCAGGGTTCCTATGTGCTGTAGCATGTATGAGAATGCCCTTGCTTTTTCAAGTTGATTAACATTCTTTTGCATATATATATCACATTTGGTTTATCCATTTATCTGTCAGTGGACACTTCAGTTGTTTCCTACTCTTGCCTGTCACAAGTAACATTATTCTCAACACAAGTATACAAATCTTGCTTTTAATTCCCCCAAACCCTATTATCAATTTTTTTTGAGACACTATAGCATTTTCCACAGTGGATACATCATTTTATATCCCCATGGGGGGGGGGGACTCTTTTAAAGCTGAAATGCCGTAGAAAAGACAGAAAGCTTACAATGAGTGCTACGAGGAGAAAGTGTGGTGTGCCATGGGAATGGTCACATAGGAATCTAACCTAATCTGTGATTTGATTTGGCACTCCTGATGCCTGGTCCACAGCAGGGCTAGATGAGGATAGGTATGTGTGTGTGGGGGGGGGGGCGGTGAGCGAGCCATCCACATCTTTGTTGATTCTGCTTCTCTTGGCTTTTCCCTTCCTGTTATTGAGTGGCCCTGCGTTTTATGAAAATGGTAGTGGAAAGCAACTGGAGGATTTGATAATGCAACCCTGCCTTTTTCTTGATTGCCTCTGTTGATCTGGAGGAGTCATGGAAAACATGCTTTCACTGATGTTCTTTTCCTTATTCTATATGTGATGTAAATTTAGAGAGATTTCCACCAGATATGTCCCTGCCTTGTCTTCGGGGTGGGAGGCGGCAGCTGCCGGTGGACAGAAGATGACAGTATAGCAATGTTAGGAAATGGAGTATTTGGGGAGAAAATGTTCATTCTATTCTTAGAACAACAGTTCCTCTATTCTCTGAAGAATTTTGTTCTACTAAGACAGTAAAATGGCCTCTTGCTCATGTTCTCATTTGGTTTAACTCAGTCATATTTTGCTCAATTACTTGCTATTTATAGCTATTTTAAATCAAAGCCTCATTCTTGAAACTTTTCAAGAAAACTTCTGATATTTAAAATATGTGGACAATATATCTCAAGACTTAAAATGTTTTTGTTCCTGGTTATAAAGGAAATGTATTTATACCCTTAAATAGAATATGTAGTATCAATCTATTTTTTAAAACTTTTATTGATAATTTTTATGTATGTGCGTAATGTATTTTCAAAATTGTAAATTATTTTTTCTGTTTTTGACATTTTCATGCATATATAGTATTTTGATCTTACTCTTCCCAAATATCTTTTTATTCCCATGCCTGCCCACTTATACCCTTCTTCCCATTAATCTCCATCTTACTTTCGTGCCTTTTTTTTTCTTTTAGTTTTTTTTTGAGGTAGGCTCTCGCTCTAGCCCAGGCTGACCTGGAATTCACTGTGTAGTCTCAGGGTGGCCTCAAACTCACAACGATCCTCCTACCTCTACCTCCTGAGTGCTGGGATTAAAGGTGTGTGCCACCACGCCCAGCTCATGCCTTTTCTTTTTTTATTTTTATTTATTTATTTGAGAGTGACAGAGAGAAGGAGGGAGAGAGAGAGAGAAAGAGAGAGAGAGAGAAGAGAGAGAGAGAGAATGGGAGCGCCAGGGTCTCCAGCCACTGCAAACGAACTCCAGACGCGTACGCCCCTTTGTGCATCTGGCTAACGTGGGTCCTGGGGAATCAAGCCTCGAACCGGGGTCCTTAGGCTTCACAGGCAAGCACTTAACCACTAAACCAACTGTCCAGCGCTCATGCCTTTTCTTAATCCACTGAATTAAATTTTTTTTTTATTATCGTCTTCTTCTTATTACCTCTTTTGTCCTCTATTCCCTTCTTTTGAACCCTTCTCCTTTCCAATTAGCCCCTATTCTACTTTTTTCTTTTAGCTTTCATGTCCTCAGGAGGTTTTCTCTATATGTTTGCAAGTAGAGAGATATAGGAGAGAGAGAGAGAGAGAGAGAGAGAGAATGGGTATGCCAGGACCTCTTGCCACTGCAAATGAACTCTAGATGCATGCACCATCTTGTACATCTGGCTTACATGAGTATTGGGAGATTGAACCCAAGTCGTTAGGTTTTACAAGCAAGTGCCTTAATTGCTAAGCCATTTCTCCAACTCCCTCATTCTATTTTTATGTCATTTTTTTGTTCTTTTTTCCCACCATCCATAATGGATCCTGATGGGCTCAATATCGTGCAGGTCTTGTGCAGGCAACGGCTGTCTCTGTGAGGCACTTTATGCCTAGAAGCACTCTTCTCTATCCTCTGGCTCTTACACTCTTTCTGCTCACTCTTCTTCAATGCCCTCTGAGCCATAGAAGGGGTGATATAAATGCCCCATTTAGCACTGAGCACTCAATAGTCACTTATGCTCAATACTTTAACAAGTTTTGAGTCTCTCCAGTAGTTACCACCACCTGCAAAAAGACACTTTTCTGATCCAAAGTGAGAGCAGCACTAATCTAAGGGCAGATACGTAAATATTTAGAGGGCAATAGGATGGAGACGTGTATCCATTTAGCAAACAACAGTAGCAGCTTCCTTTTTAGGGCCTGTGGGCTCCCTAGCTATAGCCTTTTGATTAGGTTTTCAGTACCAGGCACGAATTCGCTCCTATAAAGTGTGGGCCTCAAATCCAATCAAAGAGCAGCTGGGTACCCTCATAACAGTCATGCTACTTTTACACCACTGGGCACATGTTGCCCAGCTGGTTGTGTAGCTCACAGGGTCCACTGCTTAAGTGTTGAGCGGTTAAGGTTAAGATGGTTGATGACTTTCCTCCCCCAGCAGGCTGCATAGCACTTTTCAACACTATGATAGCTAGTCAGCAGGGAGGAGGCATCTGACTCAGCTCCAGCTTGATTTCTCAGTGACCTGCAGCCTGAGCATGTGGTGTCTTCAGCAATAGGGTCTTGCCATCTAGTTCTGGTGGGCATCCAAGAGCCTTGGCAATAAATAGCCAGTACTGTTTGGGGAGTCCCCGGGGGCCTCCCTTTCTGACTAATTGTTAATTTTTCTAGCAGTTAAGGCAAAGAAAGAAGCCGGCCCCACAATTTGGCACAGATCTTTCCTTGGAAATTTTTGTTTTTTGCTTTTGCTGTTTGCCACAGAGCTGTTATTTCTGATTAGCTAGAGGTATTGGCTATCTGTCTGAAATGAGTTCTGGGGGTTTCTTACAGTTGCTCTACAGAACTTGGTACTAGCACAGGAAAGAAAATGTGATGACACTTTCAGGTGTGGGAGCAATTAGTACCTAGTGGGCCATGGTGCCCAATGGAAGAGCTGGCCCAGGAGCTTTGGGATCTTCCCAGCTCTGCTTCCCATTGTCATGGGTACCTTGGGATTACAGATGTGTGCACCACCGCAGCTGGCATTACATGGGTTCTTACATGGGTTCTGGGGATTTGAGCTTCAGTTGTCAGGCCTGGGCCGCAAGCCCAAGCCATTCTATTAGGTCAACCATGTACCTAAGAAATTGTTAAAGGAAGTCAGTATTCTGGATTGGATCTTAGATGTATTTTCTTTTTTTTAAATTTTTTTTATTTACTTATTTGAGAGCGACAGAGAGAAGGAGGGAGGGAGAGAGAGAGAGAGAGAATGGGCGCGCCAGAGCTTCCAGCCTCTGTAAACAAACTCCAGATGCGTGCGCCCCCTTGTGCATCTGGCTAACGTGGGTCCTGGGGAATTGAGCCTCGAACTGGGGTCCTTAGGCTTCACAGGCAAGCGCTTAACCGCTAAGTCATCTCTCCAGCCCTCTTAGATGTATTTTCAACCACAGGAGGAGTATGAGGTCCAGATAGCCCCTCCACGTCCTTGAGGCTGGTTTTGCTTCAGTAACATCTTGAGCCCAATCGGTCTGTATCTCAAAAGTCCTCCTACTTCGTGGCATTGATCTTGGCATTCTGTGATCCTCCCACGTGTACCTCTTGGGCATATGTGCTTAAAGTGACACAGGCTTATTGGGAACACTGGAAAAAACATGTGGTGTAGCAGTAGTTCAAGACTTTTCACTACATTGGCCTTATAACGTTGTATTTTCCTCTAGGTTTCTCTCTCTTCTTTCCTCTCCCCATCCCTAACCTTCCCTCCTCTCCCACTCCTTACTAAAGCCCTCTATTGTATAATGTTGACTTTTCTGGGGGGAGACATATGTACTGTAGTACCAATTGTTGACTAAATTAAGAACTCAGGAATATTCTGGATAATGTCAATTTCCTGACTAAATCAGAGATGCTGCTGCCCCGTCTGTCATTGTTCTTATCCTGCGCTCTTACTGAGTCAAATATACACATCCCCCTTGATGTGTGAGATCTGAACTCAGTCTTCTAACATATTCGGTTTTCCCCATACGCACCTGCAGATATCCTATACTCTTATCTAATTGGATGGGTTTACTTCCAGCTTGCCTAAATGCTTTCATCCCATGTAGCTTCAACGGCAATTCTCATTATCTGTATGTGAATGGATAAAAAATATTTCAGACAACTTTCAGTTCCTATTCCAAAGGACTGTTTCTTCCACAAAACCTTTCTCACAGCCATTTAATTGAACTGGGATTGCATAAATGATACTGTTGAAAATTTAGACAATAAAGGCAAAGAAAATAAAAGAATGGACATTAAAGTTACTAATAGTTCTACCATTGGGTACCTACTATTAATATACCTCATCTCTCATTTTAGACTTTTCCTCTTCATGGTATATATATTTTAACAAAAGTAGGTTTAGGGCTGGAGAGATGGCTTAGCAGTTAAGCGCTTGCCTGTGAAGCCTAAGGACCCTGGTTCGAGGCTCAATTCCCCAGGACCTAAGTTGGCCAGATGCACAAGGGGGCGCACACATCTGGAGTTTGTTTGCAGTGGCTGGAGGCCCTGGCGTGCCCATTCTCTCCCTCTCTCATTCTCTCTCTTTCTCTCTCTCTCTGCCTCTTTCTCTCTGTCTGTCGCTCTCAAATAAATAAATAAAAATAAACAAAAAAATTTTTTAAAGTAGGTTTAGATCATACTGTCTATGTTATTGTGTTGTGTTGTGTGTGTGTGTGTGTGTGTGTGTGTGTGTGTGTGAGTGCATGTAGTATGTGTATGGTGTGGTGTCTGTGACGTGGTACATGCACTTGTGTGTGATGTGTTTGTCCCGTGCAGATGCTTGTGGGGGCCAGAGCAGAACACAGGATCATCTGTGTTTCCTTGAGACAGGGCCGCTCCCTCAACCTGGAACCGCTGTCCCTCAGTGAGTCCCAGTGATTCTCTGCTATCTATCCCTTGTGGAGTGGAGTTACAAATGTGCATGGCCATGTCCAGCCTTTTACATAGGTTCTAAGGACTCTAACTTGGTGGTTTCTGGCCTGAGAGGACCTCATACCGAAGCGGCAAGCACTCTTAACCACAGAGCCACTTCCCCAGCCCTAGATATGTTATTTTATACCTGGTTTTCTTCTCCTTGAAGTCACCTTGAACATTTTACATGTTATTATTAAGAATTTCATCTGAATACATTACAGCATTATTTATAATAACAAAATTCTGGAATCAATACACTTGTCTTTTTTTGTAAGGGACTTTTAGAAAACCCATTTGATTGTATATTAAGTGATGATTCAAGCACCTACCATATATCTGTATGTTGCTGATATGGAAAAAAAATATCCAAGATAAACTTTCAAGGGCTCAAAGCAAAGTGTTAAACAGTGGGTATAGTATGACATGCACAGTTTGAAGAAACAATGCAGTGTGCAGATATCTGTATGCTTACGCATGTTCTGTCAACATACTGGAGGTTCTTTAGGTAAAGGAGCTTTGTTTGGGTACCTCTAGGCCCCTAGATTGTCTTGGGTAGTGGTATTTGGGATAAAGGTATTGGAGGTCCTGGGGTGGGAGGAAGCTACTTCATTATCCTCTTGAGAGGTTTAAACAGTTTTCACTTCATCATACATAGTTTATGCTTTTCCTGAAAAGTTTTCTAGAACACTTCACTTCAGCGTAATCACTGATGACTACATATGTTTTAGTGAATGGCTACATCATAATTTACTCATCCCCTCCCCATTTATTGTGGACATAGGCTACTTCAAGTTTTTGACTACCATATATTGTATAGCAGTAGCCTTTTCATGCATTGATAAGCTGCCCTCTAGAGAGCTTCCGCCATTTTACTTTACTGGGACTCTCCCAATGGATGGGATTGCTTACTTTTTTGAACTCCCGTTGGCATATTTGTTATGTGGAAGTTAGCAAGTTTCTTGCATCATCATAGATATACAGTGAGTATCCATTTTATATCACTGGGTCCTTAGTGTACTTCTAGGATAACACTACGTGTGGGTCTGTCCATAGGAGGTGCACTGTGTGTGTATCTATATCATATGCTTTGAAATTACAGTGACAGTAACTCTGTCATATTTGACCCATTTTTCTCATTTTAACACAGAGGATAGTGCTTGGCCCACACGAAATATACAGTAAGTAAACACCAGATGCATTGAAGTGAATTACTTTCACAGTGTGAGTGAACAGCTTTCTAATTTGTCCATCTGGCTGAATGTCCTGAGATCATGGCCTCTTTGCAGACCACTGTCCTCTTTGTATAATATCATGAAACACTGATACCTGTAATTTAACAATGTGAGCTAGTGTAATCTAACCGGAAAAAAAAAAAAAACACCACCATGACTGTTTTTATGTATGTGACATAAAGTCATGCAGCCAAGCCACAGAAGTAAGCAATATTAACCACTTTATTTTTCTTCATTAATTGGTTGCCACCCTGTCATTTATTTTTCTTCTATTGGCTCTTGGTGGCAGACAATTAGCAGTCCATGTGGAGGCTTAAGAAACACTGATGAGTTTTGTCAGGTGGGAAATTACTGGATGCAATGTAGCCTTCACATCCACGGCCAGGTGAGCCATCCCTGAAGTTATGGATCACAAATTAAGATGCTTGAATTACATGGTTTATTGAATCAATTAAAGAACACACCGTGGGAAGCAAGGGGAGGGAGGTAGAGTAAGTTAATGTCCCAGTGGGGTAGAAGAACAATATATGAATCCCAAGCAGCCCGACAGCCTCACTCTCCCTCCCGGTACCCAGTTCTCTCATCTCCTTCCTCTCCCTCTCCCTGTGCATTCTCTTCCCCTGCCCTCGCTCTCCTTCTATAACCAGCCTTCCTTGCTGATGGTGAGGCAATGAGGACTAGAATTAAAGCTTCGAGCAAGGAGACTCAGTAAAAGAGATGCAGGAGTATTTCTGGTCATAACTGTGAGCTCACCAATTTGGGTGGTAATTGACAATCTCATGAATATTGATTGGTTCATATGCCTCATGTATATTTAACGTTTAGTAACCACTTGAGTGTTTAAACATTTCTATCCCGTTTTATGTTTAGCACACATATATACTAATGGTTTTATTTATACCTAACATGGCTTATAAGTTATGGTTTATCTATACTTAATATATGTTTGTAATTTCAAATATTCCATTTGCGTTTTCATCTTCTATACAGCTGAATATTCTCAGATGCAATAAATTCACATTGTCATTTTCAAACTTAACATGCATAAGATTGTGTCGAGTAACTTTGTTTTCACCATGAAGCCACTTCCGCGTTGAAATGCCTGGATCCAGCATTTGCAGGAGCCTAAAACAGTCATCAATAGACTGTCATGAATAAAACAGTGAGAAGGATGAGGCACTTCGCACCCTCTACAAGCATCCAGAGCATGGCAGTTTAATTAGAGTGTGTACCTGAGGACATCCTCTGGAAACTTCATTTCTTAAAACAAGTTTTGTCATATGAATCTGTTCTCTTATAATTCAGTTCCCTTAAAATTGACTTGCAGAGGCGTCAGGGCTGAGCTGGGCGTCATGCCCCGAGGGTAGAGCTATCCCTGGGCTGCTGCCTGGGAGGGCAAGGCCAGTGTAAGAGAGTCTGGGAGCAGGGCCAGGCCGCGCCACACACCATTACAGCAGCTGAACCTAAGACAACCAAAGTCTATGAACAAGACAAGGATAGCTGACTCCCTGGCAGGAGACAAACTTCCCCTTGCCCAGCAGCTAGGGTCCAGGTGAAACCACAGAGAGGAACTGGGAAGATGAACAAGAGTGCTGCTTCCATGGCGAGCCTGATAACCTGAGCCAGGGTGATGGAGACAGACACTGGGGATACTCAAAACATACCAAAGCAGAAATCCAGAAGCTGCTGAGAGCTCAACACTAAGTAGACTTACAAGGCTCAGGGAATTTTGCACAAGAGGGGGCAGAAAGAATGTAAGGGTCTCAGGGTGGGAGGGAATATCCAGAAGCATTGCCCTGCACCCAAAATGACTGACTGCTGCTCTCATAACCCACAACTTCATGGTGAATACAAGCAATCCCACTAAGGAGGGCCCTCAGTGGATTAGGGCAGGGAGGAGGGAAGGTACCCACATATGATGTGTCCATACAAAGTTTCTACTTAATTTTAAAAAATTGACTTGCAGAAACATTTTCAGCAAAGTGGCAAGATACAAAAATGCATGCAAAAATCAATAGCATATGGCATGTATGTATATCAATAACAAACATGTGGAGGAAGAAATCAGAGAAATAATCTTTCACAATTGTCTCAGAAAAGCTTATAATAGTTGGGCATGGTGATATACACCTTTAATCCCAGCACTTGGGAAACAGAGGACTGCTGTGAGTCCAAGGCCATCTTGAGACTGGACCAGAGTGAAACCCTACCTCAAAATAAAATAAAGTAACTTTTTAAAAGCTTAGGATAAAACCTAAACAAGGAAATTAAAGACGCCTACAATGAAAACTTTAAAACACTGAGGAAAGAAACTAAGAAAGGCATGAGAAGATGGAAAAACCTCCCATGCTCATGGATTGAAAGAATTAATATTATGAAAATGGTTATACTGTCAAAAGTAATCTACAGATTCAATGAAATCTCCATTGAAATTCCAATGCCATTCTTCACATAAATAAAAACAAATTCATATGGAAGCACAGAAGACCCCAGATAGACAAAGTAATCCTGAGCAAAAAAAATCAAGTTAGAAGTATCACCAAACCTGATTTGAAGTTATACTACAAAGTGATAGTAATAAAAACAGTATGGCACTGTCACAAAAACAGACACTCAAGTCAGTGGGGTGGAATAGAGGACCAGATGTAAACCCATGTTGCTACAGCCATCTGATGTTTGACAAAGATGCCAAAAATATCCATAGGAGGAAAGCCAGCCTCTTCAAAAAATGGTGCTGGGAAAACTGGATATCCATGTGTAGAAAAATGAAACTAGATCTCTATCTCTCACATACAGAAAAATCAATTCCCAATGGATTAACTATTTCAGTGTATGACTTGAAACTACTAAAATAAAAAGTATGGGAAACCCTTCAAGATACAGGCATAAATAAGGATTGTCTGACTAGGACTCCAGTCACTCAGGAAGTAACACCAAGAGTTAACAAAAGGAACCCGATAAGGAAACAGTTCATTGAGTGAGATGACAGCCTACAGCACGGGAGAAAAATCTTTATTAGGTATATATCTGACAGAGGATTAATACCTAGAATATACAAAGAACTCAAAAAACTAAACACCAAGAACTCAAACAACTCAACCAATACAATTCACATTGTCATTTTAAAACTTACCATTGATAAGATTGTGTAGAGTAACTTTGTTTTCACCATGAATCCACTTCTGTGTTCAAACACCAGGATCCAGCTTAACACAACAGTCATCAATAGACTGTCACAAATAAAATGTTGAGAAAGATGAGGCACTTCACACCCAGTACAACCCTTCAGAACCTCATTCTAATGGCGGTTTAATTAGTCCTATGAGGCAGAGCTGGGTGAGCACCTGAGGACATCCTCTGGAAACTTCTTTTCTTAATAAATGGGCTAATGAAGTGAATAGGAAGTTCTCAAAAGATGAAACACAAACGGCCAATAAACACACAAAAATGTTCAACTTCAATAGCCATCAGAGAGCTGCAAATTAACACTACACCCAGACTCCATCTCAAGCCAGTTCTAATGTCAAACATTAAGAAAACAAATGAAGGGCTGGGGAGATGGCTGAGCATTTAAAAGCACTTGCTTACAAAGCTTGCCAACGTGGGTTCAATTCCCCAGTACTCACATATAGCCAGATGCACAAAGTGGAACATTCGTCTGGAGTTCATTAGCAATGGCAGGAAGCCTTGGTGCATCTATTCTCCCTCTGTCTCTGTCTCTCTCTCTCCCTCCCTCCCTTTATCCCTCCCAAATAAATACATAAATAAATATTTTTAAAAGATGAAAATAAATAACAACAAGTTTTCACTAAGGTGCACACAAAAGAGAATCCATATACACTGCTGATAGAAATACAAACTAATCCCGCTTTATAGAAATCAGTATGGAGGGCTGGAGAGATGGCTTAACAGTTAAGCGCTTGATTGTGAAGCCTAAGGACCCCGGCTCGAGGCTCGACTCCCCAGGACCCATGTTAGCCAGATGTACAAGAGGGTGCACATGTCTGGAGTTCGTTTGCAGTGCCTGGAGGCCCTGGTGTACCCATTCTCTCTCTCTCTCTCTCTCTTTCTCTCCCTCTTTCTCTCTCTGTCTGTGGCTCTCAAATAAATAAATAAATAATGAATAAAAAAGAAAAAGAAATCAGTATGGAGGTTCCTGAAAAAAGTAAACACAGATATGACTCAGCAATACCACTCCTGAGTTGTCAACTTGATTCGATTTAGAATCAACTAAGAGGCATGAGTCACGGGCAGGTCTGTGAGGGTATTGCCTGGAAGGATTGCCTGAGAGGGTAAGGTCCTCTCCCAGAGTGGGCAGTGCCCTCCAGTGGTGGCCCAGATGTCAGTGGGAAAGGCAGGGAGGAGTTTGCTCTTTATTTATTTATATTTTTAAATTGGATATGGACATTCTTTGTATGTAAACAACGCATGTTGGTACCATCCTTTCCCGTCCTCCCTGCCCCTTTTCTCAAGAGGCCTCCCTCATTGGGGATGCAGGTCAACCCCATTGGGATTGTGGGTCATGCATTATGGGGATAGAGAGACAATGTCTCTGTGCAAAATGCCCCAACTTGTAGCTCTAACAAGCTTTCCACCCCTCTTCCCCTAAAATTCCCTGAGCCATGTTGGGTACATTTTAAGTCCACCTCAGTGATGGGCACTTAGAAGCCTCTGGATCTCTGCTTTGGTGGGTGTTGAGTGTCCTCAGTGTCTATCTCCTTCACCCTTGTGCTGATATCAGATTCACAGAGGAAGCAGCACTCTTGCTCATTTCCGCAATTCCTCTGTGGTTCCAGCTGTAGCCAGGGTGGAGTGCACTAGGTCATTTATCTCCTCAGGTCTAGCTCCTGTCTGAAAAAGAGAAGCAGGTTCTCCAACAGAGAGCAAAGCCAGCACCAGTTAAATGGGCTAACCATTATTAATTTGGAGAGAATTTAAAGGGTGTAGACCCTCTTCCAGTCCAAGGTTATATGCTCCTTGTTGGCAAGTGCATCTGCTCTCTTGCTGCCTCCTTCCTGCACTGACGTCAGAACCCAGCTTCTTCAGCCTTCCTGTGTGGAATGAAGACCAACAGCTCTCCAGAAATGCTCCAGGCCTTCAGCGCCATACTGGGACGGCTGAGGTAACCAGTCTCATGGACTGAGCAGCTACTGGATCCTCAGCGTCTCCAGCAAGACTGCCGTTGTTGGACTGCCCAGTTCATATACTTGTAAGCCAATTTAATAAATCCCCTTTGTAATCTATGTTCACTCTCTTGGTTCTGGTCTTCTGGGAACCTTAACTGATACAGGTTCCAGGTCAACATATCACAAAGATACTAGCACATCAGTGCTTATTGCAGAACTAGCCACAGAAGCCAAGTCATGGGAGCAATCTTGGTGTCCAACAACAGAGGAATTAATAAAGAAAATGTGGTTTCTATACACAATGGGATTTTGTTGTTGTTGTTGTTGAGCTACAGAGAAGCCCAAAACTATGTCATTTGCAGGAATATGGATGCAACTGGAGATGATCAGATTAAACAAATTGAGTCAGTTTCATAAAGACAAATATCGTATGTTTTCTGTCGTATGTGGTTACTAGATTTTACACAAATTCATAAAGTCATGTTTGTATATGTAGCTTAAAAGTAGAAGTGAAACTGGATAGGAGGACATGGAAACTAATGGGAGGAGGGAAGGAAAAAAGGGGAGGACTGAGGAATATGGGGGAGAATGTACCCAATATATACCTGTATAAAATATCCTTATGTATCATGTAAAATGAATATATAGAATAAAAAAATTTTAAAGTAACTAAAATGTGAAAAATTATGTGTACATTTTTTAAAGTCCCACAGTTTCTGACAGTATGTTACGATACATAGGAATTTTCCTCTGATGGTTAAATTCTGGCTAATAGAAATTTAGAGGCACTATACTATAGAGCATATCTTTGACGTCCAAAGTCTGTGGTCTTGGGCACAGTGAAGCCAAGTCCTTCACAGAGAAGTCACCTCTTTCTCCTTTGCTAGCTTCCAGCCTCAGTTTCTTCCCTTAGTCAAGGTCTCCACACTAGCTGTTTCAAAATGCACCCTACAGAGATAAAGTTTAGCATCTTTCAGCTTCGTTGTAAAGATTGGTAAGGTGGAGAGAAGCCAAAAGCATTAGAAAGGAACAAAATAAAAGAAATATTACCCATGCTGGAGACCTATCATGGCACCCTATACTCAATTAACACAAAGGAGCCAAAAGTGAAAGTTTCCACATGCCCGTGAAATAATTAACTTGGCCTGAAAAAAAATTATAGGATGTAGAAACAATGGAAATTTGATCAGCAGTGTTGTTATTTTTTTAAGTTTTATTTTATTAATTTATGAGAGAGAGAGAGAGAATGAGCGTGCCAGGGCATCTAGTCATTGCAAACGAACTGCAGACACATGTGCCACCTTGTACATCTGGCTTACATGGGTACTGGGGAATTGAACCTCTGTCCTCAGGCTTTTTGGGCAAATGCCTTAACCGCTAAACCATCTCTCCAGCCCAGTGGTGTTGATTTTAAACTGCACACACACACACACACACACACACACACACGTACTATGTCATTGATTGGCACTTCCAAAGCCTGCTCATGAGAGTTACTTCAATTTTGTTCTTTTGTGGTGGGCTTTCTGCAGGCAAAAGTTGAAGAAAATGTATCATGTAAGGAAACCTTTTCTTTTGCTTCTTACACATTCTGTTATCAATGATATTTTTCTTGAATGTTTGGAAGAAAGTCAGAATAATTTTGCATAGTTTAATTCAGAGTAGAATGTCCCTATTTATATTTTTGATGTGATGAGTGTTTTTAATCAAGACAGATTCACTTATTCATAAGAAGACTCCCCGTTCAGGAATCACAATGAAGCATGGATAAGAGAATCTCCTATCCAGAAAGAATGCTAATTTATTGGGACAGCAAAATATATTAAAGAAGATTAAGCTTCTGTAACACTTTTTCTGACACTTTTTTTTTTGCTGTAACTTAAACTGCATTTTTGAGAGCTTTTTTGCCATTTAGAGTGAATTTAACAATGATAAATATAATATAGGGTAGCAATTTCTTAGAAATTATTGGACAACAAAGAATAAATGAATCTTGTTCCCTAGGCAACAGCATGGAGGGGTGTGACATCCCTCAGACTACTAAAATGAAGTTTAGAGTTGTTACTATTTTTGGTTTCAGCTTCCTCTGAAAATGGTTTTTATTTCTTGAAATTATTCTTTTCATATAATGAAGTCTGAGCCTCTCCACTCCTCTTGGCAATGTTCTTGTTGTAGTAACAGCATCTCCGTCCTTTGATCACAGCATGGGTGGCTGTTAGAGGCCATCCTGGAAATGAGATCAAATTGAGGACAGAAGCTAATACCGAGAAGTGAGGGTAAGCATAGGCTGTTTCGGCTGTTCTTCAGGCTTTTGTCGTTTCATGAAGAAGAGTGCTCGGAGGTTTCTGACCTGCTCAGACTTTTGTGAGTGGGGGATGGTGCCCTAAGATTTAGATGAAAAAAAAATTTAATGGAAAAACTCCAGAATGGGTACATTTCTCTTTCTCTCAACAGTCTTTTTGTGTGTGACAAGTACCATCTTGAGTGTAGAATGTTCTGTGTGGTTTTCCAGTATTGCCATCCGCTCTTCTCTGCCACCCTTCTCTCAACCTTTTACTCTCTCTCTCTCTCTCTCTTTCTCCTGTTCTATTTGTCCTTTAGTGATTTTATCCCAGCTTGTCTATGTATACTGCTAAACTACGTTCCCGGTTGTAAAATAGAAGATTGAGCCAGGTGTGGTGGCACACGCCTTTAAGCCCAGAGCTCAGGAGGCAGATGTAGGAGAATCGCTGTGCGTTCAAGGCCAGGCTGGGACTACAGAGTTCCAGGTTATCCTGGGCTAGAGTGAGACCTTGCCTTGAAGAGACAAAAAAAAAAAAAAAAAAAACCTCAGGAGCTTATAGAAGGTAAAAGGAAAGAGGGACAATAGTAAATGAGAGGGCGTAAATGTGAGAAAGTGAACAGTGAATTATTTTAAAATAGTTTTTATAATATTTTATTTTTTTGAGAGAGAGGAAGAGGCAGATAGAGAGAAAATGGGCACACCAGGGGCTCTAGCCAGTGCAAACAAACTCCAAACACATGCGCCACCATATGCATCTAGCCTGTGTGGGTACTGGGGAATCAAATCTGGGTTCTTAGGCTTCACAGGTGAGTGCCTTCAACACTATGCCATCTCTCCAGCCTGAGAATGGTGAATTCTGAGAGAGAGAAAGATTCAGCATGGTTGGCAAATGGAGGAAGGATATGAGGTAAGAAAGGCAGGTTGGGCCCTAGGAGCCAGAAAGCTCTGGAAAAGAGTCAGGATTTTGTACTGTAGTTGTAGACAACCGGCAGAGGCCGTTAAGCTGAGGGACTTAAATAACTGGTTTAAAACTACATACATTCTGGAAGTATGGTGAGAGTTGGACAACTCAAGGCTAAGATCTTCAGAGAGAGAGAGTAGACATAGCTCATTAGAAAGTACTAGGTACACCAACTATTAAAGAGATGGATTACAGCTGGTCGTGGTGGCGCACACCTTTAATCCCAGCACTCGGGAGGCAGAGGTAGGAGGATCGCCATGAGTTCGAGGCCACTCTGAGACTCCATAGTGAATTCCAGGTCAGCCTGGGCTAGAGTGAGACCCTACCTCGAAAAACCAAAAAAATAAAATAAATAAATTAAATAAAATAAAATTAAAATTAAAATAAAAGAGATGGATTACAGTCAGTGCTGAAGAAAGTGGCATTAATCAGGGCTGGCACATAGCTGTCACTTCTGTCAACAAATCCCAGAATTTCAAATGCAGGCAGGCATGACATTTCTCCTGTAGCTATTTTCCTAGAACTTTTATAGTGACAAATTTATTTTTGCAAAAGGAGAAAAGCAAATCCCACTGCAGTAAGATTAAGGCCACAGCACATTTAAAGGTTCTAGTTAATAATTCATGTTCAAAACCAGAAATATTATTCCTACGACATTAAAAATTCCTCAGAGCTTTCTATAAGTAAATTTGAACTTTTTAGTTTTGGTTATCTGGGAAGAAAACAGAAATATGTTGCATTCCCCAGAAGCAGTGAGGGCTGTGTCCTCCACGCTATCAGCCAGCTAAGGCTCTCCTCCAAGGATCCCATTACACAAATGGTAGCTAACTCCAGGTAAGTGTTCACTGTACACTTACACTGCTTTTGAATGGGAGTCTGGAAATCACTCCATAAATAACTGAGAATCGATTTTCCTTTGACATGTAGGCCATAGAGATATTTTTACATGGGCTACAAAAACTGTTTTATGGATTCTTCCCTGTCTTGTGAACTCTCTTTTCCCAGCTCAAATGCGTATCAGGGTGAAATTTTCCTGCACACAGATCAAGAGCTGATAAATAAAACAGGTCATTCATCACACAGGATTTTCTTTTCCTTTTCCTGGATCAAAACTTTTAAAATGTATGCTTTTAACTAAGAATATTAGAAGCTGGGAATGGGCAGTGCGTGCCTTTAATCCCAGCTCTTGGGAGACAGAGGTAGGAGGATCGCTGTGAGTTCAAGGCCAGCCTGGGACTGCAGTGAGTTCCAGGCCAGCCTGAGCTAGAATGAGACCCTACTTCAAAAAAAGTTAAAAAAGAAAAAAAAAAAAACAGAAAAAGAGGATGAACTGAAAATATTGGAATGCTGCCTTCAGCATAAGTTAAGCATCCAAACTTCGGGGTTAAGTAACCAAAATTGGTAACTGCACTTGAGAGGAGTCAAGATGGCACTGTTTTCCATTCCTTGAGCAGGCTGGTGTCCCCTAAGACATTGTTGAGAATCACCAGCAACGACGACCATGGCTAACTTGAACTTAGAGTCACTTAAGCTTGGTAGCATAGTGCTAATAAGAGACTTGGCTCTACAGGGACCTCAAATATTATCATAATATCCAGGAAGGAAGCCATTAGGTTGGGAGGTAACGTGTTGCAGAGTATACTTATTAAACAACTTTTTATTGACAACCTCTATTAGTATGCACAATGAGCCCTGATCATAATCCCCTTCCACAGCCCTCTTTTATCTCCATCACCCTCAACTAACCCCCCCCCCCCGTTTTCTTCCAACTAGTCTCTCTTCTATTTCGATGAATCTTTTATTCCCATATGTAGGCCTTTTGTGGGTGGTATCAGCCACTGTGAGGCCATGAATGGAACAGCCGCTTTGTGTCTGAAAGACAGTATTGCAAAACACTCCTCCCTTTCATTTGGCTCTTGTATTCTTTCTTCCACCTCTTCAGCAATGTTCCTTGAGGCCAGGAGGATGTGATAGGGACATCTCACTTAGTGCTGAACACTCTACTGTCACTTCTTCTCAGCACCTTGGTGAGTCTTGAGTCACCCTAAGTGGTCACCACCATCTGAAAAGAGAAGCTTCTCTAACCAAAAGTGACAGTTGCGTTAATATATGGGCATGAACATAAATATTTAGAGAGCAGTTTGGTGGGCATACTGTATCCATTTAGAAAGACAACAGAAGTAGTTTCCCCCCCGCCCCCGACCTCGTTCAGCCATAGGATTTTGACTAGGTTTCCAGTACCAGGCATGAATTCCCTCCCGTGGAGTGGGTCTCAAGTCCAATCCAAGAGCAGCTGGTTTCTGCTATCACATACCTGACACCATTTCACCAGGAGGTACATTTGGTCTGCCTGGCCAGCTGAGTAGTTTTCAGGGTTCGCTGCTGGTTAAGATTGTTGATGACTTTTCTCCCCCAACAGAGTGCCTAGCAAATGACAGGGAGGAGACTTCCAGCTCAGAGTTATCCTGAATGCCTGAAAAAAAAAATGTCTGTCTGAAGCAACCCACTCTGTGGAATATGAAGCACACGTTGTATTTAGGGAAGGTATTAATGGTGAGAGGCTGCTGAGCTCTAGACCCAGCGTCTACACACCGGAGAAGCTGCATTCTTCCCGGCCTTTGTGTTGGTAAAACGCCTTTTGGAAAACTCATCCAGTTCTAATAATATTGCAGTTCCCCATGACTGATGCCTCCAGGTGTCAGCAATTCTAATGAAGGCAGAGGAATAAGTGGACAGAGAATCATGAGAACTTCCGCTGAAAAACTGAGAGACCCGCTCCTACGGAAATCAAGCCGCACGATGAGGTCTTAGCTGACAACCCATAAAACCTGGCTGATTGCTCCTACTCTCAGTGCTGGGCCAACACACTTAAAAAATCCATTACATATATTGATCTCTTTGATCCAATTAGAAGAGTATAATTTTGGATCATTTTCAAAAGGATAATCATTTGCCAAAACGCCCATGTCAGTTCGCATCAGAGTAGTGAACATTATCTTTGCACTTTTACTGTTAAGAATCCATCCCAGAGTTTTCCTTCTTCTGGGACTGAGGAAGGAGAAAAGTTTGGAGCAGTCAAAGAAGAGAAATCTTAATGCAACATCGGAGGGGAAAACTCTTAACCCAAAGTCCTGTTGAGCACTCCTCTCCCTCTTCTCCTTCCCATCTTCTTGGGCCTCCTTCATGTCGGATGAATAAGGCTCTTAATAGCACGTAAGTGTTTAGAGGAGCCCCCCACTCCTCTCTGTGCACCATCTCCTTCCCTTGCTTTTGAGTTTGCAATCTTCCCTGCTTACACACTTTGAAGATTGCCACATGTGAAAGAGCGCATGTTATGAAGCATTAAAAAGAAAAGGAAAGAGAATATCTCACTGAAGTCAGGTTATCTTGAGAATATAATTGCCATCTTAGTGTTCTGGAAGGTCAGCTCTTGTGTTGCTATGAGGCTCCATGGAGGTTAAAGTGTGGGAGTACATCTTCACTACTAGGGGATCAAAAAGTCCCAGAACACATTACTGAATTACACTTACGAGAAGCTCGGGCTGCTTGCAGTCTCCAGAGTGCTCAAGTTAAGATGTTGAAATGATCTTTGCCTGAAATATAAGGGAGTTGTTCACAAGAAGTAAACAGATGGCTTTTAAAAAAGCAAGACAACAAAGCCAACCAGAAACTTCAGAATCATAAATACCATTTGATCCAAGTAGATAAAATGCTGTGAGAAATAACAGTCATTTCCTCTTGAGACAAAAAGATTAGACAAGGTTTTTTTTTGCACATACCTTTTTATATTTTCCTAACTTTTAATGATTACCACATCCTATATTTTTCTTTATTTATTTGAGAGAGAGAGAAAGAAATAGGAAGGAGGATACACACACACACACACATACACATACACACACACATACACACACACACACACACACACACACACACACATATATATATATATATATATATATATAGAGAGAGAGAGAGAGAGAACACACCAGGGCCTCCAGCCACTGCAAATGAACTCCAGACGCGTGCGCCCCCTTGTGTACCTTGCTTACGTGGGTCCTGGGGAATCGAACCTGGGCCCTTTGGCTTTGTAGGCAAGCGCCTTAACCACTAACCCATTTCTGCAGCCTTACACACTCTATTTTTATTAATGGAAGCAAACGTACAACTTTCCAAATTGCTATCCCTTGGTATAGAATGGGGGATACCTGCGTGGGTTTCTGACACCTCATGCTATCTTGATATACTAGGGCTTGGTTTATTTTTTTCTTTTTGACAATTTAATGCCTGGTATGATGTTGGCTATAGACCTGGCTTCTTCCAGTTGGACCTGAACCCAAATTTCGAACTTGAAGAAATTAACATAATCTGTGTGTGTGTGTGTGTGTGTGTGTGTGTGTGTGTGTACGATAAATTACTTGGACGAACCCCATAGCAGGAACAGGGACTTTGTGACACCTATTCCAGCTTCTACTGATGAAAATGATGGCCTTCTTCTTATTATGTAAGCATGTAAATTCATATGGAACTTAGTAAAACATGAAGTGGCAAAGCCACAAATGATGCCATTTGGTCAGAGAGGAACAGAAATGAGTATGAATGGTCTGGAGAGATGGCTTAGCAGTTAAGCGCTTGCCTGTGAAGCCTAAAGACCCCGGTTCGAGGCTCAATTCCCCAGGACCCACGTTAGCCAGATGCACAAGGGGGCGCACACATCTGGAGTTCGTTTACAGAGGCTGGAAGCTCTGGAGCGCCCATTCTCTCTCTCTCTCTCTCTCTCCCTCTCTCCCTCCCTCCCTCCTTCTCTCTGTCGCTCTCAAATAAGTAAACAAACAAACAAACGAAAAAATTAAAAAAAAAAAAAGAATGAGTGTGAATGGCCGCAGTCTCATTCCACACGAAGTACACGGAACAGGGAGGTCGGGGACACTCACTGCAGTGCGAACGCTAACATACACGCACACACCTTGTCTGAAGCCAGGCTTGGTGCTTTTCACCCACAGACTTGGCAGCAAGTGGATCCTATGTGTAGAGAGGACAATAGGATCTATTAGCACCCCACATTTCCTTTTCTCTCGTCTGTCATTTTTGCACAAGGAACTTGTTGTAGTTACCTTTGCAGTCCTGGGACAAAAAGCAGCTGATGGGAGCAAAGAATTTATCCTGGTCTGCAGTCTTGAAGGGACGCTTCATGGTGGACCGCAGTGACACACATCCCCCAGCAAGGCTCCACCTCCCAAGTTGCCAGGCATTCAAAACACATGAGTTTATGGGGGACCCCTGATTCAAACCATCAGAGAGCCGGAAAATCTCAATAATGTTATGGTAGGTGCGCAGTTCCTTTAAAGTGTGAGTGTTAGAGGATGAGTGTTTTGAAGTGAACTCCCATGGGACTCTGCCCTTGCCTCTTAATATCTATGTGACCTTGGTTGGTAATTTTGCCCTTCTGAATCTTAGGTTTCTCCAGAAATTGAACTGTATGACCTTGCTAGGCCTCAGTTTCCCCATCTGAAGCAGAGATAATCAAACACCTCTTTCATTTGCTTGTGGCTTGGCACATAACAAATACCCAAGTCTAATTAGCTATTACTAATTTTGTCATTAGCAATAGATACAAAAGCTTTTAAACAATAGCCAATAAGAACCTTCCTTTCTGTAAGTTGTCTAAACATTTTTACGAAGACAAGGATTTTAGATCTACTCTATATCTGAGTAGCTAACACGTTTCTGTGAAAGGCATGTATTTGTAATAGATACTGATCTTTTTGTGTGTAAAATCCTCCTACACCATTATCATTGCTACATAAATGTAGCAGGAAGTTCAAAACTACTACTTACATTTTTCTTGCAAGATTTTTTTTTCTTCTCTTCTGGCTTTTAGCCATACATCTGTTTATAATTTGCTTTTGCATAATCTTTTCTCTTGGACTGAGCCTAGTGTGTATGCCTTGATGATAAGCAGAGGTAGTTTTACTGTGAAGCTGACATAACCTGCCTTAGAACTCTTCTCACATGGTTCATTGGCCTTTTCCAAGACCTGTACATAATTATATATTACATGTAGTTGTAATTCTATATTTTGTTGCTTTGAGATAGGCCTTATGTAGCCTAAGCTGTCCTTGAGCTGGTCATATAGACAAGGATGGACTTGAACTCCTGCTCCTCCAGCCTCGCGCTCCCAAGTGCTGGGATTGCAATATGTGTGTCACCCATGCCTGCCTATTGTATTCTTTTTCCTTTAACAGGGCTCCTCAAATTAAATAAGCTTCAAACTCCACAGAACCTGGATCTGTCCAAATTATAATTTTTGTGGTTGAAAGACTTGACATTTTCAATTTAATATTGCCTGAAGTGAATAATATTGTGGTGGTATTACAAGACTAGAGATGTTGTTATTTTCTTGTTTCACCTGAGGGCCTGGTAAAAGTTTGGCCTGCCTCTTCAAAAACCAAACAAACAAAAATCTGTGTTTTTATTAAAAATAAAATGTACAGACATGTAAATCCATTGGCTAGTCATAAGAAGTCAACATCTGTATATTTGTGTACATCTGTTTCCTTTCTTTCTTTCTTTCTTTTTGAGGTAGGGTTTCACTCTAGCTCAGGCTGATCTGGAACTCATTATATAGTTTCATATAGTCTCAGGGTGGCCTTGAACTCAGTGATCCTCCTACCTCTGCCTCCTGAATGCTGGGATTAAAGGTGTGCACCACCATGCCTGGATCAACATCTGTTTTCTAGAAGAAAGAGTTTCAAATGCATAGAGTAGTACAAAAGAGAGGGAATTTAATTAACATAATGCCTCACAGTTTTCAGCCAAGTGTGATTTTGCTATTATGATTTACTGTGTATTCTCCATACCTAGACAAAGAGAGGCAGTGAGTGTGGTGTGGTGGTCAGGGAGTTTTGTTCTGGATAAGAGAGAGGATGCCGGAAGGAAGTATGTGGGAAATCTGGAAGAAGAACAGGGTTTCCTGAAGTAGGGTTTTTCATTTGGAAGTGCTGAAGAAGGGCAACGAGCTTCTAGTGGTATTCTAGTTTCATCATTGTTGCGAAATGCCCAAGAAAACCACAGTAAAGGAGGAAAGATTTGAGGATGAAGAGATTGCTCAGTGGTTAAAGCACTTGCTTGCAAAACCTGCCAGCCTGGGGTTTGATTTCCCAGCACAAAGTAAAGCCAGATGCACAGAGTAGTGCACTCTGAGACATGCCACCTCTAGCACATCTTCCAGTTCCCGTGAGATTTCACAGAGGGAGTGACAATTTAAACACGAGTGCTGCTCTAACTGCTATCTTGACAACCTGCTCCAGGAAAATGGCCATAGACACTTAGGACACTCAAAACTCATCAAAGCAGAAATGCAAGGGATACAGGGAGCTCAACACTAAAGTAGGATTACTAAACACCTGCTAATACTCAGGGAACATTGCAGAAGAGGGGGTGGAAAGAGTGTGGGAAGTAGTATCCTGAGGTATTGTTATCTCTCCCCTCCTGTCCCCACACAGAGATTGATTGACACATTAATAACCCCGTGGTAAACACCAGGAACCACACTAAGGTGGGCCTGCAGTGGAATGGGGGAGGAGAGGAGGGAATATAAGAGGATAACAAGAAGGGAATGGGACCAAACACAATTTGTTCATACAGTAAAGTTTATAATTAATAAAAAAAAAAAGTAAGCTGGGCATGGTGGTGCACACCTTTAATCCCAGCACTTGGGAGGCAGAGGTAGGTGGATTTCCGTGAGTTCGAGGCCACCCTTGAGACTACATAGTAAATTCCAGGTCAGCTTGGACTAGAGCGAGACCCCTACCTAGAAAAATCAAGAAAAAAAAAAAAGTAGTGAGTGAACACACCTGGAATTTGTGATTGAAGTGGCAAGAGACCCTCACACACACACACACACACACACAATTTTTTTTGCATGAGGAAAGATTTATTTTTAGAAGTTTTGTCCATGGCTGTTTGGCTCCATTACTTTTAGACCTATGGCAAGGCAGAAGTATTGTGGCAGGAGGGCATAACAGAGGGAAGTGGCCTGTCTCGTGGCAACCAGCAAGCAGAGAGAACAAGTGAGGAAAGGTCTGGGGACAAGATATACCTTCAAATGCACAGCTCCAGTGCCCTAATTCCTCCAGCTTGGCTCCATATCCTAAGGGCCCATCCAATCATGAACTCTTCAGTGGGCTAGCCTATTGATAAAGTTAGCCTTCATGATCCAATCCTCTCTCAATCATGCCACCAGCTGGGGACCAAGCCTTCAACACATGAACCTTTATGGGGAACACTTCATATCAAGCCATACAATGGAATGACTTTCAACAGACATGAATTGTTGAGTTATCGCACCACAACTCACTGCTTCCTCATGAAAATTCTCAATGCTGAGTAACTTTTATAAAAGGTATTTTTATTTATTGATTTGCAAGCAGAGAGAGAGAGAGAATGAATAGGCACACCAGGGTCTCCAGCCTCTGCAAACCAAATTCCAGATGTACGCACCACCTTATCCATCTGGCTCTATGTGGGTACTGGGGGAATCAAACCCTGGTCATTAGGCTCTGCAGGCAAGTGCCTTAACCACTTAGCCATCTCTCCAGCCCAGTTGAATAACTTTTTTTGTTGTTGCTATTTTTTCCAAGGTAGGGTCTCACTCTAGCCTAGGCTGACCTGGAATTCACTATGGAGTCCCAGGGTGGCCTTGAACTCCCAGCAATCCTCCTACCTCTGCCTCCCGAAGTGCTGGGATTAAAAGTGTGCGCCACCACACCTGGCCTGAATAACTTTTGAAATAGGGAATCACTCTTAATAGGTAGCCAAGACAAGTCATGTGTTGAATATAAGATAATGTGGAGTTGTATTTTTTTTTAAGAAAATAATTACAGTGGCTTAAACAACAGAAGAATTTTCTTTCTCTTACAGAAAAGCAGTCTGGAGGTACATGGTGCATATGCTATATGGAGACTCCAAGTCTCAGGGTCAGGGACCTGAGCTTGGACTCACTCTCTCCTCCTTTGTACCTAAGTAAAGTCCTTCCTCTCTTGATAATACTGAGACAGCTTCAGCCATCACGATTCCGCTCCAGACACAGGAGGAGAGGAGCAGTCTTTTCCTCCAAGAAAACTCTGGAAACCTCGCAGAGCACTTTTGTTTATATCTCTTTGGGTGGGTTTTGGTCCCATGCTTCATGACCATGGAGAGACTACACTGCACATAGTCTTATCTGGGAAGCATGCTGGCCATCTATTAATTAGGCTTTTGCTTTTGTTGAAGGAAGACTATGAATGTGTGGGCAAGCAACAGTTTTCGCTAGGCTGTATATACATTTAAATGGCCATGTCTGCTGCTCTTGCCCATTTTTACAAAAGGTATCTGTCAGCAAAGTTTAGAAAATCTGAATTTGTATTAATGGACACACTTTTATTGGTCAGAAACAAATTTAGAAAACACCAGATTGTTGCCTTTCTGTGTGTTTTTGGTGCAAGCTGATTCTTGGCAAAGAGGTAAAGTGGGAGAAGAAATGGAATGTCTTTCTTTTGAACATGTAACTGTATTTAAGGTGACCAACCATTGGACTAGTCCTTAAAACTACCTCCTCTTCTCCCTCCTCCCTCCCTCTTTCTTCCCCCTTCAGCAGAAGAGGTATATTTGAGATGTGGACTCTCTATAACTGAATAAGTTCTTTGTGATCTTGAATGTGTCATTTGGCCTTATTTGTAAGATGAGGACATTGGACCATCTGTTTACAAGGTCCTCACTGGTGGGCTGTGATCTTCTTCAACCCACCATTCAAAGGATGCATTTAACCATCCACCTACCCACCCATCACCTGTCCATCCATGTCCTCCTCTGCTCGTTTGCGCGTGCATGCATTCATTTATTCATCCATCTATGCACCCATGTCTTAAATATTTTTGAGTACCTTCCAAGTGCCTAGCAGTGTGATAGAGGCTGGGGATCCAAAAACTAGTTGTCAGCTGTTCTGAAAGTTG
This sequence comes from Dipus sagitta, assembly GCA_036346955.1. Classification (NCBI taxonomy): domain Eukaryota; kingdom Metazoa; phylum Chordata; class Mammalia; order Rodentia; family Dipodidae; genus Dipus; species Dipus sagitta. The sequence continues at coordinate 36,754,740 of CM070775.1, forward strand.
GAATCCAATCTAAGGTCCAGGAAATGTACCTCTTGTTCCTACTGTCAGATAAAACATGGCTGAAGAAATTCTGTTTCCAATTTCACCTGCAAATGTGCTGTATGTAGATGACTCTTGGCTCTCTTGTTTGAAATGCCTCTGAATAATTCCTGCAGCATTTATCTCCCAAAACATAGCTTCTTTGCTACGTAGAGAGCATGTTGATGTTGGCCAAACCAAGCACTCTTTTTAAACTTGTTTTTTAAGAATTTAAAAATGTTTATTTATGTATTTATTTATTTATTTATTTATTTATTTGAGACAGAGAGAGGGAGAGCGAGAGAGAGAGTGAGAATGGGCATGCCAGGAACTCTAGCTACTGCAAACGAACTCCAGACGCATGCACCACCATGTGCATCTGGCTTATGTGGGACCTGGAGAATTGAACCAGGGTCCTTAGGCTTTGCAGGCATGTGCCTTAACTGCTAAGCCATCTCTCCAGCCCCCAAACACTCTTTATGAGAGAGAACGAGAGACAGAGGGAGAGAGACTACTATCTATGGGCACACCAGGGCCTTCTGCTGCAATAAGTTAACTCCAGACGCATGTATCCCTTTGTGCATCTGGCTTTACATGGGTACTGGAGAATTGAACTGAGGCCAGTAGACTTTGCAAGCAAGCACTTTTAAGTGCAGAGCTACCTTTCCAGGCCCCCCAGACATTCGTAATGTTTTTGGAATGTAGATCTCATGAAGCATGAGTAAAAATAACAATAGCTGACACTGGTGGAGGCCTTGCTTGGTGCCAGGTACTTACATACACATGCATTTCTTATTTCACCTGAAAGCAGCCCTGTGATACTGTGGCTTCTGGTATTTTCCTCTGAGCTGCTGAGAGGCTAAACAAACTGCCCCAGACCTTTTGGTTGCACAGTCCGCCTCGTATCTGAGATAGTCAGTCACCATATTTGTGCTCAGGCACAAACAGTTCCAAGGTGTACAGCCTTCCCTGAAACTGGCCGTGTGTTTAGGAGACTTTGACCTGATGCTATCCTAACTAAGAAAGCAGCAGGTGGGCTGGAGAGATGGCTTAGCAGGTGAAAGCAAAACCTAAGGACGCAAGTTTGACTCCCAGCCCACATAAGCCAGACACACAAGGTGACGCATACGCACACATGCTCGCAAGGTGGTGCATGCATCTGGGGCTCAATTGCAGTGGCTAGATGCCCTGGCATGCCAACTCTCTCTCTCTCTCTCTCTCTCTCTCTCATAAAAAAGAAAAAACAAAGCCGGGCATGGTGGTGCATGCCCTTAATCTCAGCACTTGGGAGGCAGAGGCAGGAGGATCACCGTGAGTTTGAGGCCACCCTGAGACTACATAGTGAATTCCAGGTCAGCCTACCTTAAAAAAACAAAGAAAAAACAACATAAAAAGAAAGCAGCCATAGACTCTCTGAAATCAAAGAGCACCCTGCGATTAGATACTTACTGCGTGAACGGGGAGAGGTGAAGCTGAGAGTCCTGGGAATGCACACCAGGAATCGCTCAGCCAGGGTTCTTGGCCAAGTTCAGGGAGTCTCGAAGATGGTCCTTATACCAGTAGCATCACCCTCAGCCAGGCTCCTATTAGAGAGTCAAGCACTCAGGCCCACACTAGATCTACTCCATCAGAAGCTGTGCTCTGAGCAGCCCCTCAGGTGACTTGGAAGCATTACTGGTGCTCTGAGTGGCATGGTCCAGTGGACCTCTATGTGAAAATGGAGATGTCCTTCAGCCGCACTGCCCACTGTGGTAGCCACTCACCACACATGGCTACGGAGTGCTTGAAATGTGGTAGAGGAACTGTAACTCCGTGTAACTAATTTAAGTGGTACACGTGGTGAGTGGCTACGGTATGAAATAGCACAGTTGAGCAGGATTCCTAAGCCTTTTCCATCTGAATAATTAGTTGTCTTAGACATACTATAAGACAGAAAAAAAAAAAAAGGATGTTAGCTGGGCATGATGGCACACGCCTTTAATCCTAGCACTAAGGAGGCAGAGGTAGGAGGATCACCATGAGTTTGAGGCCACCCTGAGACTACATAGTGAATTCCAGGTCAGCCTGGGCCAGAGTGAGACCCTACCTCGAAACGAAAAAAAAAAATGGATGTTATCTGGAGATCTATGTGTTCACATTATTTATTGCCTTATTCCAATGTCGGCATCATTTAATTAGAAAATATTTGAGAAGGGAACCTTATAATCAAATGCCAAGGAAACAGTCCCCAAGGGAAAAACTGACCATACATACACACACACATATATATGTATACCTATATATGTGTATATGTAAGACATATATATTATTGTAAATTGTACTTACTTAGATTGTCTCTGCCTAGCTAGTGCTAATAATTTCAAAATAGCTCAACAACTCAAATTTCTTTTTTTTAAAGCTTCAGTATTTCTTTTTTTTAATTTTTTGTTCATTTTTATTTATTTATTTGAAAGTGACAGAGAGAGAGAAAGAGGCAGACAGAGAGAGAGAGAATGGGCACGCCAGGGCTTCCAGCCACTGCAAACGAACTCCAGACGCGTGTGCCCTCTTGTGCATCTGGCTAACGTGGGTCCTGGGGAATCGAGCCTTGAACCGGGGTCCTTAGGCTTCACAGACAAGCACTTAACTGCTAAGCCATCTCTCCAGCCCTCAAATTTCTTTTTTTAAATGTCTTTATTTTTATTTCCTTGCAAGGGGAGAAATGAGAGAGAGAGAGAGAGAGAGAGAGAGAATGAATGAATGCAAATGGGCATGTAAGGCCCTCTTACTGCTGTAAACAAACTCCAGGCACAAGCCCCACTTTGTGCACCTGGCTTTACATGGGGGCCAGGGCATTGAACTGGGACTGTCAGGCTTTGTAAGTGAGTGCCTTTAGCCTGATGAGCCATCTCCCCATCCCTCAAGTTTCTTAAAGAAAATGGAATTCAACCTGCACTTTCTGGAATCGATTATGGAAGGGGAAGATGACTATCAGAAGTGCTTGGTGTCCCCACAAATGAAATGGCGTGAGGAACAGAGTGGAGACTGGAGGGTCCACAGCAATTGAGGAGGACAGAGGACTACATAGGACATGACTGCAGAGGGCACAGAGGGTAGAAGTTGTGTTTGTTGCTTTTCTCATGGCTGTGACAGAACACCTGAGAGAGCAACTTAGAGGTTGTATTATTTATTACTTATTAAAGGAGGATTTATTTATTACCAGGCATGGTGGTGCACGCCTTTAATCCCCAGCACTTGGGAGGCAGAGGTAGGAGGATCACCGTGAGTTCGAGGCCGCCCTGAGACTACATAGTGAAATCCAGGTCAGCCTGAGCTAGAGTGAGACCCTATCTCAAAAAACCAAAAAGAAAAAGAAAAATAGAAGGAGGATTTATTTTAGCTTATGTTTCTAGAGATGTCAGTCCACCATGATGGGTTAGGCATGGCAAATATAGCAGCTTATGCGCGGTGACCAGGAAGCAAAGAGAAAGTGGGAATACAGGAAGGGACAGGACAACATATAGCCCCCAGGACCATCTCCCCAGTGACATATATCCTCCGACTAGAGCCCACCTCCTATCTTTCACCAGTACCCAGTAATGGCATCATATTCTGAACACATAAGGCATCAATGCAATGCAGTAATTACGTCATATACTCAAGACTGAATCCTCTGAAAATGCCCTCACAGGTGTACTCAGAGATGTGCTTTACTAATCTTAATCCAACCCATCTGACAATTCAAAAAACCATCACAAGCCGGGCGTGGTGGCGCACGCCTTTAATCCCAGCACTTGGGAGGCAGAGGTAGGAGGATCACCGTGAGTTCGAGGCCACCCTGAGACTACATAGTGAATTCCAGGTCAGCCTGAACTAAAGTGAGACCCTACCTCGTAAAACAAAAAAAAAAAAAAAAAAAATCACGTAAATTAATCCTCCAGCACACGTATGTGAACAGTGTGAACCAGAGATCCATCGCTGCTCTCATTTCTAACTTCTGGCCCTTGTCCCCTTGCTTCTCTGTCCAGTGTGTGAGGCCTGAAGTAAGGTGACCACAGGGTTGGAGGTGAAGGGTAGAAGAAAGAGCCAGGCTGAGGTTATGGAAGCAAATGTCTGATGTAATAATACATCCACTACATGCCAGGAACTGTTATAGGAATTGATAATCAGAAATGAGTTAGGCCCTTGCCCTGAAGGAGCTTGGACCCTGGATGAGGAATCCAGCATGTTAACAAATGTGTAAGCCCACGCCAATCACTCCTCTGAAGTCTGGACCAGCTCCAGAAACAGAAAGCATCATGGTGTTTCTGAGTGACTACAGGCTGTGTGGTATTGTCAGCCTCTGCCCTGGGATTCAAATCTCATATGACCAGAGAAGGAACATTCAGACATGTGAAGATAGACTTGCTGGGATGATGCTGGAGTGAGGCTAGGTAAGGTCGTGAAAATAATTTTTATAACTTTTAAAAATACTTTTATTCATTTATTTGACAGAGAAAGAGGGAGAGAGAGAGAGAGAGAGAGAATGGGTTTTCCAGGGCCTCCAGCCACTGCAAATTCCAGGCGCATGCACCACCTTGTGCATCTGGCTACCATGGGTCCTGGGGAATTGAACCTGGGTCCTTTGGCTTTGTGGGAAAATGCCTTAACCACTAAGCAATCCCTCCAGCCCTTTTAATAACATTTTTAAAGCAGAAGTCATCAGTTGTGTGGGTTATTTGCATCCACATTTGCACACACACTTACCTTGAGGCTTCTAAATGTTCCCTCATCTTTCCTTATTTCTGGCTTCTAAAACTTGGCTTTATGCACTGCTGATCCTTTTATTATTATCACTCACAGGACATTTCTTGTTAGATTTCAGAATTAAAAATTAAAATTATCCAGGCATGGTGGTGCATATCTTTAATCCCAGAGGTTCACTGTGAGTTCCAGGCCAGCCTAAAACTACATCGTGAATTCCAGGTCAGCCTGGGTGTTGCAGTCAGGTTCGCATTGCTGGCAGAAATCACCCGACCAAGAGCAGCTTTTGGGGAAAAAGGTTTATTTTGGATTATAGGCTCCAGGGGAAGCTCAATGATGGCAGGGGGAAACGATGGCAAGAGCAGAGGGCGGACATAACCCCCTGGCCAACATAAGGTGGACAACAGCAACAGGAGATTGTGCTAAACACTGGCATGGGGAAACTGGCTGTAACACCCATAAGCCCGCCCCCAACAATACACTGCCTCCAGGAAGCTTTAATTTCCAATTGCCGTAAGCTGGGGAGACTTGCATTCAGAATTCCTAAGTTTATGGGGGACACCCCACTGGACTAGAGTGAGACCCTACCTTGAAGATCCAAACAAATAAAAATAAAAAATAAAAAAGATTTTAAAATTTACCTAAATAAGCCAATGTGTTTATTTTGTGTCCCTGTAAATTAGTGCCTGATTTTTTGCACTTGGTTCATGTTTAGTGTCTCCCAAATCACATACTGCTATCCTTTGAGATACTTATACTTTGAGATTGACTCAGATTCTCCATCCAAAAGTACGGGGGTCTCCTATTGGACCTCATGAACACGTCTTTCTAAAGAGTATTTTATTTGGCAGATAAATTGATTTGTCTGCTTATACATCTGTTCACTTAGACTCAAATCGGAATCTTAGGTCAAGCTAGCTGTCTGGCCAAAAAAAAAAAAAAAAAAAAAAGAAAAGAAAAAAAGAAAAAGAAAAATGACTTGTAAATGTTTCCTCCTCATTTCCTTTTACATTCTTTCAACTCTATCAATGTGTGGTTTAAGTACTATGTCTTTCTAGAAATACGTTAGAATGTTTGTGTTAGTCAAAATAGACCAGGAAATAAGTCTGTTGGGTGTTAGAACTTTAAGACACAGCCGTGACCTTTAATGTCTCAGACCTGCTGCTGGTTTGGCTGCTCAAGGAGGCGGAGTCAGCGGCTGCCTGGCGCTGTCCTTGGTCCTGCCGCTGACCCTGGCTGACTTCGCCTTTGAATAGGCCCCTCACTATCACCACAGTCTCGCCGAATTTGTGCTGCTCGGTCCGCACTGGTGTATGTCACCAATGCTCAGACTTTTCTTCTCAACTACCACCAGCTCAACCATCTTCCTATTGCAGTACCTCTCTCAGCCCAGCCAAATTTTGCCCAGTAGCCTCAGGTTGGATTCTTTGGTAAAGATGGGTATCTGGGTTTAATATATATATATATCTTTGTAAATGTTTCCCTTATTTCCCTTTAAATTCATTTGCAGAGTGTGCTACCTGTGGAGGTCATTTCTGTGAGCTGATTACCACACACAAAATATTTTCTTTTATTATTAGTTCAGAATTGGTCTCAGATTAGCTTAGAGTGACCCTCCATGCGTCTCCATTTATCTTTCCCTAGTGGTAACAGAAATTTTGTTAAGTTACATTTCTGCCAGCTGACAGTGATAATTGGAACTTGATCTAGTGTGTTAAAGGTTCTCGAAGAGACTTTTATTTTTTATTTTATTTATTTATTTTGTTTTTTTTGTGGAGGTATGGTTTCACTCTAGCTCAGGCTGACCTGGAATTCACTATGTAGTGTCAGGGTGGCCTCAAACTCTCAACGATCCTCCTACCTCTGCCTCCCGAGTGCTGGGATTAAAGGTGTGCACCACCATGCCCAGCTAGAAGAGACTTTTAATCCTCTTGTTCTCTTAAGATAGATTTATTTGTTCTATTTTTTCTACCAGATCCCCTTTTTATTGCATTTAGCTTCAGTTTTCCAGGTGCAGATATATCTTCCCTTAAGATGTCTAGAAGCTTATGGAAGCCTCCTCTCTCCTGCCTGGCTGGTTGGGGAAGGAAAGTCACTAGCAGGTTTACCCAGCTGAGGTCGTGTGCTACACAATCAACTAGCCAGGCAAGAGTGCCATGACCATTATGGGGGTAACCAACTGTGTCTGATTGGATCTGAGACCCGTTCCATGGGAGGGAATGCATCCCCAGCACTAAAAACCTAGTCCAAAACCTATGGCTGAGAAGGTCATGAACCCTAGCGGGGAAGCCACTCCTGCTGGTTGGCTAAAAGGATGTTGTGTCCCTTGAGTTGCCCTGTATTATTTGTATTTTGGTTATACCTATGGATCAGTTCTGCTTTACCTTTTGTTAGAGAAGAAGACAACGGTTACATGGAAGACTCGCTGCTTGTCCAAGTGTGAAGAATAAGTGATGGTTAAGTGCTCAGTGATGCTTAAGATGTCCTTGTCGCCCCCTCCAAGGCTCAAGGGAACATTGTAGAAGAAGGAGCAGAAAGAAAGTCCATTGCTCCATGACCTCGCGGTGGCTGTCATTGCCCCCATTAGACCTCTACCATACTCAGTTTAGCGACATTTTGACATGGATGATGGAAACAAGTTTTTAAAAGTAATCAAGATAAAGAGGGGCTAGTTGAAAAGAAGAATGGGTTCAGTGGAAGGGAGGAGGGAAGAGGGACAAAATAAGGTACTGAGAGGGGATTATGATCAAATTACATCATGTTCAAGTATGAAAATCATCAACTAAGAAAAATAAAATAAAGGTGTATAGAAGCTTAGCTTTACTTTAAATAATGACTTTTCTTAATTAAACTAAAGAGCAGGAAGAATCGATATAAGTACTTTTAATTATGATTAAATATTGACCCAAACTGTAATGAATATAGAGAATGAATATATCTTGATATGTTGGGATGAAATAAATTGATTTATTTTTTTTAAATACTCATAAATAGCTAAACAATGAATCAAATAATAATAATGAGATAAAATATGAGATAACCACAAAACCCAATTCACAATGTCTTTTCACAATTCTTTCATAAGTACATCCATAATAATTTTGTAGTACATCTGTAAATGTCTTGTAGTGTACGATGCCAGCTCAAAATACAGACAGCTAACATTGAGACAAGAATTGTGTTTGCAAGTAAAGTAATGCCTGAGAGGAAAGTCCCTTGTCCTGGGTTAGGTGGTTAATGGGCTGGGTGGTTCCTAGTGACATTTTCTTGGTGTTACCTATGTAGCTTCAGCTCTCGGCTGCAGATTTTGATTAATATATTGAGTAATTATCATTGTAACTGATGTTAATAGCCAATTTAATTTGCAACATGAATTTTCCAGATGGAAAAATCCTTTATAATTTCACTATAGAAAAATAGGTTGAAGTATTTTTATTAAAATGATCAAATAACAAGTTATATAAAGGTAATTTCTCATATATCTAGTCAAAATTGATTAGTTTTGTTTGCCCTTTCTTTAAAAAGCATGCATATTTATTTCTGTGTAGCCTGGTGACACAGTGAGTTTAGAATTCTCTAGTGTGGGGCTGTAGTGTAGCTCCTGTAAGGTTGGAGGGGTAAACCAGTGTAGGATTGGGGTGTTAGTCAGTGTAGGACTAGGGTGTCAGTCAGTGTGAGGTTGGGGCGTCAGTCAGTGTGAGGTTGGTGTGTCAGTCAGTATGGGGCTGGGGTATCAGTCAGTATGGGGCTGGGGTATCAGTCAGTATGAGGCTGGGGTGTCAGTCAGTGGTACCACATTTTCGAGCAGAGTGTCATATGACTTCAGGGTAAGAAAAGTAGCCAGGTGGCATTGACTGGACTGGTGACAGTGAGGAGCCTGATCATAGCCTGGCCCAGGGATGGGAAGGGCAAGGGTTAGTGCTTTTCTCTGGGGACTGATGCTCAGAAAACAATAGGATGCATTCAAAAGCTTAGATGTAAGTTTTTCAATGTGATTAGTTTATAATATTAATTTTGAGGGGAAAACAAATGTGCCTCAGAAGGGGCTGGTCAAAGAAGTGAAGGCATAATAAAAGCTGTCAAGAAAGCCGGGTGTGGTCGTGCATGCCTTTAAGCCCAGCACACGGGAGGCAGAGGTAGGAGGATCGCTGTGAGTTCGAGGCCACCCTGAGACTACGTAGTGAATTTCAGGTCAGCCTGGGCTAGAGTGGGACCCTACCTCAAAAAACAAAACAAAACAAACAAAAAAAGCTGTCAAAAAATGTTAAGTATGGAGGCTTTTGAACTTAGAGAGAGAGAGAGAGAGAGAGAGAGCTGTCTTTTTCCAAATGGGTTTATTTCCTCCCTACGGATTCAAAATCTATAGAGGAAATGAGTGGAACTGCTCGTGGGGAGCTGGGATGAGGATCTGACCCTTTCCCACCTGCTAGCTACAGCAGCCTATCACCACGATGAAGTTCCCGTGAGCGCTCGGAGAGGCCCTGCTTTAGAAAACATGTCCATGAGAATTCATCAGCATGAAAACATATTCATGATCTGTCACATCGCAAAGAACACATTTGAAGAGGCTCAAGTCCAATAGCAGAGCACTTTTCTAACATGTGACTTTAATTCCCAGCACAACAGGCGGGGAGAAAAAGTAGATTTAAGGCAGTGCAGTTTCAATTTTATTTTTAAAAAATTGTGGGGGGGGGGGTGGTAGTGCAGAGATTGATTAGTGGTTAAAGATGGTTGTTTGCAAAGCCTGATGGCCTGGGTTCAGTTCCCCCTGTATCCAGGTAAAGCCAGATACATAAAGTGGCACGTGCATCTGAATTTCGTTTGCCATAGCAAGGGGGCCTATGTGCCTATTCTTTCTCTCTCTGTCATTGCAAATAAATAAATTAATAATTTTAAAATTGTGTTTCAGTTATGCTTATATATGCTAAAATCTGTAGTGTATGGTTGGGGACAATGAATATTCTTAATATTCAAGAGAAAACTGTTTAAGCCCTGGATTATGAGTTTTTAAAATATTTTTCTTTTTGCTTACATACTTAATTTTGAAATAACTGTCTTTTACTATGATTTGTAGTATGTGGCGTATATGTGTGGTGCATGCATGTGTGTACGCAGATATATGTGCATGGACTGATGCATGTGTGCAGCCTACAGGAAGACATCAAGTGTCCTTCTCTTTTCTCCATCTTAGTTTCTTGAGATGAAATCTCTCTCACTGAGCCTAGAGCTCACTGCTTTCGGGTTAGACCAGTAAGCCCCAGGGAGCCCCACCGATTCACCTGTCTCTGCCCCCCTCAGGTTGGGGTTACAAGAGTATGAAGCCATGCCCAGTGTTTTATGTAGGTGCTACAAATTGGACTCAGGGCCTTATGCTCACATAGTAAGTGCACTTAACCCATCTTCCCAGGCCTTTCGTTTGTTTGTTTGTTTGTTTGTTGTTTGTTTGAGGTAAGGTCTCACTCTAGCACATGCTGACCTGAAATTCACACTATAGCTCTGACTGGTCTTGAACTCACAGCAATCCTCTCACCTCAGCCTCCTGAGTGCTGGAATAAACCACTATGCCTGGCCCAACAATTTTATTAACCCTCAGAGTTCTAGCCCAGGCTAACCTGGAACTAACCTGGAACTCACTCTGTAGTTCCAGGCTGGACTCAAACTCACAGCGATTCTCCTACCTCTGCTTCCTGAGTGCTGGGAGTAAAGGAATGCGTCACTGTGCCGGACCAGTTCATATTTTTTGAATGAAATGATTGTAGAAAGGCAAAATTAGGGGCTGGGGATATAGCTCAGCTGGTAGAGTGCTTGCCTAGCACGCATGAAGCCATGGGTTGGAACCCCAGCATCACATAAAATTGGGTGTGCGTGCCTATAACAACACTCAGGAAGTGCATGCCTGTCACAACACTCAGGATGGTCAGGAGTTCAAGTCCATCCTCACGGCAAGGTCAAGGCCAGCCTGGTATGTATAAGACTCTGACTCAAACAAAAAAGAAAGATAAGAAAAGATAGGAATGAAGGAAGGGAGGGAGGGAGGGAAGAAAGAAGGAAGGAAGAAGGAAGGAAGGAAGAAAGGAAGGAAGGAAGGAAAAGAAAGAAAGGTATTATTTTCTGTCTTGGATAAGACAGAGGCCACAGGTGGCCACATTCCCACTCCACAGGGCCTTCCTCACTCACAACCAATCCTTGTTGCCAGCAAGCTGCCTGGAGTACTTCTCTCTCCTCTCACTATATTTCTTACCTTCTTTTGGCTTCCTGGTATACAGTGCACTGTAAGCAAACTGACTTATGTTGAGGATTTGATTAAAGTGCACCGCTGAAAAGGACTTAAGTCCTTTTAGGACAACATAAGTAATTTAATTATATGCTTTAAAGTTATCTTTCTTTTGTCTTACTTGTGGATTTAATTTTAAAATAATTACTATCTATTATTTTATGATTTTTATTATGTGAATGTATGTATGTGTGGATGGGTATGATGTGTGTGTGCGCGCGTGTGTGTGTGCATGTGTGTGTGTGTGTGTGTGTGCGTGCACGGGCACACGTGTGCCATGGTGCACATGTGGAAATCTGAGGGCAACCTCGGGGTGTTTGGCCTCTCTTCCCACCTTGCATGAGGCAGGGTCTCCCTTGTTTCTGCTGCTGTGTGTGAGCCAGTGTAAGTGGCCCTCCAGCTTCTGAGTTCTCCTGGCTTTGCCTCCTATTGCCATAGTCACGTTGGGATTACAGACATGTGCACCACTTTGCGTCAGCTTTACCTGGATTCTGGGGAATTGAACTTGGCCAACAGACTTGCAAGCAAGCACCTTTAACCACTGAGCCATCTCCGCAGCCCCTCCAATAATTTTTTGTTAAATGTATATTCATTTATAGTAGTTGCATCATTGCAGTATATGGTATTTGACACAATGCCAATAACTTTGAACTTTCAAAAAGATTTGCTTTTGGTTTCTGTTCTAATTAGCTATAGCTGCATAAATAAATCAATTCCCAAAACTAACTTTAAAAAATATTTTATTTTATTTATTTATTTTAGAGAAGAGAGAGAGAGAGAGAGAGAGAGAGAGAGAGAATGGATGCACCAGAGCTTCCAGCCACTGCAAACAAGCTCCAGGTGCATGTGCCACCTTATGCATCTGGTTTATGTGGGTCCTGGAGAATCGATCCGAGGTGCTTTGGGTTTGCAGACAAGTACCTTAGCCACTAAGCAATCTCTCCAGCCCCCAAACTAACTTTTAAAACAATAACTTTTTAAGAACAGTTAAGTGGGGGCTGGGAATGTTGCTCAGTGGTTAAAGGCGCTTGCTCTGTTAGCTTGTTGGCTAGAATCATATCCCTAATATCCATGCAAAGTGACACACACCTCTGGGATCCCTGTGTGCTTATGGTGATGGGATGCACTCAGGAGAATTCCAGAGCTCATGCGCAACTGGTCTAGCCCACACAGTGGCAAAAAAAAAAAAAAAAAAAAAGTAACAAGAGAGACCTTGTCTCAAACAAGGTGGAAGGAGAGGACCAACGCCTCAAGTTTGTCTGCTGACCTCCACTTGTGTGCCATGGTGTGTGTATGTCCATACACACTCTCAAATAATTATTACTACTAACAATTAATGAGCAGTTACGTATATATTACCTAGCTCAGTGAAGGACTGGTTCTAGCAGGCAGCAAGCACGTTTTATAATTTTGATGTTTTGGCTTTCCTTACTTCATTGCAATTCTAACATTGTACGCGATCTGATTTAATATAACCTCTGTCATATTGACTTCTTCTGAATTTTCCTTTTGGAATTGGTAAAACAGAAGCCAAAGTTCACAAGTTGGAAGAGAAGTCACATAATTCAAAACAAGTAGACAAGGCTCCAAGAGATTTAAATGACTGCTTGAATTTGAATGACCTTAAACGTGTTTCAACTTTAATGACAGAATTTTACTTGTAGGAAGGAGGAGGTTTGAAGATGGATCAGCAGTTAAAGGCACTTGCTTGCAAAGCCTGCTGGTCTGGGATTCGATTCCCAAACCACCCCACAAAAAAGTAGTGCAAGCACCTGGCATTAATTTAAAGTGGCAAGAGGCTCTGGCATGCATGTGTGCATGCACACACACACACACACACGAAAATACATAATGTTTTTAAAAACAAGAACTTTGCTTGGGTAGTGTTTGTCCATTCTGCTACAAGTTATGTGACTTCAGCACTTACCAGTTGTGTAAAAGCTATAAGTCAGTCCCATTCAGTCGTGCAGTTCCAGGATGTCATTCATCATTGCAGGTGCAAGTGGAATTTGTGCATTTGTGTGTGTGCACATTGCTGCATTCACATCTGTGTCATTTTTGTAAATACAGTCACTTCACACAACCTTCGACGAATGTCACTATTGATTTCACATATTAGAAAGTAGATAATGTGCCAACTAGGAACACAAAAAGTTCCTCCGCAAAGCCCTGCATGCTATTGAAGCTTTTGTGTGAGAAGAATAGTTTTATTCTTGGGTTTATGAAATACCAACTTTGCCCAGTGTGCCATAAAATTAAGCTTCTCCAGTTGTTATTAACAGACTTTGCTCAGTCGGCCATAGAGTTAAGCTTCTTCATTCATTATTAACATTCATGACTTTCAGTGGCCTTGTGTGTATATGATATGTAGCTTACACATTTCTTTTGTTCTATGTAGAGCATTTTATTTTGACTTGTGTCAAAATTGCAATTCATATAATTTGTATAAACTTTCTAAATGTAGGGAAGTTTTACTTTTGTGTTCATTGTTGGAGACATTAGAGTAAAAGGCTTATATACTCAGCCTTCTAGTACCTCCATTTTCTTTCTATTTTTTGCATGTATATGTGTATAGTGTACATGTGCTTGGTGTGTATATGTGCATATGCATGCTATAGGATTGACTTATGAATTGAAAAATATAGCAAGATAGGATTCCTCATATATCTAGTCTTTTGACTTTTCATAGACTTTTATAAGCTATCACCATTAAATCCAAACACCAGTTACTCTTTTTTACAAAATATTGTATTTATTTATTTATTTATTTATTTATTTATTTATTTATTTATGAGAGGAGTGAGAGACATAGAAAGAGGGGGAGAGAGAGAGAGAGAGAGAGAGAATGGGTGCACCAGGGCATCTAGCCACTGCAAACAAACTTCAGACACATGCATCACCTCGTGCACCTGGCTTATGTGAGTACTGGGGGATTGAACCTGGGTCCTTAGATTTTGCAGGCAAGTGCCCTAACCGCTAAGCCATCTCTCCAGCCCTCCCAAATCACATTGTTAATTTTTTAAATTTTTAGTTATTTGAGAGCAACAGACAGAGGTAGAAAGAGGCAGAGAGAAAATGGGAGCATCAGGGCCTCCAGCCACTGCAAATGAACTCCAGATGCATGTGCTCCCTTGTGCATCTGGCTTATGTGGGTACTGGGAAATCGAGCCTCAAACCAGATCCTTAGGCAAGCACTTAACCGCTAAGCCATCTCTCCAGCCCCAAAATCACATTTTAAATTTTAATTTATTTATTTTATTTAGTTCGGGTTTTTTTTTTTTTTTTTTTTTTTTTTTTTTTGGTTTTTTGAGGTAGGGTCTCATTCTAGCTCAGGCTGACCTGGAATTCACTATGTAATCTCAGGCTGTCCTCGAACTCATGGTGATCCTCCTACCTCTGCCTCCCAAGTACTAGCATTAAAGGCCTGTGCCACCATGCTGGCTCAAACATCAGTCAATCTTAGTCTGAGAGAGCGGGGAGACCACGTTATTCCTGACAAGTAACATATAGTCCACTTGAGTTTCAACTCTAATACTTAACCTACCTCAAAACTTGCTGAGGGTCTGTGAAATGCTAAGTACCCCAAATAAAATACTGTTGATTGTCATTTTGTCAAAAGTAAATTTCTTCACTAAACTAACCTGCCTTCTGTAAAGTCAAGCTGATTGAAAAAAATATATCAGAATTTTTCCATTAGGAAAGGCCTGTCTTCACTAATGTGTAGGTGAAATTGCTCATATAGAGAGGTTTTGTATTTTTCTGGGTTTTGTTCTGTCTCAAGGCTCACTGTATTGGAGACAGTTTTTGCAGGTTCTCTGATCATCACTTTGATGAAGATTTGGGTGGGATGAATTTAATTGTCCATTTTTATTATTTCAAAATAATATATGGTTTAGGAATGGCTAATGTTAGTCATTAACTTGTTTGCTGCAAATTAATGTTAAAGGAAGTTAAAGTTGGAATTCATAAGCACTTCATGAAAACTAGCTAAGATTCAAATGGTCTGTTTCCTGTTGGTAGCCCCTGCTTTGGATCATGGAGTTAGGAGCAACATTTCCTTCTTAGAGGCTACAGATGATTAAAACAAATACAATCCCAGCAAAGTTGGAATACGATTGTTTGGATGGACGGGGCAGAGCATGTTTGTAGATTGTGAGTTGGTGATCTAGTGCTGCTGACTAGAAATATACCTTAACTATTTAAGGCAGGCCTTGGTAAAGCCTCTACTTTTTATTGAATGGGTAAAATTCATTGCTCTTTTTACTTAATGTAACAGAAGTATATCTTTGAATATTTATGGATACTTTCTATGGAATTGGACTTGTATTCTCTTTTTGCTTGTGTATACATGTGTGGTGTGCATACGTGTGCATACATGTGTGTGGGCAGGTGTGCATGTGTGCGCAAACATGGTAAGTTAGGTCGATGCTGGGGTCTTCCTCAGTCACTCTCCAGCTTAATCTTTTATTTGCAACTAGAGAGAGGAGGGAGGGAAGGAGAAAGAGAGAGAGAAAGAGAGAGAGAATGGGCATGCCAGGGCCTCTTGCCACTGCAAAGGAACACCAGATGCATGCACTACTTTGTGCATCTGGCTTTACATGAGTACTGGGGAAATGAACTCAGGCTGGCAAGCTTTGTAAGCAAGTGCCTTTAACCACTGAGCCATGTCCCCAGCCCTCTACCTTATTCTTTGATACAGGGTCTCTCATGAACCTAGAGTTCACAAGTTCAGCTAGATAAGTTGGCCAGCAAGCCCCTTGGATTCTCCTGTCTCTTCCTTCCCAGCACTGGGATTGTAGGGGCATGCCATCCCACCTGGCTTTTATGCGGGTTCTGGGGACTCGAACTCAGATCCTCATGCTTGTGTGGCAGTACTTAGCCCCTTGACCTATATTCTTTTTAAAAACTTACTTACTTACTTTATTTATTTATTTATGAGAGAGAGAAAAAGAAAGAGGCAGATAGAGAGAATGGGTGTGCCAGGGCCTCCAGCCACTGCAAATAAACTCCAGACATATGGACCACCTTGTACATCTGGCTTTACGTGGGTACTGAGGAATCAAACCTGGGTTCTTTGGCCTTGTCAGAAGTACCTTAATTGCTAAGTCATCTCTTCAGCCCTGGACTTGCATTATTTTATTTTTAATATTTTATTTATTTATTTATTTATTAGAGAGAGAGAGAGAATGGGTGTGCCAGGGCCTCCAGCCACTGCAAATGAACTCCAGACACATGTGCTATCTTGTGCATCTGGCTTCATATGGGTACTGAGGAATTGAACCTGGGTCCTTAGGCTTCGCAGGCAAACACCTTAACAGCTAAGCCATCTCACCGGCCTATGGACTTGTAATCTTAATTCCAAGATAATGAGGTCTTATCAAAGCTGAAATGTATGTACTCATTGTGCTCTGAAACGGGTGTTTGGAGATCAGAAGCATGTAGCCTTTGGGAAGGGCATTTCTGAGTGGTGACCAAATGCCCTTTCTCTGGTGGCCTCTTCATTCACCTCACAATTTCTAACTTTCTCTTTTCCTTTACCACCCCCACGTCTGTGCATGCCCGAAGCCCACTGTAGGCACTTATTAAATGGTGTTTAAAGCTGTCGAATTACCTCTACTCTGTGTCCTTTCCCGTGTGCTACACTTCAGGGCATTTAAAATCTCCCCAAACCTCATCGGATCTGGATAATACGAGTCATGGTCACAACCCTGTAACAGCGCGAGCAACTGTTCTCTGACACCTTCCCCGTCCCCTACTGTATATACCTCGGGTGGTTTGAATGCCAAGGGTCCACCATACGCGCAAGTGTCTGTGATGCGCCTCATACTCAGTCCACAGCCTTTCGATGGCGCAGGTTTGCGAGAGGAGGTGTGTCCCTGGGGGGTTGACCTTGAGGTTTATTAGCCCAGTCCCGAGCCCAGTAGTTGGACTACTTTCACCCTGGCCCGGGAGCCAGCTTCCTGCTCCGCCATGCTTTCCCCACCACGCTGAAGCTTTTCCCCTGGAAGCTGGAAGCCGAAATAAGCCTTTTCCTCGCATCAGCGGCCGCTGGTTGGGCGCTTTGTCCCAGCAACCAGAAGGGAACTGCGATGTCTTGTCAAACTGGGATCAAGGCGACCTCTTCGGTTGTTACTCGACAGACAAAACTGCCGATTTAAATACTGTTATTCTAGTTCCAACCTTGTAAGTTGATATGCCTGTAGCTTTCCTTCTACAAATCACTGATGCCTGTGACAGCCATTGATGTATGCTTGTATGATGTTATTTATCAGGTAAATAGCAGCAGAAAGGAAACATCTTACTCCTTTAATAGTGTGCCCTCAACTCGGTTACCATTTGTTATATAGTGAGGCACTTGGCCTATATTAAAAGGGCCTAAATAAATGCCTTTTTTTTTTTTTGGTCAAAGATGTCTATAGACTAGGCAGTAATGCCAAAATTGATCAAAGATCCCTTCCAAAATTATACATGTGAAATATTTAAAAAATCGAGCTGCCTAAAAACTAAAAAGAATATATGCTTTAGTTCCCCCTCTCAGTATATTTATTTATGGGTGTGTGTGCATGCAGGTGAGTGTATGGATGGATGGGTGTTCACATATGGAGGACAGAGGACAATTGGAGAGATATTGTCCTCGCTCTTGTCTTGCTGCTGAGTGCACCAGTCTAGCTGGCCCACAGGTTTCCAGATCTACTGGCTCTGTGTCTCATTGCCATAGGCAGGTTAGGACCACAGGCACTCATGACACTTTGCATATGGCTTTATGTGGATGCTGGAGAGAATCAAACTTGGGTCAGCTGGCTTGTAAGCAAGTGACTTTAACTTCTGAGCCATCTCTGCAGCCCCAAGGCTTTTGCTGTTGTTGTGGTTGAAACGGTCTTGGTAATGTGGCTAGTGTAGGCTGGTCTAGAACTTGCTCTGTAGCCCCCAGGCTGATGTCAAACTTACAATCCTCCTGCCTCAGCATCTCTAGTGCTGAGATTACAAATGTAATAGTAAATGCCATGCATAATTAATGTTCCTTCCTTAGTAACATTCTGATGAATAAAGCCTTTGCTATTCATTTTTCCTGAGGCTTTCTTATGTCTAGAAAATGCCCATATTTACTATAATATGTGGCTCACTCATTTATTGATATAAAGTGCTGTTGTTTTGAATTACTGTCAATCACCTGCAAAATGTCCATGGACAAGTTTCCTTCCACCCTTTCTTTTTTTAATATTTAATTATTTATTTATTTTTATTTGACAGAGAGAAAGAGAGAGAGAGAGAGAGAGAATAGGTACACCAGGGCCTCCAGCCACTGCAAACAAACTCCAGACGCGTGTGCCCCCTTGTGCATCTGGCTAACGTGGGCCCTAGGGAATTGAACCTGGGTCCTTCGGCTTTGCAGGCAAATGTCTTAATCGCTAAGCCATTCCTCTAGCCCGCTCGCACCCTTTCTGTGTACAGCCTCCTCCCCTAGTGGCCAGAGTTGATGTTGTCCCCACACCCCTTGAATCTAGGTTGACCTCATGAGTTTCTCTGACCAACATAATTCAGCGGACGCTGCTGGGTGATATCCAGGCTTTATGTGAAAGGTTCACCTTCCATTTTTCCTCTCTTGAAAACCAACCAGCAAGGCCCAAACTCTGGCCATCTTTGCAGGGGGTGTGTTAAAGGGGAAACGTCTTGGATGGACAGCTGTGCTGGAGATGACACGGAGAACCGGAAGGCGTTCCAGAGGGATATGCATGAGGAATGGGAATGTGCCGTAGACAGGCTTGTGCAGCTGAGGGGGAACCAAGGAGCAAGGCACAGGCTTGGGCAGTTGCTTTCAGTTGGCCTTTGAGGTTTGTTCACTTGATGTGGGTTTGGTATTTAGCAAGCCTAGAGCTACCAGTGTTGGCAGATGTAGGGATTGGCAGAGTAATAGCCAACATTATCTGACTGTTGCCACCCTTGGGTCTCTTTAACAGAACACACTGTCTAAGCATTGGCTCTGGGAATTGGCTCTTGGATCCATTCTGTTTGCAAAAACCTTGGTGTGCCAGCAGCCTTGAGCATGGATATAGGTTGTGCCCCGCTCCCCGAGACCCCCGTTAATCTTTGAAATCCAGCCCCCTCGATGTCTCAGAATATGATTTTTGTTTGGAAACACAGTTGTTGCAGATATATTTATTGAAAATGAAGTAAAAATAGAGCAAGCTAGGCTCTAATCCAACATGACTGATGCCCTTATTAAAGGAGAAGTTTGGACACTGACCCAGAACACCATGGGACACAGGACACACACACCATAAGACGGCCGCAGAGGTCAGGTGATGCAGAAGCCCAGAAATGTCACTTGCCAGCTAACTGCCCAAAGTGAGTGAGAAACAGAGAGAGTGAGAGAGAGAGAGAGAGAGGAACAGTTTCTCCCTCAGGGAGAAACCCTGGACTTCTAGACTTCACAACTCTGAGAGGATACATTTTTGTTTTTAGGCCACCAAGTCAGTGTCACTTTTGCTATGGAAGCTTAAGAAACACACCAGCATCCCCCCCCCCTTCCTCTCCTTTCATCGCATCTCACAAATCTGGGTGGATGAACACAGGGAGAGATGTGTGCCCTCGATGAGGAAGCAGCTAGAAGGTATCACATCTTAATCCAGTCAAAATTACAATTCTCCAGAAAATTTTGTGAAAGGCAATTTATTGGATATTTCAGGTACAAGGAAAAGGAGACAGTATTTGATAGCAGAGCCTCTTTAAAGCCTTTGAAATTATACCAAATAGATTGCTTCATCTCCCATCTTTTAGAACCTTCTACCAAGAATATGTTTCACTCATTCTAGAGTTTCCAAGGAGTTAACATTTACTTGTTTTTCTCGAGAAATCTGATTTAACCTAACTATATTAGGTTTGACATTTGATTATTCCAATATAATCACTTGCATCATGTTTAGTACCATAATTCTTGAAAGCTGGCAGTAGAATCTTAAAGTGCCACATCCTATTCAGAAATGTTTTGTGCTTTATAATAACAATAATATTGGATGTATTATGCAGTAATAGTGGAAATAACATTTGCAAAATAGCTAATGGTGATGGGACATTCTGAAATGCAAGAAATAGGAAATGAACAATGGGAGAAAAAAACACATGTCTTAGTCACTGAATTTTGGCTGTCTGTGCTTATGTGCGACTCAATCTCACACCACCCTTAGGCTGAATGTGAGATCAGCCCATGTGCTTCTGATTGAAGTGGGGCGACTTTCAGTCTCAAGTTTCAGTTGCTGGAATCAGAAAGGATTACAGGTGTTGTCATGTTCAAAACTACCTTTTGCTCTCTAGAATAGATTTTCATTATGTAATCAAAAATTGGATTGCTAAAGCAAGCATATATTCACTACAATGTACCTTAATAGTTTGGTACTGTTCTAGTTGCTTCTAACTTCTGATGGATATCTAGAACTATATATCTAGAAAAATATTCAATTCTTCTGTACCTCAACCAGTATATATTTTTCAAGTCAAAACGAAGCTGATTAAGTACCCTGTCCCTCCCTCTGCTTATTCTGATGTTGCAGTTGAACCCAAGGTTTTATGCTTGCTAAGCAATCACTCTATCCACTGAACTACATCCCCAGTTCTTTTTTTTTTTTAACATTTTTTATATAATTATTTGAGAGACAGTAAGAGAAATAGGCAGATAGAGAATGGGCATGCCAGGGCCTTCAGCCACTGCAAACAAACTCCGGACGCATGTGCCACCATGTGCATCTGGCCTATGTGGGTACCGGGGAATTGAACCCGGGTCCTTAGGTTTCACATGTAAGCACCTTAATTGCTGAGCCATCTCTCCAGGACCCTGAATCCCCAGTTCTACACGGTCCCTTTAATGATTTAATTTATTGATGGCACTCATCATATTCAAATCCACAGAAAATCATGGTGAAAATAAATCTGTCAGGAACCTAAGACATTCTTGGCTATAAGCATCTATGCAACAAATGCTGATTTTGAATTTGGGATGTATTCTGTACCAATTAGAACATTTTGTGAAATTTTTGTCAAATATTTCTTTTGGAAGTTTAATTACCCTTCAGGCAGGAGTATTCTGCTTAAAACTGGCACTCTTAAACAAAGCTATTAGGAATGCCAAGACAGCAGAAATGAGAAAAAAAAATAATTCCCTTGAGTCCAATTCATAAGAATTAATTTAGTCAGCCATGTATTCCCACAAACCTGCCTTTGTTTGGTTACTTCCAGAAAGAAATATTTTCTTTTACACCTTCACCTTTTTTTTTTTTTTAAAAAAAAAGATATTTATTTGCAAGCAGGGAGAGAGAGCTAGAGATAAGAGAGACAGAGAGAATGGGTGTGCCAGGGCCTCCAGCTGCTGCAAAAGAACTCCAGATGCATGCCCTACTTTGGGCATCTGGATTTATGTGGGCACTGGGGAGTTGAACCTGGATCATTTGGCTTTGCAGACAAGCACCTTAACCACTGAGTCATCTCCCCAGCCCACCTTTGCCTTTTGATTTTGGAGCTATTGCCCCCCCCCCCATGCCAGTTTACAGACAACTGCTTCTCTCAAGGTCCTCGGTGCTCTTGAGATTGCTGCCCTCCTGTCCATGGTGGACCAGGTGCTCTCTAGAGCAAGAGTGGGAAAACGTGCCATTTCGGGTCTCAAGACATCAGGCAAAGCCCATGGTCTTGGAGCAATTATGTAACACTTCTGCCCTTTCTTCTCCACCTGGCTCTGAAGCCACAGGAGGAATGCTTCCGAGGCCTGGGAGCCTCACATTTCAGACACCTGGGAAAGGTTTAACAGTCATGTGCTGACAGGAGGGGCTGCTCAGAACCAGCCTTGGTGCTGTTAGGCTGTCTTTCCAAACCAGCGAAGACATCCTCACCTTCACGAGGAAGGGCTCCCATGACTCTCACTGGCAGCTTGCAGAAGGGCAGAAGTCCTGCAGTCACTTCATGAGCCTCAGGCTTCGTTTTCCTTGCAGCCAGTTCCCTCATTCTAACATCCACCCCTGTCTGAACGCCGTGCGCTTTCCTTCGTGGGCTACAACCGTCTCCCTTGACCGGTGTAATGCCAGTGGTACTGAGGACATACTTCACTCACTGACCCATAGTCACTCCCCAAATGGGATTTTGTCTTCCAAGGCCAAAACCTCACCAGGACCTGAGTTATCCATTTTTCCTCTGGCAGTTTATTGGGAAGCGACATTGTCTAGTCTAGTGGTTAGGAACACAGGCCACACTGGTCACAGACTTCATATTCCAATATTGCTTCTCGGGCTATGTGACAGGGTGAGATCCTCACGACACGTGGTTTCCTCAACGTGGATTGTGGACACTAAGAAAATCGCCCTCTCGGCATTGCTGAGATATAAGTAAATGGATATTACAAAGGGAAACACTTAGCTTGCGGTCAGGCACATATTATAAATGTGTGTGTGTGTGTGTTGTGTGTGTGTGTGTGGTGTTGAGAGTTTAGCCTAGGGGTTTTGAGCCTGCTTGGAACACTGCTCTAACCTGGAGCCACCCATCCAGCCTCGCTTTCATTTCATTCTGCAGGTACTGAGGGTTCTGCTATGATAATGGATTATGTGCAACTCCAGCAGAAAGGAGCTGGTTCTTATAACTTGATTAACTGCAAAAACATTTCTCTCCCATCCTGTCTTCTTGCTTTATTCCATCTCAGCTAGGATGCAAACTCATATTCATTAATGAGCAGGGATGTCTGGCCGGTGTGTGTGTGTGTGTGTGTGTGTGTGTGTGTGTGTGTGTGTGTGTTAGAATGATCTGGAATATAATTTTAAAAATTTTATATTTATTCATTTATCTATTTGAGAAAGAGAGAGAGACTGGGCATGTCAGGGCCTCCAGCCACTGCAAATGAACTCCAGATGCATGTGCTATCTTGTGCATCTGGCTTTGCATGAATCCTGGGGAATCGAACCTAGATCCTTAGGCTTCACAGGTAAGTGTCTTAACCACTAAGCCGTCTCTCCAGTCCTGGAATATACTTTTTTAATGAAACAATGGGATAATGATTTTAATATTTAGGAATACATGACTTTTTTCCTTTTCCTTTTTCTTTTTCTTTTTTCTTTTCTTTCTTTCTTTCTTTTCTTTTCTTTTCTTTTTTTTTTTTTTTTTTTTTTTTTTTTTTTTTTTTTTGCTAGAGAGAGAAAGAGAGAGAACTGGGGCACCAGGGCCACCAGTTACTGCAATCAAACTCCTTGACGTGTGCACCATCTTGGGTGCATATGCAACCTTGCGTGCTTGTGTCACCTTGTACATCTGGCTTACGTAGGACCTGGAGAGTAGAACATGGGTCCTTAGGCTTCACAGGCAAGCGCCTTAACTGCTGAGCCATCTTTCCAGCCCTACATGAATTCTTTCTTTGGCTTCCAGTGATGATGAAGATTTAGGGAGTGAACTAGCTTGATATGTGACTCCTGTGGATAGCGCTCTCCATCACTGCATTCCTATGGGTACCGTCCTGTCAGGACTTGGCTGGGTTCCCTGGAGTGGCACACAGGTTGTGGGGAGATGCTACAGGCATGGAGCTCCCTGATGACATGTTCTGGTTTCTTCTTCTCGGACATCCACTGGCTTTGGGTGGAAAGCAAGATGGTCCATAATGCCTTCTATTAGCATTGCATTGTTTGCATATCATCGACATTTGGTCACCAATGACCACCTGAAAATCCCTTCCACCTTTAAACTTCTGCTGCCTTGGGAAGCAGTTATAATACAGTATGTTCTGATATGAAGATTGGTGTGTTTAACAGTGGGTTTCATGTCCTCATATGAAAATGGTATGCTTAACAGTGACCTATCAAGTTTGTGAACTTCATTTCATTGCTTCGTTACAGATAGATGTTCTCAAGGCAGACCTGGAAAGTGCAGAATGGAAAGTTCTAGAAAATCTTATTCTGGAAGATGTCCTCGAGCAGATTGGTCAGCTCATCTTTGAGATCCACCTCCACTGGCCTGGCTTTGAGGTCAGCGGCAGCGATGGCAGCGTCGTGCGGTTTTGGTACAGCCTCCTCAAGGAGTTAGAGCGGAAGGATTTCAGGCTTTTCTACAGCTACAAAGATTTATCGAAACCGCAGCTATTCCTGAAGAAAGACATTTTCAATGCTAGTAGCTGTTACACTCTGAGTTGGGTGAACACAAGATGGAGGTAGGCTGGGGGGCCCCATCCAAGATGCAAAGACGTAGCCACAGATGGAGCCCAGGAACTTCTCTAGCCTGTCTCAAGTTTGTTGTCTACCTGGGCAGGACTGTGTTGTGGTCTGTGCAGTGCACAGAGCCTTGTGCTTGACATGCTTGACATGGGGCAGCAGCACAGGTCATACCTGTGGCAAGGGTGAACAAAGTCACCTCCACTTATCTAGACTCAAGCCCTGTGCATTACTGTCTGTGACAGACTGGGGATGTGTGTCCTTCCCTCGCACCTAGAGGGCAATCCCCTGCTCATTTCAGTGTTCCCTAAAAGTCATCATGTATCCATAATTCATGAATGTAGCAACATTAAAATGAAGTTTTATAAAAATATGCATTTTTATGAGGTTGATCAGATTCTTAAGTTCAGTGTCCGCTGGTTAAAACTAAGTCATGAGATTTTAATGTAGCTCATTGAAGGGTTTGTTTGCACTGCCCTTCCTTTTCTCCCTCCCCTACCCCCATTTCACTGAACCCCTTTTTCTTTCCAACTAGTCTCTCTTCTATTTTGATGTCATCATTTTTTCCCACCTGTCATGCAGGTCTTGTGCCACTGTGAGGTCATGAATGACATGACCACTTTGTATCTGGAAGACAGCATTGTAAGCACTCTTCTTCTTCCTCTGGCTCTTGTTTTCTTTCTTCAATCTTTTCCAAGGTCTCCAAGCCTTAGAGGGTGTGATAGAGATTTCTCACTTAGTGCTAAACACTCCACTGTCTCTTCTCAGCGCTTTGGTGAGTTTTGAGTCACCCTAATGGTCACCACCATCTGAAAAGAGATGCTTCTCTAACAAAAAGTGAGAGCAGTATTAATGTATCAGCATAAAGTTAAATATTTAGAGTGTTGTTAGGTGGTTATACTTTGTCCATTTAGCCAGACAGACAGCATTAGTTTCCTCCCTAGGGCTTATGACCTCCCAGTTATAGGCTCCTGATTAGGTTTTCAGTACCAGGCAGGAATTCGCTCCCATGGAGCGAACCTCAAATCCAGTCAAAGAGCAGTTGGTTTTCCACATAACAGGCATGCCACTATTGCATCAGTTGGCACATTTGGCCTGGTTGGCCAGCCATAGAACTTGCAGGGTCCACTGCTGGCTAAGACCACTGGTGACTTTTCTCCCCCAGCAGGCTGCACAGTTCCTTCCAGCATCCTGACGGCGAGTCAACAGGGAGGAGGCTTCCAGCTCAGCTCCAGCTTGATTTCACAGTAACATTCAGCCCAAGCATGTGGAGTCTTCAGTAGTAGGGTCTTACCACCTAGTTCTGATGGGCAACCCACAGCCTTGCCAATGGCCTGTAATGTTTTGGGGACATCAGTGTCTTTTCTAGCTAATAAGTCACTGGAAGGTAGCCTACTCCTGTCTCTGAAAATTTCTTGCAACAATCTATAGTTTCTGAGTCAAAATTCTTTTCGTACTTAGCCTTAAGTATCTTTCACTTCTTATGATACAAAGCCCAAAGCAGAATGTGTTTCCATTGTTACCTCTTCTGGCTTCAAGCATGACTTTAAAAAACTATTGACGACCTCCATACATATAGACAATATCCCGTGACCACAACTCTTTGCAAACATGACTTTGGTATCACAAACTTGTCTTTGCTGTCAAATCTTTTTAAGTACGTATCTCGAATGTTAAATACATTTTTCTTTTACTGCCAATGGAATCATCTTATAAATGATTGTGGCCTGAGGACTGCAGTCTCTACTAGGATGGTTATGTAGCATTTCAGTGGTTCCAATCTTCTATTTTTCCCTTCCTCCTCCCTCTCTCCCTCGTCCCTCCCCCACAACTTCTGGACGCCACACACACACTTACCCACACACATGCATGTGCACACAACCACACACACACACACACACACTACAAGGATTTGGCTTTAAAGCTCATAGTTCACTAACAAAAGGTGATGGGTTGGGAAGACCAGCTGCGACGAGTGTGATCTGTGGCGACGGCTCAGTCCTTTGGTGCACAGAAGTGTTTCAGTTGTGCAGAAGGGTCCACAGACACTCAAGGCGTTTTTACACTAAAGCATTTTGTCCAGTTAGCAGCATGGCATCATTCCCACAGCAACGCTAACTTGAGTTCTTCTTAGAGCATATCACAGATTTTCCCACGATTTTACACAATGAGATGCATACATAAAGTATGGACTGTACTAGTCTTCTATGTCCATTCCAAACAGCTTCTAGATGTGTACACACCTCTGTCAAGATTTGTAACTTGCTGGACATGGTGGCGCATGCCTTTAATCCCAGAGCTTGGGAGGCAGAGGTAGAAGGGAGGCAGGAGGATCACCATGAGTTCAAGGCCACCCTGAGACTACATAGTGAATTCCAGGTCAGCCTGAGCTAGAGTGAGACCCTACCTCGAAAAAAAAAAAAAAGATTTATAACTCATGGGATTCAAGATTTAAGGCATTACTTAAAACTACATTGTATAAAGCAAGTTAAGCATTAGTTCTTGATAATTGGTATAAAGCCTTAACTTCTTCACACTATATACATATGTGATGCTCAAACGGATGTATGTACTGCTGAAAAAAAATCACTACCCCCTGCTCCACACCCACCTAGCAGGCAGCCTGTGCAGTTATATTTATGCTTATTTCTCTTCATGGATAGTTTAAAATTTAATGAGGATTATTCTGATGTTTGCTATGGCTTCCCTGCAACTAGAATTGATTATGCTTATCACATAGGTTGGAGTTTCTTAGCTTCAGCACGATTGCTATTTGGGAAGGCCTATTCTTTGATGGGGTGACAGGGCTACCCTAGGCACTGTGGGGTCCCCAGCAGCAGCTTTGGCCTCTATCTACCAGAGGACTGGAGCACCAACCTCACCAACACTTCCCAAGGTGTGACAACCACAAGTGTTTGCAGACAGTGGTAAGTGTGTTCAAGGGGGCAACCTCATGTAGGGGAGACGTTCTAGTGTTGGTCATGAGAAGGGGGACCAGGCTACTAGAGCACTGGTTTTTTGCTTATGGAGAGAAAAGGAGTGTTGTGAGATCCTTGAGATCCTCTTGTGCAGATCAGGCAGAACAAGAGCCACCATTACCTGAGCTACCACAAACCAATGCAGACAGAATGTAATGAACAAACAAGCTAACAAAATCAGGCTGTTTACTGAGAGCTGACAGATGTGCCAGGCACTTTGACTTGACCATATTCCTAGTTTTCTCAACAACCCATTAAGGAGGAATGTAATTTTCTAGACGTATGAGTGAAGAAACTCTGACAGGTTACACCAACTATATTCAGATTATTCATCTACCAGATGGGGACATGAGAATCCCACAGTGACAGTGTCCAGTCCCCAGCACAGGCCAGCTTCATTGGAAGGGCACTTTTTGGCCTCCCTGTTAGTAAAAGGGGGGAAAATCTACAAATATACTTAAATCAGACCTGCAGACCAGTTAGAGTTGGAATAAGCATATAGACTTGCCTAACTTGAACCATGAACTTAATTAAAATTAAAATAAGCATGTCTAGTGGAATCTTAGTGAAGAAATGCAGTAACCCAACTAGTTCTATGTTGCTAGGTAAGCTGGGTTCCAAGGTAAGTTAACTTCTACAAGGCCTGGGAGGAACTCTTGCTTGTTCCAATACTTGGTACTTTTTTCCTGGGATTTAGAAAGGACACAGTCACTTGGAACTGATTCTCATGTGTGTAAAACGTGTCTTTGACCTGCAGATAAATGAGATTAGACATGAATATCTGTGACATACACCTCCTTAACTAACTCCTACCTGTATAGTGCTTCATGAACGATTCAGAACATGCAAATTTAATAATACCTTTATCAAACGATTAGAAACATCTGTACACTTAAGGAGAAGGAAATAGGAGAATATAAGAGATGCAGAAGTGGCCTTTTAGCCTAAAAACTGTGTCACAATTGGAGTTGGAAGTAAAAGAAAGCATTCTCTTCTTCCTCTTAGCATGGTTATATTGGATGCTGTTATATAAGGTTATCATATAAATATTTGCAACCATTTGACATGTTCACGAGAAAAGAGCCAGGAAAAAAATGAACAAACTTACATGAGAATTGACCAAAATTCCAGTAATGTTTATATCAGGGTAGAAGAAGAAAAGTGCTTTCATGAATTTATAGTGCTTGGTCCCAATCCATCATTCATGTCAGTATTCTGGCCTCGGTTATAAGATCTTTTAGTAAATATAGTTCAAGATTTGAATTTCAGGCTGGAGAGATGGCTTAGCGGTTAAGCCCTTGCCTGTGAAGCCTAAGAAACCCGGTTCGAGGCTCGATTCACCAGGACCCATGCTAGCCAGATGCACAAGGGGGCGCACGCATCTGGAGTTCATTTGCAGTGGCTGGAGGCCCTGGCGCGCCCATTCTCTCTCTCTCTTTCTCTCTCTCTCTTTCTCTCTCTGTCTGTTGCTCTCAAATAAATAAATAAAAATAAACAAAAAATAAAAAATATTTTTAAAAAGATTTGAATTTCCTGAAGCATTCATGTTTGGGTTTGGCAAAGGTTGGATTAACCAGGAAGCGGGGCCTGGCATACTTTTCCAGCTTCAATAAACAATTCTTCTTGACAATTCCTCCGAGCTCTGTTAGTGTAACTGTCCTTTTCTGGTGATGAATTTGTTTGCCTTCTAGGTGATAATTCTTTTTATACCATCTAAGTGCTGGCACTCTGAATGCAGTAATACATCTTGCCTTATGTTAATATATTCTCCATTCACTTACATAGAGCGGTTGAACTGTATGAAGTCATCATCCATGGGGTCTATAAATTCTTAAAACTCTCTAAATCTAGAGATTATTAAACTTTGGGGTAATGATTGTATTATATATGTCTTGTTCTTAAGGAAAACAAACCAAGAGGGCTTAATGTCGCCATACTTTTAAAAAATGCTACATTCTCAGTGTATTAAAAGCAATGCTTTTAAAACTCAGCAACTACTTGGTATTCTCATGTAAAATACTGTAAGTTTCTTAGTGACTGGCTTTGTACAATAAGATTGAGATAGGGAACCTTTTGAGCCAAATCTGGATTATTTCAGTAGACCAGCTAAATATATACAGGACTGATGCTCAATCAGTGTGCACTAGAAGAAGAAAGCTTCAGTGCAACATGGCAATTAGAATTGATAAAATGTACTGTATACTTGAAAATTACTGAGAAAATAGATTTTAATATTCTCACCAAACTCAAACCAAAGGTAAAATACATGAGGTAATGGCTATTAGTTGATTCAATAACTCCACAGTACTTATATATACCAAATATATTGTTAAAATATATTTTTATTTTATTTGAGAGAGAGATTGAGAGAGAGAGAGAATGGGTGCACCAGGGCCTCCAGCCACTGAAAACAAACTCCAGATGCATATGTCACCTTGTGCATCTGGCTCATGTGGATCCTTTGGCTTTGCAGGTAAGCACCTTAACTGCTAAGCCATCTCTGCAGTCCTATATAGCAAAATATCTTGTTGTATACTATAAATGCATAAAGCGTTGCTTGTCAGTTTTAGAGTGTGATCCATGAAATACTTTGAAAAGATTTACACAAAATAAAACTAAGTAAAACAAGCAAAATGTAACCGTCAGTAGAGCTGTAATGGTGGTAAGTGACTGTGGTCTTGGTTTCCCCAGTGGTCCTCTCTTCCAATGTAGCCCCTGTTAGAGAATGCCTTGACCCCCCCCCACACACACACACCATGATGAGCAATTACAAGTTCATACACGATACAGCAGGCTGCCGTCCTGGGGCCCTGACTTAGCACCACAGCTAGCTTCTGTTCTGGTTGTCTTTGGTTTTACTTGTCAGTGTATATTAGGCATATCAATATCCACTCCTGGGTGGGCATATATAAGAAGCCAAGGTCCAGGGCTGGGGAAATGGCTTAGCAGTTAAGGCGTTTGCCTGCAAAGCCTAAGGACCCCGGTTCGATTCCCTAGGACCCATGTAAGCCAGATATACAAGGGGGCGCATGCGTGTGGAGTTCGTTTGCAGTGGCTGGAGGCCCTGGTGCACCCATTCTCTCCCTCTCTGTCTCTTTCTCTCTCTCAAATAAATCAAAGAAATAATACTTTAAAAAGAAGCCCAGGTCCAAGTGGGTTTTATAATAATGAGAAATAGAAATTTATACCGATTGAAATGAGTTATTGTCTACACAAGAAAACATTTTTCAAGGGCTTGGTATCTGGCCAGGCATTATTTACACAGGGAATTCTCTACTTGAGGCCTCCAGCTGTGTGTCTCCAAAGATTTCTGTTCTATCTGTCTTCACTCTCTGTGTCCTAAGTGCCTGCTGTATCATATCTGTCTTCTGTCTTTCCCGGCACACTGTGAGCTTCATGCAAATAAGGATCACGTCTGTAGCTCCAGTGCCTGCCACAGAACCTTTCAGGACAAGGTGCTCAATAAAGATTTGCTGGGCATATATGTTAAAAGGACTTTCACATAGAACGTTCTTATAAAATTATTTCATCATTTGATATTCAAGTTTACTGTCATTAAAAATACCTTTGGAGCCGTGCGTGGTGGCACACGCCTTTAATCCCAGCCTCACGAGGCAGAGGTAGGAGGATCGCCATGAATTTGAGGCTAGCCTGAGACTACATAGTGAATTCCAGGTCAGCCTGGGTTGGAGTGAGACCCCATCTCTCTCTCTCTCTCTCTCTCTCACACACACACACACACACACACACACAACACAACAACAACAACAACAACAAAACCTTTGGAAATTAGAACTCTGTCTTTTGTTAATGTATGTTTGAACATAATTGGCCTTCCATTGTTTATTGTACTGCATGGGGTAGCGCCCATTCCTGATTGAAAGATGCTAACCTCAAGACTTTGATGCTGGGGAATTGAGAGCTATATGACTGAACTGAAAAAAAAAAACACAGTAATAATGGAGGATTGATTATTGTAACATAAATCTAAGAGTTGGAATATCAAACCTCAGTCATCCAATGTCATTTTTTTTTTTTTTTGAGGTGGGATCTTGCTCTAGACCAGGCTGACCTGGAATTCACTATGTAGTCTCAGACTGGCCTCAAACTCACAGCGATCCTACTACCTGTACCTCCTGAGTGCTGGGGTTAAAGGAGACAGAGAATGGGCATGCCAGGGCCTCTAGCCACTGCAAACAAACTCCAGACCCATGCACCACTTTATTTGGCTTTACGTGGGCACTGGGGTATTGAACTCAGGTTGTTAGGCTCTGGTTAGGCAAGTGCCTTAACCACTGAACCAGTCCCTCTCTTGTTTTTCACTGTCCTGTCATACCAATTCTTAAAACATGTTTTGAGTCAGCATGTTTATATATATATATATATATATATATATATATATATATATATATATATATATATATATATAAATTCATAGGAGTAGAGAAGTTTTTTCAATGTTTTTATTAACAACTTCCATGATTGTAAACAATATCCCATGGTAATGCCCTCCTTCTCCCCACTTTCCCCTTTGAAACTCCACTCTCCATCATCTCCCCTCCCCCTCTCAATCAGTCTCTCTTTTATTTTGATGACATGATCTTTTCCTCCTATTATGATGGTCTTGTGTAGGTAGTGTCAGGCACTGTGAGGTCACGGATATCCAGACCATTTTGTGTCTGGGGAGAGCACATTGTAAGGAGTCCTACCCTTCCTTTGGCTCTTATATTCTTTCTGCTACCTCTTCCTCGATAGACCCTGGGCCTTGGAAGGTGTGATAGAGATATTGCAGTGCTAAGTACTCCTGTCACTTCTTCCCAGTACTATGATGCCTTCTGAGTCATCCCAAGGTCACTGCCATCTGAAAAGAGAAGATTCTCTACCAAAAGTGAGAGTAGCATTAACATAAGGGTATGAACATTAAGAGAAGTGCTTACTGGGCAGTTTTGATAAGCATAGTATATACATTTAGCCAGACAGCAGCAGACTTACACCTCTAGGGCTCATGACTACCCCTGTTTTAAGTTTTCAGCATCAGGGATGTGTTCCCTTCCATGGAGCGGGCCTCCAGTCCAATTAGAGGACAGTTGGTTTCCACCATGACAGACATGCCACTATTGCACCTATTGGCTCATTTGGCCTGGGTGGCCAAATATAAGGCTTGTAGTGTCCACTGTTGAATATCTTCACTGGTGATTTCAGTAGAGAATATCTTATAAGATGATATGAGGCAATTTCTACCAAGATGGGGGTGCTGCTTTTTTTATTTTTATTTTATTTTTTTCTTTATTAGTTAGTTTTGTATTCAGCAAATACAGTCAGTTTGGTACCATTATTAGGCTCATCCGTGACCTACCCCCTCCCCTTGGCCCCTCCTTGTTGAGGTATATGGGTCATGCATTGTGGAGTTAGCCCATATGCAAATGTCTCTGCATATCACGACCCAACATGTGGCTCTGACATTCTTTCCACCACCTCTTCCGAAAAATTTCCCTGAGCCCTGTTGGGTTCATTTTTGGTCTGCTTCAGTGATGAGGTGTTGGGGGCCTCTGAGGCTCTGGCTCTCTGATTTGGTAGGAGTTGATTTTTCTCTGTGCTGATCTCCTTCCCCCTTGTGCTGGTATCCGGTTCATCAGGAAAACAGCACCCTTGCTTGTTTCTCCAATTTTTCTTAGTTTCAGCCGGGGCCCTTTGGAAGTATGATGGGGTGGCTCTCTCCTTAGGATCTACATCTATCTGAAAAAGAGAAGCAGATTCTCCAACGGAGAGTAAGTTAGCACCAGGACAAAAGAGATGTAAGGGTGCTGCTTTTATAAAAATCATCAAAGCTTCATTGTTTCTATAAGATTAAAATGAGTAATGCAGACATAATTAAGAGAATAAAATCAAGGTGAGAAAAGCATTATATATATTCTCAAGACTGAAATCTGAGCTAAGGAAATTTCTCTTGGGTACAGAGAAAGTGACGAATACTTCAGCTGATGTAAGGGGCCTTGAGAATGTCTTCAGTAATAGACTGTCTTATTAATGGATGAAATAATCTTTGTCTAAATAACACCTTCTTTTAATCCACCTAACGCAGAGAGAGCAAGCTGCAAGCCACAGAGATCAGGCTATGAATCCACCCACTTTAAGAAGGCACACGTAGGACTGGGGAGATGGCTCAGGTGGTGGAGTGCATATTTTGCAAGCATAAGAACCCGAGTTTGATACCCAGAACCCACATTTTATTTTTTATTTTTATTTATAATAATAATAATAATAATTTTTTTTTTTTTGGTTTTTCAAGGTCGGAGTGGCTCAGAGGTGAAGGTGCCTGCTCACCAAGCTTGCTGGCCTGGGTACAATTCCCTCGTACCCACGTAAATGCAGATGCACAAAGTGGTACGTGCATCTGGAGCTCATTTGCAGTGTCACATCTATAGTCTTTCTCACAAATAAATATATATTTTTAAAATTTGAGATAGAGAAAGAGAGAGAGAGAGTATAAGCATGTCAGGGCCTCTACCCTCTGCAAACGAACTCCAGATATATATGCCATTTTGTGCATCTGGGTTTATGTGGGTATTGGGAAATCGAACCTGAGTCATCAGGCTTTGCAAGCAAGTGCTTTTAACTACTGAGCCATCTTTCTAGTCCAGTAAGAATATATTCTTTTTAAGTTTAATGGGTTAAACAGTTGATTAGACACAACCGAAGAGAATTTAAAATGAACTTGAGGACAGATCTGAGGAAAGTACCCAAAACAACACAGAAAAATATGAACATCAAATTCCTTTATATGAGTTGCGCCATTAGCTTGAACTCTAGAACATCTTTCAGAAGATGAGGCAATGAAATGATCTAAACCATGCTATTGAAAGTGATACTGTAAGGACCATACCATGCAGGAAGTATTCAGTAGACGTGTATTGTTATTTGGTACTTAAAAAGTGGCTGAAATCTCACTGAGGAGGACCCTCAGTGGAATGGGGACAGGGAGGAAGGAAATGATGGTACTATCACATGATGTGTTCATACAACTTCCTACTTAATAAAAGAAAAGTGTGGCTGACTGGCCTGGAGAGATGGCTCAGTGGTTAAGGTGCTTGCCTGCGAAGCCCAAAGACCTGGGTCTGATTTCCCAGTACCCACTAAAGCCACATACACATGGTGGCACAGATGTCTGGAGTTTGTTTGCAGTTGTCAAAGGCCGTGGCACACCCATTCTTTCTCTCTATTTGCCTCTTTCTGTCTCTCTCCCATAATATAATATTTATTTATAATATGTAATATTATTATAAATAACATATTTATTCATAATAATTTTGTAATATTTACAATATCATAATCTAATGTAAATAAACTATTCTTTAAAAAGTGGCTGATTGAGGAACTGAAGGTTTTTATTTAAAATTAAAAATAATTGGTGATGGGGACTGTTAGAAATATCCACCTCAAGTCATGATGACACTGAGAGACTGGACGGCAAAAGCGAGGCAGTTTAGTTTTGATCTTCCAAGGTCGGACACAGCCCAGGGGGGAAAATGGTGCACCATCTGAGCGCAGAAAGTAACTCTTACCTGTAGAGAGCCGAGAGGTGACCGCCATTATGGCGCTGACATCCGGCCTCGGCCCTGGTGAGAATAGCGCATGTGCAAGTGACAAAAGCGCGCCAAGTCACTGCCCAGCCCGGGCATATGAGCGTCATATGAGCATCATATGAGCGCGCAGCCAATCAGCAGAGTACACGCCACCTAGGGGCTATATAAGCGGCGCCATTTCGGGGGCGCTGGGTCTTCCTCTTTCATCTGTTCAATAAACGCTTGCTGCAGAAGGATCCTGGTGTCCGCGTGCGTTCTTGCTGGCGAGACGACTACGCGGGCTACAACTGGTGCCGAAACCCGGGACGCCGGGTACCTGTCATCGCCGGCGCCGAGGAGACCCCCCATTCACGGGGAAGGATTCAGAACTGCAGGACTGAGGTAGGTTCTGAGAGGCATGTTTGGTCTTGACTTGTCTCATCTTTCATCCAAATTGGTAGGAGCAATTTTCGCTCTCCCTATTGTGATGGTGGCTCTCGTTCTCTTCTTTGTGAACATGGGAGCCTCACATTCGGAGCTACAAGACAGCATGTCAGAAACAGAACGGGATAAAAGTTTAGGGGCCCTTGAGGAAAAAGAAAAAGACGTCTCTAAGAAAAAAGGCCTTTCTGCGGACGCTAAGTCCACAGAAAGAAAAGACAAGGGAAAGGACGCCCTGGGAGAGAAACAGGAGAGGGAAAAGAGAAGTCCAAAAAGGAGGCTTCTTTATCCGATAAAAGAATTGGAGGCTTTAGGAATTGATAGCTCAGAGTCTGAGGATCTTAGTCCCTCCGAGGAGGAAGAATTAGATGGCGAAGCGGCTCGCTATGGGGAGGAGAGATATTATTTTGATGAGCTACCGCAAAATCGAAAACAAAAGAAGATAGGAGATAAGAACCGCGCGGCTTTTCAATCTGCCGCCCCTATCATTCCCAGTGCTCCTCTGCCTTATGCCGGCAAACATTGTTCAGATTCCTTCCTTTCAGAGGGGGACAGAAGGAGGTGCTTACAAGCCTTCCCGGTGTTTGAGGCTACGGATGGAGGCCGCGTTCATGCGCCGGTAGAGTATGCCCTCATTAAGGAACTTGCTGAATCAGTTAATAAGTATGGAGTAGATGCTAATTTTACAGTCATACAGCTTGAGAGACTCGCCACTATGGCAATGAAGGAAAGACTGCAGAGGACTTTGTTGGAACTGGGCTATTGAAATAAGGGCTGGCTGCGTTCTGTTGCTGAGGTCCAGAGTGTTTGATCAAGGTTAAATTTGTAATAGACTGATGTGCTTGGCTAGAGATATTAGACTGAGAGATTTAAGATTTTAAGCTGAAAAACCTCAAGCAAGTTAAATTTACAGACACAGAGACTGGTTTTAGGTTACTGAATCTGCTATTGTCAAACACATTAACAATCTTAAGGAAGATGTTCCAACTGCTTTACATTAAATCAATAGAAAGTTTTGCCTCAAGGCATGGCCAATAGCCCCACTATATGTCAGTTATATGTGCAATTGGCCCTTGAACCAGTTAGAAAACAATTTCCCTCTCTGCTGTTAATCCATTATATGGATGATATTCTTATGTGCCATAAGGAATTAGTTGTTTTACAGACTGTATATCCTTTATTATTAAAAACCTTAAGACAATGGGGCCTGCATATTGCTTCCGAGAAGGTTCAAGTTTCAGAAGTAGGTTCCTTTTTAGGGACGGTTATTTACCCAAAAAAAATAGTTCCTCAAAAATTAGAGATCCGCAGAGATCATTTACGAACGTTAAATGATTTTCAAAAATTATTGGGTGATATAAATTGGTTGAGACCGTTTCTAAAAATTCCCTCTGCTGAATTGAAGCCATTGTTTGACATCCTGGAAGGAGATGCTCATATTTCTTCACCTAGAGCCTTAACACCAGCTGCAAGCCGCGCCCTAAAAGTGGTAAAAGAAGCTTTACAGGATGCTCAGTTGAAACGCATAGAGGAAGCCAAAACTTTCGACCTGTGCGTTTTTAAAACTAGGCATTTACCAACTGCCGTGCTGTGACAAGATGGACCCTTATTGTGGGTTCATCCCAACGCTTCTCCTACTAAGATTATTGATTGGTACCCAGATACAATTGCTCTGCTTGCCCTTCGTGGATTAAAGGCAGCCATTACTCATTTTGAAAAAAAACCCAGGTCTTTAATTGTGCCTTATACAGCCCATCAAGTTCAGATATTAACCGCTACTTCTGATACTTGGGCGGTGTTAATCACCTCCTTTGGTGGTTTAATAGACAATCATTACCCTAGACACCCTATTTTACAATTTGCCTTAACCCAAGAGGTTGTGTTCCCACACATTATATCTCGGGAGCCACTTCAAGATGGGCTGGTGGTCTATACAGATGGGTCAAAAACAGGAGTAGGGGCCTATGTGGTTAATGATAAGATTATATCTAAACAATATCATAAAACCTCACCTCAAGTTGTGGAATGTTTGGTAGTATTAAAAGTTTTGGAAAAATTCCCAGGTCCCCTGAATATTGTTTCGGATTCCTGTTATGTAGTAAATGCAACAAAAACTTTAGAGGCTGCTGGGTTGATTAAGGCATCTAGCAAGCTTACAACAATTTTTCAAAAGATTCAGTTTGCCTTGATTAATAGGAGATCTCCTGTTTTCATTACGCATATCAGGGCTCATTCGGGCCTACCGGGGCCCATGTCCCGTGGAAATGACTTGACAGATCGGGCCACAAAGTTTATCATGCTTGTTCTTTCATCAAAATTGGAGTTGGCTAAAAGTTTTCATAAAAGGTTTCATGTCACAGCTGAGACATTGCGTCGTCGGTTTGACATCACTAAAAAAGAGGCTAGAGATATAGTAACTCAATGTCAAAATTGCTGTCAATATTTACCTGTGCCTCATGTAGGAATTAATCCCAGAGGAATTCGCCCATTACAAATTTGGCAGATGGATGTTACTCACGTCCCATCTTTTAACAAATTACAATATTTACATGTTTCCATTGATACTTGTTCTGGAGTTATGTTTGCTTCCCCATTAACCGGGGAGAAAGCAGCCCATGTTATTCAACACTGCCTCGAGGCGTGGAGTGCCTGGGGGAAGCCCAAAATTCTTAAAACTGACAATGGACCAGCTTATACTTCTCAAAAATTTGGACAGTTCTGTCACCAGATGGGAGTGACCCATTTGACAGGTCTCCCATATAATCCTCAAGGACAGGGTATTATAAAACGGGCTCATCGCACTCTAAAGTCTTATTTAATAAAACAAAAAGGGGGAGTCGATGAGGCTCTGCCCTCAGTCCCACGAGTGACTATATCCATAGCACTCTTTACTCTTAATTTTTTAAATTTGGACAGTCAGGGCCATTCGGCGGCTGACTGTCATTGCTCAGAGCCTAACAGGCCACAGGAGATGGTTAAGTGGAAAGATGTTTTGACTGGTCAATGGAGAGGCCCGGATCCTATTTTAATAAGATCCAGGGGAGCTGTTTGTGTTTTTCCACAGGAAGAAGACAATCCATTCTGGCTACCAGAACGCCTAACACGTAGACTTGTGAGACCTGACGAATCATCGAGATCCTGTGCAGGAGCCGAAGAAGTGGACAAGATCCATTATGAAGACCCTACTCTACTAGAGTTGACCCCTCCCTAGCTGTGGGCCTGACATCCTGGATTTCTTCAGCCTTCTCTTTCTTTAAGGAATGGGTGGGAGTGGCGCTGTTTGGTGCAGCCCTATGTTGTGGCTTAGTGTTCCTGCTTTGGTTGTTCTGCAAGCTCAGAGCTCAATAACAATGTGACAAGGCCGTTATTGCGCAAGCACTTGTGGCTATGGAACAGGGATCATCTCCTGAAATTTGGTTAATTAATTAGACTGAGACCCTCAGTCGATACACCTCAAGGGTTTAGCCCATTGCACTGAGTCGATGGGAGATCTAAGTCTAATCAGCC
Source organism: Dipus sagitta (assembly GCA_036346955.1). NCBI lineage: Eukaryota > Metazoa > Chordata > Mammalia > Rodentia > Dipodidae > Dipus > Dipus sagitta. The sequence goes on from CM070775.1 coordinate 36,793,411, forward strand.
CTTGCCTAAGTGGCTGCAACACCAAAATATGAGATTGACAGCCCTTGCACCCCCAGGAACAATATTCCATTGCACAGGGATGGGTGTTAACTCCCCTTTTTGTCTCTCCCTTGGCCTTTGCACTCAGAGGACTTGTCACCATTGCACCTGATAAGGTGAGGGAGTGAGCTCTTGATCGCTTATTCCCCAAGGAAGGAATTTGCTTGATCGAACATAGGGTTGTTTGGTGCTGCGCTGGCTGGGCTATGAGACAGTTGTCATCTTATTAAAACAAACAGGGGGAGATGTAGAGAGCCGAGAGGTGACCGCCATTATGGCGCTGACATCCGGCCTCGGCCCTGGTGAGAATAGCGCATGTGCAAGTGACAAAAGCGCGCCAAGTCACTGCCCAGCCCGGGCATATGAGCGTCATATGAGCATCATATGAGCGCGCAGCCAATCAGCAGAGTACACGCCACCTAGGGGCTATATAAGCGGCGCCATTTCGGGGGCGCTGGGTCTTCCTCTTTCATCTGTTCAATAAACGCTTGCTGCAGAAGGATCCTGGTGTCCGCGTGCGTTCTTGCTGGCGAGACGACTACGCGGGCTACACTTACCGTCCTTGAATATGGCTTCCTCCTCCTTCTTCCCCACTGCCTGGGTACGTGGGGGGTGGGGGGTACAATCTGCCCGATGTTCTACTGTAACCCTGCCCTGAGTGTCTTTGACGTCTTTGTTTAGCTGACCTTGCTTCTTGGTTCTGATTCTCCTTTCCAAGCACAAGAAGTTTTAATCTGTATCTTGGGGATTTTTATATCTACAGACCCAGGTATACACTCAGTCCTTCATGGCCTGTAAATTTCCACTGGGTAAAGGAATCCAAATGGCAGGGTTTCCTTCACTACCTCTGGTTTGTGGAGCTTTAAACTCAAGGCTTATATGAATATATGTGTCCATATATATATGGCTACCATCATATTCTAATTTCCCACAAAACTAAACCCAGGGCCTTGTATACTTAGTTGTGCCCTTTCACCCACAGTGTAAGAACTTTTTTATTTTAATTTTAGAAAGAGATAGACAGAGGGAGAGAGAATTGGCCTGCGGGGTCTCAGCCACTAAAATCGAACACCTGACACTTGTGCCACCTAATGGGCATATGCAACCTTGTGCTTGCCTCACCTTTGTGAGCCTGGCTTACATGGGATCTGGAGAGTGGAGCATGAGTCCTTAGGCTTTGCAGCAAGCGCCTCAACCACTAAGCCATCTCTCCAGCCCAAGAACTGACTTTTAAGTAATACTCACCTTTATTAGTTAAAAACTAAAATATTTATAGTTGAATCAGTTATCAGGAAACATGGGATTTAGAACAACTTGGTAAGTTAGTTCTACTTTGTATGAAAGATCAAGTTTCTTTTTAAAAATTTACTTGTTTGCAAGCGGAGAGAGACAGAGAGAATGAGGCACACTAGCGCCTCTAGCCATTGCAAATGAGCTCCAGATGCATGCGCCACTTTGTACATCTGGCTTTATGTGGTACTGGGGAATCAACCCAGGTCATTAGACTTTGCAGGCATGCACCTTAACCACTGAGCCATTCCTTCAGCCCAAAGATCAAGTTTTTGATGAAAATGTAGGGTCTGAATTGAGATATGCTATCAGGGTGAAATGCCTAACAGATATCAAAGTCTTAGGATAAAAATATTAATTTCTAAAATTGAATACATTAATATAAGTATTTAGACATATGTGTTTTTCTTTTTTGAAAAAAATATAATTTTCAAATACAATTTGTTCTTGTTTATTCCTGTCCCTCCTATTCCTGCTTCTCCCCCTCAGTTCCCACCCCTCTGTTTTACTTCCCTCTGTTTACATAGAAATATGTTAAAAATAAATTGATAGGATTAATTCCCCTGTCTTTTACCTAGTGATTAGAAAACACAGATTAAAATTACATGCAAGGCGTACATATTTCTATTGGACAGTAAGCACTGTGCCAGAACACAGATCTAAAAGTGTTTGAGATCTGACTCATCCCTGGAGGTTGGACAGTAGGGAGCAAACATTCATATTTAAAGACAACTAATGGGGTACAGGAAGCTGTGGAATCAAAGAGGATACCTCTTTCACTTATTGTCCCTAAAAAGTGAAGCCATCCCAAGGGTCCTGGCTATAAATCTAAGTAATCTAATGAAATCTAACTTGAGAACATTATTTCTATAATTACTGAAGTGACTATGCATGTAATAGATGTGCATACACACATATGTACATATACGTGTGTTTTGGGAGTCGGAATTTATTTATTTATTTTTTTGAGGTAGGGTTCTTGCTATAGCCCAGACTGACCTGGAATTCACTATGTAGTCTCAGGGTGGCCTTGAACTCTCGGTGATCCTCCTACCTCTGCCTCTTGAGTGCTGGGATTAAGGGCATGCGCCACCACAACTGGCTTGAATTTTTCTTTTAATTCTTTCACATAGTCTAGATTTTCAGGTGCCCAGGATAAATGTCGGATTCTACCTCTGTAGAATTCATCTTTGGTGTAGTTTTACTGAAAGTTCATTTGGGGATCTTGTCCAAGGTTTTGACCCTGACTTGGAAAGTCTGAGTTGGAAACAAGAATTGTGCATTTTAAGAAGTCTACCAACTAATGACTAGATAATGAAAATCTAGTATATATACACAATGGGATTTTACTCAGAAGTAAAGTGAAGTTATGAAGTTTGCAGAAAAGATTTTCAGGAACTGGAAAAAAATATGTGAGGTAACCCAGATTCCAAAAGACAAAAATCCAGTGTCTCATACATGGATCCTGACTTTTAATGCCTGTATGACTAGAAACAAGGGGATTCTAGAAGGGCAACACAATTTGTCTGAAAACACCATAATAAAACCTAACTCTTTTTAAAAATATTTATTTATTATATACTTGAGAGAGATAGAAAGAGGCATATGAGAGAGAGAGAATGGGCACGCCAGGACCTCTACTCACTGCAAACGAACTCCAGACGCATGAGCCACCTTGTGCATCTGGCTTATGTGGGTAGTGGGAAATCAAATCTGGGTCCTAGGATTTATAGGCAAGTGCCTTAATCACTAAGCCAACTTTCCAGCCCAAAACCTAATTCTTTGTATGCTAATTTAATAAAGCAAGCTTCCCAAGAATTCTTATTTATTTGAGAGAGAAAGAGGCAGATAGAGAGAGAATGGGCACACCAGGGCCTCTAGCCACTGCATATGGCTTATGTGGGTACTGGGGAATCCAACTTGGGTCCTTAGGCTTCACAGGCAAGTGCCTTAACCACTAAGCCATCTCTCCAGTCCTATTTTATTTATTTATTTATTTATTTGAGAGAGAGGCAATTTGAGAGAGAAAATGAAGAAAATTTTATATGTACCTGTATCTATTTTAATTGTAATCTTTTCCGAGTTACCAGTTTATTTGCCCACTGATCAAATACTTCATAGCCTACATATTGAGTCCAGTGTTTTTTTAAATATTTTATTTATTTCAGAGAGAGAGATAGTGAGAGAGAAGCAGATATATAGAGAGGGAATGGGCATGCCAGGACCTTCAGCCGCTGTAAATGAACTCCAGATGTGTGTGCCACCTTGTGCATCTGGCTTACGTGGGTCCTGGGGAATTAAACCTGGGTCCTTTGGCTTCACAGGCAAGTGCCTTAACCACTAAGCCATCTCTCCAGCCTGAGTCCAGTGTTTTCGATAGAAACCTTTCTTCCACTGGCTCTTGTCTTTCCTCTCAGGCCCCTCGTTACTTGCCTGATCTATATAGTGTTACAGCAAACATCTTATGATCCACCAAGAATGAATGCTGTCAACTGAAGCAAGACATGTCGATTGACTATAATCCTATTCCATGATGTCAAGATGTGAGTAATATGCATCGTTGATGATATATGATAGCTGTAATTACCTTCTCTCACTGGAACCCACTGCTGGCAGACATTTAGTCCTGGATGCCACTTCATACTTCTTTTTCATACCTGAATGCATGACTCCCCTAGCTACCCACTGTTTCTTCTGAGTCCTCCATCGGGTTAGCAACACCACCCTACACAATTCTGATCATGCAGTTTAGCTCATACTGATCTTCAAGGAGCCTGAAATTACTGTTGGTGTCAGGATCTTTACGGCTGCCACTCAGAGCCTGGTATTTCACTGCCAATGTCTCCTTTTGGGAAATCCATAAACATGCTAAGGTTAGCAGCATCACAATGGGTGCCCAAGAACCACTTTCTACCAGACAGAGTGGCATACATCTGAAATCCCAGCACTTAAGAGGTAGAGATCGGAGTTCAAAGTCAACAATGGCTACATTCAAAACCATCTTGGACTATATGAGACCCTGTTTCAAAACACCCGAAAAAAAAAACAAAGCTAAACAAACACTTCCTATATGCTTCTCCTTCGAAATGAGCCCATTTGATGCTTCTGATTTAGAACAAATACCCCCTGCTTGAGCTTCCACATGTACATATCCACTCAGTTTAATCTTTCTGGAAGCATCAGTTGTACTCTTTTAGGAAGATCTGTCCAGGCTGTGATGAAAAGCTGTACCAAGGAAGAAGAAGCAACGATACCACTTACATCCAGTCACAATATGATTTTTTGAGGCAAACCCAACAGACTGGTTTCTTCTTCTTCTTCTTCTTCTTTTTTTTTTAATGAGAGAATGGTTTGCTAGGGCTTCTAGCCACTGTAATTGAACTCCAGACATGTGCGCCACCTTGTGTGCATGTGTGACCTTGTACATGCATCACCTTGTGCATCTGGCTAACGCTGGATCTGGGGAGTCCAACATGGGTTCTTAGGCTTTTATAGGCAAGCATCTTAACCGCTAAGCCATTTCTCCAGCCCCACAATATGATTTTGAGACACTTTTGGTTCTGGGAAAGAATTTCACTTGCTGTGTACTCTAAAATGCCTTTGTTATCATTTCATTAGAACATATTAATATACTCACTATGCTACATCTACCTCCCAGGCACTGTTTCTTTCTGGAAGTGAATGGTCTGATGTGGTATTTCAACAGATTTATGACTCAAAAGGAAACTAACAATGAACATTTCAACACTTTCTACAAAAGAATGCTTTATTCAAAAATAGGATCTTTTCAAAAACGAGAAAACTTTTATATACAGTTACTTAGTGTAGAAACAGTCAAAAACACAATAAAATAAATTCCAGATTTAGACATTATGATTTGTAACATATACAACACTGGTGCTGAACAACAGTTTAAATGTATGTTTCATCCTGTCCCATTGCATTTCAGTAATTCACATTTGTTAAAACCAGTGGCTGGGACTAAAGAAAGGCCTCATCTGAGGAAGTTCCTCTCACATGCCACCCTTCTTGGCAGATGTGGAAACAAATGGTGGTTTCTAGGCAGTGTGTCTGTATCTTTCAGTGCCTGCGTGTAAAAAAAAAAAAAAAAATCCATCCTCCCTTTTACCCCCTTTTTCCCCTTGGGAATCTATTTACATGTGGCTATAGGGCACAGTTATGTTTTCCAGGCTTTTTTAAATGTAAGTTTCAGAAAGGGAAGCTCCCCGAGGGCGCATGTCGGGATGAGTGTCATGATCGCAGGTTGTCCACACATGATTTTGTGCTGCAAGAAGGCACTCTGAGCAGCTGTCAAGACGACCTTTTCCAGCAGGTACTGAAATATCTCACACCGCAATCAAACATCTAATAGAGACTTAAGCAAAGTAGGAAAAACAGCTTGTCAAACTAAAGTGCCATTAGCCACTATACTCAGCAGGCTGCCTTCAAAGTCATAATCTAAAGTTTCAAAATTATTTTTTTAAAACCATGGTCACTGCTTCTCAAACTAAAGAACTCTAGAGATCTTCCTGGGATGCCGGGTTTTTTTTTTTATTTCAAAGATTTAAAATAAGTATATATTTTTTTCTGATATACCAAAATTCCGTTGCATTCACAAGCATAAAATAGGAATAATTTTAAAGGCAAAACATGTAACATCAAAGAAATTACAAGATGGCATTTTGGACTATGTCTCCATACCAGCTGTCTAGGAGGATTTCTTAGTAACATCGGTGAAGCACTGACCTCGAGACCCTGATTTCTGAGTGCTGCCAGGGCCTGACAGTGGATACAAATAAAATTCAAAGCCTTGGCTCGCTCTCGTGAAGTCCACCTTCAGAAATAATGAACTTCTCTGTCTACACTGATTAGGAAGAATGTCAAGGAGAGAACGCTGGACTGAGTTTTAATTTTACAATGTTGGAAGAATTATAGGAATGCTGCAGTCAGCAAGGGTGACTGATTTATACCTTATAGTGCTTTTATGCCATAAACAATAGTGGAACTCCCGAGGCCAGAGACTACATACAACGTAACGACTGGGACATGGCCTAGGCAGTAATGGGAACAGTACCGCGGGTGGATTCGCCCTTCTCTCAGTATATATTACACTCTGTCACCTCTGTTCTTTTACCGCCCTTGCACTTGGACTGGTAAGTGTACGGCACCTTTCTGAGTCATTCAATTTCATTACTTTCTCTGGGATCCCAAAGCCAATAGGGTTACATGAGGCAGATTTACAAAGCTTTTCTTGAAAACAGGTCAACTTTGTAAGGCCATAAGGAAAACATTACCTATAAATCAAATTGTCATCCAACACGTTTAATAATTAAATAGTTAAATAAGACGTGGGATCAAGAATGACCCTAGATAGATGGAAGACTAATCCCACAGTTTAATGAGGCCATCCCAACCACACGTGATGACCTTGGATGTCTCGTGTGGGTGCCACACTGCGCCTATGCACACTTTATCATGTGCTTTAAACCGACTGTACAGCTTTGTGGTCTTCCAGTCCCAGATGTTCAATTTTCCATTGCCATCTCCTGAAATCACATAGCTGTAACAGAAGGAGAATAAACTCACATTAGCCACACATCTCAGACTGGCAAGAAGAATAAAGAACAGAGGCAGATCTTATCTTTCACTGTGAGGTAAAACTGCAAACATACAATTCTCAGAGTACCAGCAAGAAATAGCCATGGCGTGAACTTCTCCAGAAAGCCTCCCCTGTGAGGAGCCTGGGAGTGCTCGGGTGGTAATGAATGAGGGATCACGGTCAGTCTCGAGTACACAGAGGAACCAGTTTCCCGTGCAGCCGGGGAACGTACCAGACACACTGCACAGCAATGAGCTTTATACCTTCGGACAGAACCAACGGCAGAAGTCTAATTATCACGCTAAACACACAAAGCTACAGGGATTTCTGAATTCCTGCTACCAATATGTTTTCACTGTGAGTGAGAAATGAATGCAATATTTTGCTTCGCAAGCTTGTAGGCTTCACTAATTCAGTGTGACCTAGAAATATTCAAAGCTAGGTTTCAGTTTTTGGCACAGGCAAGCTGCAATACAGTTGCAACAGTCAACCCTGCGGTACAGAACTGATTCTCCTGGTGTGCATCCAGGGGCAGCAATGCAGCACTCCAGCCTTGCTGCAAACCAGACAGAGCAAGGCACAGGGGTACAGACAGCGAGTTATTAGTGATGGCAGAGCACAAGCCTAATTAACAGGAAATACGTCGAAGTACCAACCTACAGAAAAGCAAAATGCAATTTTCCTAACTCGTTCATGCTTTATGTCTGTCATGTTTGTCACTTTGACAAATTACATAGTTTTCCTACAATTATATATGTCAAAGTGATTTGTGAAGTCCTGCTATTTGAGCACTAGTTTATACCATATCATGATATTTGAATATGAGAACAGAAGAGTTAAACGTACCTCATGTCTGGGGAAAAGTCCACCTGACAAGCATAGCCTGCTACCATATGGCCCTTGAAAATTTTCTTCTTATTTAATCTGAATCTGTTCTGTGCTCCGAAAATCAAGATTTGATTGTCCATTGACTGGCATGCTAGCCATTTCCCTGAAAAATTTAATACATGAAACATTTTAGAGAAAGACTGTAAAATTAAAGAAATGTTTCAAACGTTTTTAAATATACTGTCATTTTTCTTTTGTGCCTCCCTACTTTATAATACAGTTTCCATGCCATCTGTAAGGTATAAATAAATCTCTAGCAAGAGGTATTTTTATCTAAAGTAATACATTCTTCTCTTGCAATCCTGCTGTTATTAAATACCCATATAAAACTTTTGATTTTCTGAAAATAAGGAAATATAAAAATTCCAAGCTTAGTGTTAAAAGAACTAGGTTAAAATACATTGTGGAATTAATCTGTAATAAGTACAGACAACAGTACTATGGGAAGAAAGAAACCTATCTGGTAACTATGAAATAAATATTAGCTCTGGTGATACAATTTAGAATTAGCAAATAAAACTGTACCCAAAAGAGATATAATTAACAATTTTAGTAACTGTTTCTTTTTTTAAAGAATTTACATTTATTTTTATTTATTTATTAGAGAGAGGGGGGGGGAGGGAGAGAATGGGCACGCCAGGGCCTCTAGCCACTGTAAATAAACTCCAGATGCATGCGCCACCTTGTGCATCTGGCTTACATGGGACCTGGGGAATCGAACCTGGGTCCTTAGGCTTCTTGGGCAAATGTTTAACCACTAAGCCATGTCTCTAGCCCAAGTAATTGTTTTTTAAAAGGCATATGCTTTTTTTTTTTCTGCCCAGAAATCATCAAAGTACCAGACTATAAAATTGCATCTTATATGTTTGTAAACTTGCATCTTTCATACTTGTAACCATTACTAAAGAAACAGTTCTAACATCACCTAAGTGGGTAAACGGCACGATTTTTATAACAGATGCCTTAAAAACCTAAGTATAGATAAACGGTGACCCAGTATATCACATATGATTATTAAGGTGAGACAGAAGTTAGTCGCATTTCTCCTAAGACTGACAGGACACCTGACCACCGTCACACATTCCAGATGGGGTAACATTCTTCCTTGCCTCTTCATCCTGGTTCTACATTCACAGCTCTGTGAGTAAACAGTGGCTTTGAGGATATGTTCCTCACACCTCAGATTCTCTACTTTAATATCCTCATGTAGACTTGATTTGATGAGTATGTCTGTAGCATAAATTATCTTATATTTACAAGGCAATGGATTATTGAATAAAACACTACATTTTATTTTTTTTTTTTTTTTTGGAGGGAGACAGAGTCACATGTGTCCCAGGCTGGCCTTGAACTTACTATGTAGCTGATGACCATGACCTTCTGATCCTCTTGTCTCTGCCTCCCCAAGGACTAGGACCTCAGGTACACACCACCAGGCCCAGTTTAGGCAGTGCTGGGGCTAGAACCCAGGGCTTCTTGCACACGAGGCAGGCACTCTACTAACTAGGCAATATTCCTAGCTTCCTAGATTTTATTTTTTTGACCTTTTACATGTAAATAGCTAAGGTGCTTTCATTGTAGAGATAAGACCATACCCCAATGAAAGAGATGTGCTTGTTGGATGACTCACCGAACCTAACTGTATTGGACGGTGAAGTACGAAAAACTAAGAAACAGAAAGCTAGCTGTCAGGAATCCTTAGACACTACCTGGTAGCTGTAAATCATTGATTCTTTTATTTTCTCCAAACAAGAGTGGGTGAGGTGACTCACATATGAAAACTAACAATTATTTCTAACATTGAAGATTCCTTAGACAAGTATGGGAACATGACAGACTTCCCCTAAAAGGGAATGGCCACAGTTCTTATGAGCCTAGCAAGCACCCCCTGTCTTGGAAGCTCATTTAAGAACACACTATGTACCAACTCACCGTTTGGAGACAAAGTCACTGCGGGCATTGAGTGCATGCTGGGTTCTGCTATGTACTTGAAATCCACAGGGATATCCCTGAAAATTGGAAAGAGAATAATGAACAAGTCATTTACAAAAGCACAGTTAGAAGATCTTCAAAGCAAAAGAATAGTACTCAAGAACAAATTCTTGAAATTAATTTAAAAATATTTTTATTTATTTAATTTCAAGCAGAGAGGGAGAGAGAATGACAGAGAAAGAGAGAGAGAGAGAGAGAGAAAGAAAATCCATGGACATACCAAGGCCTCTAGCTGCTGCAAATGAACGCCAGATGAATGTGCCTCTTTGTGAATCTGGCTTTATATGGGTCCTGGGGAATCAAACTTGGGTCCTTAGGCTTTTCAGGCAAGCACCTTAACCACTGAACCATCTCTCTAGCCTTATTTGCTAATTTTTGTTTTGTTTTGTTTTTTGAGGTATGGTCTCACTCTAGTGCAGGCTGACCTGGAATTCATTATATAATCTCAGGGTGGCCTCGAACTCATGGTGATCCACCTACCTCTGCCTCCCAACTGCTGGGATTAAAGGTGTGCGCCACCATGCCCAGCTAAATTTTTTCATTAAACTTCTTGGATGAAGAAAAAAAAATCACAAAATGATATTGTATTGCTTTTAAGGTATTTTTTAATTGACTTTACTTGAAAATTATAATAGTGTTAGTGGCTTTATTTTCTATTAAATTTTGTCATTTATTAAAAAGTTGGGTACTAAAGATTCTTTAATAATGAAATCATCTTAAAAGGTAACATGGTAAGCAGAAACAAGATGTCTGAGCAAGCCAGTAGAGTACATTATTTTATCTGCCAGCGACTGTAACTCATTATTACCCTACAAGCAAGTAGGAGAGGCAAAAAGCCCTTAGCAATGTGACTGGATGACAGTCAAAGCCTGGGGAATCTTTGAGTAGTTTAATCTATCTAGAAATGACTCAGGCTAAGGAGATTAAGTGCTTGGTACCAAGCGTATTTTCAGTTTATGTGTGAAGCATTTCAAAAGTGTATCATATAAGACAAAAAGCATTAAAATACAAAGCAAAAAAAAAAAAAAAACACATGTGAGTGACAAAAAGCCTTTTAAAGAGCAAAAGTAATCACTTAAATTTAGAACCAAATATGCCTAAGTACCTTTCTTTTCATATTTACAATTTTCTGTAATAAAAAATATTTAGTAATTCTGAAGGCAGTTTGGAAATTTGTTTTTTCTTTGGGGGCTAGAAATGATTTTTTTTTTTTTTTTTGAGGTAGGGTCTCACTCTAGCCCAGGCTGACCTGGAACTCACTATGGAGTCTCAGGGTGGCCTTGAACTCATGGTGATCCTTCTACCTCTGCCTCCCAAATGCTGGAATTAAAGGCAAAAGCCACCATGCCTGGCTTAGAACTGATTTTTATGAAGTAACACAGAGAATATAATCTTATGAATAACAGGATAAGCAGCAATTTCAAGTTCAAGATAGGGTACAAGTTCTCATGCTTTCTTTGGTTAATTAGAAAATAATGTTGATTTGCTTCACACAGAATTTCCTTGTTCACTTATCCAGCCATCTAAAAGGAACACATGAAAGACTTCTAGGACAACCGGGGAATAACAACATAGGTCAGCTTGCCAATCTCTGAGTCCTTTATCCCCTGGGCAGTGGCAAGAACTAACCCTTGTCTATGGAGGAGCCTCCACTGAAGAGATTCACTGAAGAGATGTCTCCTCCTCATATTTATCATTAGTGGATAATAATTTTATACCATGGATGGAAACAAGAGCATTTTCTAAATTCAACCAGCCGTGTTTCAGGTTCACATGTTTTGGTAAACATGAAACATTCAAATGGAACCTTATTTCAAGGAATCATGGTACAATCAACTCTAGAACAAGAAGTGAGTTTGAACTACCCTGTGGCCTTCATTATTTCTAGCAAAATGCCTTTTAGGCACAGTTAAATTTAATATATACACTATTTTTCTAATTAGATAGTATACTTCAACATAATAAGCTTAGTACTCATTTCAAATAATCTTTAGTTTGGAAATAAACTTATTTCAAACAGCTAACTTCCTGCACTGAGCTGCACATACACTCCACTTGCAAAAATGGAATGAGTCTCTCCTCCCTAGAAACATTTAGGAACATCCTTTTTGTGGTCAGTTTCTATTCAACTATGTTCCAAGATATATCCAAGATTGAGAGATGGGACCATTCAGCCTGGAAAGGATTTGGGTGAGTGAGCATTAAGGGCAACTGTCCTCTGTGTGAACCTTTAGGGAGAATCCCCTGTTTATCATTATTATGATGTATAACTGGATATACATATCATTAAAATCAGATGCATCATGGGAAGAGACAGGGACAGCAGAGGAAAGGGCTGTAACTCAAGTTTGTCAATCAAAATAGAGAACCACCCAAGCTACACCCCTCAGCAACCAGCCCCACCTTCTCATGGACTCTTAAAAAGATGGCCAGGTAATGACCCTGGGTCCTTGATTTCATTATCATTCAGATGGTCCACTGCCCCTCTGGGCAGTGCAACACACTTGCACGTTCACTTTGCTCTTAATCAAGTTTCTTGCTGCTTTACTTTTTTGTGTGATTATTTTCCAGTTCTGTGTGGATATTTTCCAAGAACCTGGAAATACCCAGGAAGGGACCACTAGTAATAATCACACACACCACACACATGTTCTAATCACACATACATGCATTCACACAGCACACACAGGTGTTCTAATCACACATACACACACACACTACACACACTACACACATATTCATGCAAAAAAGATCCCCTAACACTGACATTCTCAAGCCCTGTAATAGTACATCATTTAAATATTTACCTATTTATTTTACTACACTCTACACTTTAAAAAAGAAGCTAAAATAGCATCTGAAGGAAGAAACATCTGAATGATTAAGTAAATCAAACTGTTAATGCATATCAACCAACACAAAGAGTATTTGTGCAAATGCTCTAAGATGATTTGTAGAAAGCTTAGTGTCCATATCAAATTCCCTGCAAGAATCACCCCACCCTCCTCCCTTCCATGTTAGAGATCAACCCAAGGCCTTGCACCTGCTAGGCCAACATTGTCCCACTGAGCCCTAAGAAGTACCATTTCTGAAGAAGCTCAGCTAGACAGCGATGTCAAGGCATGAACTTAAGGATGATGCTAAATGTTCAGACTACATACAAAGTACAGGCAACTGTCTAACAGTTGGGGAGGACAGGAAGCAGTGCAGTGGTGGTGAGGGTAAGGATGAGGGTGAGTGGAGGAGAGACTACAGTTAAACTACACTAAAGCTTCAATTATCCAAGTTGTCCTGACAATGCTGAGGGCCTGCTCAGCTCCCCACAGGGACTCTGAGGGAGAACTCACTGGTTATGTCTCAAGGCTTTGTACTTTTTCTTCAAGTGAACAACTTCTGGGGGTGGGAGGGCTCACTTTCTAATGTAGTCACCCTTCACTGTGCTTTCTAATTGAATACAAAAACAAGCTGGGTTCTACCCAAACCTGTATTTGTATTCCACCAAAAAGAGTATCACATATTTCTTAAGCAACTAAATCATAAAAACATACTTTTTGGTACTTCTATGATACTTAACAAAACTAGCTTTACCTTTTCTTCAATCAATATTTTTTATTTATTTGCAAGCAGAAAGAGAGGGAGAGAAAGACAGAGAATGAGAGAGTGGGAATGGGCGTGCCAGGGCCTTGCCACCGCAAATGAATTCCAGATGCATGTGCCACTTTGTGCAGCTGGCTTTAAGTGGATACTGAGGATTCAAACCCGGGCCACTAGGCTTTGCAAGCAAGCACCTTTAACCACTGAGCCATCTCTCCAGCCCCTAGCTTTATCTTTTTATTTTGGTGTTTTCGAGGTAGGGTCTCGCTCTAGCCCAGGCTGACTGGAATTCACTATGTAATCTCAGGGTGGCCTTGAACCCATGGTGATCCTCCTACCTCTGCCTCCCAAGTGCTGGGATTAAAGGTGTGCGCCACCATGCCCTGGCCAGTTTTATCATTTTTGACTTTAGGAATGTTTTTTTTTGTTCCCCTCTCTAAAAGCAAAAAATTAGCCAATATATTCTGAGTGTATTCAATAAGGAAAGTACTTGTCTAAGGGTGATGATCGGGGGTACCTTACAGTGCTGGGCAATCATAAAGCAACATTTAAGAACTAAGAGATATCAGTATTTCCCGTGGATTTGTCCTGAGGCCAGGTTCTCATGTGTGATCCTTATAATCCTTATATAGGCAACACAGCCTATACCATTGTGGCTCCTCATCTTGCCTGCCATTCACAAGACGAATAAGGTATCTAACAGAGAATGTGAGATAGCACAATACAGTAACTATCATCATTACCACAAGAAAAGCAATTCAAATACCCTGTGGAAAGATTACCCAAAGACTGTGAAGGGAGGTATGTTTAGTTCCCAATCGTAGGCACTGAAATAGTTAAAGCAGTTTGACCTGGAAGCCAGGACCACAGAAGCAACAAATTATCAGGCTTTGTCTTTGGCGGCACATTTTTAAAGTGCGTGTTTTATGACAGTCAGGTCTTCTACTGACGCACACTTACCATTCCCAAACTCTTAAACTCTTGTCATCAGATGTGCTCACAAATCTTCTATTCTCATCAACAAAAACAATGGTGTTAACCTGCGCCCAAATGCCGGTCATATTCCTGTACAATTTCCCCACTTCGAATGTCCCACTGTATAGTAAACAAGGAGAAAGGTAAAGACAGAAAATGAGCAAATCTTATGAAAATCAATGAAGTTACACTTTCCTTAAGCAAACAGTAATGATCTCTGGCATGTTTTTATGAACTGTTTTCTACTAGGAACCACTATCACTCAGCGGACCCTAGAGGTAAACATTTACTAAGTTAATATTCCATAGTCTTGCCTCTACTACAACATAAAGCTCAGGAATCTTAATGGAAGCACTGCAGAGAGACTTACTTGAACGATCTTCTTATCAGACATTCCAGCCACAAAGAGATTCTGCTTATCTTCGTCAGGATTGAATTTGACACAGTAAGGTACTTTTCGGTTTGTAAATCGTGATATACATTGCCCTAAAACCAAAGTATCAAGTTAAATAAGAAAATAAATGTGGCTATTAAAGGATGACAGAGGCAGGAAGATCCAATGGGCACTGTTTAATAAATTTTGAGGCAGGGCAGCTTCTTTGCTCCTTATAGTACTATAAACTACATGGCTCCTTTTCATACAGTCTTAATGATTCAAAAAAGTTCTTCCAAAAGATGTACCACCAACTGTTGTGGAGAGAAATTCTAATCTCACTCACACAGTAGAATATTTATTTTATTTTATTTATAAGGGTAGGGGGGAGGGAGAGAATATGAATGGGCATGCCAGGCCTTTAGGCACTGCAAATGAACTCCAGATGCATGTAACAGCATGTGCATCTGGCTTATGTGGGTTCTGGGGAACTGAACCTGGGTTCTTAGGCTTCACAGGCAAGTGCCTTAACCACTAAGCCATCTCTCCAGCCCCCAGCAGAATATCTTGAGCAGTAAAAAATTACTGATATAAAATATGAGTGAATTTCATGTCATGTTGAGGCACAAACAAACTAGAAGATATGATCCAATTCTATCTGTAAAACATTTAAGAACAGGTAAGAGGCCCCATGACCACAGTGGTTACTGAACATGGGCTAGACTAGGAAAGAACACAAGAACTTGGACTGTGTGCTGGAGATGTTCTATACCTTCATCTTGGTAGTACTTAAATTCATAGACAGGTTTACTATAAAAAAATCGCTGACATTTAAGCACTTTATATACTGCATGTAGATCTTGGCATCTTCATCTTAAAAGAACTGCAGAATGGTTGCGTCAGCCTTGGTTATAGCAGAATCATCTAGTCCCCAGCCAGGACTGACCATGCAAGGATGTGCGGGTAGGGCCCTGGCACCAGTCATTAGAAGCTCTCCAAATGGTCACAGCATGTAGCCACAACTGAGACTCATAACTAGCAAAGCAAGGAATGGGGGGGGGGGGGAGTAGCATCAGAGACACCCAGGTCTGTACCCAACTCTGCCAACTCAAGCTCTGTGATCCTGAGAAACTATATGATTCATTTTCTTTGTCTATAATGTAATAGTGATATATTACTCATAGGGCTATGTTAACATCAAATAACACTCTACACTGTAAATGTTGAGCATAATTTAATGCCTAGTAAACATTAGTTATTATCATTATTCTTAAAACTCAGTTAAGGGAGACAAGGTCTCACTCTATAGCCCAGGCTGGCCTTGAATTTGTGGTCTTCCTGCCTCAGCCTTCTCAGCCCTGGCATCCTAGGCATGTACCTTCACAGCTGGTTCTAAGAGATGACTTTCTAATAACATAGAATCATGTTAGCCACAAAGAACTGAAACAATCAACATGGCTGTGCATATGTGAAACTGACTGGCTTGTGGAAGTTTAGACCTACATATCAATTTGAACAACTGTGCTCATCAGACATGTACTGTGTGCTTTTACGATGGGTACTGCGCTGTACTGCACCGGGTGATGTGGGGAACAAAGAGATCAATCAGATGGCCTATGGAATATTTTTAACTTGTTTGTAAATCACATGGGGAGGGAATAATGCTTCACAGTGAAAGAGCAGCTTAGACCAATGAGTTTCAACTCTACAAACATACTCTATGACGCCAGCAATTGTCAATGATGTGAAAAGCAGCAGTTAGAGGAGGTGACATTGCGCCACAGAGGACCACTCTTAACTATTTCATAAGGAAGAGCTAACTCAGAAGAGGAAGGCACATGCAGTCAGCGTGCTCTTACCTGTCTCAGTGTCCCAGAGTTTAAGATACCTGTCATAGGCTGCACTGAGGAACTGTGTCCCCGCTGTATTGAAGCAGATGTCTCTGACAGCTTTGCTGTGACCTAGGGTAGAACCCACAGACATGGTCATGAGATTGAGCACTGTATCTGAATAAACACCACCAAGAGAAGCAGCACTAAACAGGAGCTGCAAGAAAAGCTGAGTCAAGATGCTCGGAGGCCCACCTCCTGATTTACCAACCATCTGTTGTGTGTGGGCTGTGGAGTGTGGCTGCTTTGCTTCCTTCAAGAAGCTCTTCAGGCGATTCTGATACACAGTATGTTGGTCAAAAGCAAGAGAAAGGGCCTTTAAAAGTTGCCAGGGCCGGGAAGAATGTAAGAGCCAAAGGAAGAGTGGGACTCCTTACAATGCACTCTTCCAGACACAAAATGGCTTGGATATCCATGACCTCGCAGTGCCTGACACTACCTACACAAGACCATCATAGTAGGAGGAAAGATGATGACATCAAAATAAAAGAGGGATTGATTAAGAGGGGGAGGGGACATGATGGACAGTGGAGTTCCAAAGGGGAAGGTGGGGGGAGGGAATTATCACAATTTATTGTCTGTAATTATGGAAGCTGTCACTAATAATTTTTTTAAAAGCAACACAAAAGAAAAATTCAAAAAAAAAAAAAAGTTGCCATAGTATGTCTTAGCATACAGTGTAGAATCTGAAGGCTAACCAGCCCAGGATGCAACGAGACAGAAGTCTGGTCACTGCCAGTGAAAGAAACGGTGCTGAGATTCTGGAGGTCTGCGTCAGGCTGCTCACCCGGCCAGAAGTAAAACAAAGTGACCTAACTCGGCAGTCCAGGAAACTGTGGCCTTTGTTCAGTAATTATATATATACTTCTGTGATCACAGTACTTAAATTTCACAGCAGTTGGTTCGGAACCTTGGTGACTAAACTGCTTTGGAAACTATAATATTAGCTGCATTTGTCCCCAGGTTGGCATTGAACCCTAATTTATTTTATGGCATTGATTATGCTTTACTTGAAAATCAACCTGCCAGATGCATTCATCTTTGGAAGGTTTTGGGGTCAATGAAGCTAAGCGGAAGTAGAAGCCGCTTTGGGGTGCTCTTTCCAGATTTGACTGGGCCACAGTGAAGCGCTGTGCATCGTGGTGGTTCTGTTTTGATAGATTAACGTTGGGGTCTTTCTCCTGCACCTTGCTAAGGCTTTAGGGTCTCTGTGCAAATGTACACCATACAGGATGTTGCACGGCCTCGTAGATTTATCTCTCACCACTTGCACCACACTAAGACACTCACAGTCATGCGCGAGGGGCACGGCCCACACCGTCAGCCTCCCGCTGCACTGCTGAGCCACCCCCGCCGTGGAGCTCCCACAGCATGCGCCATGGCAACTCGGCATTCTTTTCCCCGGCAGAGCTGCTGTCATCTTCCCAGGGAGAAACCTGTCTTCCACTGAACAGTGGTCTAGTCCAGGGGATGCAGGCAGAGCTCAAACCCACCGTAACTGAAGAGATAGTTTCCCTAGGACACAACTATCAGCTTTTTATAAGTCTGGCAGGCCGTGCTGCATCCTGAACGGCATTCACTTGCACAGAGGCTCATTAGCAAGGTACAGGAGAGACTCCTACGATAATCTAGAAGAACCACTATGACGCACGGCGCTTCACTGTGGTACAGCCAAATCTGGAAAGAGCACCCCAAAAAGACAAAGACAGTGCATCCCTGCCAGGAGGGCTACTTGCCACACCGCCTGTCCTGGCTCGCCTGCCCCTCTTCTTCAAGACGTATCCTCAGTCTCATCGCTCTCATGCTTCACGTGGCCACAGCTCGCTGGACATTTTCACCTCGGCAGGTGCCCAGGCCACTTAGACTCAACAAGTCTGACGTCACTCCATCTTCCCATGTCCCCTCCCTTAGTGAATGGCACCACCACTCACCCAGCCATCTGAAAATCATCTTAGACAGTCCTGCCTCTCATCATTCAAACCCATTACCGAATCCCACTTATTGAAAGTCAGTAACTCCCTTTTTCTCTGAGGCTTTGGTTCGAAATCCCACCGTGACCAGTCCAGACTGATGTAACAGCTGTGGCATTCATCTTTTTTCCTTCCAGCCTTGCCCTCTCAAAGTATCCTCCACATTGCCACGTGATCTTTGTAAACTCCAATCACACTACTTCCCAGCAAGAGCTGCTCAAGGCTCCCTCCTGCCGTTAGGACGCAGTCCCTCTGTTAGTGGCACAAATGGCTCTCCCTGGGGCGGCTCCCCTTGCACGACTTTTCTCCCCTCTGGCTTCTACATGCGACAGCATGCTTTCTCCTGTTCTCTCCTGCTTCTGTGCTCTCACTTGCTGCTTCTTCTGGCCTACCTAGGAGACTTCGTCCTTCTTCTAGTCTCAGCTGGAGTCTAGTAATACTTCTTTACTTCAGGGTAGTAAAATTACTGCTGATGACATTATCATACTTGCAAAGCCTTCCCAAACAAATTTATAGCCAGGAAGAAAAGTATTACCAATGAATGTTCGTAGACAGCGCCGGTCTCCATAAACTTCCCATAGCTGGAGAAAAAAAAAAAAAAAAACACATGGAAATATTAATTTTTCTTTCTGATGCTAGGAATTGAACCCAGGACCTGATGCATGTTAGGAATGTGTTCTACCATGAAGCAACACCCCCATCCCTGGAGACAGACATGGTAACAACAGTCTTCTGTCAGTAACAAGTCATATTCCACCATGTGCATGCATGGATCTTTTTGGACACAGGGGATTAATTATTAATATTGTTTAGTGTTGCCAGTTTGAGTTATATTTTTGGGAACACCCAGGATATACACATACAATCTTTATTTCTAAAGAGGTTTTCTAACATCAAAAGATCAAGAGAACTTAACTATAGATAGAGTTTATACAGGTAGTTTAATTTCTTATTTTTCTTTTCCATACTTTATATATTTTCTGCAATGAACAGCTTCTACTTTTGCAATATTGTGAACTACTAATAAAAGAATTAAATGTTATTAAAACTGCCATATAATTTTTAATACTGGAAGTCTTCTTAAAACTTTTTTTTTTTTTGGTTTTCTCGCTCTAGCATTGGCTGACCTGGAATTCACTATGTAGTCTCAGGGTGGCCTTGAACTCATGGCGATCCTCCTACCTCTGCCTCCCAGGTGCTGGGATCAAGGATATGTGCCACCACACCTGGCCCATACTTTTCTTTTTAAAATATTTTATTTATTTATTGAAGAGAGAGGCATATAGAGAGAACAGAAGCGCCAGGGCCTCCAGCCAGTGCAAACGAACTCCAGACACATGTGCCACCATGTACATCTATCTGGCTTATGTGGGTACTGGGGAATCAAACCTGGCTCCTTATATTTTGCAGGCAAGTGCCTTAACCACTAGGCCAACTCTCCAGACCTAAAAAAGTACTTTTCTGAGTTACAAGTATTTTAACCAGCTCATTCTCATCATATCTACGCAGATGAATACAAAAGCTTCAAATAAGCTCTATTCTTGTCTGTTTCCAATCCAATCCTTGACAATGTTGCTACTGCTCTGAATAGAAATCATTTCCTGGCCACCCAATGCCAGCTAGAGAGTCTCAGGGTTCTGCAGCATGCCAGCGAGGACTCTTCGATCTTCCGCTCTGGCACCCTACAGAATGGCTGCAGGTTTCAGCACAGCCCACGCAGACTCATTCTAGTCACTCTTCCTGAGCGCGCTCGGGTGCCTCCCCCCACCGCCCCTGCCTCAGCTTTCCTGCTCAGGTATGCTCCTCTCTGAACCCGAATGTCTGCACCGTGCCTGCCAGGACCACCATCCCTTACGCCACAATGAAGTGATCACCCCGCAGGCAGGGTCAGTGCTTTCCCAACTTGTTTATCTAATTGGCCCTGCACGTAATGGCGACCTAATAAGTGCTTAGAGACTTGACCTATATTGAACTCTATGCTCCTTTACTTGATCAAAGAGAAGATCAAAATCTCAAATAACATATTTTGTATAAAGTGAAGGTCTGAGAAAATAAGGGTTTCTATTTTATAAAGACAAACTGTCTCTATTAAAGACAAAGGCCTAAAAAGATGCTGATATTAAGAGCAGCTACTTTTACATATTGCATTTTACATACTCATCAATTATTTACAAAGGATCAAGACTTTGATAATCCATCTTTCCAAGCCCCAAGGGCACTATAGGGTTGGGATTTATTGAACCACCATAATGATCTGGACACAGAAAAGACACACAGGAAAAGATAAGGACTGTTCTTTCAAATTTAAGATTGTTTTTGAAAAACGTTTTCTTTATAATCAAGTTAACATGATTGACAACTGAGATTTTTCCACCACACACAGTTTAGCAGAGCAAAAGGCAGAGATAGAACATCCCAAGAATACAGAAAGTGGGGACATGCTGGGAGCATCTCTGCCATTTGGCGACCATCATGTTCAGAAGAAAAGACGGAAGTACCCTGCCTACTCAACATGGGGGTTTCCGTCACATGTCTTCTCCTTCTCAATAGACTACATATCCAAAAGCTCAATTAAAAATGCATTATTAGTGATTAAATATTCATGTGTCTACTGCCAAAGTGACTAGATTACATTCGAAGCGGTTGTCTAAGCTTTAAGAACTGTCTAGCCAACTGGACCACAGAGCCATGTTTGATTCTACTAGTCTGGAAGAAGGTTATAAATAGCTGTATTCACAGGGCTTAATAGGAAATAATTAGCCTCTAATTGCCTAACTTCCCCAAATTTATTTATAATTAATCAAATACACTTAACCAAACACTGGCTTTCCAGCATTCTCATTCTGCTACTGAAAACTCACCTTAATTTTACAGTCCATGGAACACGAGAGCAGTAAGTGTCCGGAGAGAGGGAACAATCTGACCGCGCTGACGCCCTGTGAAAAGATAGCAGGAGTCATGTAACCATCTTTTAAACACCAACTAGAACTGAATGTAAGCAAGGACGGTATATTTTAAAAGGCGAAAGATTTATACACTCTCAAGAGAAACCAGAGTATGGGGACAGTGTATTTTCAGCAACTGAATTTGTAGTTTCTTCAGTCCAAGTAGCATGCCCTGGAACAGGCGTCAGCAGTTCTAAGAACAGGACTTATGAACACTTGAGATTTTTTAAAAATGAAAAAAAAAAAATTAAGACGCTGAACCATGGATGCTTATGGCATGGCCTACCTAGACGGCCTTGAAGACGTAAGTCACTGTGACTGATGCAGGTGGCTGTTTCCAAAGCCCAACTCACATTCATTTCCAACCTGACTTCCCTATTGTGGCTTGACTTCCCAACATCTACTGAGTATTAATCGTCAGTAACTTTATTATCAAAATATTGTAGCAAATGGGAATAGCAACTTGCTTACCTTCGTGTGTCCAGACCACACATGGATTTGCTTTTTGGGAAGATAACACTTTTCAGGTGGCACAGATGACCTTAGATTAACACCAACATCCTGAGGTATGTGAAGGTAGGACCTGCCTTGATAGTCATACATTTCTTTAACTGAAACCAGACGAAAGAAAGCAATGAGCAAATAGAAGCCACAAGTCAGAAACCGAGATTCTTCTAACGGTGGTGCTTAACAGGACTATGCTTCACAGCAAGACTTAGGTAATAACCTCCTGGTGACATTAAATGTTAATGTTATCACCAGTTAGCTGAAATTAGCTGGAGATAGGAGAGAGAGTACTTTTGTGTTCCCGAATGCCCAGACAGTATGAGCCTTACTGAGACCCACACTTCCACCACTCACTCACACATTTCAGCGAGACAGATTCTGCTGAAGGGCAGTCAGTTGCAGTGAGGGAGAAAAGGTGATACTTAGGTTTTGTGGGTCACTGGAGAAGAATCAGAGGCTGAACAGGATAAAAAGGAAGTGAACAAAAACCAAAGAGTATCGCGGGTTTTCCACAGATCTCACTTTTACGCTCCTTGGTTCCTTTCCCTTGGTTTTTCTGCTTTCACTAGAAGCGTCACTCACCACCACAGTCACATGGATGACTCCCGTTACAGCTTTGTAAACAGGGCTGTGTGAGTGGATGCGGGGGTTGCAAAACAAGCTGGCTAATAAATAAATAAACCTGCTGAACGGATTTTGGCTTGCGATTAGGACAAAACTTCTAACAGTTTCTGAAATGGCCTGAAACATCTTTTTGCCATTTGGTACTACATATTCATGTAAAGTGATATTCTCAGCGGGGACAATTACAAAATCAAAACATTGATCAACTCTGAAAAATGGTGAACTGTTCTCTCTCCTGCGGTACCAAATATTCATCTAAGACTTAATTATTATGTAAAAATAAACATCTCATTAGTATGCAAATTTGCTTTACTCTTTAATAAATGGTAAAATTATATGTAAGCCAAAGAATGTTTTTTATCATTAATGTTTGCTTTGCTATATTTATTTTATACACTTGTATACCTAGGGTCATATAAAAATCTCTTGGTCAAAAGGGGTCAAGGTGAGTAGAAAAACTCAAGAAGACCTGACAGATGATTCAGCTACTTTGCCAGCCCTATATTCCTGTACAGTTTAGCAGCATGCCTGGCACAGACTGGGCACTCCATAAATGCTGGCTGCTAAAGCTTATGGTTCTGCCATAGCACTACGCACTCCTTGGACATAAAACTGGAGTTTGTGAGACCAAAGTCCAGCGTGGCCTCCTCACCTCTAAATACCTGATGCGTGAGCAACACTCGCAGGACTGAAACTATGCTTTCCAGTCTCATGTGATCACTGTAGAAGTTCCTAACTGTAACTAAGTCTTGACAGACGGGTATGTTCTAGAACATTTGAAGTCAACATAAGTGTGAGCTTAATCTCCAATCTATAAAGCTTATTCATTTGAAGTTAAATGTAGTAACAGCTATAAACTGTGATGACACGGGAATATCTGCTTGGGAAAGAAATGAAGTTCAATGACCGAGGCACAACAGAGGTGACTGTATTTTAGGAATTGCTTCTTGGCATTTTGGCTAAGATTACAGATGACTTAGGTTTCTTCTGTATTGAATTTTTAAAAATCCACCAACACTTGAACAAAAATCATCTGTGGCTCCCATCAATCATGTTACTCTTGTGGCTCCTGCATCTGCAGGATGCAGACTGTTCAAATAATTAGTCTTTTTTTTTTTTTTTTTTTTTTTTAGTTAGGGTCTTGTTCTAGCCCAAGCTGACTTGGAACTTACTTGGTAGCCCAGGCTGGCCGTGAACTCATGGCAATCCTCCTACCTCAGCCTTCTGAGAGCTGGGTTAAATGACATGAGCCACCATACCCAGTTGTAAATAATTAGTCTTAATATAATAATGGTTTTTAACAGGTGACATCAGGCAATTGATACTATGTGACAAAAAGTCAGAGGAAACTTGCAAATTTATATTACCATGCAGGATAGTCTTTTCTTCTCCAGGCTTCTCTTCTTCCTGTTTGCCCTTTTTCTGCCTTTTTGCTGTGATTTCATCCAATTCTTTTTGTTCTTCCTAAGGAAATGATGACATAAACTTTATAATGAATGTCTGAGAACCTTATCATGTCTAACGTGGATTATATGTATATTTTTGAATTTTGGGATTTTTTGGTTATATATTTTTTTATCCTAAGCTCCATAAGTACACCTCATAGGAAAACCTCAATTCTTCCATTGCCAGAGCCTGATGACCTCTCACACCGATTACAAGATGACATTAAACATGTCACAGACACTAGGCAGTACTTTAAAACTGACTTTATGCACAGCTCCTACTTCTGGAAACATGTTATGCTAATTATACAAGTGAGAAGACAAGGCAGTTAGAAAATCTGGGACTAGAAAGGACACTGTTTTGGTATACAATGTGGTTCGTCAGTAAACAGTTTTTACATCATCATGAGGACATTTTTAACCAATTTTTTTAGAGAGGATTTCAGGAGGAAGATTAGGAGGCAGTAAATCTGTATCTAAAATAAAGAAACAGCAGCATGTGTACATGACTAAGCCATGTGGATATGACAAACAGCTATACTATAAGCTTCACGAGGACAAGATTTTCCTGATCTTATCCACTGCTGTATCCCCGGACCTACAACACTGCCTGGCTCAGCGACAGAAGGATGACAGAGGTGGGGAGGGAAGGGGTAGAGGTCTGTAGTTTCATTTTTTAAACTTCATATTAAAAATTGCTAAGTGGGGCGTGGTGGCACACGTCTTTAATCTCAGCACTCAGGAGGTTAAGGCAGGATTGCTGTGAGTTTGAGGCCAGCCTGAGACTACATAGGGAATTCCAGGTCAGCCTGGGCTAGAGTGAGAACCTACATCAAAAAAACATAACAAAACAAACAAACAAACAAAAATTAAGTGTTTAAAATAAGTTAATAAGTAAAACCCACCATCAATTCCAGCATAACAGAAAGGCCGGTTCTGTGTGAACTATCTGACCGTCAGGCACAGAACAGTAGAAAGGATGGTTCTGTGTGAACTACGTGACAGGCACAGAAGAATTGCTGTTAGGACAGCTTAGCAGCATTATTAAAGCAATGTTTTTATTAAAAATGATTCCGTATTCTATTTCAGTAAAAATGTAGATATAAAAATAAAGCAGAAGAATGGCATATGCAAAAATTGCAAAGAAAAGCCCAGACATTTGCCTAAAATTTCTCAACTGAGGCTGAGAAATACGCTGAGTTATCAGTTCTCTCAAGTGTGTTAACACAGGCATGCGGTGCAGACACGGCGCGTGCCCGAGGGGACAAGAGCACGCACGCAAGCTTACTTCTGAAGGTTTGGCCACATCTTTTTCATCCACATATTTTGCCCATGGTCCCAAGAAACCGTCAATATTAGATGCATCATTTTCTTTGAATTTCTTCCTCTTTTCTGTTTTCTTCTGACCGGTTTCAAATACAGTTAAGCCTACATTAACAACAGAGAATGTACGCATGCATGTTTTCTTCAGAGACATTAGCACATATCTAATCTTAACAAGAAATGGAGGAAGATGTTTTTGAGACTTTGATTAATAGGCGGGGCATACTGTTTGTAATCATTACATTAAAACAGGCTTATGGGTGACATGGTTACAACTAACTAAGGATCTCATTTTATACACAGGTGAAGAGGAGAAACTGAAAGGGAAAAAGACCATTTATAGTAATTCAAATCAGTTTCCACTGGGCTGTGTGATGTAACAAAACAGGCTAAAATTCTATTTAACCATAATTAGCTCATACACAGAAGGCAGCTTGATAATTGCAGGTTGTGCCTGCGCAAGTAGCACATTTCTTTCTCATGGTATTTTACACATCTGACTCTAGCGTTCTCATGAGCTTCATGATAAGTCAACTATTATCCTAGGATGCTTTGTCTTACAAGTATCAAATGAATATGAGTACATGCATTTTAAAATACATATTCAAAGTCAGCTATTAAAGCAACTCTTTGCAGATGATCTTTAGAAGCACAAAATTAATGTTTTTCTCTGTGAAAATGTAGTTTGACATTAGTGTTGACAAGTCAACCGCCAAAATTACCTATACTTATAACTAAATGACTTCTATGGGTTGGCATGGTGCCAAGTACTCAAAGTGATAAATAATATGATCTTCCTTAGTAAATAGCAAGAATCAAACTTGAAATGCCAGCCAGTCTAGCCACAGTGCTCCAGCCTGTAGCACTCTGTTGTTGTAACTTAAAAAAGAAGCACTAAAAAAAATGCTTGTGTCTTCCTACTGCAATACGCTAAGTGTATTTCACCTACATTACCTTGATTTTTTTCAGCTTCTTCCACAGAACCAATATACTTAGCAGACACTTGATGATTGTCTAGTGAAGGGTCCAAGGCATAACCTGAAAGGAAATGTATAAGTGACTGATTCCACTTCCTACAATTCATTTTGTTACTGCACACAATGACCCATTTCACATTTTCCTCTCCAGATACTCAAAATCATTTCTTTAAGGATATCCCTTCCTATCTGTGTTCCATTTCTACTTACAATGACTCTAGATCTCAGGCCAGACTGTGAATGATTTCAACAAAATTAGATTTCATTCACAGGATGAATCTAACAAATGAACATTGCATCCTAAGACCACTCTGGCTACAAAGTCCAAGTCCAGCTTCAATCCCTCTGTAAGCTTACAAACACACGTGCACTACATGTTCAGATGATTAGAAGCTATTTTTTTTCCTTCTGGTATTGGATACTATTGTTTGTGATATCATTAATTATTAAATTTAGAAGGAAATTGGATAAGAAGCTAGTTACGTAAGATATAGCTATAATTTTGAAAGTGCTATTTGTGGTAATGACAGTCTTTCCTCTATCTTAAAATACTACTTTATAAACCATTCTCTGCGTCTCCAAGGTAAGAAAAGTAATGCTATTCCCTGGCATCTAAATCCACTCCAACTAGTTACAGAGCATGTAGCTACAATAGCTGTGGTCTTCAGTGGTCCAGATGAACTTGGGGAAAGAAAGTCTGCCTAAGCTAACTCACATTAGTTTTTTTCTAATGTAGGTGTGCTAATATAATAAAGGTTGATAAAAATCACTCACATTTTTATCTCATTTATTTATTTATTTATTTACTTAGCAAGAGAGAATATGAATGCTCCAGGGCCTCTAGCCACTGCAAACAAACTCTAGATACATGTACCACTTTGTGCATTTGGCTTCATGTGGGTACTGGGGAATGAAACCTGGGTCCTTAGGCTTCGCAGGAAAGTGCCTTAACTGCTATAAAACTTTGCGAAAGATTGCTTACAAATATACAGAAAAACATTCAACTGCATTTGTCCTGAAAAGTCAAATGTAGCATTTTGATTACTAAATAAACAAAGGAAAAACAATCATATGGTTACTGGGAAAAAAATAGAGTTTTCACACACAACATTTCATATCATTTACATGGAGAAATAAATTTAGAGAATAAATTTGGAAAGCAACTTGATAACATATAACAAAAGCTTTATAACACATTTTTTGACCTATTCCTGGAATTCATTTAAGAAAATAATAAAAAGAATTATCAAGTTTTATACACAAGAATTCACCACTACACTATAAAAGGCATTTTACTGCAGTATAACACAAACATTGTATTTTTAATACTGAAAACTGGAACCAACTTAGAATTTAATGATTCAAGAATTTCTTACATAAAGTATAACAATAGACTACTTTTAAAAGAGCGCTAATTGTTTACAACATTCAAGTTAAAAATGCATGCTAATAAAGATATGGTGAGACTAATGGTTGAAAATTTTTTTTAAAAAATGCTTTACTTATTTACTTATTTGGGGGAGATGGGCACACCAGGGCCTCCAGCCACTGCAAACGGACTCCAGACACATGTGCTACCTTGTGCATCTGGCTTACGTGGGTATTGGGGAATCAAACCTGGGTACTTAGGCCTTGCAGGCAAGCACTTTAACTGCTAAACCATCTCTTTGGCCCTATTCAAAAATTTTAATTTCCAATTTCAAAGACTGCTGTAGAGAAAATTCTGGGTGAAAGTAAAACACTGGGAGGAGACCTCACTGAGGAAACCCCTGTAGGACCAGCTATAGAACAGGCCAGGAACTCAGGAGAAAACAGGAGAAAAAGAATTCACACATATCACCAGAAGAAATACTATAAATAGGAGATAACAGCCAAACTATGCAGTAAGAAAATAAAGTGATACAGTAAATGAGACTAATTTCATTAATAGTAACTCTATAGGCTGGTTCTTTTAATAAACTGCATTATATAAATCAACTAGAAGTCATTCACTGAGATGATGACAATGTCACATTTAAAAATAGGAAGTCAGATCAATGTTTGTTCTATATCCCAGCAGTAGTAGCCCATACTTAGAATGTGGTGTTACGCAAAATGGAATTTACAGCAATCTCCTTAGTTGTTTCACATATAGATAACATTAGTACAAGTCAAAGGGAAGATTCCTTCCATGGTCTTTTGTAAAGTGAGGGGCAGTAACAGAAAGCCTTACATCCCAGGCACAAGAGTGAAAAATCAAGTGGGCAGGAATATGGCTGAGGAATTACTACCTAAATTCAGATAAGAACTTTCTATGAGAAAATTATAAAACTTGAACTAACCGAAGAAGTATAAGCATAAAGAAAACAGGGTATTAAACTTAGGCTGGCTTGCTTCTTATCAAGTAAATTAAGCAGAAACACATTGCTCTCAGTTCTAAGCTTTTTTCTAAGGGAGACATATCATGATTCTCCCAGTTTCCTATACTATAGTCCACATTCATTTTTACCTTTAGTCTCTCTATCCTTGCCCCTACCTCGTTCTGGGACAGGCAAACTCACTGGCTTTTATATTTTAACTAAGTCCATTTCTGAACCCAAGACTAAAGCAAATGAATGGCTTGTAAATGCTTAATCCTGTTATGAAGTAACTTGACAAGTAGGTGTCAATGCAAACTTTTGATTTGGCTTCTTAAAATTGCTTGTTTTAAGGAGACTTAAGCTATCAAAACTATTGCTTAAAACCATCCTAAGTCTAAGAAAACAAGTAAACTCTAAGTCTGTCTTAGTATTGGCCAGAAAATATAAATACCTGATACCACAAAGGTATTGGCAAGAATGTACAAATACTCGATACCACAGAGGTGAGTTTTATGTGTGCTCATTACTTTAGACTTAGAGAGAGTTCCATATGTAAGCAATGGGAACAGAGCACATTTGACTGGAAGTGCTCATGAAACCTTTTGGGTGGTTTAGCAGCATGCAGTCTTAACCGTTTCTTTTGGGACACCTTGCCATGGTAAATCCTGATCTAATATGTGATGATCATTTCCACAACTGCTTCCCATGCACATTAACTTTAAAAATCCTATCACTGATGAATCTGGAGTAATAAAGTTGAAACAGCCTGAGGTATTACACATACACTTCGTACTCTTACCATATGTGGCAAAAGTTCTTCTTTGCTGTTCAAACATGAAATCGTTGATATGAGCTGGTTCTGCATATCCAGAAAGCATATTTCTAGGAGCAGCCATCTGCTGGGTTCGAAAGGGATTTTCTGGTCCAAACTGCAATGTTATAAGGAAGAAAGAAAAAAAGAAAACATAAGTTTTGAGCATATGAAGGCTAGAATTATTGAAATGACTGCACAATGTATTTTCAATTCTATATCATCAGGGGCTGATTAAGCTATTTGGGAACATGCCAGCCCCACGTGGTGTAGCGCAATTAGGCAATGGTTGATTAACGCTGCTTGTCAGCCCCTGAGACAGAGGAGTGTAGCTTAGCTCAGTTACATGTGGTTATTTATTTCAGAGCTTAGTAGCCACTTAAAAACACTAGCTACTGCATTCTGATCATGTGGGGCCCTACCTGACAGTATTGCTCTGGGTAACTGAGAACTACTGTAGATTTTTCTAAAACTGATGACCTTTTATCAATAACAGAACTATAATATAGTTGTTTTTTTAAAAGCGACCCATTTTTTTCCCCCTCTACTATTATGAGTTCTTGAAGGGCAGAGATGCAGAATCCTCTATACTTACCACAGAAAATAAAGATATCAAGCCAGGTCTGGTAGCTCACGCCTATAATCCCAACATGCGGGAGTTTAGGTAGGAGGATCACTGTAGAGTTTGAGGCCACTCTGGGCAAAAGAGTGGCTTCTATGTCAGCCTAGGCTGGAGTAAAACCTTGCCTCAAAAACTGATAAACACCCCCCCCCCAAACAAACAAATGCCCCAAACAGAAAATACAGAACTCATAAAGAAAAGAAAGATTAATCAGAATCCCAGTGAGGGCACAGGATAAGAAACAAGCAACATTCAATGTTTGAAAAAGAACCTAGACAGACTCCCGGCCAAGATGGCGACCGCCTAGCTGCGCTGCAAATCCCGGGGAAAGAAAGATAGATGTAGATCTTAAGGAGAGAGCCACCCCATCATACCTCAAAAGGGCCCTGGCTGAAACTAAGAAAAATTGGCGAAACAAGCAAGGGTGCTGTTTTCCTGATGAACTGGATACCAGCAGAAGGGGGAAGGAGATCAACACAGAAAAAAATCAGCTCCTACCAAATCAGAGAGCCAGAGCCTCAGAGGCCCCCAATACCTCATCACTGAAGCAGACCAAAAATGAACCCAACATGGCTCAGGGACATTTTGCGGAAGAGGGGGCGGAAAGAATGTCAGAGCCACATGTTGGGTCATGATATGCAGAGACATTTGTCTTACCCATAACTGTGGGCTAACTCCACAATGCATGACCCGTATACCTCAACAAGGAGGGGCCAAGGGGAGGGGGTAGGTCACGGATGAGCCTAATAATGGTACCAAACTGAATGTATTTGCTGATTACAAAACTAACTAATAAAGAAAAAAAAAAAGAAAAAGAAAAAGAACCTAGACAAAGACATTACAAAACTTTTCTACTCTTAAGAAGTTATACTTTGAATCTCCAGAATAAATTTCCAAACATTATGTATTTCATACAAAAATACTGGAAAGTTAGGGAACCATTCTCATTGCATAGGTAAAAAAGTGTCAAAAATACAATAAAATTTTGGGGTCAAGGTCTTATTAATTTGAAAAATCGAGGCTAGAACAGAGCCCAGTTAAGCATCTTATTTCCTCAAATAATTTCTTAAATGCAAAATCATAGATTCTAACTTGTAAAATACTGGGTTAAAAAGAAACATAATATATAGTGCCAATTACTATTAGTTTTAATGTTATTATAAAAGGCCCTGGAAAGACCCTACTCTTTCCTTTTTTGTATTTATTTAGGTTTGTGAGACAGGGTCTCACTTTGGAGCCTAGGTTGCCCTGGGCTCCTGGCAATCTTCTTGCTTCAACTTCCTGTTTTTGCTTTTTTTTTTTTTTTTTTTTTAATTTTTGAGAGAGAGGAGAAGGGAGAGAGAAAGAAAGAGAGAGAAAAAAATGGGCACACCAGGACCTTCAGCCCCTTTGTGTGCCTGTGTGACATTGTGTGTCGCTATGTGGGACCTGGAAATCTGAACATGAGTTCTTAGGCTTCACAGGCAAGTCCTTAACCACTAAGCAATCTCTCCAGCTCTTTTTTTTTTTTTTCTTTAAATGAAGGTTAAAATGAACAATCTACTAAGGCAAGAATGAACCAAACATTATGTTTCAGAGTTTCACAATCTAGCCTAGGGCTGGCCTGGAACTCTCTATATCGCCCAAGATGGCCTTACACTAGGAATATTCCTACCTCCACCTCTCTAGTGCTGGGATTACAGGTAGGTATCACCATACCCAGGACATAAGAATATTTATTTGAACTCTGGAATACCCACACTGTTCCTTCCCCTCTTTCTCTCCCTCCTTCCCTTACTCCCTTCCTTCCTTCTTTCTTTTATCTTATCTTATCTTTTTTTTTTTTTTTCATTTCTTGAGGAAGGTTCTAATTCTAGCACAGGCTGATCTGGAATTCACTGTGTAGCCTTGGATTGGCCTTGAGCTCAGTGATCCTAGTACCTCAGCCTCCTGAATGCTGGCATGGTGTACGCCCCATGACTGGCCTTAAAAAATTTTTTTTTTATTTCTTTATTACTAGCAGAGAGAGAAGAGAGACAAACAGAGAGAGAATGGGCATGCCAGGGCCTCCAGCCACTACAAACAAACCCCAGATGAATGGGCCACTTCATCTGGCTTTACATGGGTACTAGGGAATCAAACTCAGGTTGTTAGGCTCTACAGGCAAACACCTTAACCACTAAGCTATCTCTCCAGCCCTACCCACAGTTTCTGACTGAATATTTTGGCATTAGAACATCTTAGGTCACTATCATTAGAAACCATGTTTTCTGTGATACATTTCCAAAGCCACAAACATAAATGATTGATCTGCCATTAATCAGTACTCTGTCTTCTATAGATCATGACATTATGTATGAAAATCTGAATTTAAATGACGTTAGATTGTTTGCCTTACATATTTTTTGCTTTAGAGGAAAATTTTATTATAAGATCAACATAGATTGACAGCTTCCATGTTTGTTTAAAATACTTGATTTACATATAAATTTTTATTATCATTCCCATGAGTCCTCTGTCTGCTAGTGGGTGGAACAATAGGGGACAAAACCCGATGAACACTGGAAGCTGCAGCCAACGTCACCTGCTATGAGCGGCATGATTACAAGTCTCTAGCATGCAGCACCTGTTGCAGCCAGACGCCATCCATGAAGCAGCACTGGGTACTTCTGGGGGTGGGAGGGGAGGGTAATCTAAAGGGACAAAGATCCCCACCACTCTTGTTATTACTCCTATCACATTTAATAAGTTATTAGTCATGGTGCTTACAGCAATTATTCATTTAAAAAAGGAGATTATGGGCTGGGCACATTACTCAGTGGTTAAAGAGACTTGCTTGCAAAGCCTGATGGCCTGGTTTTGATTCCCCAACACCCATGTAAAGTCAGATGCACAAAGTGGTACATGTGTCTGGAGTTGGTCTGCAGTGGCCAGAGGCCCTGATGTGTCCATTCATTCATTCATTCATTCATTCTCTCTCTCTCTCTCTCTGCTTGCAAAAAAATAAATAAAATTTTTAAAAAGATTACAATTTCCAGCGACTTACTACGATCTTATAGGAAGAGAAGAATTCTACAGACCATAAACATCAAACTAACTCTGCTTTTAGAAGAAAATTCTCAGCATTACAGCACTGTGTTTCTATACAACTATAGACCCATATATTAAAGCTAAGTATATTTTACATATGGTGCTATACACAAAGTAATCTTACAACTTAAAGATTGTACAGATCTTTGAGGTGATACAGGAAGCTGGGAGGGAGGGGTATCCATGTACTGAAGGACGCCGTAACTGTCCGGTTACTGGCAAGCACTGAAGTTGATCTCAAAGGCATGAAACAATGACAGAGGGAGGCAGAAAATGCCAGGACTCTTGATATTACCTGTTATGTTCCTGGGTCTCTGTGGATATGCAATTCTCTTAATTCTGAGACAGTCAGTATAAGGCAAAACAAAGCACATAAAATATACAAAAATGATTTTCAAATATTTCTTTCACATTCTGGTAGCTAAGTGTTATGATTTGAGATGAAATAGTCCCCTAAAAGGCCCATGACTTGGGGGCTTGGTGCCCACCAGGTGGTGCCACTGGGAAGGGAAACTTTCTAAGGTGGAATGTGGGAAGGAAAATGGCATCCAGGGTATTTTGTCCCTGGTCCCCTCAGGTCTCTCCCTGTTTCCTGCCCTTAATGAGATGAAGTGGCTTCTCTACAACATGTTCCCACTGACACTACCACGACGTTCCACCCACGTGTACAGGGCTCAGCAATCATGGAAGCCACGAGCTTAATCAACCTTCGCTTCTTAAGTTGTTTATGTCAGACATTTTGGTTACAGTGATTAAAAAGCTAACTAAGGGCTGCAGAGATGGCTTAGTGGCTAAGCGCTTGCCTGTGAAGCCTAAGCACCCTGGTTCGAGGCTCAATTCCCCAGGACCCACGTAAACCAGGTGCACAAGGTGGCGCATGGATCTGGAGTTTGTTTGCAGTGGCTGGAGGCCCTGATGCGCCCATTCTCTCTCTCTGACTCTCTCTCTCTCTGTCACCATCAAATAAATAAATAAATAAAATATTTAAAAAGCTAAATGCTATAATAAATTTAGGAGTTAATGTAAGCTCAAGTGCTTGACAACAATTTATAACAATATCACTGAATATACAGGATTTGTATATAAACATATAACATACTCCCATACATGTAAATATACAAGTAATTAAGTATGAGTGCTTGCGCTTTAAACTGAAAATTGTATGGAAGTATACTACAATCACTTGTAATCTCTCTAGACATACATGTAAGGCAGAAACTGTGCAATCTGTACACCTGACAAAGAGTTAATGTTCCAAGTACCTCAGAAACTCAAACAAATTAATAGCAGGAAAAACAAACAGCTGATTAAAAACAGGCAAAAGACTAAGAAATTTCTCAGAAGAGGATATGGCCAATAGGTAGAAGAAATGTTCAACATCATTCATCAAAGAAATGCAAATTAAAATCAAAATGAGATATCACGCATCTGTTAAAATGGCTATTTATTGTGCCGGGCGTGGTGGAGTGCGCCTTTAATCCCAGCACTCGGGAGACAGAGGTAGGAGGATCGCCACGAGTTCGAGGCCACCCTGAGGCTACATAGTGAATTCCAGGTCAGCCTGAGCTAGAGTGAGACCCAACCTTGAAAAACAAAAAACAAAACAAAACAAAAAAAGGGCTATTTATTAAAACAACCACAACAACAACAACAACAAAAGATAGCAAGTGTTGGCAAGGATGGAGAAAGGGAATCATGTACATTGTTGATGGGAATGCAAATGAGTATAAACCCTGTGCAACCCACTATGGAAGGCGGGTCCTCAAAAAATGAAAATAGAATTGCTATCTGATCTGACAATTTTACTGTTGGATATATATTTGAAAGAATGCAAACTAGTCTCAACGGGAACTACACCCTCAGGTTCACTGCAAGATTATCAACAATAGCCAAACTATGGAATCAACCTTAAGTGCCAATCAACTGGTGAATGAATAAAGAAAAAGCAGTAAGCTGGGTGGGTGCACACACCTACAATCCCAGCACTCTGGGGGCAGAGGAGAGAAGGCATCAAATTTGATGCCAGCCTGGTCCACATAGTAAGATCCAGGCCAGCAACTGCTATCTAGTAACACCCTACCTCACAGTACAAATAAATTAAAGAAAGAACAAAAATAACAATAAAAAAAGAAAAGAACAAGATAAAAAATCAGTGTATAGGGCTGGAGAGATGGCTTAATAGTTAAGGCCCTTGCCTGCGAAGCCAAAGGACCCAGGTTCGATTCCCCAGGACCCATGTACGATGCACAAAGGGCACATGCGTCTGGAGTTCGTTTGCAGTGGCTACAGGCCCTGGCATGCCCATTCTCTCTCTGTCTGTCTCTCTTCTATCTCGCTCACTCTCTGCTTGCAAATAAATAAATAAACAAATTTTAAAAAATTCAGTGTATGTGTGTAATGGAAAACAATTCGATCTTCACAAAGAAAGAACTATCACTTGTGATAACACAGATGAACCTGGAGGACATTATGATGAATGAAATATGCCCGGAACACAGAGAATGATATTGTGCGCTCTCCCTTGTATGTGGGACAGAAAACAGCTGAGCACAGCAGTAGAGGTAGAATGGTGGCTACCAAGAATAGCAGGGGCCCTGTGGGTAAACGGGTGATACACTTCAGTTAGATGGAAGAATACGTTTGAGGAATGCATTGTGATTTCAGAATAATAGAGACCTCATCTTGACATTTTTCAACTGTGTGAAGTTAGACAGTTGGAAGAAAAACATTTTAATTTGTAAACATGCTGACAGATGACTCAGAAATCTGGTATTACAAAACAGAGGCTTTCTAAGGTCTGCCAGAGGCAGGGTACTGAAAAGTTGGGTACCTTTAACAGTGTATCACTGCAGTATAGGCATTAGGAAAATCTGTGCTGGCAAAAATGGATTACATGAAACGACAACAATATAAGTTCACATATAAAGAAAATAACCTAAATTACTAAGCTAATATTATAGTTAGACTACTGTTAAATTTTTCATTAATATTTATGATAGTCATGAATATTTGACATTTTAAAACGTTTTCCAAAAATCCATTAGCTAAAATATTTTCTACAAATTAGGAAAAGATCACAATTCAATTCTATTGGCAGAATACTTTAATCATGTAAGACATAAACAAAGTCTGACTATTATTACTTGCATAAGAAAATTTCATTAGTGCTGGTTCTAACAACCCTGGGCCTCAGTTTCCTTACAGAGTAGTGAGATTTGTGATTTCTAGAGCACTAATATTTATAGCAGCCATTGTAGTCAGAGTTTTAACAGTGAGTAGTATTCTCCCCCATATATATACACATATATATAATTTTTTCCCTAAAAGTACAATTCCTTTAAGGAATCTAGAATTCTTCCTGATACCTGTGGGTTTAATATGAACTCAAAGAAACTACTGAATAATTTCTCTCTAGGGCTGGAGAGATGGCTTAGCAGGAAAGGTGCTTGTCTGTGAAGCCTAAGGACCCAGGTTCGATTCCCCAGTACCCATATAAGCCAGATGCACAAGGAATTGCATGTGTTTAGAGTTTGTTGGCAGTGGCTGGAGACTGTGCAGTGCCCATTCTCTCTCTGCCTCTCTCTCTCTCTCACTCTCTCAAAATAAATAAATACAATATTAAATAAAACAATTTCTCTCTGAACAGTTCCAAAAGAATTGAGTAAAATGAAGAGAACTGGTAGACTAAAACAATGGATTATGTCTTCAGATCATAGTTGGATCAGTTAGGAAAAGTTGTTGGTTAGAAGGGAGGAGTAGATTTTACAGAACAAGCAATCTGGTTACCCCCAGAATTAGCCAAGTAAAGGCTTGGGGGTGTACCATGAGGATGACACAATGTCTTTCAGACTGGTCTTCCAGTTGTTGAGAATTTAGAGTGCTTTAGACTTGAATCCCACAAAATATTACTGGATGGCAGTGTAATCTGAGACTTGGTTTCTCTGCTATAGTTGTGATAAGGTCTATGTACCCCTCAGTACTGTGACTTGACAAGCAGGAATAAATAAATAAATGGTAGTTTCAGTTCACTCACTAATCTCTCTCTGTTCTCTGTTATCACTCAAAACCATGCCAAAGAAACCTGCCTAAATAGTCCATTTTGACAGCATTGCCTCACTGAAGAGCCTCAGGAATCCATCATCTATTAAATCTAGACCAAATCCTTCCCTTGACTCAGAGCCCTGCACTACTCTAGTTTCATCTCCCCTGTCATTTCCACAGGCTACGATTTGGCTCCAGTTGTTCTTATCTTCTGCAAAATTTCCTCAGAAGAACATCTAACCATCAGTGCCAACATCACTAAACCACAGAAGAAACTACTACTTGTTAATGCCTACTCTGCGTCAGTTTCCTAACTATAGCATACATTGTCTCCTGTATCCTCACAGCTAAATGGAAACTATCTTCATTTTTACTACTAGAAAACTATAAGGAGATCAAGGCCACAGGAGAGTTAATAGGTAGTCTACCTCCATGTTTCATGTTCTTAGCCTAGACTGTACTATCCATTTCAAATTACTTCTTCATGGATCAATTTTCTTATAAACTCTTCTTGAATTTATGAATAGTACTCTAGAAGTAGGGAAGGAAGTAAGTCTGGCCT
This sequence comes from Dipus sagitta, assembly GCA_036346955.1. Classification (NCBI taxonomy): domain Eukaryota; kingdom Metazoa; phylum Chordata; class Mammalia; order Rodentia; family Dipodidae; genus Dipus; species Dipus sagitta. Next base: position 36,831,285 of record CM070775.1, read on the forward strand.
CCAGCTTTTCAGTTTTATTTATTTATTTATTTATTTATTTATTTATTTATTTTGAGGTAGGGTTTCACTCTGGCCCAGGCTGACCTGGAATTAGCTATGTAGTCTCAGGGTGGCCTTGAGCTCATGGCGATTCTCCTACCCCTGCCTCCCCAGTGCTGGGATTAAAGGCGTGCGCCACCACGCCAGGCGCTGGCCTCCATCTTTTTTAAAAAAACATACTTAGCTCATCCTCTCTGGCAAATATGAGGCTCATTTATATCCTATTTCTAACAGATCCTCCAAATATAGGAATTTGAATTTAATCTTGCAAAGTTCCTGGTGACACCTTTCCAGACTCGGTCAGTAACTCTGAGTCCAGGCACAAAGCACAAATTCCTGATTTGTTACACCACAGATGACAGACTCACTTGGTAACTAAAAAATTCTAACTTTCCTTCCAAATAGTACTTCTTTTCTTTCTCTCCTTTCTCTTATTTTGTTTTTTTGTTCGTTTTCTTTTGTTGTTTTGTGAGGTAGGCTCTTACTCTGGCCCAGGCTGACCTGGAATTCACTGTGCACTCCCAGGCTGGCTTCAAACTCATGGCAATCCCCCTACTCTGCCTCCTGAGTGCTGGGATTAAAGGTATGCACCACCATGCCCAGCCTTACTCCCTTCCTGAACTGTTAACAAGTACGGTAGCATTCCCAACAAAAACTAGTTTATATACTTAAGTTGCAAATCCTTAACATGAGAAAAAAAGAACATAAAATCATAGGATTACAAGAGGCTCACTAACCTGCCAATATCACCACAACATGAATTAAAGGATCTTTACTATTTTTCTTTAAAAAAAAATATTTTTAGTGTGTATTTTGTGTATGGGTACATGTGGGTGCATGGTTTGTGTGTGGAGGCCAACAAGTCTGGGGTGTTGACCCTTGCTTTCCACCTTGTTTTTTGAGACTAGGCCTCTCTTGTCCATTTTTTACCAAGTATGTACCAGGCTAGCTAGCCTATGTGCTTCCAGAAAATTCTCCTGTCTCCCCTTCCCATCTCACCATCAGTGTGCTGGGATTACAGAAGCCCACCACAGCTTCTGGGTTTTTACATGGCGCCAGAGGTCCTGAACTCAGGTACTCAGTGGCAAGTGCTTTATCCCAATGAGACATCTCTTCACTCTGACCTGTAGTATTTTTCTTAGAAGGTTTGAAAATTACAATTACACACAATGTTTCAATTACACATGAGAATTCAAAATTTAAGAAAAGTAGGTTTCATAGAAAAAGCTAACATCAAAATATTATATACCACACTCCTTTCACATTTTCTCATTCTGTAAATGCAGATGGCTCTATTTTGCTGAAGTACTTTTCATTTGAGAAATCATAAAGCAAACATGTAACAGCCAGCCTCTCTCACTGGGCCAGCCAAAATGGTGCCAAGAGAATGATACAGCTTATACAGTCCAAGAGGGTGGATGGACTTATGAAATAATGAAATTAAATTTAAAACAGACTTACTTCATATCCAGAGAACAGCTGAACACTGTCTAAACACAAGCATGGATAGCTTTGTGCTGCATTTTTCAATGGCCATCTTTCAAGTAACTATGGAAATCTATGATGCATGTACAACATAGGTCTGGAACTATGAAATGTCAGAAAAAGGACAAGGGCCATAATGCTACAAAATAAATACTGGTAAAATAAATCCTCAGCTTCCACCAAGATGCAATTAGCTATAGCTCCTCACTTCCTCCCTTAAAATACTTCTAAGAGATTCTATTAAATTTTTTTTTTGGTCTTATAATGATTATTTTCTAATTCTCTTATTGTCAATCAAGGCTCCTTTTCTATTTACATTTCAAAAATGTCAGCTATTAAATAAACTTTAATTTATGGGTAATATTCATATTTAATAATGGACAAGAGACTTGGTTTCGGTCTTTCTCTCCTCCATTTTTCCCCCCCAATGCTTCTATTGTGACTTATTAACAAGAAAACAAAAGAAAAGGCAGTTTGGTAGTTTGGCTTCACTCAGAGCATCAAATACTGTGACTATTTTCCAGCAGTGTATAAATATATAGCACTTTAGGGCATTTGTAATGAAATGGTTCATTATACACTATGTAATAATGCCAATACACCAATGTTTCTTTGTAGTTAATTACATTCTTTTATTGATGCCGAGAGGAAGATGTCCAGTTAATAGTAACGAACTAGATATTTTTAAATTTTATTTTTGAAAAGACAGATCCATATTACCAGATGTTTGTATGCAAGAAGACAAATGGCTAATAGACTTTCAAAAAGAATCTTCACCAAAGCTTATTATTTAGGTTTTAAGAGACTCAAGGAATATATTTTCTTTAAAAAAAAACTATAAATAAACTTCTGTAAGAAAACAATAATTGTTTACCTATGTATAATTTGAATACTTAGCAAAAGGGATATGAGATATGTTTTCTTACCTCAGGAGCAAACATGGTCTCATAGGTAGGGTTATACTGGACTTCCTTGACAGCAGGGTCAAGATGAATGCCAGTCTCCAAATCTTCCTAAAAGAAAGTCAAATGAATGTTAAAAATTTGATAAGTAATTATTTATTTTAAGAGCTACATCAAAGTCACACCAGCCTTTTTCAACATCAATTTTTATTACATTAGTATCATATCACTTAAAATTGTAATTATCAAGGATTAAAGAAAATAACATATGTATGTGACATATATAATTTTCACTCTAAAAATGTCATTTCTGGGCTGGAGAGATGGCTTAGCAGTTAAAATGCTTGCCTGCGAAGCTTAAGGACCCATGCTCCACTCTCCCAGTCCCACATAAGCTAGATGCACAGTGACGTAAGCACACAAGGTCACACATGTGCACAAGGTGGCATACACATCTGAAGTTTGATTACAGTGGCTGGAGGCCCTAGTGCACAATTCTCTCTTACACACACACATTAAAAACAAGTCCTTGGGCTGGAGAGATGGCTTAGCGGTTAAGCTGCTTGCCTGCAAATCAAAAGGACCCAGGTTCGATTCTCCAGTTCCCACATAAGCCAGATGCACATGGTGGCATATGCATCTGGAGTTCGTTTGCAGTGGCTAGAGGCCCTGGCATGCCCATTTTCTCTCTCTCTCTCTCTCTTTCTCTCCCTCTTTCTGTCTCTAGTAAATAAATGAATGAATGAATGAATAAATAAATAAATAAAATATTTTTTAAAAAGTCCAGTCTGTTGGGCTTGCCTCAAAAAAAAGTTATTTTTTTCAAAATACTGATTAATCAATTGAACTTTTCTGAGTAAGATACTACTACTCAAACACTTAAATTAAGAGATCCTAACTTTTTTTTATTGATCAGAAGAAGTGATCTAGTTCCAAATTCAAGAGGCACACCTTCTTTTTTTTTAAAAAAAAAATTATTTATTTGAGGGGAGACAGAGAGAGGGAGAATGACTGCACCAAGGCCTCTAGCAACTGCAAATGAACTCCAGATGCACGAGCTATCTTCTGCATCTGGCTTACATGGGTACTGGGGAATTGAACCGGGATCCTTAGGTTTTACAGGCAAGCACCTTAACAGCTAAGCCATCTATCCAGCCCTGGCTTAGCACATTTCTAAAGTGGTGAATTCTAACGTGTAAAATCTGATCATATTGTCTTAAAATAAATTTTCTTTATGTTTTCAAGGTAGGGTCTTGCTTTAGCCCCAGGCTGACCTGGAATTCATTATGTAGTCTCAGACTGGCCTTGAACTCACAGTGATCCTTCTACCTCAGCTTCCCGAGTGCTGAGATAAAAGTGTGTGCCACCCCACTGGCAGAGAGAGAATAGGTATGCCAGGGCCTCTAGCCACTGCAAACTCCAGATGCATGAGCCACTTTGTGCATCTGGCTTTATATAGGTACTGGCGAATCTAACCCAGGTCATCAGGCTTTGCAGGCAAGTGCCTTAACCACTGAGCCATCTTTCCAGCCCCTAAAATAATTTTTCAAATTATGAATTATTAAGTTTATTGAGGGAAATCACAAATTGTGGCATTTAGGAAACATGCTCTCATGTGCAAGCACTGCATCGTTTAAGAGAAATTGAGGGGTTTTGGGGGGCGGGGAATGGAGTAGAGCCGCAAGCATGTGGACTTGAGAGAAACTGAGGGTTTTAAGGAGAGATTAAAGCTGTACACATGGACTTGAGTGAAACTGAGGCATTTAAACAGAAATTAGAGTAAAGCTGCTGGCACAGGGAAAGCAGAACCCAGGAGCTTGTGTAGGGAAACTTGGGAAGAACCAATTCACACATGGCAGATTCAGAAATCAGAGGAAAATCACGCATGTAACCAAAGAGAGAAGTTACTCCAATATATAAAGCAAAGACAAGCAAAAATGCCATCCAAACCAAGAAACAGTCTTATGCTCTTCCCCCTCCAGGCTGGGTGAGGGGGAAGCAGGACTTGCGGATATCCTTGTGGCCTGAACTGAAGAGAGGAAGGCAGGCCAAGCAGAGAGGTGGAGTTCCCCCAACCCCTGAACTAAAATTTTCACCAGGAAATAATCACTACTGTACATCAGAGAACACAGGTACTTGTGGTTGGAGTACCAGCATTAGAGAAGGGGCTAGAGTAACATGGAAAGAGATGGTAGCTGAGAACTTCCCACAGAAGAGCCATACTCCAAAGGAATCAACTGCTATTAAGAGAAAATTAGGAGCAGAACACATAAAAAGAAGCTCACATGTTTATCCTATAATAAAAATAAAGAATGTTGTCTGATGCTGAAGACCACAAAAGTATAGATTTAGTAAAGGAAAGAAGGAAGGAAGGAAGGAAGAGAGGGGGGGGGGACCTATGCCTCAGATAAACAAGGGTGTCTATATGCTGTCAAAAGACACAAGAAAACCACTTTCAAAGAAAACCAGCTACACAGGTAGTTGCTTCGTCATCAGAAACACTGAAAGTCGTAAAACAGAGTGTCTTATATTTCTGACAGAAAACCCATGAAAAATTTCCTCTAAGAAAAAGAGTTAAATAATAACAGTGAACAAAACACACACTGAAGCTGGGCGTAGTGGCAAATACCTTTAATCCCAGCACTCGGAGGCAAAGGTAGTAGGATCTCTGTGAGTTCAAGGCCACCTTGAGATTACATAGGGACCTGAGCTAAAGCAAGACCCTACCTAAAAACAACGACAACAATCCCACAATCACTGAAAGTCAAACTAAAAGTGGAATCAACCACTTCATTAAAAGGTTAACGAAAGAGATACAGCCAGAAAACACGTGACCTTTTGTATTTAAGATGTGAGAATTATCATCTTGAAGCAGGTATGTGTGTGCACACCTGAGCAACAGGTAAGACTGGTGGGTGAATAAAATTAAAATGGTTCTTGGAGTTGTATGGAAGGAGAAAGTAATGGCTTATTTAAACAGGCCATAATTTCTTTGTTTACCACTTAATGGAATCTGACTGATTTATAAATGATACTAGGGAAAGAATAGAATGATTAAAAAACATGGTAAAGAACATGTGCCTCCTTTCTTTCATTCTGCCTTTCTTTTATTGTGTCTATTGGGTATTATTTTCATTATTGTTCAGTCCAAAATATTTAGTTAGGAGCTGGGGCTGCAGTTGGTAGAGTGCTTATTTAACATACACAAAGCTCTGGGTTCAATCCCAGCACCGCATACACGGAGTGGTGTGCATACCTGTAATCCCAGCACTGCATGCAGGAGGATCAGAAGTTCAAGGTCATCACCCTCCACTACAGAATGAGTTCAATGCCAGCCTGGGATACATGAGACCCTGTCTCCTAACAAACAAACAAAAACAAACCTAAACACCAACAACAAACACAAAGTATTTTGTTAGGATTCTTTCCTTTAACTCATGGGCTACTTAGCAAAAGTGATTTCACAATTTTCAAATATGGGAATGCTATCGTTTTGTGCCTGCTTCTCAGTATAGAAGCACTGTGGTCAGATAATGTTGTAATATTTCGCCTAAGGTATTGAGATTTATTTTGTGACCTAGTATCAGGGCTGGTATTCTCTATGGGTCAAATATACATCACAGACTTTTTTGTACTAACAACCCGGAAATGGTGTGTATGTGTATGTATGTGTGTGTGTATGTATATATATATATATATATATATATATATATATATATATATATAAAATATATTATATTATAAGTATATATAAATAAATTACATATGTGTATATATACCTATACATATATATATAGACATATACATATATATAATTTATTTATTTATTTGAGAGAGAGAAAATGGAAATACCAGGGCCTCTAGCCACTGCAAATGAATTCTACAAGTATGTGCCACCATATGCATCTAGCTTACATGGGCACTGGGGAATCAAAACTGGGTCCCTAGGCTTCACAAACAAGCGCCTTCACCACTAAGCCATCTCTCCATCCCAGTATTCATATTTTTAAATTGTTAAAAAATAAAGGGCCAAGAAAAAAAAGGACAAAATTACATGTGGTCAACACCACCAGATAAAACACTATCAGTCTTGGGGCTGGGGAAATGGTTCAATGGCTGAAGTCCGTGCTACATAAGTGTGAGCACTGGGACTCAGATCCCTGGGATCCATGTAAATTCTGGGTGGGCATGGTGACTAGAGGTGGTGAGAGGAGACCCCCTTGGGCAAATTGGTTAGCTTGACCAATTGAATGGGCAGGCTCTGGGTTCAAGAGAAAGCCCTGCCTCAGTAGATAAGGCACCGAGTACATGACGAAGATACCTGTAGCAGTTCCCAGAAGCGCCTTATGGAGGACAGGGTCTATCCCGGCTCACAGTTTGGAGGGGGTTCAACATGAGGGGGAGGGGAGAGAAAGCATGACATGAGCAAACAGGGTGCTTAGGCATCACATTTCCATAGCAGCAGGAAGGAAGTAGTCTGGGTACACGCAGCAACGCAACACACGTCCTCTGTAGCAGACAGCTTCAGGTTCACTGAGATGAACTTCCAGACCAGACACAGTTATGGAGGAAGGGATATTTATTGAAGCTTACAGATCCAGGGGAAGTCCCATAAATGGCAGAAGAAGCTGGCCTGCCTTCACAGGCCCAAGTAGAGAGAGAGAAGCACAAGCCTAAAAGCTAAAAGCCAAAAGCCACGGCACACTTCAGGAACTCCAGCTAGGCACACTTTGCATATCTTTAGATTGAAATCTGAAACCCACCACAACACCTTAAGATCCACCCAGTGACACTGCCTCCAGCCAGGTGGCTGCAGATGCAAACTACAAACAATAAAGAACTGAATATATTGGGGGCCATCTATTCAAACTACCACATCCTCCAAGACTCCACCTCCCAAAGATCCAACATCTTTCCCAAAGATGTTGTGGACCAAGTATTCAAAATATACGATCCTACTGCGGCCCTTTCATCCGAACCACTAGAACAGATGGGTCCTGCCATCTTATCTGGGATGGAGGCACATAAACTTTGGCAGCCAGATCCCTTTAGAAACCATATCACCGCCCCCAGCCTGCAGCCCCTCACCACACAACAGTGTACAGGTCCCACATCTTGACTGGGACAGGCGCATGTAAGTTACAGCAACCAGATTCCTTTAGAAACTCTGCTCACATCACCTGGTGCAGTCCATGAGACCTGCCATCTTAACTAGACCTTTACAGAAGATCTGTAACCACGACTGCTCAAGATACTTCATAAACGTGAAAAGGAGCAATGCTCCCTAACTCCTTCTAAGATGCCAGCATTATACTAATAGCAAAACTAAACAGAGACACAAACAAAAAACCTATAGGCCAATATTCTTAATGAACATAGAAGAAGGAAATGCTGGTGAGAGCTGCAGAGATGGCTTAGCAGTTAAAGCACTTGCCTGCAAAGCCAAAGAACCCAGGTTCGATTGCCCAGGACCTGCATAAGCCAGATGCTCAAGGGGGTGCACACATCTGGAGTTCGTTTGCAGCGCCTAGAGGCCCTGGCATGCCCATTCTCTCTCTACCTAATCCTTTCTCTCTCTCTCTCTCTCTCTCTAATAAATAAATAATACTAAAAAAAAACTTTAAAAAATGCTGGTGCAGGCTGGAGGGGTGGCTTTATGGTTAAGGCGTTTGCCTGCAAAGCCAAAGGACCCAGGTTCGATTCCCCAGGACCCACATTAGCTAGATGCACAAGGGGGCGTAAGTGTCTGGAGTTCGTTTACAGAGGCTAGAAGTCCTGGCGAGCCCATTCTCTCCCCCTCTCTCTCTTTTTCTCTGACAAATAAATAAATAAAATATTAAAAAAATAAAAATGCTGGTGAATCAAATTCAAGAACATATTAAATATAATCCATATTAAAATATCACAAGTGGCTGAAGAGATGGCTCAGTGGCTAAGGTTCTTGCCTGTGAAGCCTAATTACCTGAATTTGATTTCCTGGTACCCACAGAAAGCCAGATGCATAGAGTGGCACATAAATGTGGAGTTCATTTGTAGAGTCTAGAGACCCTGGTGCATCCATTCTCTCACTCTTTCTTTGCAAATAAATAGATAACATTAAATATATATATATATATATATATATATATATATATATATATATATATATCATAAATAAAGGGTTTATCCCAGGGATGCAGGGATGGTTCAACATATGGAAATTAAGAGATGTAATACATCACATAAATGGACTAAAGGACAGACATCACATGATCATCTCAATAGATGCAGAAAAGGCCTTCAACAAAATATAACCCTTTCATGATAAAAATCTTAAGAGAGATGAAGGATGGAGTGATCACTTCTCAACATGATAAAGGATATATATAACAAACTTCAAACCAGTATTATATCAAATGGAAAAAAACCCGAAAGCATTTCCACTAAGATGTGGAACAAGACAAGGGCGCCCACTCTCTCCACTGTTATTTAACATACAGTATTTGACAAGAGAAAGAAATTGAAAGGATAAAAACTGATAGGAAGAAGTCAAACTATCCTTATTCACAGGTGACGTGATTCTGTACTTAAGAGAGCCCAAAGGCTCTATCAGAAAACTACCAGAGCTGATAACACTTTTAGCAACATCGCAGGATATACAATTAACACACAAAAACCAGAAGGCTTTTTATATACCAGTGACAAACCTATTGAGAAAGAAATCTGGAAAACAGTTTCACTCACAATAGCCACAAAAATAAAACCTTGTTGTATGTCTTTCATATAGCTTATTAATCTTGTTGTGCAAACTTCCTGTATCAGTATTATTATTTTTTGCTTGCTGTGTCAATTATGAAGGTTTATCGAAACCTCTCACTGTGATTGTGTATTAGTCAATTTCTCCTTGCAGTTCTGTCAATTTTTGGTTAAGCATTTTGAGCTTATATTGTTATAAGCCTCTTTGTGAACTGAACTTTTTATCATTATGGAAGAATCACAATTCATAAAGACTGAATGAAATAAACAATAGTTAATTAAAAGTACAGTTAAGATGACGGTGAAAAGTCATGAACTGGAAACAGTTTTTGCAGCACACACAAATGAGAAAGGATATAATCTAGAATTCAGAAATATCTACTACAACTCCTGAGGAAAAAGGTCAACCCCTTAGTCACTTTAAAGAGAAAAATCACAAGTTACCCATGACAAATATAAAAAAGATATCAAATCTCGTTAGTGTTCAGGAAAATTTTTAATATAAAACACTTATTTCTGATCAAAAGACTTGCTCTCAGTTGCAATAAAGTTAGTCAAATGCAGGTGAATGTGTTTGTATGTTTCCTATTTCCTTCCTTGATGATTTTTTTCAATCATTTGCAATAATTACATTAAAAAAATATGAACTTTTCTTCTCCCCTTCATATAAGTGAATGTGAGTTCTCAAATCAGCAATGAGGGAAGGGACTAGAAATATGGCTCAGTGGTTAAAGGCACTTGGTTGCAAAGCCTGACTGTTAAGAGTTTTGAGTCCCCAGTACCCATGTAAAGGCAGATGCACAAAGTGACACATGCACCCAGAGTTCATTTGTAGTAGCAAGAGGCCCTGATGTGCCCAGTTTATCTCTCTCTGCTTGCAAATAAATAAATAAAAAATTTAAAACTAAATTAACAATGGGCACACTGCTTATGTCTCATGATAGAGACCAGCTCACTAGGGTTCTAGTCCAGGTCTTCTTCTAACAAAAGTGATACTGTAAGAGTTACTTCTGTTGTCAACTTGATGGGCTCTGGAATCACCTAGGAGGTAAATCTCTGGATTTGTCTGTGAGGGAGATTTTAAATTAAGTAACTTGAGGTGGGAGGACCCATGCTAAGTGTGGGTGGCACCGTCTCATGCTGGGGTCCTGCACTGAATAAAAAGAAGAAAGCTAGTCAATTGCCAGTGTTTCCTCCTTTCTGTGCATGTGATGTGACAGCTACCTCATGCGCCTTTTGTCGTGCCTTCCTTGCCACAATGGACTTGTATTCCCTGGAACTGTAAACCAAAATAAATCCCTCTTATCTTAGGCAGCATCCTGTTAGGTATTTGGTCACAACAATAAGAAGAGTAACTAATACTAAGACCACTGAGATATGAAAAGGGGGCTTAGGTAGATACAGGAGTAAGCGTGCACTGAGAATAAGGGACCCCAGTTTGGGGTGTGGCACAAAGGCAAGGGATTTCCAGGCAGAGAAATTAGAGCATGCAAAATCTTGTGAGAAGAAAACTAGACTTGTGGTCTTATACGGAGTTTAGTATGAGAAGATAGGCTTCACATGCTGCATAAAGAATTCAGAAATCATCAAATAGGCAATATGGTGTCTATAGACATGAGAGTGGGATTTAGAAAGAACATTCTAGGTATGCTGTGAAGGGTAGGAATGGAGTATGAAACAAGGACATTAAAAAAAAAGTATGGGCTGGAGAGATGGCTTACCAGTTAAGGCACTTGTCTGTGAAGCCTAAGGACCCACGTTCGATTCCGAAGTACCCACGTAAGCCAGATGCACAAAGTGGTGCATGCATCTGGAGTTTATTTGCAGTGGCTAGAGGCCCTGGAGTGCCCATTCTCTCTCTATCTGCCTCTGCTCTCCCCTGCCCCTGCCTCCGTCTTTCAAATAGTTTTTTTGTTTTTTTTAAGAGACTGGCATTCATTTGCAGTGGCAAGAGGCTCTGGCATGCCCATATACATGTATATTTAAATAAATAAATGACTTTAAAAGGGGAGGGGGCTGGAGAGATGGCTTGGTAGTTAAAGCCCTTGCCTGCAGAGCCAAAAGACTCAGGTTTGATTCCCCTTACCCATGTAAAACCAGATGTATAAGGTGGCCCATTCGTCTGGAGTTCGTTTGCAGTGGCTAGAGGCACTGGCATGCCATTTTTTCTCTATATCTGCCTTTCTCTCTCTCTCTCAAATAAATAAATAAAATACCTTTAAAAAAAAAGGATAGACGGCTAGGCATGATGGTGTATGCCTTTAATCTCAGCACTTGAGAAGCAAAGGTAGGAGGACTGCTGTGAGTACAAGGCCAGCAGGAGCTACAGAGTTCCAGGTGAGCCTGAGCTAGAGTGAGACCTTACCAAAAAAAAAAAAAAAAAAAAAAAAAAAAAAAAAGAAAGAAAGAAAGAAAGAGAGAAAAAGAAAAAGGATGGAGCAGACAGACCAATTAGAAGGTTATACTTGTCATCAAAATATGATAAGAACTTGAACTAATCACTGGGAAAAGAAGAGGAAAGAGAAATCTGATAAAGATCAGTGAGTTAAACTGCAGCAGGACCTCATTACTCAAAATCAAGCACTGAGAGAGAAAAATAAGAAAAGTTCCTGGGAGAAAGAAGGAAGCGATCAAGGCCATGCTAATGAAAATAGGGAGGAAGGGATTGATGAGCAAAATACTAATGAAGCAGAAATGTTACGACCAACTAAACAACTAATTAGCTTCAGGGGCTCAGGGTAAAGGAAAAGGATGGCTCTTCAGTTCTTGCAGTAGACTCATGGGTGGGATGTGAGACCATGAATCAAAATGGAAAGAACAGAAGTTAACTCTTCTCTGGCTTTTTTTTTTTTTTGCGTGTATACGCATATGGGTGCATGTATGTGGGCAGGTGTACATGTGCGTGGAGTCCAGAGGTCAACATGAAATGTTTTCCTCAATAACTTGTCACCCTATTCTTTGAGACAGGGTCTCTCCTTGAACCCACATCTCACCAATTCAGCTAGCTTAGCCAGCCAGTGAACTTCAGGGATCCCGTCTCTGGCTCCCCAGCACCAGAATTATAGGCAAGCATCCCCTTTGCCTGGAATTTTACATGTGTTAGAGATCTGAGCTCATCTATTTGATGCTGATGGCAAGTTGGAGGCAGAGACAGGAAAATTTCCCAGAAGCTCAAAACAAGCTCAACAACAACAACAACAAAAATAGAACAAGAATGAGAATCTGGAGCAAGAAACCCTACTTCAGATGAGGTAGATAGCCGAGGACTAACCAGAAAGCTGTCCATGTGTGTGCCACGGTAAGCACATGCCCACATTCATACATGAACATGGGTACACACACACATGAACATGCACACACACACACAACTTTTTAAAAGCAGAATTAATAAATGGGCTCACTAGTAACATGTAAAAGATTTCAGACAGAAAGTAGAGCTGGGAACATCTTACAAAGGAAGTTTTGTACACTGTTTGCTCCTCGAGCTTCCCATACGGGGCTCTGTTACCAACTGGTGGATGCTCTTACTGGGCTCAAGACACATCGGCCTTCCATTCCTCAAACACGCTCAGCTCTCAGCCTTCTCAAGTTTGTCAGTCACCCCCTGGAAACTATTGCTTTAGTCTGCTGGTCTCTCATTCTTTCAACTGACCATCCCATCAAAATCATACTTCTACCTCATTCTCTACTGTGATACTCTATTTTTCCCTCCCAGAATGCAATACAATCTGCAGCTATTCTATTTGTTCACATTTAATTGGCTGCAGCTTCCACTCGGATTCTAGTATGCATCATGACAGCAAAGATGTTTTGGCTTGTTGGCCTCCGTGGAGTCAGCCCTTCACAACAGTTCCTGGCACATAATACACACTCAAGAAATCCCATGTTATATGAACTGCATAACCCGATTTCTCCCTCTGTCACCATCCTTCATTGGGACCTTGTATGCTGTTTCTTAGATGAAAAGTCCTGTTTACATTGCATTGATCACAATAACAGTTATTGCCCCTTCACAAGGTAATGGGCTCTGTGCTATAATCTTTACTGTGTAATTTCACTTGATCTTACAATGACCCTGTCATGTACATAGGTGTCTTAAAAAGCACCATTGTACGGGAGATGACACGGAGGCGTTAGCGTAAATTGCTCAAGTTCACACAAGTAGTGGAGCCAAGAATTAGAAAATAGTTTCTCAAAAACAAAACGGTGCCTGGCCACTGCTCACTTCAAGTGTAGTGGACAGGCTCTAGTTTCGCAAGTCCTGATCTAGTGTTAATTATGCTCTGAAATAACACTGCTCTCACAGGACCCACGTCCTGGTCCATAAACTCAAATTTTACCTATTTTCGGCCACTTTCTTTCCGATGGAGGACAAGGAGTAGCGGAAGGCTGCCCCATCCTTCCAAGTGTGGGCTTCCAGGAGGAAGATGCACGCGGGGAAGAAGGCATTTAAGCACAAGCAACTTATTTCTCAGCACTGAGGTAACCCAGGCCCTAACAGGCCACTTGTGGCTTTGGAGATGAAGCCAATTTCTGCACCCATCAGTGCCCAAAACACTTACCTTAACTGCCACTTCAGGAGCCGCGTCCACCGCCACTGCCAGGGAGGGCTTGGCAGAAGGCGACTTGGTCAAGTGCATGAGGGAGTCGGCGGCCGGCAGCCGACACCGGCTGCCCTCACTGTCCGAGTCCGATTCAGACCCCGAACCCGAACCATATGAAGCAGCTAGAGCTGCAATCGCAGCCGACATGACGGCAACAGATCCTCTTGGCCCAGGCCGGGCCAGGGCGGAAGAAGCAGCAGCGGCTTTCAGGTCCTAACAGATTGCCACGGAACACAATATTTACTTCCTCGGATAAAAATACCATTTACGACACAATGAAAAAAATACATGAATTTTTATTAAACGTAACTGGACTTTGGTTTTGTAATTATTTTTATTTCTAGGGAAACAGAGGGAATTATATAACAGCTTATCACTTTTAGGACCTAGGTAATTAAAGACGAGTTCTGAAATACCTTTGGGGCAAGGAGGCACTCCCGGCGTGCAGCGCGGCGCGGGCGCGTGCACAGCATGATGGGAAATGTAGTTTTAGCGTAAGGGGGCGCGGGGCAGTACAGGCAGGTTTCTCTTCGACTCCGCCCCCTCTCAAGGATGGTTCATTCAATTGGCTCTCATCTTTTCCCTCATTCCCAAGCCGAGGACCGTTCTCCGGGGTCCCCCTCCCCCAAACGGAGGATTGGGTAATACCAACCGAGCCTCGGGACAGGGGGACCCGCGCTCTTCACGCCCGCTGATGGGTGAGTGGGCGGAGGCTTGGGTGTCTCACCTCGGCGGGTACCCGGGTCCTGGGGGAACCGAAGGCGAGCTGCAGTTCCAAGGCGTCAACCCGGCCGGGACTAGGTGGTTGGGGAGGAAAGGATGTGAGGTCTGGCGGAGGGAGCGCGGCGGGTCTCCACCCCCCCATGCTGCCGGCGCGGATCCCCGCGCCCGGTTGTGGAGCGGAGCGTCGCGCGGGGAGGGGGCGGGCGGAGGGCCGCGGCTGCTCGGCTCCGCTCGGCTCGGCTCGCGGTGTTGTTCGCTCGCTCGGGCGACGAGCGCTCGGCGGCATTCCGGACGGCCCGGAGCGGGTGCTAACCCCGGGAGCCTCGACGCTCTCGGTTAAGAGTCCCGGAGGCGGAGCGGGACCGGCGGCCGCCGCCGAAGAATGAAGAAGGGTTGAGGCGAGAGCCCCCCACCATTTCACGGTGAGCACGAGTCTCTCGGGATTCACCCCGAGCCCACCCCCGGGAGAAGGAAGGAACTCTGGCTCGCCCGCTGGAGCCGGGATGCGCGGGCGGCGCTCCGGTGATGCGGGGAGGGATGGGCGCGTCTCCCCCGGGGCCGCCCCCACCCCCATCCTCATCCTCATCTCCCCCCCCCCCATCCCCATCCCGGGCTGGCCCGGATCCCGCCGCCCACCGGCCGCCCGGACTGGGCTGGGAGAAGGTAGCGGACGCGCTCGGGTCTCGGCTGCAGGGACCGGCCCGGGGAGGGGAGGGGAGGGGAGGCTGCCCTGGGTCATCACCTGCGGTGCCGGTTCTGGGCCCCGCCAACCCCGAGCCTCCCTCCTGGCGCTGGTGGGGGGCTTCGGCCGTGGAGCCCCCCGCCGTCTACGTGCCCGGCGCTCCGCACAGCCAGCTCCCGCTTCTGCGGCTGTGCGCCGCGGGGCTTGTCCTCAGACTACCGTAGGGCGAGCGCCGGGCATCCTTCTCATCCTTTCCCCGAGGAGGTGAGGCGATGGGTGCTGTCGCTTCCGATGCCGGTTCACGGGCAGAGTTAGGGAGACGCTCGCTCCGCTCTCATGTCGGAGGACTCGCCCATTGTGCCACCCAGATAATTATTCAACTATGCAGCATCCATTGCACCTTTCCCGGTTTCCCTTTCCCCTGGCTACAGCGTGCCCCCTAGCTTCGGTTCTCTGACACCTTCGCTCGCACTTGCAGATGATGAGCTGGAATAATGATGAAAGCTTCATCCGATCTGAGCATTCACGACCTGCCGTGTAGCTGACCAAATTAATCCCCAGCTAGAATAGGTACTTTTAATACCACGCATTGTGAATCCCATCCGCCTATCCCTTTCTATGCAAGGCGTGCCTTGGATTCTATTTTAATTTTGCTCGATGTTCTTCTATTCACGTACTAGCTAAATCTTATTTCTGTTCAGTTGTTGATGTAATTGTATTGGTTGGTCAACTCCGTCGAATGTAAATTCAATTCTGGCAAACTTTCGCCTTTCTGATTATTATTGATAGCATATTGATAGCACTATACCATAATTAACGAATGCATTCTCAGTTGGGATTCTCAGGAACAAATTATCCCCTGTGAGCTAAGTTTCTGTTAGAAAGTATTTTTATTTATTTGGGATATTTGGATAAAGTAATTCAACTTCAGAAATTTCTGAAGTTTTGAATAAGCAGTTTGGTATTGTTCAATCGCAGGATATTTGACCACTGATCATAGCTGTCCTCAGTTGAATGAAAGATTTAATACTTAAGAAGGGACATTCTTACCTAATTAATTATTTCCTAGCTTATTTGAATTTTACTCTTATTCATCTCTTTCTGCAATATATTTGTTTGTTATAGATTTTCCCCCTGTGTTTGTCTAATTTATCTCCAAGGATGAATGGGTTCCAGTTTTGCACGATCTGCCTGAAGGATGAAATATGTTTTTGAAAGCGTAAAAAATTACTAGTTATTGATTATGTTAAAAAACAATTTAAATGTCCTTATTTTAAAATAAATGATTCATTGCCAAAAATGTTTTGTGTTTGTGTGTGTTTGTTCGGTAACCCTCTTTTCTATCCTCCCGTGTTTTTAGCTTGTTGCATGAACCTCTGCGATAAAAACAGGGAGCACACAAGCATTGCAGTGGCCGTTGGAAGGGGCAGTGATGGTTTGATGGCACTTGGAAGTGGTGGCCCATGTTTAAGTTGATGGTGTAGAATCAGTTGCTTGGTTAAGAAATGACCTTGCAATTTACAAAATAGATGCTTCTGTGCCTTGGTGTCCTTTTATGTAAATAGAGGTAATACTCATTTGCTCACAAGGTAGTATGCATTAATTCAGCAAAGCATTTTTATTGTTCTTATTATAAAGGAAATTTAAATATTGAGTTGATGAATCATGAAAGTATTTCAGTATTCAATACAGTGATAAAAAATACTTTAGGATTTTCCTTGGCATATTAGAATGACTGATTTACATGGATTTTTGCTTTGGAGAGAGGGCTTTAAATTGAAGAATTTCTCATTTCTCAAGGGTCTTTAATTATACACTTGATGCCTACACACAAATAGATATAATTGACTCTGATACAAAGAATGGTGTGACTTGTTAATAAACAAGTAGAGAATTGTGTTTGTGCACAGTAAAATATTCATAAAATGTTAATAGATTTTTAAATTTAAAAATTTTTGAGTTTGTATATGGTATAATGTAGAGCTACCTTATTACTCAGGTTTATGTCCCGTGTTGAGAGCCACTGCATTGGTATTGCATACTACATATATTTTGCCAAATTCCAAGAATAATTGAAGATATCTTTTCCAATTTTCATTCTAACAGTAAAGAATATATCTGATTTCTTTATTGAGGGGTTAACTCACTAATTTTCGTAGCAAAAACTATTAAAAGACTATATTATTAAAACTACCAGAACAATACTTTTGGTTACTTTGTGGGAGAAATTCATATAGATGAAAAGTATCTTTACATTTGCTGTGGTCCTGGGGCTTTTTAGAGAATTCATTTGTGTACTTTTTTTTTTTTTCTGTGTTGAATTACAGTTAAGCTGTTAATATCACTTAGGTCAATGCAGTTGCACTTACACTCTTTGAGGACAGTAACTAACCTGCAGCTTATTGTTTAAATCCAAAGGTACAGTGTCAGCAAATGGCAAGGGATTCATTTTCTTAAAGATGAGTAAGGATTTTACGCTCTGAATTAACGTACTGAATGAAAAGTTTGAAAGATTGATTTAGCAAACATTTTAATTAATAAAAGTTTTGGGGAAAAGCACAAGATGTATTTCCAGGTTCTTTGTAATTTCCTTTTATCAACACATTACCAAACTAGCACTAATACTGAATACTATATATAGGCAACCTAAATGAAATGATATTGATGACTTCTTACAGCTCACTTAATACAAATATATTAACGTTATTATAAACTAAATGAGTAGCAATATTTTATTTTTGACTAAAGTTTTCCAATGAAATCCTAATAAAAAGGTGGATGGAAATGAAATTTTGTGCTTTTCCACCAGCCAGGTTTTAAAAATACATGCTCCAAAGTAGAACTTTGTATAAAATTAAGAATCTTGTATTTATTTATTGCATTCAGCTTATAATTTTGACTCTCTTCTCCCTTTCCCTCTCCTTCCCTCTCTCCCCCGCCAGATAAAACCCAGGACCTCATCTATGCCAGGCACTCACTACTGAGCTGCACAATTAGCCTCTTTGTGACTCAGTCATACCTTAGATTGGGTTTCTTATATTTTTAAACTTATAAAATGGTAAATGTAAGACTTTGTACTAATTATTTTTCTCATTGCTATGGTAAAATTATCTGACAGAAGTAGCTCATAGGAGGAAAGGTTTTGTTTTGTGTATGTGGTTTTGTTGTTGTTGTTGTTGTTTTGTTTCGCTCACAGTTTGAGGAGGTCTAGCCCGTCTTGGTGAGAGTGAGGGCGGGGACCATGGCAGGAGTGTGAGGCAGCTGTTGCACTGTGTCTACAGTCAGGAAGGGGAGAGGTGAATTCTGATACTTTCTGCTTTCACTCCTGTCTGGACCCAAGCCCGAGGAATGGGGTCACCAGCATTCAGGGTGGGTCTTCCCTCCGAAGTTATACCTCTTTGGAAGTACCTCACAGTCCAGTGAAGATGACAGTGAACTGGGCAGACTTGGAACTTAACTTTCTCGACTCAGTATGCCTAGTGGTTAGACTTACAGATAGCCTATGCAAAGCCTGTTCAACCCATAAAATGGTTGTAATAGGATTTTGTCAGTAACTGTGAAAGGCTAGAAAATAATAAAATTAAACTAATATGAATATTTCATTAAATACTCATAATGTTACCAAAAAATGCACATAATATGGTATGACAATCCTTTCATCTTGTTAACCATGCCTACATTAGGACTTGCCTTCTTTTACTCATGAAACAAAAAAGATGTTCCTCAGGACAGCCCTCAGTTTCCCGAGTTGCTTAGCCTTACATCACATGGGGCAAGAAGTCAGGGCTTCTTGCAAGAAATTGCAAGAAATTGGAAAGAACTAGAGCCTTACAGCTACAGTAAATTCCAAGGCACTTGGAAAATCTGGGAAGCTCTCTTCCTCCTCCTTGGGCTTCTTTTCCTTTTTTTTTTTTTTTTTTTCTTTTCCTTGTCTTTGTGGAGGATGTGTGGTGTGGTGTGTTTATCGTATGAGCGGATGTGTGTTTACGGTTGCATGTATCCCATGCCCACACATGTGGAGGCCAGAGGAGAGCATTGGGTGTGTCCTCCTCTGTTGTTCTTCCAACTGCTTACTTGAGAAGGAGCCTCTTTCTGCCCCACCTCTCCACAGGACTGGGCTTACACACCTGGGAGAACTGAACTCGGATCCGAATGCTGACACGTGCCCCATTGTCCTGCTTCAGTAATAATTGCCTGAATGCTTCCTGTCAGGGAATTTCTCCAGAGGTCTGTTTCGAAAAGAACAGCTCTGATCATTTTCTTATAAGACTCTTTTTGGAAGCAAGACGCTTTAGTTCTTTTGTCATTGTTATGGTTGTTTTTAATTTCGTTAGCTTAAAAATAATAATAAACAACACAATTTAGAAGTGGAATTACAATGGCATGGTACGGGGTTTTAATTGGGGTGTGGTAGGGTAGGAGGCAGATTGAAAGACGAGTTTATGAATGCTGCAAGGACAGGGGCATGTTCGTTGTTTGGATGGAGGGTCTATTACACAGTGCTTCATTTTTGTGTTCCCAGTGCCTGTTTTTTAGCTTAAGCTAAGTGGATGCAATTACTGCAGAACAGCAGGCAAGTCATTCTCTTAGGGGAGTAGAAGACCAGAGTGCTGCAAGAAAAGGGGTCATGAAACGCAGCTCTGCTGTCATTTATAGTGGAGTATTTTGTAGATTTTTAATTAACTTATTTGGAGATTAATGATATTCAAAGATAATGTGTAACATGGTCTCCAAAGAGGACAGTAAAATTACATGCTTGCCATATATGCAAGTCACTTTATAGGTTCTGTTACATTTATCTAATTTAATTGAAACCGTAGTCTTACTAGGATTTGCAGAAGGAGGAGGTTGGCTACATTGAACAAGTTTGTTTTGCCCAACAGAAGTCCTAGTTCTGGGAAGGACGTTTTCTTTTCTCCAGGAAGTAACTGTTGGAACAGTCCTAATAACTTAGTAACAGCAAGTGTGCCTTTCTGCTCTCTACTCCTCATTTGCAATTGTGGATCCAGTGGTGATTACTAACCTGCTGCTGAACCAGCTATTCACTCTACATATAATTATTATGGGACAACTAGGTGCTAAAAGGATAGTTCTCAACCACTTGGAGTCCTCACTATCGTGGAGAGACAGACATTAAATCAATACATTAATAAGTGGATACTGTGAAGGAAAAGTGGGAACCTAATTTACCTTGGGTGTCAGGAAAGGCTTCTTAGAGGCAAGCTTAGGGAAAGCCAGCTAGGTGGAAAAGGAAGAGGCTGCAAAGATCCTGTGAAACCATTTTGAGACTGGGTTAAAGAGAGTGAGAGAGAAGGCCAGAGTGGATAGCACTTGGCAAGAGGCATTGTTGACTTGATGGCAGCTTGTGTGGGTAAGCAGGAGCCATCCACACAGTGCCTGCTTCCAAAGGGTTCTGAGTCTGAGGAAGCCCATGAAGGGTTTCCATCGGCTTAGTTGTCGTATCACTTCTGTCTTTTATAAAGACTAATCAAGTTTGGTGGGGTCAGAGAGAGCAGTCCCAATTCTGTATATTTCTATAGTTTTATCAGCCCGGTTCTAGACACTTGCATTAAACCATGTCACTCAGAGCCTTTCCTGGATTTGAACGCAGAGATGTGTAATTTCAAGGCTGCCTTTTCCACCATGGTACCATTTCTTAATGGAAATGATCCCAAAGGAATTTATGGAGGTGGATTTTGGGCGTGTTGGTCTCTCTTGGATGATGATGGCGGGAAAGCGTTTGGGGTGTGTTAGTGGTAGCCCAGATGCTTGCCACTCTTTCTTCCTGAGTAACTGTTAGGGCAGTGTTAATGTTTGTGTGTTGATTGAGCCATTCTCAAAGAAGCAAAAGTTGCTTATGCGTCAGGGCATAGATTAAGTTGTTTGGCTCCTCTTCCAAAAATTATGAAGTCTCTTGTTTTTTCATATTTGGCTACAGGCATGTTTTATTTTCTACCTTTTTCATAGAAATATCTGTTATATCTGTTCCTTTTAAAATAAATTTTTAGAATATGCATGTACTAGAAGTTATGGCATAGAATCATGGAAAAAGTAAGCAACAAGAGAAAACAAATGGAAAAAAATTTTGTTTGGTTTTGCAAGCTAGGGTCTCGCTCTAGTCCAGGCTGACCTGGAATTGCACTGTATAGTCTCAGACTGGCCTCAAACTCACAGCAATCCTGCTACCCCACCTCCCAAGTGCTGGGATTAAAGGTGTGCACCACCATGAGCTTTCATATACTCTTTTTAAAAATTATTGAAAAGCTCCTCTATTCAGAAGCAGGTAAGTGTACCTTAAAAATCTGTATATGGGCTGGAAAAATAGCTGAGTGGCTGAAGGCACTTGCTTGCAAAGCCTGACAGCCCAGGTTCAGATCCCCAAAACCCATGCAAAGCCAGATGCATGAAGTGGTGCATGCATCTGTTCATTTGCATATTCACTCTCTTTCTCCCTTCTTTCCTCCCTCCCTTCCCCCTCTCTCTCTGCTTGCAAATAAATAGGTTTTTTAAATCTACATATAATTTCAGACATGTGCAGACTATAAGTTGAAGTTCCTGTATTATATAAAGTTCTTTGAGTGAAATACAAAGTTTCTTATACTAAACTGAGCCCTTTTATAGGTGGTGTGGTCTCCTCCCTCTCTGTATCCTTAACATTTATATCTGTAACATTCCTTAATAAATTAATAACCTTATCTGAGATCCTTCCTTCCCTTATCTGCCAAGACAACCGTCTCAGGAAATACCTTGACCATCACCGTACAACCGAAGCTAGGTGCCGTCTCTCTGCTTTGTGGCTCTTTCCTGGCATTATACCAGAACCCACCTGTTATTGAACTCCTATTTGTAGCAGGTGTACACTACTGATTTTCTTAATCACTTCCTTTTGAGATAGATACTTTTATTCTCATTTGACAGTTGAAGAGACCAATACCAGGATCTTACAGTGAATGGAACAAAAATGTGAATATAGTTTATTAAATTACTCTTTACTTTTCATAGTTATTTAAATATCTTCCTTAGCTTAAACTTCATGAATGGCATGAGAGTTCTGATTTTTGGCCTTTCTTAGTAGTAGGGATTTGCATAACTACATAAATTCCAAGGATTTTAGATTTTTGATGATTTTTTTTTAAAAAATTGCAGCCAGGCGTGGTGGTGCACACCTTTAATCCCAGCACTTGGGAGGCAGAGGTAGGAGGATGGCCGTGAGTTCGAGGCCTCCCTGAGACTACATAATGAATTCCAGGTCAGCCTGGGCTAGAGTGAGACCCTACCTCGAAAAACCAAAAAAAAAAAAAAAAAAAAACAGAAAGAAAGAAGGAAGGAAAGAAAGAAAGGAAGGAAGGAAGGAAGGAAGGAGGAAATTGCAATAAAAGAAAGCAAAATATGTTTCCTGGGTCTGTGTTTTGAATGTGCCTGAGACGGTGTTTGCTGAGTCTGTGAAGAGACTTGGATTCCTTGGCACTCCATATGTAAATGATGTTTTTAAACATTTTTTTATTTATTTGCATACAGAAAGAGAGAGATAATGAGCACACCAGGGCCTCCTGCCTCTAAACAAATTCCAGATGCATGCACCCAGTTCCTCTTCCATCCTTTGTAACGTTGCTGCCATTCATTGCACTCATCTGTGTCACACATTCGCCTGTGTCACACACTTAACCTGTGTTACTAACTTACCTGTCACTCACTCACCTGTGTCACTTCTGTTACTCACCTGTGTCACTCACTCACCTGTGTCACTCACACAGTACCTTTGTGTATTGTTTGCTAGGTGGGAGTGACTATGACTATTTTCTCTCACCTTCGTTCACTTCCTCCTTCTCTTACACCTGCATGTCTTTATGTCGTCTGGCCTGCACTCTGCACATGATTATTTGCCTTCCAGTGAGGAGTTTGTTTTGTCCTTTCGTGAAAGGCATTGTCACTGGTGACAGATTCCGTGTGTGTGTGTGTGTGTGTGTGTGTGTGTGTGTGTGAAAGTCTTACTATTGAAGAGTAACTGAATACCAAATTTTAGGTTGGGAGGCTTTAAATACCTTGAACTCTTGTTTTCATGGCCAATGTGAGAGAAGTCCAATGTAATTCTTATTCTTGTTCATCTGTAGGTAAAATGGTTTCTCTGTGGCTTCTTTCGAGATTTGGTGTCTTTTAAATTCAATTAAGTGATTAGTTAAGGTGTTGAGGATGGACTCCAAGGCCTTGTGTGTAGGAGGCAGGTGCTTTGGCGTTGTGTTCACCTCTGGCCTGTCTCTGTCATCCTGCAGTTTGAGGACCGTCTGCCTAAGCTTCAGGTTTGCTGGTTCTTCCCTGCTTTTGTGTTCTCTGAGCTTTAGGCATTTGTCAGTTGGTCTCCTTAGTCTTAGAAAGCTTTGAGTGCCTCTCTGTGCTAAGGGTCTTACGTATTGTTAAAACCAGCAGCCTTGTGAGGAGGTGCCGCTCCTAAGCAAGAGCTAAGGTTCATCCCTCCCCCCAAAAGTAACTGACTACTGCTCCCACAGGCATAAACTATAACCCCATAGGGAATACCTGCAATCCTACTGAGGAGTGTCCCCAACGGAATGGGGTCAGGGAAGAGAGAAAAGAGGGTACCAACACATGGAGGTAGCCATATGAAACAACTTGTTAATAATAAACATTTAAAAAACTACCCTAGTGACCTAGGATATTATATGAAAGTCAAATATCAATATCAGTAAATAAACTATCATTGCAGTCTAGCAAAAAAAAGAACTAAGTTTTTAAAATATTTTATTTTTATTTATTTTATTTATTTATTTGACAGAGGAAGAGTGAGGAGAGAGAGAGAATGGGCACACCAGGGCTTCAAGCCACTACAAACGAACTCCAGACGCTTGCGCCCCCTTGTGCATCTGGCTTATGTGGGTCTTGAGGAATCAAACCTGGGTCCTTTGGCTTTGCAGGCAAACACCTTAACCGCTAAGCCATCCCTCTAGCCCAGAACTGAGTTTTAAGTATAGACCATAATAGGATTTTTATAACTCTAGCCAAAATGTAACTGCCTTGTGCCTGCTCCTGACTCGAGCTTCCTCTTGATATAGAGGTCAAATAGAATTATGTTCATGTACTTGTTCCTTGGCAGTGGTGGAGATGGGACTTGGTTCCAGAGTCATGGTCATGTGCTTTTACCATCCAGGGAACTGAGTGAGGGTGGTGGTATGGTGTCCTTTTGATGAGACTTTGTTCCACGCCTTCTCCCAGGAGCATTTGAGAAGCACCTCTTCACCCAGATTAGACACTGAGATCAGAGGATGTCCAGCATCTCCAGCATAGTGTGGATGACAACTCATAAACACTGAACCACTGAGGAGCCCCAAACCCCAGCCTGCCTTTCCTTCCTATATACCCTAGCACTCCCGACCACAGTTGAGGTGGGAGGAGGTGGTGACCAGAATCTCAGGTGAGGGTCTCCTGTACAACCCTCCACCCCCCTTTTACAAGGTGATGTTTACAGCCTCATTGTTCTATGTGAGCCACACAAGGCTATCACATCCCTGCACACACAGGCTAGTACCTCTTTGTTCTTTGTTGCCATGACTGTAGGGAAGATGTTCTGGGTGGGACTTGATGCCATGGCTATACACAACTAGCGGTGATCGCTCCACTGAAATAGTGTGTGCACACAAGCAAAATTTAACCCATTCCTTGAGAAGCTAATACTTTGCTTTAATGTAAGTTTGCTTTAGTTTAAAGACAATTTGAATCCTATGTCACTAGAAATAGTGAAATTCAACAAATAAGTTGTTTCCTTTTTATTTATTTTGGTATGGTGTGTGTGTATATGTGCACAGATGTGTAAGCTTGTGTGCATACATGCATTTCACTCATCCATCTGTTTTCTTTGAAACTGGATCTTTTACTTAATGTATAGCTGCCATTTTTTTACTGTTCTTTTTTTTCCATCAGTAAGCTTCAGCCATTTTCCAGTTGTCCCCACTGGACTAAGGTTATAGACATACGCCCAGATGTTTATGTGAGTGCTGAGGAATTGAACTCAGTCCCTTATGCTTGCATGACAGGCTCTTAACCACTGACCCATCCTCCCAGCACCATCAAGTTTCCTTCCTGAGGAGAGTGGGGGTCATGGATGATGAACTTGATTTTGGATATGTTGAATTTGGTCTAGTGAGATATCGTATGGAACTGTTTGTTTATACAAATGATATAGCGTACAAGATTCGGGAATAGATGGATGTATGAAGAGAGAGAGTGAAGATCTGGAATATGACAACACTGTTGCCTCCTTGTGTTTAGAAAGTGGAAGAGATAAAGAGAAATGTAGGAGGATATTGAAACTGGGTTGCATTTTGGTCTCAACGCTATCTTGGGACCAGGGTCCAAGGCCACAAGTCTAGATATTCTCTGGAAGGAATTCTGGAAGTCTGGTACGTGCTGTTGGCTTGGAAAACAGAGAATGAAGGATTATAGGAAGGACAAAAGTTTCATGATAGATAATAAGGAGATGAAGAGTGAGGATGGAATATTTAATTCAAAAAGTGACATTTCTAAGATGGCCATCTCAGAGGTAGAGCTGTCTAGCAGTTGTATGTATGTACACGGACACTTGACACATGTTCAAGGCCAGACTTGGATTATATTGTCAGTTTCAGGCCAGCCTGGGCTATAATGTCAGAAGCTCTCACAATAACAGCAACAACAATGAAAAGCCTGAGAGGGGTCATGCTAATACCAGGAGCTGCTGGTTGAAATAGCATTTATCTTACTATCTTTATGAAGTCTTTGGTGGTAAGAGAAAATTATTATACGACAACTTTTGAAATAAGTATATCAACATAGGAGCTTTCAGTAATATTTGAGCCCATAGACTAGGACCATAGACAAAGCTGTAATTTATTTTTTGTGAAATATTCAACATGGTATCTAAATGCTTCTAAAGTAGCTAATTGCTAGAATAAATAATATTTGCTATTTAAAATTTTTAAGTGATTTTCTGCACTAGTCACATTGAGCTTTAATGAAGGGTAAAAATTATTTATTGAAAATTAAGTTACATGTTTTAATTTTTGTTTATATCTAAATGTTTTTCTCGTTTGCAGCTGCCTCACCAAATATTAGAATTACATATAATTTTGACAATGTGTACTATATAGGTTCTTAAGTTAGATAGAAGCATATCTTAGCTGAAGAAAACTAAGCCAAATTCAGTGCTTAAACAGATGGCTCAATGGATAAAGCTGTCACTACTCAAGCCGCAGTACCCAAGTTCAATCCCAGCTCTCACCTAAAGCCAGAAGCCTAGCGTGCAGCGACACTGAAGGCGGAATGTGGGGAGCTTGGCAAAGAATAGCAGATGGAGAATCCAGAGAGAGAACTCCTGCCTCAGATGAGGTGGGCAAGGCGGGGGGGACTGACCTCAGCGTTGTCCTCTGACCTCCACACGTGTGCACCTACACTCGCACATTAATGCTGAACAGCAGACACACACACACAAATAATAAAATAAAAATTTTAAAGTACTAAATAGCTATTCATTTGTTGAATGAGAAGAAATTGAGGATTAATTATAGCAGGTAACCTGGTACAATTTGGTACAGTACTGGGCATTGGAGGAGAGAAACCAGATGGCTTGCTCCAGGAACTTTGCCATAAAGGAGAACAGAGAAATTGGGAGAGGAAAGGGTGTCTGGAAGTGAGACCATGAAAATTTTTTATTGTTTCCTTTTGTTTGTTTGTTTGTTTGTTTGTTTCAAGGTAGAGTCTCACTCTAGGCCAGGCTGACCTGGAACTCACTCTGTAGTCCCAGGCTGGCCTTGAACTCACAGTGGTCCTCCTACCCCTGCCTCCCAAGTGCTGGGATGAAAGGTCTGCACCACCACACCCAGCTTGCTTTCTTCTTTTAAGATGAGTGAAGTTCCTGGTGGCAGAGATTCAGCGAAGGGGAAACGGTGCAGGAGAAAGATGAGCATCAGTCCGTACTGCGTCACTGGCAACCGGCCCTGAGCTTTTGCTGCTGTGTGAAATGGTGTGTGAGAAGACAGTCTTACTTTGACATGAGCAACTTACCCACTGTTTTATAGTAGTAGATTATCTTTGGTGATGATGTTTTAGGCATTGGTGTAGTTACACACCAGTTTTGCACTTGGTGACTGCATACCTTTTCAAGTCAGGAATAGAATTGTAGTATGTTAACAAAAGATAGACAGCAATGCTCTCTGGCCTGCCAGAGCTTGTCTGAATTTGCTTCACTCCATTTGTGTTCAAGAATTTCTGGTTGTATACTTCCAAAAATATTGAAAAAAAAAACACACCAATTCTCCCTAACAGATTTCCCTCCTACCTTCATGTTTTGGTGACCACTGAGTTCAGTTAGGGTTGTTTACAAGAGGATGGGCGGGGCTATCGATTGGTGCATGGGCAACTTACCAGTGGCCACACCACTGAAGACACTGCCTGACTCCCCCCAGCAACCATTAACTGCCATTGAGCTCCACAGAGATGGAGTTTTGACAGGCCCAACCTTGTGCAGATTGCCATAGCTGCTGTTAGCACAATAGCCATGTCATGTCCCAACGACAGTGTCTCACAACACTCCTCGCCATCCTCTGGCGTGTATACTCTTTCTGCCCCTTATTCTGCAGTATTCCCTGTGCCTTGGAGGGGTGGTAGAGCTCTCCCACCTGGTGCTAAACACTCAGCAGACAGCCTCAACACTGATCAGTTCCGAGTCTCTGCATTGACTGACACATGTTACACAGAGAAGTTTCTTTGACCAGGGCTGAACGCAGCACTAACCTATGGGTATAAACATAAATAGTTTGATGGCCATAATGTGTCCATTTAGCAAAACAATAGTAGTGGCTTCCCCCCTGATCCTGCGACCTCCCCAGCAGTGGGTTTTTTGACCAGGTTTATAGCCAAGTGTGAATTCCCTTCTGTGGAGTAAACTTCAAATCCATAGTAGTCATACCACTATTTTGCTAGTGGGCACATCTTGCCTGGCAAGTAGGTGTTGTAGCACACAGAACTGTTAGACTGCTAATGACTTTTCTCTGTCAGCAGCCTGCATATTACCTTCCAGCACTATGAAACTAGCTAGCAGGGAGGAGACTTCCAGCTTGATTTCTGTGCATTGTTTTCAGAAATAGGGTCTTACCTACTATCTAGTTCAGGTCATACCTGTTCATTTTAGCGTTGATGTCTGATAGTATTTAAGTCATTTATTTTTTGTTTATAGGTGCTATAATAAACTGTACAATTGGGTGAATTTTGACATGACTTCATTGAGGATTGATTTTCAAGATAAGGAACTTTTAGAAGTTTCCCACTTCCTATAATCTTGTGTTCCTTCTCTCCTTATTCCTTCCACCAACCCCAGCTCCTTCTCAAAGCAACTATCTTTCTGCTTTCTATCACTAAAGGTTCATTTGCATTTCAACTTTGTTTCACTGAGTGTGGCTGGTGGGGCAGACCTTTAATCCCAGCACTCGGGAGGCAGAGGTAGGAGGATCACTTTGAGTTCGAGACCACCCTGAGACTACATAGTGAATTCCAGGTCAGCCTGACCTAGAGTGAGACCCTACCTCGAAAAAATAAATAAATAAATAAATAAATAAATAAATAAATAAATAAATGTGTTTTACTTATTTTCAAGGAGAGGGAGAGAGAGGGAGGGAGAGAATGGGCATGCCAAGGTCTCAAGCCACTGCAAACAAACTCCAGGTGCATGCACCACCTTGTGCGTTGGCTTTATATGGGTCCTGACGAGTGTAACCTGGACTGCTAGGCTTTGCAGGCAAGCACCTTAACTGATGACCATCTCTCCAGCCCTGCTTTGCATTTTTAAATGCTTTTGGTGAGTGGGATATATAGCATACATAGTTTTGTTTATTTTCTTTCACTTACCATAATCCATCAGGAGTTCCTTTTATTACTAAACACAGTTTCATTGTGTAACTGCTATTTCCATGGATTATACTATTACCCCTGCATTTACAGATTGGTCTTCAGAATGCTTTCAGTTTTAGCTTTTACAGTTATAGTTGCTGCTAGCGTTCCTGTACAAATCATTTTTTGGACTCCTGCTTTCATGTTCCCTGAGTAAACACCACACCAACGCTAGGTTTCAGAAAGGACTTTCATGTATGTGGCACCTAGTGTGCTAAGCCCTGGGTGTACATTATGAAGTTCCTGCGGCAGTCTCGCCATGAAGCAGCAGCTGAACAGCCCAGAATCTAATGGCAGTAGGTTGAGGTTGGATTCTTTTTTTCTGCAAGGTGAACAGCATGAACATGATCCAGACTTCGGTAGTAGATGCATAGTAGGTTTGTAAAAGTGTATGTAGCCAGACATGGTGGCACTTGCTGTAATCCTAGCACTCGGGGGAGTGGAGACAGGAGGAACAGAAGATCAAGACCAACCTAATCGACATCAGTAGTTCCAGACCAGCCTAGGCTGCTTGAGATCATGTCTCCAAAACTAAAGAAGGAGGGCTGGAGAGATGGCTTAGCAGTTAAGGTGCTTGCCTGTAAAGTCAAAGAACCCTGGTTTGATTTCCCCTGGACCCACATAAACCAGAGGCACAAGGTAGCACATGCATCTGGAATTCGTCTGCTGCAGTGGCTGGAGGCCCTGACCTGTCCATATTCTCTCTCTTTCTTTGCCTCTTTCTCTCTCAAATAAAAAGAAAAAATTTAAACAATAAAAAAGTGGAAAGGTTTGTTTCAAAAAAAAAAGAATCTCAAGAAGGATAAACAAAGAACATACCTAAGTAATGAATAATGAGTACTATAGTCTAAAAGTAGGTACTTGTTAGATTAAATGTATATTAGTATTAATGGTTGTTGGGAATTGGAATGATTTTTTACTTTCATACTTGTAAATGTGTATTTTCCAAATTGTCATCGAGAACCATATTGATTGTATAGCCAGCAGCAATAAATATTTCATAAGATTAAAAGATGTTTCTGAATAAAGTAAGGAAAATAACTCATTTCATGCTGACTACTATTGGATTAATTTTTAGAATTAGTAAGCTAATTTTAGTTCATTATCCTTATTTCATACCATGAAGATTATTTTTTAAAGTAACTGACTTAGAAATTTCTTCTTTTCACTGCCTTGAAACAACCATTATTAAACACTTTGTTTCAACACAATTATTGATTTTTTGCTAAGTATAGGGTATAATTGTATCTTTGACATTACACCTATTCTGTGTTTTGAAAATGTATAAAATGTTACTTCTGCATATCATACAAGTAGTAGAATTTAAAAAAAAAAAAGCCTGGTGTGAGTTACACTAGCAGTGATGTGACCTTTCTTTTTGAAGAGCACACTGCCACTCCCAGGTATTTAAGATGCATATAAGCTAGGTTTTTTTCCCAGGTGATAGTCACAGGTATTTTTAGGTAATAAACATTTTCATAGTTTGGGTATGACCTAGGAGTCTTTTTTTTCCTTTTAATTTGTGTGGTAAATTTAGTTTTATCTTCTTCTGTAATCTGCTATTTACTTAGAGAATAAACGAATATAATGATGTACGAAAAGCAAACATTAATTATCAGCTGTTTGTTGAACACTTCGACATAGCAAGCTGTATGGTAGTATTGGGATAGTAGTGAATGCAAAGATTGCATTTGTATGTTTCAATACAATCAGAAGTTTCCATGAAGAGTTTAAACAGGAGAAATAGTATGATCAGACCACAAGCAGCCTGTACAAAGTAACAAAGCAAATTTAATTTAAACTTATATCCCAGATTAACATTATTAAGAGGCTACTTTATGAAATCTAGAATTTGATTGCAAAGATAAGCTCTATAACCAACAGGATCTTGTGGTACATTTATAGATAATAGGATTAACATCATAGAAAAGTAAAACAGGTACATCAAGCTAAGACCTAGAAAGCCCAACTTCCAATTTTGATTCTACTATGTGTAAGTAACAGTATTTTGAACTACTCTTAAACTTCAGCTTCCCCACATGTAAGGTAGGAACAGTTTGTTTTCCTCAAGACTTTTCAGTGATTGCATACATAAAAACACATATCTGCATGTATATAGTATTTATCAACCTGGCTGGCAAATAGAGTTTTATTTTCCTAACAGACGTAAGCACAGTAACCAATGTACAGG
The DNA here is from genome assembly GCA_036346955.1 of Dipus sagitta. Lineage (NCBI taxonomy): Eukaryota > Metazoa > Chordata > Mammalia > Rodentia > Dipodidae > Dipus > Dipus sagitta. The sequence continues at coordinate 36,862,575 of CM070775.1, forward strand.
TCGAAGTTAGATTGCAAACATGACTACAGTAAGCAGCTCCTTGATTCTGTTTCTCCACCATTTAGGTCTTGATCTTTCTTGTGTACTTTGATAAACTCAGTACAAGTCCCGTTTCCTGAGTTCTGGGCCTAGACCCGATGCATGGCATGCTTCCATGTGCTAAGTCTCAGCCGCATAGAGGATGAGAGCTCTTGTACAGCAGATAGCCTTTCTGGCTGAGAGCAGTTGCCATCTCCTGGCAGCAGCTGTCCATAAACACTGAGCCTAGCCTAAATCGCTGACCCCTAGAATCAATTGTCATTGTAAACCATGAATTTTGGAGTGGTTTGTTACATAACACCCAACAACTGAGAGAAGTCAGTGTCTTTAATAAATCCTATTAAATAACAGAATATCATCTTTAGAATACTATGGCACATTCTTGTGTTTCTGAAGCATGGTCTAATCTGGCCTGGGCTGGTCTTGAACTTACTGTGTAGCTGAGGATGAATGATCTAGAACTCCTGACCCTTCTGCCTCCACCTTCCAAGTGCCAAGAATTACAGGGGGTATGCCATTGCCTGGTTTTTGCCATATTCTTTTGAAAATTATGTGCGTATATTATTTGTCTGTTTTCTAACCCTTAAAATAACTCAAGGGCACACCAATATTATGGTTGAACTCGAGTCTCCCGGGCTCCAAGTCTGTGTTCTGCCCACTAAGCCATGTTGTCTCTCAGATGAAATTACTTTGAAATATTTTCTAAGCTTTAAAAACCTGCCATGCTAGGTAGAGAAAATAAAGATGGTATAAAATTCTTTCGAGCTGAGAAGAAATGTGCAGGTTCTCATAGGCAATAGAGGTTCGTTCTAACAGAGAGGCAGAAGAGAGGAGGCTGAGCCATACGGAATCCCCACCCCAGTAATCCCAGTGTTCGCATTCACGTCAGCTGTGCAGGACACAATAGCAGCGGTTGTGGCCCATGTTTTTTTTTTTTTCAGTATTTATATTGCATTCATCCATTTACTAGAGCTGGAGTCTTCCAATGAGGTTGTCCCTTGGGGTCGAATCTCACACCACATCACGCTGTGAATTACAGTCCCTGGCTGCATGTTGTTCTATGTGGTTGTAGCATTAATCCCGTGGTTGTGATCAGATGAGTGGGTTTAATTCAGTTGAAGGAAGAAAGGACAACTTGTTTGTTTTGCCCTGTGCCCAAGTAATTTCATTTAAGGACTTATATCTGATACCTGTGTTATGGTAAGAAGCCACTCCAAACCATAGTGGATTAAAATGGCCATTTTGTTTATGACTGTTGGTCAGTAATTTGGGCTGTAATCAGCTAAGCAGTTCATATACTAATATCGTTAAGGTCACATGACTGTAGGTAGTTATTGTCACAAAGGCTATACAGTCTACAAGGACCTCTCGTGTGTTTAGCAATTGGTTCTGTTAGGTGAGCCATGTTTCACTGGAGCAGGCAGGATGAGTTCTAAGAGCAGTAGTAGGAGCTCAAAGGTCTAGTTTGATAAGTTGAACATTGCTATTTTTGCCACATGGATAGGTCAGAGTGACTCCCAAGAACCTTCACATTCTAGAACTTGTAAAATACTATATTAGAAGAGTCGCACCCTAATATTCCTGTGTGTTACTTCATAGTTTAAGGAAGTGCCTCTGTCCCAATCCTTTTAGGCACCCTTCTAACACTTCTGTGGTCCACTCCACAGTTTAAGAAAGTCCCAGGATGGCAGACTTTGCAAGTGAGCGCCTTTAATTGCTGAGCCATCTCCCCAGCCTCATGCATTTCTTTTTGTCGAGGCTGCATCCTTTGGTAGAAAAAGAAGTGAAGATATATTACCACCTCCTGATTTCATAACCTCTGAGAAAACTTAGATCACTATACTTTGGGGCTATTAGGAATATATATACAAGGATAAATGATTGGGGTAAATTTGCATATTAATGCCAAAATTGTTTCTGTACTACTGAGTCTTAAAAACATTCAGATTTAGTTATTGATTATATTAAAGACCAGAATGATAAATGTGAAAATTCAACAAAGAACTTTTTACTAGTATATATTTATATATATGTGACAGATAATGTAGTTATGCAAAGTAATAGCTCATAAGAGGGAAGGTGGTAGAGATGTAGACTGTGTTTCAATTTTTTTTTTTTTTTTTTTTACTTTTTAAGTTAGAGACAGGGTCTTCATTTGTAGCCCACACTGGCCTTGAACTTATAATGTTCCTGCCTCAGCCTTCTGAGTGCTGGGATTGCAGGCACATACCATCACAACTGGCACAAATATTGTCCTTTAAAATGAAAGGACTTCAGAGTGATTAGTATAACCCTTTATCCATGGAAGATTTTGCCTTAAGAAGTTCTTTCAATTTTTTACACACAGACATGCACATCTTTGAGTTCTTATGTGCTATGTGTCAGGCTTTTTCTTAGCCACTTTATCTCTTAATCCTCATTAATGAGCAGGTGGAACAGGTAGGATTTACTTCAGAACATGGAGTTTAAGAATACTTAGCAGGTTGGTAAGTGGCAGAACCAAGATTGGAACCGCCTTTTACCTTTTACAGTTAAGTACAAATAGCAACAACAAAGTAAGTTAAGGTTTTCATTCATTGTAAAGGTATACACAAGGCTAACCTAGCTTATTTTTTTATTAATGTGTGTGGGAGGGTGTGTGTGCACACGCATGCTGATAGATGCACATATGTGTGGAGGCCAGAGGACAAACCCATGTCATTCTTCAGGTGTCATACACCTTTTTTTGAGATAGTCTCTCATTGGCCTGGAATGCCCCAGTAGACGGAGACTTACTAACTCGTGAGCTCCAGGTCTCCAGCTGTCTCTCCAGTGCTAGGATTATGAATGCATGCCACCACACCTGGCTTTTTTTTTTTCACATGGGTTCTGGGGTTTGAACTCTGGTCCTTGTGCTTATAAGGCAAGAGTCTAACTGATGGAGAGATCTCTCCAGCCTCCTGGTTTACTGTTTTAGTAATATATGTGATATCAAGTAGGTTTTCTCTCACGTAGTATCTGTGGCCAGTTTGGGGGTCTGCTTTTCATAAAATGAGGCAGCTGTTCTCACTGGTAATCTTGATTTTTAAAATAAAATGTATATTTCTGGGGGTAAATGTAGCGTGAGGAATACCCTCGATCTTTTAAAAATATTATGGTGCTAAATCTATTCAGGGTAAAAGATCAGAAATAGTTTGGTTAAAATAAGAACATAGGAGAATTGATTTGTAGGGCATCACTAGCAAACCCTCTTCCTAATCATCTCTTTCATTGGGTTCTTAGTCCATCAAACTATTTCTTTTCATAAGGATTCATCTGCTTTCCTAGTTCTTTATTCCCTATAGAGCATAAGATAAGTGGTTTATTACATCTGGACTTGGAATATTACTGACTTTCTCATAAATGCTTCCATCTAACCACCTGGTAGCACCTCCCCCCTTCTCTCATTGTCTCTACTCTTTCCTCTCTTTTCTAAAATCATTCTCCCCAAACTTTTAAATTTTATTCTGTATCCCCACCCCTTCTCTATTCTCATAAGAATATTTTATTAGATCCATATGATTTTACAGCTTCTGGCTTCCACTGCTCTGTAGCTCACTATGCGTCCTTACTACCAGGGGATTGTGTCACATGCAGATGCTGATGTGTAAGCTCAAAGGTAGGAGCAAAAGTCTAGTTTTTAAGTTGCCAGGTAAATTTAGCAGTGCAAATTTATAGTCTTTTGCAAATATTTTTTCTCCCAGGCAATGCCTGTTTTTTCTTAACTTGTTGACAGTGTCTTTACAAGATTAAAACTTTACAAAGTTTTTGAAAAATTGTAAAAAGTCACATTTACCAATTTTTTTTCACAGATTATCTTTGGTATTATACCTAAAAAGTTATCACCAAATCCAAGCACCTCTTTATATTCTCTCTGTCTCTCTCTGTCTCTGTCTCTGTCTCTCTCTCTCTCTCTCTCTCTCTCTCTCTCTGTGTGTGTCCTTTTTATTTTTATTTTTTTGAGGTAGGGTCTCACTCTAGCCCAGGCTGACCTGGAATTCACTATGTAGTCTATAGCTGGCCTCAAATTTACAGTGATCCTCCTACCTCAGCCTCCCGAGTGCTATTAAAGATGAGCACCACCATGTCCGGCTTATTTTCTCTTTTGTTTACTTTCTAACTTTTTGTTTAGTTTTTCATTTAACATTTAGATTAATAAGCTTTCTTGAACTAATTATTGTGAAAGATATAAAGTCTGTTTTTCATTTCTTTTCATGTGGATGTCCATTTCTACCATTGTGTGATGTAAAGACTGTCTTCTTCCCATTGTATTGCTTTAAATAATTTTTCTGGGTCTTTTTCTGGTTTCTGTCAGTTATTCTTACTCTGTACCCTCTGCAGCTTTGTAATAAGCCTCAAAGTTGGGTGGCAACAGTTCTCTGCCTTTGTTCTCCTTCTCTTTTGTGTTGCCTCTTTACTTCATGTAAACTTGAGAATAATTTTGTTGATATTCACAAAATAACTTGATTGATTTTGTTGAATTTGTAGAAGATCCAGCATCTTGACAGTGTTGAGTTTTCCTGTCTACATGGGCTGAATGTTTGTGTGTTCCCCTCCCCAATTCATACACTACTTAACCCACAATGTGATGGTATTTGGAGACAGGGCCTTTGAGAGATGAATAGAATCGATCATGAGTGCTTTTTACAAAAGAGACTCAAGGGAAATGGCTCAATTTTTGTCTTGTGTGAGGATATAAGAAGTGAGTCTGTAACCTGGAATAGGGCCCTACTTAGAAACTGAACATTGTGGCATCCTGGCATTGGGCTTCTGGCATTCAGACCTGGGAGGAATTTCAGTGATTAAAAGACACACGGCCTGTGGTACTTTGTTGTCCTTCTGTTTCTTTTATCTGTAGTTTCATGTGTAGATACATATAATTAGACTTATGCCAGAGCATTTCAGCTTTGATAATACAATATAAATCGAATTTAAACCACTCTCACTTGTTCATTGTGGGTGTGAAGGAGAGTAGTTGAATTTGTACATTAACCTTGTTTCCTGCAACCTGGCCTTGTTGCTTAGTTCTAGGAGGTTTCTTGATTCTTTTGTATTCCCTATACAGATAATCATGTCATCTGCGAACAGATAGTTTTTCCTTTTCCAGTAGGTACATTTCAAAATTGCTTAATAATAAGCTTGAAACATTTATAGCTTCATGGATGATAAAAAATTCCCCCTGGTGTGTGTGTGTGTGTGTGTGTGTGTGTGTGTGTGTATGGGCATGTGTGTGTGTGTAGATTATATGTATGGTGTGGTGTGTGTGATGTATGTGTATGTACATGCATGGGGAGATGGGAGATTCATATGCCTCAAGTGCCTGCATGTGGAGCCAGAGGAGGTCAAGTGTCCTCTTCTAACTCATCTGTGTATTTCTTTTCTGTTGTTTAATTTTTATTTATTTGAGAATGACAGACAGGGAGAGAATGAGGCAGATAGAGATGGAGAATGGGCACACCAGGGCCTCCAGCTGCTGCAAATGAACTCCAGACGCGTCCATCTGGCTAAAGTGGGTCCTGGGAAATCGAGCCTTGAACCAGGGTCCTTAGGCTTCACAGGCAAGCGCTTAACCGCTAAGCCATCTCTCCAGCCCTGTGTATTTCTTTTCTTGAGAGGGAGTCTTTCCCTCGACCCATTAACAAGCCCCAGCAATTCTCCAATCTCCCCTCCTGCCATGGACTGGGTTAACAGATGTGCATGGCCTTACTCAGCTTTTTAAAAGTTTTTCGTAGCAAAAATGTAAGTAAGACTAATGAAGGTAGAAAAGACAACAATATACTTCCAATTTTTTCTTTAGGGGGAGAAAAAACCCACAGGGAGATAAATGAGGTTTCATATATCTTGAGTATATGAAACTCTCTGGATAAGAAAAGCCTAATCTGATTATCAGATGAAGTGCCCTTGATGAAGGGATGGGCCTCTGCTGTGGTAAGAGGCTTCCACAAGTATGAGGAGCATCCTCGTAATCAGCACAAGGATAGGAGGTAGGAAGTTGTCCTAGCCATGGTTGGAGTTTCTGGGTGTGTTTGCTTGCTAGTTAACTGAAACATTAACTTTCCTCCCAGAACACTTTTTTTCCTAAATAAGGTGTTAATAAGTGATATGGAATTAGCTGATAAAAAGCATACAACACATTTTAGTTATATTATTGCATTTGTCTTCTCTAGATGATTTCAAATTCATAATTGGTAGAAGATAATTACTTAGGGCTTTATTATATTGATCTTCCAACCAAAAGTAATGGTTGAGCTGAAATTACTCCTCAGGCCTCATATTTCATTGTTCTAATTAAATTATATTTGTTTTCATTTTTCAGTCAACTTGGAGAGTTCAGCATGATAGCTGTTGGAATAAAATAGAAATTATGGCTGAAAACCTTTTAAGTCTGTAAGATAAAATTCAAGCAGTAAAGCATTCTGGCTCAGAGCAGCTTTAAAAGAATAGATTTCAGGGGGCTGGAAAGATGGCTTAGTGGTTAAGCACTTGCCTGTGAAGCCTAAGGACCCCGGTTTGAGGCTCGATTCCCCAGGACCCACGTTAGCCAGATGCACAAGGGGGCACACACATCTGGAGTTCGTTTGCAGTGGCTGGAAGCCCTGGCACACTCATTCTCTCTCTCTCTGTGCCTCTTTCTCTCTGTGTCTGTCGCTCTCAAATAAATAAATAAAAATAAAAACAAAAAGTTTAAAAAAAGAATAGATTTCAACATAAAAGTACTTCTAATTTCTACTTGGGAAGTTATATTTTAATAAAGAGCTATATTTTTGTTGTATGCATGTGCATAGATGCATGTGTATGTGAGTGTAGTTACATGTATCTGTGAGTATGTGATTAGGCATGTGTGTGTGTGTGGTGTATGGAGGCCAGAGGACCTCAGGAATGACATCTGCTTTTTTTTTTTTTTTTGAAACAGGATTTGTCATTGGCTTGGAGCTAACTAAATAGGCTGGGTCGACTGGCTAGTGGTCCCCAAGGATCCTCCTGTCTCTGCTTTCCCAGCACTAGGGTTACAAGCTTGAGTTGCCATACTATACTGGGCATTTTTGCATTGGTTCTGGGAATTGCACCTTAGGTCCTCATGCTTGCAAGGCAAACTCTGTACTGCCTGAGTTATTACCACATCCTAAGAATACCTTGAAAACATCTTTCATTTAAAAAAATATCTTAAGTATATGAGGAATGGGTTAGTATATGTTGGTGGTTTTTACAGATTCAAAAGCAGTGATTTTTTCCATTTCTGCTATAGGTAGCACTAGCCTCATTCATATAGTCAGACCTCCTTATTATGTGTTTAATGGTTTGTCATCTTTCTAACTGCCAGCAGTCTAAGCCCCTTCCCCATCAAGTTATGAGGTAAACACAAATGATCCTGAAAGGGTCCTCCATTCAGTGTCCCATTATTTTACTCTGCCCTATAATTAGCTAATTTGTTATTTGTTCTAGGCTCTTGGCTTTTAAAAAAATTAATTTATTTATTTGAGAGAGCGAGAGAGAAAGAAAAAGAAGGGGCATGCCAGGGCTTCCAGCCACTGCAAACGAACTCCAGATGCATGTGCCACCTTGTGCATCTGGCTTACATGGGTCCTGGGGAATCAATCAAACGGAGATCCTTTGGCTTTGCAGGCAAGTACCTTAACTGCTAAGCCATCTCTCCAGCCCCAAGGCTCTTGGTTTTTATTAGATACCTAATTGGGCTATATTGCTATTTTGTAAATATTATAATCTTTTTTTTTCCAAGGTAGGGTCTCGCTCTAGCCCAGGCTGACCTGGAATTCACTGTGTGGTCTCAGAGTGGCCTCGAAATCCCAGTGACCCTCCTACCTCTGCCTCCTGAGTGGTGGATTAAAGGTGTGTGCCACCACACCTGGCTATAAATATAATCTTTTATATATGACAGCTATATAAAATTACGCTTGACATTCTAACTAGATAAAACTGTCAAAATGGTAATCTTGAATTCATAGATTACCATTTTAATACAAAATAGGAGTTGAAATTTTTTTGAAGTCATGGTTATTTTATTTTTAAGTTATGTTTTAATTACATTTGAGATATTATATTTCCATCTAACATACAGCATAATTTTGAGTAATCATATAAATGTATTTCAGTTCTGATAAGATATCAAAAATGAAGCATCCATTATTTGCGTGTATTTTAAAAAAGAAAATAGTAACTTAGTGTTTCCAAATTGCTTATGATTTAAAGCTCAGTGTGGCTGTTCTTTTTCTATAATTTTATAGGTTTTTTTTCTTTTTATTAGTATATATTATACATAGAGTTTCATTATGACATTTTGATACAGGTACATAATATTCTTTGGTCATGCTGACCCCACCATGGGCTTCTTTCATCTACCTCTCTCCACTCATCCCCTTCCTCTTCATAATTAGTCCCCCTAATGCTTTCACATCTTTTTTTCTTTTTAGAAGACCCAGGAAGTTGTATTTGGGTTGATCACAGGAACATGGATAGAGAGTTCCTGTTGCTTAGACACCACACACACTGGTCACAGCGCATAGAAAAAGTGTGCTGCAGTTATTTTAAAGGTATCTACTGAAATAGATGCTTCCAACATGTCTGTGGTCTCACAAGCAATGCCGCTTACTCATTTTGCTAGCCATAGCCCAATATTAGGCTCTGCCAGGTACCTCCTGGTGTTGGTGGGAAGTGATATTTGAAGACCCCTCTCAAGTGCCAAGAGATGGAAGTGAAGATGTGGCAGGAATCCCGAGGAGTCACTGACAGCACTCCTTTACTTGGGCCCCATGGCCACCCCTTCATCGGTGGCCCTCACCTGTATTATGCATCCATGCCAGATGTGACAGATTACACAGAACTTGCTCTAGAACTCTGCTTTTTTTCAACTTAACAGGTGTATTCATTCATTCTCATTTCCTGTCTCTCTGTTTTTCTCCAACCCAATTCAGGGCTGACTCTAGCTTCTAACTTCTACATCATTATTTCTTTAGGAATGCTGTTTTCTCTTTATGTGTGTTTTCTTTGACAGATATTCCCCCCAGGTTTTAAGGTAATCTATAATTTCTTGTTCTTATTCAAAAAGTTCTGAATAGCAAGAGTGTAAAATACTTTTAGTTGCTATGGGCTATACACAAAAACACTGAGGTATACCAGATCTATAAATATTATGAGCTTATCATATAATTGAATAAATAGAGATGGGAAGTTGAAATAGTTCAAAAGAAATAATTTGAGAAAGGTAATAAGGCGTGCGTGCGCATGTGTGTGTGTGCGTGCATGCGTGTTTGTTTGTGAGGAAGCCAGAGGTCTACTTTGGTGGTCTTTCTCAGTCATTGTTCGCCTAATTCTTTGAGGCAGGTTTGCTCATTGACTTAAACTAGCTAGCCAGTGGGCGTCTGGGATTACAGGCATGTGCCACCACACCTGACATTTTACTTGGGTTCTGAACTCTTGGTCTTCATCTTCATGAACCATATCCCAGACCATATATGGTTTGTGGTCAGTAATAATGGTAAATGGCAGAGAGGACAGGAGAGTTAATTCGGAGGGAGTAAGGGTAACTTGTTAGCTGGATATATTGAGCTTGAACTCTTCACGGTGATGACAATGAGGGGATGAGTTGACTTGAACCACATGGGGAAGGAAATACTCATCTTTTCTAAGTAGAATAATGGTTCAGATTTTTATTATTAACTTCAGCACGAGTTCTATTGTTTTAAGAAGTCGGTTGAGTTAATGGAATAATCACCCTGAGAAAATTATTCCCTTGTTTTGTCTTGGTGTCAGTGAAACAAGTGTGTTTCTCTACTCACATTCTAAATTTTATTTTCCTTAATATTTGAGATTGCACCTGAAGGCAACTGATACAAAATGCTTAAATGTCTCTTTATCGTTTTAATTTCCTGGCCAAAATTAACTTGAGAGAATTGTTTCAATCTCATTTCAAATCAAGAACAGTAACAGCAAAATAGTTTAACCAAATATATCTTTTAAGCTTTCATCTTCTTTCATTTTTGACTTTATAGCATATATAAAAGCTTACTTAAGTATTTGTTGTTATACTATATGACATAGTGAATCTAAGCAATAATGTCTAAGGGCAATTTAATTCATAAGAGCCATAGCATTTATCAGTTGTATCAGTTACGATTCTACGATAGTTGAAATTAGTGATTAGATAAAACTGGAAATTTGTAGTCTTTGGGGATGAGCATCAGGTCAGACTTTTGTTGTTGGTTTGTTTTGTTAAAAAAAAAATGAGGTAGGGTCTCGCTCTGGCCCAGGCTGATCTGGAATTCACTCAGTAGTCCCAGACTGGCCTTGAACTCACAGCAATCCTCCTACCTCTGCCTCCTGGGGGCTAGGATTAAAGATGTACGCACCACTCCTGGCCAGGTCACACTTTTAAATTGGCCTAGTTAGAGTCATCTAATGTGAAAGCATCTGAAGTCTCCAGTTTACCAACTCCAACTATCCCATTTATTTTCTAAGTTTTACTGATGAATTCATACAAATATTAAAGACTACTGTTTTAATCATCCTCTCCTCTTCCTCCTGGTTAGTCTGGAAGTGACACAATTCATGACTCCTTGCTATTAGCATCTGTGGAGAGCCAGTCACAGAGGTTGTCTGTCCGTAGTATTTTTGGTGAGATATTTCACATAGCTTTTGTAAAAGGTCTGGGAAGCAAATGTGCTCTTACTCTGGCTCCTCTCCATGGTTGCAGCCCCTGCACCGAGGTTCCAGGCTTTCTCTTCACTCTGGTTCTCTCCTGGAGGAACTGCTCACTCAAGGTTGGCAGCACCACAATTCCGTCTTCTGCAGGATGGGCGCAGTCAGGTGACCTTCAGAACCTGCCGCTCTGATTTGCCCCCTTTGCCACCAGCTCTGTCACAGGCACCATGGCAGCAGCAGAGTCCAAAGGGCAGCTGTCCCATTTATCATTGTAGCACAGCATGTTCTTTTATCCCTTGACATTTGTACGTTCCTAGCACAGTGTTTTACATATGCCCAGCTTTCGCTGAAGACAAGTTTACATAGATCCAGGGTGTGTGTGGATCCCTTTAGCTTTTGCATTTTAGTTTTTATCCAAACACTTTGTGTGCCCCACCCCCATATTGTAAGGTTAGGATAAAACCCATGGCTGAAAACTCTTTAAAATCTTCCAAACACCACTTCCAGTATATTTAATATTTTAGAATATTTACTTCTTTTTACAGTGAATTACATACTTTGAATAGATTTGATGATAATTTATATAGTTGAAGTAGAAATGGAGTTAATTGTATTGATCATATTATTTGGATAATAAAATGATAACTAATGGATAAGTTAAAAAAAAGCACCTCCATTTCTATCCTCTTTGGTTCTATATTAAAAATTTAAGGAAATTTTGTAAACCATTTTATTTATGTATGAATTTCTTATAAGGCACTTTCTTTACAGGTACCATTTTGCATCAAGCTGTATCATATACATGTATGTATGTATGTGGTGTGTGTGTGTGTGTATGTGTGTGTGTATGTGTGTATGAGAAGGGAGAGAGAATGAATGTATATGTGTGTGTGTCAGAGAGAGAGAGAGAAAGTATTGGTGGCCACTAGGGCCTCCTGCCACTGCGTACTCCAGGTGCATGTGCCACTTTGTATATCTGGCTTTTACATGGGTGCTGGGAATTTGAATATGAGCTGTCAGGCTTTGCAAGCAAGCACCTTTAACCAGTGAGCCAGTTCTCCAGCCTTTTAGTAATCTTTTCTATGGAAATGGTAAATTACTTGTCTTACACTCTTCTTCAACAGTAAAAGCCCTTTTTAAGTCTGGGTCTCTGTGCAGCATTGTTAAGTGCTTTAGAGCAGGCAGCATTCATCTCGGAATTTTCACTCACATCAGTTTCTGAACTGTATTAGATACATAGAAAACAGCAACACAGCAGCATTGAAAGCGGTGTTGGAAAAGTAGATGGCAAGGCTGTACTTGACAGTCTGTTGTTCAGGCAGTTTGTGGAAGTTTACTTCTTTACTTTCTCCAAAAGCTCAAAGGAAAACCCCTCTAAATCAAGAATGATACATTTAATTGTTATCTCATGGTCAGTGATTTCAGAAATTGAAGTTTTTGATAGACTAGACAGACTCTGTAATAAAATGTAGTTGGCCTTGCCTAGATGATCAGGCGACAGTGCACAGTCAATATCAAGTGTTAGCAGGGGTGTCAGGTAGCTGGGATTCTCACTAAAGTGTTGGTGGGGTAGACCTTGGTTCAAGCATTTGGAAAACTGGCAGTTTTTACTAACGCTGGACATGTGTATGTGTATATCGACTGCAGGATGCAGAGGGTTACTCATGTCATTCTGCATGTACTCTGGAATGTACCCCCAGATCTAAGTTCAAATGGTGGAGCTGGAGAGGTGGTTCACTGGGTAAAGTGCTTGCCATGCAAGCATGAGAACCTGAGCTTGGATCCCCAGGACTCATAGGCCAGGCATGTTGATGCACACTGGGGTGGATACCGGAGCAGCCCCTGGCCTTGTTGACCAGCTTTTCTATAATCTAGTCCAATCAGAAGCCCTGTCTCAGAAAGCCAAGTAGAGAATGATCGAGAAAGACACCCAGCGCTGACCTCTGGCTTTCACATGCCGTGTGCATACACGTGCATGTACACCCACATACTAGCCACATGTATACACATGTACACAGCACACATACACACACAAAGAAAAGATCAACTGTTTGTTGTCTTGTACTCTTTCAGAAGACTTACACGTTCTTCATTGCATACCAGAGTTTTCAGCCTTCAATTTGACTGCATTTTTGCTTTATCTAAGTGTTCTTACTTTTCCTTTTCTTACTCTTATTTTTGGCTTAAAAAATCTTCACTCCCTGCCATCTTATCCATCATGATATCAGTGTTGTCTGGTAGAACTTTCTGCAGCAGTGATTGGATTCTGTACCTACCCTGTCTGGTGTGGCACGCCACACGCTTATGTGGCTGCTGAGCACCTGCAGTGTGATTGAGATTTCAAGTTATTTTAAATTTCAGTTTAGCCACATGTGGCTAATGGTTAATGTTTTGCATAGAACCGGTCTATGTCAGTTTTTTTTTTTTTTTTTTTTTTTTTTTTTTTTTTGTCTCTTCCACTTGTTTTGATTTCCTTTTCTTTGCATACCTACTTAGTTTCCACTGTTCTTGAAGTTTGGTCTGTCTTTGCTTCCGTGCTCATAGCTTTGTAGCTTCTGGAGGTGAAGGTCGTTTCCTTCTCCATCTGCGTTAGCCGAGCACGCAGCCTGTGGAAGCCTGTTGGGAGCAGTCATCTGGCAGTTGGGAGACACAGGGCAGCTTCTGAATCTTTGAGGTGTTGTGACACTTAGGAGCTGGTTTGTCAGGATTACACTGGATTTGCAAGCTGTGCTAGATCACGAACAGAGCGAGTGGTCGGCGCAAACTCGGGAGACCTCAAGCCTGGCCTCAGCTCTGCTGCCCAGTTTATGAAAAGTTGCTTTTGAGATGAATTTAATCACCTTTAGAAATGGGAGATGAATTATTTAGTGTGTAGTATTTCTTCCAGTCTTAAAAAGATAGACTTTTCTGAAATGAAGCTATTAGCAGTGAAGGTTAATGTTGGCCGCACTTTGCTTGAGACTGAAATTTTCCAGGAAGAGAAAGTACGTGTTGAAACACCAAATTCGGAATAATAAGAGACAAACATCAGGATGGTCAATAGTATGGAGATCTTTTAATGCTGTGAGTAGGCAGGAAAATAGCAAATAAACTTCTTTGTAACAGCCAGTGAGCAAAACTAAGGCATTATAAAACCATATTTAAGTGAGCTTATAGTGCAAGTAATTAGCAACTCCAGAAGTGAGAACTAAGAGAACTGAAGGCAGCGTGGTGCAACACACTATCCCTTGGTGCCAGTGACCAGCTGTGGTATTTGTAATCAGTGAAGTGGGAAATTATATTTATTTCTGCATGCCATAGCATGTATCTTTGGACCGTAGCAAACTCAAAAGTATCAAAAGACCTAGAAATAATTCCACTCCATGCCTCCTCTCACAGTTTATCTCAGTCAGTTGGCAGAAGGACAGGCCTTCTTTGTTTTTTTATCTCCTCCACTCACAAATCCGTCTTTGAATACTCCCTGCCTGACCCATTTCTCCAGCTTTCCCAAGTCTACTATACTCTGGAGAGCTCCTGCCTATGTGACTGGCAAACTTTGCTACTATAGTAATTTTCTCCAAACTGGCACCATCCATCTTGTTGCCTAACCTAAAACTTGGCCTCAGATTAATTTTATCCATACACTCTTGTGTGGGAGTGCTATCTGTATCCATACATCCCATATTCATTAAGTTCAGAAACCTTCTTAACTACCTAATACTTGGCAGCCAGTGGCAAGAAGCCCTGGTGCTCTCATTCATTCTCTCTCTACAAATTAATAAATAAAATATTTTAATATTTATTTCTTTATTTAAGAAAGATAGAGGCAGATAGAAGGAATGATTGTGCCAGACATATGTACCACCTTGTGCATCTGGCTTACATGGGCTCTGGGAATTCAAACCTGGGTCCTTAGGCCTTGCAGGCAAGGGCCTTAACTGCTGAGCCATCTCTCCAGCCTAAATAAAATGTATTTAAAAGCTTAAAAAATATATAGGGAAATTGAGGCACAATGAAGTTAATGTCCTGGGCCTCAGAGGTAAGAAAATAAAAATGCTCTCATGTATAATGAGATAGAAGATTTTATTGTCCTGTAAGGTATGATTTGTAAATAGGTATTTCACAGGCCTTGAGTTTTTCATATCCAAGGTAAATAACCAGAAACTTAAATAAGGTTTATATAATGAAAGCTTTTTCCAATATTACTTATTGCATACAAATTTGCAGGTCATAAATTATCACACATCTTACAGACTGTAATGTAGGAAATGAAGTGTTTTCTCTAGTGTTTGTTAGGAGAATGTAAATGTAAATTTGTAGAAAATTGTCAGAAGATTGTTCTCAAATTTTCAAAACTTTTAAGGTATCTATCAGCAGTTTGGTACCAGCACTCTAAAGGATATCTTTGTACAAGTTGCATGTGGTAAAACTGAAAGAAGATTCCATTGTTTTTTTGTTTGTTTGTTTGTTTGTTTTTTTACTTGGCTGTTGTTTGATAGAGCTGATAACTAATAAATGAAGAACCAGGTTGTTGCTTGAGAAAATTAGGCCTGTTGATCTTGAGTTTTCTTCACAGAGATACAGGGAGGAAAAAGACAAGTCAGTATATGGGAACATATATCAAAAGAAAGAGGAGGTCCGGCTTGCAGAGCAAAGAGTGGAGGAGGGGGGAAATGGCTATTACCACTGTCCTTGCAGAAGTCATATTCTGGAGTCTGGGTGGACCTGTTCTAGTCTGTGGTATTCAGTGGTGTCTTTGGTTCCACAAATATGAGCTGGAGAGATGGCTTAGCAGTTAAGGCACTTGCCTGCAAAGCCTAAGGACCCAGGTTCAATTCCCCAGTACCCACGTAAGCCAGATGCAGAAGGTGGCACATGTGTCTGGAGTTCATTTGCAGTGGCTAGAGGCCCTGGTGCACCCTTTCTCTCTTTCTTTCTCTCTCTCTGCCTTTTTCTCTTTCTGTCTCTCTCAAATAAATAAATAAATAGACAGATAGATAAAATATTTAGGGGGGGAAACACGTGCTCTTCTGTTTGGGTTGGTGTTTCTTCTCTAGAGTGAAATTTGCTTATTTCCTGAGTAATGGACAATGAAAAAATTTGTCTCAATTGTTATTTTTAAATATTTACTTATTTATTAGAAAGAGGCAGAGAGAGAGAGAACAAGTGCCAGGGCCTTCAGCCACTGTAAATGAACTCCAGATTAATGGACCACCTTATGCATCTGGCTTACATGGGTCCTGGGGAAATCAGACCTGGGCCCTTTGCCTTCCCAGGCAAGCACCTTAACCGCTAAAACATCTCTCTAGCCCTCAATTGTTTTTATAATTTTTTTGGAGCATGTGTATGGATGTGTGTGTATGCAAACACATTCATGTGGGAGTGTGGGTCCAAGTGCATTTGTGGAGGTCAGGAGACTACTGTCAAGGGTCGATCCTAGCCTTCCACCTCGTTTTGAAGCAAAGTCTCTTGGTCTCTGGTTCACCAGGCTAGTGAGTACTGTCAAGGGTCGATCCTAGCCTTCCACCTCGTTTTGAAGCAAAGTCTCTTGGTCTCTGGTTCACCAGGCTAGTGAGTCCACCAGCTTCCAGGAAATTTCCTGTCTCCCATCTTGCCATTAGGAGGCTGAGATTACAGAAGCCCATCACAACTTCCAGCTTTTATGTGAGGTCTGGGGATCCAAACCGAGATCTGAACTCTAGTACTAAGGCTTGTACAGTGAATGTTTTTATCCACTGAGCCATCACCCCATCATTAAAAATGTTTACATAAAGTGCACATTGTATATATGTTAAGCTAAAAGATAAGTTCTTTTTCCAACCCTGTGAATTCAGCACATTCTCTCCTAGTCCCTGTTTGTTTGCCTAGAATGATTCTCAGCAGGGAATTTTTTTTTAGATGTTTGGGAGTTTTCTATGAAAATTTCTTCGTTTTAATTTTGCTGTTAAAAGAAGTAATGAAAGCATATTCTGATTCTGCCCATCAGTGGTTTTAGTATCTCTGTTTATGAGTGGTTTTGCATAGCCATTGGTACCAAGTTATACAACTTGAATTGTTCCAGTCTAATGATGATAATGCAGAAGTGCAGAGGCCAGGTCGCTGTGTGAATGCTGTCTTTTCACGCAGTAAGCCTGACTCACTAGGTGATGCACGGTGCATTCTTAGCAAGGAAGTTGTGATTACATAACAAGGTGAAACAGGCAGGACAAGATTTGTACAGTGAGCAGTGATGAGTTAAAACCAGGGATTTCCTCATAGCTGCTGTTGGTATTTCAAGTTCCATTGGTTTTGTAGTTTGTAGTATCTAGTTTGATTCATCATTGTATAACAGATAAAAGCATATGGGGTTTCTATCTGAGCTAACATCAGAAGTCTGAAACATTTTTCCCCTTCAAAAGGTGTTAATTTGCTGGGCGTGGTGGTGCATACCTTTAATCCCAGCACTTACTTGGGAGGCAGAAGTAGGAGGATCACCATGAGTTTGAGGCCACCCTGAGACTACACTGTGAATTCCAGGTCAGCCTGGGCTAGAGCAAGACCTACCTCAAAAAGCAAAAATAAAAAAAGGTGTTAATTTGTTGCTTCATTTTTATGGACATGTAAACATTAAACATTTCCATTTCCTATGTCAGTGCACTGGTGACCTTGAGATACTCAAAGAAACCTTTTAAGGTTTGCACTTTAGTAAATTAAAAAAGAATGATTATAAAACTGTCCCATTATGGATGTGTAGTTCCACAGAATAGTGTAGGTGTTCTTATTGGCATGATCACTATCTATTCTGTTTCTTCATACATGTATAAAGAAAGGTATAGACATTACAGAAATGAATGAATAGTTAATAATGCACATAGTCTTGGCCCTGAATCAAGGCTGGCAGTTTGCTAAAGCTGTTGGTTTCAAGCAGGATCCTAAAGAAATGTCTTTGTACCATCTGGTGGCCTTTTCAGAAATTTGGAAATGTAATGGTCAATTCATTAGAAAGAAACATCGGGTAGAAAAAGTAGATAATGCAGATAGTTATTTCCTTCCCCCATCTGTCCTCTGAAGGAAGATAGGGACATCACTAGACATGTAACATGGATTGGGTGGCACTGGAAAGTGAAATGCTAGTACTGTGTTCCCCCGGCTACGTTGTCTAGACGTCCAGGAGGTACTAGGGAATATAGAGAACAGGAATGATGTGAGAGAACACGCAGTGGATCTAAGCTTTCTCCTTTGGGGATGACACGGGGAAAGTGCACAGGGAGCACAGGAGAGTAGTGAACATAAGAAAAAAACACCAAATATCTCGCCTTCCCAATTAATTTTCATTTAAAAACTTCTCATTCTTCCACTGCCTTCTGCCCCCAAACATCATTAAATTATTCTCTCCATGATCCTAGTTACTTGGTTAAACGCTATATTACTAGAGTTGATCATGAATCTCTTTTTGATCACAGATTTTATATTTAGAGGAAATATGTTGATTGCTTTGCTTCAGATATATATAATTTATAATTTATTTATTCATTTATTTTTTTGCTGACCATCAAAACTTTCTTTTGCTTAGAATTTGGTTATGCATCTGATGCAGTCAGGTTCCCATGGCTGACAGAAAACACCCGACCAAGAGCAGTTTATGGGAGGAAAGGTTTTGTTTTTTGTTTGTTTGTTTGTTTGTTTTTGTTTTTGTTTTTTCGAGGTAGGGTCTCACTCTACCCAGGCTGACCTGGAATTCACTCAGTAGTCTCAGGGTGGCCACAAACTCACGGTGACCCTCCTACCTCTGCCTCCCAAGTGCTGGAATTAAAAGCATGTACCACCACACCCGGCTTGAGGAAAGCGTTTATTTTGGCTCATAGACAAGGGGAAGCTCTCCATGATGGCAGGGGAAGATGATGACGTGAGCAGAGGGTGAACAACAGCAGCAGGAGAGTGTGCCAGACACTAGCAAGAAGAGGCAGCTGGCTATAACACCCATAAGCCTGCCCCCAACAGTACACTGCCTCAAGGAGGTGCCAGTTCCCAAATTGCCACCAGCTGGGGACCTAGCATTCAGAACACGTAAGTTAATGGGGGACACCTGAACCAAACTACCATACCACCCTTACTGTCTAATCGTCAGTCTTGTTTTAATTGTACTGCTAGGATATCCCCAAAATTGACAAACTTCTGTCACCAAGTCCAAGTGACTACCATCTCTGTCACCTGGACTCCTTCATTTATTTGTCTTCTAACTGGTCCAGTTCCATTTTTTCGGCCATCCCCCACTTCCTGTGTCTTCATAGAGACAGCAGTCAATCCTGACCCCGGCTCCTTCAAAGGCTGCCCACTAGGATAGAACGGAAAGCCTTCAACAAGGCTTCCAGTGTCTTACTTTATCTGACCTTCTGCTGACGCCCAGTCTCGGTTTGCTGCCGTGTACCTGTGCTGGCCTGCTGTCATAGCCGCAGTGTTCTTCACCCACAGACCGCTTCCTGGTTCTGAGTCCTTTTGCTTATGACATGCTTTCTGAGTTAGCATGAACACACGCCTCGGCTCCTGCAGCCTTGCTAATTATTGATACTCCCTTTGATCTCAATTTAGGTATCACCTTAAGAAGGGACATCTCATGAAGTGGATACTAGGGTCTAGTCAGTCCACGGAGGACTTGGGTTTGCGTACCTTTAGCTTTAGCACTGAGCAAAGCCATTGAGTCATTGGCGTTCGGTGATGAATAGTGAGTAGCTGGAAGGTAGTGTGTCAGTGCCACAGAACACTTGATACATCGACATCGTCTTTAAAGGTTCTGCAGTACTGTGTTGTTTTGTTTTTGTTTTGAGATAGGGCCTTGTTCTGTGGCCCAGGCTAGCCTGAAACCAGCTGTGACACCCTGGCACAGTGTCTGGTGCAGGGATTGCGGTGCGAGCGAGCTCGCCTGGCTGCAGAGGCTCCTTCCTAGCATGAGGAACCTTGACTCTGCTTTTCGTATATGGCTTAATTCCTGATTGTCATGTAGGGAACTGAAGTTTCAAATTGATATCTCTTAAAGTAGTACTAATAACCATAATATATTATGCTTGTATAATGAATTTTTAGTTTCAGTAGTGGTTGTGTTAGCTTAAAAGAAATGCATATTTTCTTTGAGAGAAACGTGATATCACATAATAAACTACTATGTTGAATCTTATTGCAGCTTGGTTATACTGAATTTTATCTCCAATCTACAAGTGTCAATTGCTTTCATGACTTCATTACCATGCAGGTTTCTTCCCAAGCTGGTCAGCATTGTCAGACTTAGGGATGACTGTCTAGCTTACTTCATTTGCTTTTACTTTCGTTCATCTCGCGTGTGCTTTCTACCTTACTCTGCCCAATGTAGTACTTTGAGATTGTCACTGGAAGTACAAATTAGAATTAACTATTCTTTTATTGGTAAAAATAGCACTATTCTTAGGGCAAGCGTTTCAGAGCAATCAAATACCTGGTGTTGTTCAGCTTGATTAATAGTCCTTTAGACCTGCACTTGTCTAAGTAGGTTTTGTTATCTGCAGTGTATAACTTTAAAGATTCCTGAAGAGGGAGCCATTTTAAAGTGGGCTGCTCCTAGTCGGGGAGTAGTTATTTTATATACTCTTGAGGCAGTTTTACAGAAGCTCCTGTTATTTCACTGTTAAGTTCTTATTTACAGTAATGAAAGTTTGAAATATGAACATTATACATATAAAAAGAAAGTAATTTACAAAATCTTGTATTGGTACACTTTTAAACAGTATACTAATATAGTATATTAATACATTAATATATTAGCAATATATTAATATGGTATATTAGTATATTGACAATATATTAAAGAGCTGTGGTTTTACATAATTGTGCTTTAAAATTAGTTTTATGTATTTATGTGGGATTATTTCATGTATTCTTTTTTTAAAACCTTTTATTAAAATAATTTATTTATTTGAGAGCGAGGGGAGAGAGAGAGGCATAGAGCAAGAGAATGGGCATGCCAGGGCCTCTAGCCACTGCAAATGAACTCCAGACTCATGCACCACCTTGTGCACCTAGCTTACATGGGTACTGGGGAATTGAACCTAGGTCCTTAGGCTTTGCAAGCAAGTGCCTTAACGGCTAAGCCGTCTCTCCAGCCCTCATGCATTCTTTCAAAACATATTTGTGGGCCTGGAGAGATAACTCACCACTTAAGGCACTTGCCTGCAATGCCTAACAACTCCCCAGTGCCTACTAAAGGCCAGATGCACAAAGATGCATGCATCTGGAGTTCGCTTGCAGTGGCTAGAGGCTCTGGCATATCCCTTCTGTCTCTCTCTTTTTGCAAATAAATAAAATATAAAACATTTTTACATGTCTGTGAATGTGGTATGCACATGGACATGTGTATGTGTGGGGATGCACATGTATATGTAGGTGTGCATATGTGTATATGAAGGCCTGAGGCCAACACTGGGGGCCTTGCTCAATTGCTGTTTACCTTGTTTTTGAGGCAAGGCATGTCACTGAACCTGGAACTCAACAATTCTATATTTGCTATCCAGTAAGCCCTTGAGATCCTCTTGTCTCCCATTTGCCCAGCACTGGGGTTTCAGCCACATACCACAATGCCCAGCTTCTTATGTGGTGCTAGGAACCTGAACTCGGATCCTTATATTTGCACAGCAAGACTTTAATAACTGAGCCATCTCCCTGGCTCCTGAGAATTTTTATATTACTTTAATCAATTATGCCTATCAAAATTATAAATCATCTTGTTTGCATTGTAGTTTAAGAAAATTACCTCCATGAAGAATGTCTCCATTTAAACATTCCCATGCTCAAATTATTTAATTGGTCTGTTACTCATAATTAAATGATTTTAATCTTGAGAGGGGAAAAATTTTAAAGTATTTGCTATATTAGATTGCTTAGAATATTTAAAATAGCCGGGCGTGGTGCCGCACGCATTTAGTCCCAGCACTTGGGAGGCAGAGGTAGGTGGATAACCGCGAGTTTGAGGCCACCCTGAGACTCCATAGTGAATTCCAGGTCAGCTTGGGCTAGAGTGAGACCCTACCTTGAAAAACCAAACAAAAAAAAAAAAAAAAAAAAGGAAATTTAAAATATTATAACTTGTAATTACTTGAAAATTTGTTTTATGCTAACATATTCCCATAAATTACATAATATGTCCTTTACTTTGAATAACTAAATGCTAAATAGACTTAGGAAAATTAAAAATTATATTTCTATAATGTAATGTAAAATTTTATTATTTGATACTGTCATTTTTAAAATTAAGAAATACCTTTAAATGATCACAGATTATTTCACTAACATGAAATCCTAAGACTTAAGTCACTTATTGTTGATCACATACTTGTTTGTTTGTTTGTTTGTTTGTTTTAGGTAGCCCAGGCTGACCTGGAATTCACCGTGTTAGTTTCAGGGTGGCCTTGAACTCACAGTGATCCTCCTACCTCTGCCTCCTGAGTGCTGGGAGTGCAGCTAATTAAATACTTTTATCATGTTCTTTATATAATTGCTTTAGCAGTTTTCATTGGTTGTTTCTTTCCATGCTGTGACAAACTAGTGACAGAAGCAACTAAAGAGGGGAGAGGTTCAGAGACTGCCATCCATCGTGCTGGGGAGGCATGATCTGATTCAGCAGCTCTATGTCACATCTTCTGGGTGTTTGTGAGAGTGAGGTGTTTTTTTTTTTTTTTTTTTTTTTTTTTTTTTTTTTTTTTGAGAGAGAGAATGGGCATGCCAGGACCTTTAGCCACTGCAAACAAACTCCAGACGCATGTGCCCCCTTGTGCATCTGGCTTACGTGGGTCCTAGGGAATCAAACCTGGGTCCTTTGGCTTTGCAGGCAAGTGCCTTAACTGCTAAGCCATCCCTCCAGCCCAAGAGTGAGGTTTAATTAAGCTCCCTGTGAGGTTAAGCGGGCAGAGACACCCTAGAGAGCTGCATGAGAAAAGGCTGGACTGTCCAAGAGGGATTTGCATAGACGGCAGGGATATAGTGCAGAAAGAGTCAAGAAGGAGAAGTGAGGCTTGGCCTTAAACAATCTAGCATGATCCAAACAATAAAAATGGAAGGATTTGTTTTGGGGAGAGAAGAACAATGCCAGCTCTAAACTGTTTGATAATACTCCTACTAAAGTCATACTGCGGGATGGGCTGGTAAAGAGGGCTGACATCGATGGACTGACAGCAGACTCTGGAAGACTGGAAGCAAACAAAGAGGCCCAAGCAAGTGAGAGGTGGCCAGGGTTTGCATTGCAACATTGGCAGGTAGAATAAAAAGGAAGGTCAGAATACGACAGATGTTAATACGATTGAGTTGGTAAGGCTTGCTCTCTTGGTGGGTATAGATAAGGACTGCAGTGGTGAGGCAGAATTGGAGGTAATGCCGTGCTTGAAAAAGGTAGGAAGTGAGTCCAATTTTGGACACTGACGTAAGGCATTTTGTGGAGCTTGCTAGTACAGTGTCCAAAAGATGCTTCGTATCTGCCATGTGGAGAGATTTGAATTATATTTAAGTATATCAAGTCCATGTTAAATGTCACATGAAACCTGCTTTTTGGCTAATAAATCAATCATGAAGAAGTATTATTATGAGTGTTGTTTTGTGAAGTTGTAGGCTGCTATGACAGAACTTAACAGAAGGACAAGATCTAGTTAGGACAGGAAGATGAGAGAATATGTTCATTTGAGCTGGAATTTGAAGGAAAGTGTGAGTAGAGAAAAGATGGAATATAGGAGGGAGAGACCATGGGCATAAAGAGTACTAGCATCATATCTATAAAGAATTTAAATGTTGTCTGAGTTTAAAACATGAAAACATGGCCTGGGAAGATAGCTCAGTGGTTAAAGGGGCTTGCTTGCAAAGCCAGCTGGCCTGGGTTCAATTTCCAAACCATCCATGTAAGCTGCTGGACACAAACAGTGGTATAAGTGTCTGGTATTCATTTGTAGTGGCAAGGGCCCATAGCACACCTATACATGCATGTATAAATAAAAGAATTCAATATGAAACAAAAACCCCTGTCCATAGGAGATGCTCTACACAATGGGAAAAGATATGATACAAACACAAACCAAAATAAAGCTGCTGTATACTATGTTAATATCAGAGGAAACTTTTAAAACTCTGTGTGTGTGTGATGATACATGCATGGGTCAGGCGTGTGTGCATGTGCGCCATGGTGCAGCGTGGAGGTCCAAGGACAACTTGGGGTGTCAGTCCTTGCCATCACTGCTGCGTGCACCATGCTAGCTGGGCTGGCTGTCAGAATTCTCTTGTCTCCTCCCAGCTCGCTGTTGGAGGCGGAGATTACAGACACTACTTTCTGTGGGTTCTGGGCATCTCAACTCAGGCCATCACACTTGCACAGCAAGCGCTTTTACCCATGCAGCATCTCCCCAGCAACAGAGTGGGGTTCATTGCAAGGACATTAAGTTGTCTAACAACCAAAGGAAAGTACCGTTAATTACATTAATATGATGTGATTCAAGTGACCATTATAAATGCAAGAAAACATTTGATACAGTCAAGATCATTTATGATTTTTAAAATGTTAGCCAACTAGAAACAGGTACTTTCTTTAGGGGGCATTGTGTGTTGTACATGTATGTGTGTTCTTGTTAATTATGTGCTATGTGTACATGTGGGTGCACATGCACATGTATGTGCATGTGTGTGGAGGCCAGAGGTCCATGTTGGGTATGTTCCTTAATTGCTCTTCACCAATTTTGGAGACAAGACCTGTCACTGAACCTATAGCTCACCAATCTGGCTAGAGTGCTGTGAAGTCCCAGAGAGCCTCCTGTCTCTGCCTCCCAAACACTGTGAATGCCTGGTGCTCTAGGTGGGTGCTGGGAATCTGGATTCAGAGCCCTGTGCCTGTTGAGAAAGCATTCTTCTACTGAGCTATCTCCCCAGTCCTAAAATGTTTTTTTCTTCAGCTATTAAAAGGTATCTATGGGGCTGGAGGGATGGCTTAGTGGTTAAGGAATTTGCCTGCAAAGCCAAACGACCCAGGTTCAATCCCCCAGGACCCACGTTAGCCAGATGCACAAGGGGGCGCACGCATCTGGAGTTCGTCTGCAGTGGCTGGTGCGCCCATTCTCTCTCTCCCCCTCTTTCTCTGTCAAATAAATAAATAAGTAAAAATTTTAAAAAAGGTATCTATGAAAGTAGGATGATGATTAATGAAAAGAACAATGTTCGTGAGAGGGAAGGTAGATAAGGGAGGGTAATTGGAGGGAAGAAGAGCAAGGTACATTATATATGTGTATGAAAGGGTCAAAATAAAAAAAATCAGAAATTTTTTAAAGTTGTTTGTAAAATAACAGCCCTGATCTTGTGAAGTGTGAAAGGTTTTTGAGTTTAGGAATAAGATACACATGCTTGCTGTCATCACCTCTGTATTAAAGGATTAGCAGGGGAAGGGGAGTGCATGCCTGTAATTCTAGCAGTGAGAGGCTGAGGCAGGAGGATTACAAGTTCCTGGTATGCCTGGGATACATAGGGAGACCCTCTCTCAGAAATTTAAGTTCTATGGAAAGGCAAGAAATAGAAATTAAAATATATAAAATATATTATAAGGAGAAGATTGTCACTATATAT
This sequence comes from Dipus sagitta, assembly GCA_036346955.1. Lineage (NCBI taxonomy): Eukaryota > Metazoa > Chordata > Mammalia > Rodentia > Dipodidae > Dipus > Dipus sagitta. The sequence continues at coordinate 36,887,859 of CM070775.1, forward strand.
GATGTGACTGTATTAAAAACCCCAGAATTCACAGAATGGTTAAAACAGATTAGGGAGTTCTTTGGTTCTTCTGTATATACAACAAGGAAAATAAAATATTAAAATGTATCATTTCCAGTATTATAAAAATCATATACCTACAAATCTAAAGCTTTGTAAGATTTCAGAAAACTAGGAAACATTTTTGAGAGAGAGTTAAAAATCCTAAGATAATTGAGGGTACATTATTTTTAGGGATAGGAAGAAATTTAGAAATGTTTTTCTCCTGTATCTATAGATTTTCTAGAGTTCCAGTCCTTCCCAGTATTTGTTCATGGGTTGAATGGCTTAATCTGATTCTAAAATTCTGTCATACCAAGAATAAACAAGGCATTTGGAGAGAGGTGGAAAAGTCTGCTTTGTGGAATGGACTTTTATAAACATCAGTGATTACTGTAGCGTGTCGCTAGCTCTAGGACAGACCATAGTGTAATAGTATCAGCCTAAACTAGATGATGGTTTAACTGTTACTGTCTGAGTATGAACTTAATTCATGGCACATGTGCTGAGAGAGCATGTGAGGGAAGCAGAGGAAGCAGGATTGCCAGCCTGGATCCACTGAGTGGCCCAAAGAGACCTGCTTCACAAAACACACATAGAACCTATATTATATGTGAGAAACTGAACTATCACTTGATTCTCAAGAACTAATTCCATGTCAATCATAATTCAAAAGTGTAAAGAAAACAAACCTAAGAGAAAAATTTAACTTGGTGTAGAAGAGAATTGAAAAATATACTTCCATACTAACCCTAAAAGGACAAGACCAATACAGTTCACCATATTAACTGTAGAAACTCGGGTTTAAAAGAGGGGCTGGAGAGATGGCTTAGCAGTTAAAGCGCTTGCCTAAGAAGCCAAAGGACCCATGTTCTATTCCCCAGGACTCACATAAGCCAGATGCACAAGGTGGAACATGCATCTGGAGTTTGTTTGCAGTGGCAAGAGGCCCTGGCACCCTCATATTCTCTCTGTCTGTCTCTGCCTCTCTCTCTCTCCCTGTCTCTCTGAAATAAATAAAAATATTTTATTTTTTTAAAAAAATATTAAAAGAGGCTGGGCATGGTGGTGCACATCTTTAATCCCAGCACTTGAGAAGCAGAGGTAGGAGGATTGCTGAGAGTTCAAGGCTACCCTGAGTCTACATAGTGAATTCCAGGTCAGCCTGAGCTACAGTGAGACCCTACCTCAGAAAACCAAAAAATATATACATATATATTAAAAGAGGCACTGGACATAAACACAAAGTAGAGATAGTCTGCATCAGCAGTCTTTCCTCTCAAGTAAATAATAAAGTTAGTTTTTAAAAAGAGGGGCTTAGTACATAGCTCAGTTGGTCAAGTGCTTGCAAAGAAAATACAGAGTGAAAATAGCAAGTAGCAAACTATTTATATCACATATAACCTTCAAATGGCTCATGTTCCAGGTACCTACTGTCAGCCCTTGTACTTCAAATGACAAATAGAAAATGTTCAAGAGCACCAACCATACAGGCACTTTCAAGAGAATAATCCAGAAAATTAAGAGGCATGTTAAAAAGTACTTGAGTTCATTAATAACTGGAAAAATGACAACTGCAAACCCCCAAGATGAGCTAGAATGTAGAAGCTGGTGGTATCAAGTGGCAAGCTGCTGGTCAGTTCAAAGGAGGTGTCAAAGGATAATGTCATCCCTCGTGAAGATAGGATGCTGCTCTTGGTGCCTCCTGACCCTTGCTGTTCTGATGTGCAGTCACGTGAGGGATATGTGCAAGAAGACATACATGCGTGGTCAGATAGTGCTGCTCATAATAGCTGCACATGAAAGCAACTGCTGCATTAGATGAGCAACACATGGTAGAGTCACACCCTGAAGTATTACACAGATGAAATATGTAATCTACATGTGCCCAAAGCAGTGTGGATAGTATTGGATGAAGAAACAGGACAAACTACTTTGTGTGGTTTTGTTTACTTTAAAAAATAATCAAGGGCTGAGGAGATGGCTTCGCAGTTAAGGCACTTGCCTACAAAGCCAAAGGATCCAGGCTCAATTCCCCAGGGCCCACGTAAGCCAGATGCACAAGGAGGCGCATGTGTCTGGAGTTTGTTTGCAGTGGCTAGATGCCTTGTCATGCCCATTCTCTCCTGTCTGCCTCTTTCTCTTTCTATCTCTCTCAAATAAATGCATAAACAAATTTTTTAAATTAAAAAGAACTTGGTATCAATAGTTGCCTGCTTAATGGTGACAATACAAATAAAAATAGGATGCTTATTGTGAAACTATAACAAGTATCTTTGAAAAGACAGCCAAGAGGGTGATTGTGAAGGGGTCCAAATGGAGTATTTCAGGGGTTACACAGCTCTGCTATTTGGTTGAATAACAGGGTAGGCAACCCACTGACCAACATAGGTGGGCTACTGATAGTGATATGTCTCCTGTCAATAGCCATCCTAGACTAGAGTGTTAGCAGTGAAGCTTGGGTCTGTGTAATTGCAGTGTGGGAAGTGAAATTGATCCTTGGTGTTGGGGCACTTGCTGAAATGAGTGAGGACAGCCTTTAATTCAAAAAAAGAAAAAAGAAAAGTATAGGGCTAGAGAGATGGCTTAGCGATTAAGGCACTTGCCTCCAAAGCCTAAGGACCCATGTTCAACTCTCCAGATCCCACATAAGCCAGACATACAAGGTGACACAAGCATGCAAGGTCACACATGCACACAAGATGACACATGTATCTGAAGTTTGGTTGCAGTGGCTAGAGGCCCTGGTGTGCCAATGTATTCTGTCTCTCTCTTTCTCTCTCTCCTCTCTCATAAAAAAATCCAATAAAGAGAATTTTTTGTTAATTAAAAATTTGGTAGATTTGATAAGATGCTGAGCTACTTAGAATGTTTGATTTTTTTTTCTCCCCAAGGTAGGGCCTCACCCTAGTCCAGGCTGAGCTGGGATTCACTATGTAGTCTTAGGGTGGCCTCGAACTCACAGCAATCCTCTTACCTCAGCCTCCTGAGTGCTGGGACTAAAGGTGTGCCCCACCACACCTGGCTAGAATCTTTGATTTTTGAACTGTTGGACACAGCTGGCATATTGTATATGGAAAGTAAATTTGCAGCTACTGTCCCAGCTTCTTTAGGGCCTCCTAAGATATCTTCCATAAACTAGTATAAACTCCCTATATATAGTAAATATAAACAATAGTTTTAGGAGAATAATAAAGATGTGAATTCACTGGGGAGCAATTGGTATTGAAAGTAAGTTTTACAAAAACAGGGGGCTGGAGGGATGGCTTAGTGGTTAAGGTGTTTGCCAGCAAAGCCAAAGGATCCAGGTTTGATTCCCCAGGACCCATGTTAGCCAGATGCACAAGGGAGCGCACATGGTCTGGAGTTTGTTTGCAGTGGCTGGAGGTCCTGGCGCGCCCATCCTCTCTCTCTTCCCCCTTCTTTCTCTGTCAAATAAATAAGTGAAATATTAAAAAAAAAAAAAAAACAGGGCTGAGGAGACAGCTCATTTGGTAAAGTGCTTGCCTTGTAGTACAGGGACCTGAGTTCAATCCCCAGAACCCACAAAAAAAATTCTAGGCCAATATTGTAGTGCATGTGTGTACTCCCAGCACCAAGGAAGCAGGCATGGGAGGCACTCTGGGGCTCGCTAGTCAGCCAGGCCAGTGTAACTGGTAAGCTTCAGGCCAGTGAGAGACCCTGTCTCCAAAAAAGTGGATGGCTGGTGTTCCAGAGCATGACACCCAGGCTGTCCTCTGGCCTCCATTCAGACATGTGCACATGCACACATATACATACATGAAAAAATTATCTATATTGATGTGCTAATAATTGCAAATGAAATAGTTAACAAACTAGTTTATTCTTTTTGTCTCATAACTCCATTTTCATTGTCTTCATGCAAGTGTGTGACCATTCTTAAATGTGATAGTCTTAACTCTGTTGACTGAAACTGAGTCATATTGATTTCTCTTTAATTTCTCGCAGGTGATCTGGCACACGGGTTCATCTCAAGATGCCATTGGTGAAACGAAACATCGACCCTAGGCACTTGTGCCACACTGCACTGCCTCGAGGCATTAAGAATGAACTGGAATGTGTGACCAACATTTCCTTGGCAAATATAATTAGACAACTTAGTAGCCTAAGTAAGTACTTTATATCATTGTAAATATTACTCAAAACCAGAATGTTAGGCTCCTGAGTATTTAGAAACTATATTTGTGATTAATTTGAGAGGAATATTACAAAAGTTACCATGAAAGGTATAGTCACTTTAGGTAGAATTACTGAGTTTTATAATCATCTCTTTCTTTCCCTACATGATTTATGATTTTTCCAGGAAAGGGAAATAAGAACAAAAATAACTATCAGCAAGAGTAAAGAATACATCTGAAGAAAGACAATGTCACACAGTGGAAGAGAATTGATGGCATTGTTGTAAGATGTGATTGACCCAGAGGAGGTAGAGCCGGGGTTGAGCTCACTTAGCTAGTCTTCAGGGGAGGTAGAGCCAGGGTCGTACTTGCTCAGTGGTTCTCTAGTCACTGTTTTTAGAGGCTTTAATTATTTGTGTTTTGGGACATTACTGTGCCTCTTCTAAAATATGCTTTGTTAAAAGATGGAAAGATTTTCACATATCAGAGATCTAAAGAGAAAGGTAAGGGCATTATCATTCTCAGGATGGGGCTAATCAAGTGAGTTTTGTCTGAGAGATAGTAAAAACGAGTCAAGAATCTGACATACATGGATGTAAAAAGAACAAAAGAACTTGGCTCTGACAGCCAGTGGAGACGCATGGGAAGGAGGCATGGAACATAGCTTCATAGGGGGCGTTAGAGATAGTTACGTTGTTACAATGTTAAACTATTTCTTATTCTTAATTTTTTATTTAAAAACAAAGTCTGTCTTTTTAATTGAAGATGATCTTTTTAACAAAATAAAACATTTTAAATGTAAAACAAGGTGTTTTGGCAGACACATGTTCCCAGAGGAGTCCTAAAGTAAAATTCGCCAACAAAGTTGCTCCTAATATTCAGGCTTGCTCCTTCTCCTTCCTGTTGATTCCCCATAGTTTTCTACAGTCAGGTGCAGTCATCCCTTGGTGTCTGTGGGACATGGATTCCAGGGCCTCCTTTGGGGTTCAGAAGTGCATAGTACTTGCATATGACTGAAGTACAACCGCATGGACTGCTGTCATGTCCAGATTGCTGAGAACATTCAGTACATTAGAAATGCTGCATAAATGGTTGACATGCTAAGTTATTTAGGGAGTCATGAGAAGGAAAAAGTCTTCCCATGTTTGATTCAGGAGTTTTTCAGTTTTTTGTTTTTGTTTGTTTGTTTGTTTGTTTTGGTCTAGAATTGGTTGAATCCACAGGTAGCGAGCCCATGAATACAAACCACAAGGGCCAGTTGTGTTTAGCAAAGGTGAGAGCTGTGAGTTCATTTCAGGTGAGAGAAGTTGGGGCCTAAAAGCTAAAGCCGCTCGCTAACTTTCGATGGTCACATCCCAGTCACCCCACTGTAAGGTGAAGCGAAACCAAACACCCACCCACCAGACGTCCCGGCTCAGCAGCACAGCACCCTGTAGCTGCCAGCCTGTCCCCTCAGGGTCACGGCATCCAGAGCTGTTACTTGCTGCCACGTGGTGAGAGCGCTGCCCCACAGCTGCTCCCAGGAAAAGACCAGAATTCCAATTTCCCAGTGTGACTGACTGCTGGATATCTGGCAGACACTCTTTGTAAGGTGGGGACTCTCTGTAATGAGTGTGCTTGGTGAGAGCACTAAATCTTTGTATTGTCTGGGAGAGTTGTGAAAAGGAGTAAAAGGCTACTTATTTGAAATTGTTTTGTTTTCTCTGTACATGGAGGTAGTTATATTCTTCAGGTTAGTTACTGGCAATCACTAAAGTGCTGTGGAGTTCATTTGCTCCTTCCAAATGGATCCCAGTGTCCAGTGTGCTCGTAATACCAGGCACAGGAAATTTCGAACTCTCAGACCCCATGTGAACAGCATGACCAGACTGTTGGCAGACACTATGGGGACTCTTGTGGTTGTTCTAGCAAACTCCCTGTAACACTTGTGTGCCATCTGTACTCTACATGCATGAGTACATGACACATGACATCAGTGACTTTGGAAAACACTGAAGTTTTGAATCTAGTGCAGGCCATCGTGTTTCAAGTATTTATCTAATATTCAGAACTAATGTGATTATGTTATCTAACTAAAGATAAATATGTAAGGAAGGTTTTTAGTCTGCTGGAGAGCATATGAGTAATGTTTGTCAATAGAATTCTGGTAATAGAAGTATATTGTAAAAATACAGCTAAAATTAGATTTGCAGTGTTTCATTTTTGGAAACAAACATTACATGGACATTTTCTAGGTAGTTTGTAGAATTTCTAAATTAAAAAGAAAAACCCATGGGTTCAAGCGTAACAATAGCTTATTGCTCTGATAATAACTTTTCTCATTTTTTCCACTTGATATAGTTGAAAACCAGGAATTAAATGTAAAAGGCCTCTAGATATACAAGATTGATAACCCCATCCTAAAGAACCAGCTTATAAACTAACCAGTTAATTCCTCTCTCAGAACTTGTTTGCTTTTATTTAATTTATTAAGAGTTAGAAAGAGGCAGACAGAAAGAAAGAAAGAAAGAGAATGGGTGCTCCAGGGCCTCCTGCCACTGCAAATGAACTGCAGACACATGTACCAGTTGTACATCTGGTTTTATGTGGTTACTGGGGAATTGAACCCAAGCCCTCTGACTTTCAGGCTTTATAAGCAAGTGCCTTTAGTTACTGAGCCATCTTTTCAGCCCCATTTTTTTGTTTTTTTTGGAGGGGGGAGGGGTTTGGTTTTTTTGAGGTAGGGTCTCACTCTAGCTCAGGCTGACTTGGAATTAACTATGTAGTCTCAGGGTGGCCTCAAACTCATGGTGATCCTCCTACCTCTGCCTCCTGAGTGCTGAGATTAAAGGCATTCACCACGCCCAGCTCTTTTTTGTCTTTTTAAGTACATTTATTTACAAGAATGTGTGTGAGGGAGAATAGGTACACCATGGACTTTGTAGCAAGTACCTTTAACTGCTGAGCCATCTCCCCAGCAGCTGTTTACTATATATCCATTTCTTTCCAGTTTATTGTTGTCTTAACCATTGGGGCTCTGACTATAGGGATCATTAGCCATTCTTCCTGTGTTTTTCTCTTTTTGAGTGTAGTTAGTTCGTGCTGCTGAGATAAACCAATAAGGGATACTTCTGACTCTCAAAAATGATAATTTGGCAGATAATGTATTATTCTATTTCCTTTTGCCATAACAAAATACCTGAAGCAGGATACTTACAAAGCAAGAAGGTACATATTTTGTTCACAGTTTTTGAGATTTAAAGTGAAAATTTTCTGGCCTCTAATGAGAGCTCTCTTGATGGTGTCACAGTGTGATGGAGAGCCTGCCCCTGCTGAGTGAGAAGAGGCTGAGCAGGGGCGACTTTGTTCTGTCACAGCTCACTCTCTTGAGAACCAGCTCGCTTGGTGAGAACAGTACGCGTGCCTCCAAAGATAGGTGCCACCATCACCTGATCACCTGCCTCTGTGACAAGCTCTTAAGAGTCCACCAGCTCGGTGCTTATTCACCAAGGACCAGGCATAATAGAATTCAATACATAAAAAGCTAGAAAGTAGCAGAATGAATGACTGGGTGGATTACATTAAGAAGACATATGTGAAGGTAGGAATGGCTGGGTGGATTAAGAAGACAAAGTCCATGAGTAGACTGTGGACAAGGAACATTGGACACTTTGTTGCTTGATGAAGGCAGGTGTTCTTATCCCCAAGTAACATCTCATTGATGGAAGAATCCCAAATGCAGTGAATATAGACACCATTCTGAACATTACATAGCTAACATTAACATTTTAAGATAACTGTAGATTACAAGATCTAGTAAGAGATGACCACAGGTGATCTTTAAACGAAGCTTGCTGATGAAGTATGAATTGAATTGGACCTTAAAGAAACAAAAGAATTTGAAAAGGTAGAAAAGAACAGGATAGGAGGCCTTTCAATTTGTATGAGCTTGGCCAATGCATAGAGGCAAAAGCAGTGCGCTTGTAAGGAGGATGAAAGTGAAGCTGTATTGATAGCTGGTGAAGCCTGACTGTCAGGACTTGGAAGCTTGGCTAGGAGGCTTTGCACTTAACTGCAAAGATTGTGAGAAACCGTGGGTTCTTGAGAGAAGTAGCATACCACTTCTGTATGTAAGGATAGTTGAAGTGTACCTAATTAGTTTCACCTTGCAAACTTCATTCTTAACTCTCCAGTGAAAAGGGAAGTGGATTTGAAACATAAAAGGGCTTCTAACAGAATGGATGAGATGCTACTCACTGCAAAGTGTTTGGCATTTAAACTTCTGGGAGGTATTATATACTTTTGTTGTTGTTGTTGTTTTTGTTTTTGTTTTTTTGAGGTAGGGTCTTGCACTAGCCCAAGATGACCTAGAATTCACTGTGTATCCTCAGGGTGGCCTCAAACTCACAGTGATCCTTCTACATGCTGGGATTAAACGCGTGCACCACCACACCTGGATTTAATATGCACTTTTTAAAAAACTATTAAGGGGGCTGGAGAGATGTCTCAGCTGTTATGGTACTTGCTTGCAAAGCCTAACGACTCAGGTTCGATACCCCAGTACCCACATAGAATCAGATGCACAAAGTGGTACATGCATCTGGAGTTATTTGCAGCAGCTAGAGGCCATGACACACCCATTCATATTCTTTCTCCCTCTCCCTCTCCTCCTCTCTGTCTCTGCATGCAAATAAATAAATAAAATATTTTTAAAATATATTGAAAAGTTCCTCTATTCAGAAGAAGGTAAGTATATTTTAAAAATCTGCATATGGGGGTTGGAAAGATGGCTTAGTATTTAAGGTGCTTGCTAGGAAGCCAAAGGATTCAGGTTCAATTTCCCAGTATGCACGTAAGCCAGATTCAAGGGTAGTGCATGTGTCTGGAGTTTGTTTGCAGTAGCTAGAAGCCCTGGAATAGCCATTTTCTCTCTCCCTCTCTGCTTCTTTCTCGCTGTTGCTTAAATAAATTTTTTAAATGCTATATATGGGCTGGAGAGATGGGTCAGTGGGTAAAGGCACTTGTTTGGAAAACCTGACAACCTAGATTAAAATCCCCAGTACCCATGCAGAGCCAGATGCATAAAGTGGTATGTGCATCTGGAGTTGGTTTGCATACTCACCCTCTTTCTCTTTTCCTTCACTCCCAACCCCACTCTCTGCTTGCAAATAAATGATAAAATAGTTTTTTTAATCTGCATATAATTTCAGGCATGTGCAGACTAAGTTAAAGTTCCTATATTATATAAAGTTCTTTGTATGAAATATAAAGTTTCCTATATTAAATGGAGCCCTTTTATAGGTGATGTGGTCTCCTCCATCTCTGTATCCTTAACATTTATATCTGTAACATTCCTTAATAAATTAATAACCTTACATTTGCATTTTCTCCCATCTGAGATCCTTCCTTCCCCTTATCTGCCAAGACAACTGTCTCTGGAAATACCTTGACCATCACCCCACACCCAAAGCTAGGTGTTCTCTCTGTGCTTTGTAGCACTTTCCTGATATTATAGTAGGACCCATCTGTTATTGAACTCCTATCTGTAGCAGGTGTACTCTGTCTGCTCTTTTCTTTTCCTTTCTTTTCTTTTTCATCTGCTTTTCTTATCACTTCCTTTTGAGATAGATACTTTTATTCTCATTTGACAGGTGAAGAGACCAATACCAGAATCTTACAGTGAATGGAACAAACATGTGAACTTAGTTTGTTAATTACTTTTTACTTTTCATAGTTGTTTAAATGTCCTCCTCAGTTTAAAATTCATGAATGGCATGAAAGTTCTGATTTTTTGGCTTTTTTCAGTAATAGTGATTTGCATAACTACAGAAATTTAAAGATTTTAGTTTTTCTTTTTCTTTTTTTTTTTTTTTTTTTTTTTTTGGTCATTTGAGTTAGGGCCTCACTCTGGCCCAGGCTGATGTGGAATTTACTATGTAGTCTCAGGGTGGCCTCGAACTCACAGCAATCCTCCTACCTCTGCCTCCCGAGTGCTGGGATTAAAGGTATGTGCCACCACATCCAGCTTAGGCTTTTAGATTTTTGATAGTTTTTTTTTCTTTAGTTTTTAAACTTTATTTATTTGCGAGAGAGAGAGAAAAAAAAATGGGCGTGCTAGAGCCTTCTGCCACTGTAAACAAATTCCAGATGCATACGCCACCTTGTGCATCTGGCTTACACAGGTCCTGAGGAATTGAACCTGGGTCCTTTGGCTTCACAGGCAAACGCCTTAACTGCTAAGCCATCTCTCCGCCCCATGATTTTTTTTTAAAAATAATTACAATAAGAGAAGGCAAAATATGCTTCTAGGCTCTGTGTTTTAAAAGTGCCTGAGACAGGGAGTTTGCTGAGTCTGTGGAGAAACTTGCATTCTTAGGCAGACCATTTGTGAATGCTGGTTTTAGATTAAAAGTTGTACTTTGTACTTCCTTCACCCTCATCTGGAAGATAGGGACGCATAAAGCAGTAGAGTGTTTCCACTGTAGACACAAGTCAGCCAGCAGATGGTGGTGGAGCGAGATCCAACACCAGCCTCCTTGTGCTTCTGTTTTCTCCCCCATTCCGTGGTAGGTGGGTGACTTTTGGCTAGAGTTCAAGTTTTAAATAGTTCCAGATAAAGGACAAATTCAGTAAGATGGTACATTTCATTGTTAAGTTGCTCATACATTACATTTTATGGTATGTTTCATCTCTGTTTAGGCAAGTATGCTGAAGATATATTTGGAGAGCTGTTCAATGAAGCTCATAGTTTTTCCTTCAGAGTTAACTCGTTGCAAGAGCGCGTGGACCGCCTATCTGTTAGTGTTACCCAGCTGGATCCTAAAGAAGAAGAATGTAAGTTTATTCTCATTGCATTTTTCTCCACATCTGTATTGAAGACAGCTGAGATGGGTGGTGTATATTAAGAATACTATTAAACAAGAATTTATTACAGATCTATTTCCCCATGACCTTTTGTGTACATGCTGAAATAAATCAGGTGTTATCTATAAAGCCATCAGCATGGCTCTGCTGGTTTTTCAGACTCTTCCTTCTGGATTCTATTTAGCTGTTAATAGAAAAGTAGACATTTTAAACTTTTAGACATTTTAGACTTTTCAGTTCCTCTTCTTCTGTCCCTCTGAAGTGTGTTCATTCATGAAACTCTTGAGATGTGATCATTTCTGTTGGTGAAAAATCCTTTATAGTCATATGTGCTTTCAAATATATAATTTATATGAAAATTAATTTTTAAATTACTTAAAGTATTTAATTAACAATAAATAGCATAAGATAGCACCTATAGAAATAGACAGTTTTCATATGTAACTGAAATTTTAAAAATTTAGTTTCAAAATCCTATTAAATTTTAGTAAATATCTTAGTACCACCATAAAGCTTGAAAGGGAAAGTGCAGAATTTGGTAAAGAAGTGAAAGTGTACAGATTTCAGGATTATATAGTAGAGAAGAATTCTGAATCTAAAAACAGTGCTTTATTTAAAATTGGGGGTGGTGCTGGAGAGATGGCTTATTGGTTAAGGTACTTGCCTGCAAAGCCAAATGACACAGGTTCAATTTCCCAGAACCCACATAAGCCAGATGCACAAGGTGGCGCATTCATCTGGAGTTCATTTGTAATGGTTGAAGGCCCTGGTATACCCATTCTCTCTCTCTCTCTCTCTCTCTCTCTCTCTCTCTTTTTTTTTCTCTCTCTCTCAAGTAAATAAATAATAATAAAATAAAATTGGGGAGGTTGCATAGAACAAATTTTGAATTATTCTGTTTTTTGAAAACCAGAATTCAAGCAAAATATTACAAATGAATAATATTATAAATATAATAACTGAATTACAGAATGTTATATCAATATTTTATAATGGGACATCAATATTTTTATTGCCCTTAGGTACTTGTCACAGTGAAACTTCCAACATAACTTAGAAAATGTATTAACAATTATAAAGACTTATATTTAATTCAATTCTTTTTATGATCACATTGAGCTTAGTGTATACATAATGTCAAATATTATTGTTGGGAACTAAAAGGGGCTTTGTAACAAAGGTGTGTCTAGCAGTAAGACAAATGCTAAAAGGAGGTGAAGATAGGAAAGTGCGTCATGCCTGGTACCTTTCATGCTTTTTCTATCCTTTATCAAGGTTTGGGGAATTTAATGTTGGGCTCTATCATCATGGTTGTGTCTTTTTTTTCCTCTTTCTCTTTCTCTTTTTCTTTTTTTTTTTTTTTTTTTTTTTTTTTTTTTTTTTTTTTTTTTTTGAGGCAAGCTGAATACACTGACCCTTTTTTTTTTTTTAATGAGTGAAAGAGAGAATTGTTGCACCCAGGCCTCAGCCACCTAATTGAACTCCAGATGCATGTGTCACCTTATGCACATATGCAGTCTTGTGCATGCATCACCTTGTGTATCTGGCTTACATGGGACCTGTGGAGTTGAACACGGGTTTTAGGCTTCACAGGCAAGTGCCTTAATCGCTAAGCCTTCTCCCCTTCCCATGGTTATATCTTAAGAGTTACTAAGTGGAGTGGGGAGTAGCCACGGGGGATCTGTGCTCTTTGTCAAACACAAGCCACTTCTGACAGCCTGGGAACAGCGTACATGCCCTGTGGCAGAAGAATTGTCCCGGGAGACAGACCTGTGTATTCTATTCTGTCCCTGCTGCTGCTAAACTGGTTCTGTTGGCCTGTTAGATACTTCCTGCTCATGGCTTTTTGTGCATAAAGATGGCGATGTCATCCCTGCCTAATGGAATAGTCATGAAGGTTCTGTGAAGTGAGAGTCAGCCACCAGCCCTGGTCATTCTCTCCCAATCCACTCTATTGAGAAAAGTTCTTTTCTTTCTCTGAATTTTACTTTGCAGTTTGTAAATATGCCACAAGTTGGGCATCAGTGGATTTGTTGAAAACACATCTGTGGTATGACCATTGCAGAGCCAATCTCATTGCTTCATTTGTACTGTAGGCCAAATGTCCATGTTGAGTGAGTTTTACTTGTAAAAATGATAGATATACATACTAGGTGGGGAGAAAAATAGTTTGAAAATAGTGATTTTTTTTTTTTTTTTTTTGTAACTGATCTTACCATGGCATGGCCGTATTAAGTATGTAGAAATTTCTTTTTTAAGACAGGTGTGCTCTGTAACCTAGACTGGCCTGGAACTCATGCAGATTGTCCTATTTCAGCTTCCCATGCATTGGGATTGCAAGTGTGAGCTCCATACTCAGTTTGCCTACTTTTTTAATGTGAAAAAACATCTAAACATTAAGAATAAAGTATTATGGGGGCTGGGAAGATGGTTTAACAGTTGAGATGCTTGCCTATGAAACCTAATAACCAGAGTTCAGTTCCCAGGACCCACCTAAGCTAGATGAACAAGGTGGCACATGCGTCTGGAGTTTGTTTCCAATGGCTAGAGGCCCCAGCGTGCCCATTCTCTCTCTCTCTCTCTCTCTCTCTCTCTCTCTCTCTCTCAAATAAATATTTTTTAAAGAATAAAGCATTTTGATACATTCCTTATTCTAATATGCTGGGCAATCCAAAAGAAAATGAGTAAATAAAGCTATTTCTAAAGCACCATACACGTGTCAGGGCCATACTACTATTACTAGGGTGCTAACATACATACGTGTGATGGGGCCATACCTCAGTTACTGGGGTGCTAACATATATGTGATAGGGCTGTACCACCATTACTTGGGTGCTAACATTACAAGGGAGGTTCAGTCTCAAAGCAGGTACAGTTATATAGAAACCCTCATAAACAGTTGCAAAATAATTGAATAGGAATTAAGTAGTTCACCCAGTACTCAAAAACAATTTCTGGGCTGGAGAGATTGATTAGTGGTTAAGGTACTTGCTGGCAAAGCCAAAGCACCAGGGTTTGATTCCCTAGTATCCACGTAAGCCAGATGCACAAGGTGGCACACACTTCTGGTATTCATTTGCAATGGCTAGAGGCCCTGGCATACCCATTCTTTCTCTGTGTCTGCCTTTTTCTCTCCCTTATGCTCTCTCAAATAAAAAATGAATTATCTTTACAGTAAAATGTGTTTTACTTCATAGTGATAGTTGTCAATAATAAGCAGGTAAAAAGGCCAGGCGTGGTGGTACACGCCTTTAATCCCAGCACTTGGGAGGCAGAGGTAGGAGATAGCCATGAGTTTGAGGCCAGCCTAAGACTACATAGTGAATTCCAGCTCAGCCTGGGCTAGAGCAAGACCCTATCTCAAAAAAACAAACAAACAAACAAAAAGAATAAGCAGATTAAAGAAAAAGAAAGTGATATATTTGGTAGGAAATGTAGATTTGCTTCAGATATAGTTAGAACTCCCTGGCTTTAGAAATCAAAAGTTGCTTCAGAGCCGGGCGTGGTGGTGCACACCTTTCATCCCAGAACTCGGGAGGCAGAGGTAGGAGGATCACCGTGAGTTCGAGGCCACCCTGAGACTCCATAGTGAATTCCAGGTCAGCCTGGGCTAGAGTGAGACCCTACCTCGAAAAACCAAGAAAAAAAAAAAAAAGTTGCTTCAAAACCCTTCTGCTTGAGAAAATCAGACAGAGAATGGTAGGGATAAACATAATAGTAGAGAGAATGGTAGAGATGAATGTAATGGTAGAGTGTTTAGAATGGCTCCTGATTCATAAGTTGGCTGTTTCAACTACAGAATATGAATTTGTCTTATGGTTAATTGTCTTAGAAAAATAAAATTGACTAAATTCTTGATTGTTATTTTAGTGTCTTTGCAAGATATAACAATGAGAAAAGCTTTCCGAAGTTCTACAATTCAAGACCAGCAGCTTTTCGACCGCAGGACTTTGCCTATTCCATTACAGGAGACGTATGATGTCTGTGAGCAGCCTCCGCCTCTCAATATACTCACTCCATATAGGTCAGTAGTGACGTAAGAAATCCTGCTGCTAACCTCGCGCTGCACACTCCAGTGCTTACTACATTTATTTAATTTGGTTCTAACCAACACAGAGCACCCTCCCTACCTACTACCTTCAGAAAACTTTCGCTGGACAATTTCTAATTTTGGCATGCAAAAGATGGAACCCACTCAAGGGAATTGTTTTGCCAAGTTGATTATTAAGAAGGCCCACTGGCAGAGCAGCTAACATATGAAAGGTCAAGGAGTTGCTGCTGCCTTTTTTTGCTTAGTTTTTAATCAAATGAAAAGGAAAGAGCTCAAAATTCCAAAAATAAATGCCATCACTTTCATGTTGTCTACTCTTGATATGTATGCAATAACTTTAAATAATAAATATGTCATATTTGTAAATGTTTACTACCAATTAAGATGAAATCTGGGATTATTCAGTGTTTCTTTGGGTTTTTTAACGTGGCTTGTCAAATAGGCAATTTGAGCTGCACAGCACATTCTAAATAACACGATACTCACACAGTTACAGGGAACTAGTTCAGGATGCAGGTCACTGGGGAAATGTTACTATTGACTATTAAAAAGTACCTTTTGGAGCTGGAGAAATGGCTTAGTGGTTGAGGCACTTGCCTGCGAAGCCAAAGGACCCAGGTTCCATTCCCCAGGACCCATGTAAGCCAGATGCACAAGGGGCACATGCATCTGGTGTTCGTTTGCAGTTGCTAGAGGCCCTGGCGTGCATATTCTCTCTCTCTCTGTCTCTCTCTATCTCTATCTCTCTCTGATTGCAAATAAATAAATAAATAAATAAATTTTTTTTAAAGTACCTTTTGGATTTAGTAAGAATAAATAAATGAGAGTAATGGCAGAAACTCAAAGGTCTATTCTAAATGATGTTACCGTCTTTCTGGGCTTTCATCTTTGGCAGAACTATTGACAGTTACTAAAATTTCTCAAAGAACTGAGAAAGTTGGGTGTTCAGCAGAAGTCAGACATTAAAGTTGAACAACTGCACTTTAAATTACTAGTATAAACTGATGCCTTAGCTTCCGTTATAGCTGGTAAGAAATTTTGTATTGCTGCAGCATTCACTTGGGCAGTGTGTGTTTGTTTGGGACATGATCTCCTCTCTGCAGCCCAGGCTGGCCTCGAGCTCATGATCCTCTTGCCTCGCCCTTCCTTCTGAGAGCTGAGGTCATAGATCTATGTCATACCTGGCTAGGCAGTATTTTAATGCATGCTGTGTTTTATCAATGTGAAGAGAAACACATGCCAGTGAGAATCTTTTTGTTCTGATTGCCCCTCTGTCTTACTAACATACCTTATTTGACATGTTCTACTTTAGAGATGATGGGAAAGAAGGCCTGAAGTTTTATACCAATCCTTCGTATTTCTTTGATCTATGGAAAGAAAAAATGTTGCAAGATACAGAGGATAAGAGGAAGGAAAAGAGAAAGCAGAAGGTATTTCAAGAGATTCAAAAGCAGAAGTTATTCATATGTGTTTATGTTTTGTTGCACATACATAGAACTTTATTAATCTACATTAAACCTTGGCACAGATTGCTTAGGTTCTGTGCTGGCTAGTCAGTGCCCTCACAAGCTTGCATAGAGGTGTGGGGTAGCAGGCAAGATTCGTAAACACTTGCAAACAAAGTGTATGACACATCTTGAAGAGCAAATATGAATTAAGTGGACCAGAGAAGAAAAAGGCATTCTAACGCAGAAAAGCAAAGGGATCTTGTGCAGATGTTGGTAAAGGCGGTAAATGAAGCTAGTGTGTTCTTGCACCAGAGATTGCCTTGATGTTTCCAAGCGGCATTCTTACCAAGTCTCTGTTGTCTGTTTGCTGTGGTGTCATTTTCCACTTTGCAATAAGCTTCACTTGCTCTCTTTAGCTCATATTAATGATAAAAGAAAATACAGAAGGGAGAAACACAATTGGATTTAGGCAGTTATGGAGGCAAAGTCTCTTCATCATTCATCTGTTTTTCCTGTACATATCTCTACTTTCCCCAGCCTCCATAATGCCCTCTTGTTATGCTCCTGGGTGCTAGACAGTGCCTCTGTGTTCTAGCTGGAGTTTGCAAGCTGGTGACTGGCAGGCCAGATTGCCCTTGAAGGCAAGTTTTGTTTGCTCCATACAGGGCCTTTAATTCTTTGAACTAGAATTCCATAAATGAACATGCCTGCCTAGTTCACTGCATGGCTTCATTCGTTCATGCTGTTGGCCATTTGATATATATTATCTCTCCTCTGAACCTCCTATGCTTTCTCACCTAAGTTGAATAACTTTTTAATCTATTGTTTAAAGAACCTATTTTCTGTTGAGCAACACAGTTATTGTGGGTTCACTGGATAATTAGATTTTTTTTCTTGTGTGTCAGAGAGCTAACTGACCATTTTCCATATAGGATAACCTTAGTAAATTTTCTCTTTGGTTCCAGGTAGACACTCATTCCTGATACTTCTGCTCATGGTTGTTCTCTCCCAAACCACTCTAGAGATAATGGAGAAAAGTTCTTTTCTTTCTCTGAATTTTACTTTGCAGGCTGTCAGTGTGCCATGAGTTGGGCATCAGTGGATTTGTTGAAAACACATCTGTGGTATGCCCATTGCAAAGGCAGTCTGTGTGTGTCTCGTTGCTTCATTTGTGGTCTAGGCTAAATTGTCCATGTTGAGTGAGTTTTACTTGTAAAGATGATGGAAACATAGGAACTTCACAGTAACAAATGTCAGAACAAGGGCTGTGCATTTGTTTCTCAGCTAAAGGACTTAATCTCAGGTGTTACTGCTCAGGCACAGTTTAGTGCATCCATTTGAAATCAGGGCTAAAAAGCACGGTGAGAAGCTGGCATTGCAGCAAACTGGCACAGACTTAACGCTGAATGTACACGTGATATGTCTGTTTTACTATAGTATGATGACATTGACTTTTTCAATATTGCCGTTAGAATTTTATTTTGATTATTGTGACCTTTTTTAAAATTAAGCGCTTCAGCATTTGGCTTTTTTTCAACACATCTGTTATAGCAGAAAAATCTAGATCGTCCTCATGAACCAGAAAAAGTGCCAAGAGCACCTCATGACAGGCGGAGAGAATGGCAGAAGCTGGCCCAAGGTCCAGAGCTGGCTGAAGATGACGCTAATCTCTTACATAAGCATATTGAAGTTGCGAATGGCCCAGCGTCTCATTTTGAAACAAGGTTTCGTTTCCTTTTATTTGTTATTAAAAAAACATAATAGTAGATGATTGACATTCTATATAATATCTGTGCTTCAAGGTTTTGGCCCCTGAGCTATTGAACTGGAATACCCTGTTGTAAACATAAAGATTTCAAAACCTGACACTGAACCTGCTGAAATCTGACCTTCCCAGGCAGGTCATTGTCATGTTTAACATGGGTTTACATTTGTAGAAAGAGGTGTTTAGGACAGATGATTTTCGGGGTTCTTTTAGCTTTTATCTGAAATCTTACTCCCTTGCAGTATTTCAGACATAGTCTGATAGAATTTTATAGTGGAGTGGGTCTAGAATATTTTTGAACTCTTACTGATCTATTGCATATAAAATAAGAAGTTCTTATTTTGTTCTTTTTCTATCCCCTGATTTCCTTTCCTTGCCACATTTTCTTCCTCAGCTATATCAGGGATTTTACCCAAAATTACTCATCTTTTGTTGCTGAAATATAGACTAGGTCGTGTTTCTTTCTCAGTGGCAAAAGGTGCTATCTAAGTAACATGCTGTCATAGCAACATATCCTGGCATATCTCTGTAAAGAAATTTATTTGTATATTATCATATTGATTTTTTAATGGAAGAAAGCTTAATGTTTTCTTTTGAATAATACATGTAAAATATTGGGCCATAACTGAAATGTCTTGGCCTATTTTAAGAGATATATACATCTGAGAGATACTATTTATCTGTATTACTAAAAGAAATGGAAAGAATAGAGATTTTAAAAAATAATCTGCAGACAAGCATTTCTACTACAGTTTAGTAATTAGGTATTTATCTGGCCTATTTGCTAGTGTAAATACAGCAACTTGAGACACGCTGTATACATGCCTGTTAAGTCTTGCTTTGATCCCAGAATGCATGGCAATCAGTAAATCTAAACTTTCATGTGCTCAGTAAAACTTTGCTTAAGTTTTATCTAAGTCACATGTGGCTATGTTACTCACATGCTTCCCGAGTGCTCTGCCATCTGTGTCCCTAGAGAGATCTTTCTCACAGCCCCAGTACTTGGAAGTCATGAGTTAGAGAAGAAATGTGCAGTGACAAGAGCCCTGTGGTCTATGTCCTGCCTCATCGTGGGCACTCTTTAGAGGAGAAAATGGAGCCAAGGCACATTATTGTGAACATGTGATAAAAATTTATTCTTCTCATTTTCCTAGACTTACATATTTAAAGAATAAGTGTAAACGTTTCCTGTATAACATTTGATAATTCAAGACAAATAACACTGATAGCGTGCATTTCTTTTAGGCCTCAGACATATGTGGATCATATGGATGGATCTTACTCACTGTCTGCCTTGCCGTTCAGTCAGATGAGTGAACTTCTGACTAGAGCTGAGGAAAGGGTCTTAGTCAGACCACATGAACCCCCTCCACCTCCACCAATGCATGGAGCAGGAGAGGCAAAACCAATACCCACTTGTATCAGGTATGTTGGGACAAGCATATAATGTTTACCTTAGGAATTGGTAACTTCTTTTCTTGAAGGGTCAGAGAGTAAATATTTTGAATTTGGGGGGTAAAGGTTTCTCTTACTTGGTTCTTCTGTTGTTGTATGAAGTGGCTGTAAGAGCCAGTGTTCCAGTTAAATTTTGTTTACTGAAACAAGGAGCTGGTCACATTTGGCCAGTAATTTGTGATCAGAGCTGACATATTCTCCTGGGAAAATTTAGCTAGTAAGACTTTAATTTAAAGACTAGAGTTTTTTCATTCTATTATAGCTTTGTAACTAAGCATAGCATACATAGTATATTAAGAAAACTATAGCCAGGTGTGGTGGCACGCGCCTTTAATCCCAGCACTCGGGAGGCAGAGGTAGGAGGATCACCATGAGATCAAGGCCATCTTGAGACTACATTGTGAATTCCAGGTCATCCTGGGCTAGAGTGAAACTCTACCTCAAAAAAATAAAATAAAATAAAATAAAATAAATAAAAATAAGGACCAAAGATGAGGTCATAAATGTTAATTTGATAATAAGGGAAATACTTTTAACAGCGTTAGAGTTGTATTTAATAATCTTTCAGTGAAGCTGTTTTGAGTCTAATGTGGTCAGTTACCCAGTTTATAAATTTTTAACATGGGCATAGTAAAGAACTTTCCTAATAGAGAAATAGAGATGGCGCTTTACGATTTTCACCTTAAACACAGCCTTCTGTCACTGACTCGTGTGGTGTCCTCTCAGGAAGAACTGCTGCATATTTCCTTCTGTGGGTTTTAATTAGTTCTCCTTGACCTTGCTGGAATGATGTGTGAGCCATGGGAGCTGCCAGATAAACGCAGCACTGTATCAGCCACATGTTGCTGATACTGTTACGAGCCATTCATTACACTGTCATCACAGCGTAGAATTGCCTTATTTACCAAAGTAACATCCAGTGTTCGGGTGGGTCTGAAAGCTGAGAAGACGAACGTGGATTCCTGTTATCAAACAAAAGCACCACTACTAACTTGCTTATTGCCCTTTTCTTTTGAAATAGTCCTGAAGAATTTAATGTTTCCACAGGCGTGTTAACGGACCTAGTTTGATGTAGTTACTGACAGTCATGTATGGTTTCTGCAGTTGTTTTCTCTTTCGCTTTCCTGTTTGAGTGACTTGCTAAGATCTCTGTCATTTCAGCTCTGCTACAGGTCTGATAGAAAATCGCCCGCAGTCCCCTGCAGCGGGCAGAACACCAGTGTTTGTGAGCCCCACTCCCCCACCGCCCCCACCACCACTTCCATCGGCCTTGTCAACTTCTTCACTAAGAGCTTCGATGACCTCAACTCCCCCCCCACCAGTACCTCCCCCACCGCCACCTCCAGCCACTGCTCTGCAAGCTCCGGCAGTGCCGCCCCCTCCCGCTCCGCTGCAGATCGCCCCTGGAGTTCTTCACCCAGCTCCTCCTCCAATCGCACCTCCTCTAGTACAGCCCTCTCCACCAGTAGCTAGAGCTGCCCCAGTATGTGAGACTGTACCGGTTCATCCACTCCCACAAGGTGAAGTACAGGGGCTGCCTCCACCCCCACCGCCGCCGCCTCTGCCTCCACCCGGCATCCGGCCGTCGTCACCTGTCACCGTGGCAGCGCTTGCTCACCCTCCCTCAGGGCTGCATCCAACTCCATCCACGGCCCCAGGTCCCCACGCTCCATTAATGCCTCCATCTCCTCCATCACAAGTTCTACCTGCCTCTGAGCCAAAGCGTCACCCGTCAACCTTACCTGTCATCAGTGACGCCAGGAGTGTTCTGCTGGAAGCAATACGAAAAGGCAAGTTTCTCAAGACCATGAAAAGCAATGTTATGCAAATTCTCTAAATATTTAGGACAATAATGTGTTCTTCATTTGTAAAATTTTAGATGGTCATGTTTTTGCACAAATGACATTTAGGAAATAGAGCTATGTCAAACTTATATTTTTACATTTTTTCAAGAAATACAGCACATTTAATCATTTTCTTTTCAAATACTTAGTAGAGATTCTTAGTGTTTATTGGGTGAGTGAGAAATTTAAAGCATCCAGGCTGGGAATGTAGTTAAGTTGGTGCAGTGCTTGCCTAGCATGCACAAAGCTCTAAACTTGATCCCCAGCACTGCATAAAACTAGCTGTCCCAGGGATGGAGAGATGGCTTAGCGGTTAAAGTGCTTGCCTGCAAAGCCTAAAGACCCAGGTTCGAGTCCCCAGAACCCATGTAAGGCAGATGCACAAGGAGGCACAAGTGCCCTGAAGTTCGTTTGCAGTAGCTGGAGGCCCTGGCACACCCATTCTCTCTATCTGCCTCTTTATTTCTCTCTCTGTGTATAAAATAAAAATAAAAAATACTAGGTGTCCCAGTGCTCAAGAAGTCGTCATCCTTGGCTAACATAGTAAGTCCCACATCAGCTATGTGAAAGTTGTTTATTTAGGATTTATTTTATTTATTTATTTATTTTGCCAGGTGCCTGTAAAGGATTGAGATTCTCTTAGTAACAAACAAGACCTGTCATATTTATTTACTTTTCTATGCTCGCTTCCTAAGCAGCTGCTGTATGCCAGGCATCAAGAGTACAGAATGGGGAGTGCCTTTCCTTCAAGTACAGGTTATGATAGAACCACAGAAAAATAGATTCAACAAGGTTAATTTGGCCTTAAATGTTAGAAGTGTGTTGCCTGGTTAACTTTTTAGGGGTGGTAAGTGGGGAGGTACAGTAAACTACTATGGATTATAGATGGCCAGTGGGGTACCTGGTAGGTTTCACTGTCTGATTCATAGACTGTGATGTAACAAAAGATACAGTGACTCTCAAAATATGATTTCTTCAGATTCTTTTTTGAATTTATTTTATTTATTCATTGGCAGGCAGAGAGGGAGAGGGAAAGAGAAATGGCCACACTAGTACCTTTTGCCACTGCAAATGAGCTCCAGATGCATGTGCTACTTTGTGCATCTGGCTTTATGTAGGTACTGGGGAATTGAACCGAGGCCATCAGGCTTTGCAAACAAGCGCCTTTAACCACTGAGCCATCTCCCCAGCCCCACATTTTTTAATAGAGCTGCATTTTTATTTTCATATTAGTATTGCTCATATGTATGTAATTTTATTCCCAAAAGATGAATAAGTCTAGTATTTGGCATTTTGATCTAAAATGGTTTGAATTACCTCATCAGGTATTCAGCTGCGCAAGGTAGAAGAGCAGCGAGAACAGGAAGCTAAGCATGAGCGCATTGAAAACGACGTGGCCACCATCCTGTCACGCCGCATTGCTGTAGAGTACAGTGACTCGGAGGACGACTCGGAGTTCGATGAGGTGGACTGGCTGGAGTGAGGAAGCCGCCGCCCCAGGGAGCTTGCTCCTGGAAGTTCCGTCATTCGTTCGAGTGTTGCTTTCTGTCTTTGTATGAAATACCCTTCCCTCCCTCCATGATTTTTAATTCTAAGAAAAGTATTAGCATACATTTCAACTAAATATTTTACAGTGGCTTATCTTATTTTCTTCCCTAAAAAGACATAATTTGGTCCAATAAACCACTAAGTATTAAGCATGGGCAACTGTTGTTAGAGTAGCAGATTCAGTTTTTTGCTATATCTTACTTGTGCACTTTGTGAATTTTTATTTGAAGAAAGCACCTGAGGTTGAGGTCTTGAAGGCAGCTGCATCAGTCAGTGAGCCTTGCTCCGTTTCCTGATGGGAGAGAAGAAACGCTGCCTTGGCTCCATGAACACCCAGAAGTCCACTTAGCGTGTAGCATTGAGTTCTCGTAAAGGAATGCTTACATCTTTTATTCTCATTTTGTTTTAGCTACTTGCCTTATTTGAATGTTTAGCAGACCCCTTTCCTACTTCTATATTGTGTGGTACAATTTTGCTTGCCTAGAGAAGTTTAAAATCTTTCCGTGTGAAATACTCTGATTAAACATACATGTAACTTACACAACTTAAGAATAACAGTCCGATTTAATAAATGGTTCATTTTGAAGGTTCATGGGTGTTGCTCTTTAAATAAAATCGTTGATAAAATAGTCTCTGAGCTCACAGATAGCAAGTGGGTCCTTTAAAACTTTAGCTTGTAATTTCCTGCTAGCCTTACAGTGATCTTGTCTCTTGTGTGAGGGGGCTTGTGTGGCTTTACTTCTAAGATTACAGAATTAAATTTCTCCACTCCTGTGACCTTAAATTGTCAGCTTGCCATCCGCTTTCAGCATACTTTATCTTCACTTTAACACTTGGCACTTGATAATGATAATGTGAGCTGTTAGTGTTTACACATCAGGTGTGATGGTGCATGCATGTAATCCCAGCACTTAGGAGACCGAGACAAGAGGATGAGAGTTCAAGCTAACCTGGGCTTCTTGGCAAGATTCAATCTCAAGACAACTATGCTGAGTTTAGGTGGGTGGCCTGAGCTGACTGGTCTTCAGCTGTGCCTGTCTCGGCCCCTTGCGCAGTTTCCAGCTCTTCCCAAGCAGGAGACAAGGTGTGTTCTTGCCTCCTTGAATCTGTATGTCCTAACATATGGCCTCAAGAGGTTTTGCAAATTTCAGTCTTCCCTCCTTCCCTCCCTGCCCAAACCCTTTCTGCCCTGAAAAGAAGTCCTGGCTAGCCTTTGAAGGACTATTGTAGAATGGCCAAGCCCAAGCTCACTTGTTGACTTACAGACAGACAAGCAAGCCTGGCCACCGACCCATAAAGTCATGAACAAAAGAATAAATGGGGCTGGAGAGATGGCTCAGTAGTTAAGGTGCTTACCTGTAAAGCCTAACAACCTGGCTTCAGTTCTCCAGTACCCATGTAAAGCCAAATGCATAACATTTTTCTTACATCTAACTTGAATTGCTACAGTTGAACTTGCTCCATTATTTTTGTCTTAAAAAGATTATTTGCTTAAATAACTCAGAATATCAAGTTCTGTTTGTCCTACGAGCACTTTATCCACTGAGCCCTCTCATTGGCCTTCATTCTCTCTTAGGTGGCTCAGCTCAGTCACGTAGTAATTACTGCCTCAATAGTGTTTCATGAAATAACTGACCTCAAAACTGCTATGTCAGACAATAAGCATTTATTATTTTTTATAAATATATTTTTATTTGCAGAGGGGGGAGAAAGAATGGGCATGTGAGGGTCTCTAGCTGCTGTAAATGTTCATTTACACAAAGCACTATTGAGGCAGTAATTACTACGTGACTGAGCTGAGCCACCTAAGAGAGAATGAAGGCCGATGAAAGGGCTCAGTGGATAAAGTGCTCGTAGGACAAACAAGACTTGATAATCTGTGAGTTATTTAAGCAAATAATCTTTTTAAGACAAAAATAATGGAGCAAGTTCAACTGTAGCAATTCAATTCAGATGTAAGAAAAACGTTGCCTAGTTGCTTAACTAAAAGAAGATTTAATATGCTTTTTTTTTTGTATGTGTGTGATTTACACACTTGCGTGTACGGAGGTGCACATGTGTGTATGTGGAGGTCAGAGGGATGTCAGATGTCTTTCTTAATCATTCTCTACCTTGTTCTTTGAGACAAGGTCTCTCACTGAGCCTAGCACTTACCAATTCAGCTGTACTAGCTAACCAGTGAACCTCAGGGATTCCTCGTCTCTGCCTCCTCCTCAATGAGATTATAATGTGCACCACCATACCCAGCATTTTGCATGGGTGCTGGGGGTCTGAACTCATGTCCTTATTCTTGTACAGTAAGGATTCTGTCCACTAAGCCCTTAATTTATCCTTAGCCCTTAATTGCTCTTCAAGGTGCTTATGAAGAGCCTTATGAAAGTATCAAATTTAACTCAAGAAAATAAGACACAGTTTAAAGTCCATCTTTCTAAGTATACTTGTGGTTGAAAGGTTGCAGTTAGTATGGGGTTTTTTGTTTGTTTTTGCTTTTCGAGGTAGGGTCTCATTCTAGCCCAGGCTGACCTGGAATTCACTATGTAGTCTCAGGCTGGCCTCAAACTCATGGCGATCCTCCTACCTCTGCCTCCCGAGTGCTGGGATTAAAGGCATGTGCCACCATGCCTGGCACATGGTGGTTTAATATTTTGTTTATGTGCAAGTAGAGAGACAGAGAGAAAATGAGCACACCAGGGCCTCTAGTCCTTGCAAATGAACTCCAGATGCATGCAACCCCTTGTGCATCTGGCTTACGTGGATCCTGGGGAATGGAACCTAGAACCTTTGGCTTTGCAGGCAAGCACCTTAACCACTAAGCCATCTCTCCAGCCCGTATGTATTTTTTATAAAACTCATCTCTGCCCAGATAACCAAAACATAACTATGTGGTGTTAGAACCCCTATGGTAATATGAAAGGAAATTGGTGAAGATATCTTAATAGTAATGAAAGTAGGAAAGTTTATCAGTAGTGCGTATCCTAATAGTTGAAGTTCTGTTGATCTTCAGTACATCCTAGAAGGTAAGAAAAACCTTCAGACTCAAGAGGCAGGTGCAGTATCCACTTTAAAGTCAAAATAACCTTTTAATCCACATTCCCCGCTTGCTGAGAACATTTTAAAACAAATCATTTGAGAATCAATTTTAGCTAAGCATGGTGGCACACGCCTTTAATCCTTGGGCTCCTAGAGGTAGGATCGCTGTGAGTTCAAGGCCACCCTGAGACTACATAGTGAATTCCAGGTCAGCCTGGGCCAGAGTGAGACCCTACCTCAAGAATCAAAACAAACAAAACAAAAAAGTCAATTTTACTACCCTAAGATGAATAAAAGCTACGGGTGATGACTCTTAGCACTGAATTGTTTTACCCATCAGTAAGGTTGCGCACTCACCGTCAAAGACTGAATGTGGCCCTGGGCTTTGTGTCGAAGTAACCCCTTCATCTTATTTGTACTGAGTCTAGTGACCATTTATTTTTAGTTTCTTAGTCTTTTTTTCTGTGTTTACCTGCTTGAAACTTCAGCTCCTCTTTGGAATTGGTGACGTGTCCTTCCTCTTCTTCCCAATAATGATGAGACCAAGGGAGAGGGAAGTGATGCCTCCCACCAGTGACGTTTGGCATGAACCGCAGCCAGTGTGGTGGCAGAGGGTGTTTCTCTGTATCTTTTCTCAAGTATGGGGTTAGTCATAAGCTTCAGGGTGGTAAGGCATCTTGAGTTGTCACCACGGCTTTCCATAACTGACAACAATTTGGGCAGATGAAATAACTTCAAAGGTAAAAGGAATAATGCTCATTTGGGTTGTGTTGTATAAATTATGAAATGTCTCCCTTTAGTTTAAGCCTGACCCCAGCAACCAGCTCATATTCATAATTTCATGGCATCCTTTCTGATCACTGGAGTTCTATTATTTTTGAATTTCTCAGATTGTTTTATTACACGCTTCCCCCGGGCGAATACTATACTGTTTCACTTTGCAGCTATTACCGATTTGAGCCTGCCAAATAGAGTACTTACAAGACAGCTCTGGTGTTGTAGTAGATGGACACCTCACAGTAACTCTTCCCATAAGCCGCTTCAGAAGTGGCCCATTTTCGAAAACTTCGAGCATAGGAATGAATCTTCTGGCAAGAGATGATGATCGTTAATTATTCTGAAGCCATTTTTTTAAGATCATGAGCAAAGTTAATTGTGTTTTAAGAGAAATTCTCATGAGAACTTCAACTTTTCCATTAGTAAACATAACATTGTCATTTATTGTTTCATTTTCAATCCACTGCATTTTTCTTGACAACAGCTTTAAAAAAATAATAATTCAGCCAGGCATGGTGGCGCACACCTTTAATACCAGCACACAGGAGGTGAATTCGAGGCCAGCCTAAGACTACATAGTGAATTCCAGGTCAGCCTAGGCTACAGCTTGACACTACCTTGAAAAACTAAAAAAAGTGAGGGGGGAGGGCTGGAGGGATTGCTTAGTGGTTAAGATACTTGCCTGCAAAGCCTAAGGATCCAGGTTCAGTTCCCCACTACCCACATAAAGCCAGATGCACAAAGTGGTGCATACATCAGGATTTCATTTGCAGTGGCTCAAGTCCCTGATGTGCCAGTTCTCTCTCTCTCATTGCAAATAAATAATTTTTGAAAAAGAAATACCTTTAGAAGCCATTATTTCTGTTACATTCAATTAGTAAGAACTGCACATAAACTAGTGAAAGATACTCATTATGCAAAAATTAAGACAATGATAGTTTTTCTGTGCTGAACTAATCTAATAGAATATCAAATTATGGGATTTCTAAATTGGGTTATATAATTGTAATTAATTAAAACCGTCTTAGCAAAGCCAAATGGAATGCATAGGCCTTTGTGATGCAAATCCCCCCCATTTATTCATTGCTGTATGAAGAACAGATTGCTTTATGTTCCCAGGACCCAGCTGTAGAACGCAGCAGAAATCTCGCTTTCCAAGCCTGACAACCAGGCTCTGATTAAAGAATGAATACCAGCCTTGAATAAGCATTTTTTAAGGCTAGTTATCAATACCTATTTCTCATTATTGTAAGGCCAGCTGCTCTGACTTTTTTCCCCCCTTTTAGGAAAAAAAATCACAGCTGAGTATGTATTAAAGTCTTTTCCCCCCAGAGTATACATTCTCTCCTTTCTGTGAAATTTGGTTAATGATTTTGACTGCTTGATAGTATACATACCCTGCAGATAGCATGTGTGTTAAACTCGAAGACCTTTTTTTTTTTTTTTATAAGTTTCTTACTTTTTTATCTTGCCTTTAGGCTAGCTTTTTTAATACTGTTCTTTTGATCCAGAACACAGATGTCTCCAGGAGGAATAAACTTCCCCACCTACTTCTCTGACCTGGAAACGAGGTAGAAGACACAAAGGCTATTAAATCACAATATGTCTTCTATTTTCACAGCTTCCAGTGCTATTTAAGGTGACTATTTTCGTCCCCAAGAGCCATGATTTGTCTAGACCATTCCAAGTAAAGAAACACATCTGTTATTGATGGTTTTCATTTTTATGCCTCTATCGTATTATCATTGTATTTCCATTTTTTTCTATAACAGTTTTTTTTTTTATGCCTGCAAAGTTTTGAGATTGCTGGGTAATAGGACCACGGCAGCGAATAGACACAGAGCTCTGCTTTCTGAGTGTCCAGATAAATGAACAGAGCACAATGGACGTTTTGTTGAGGAGGCTTACAGTGCAGGGATTGAGCCTTATCTGAGCAGTCAGGAAAGGCCTCCAGTGGAAGGAACATTGAAGTTCTACGTTGTACCTAGACAGACTCGCGTGAGGCAAGGAGTTTCCTGGGCAAAGGAGACCCAGGCTGTGAAAGTCTAGAAGTGCTTAGTACCCAGCATGCATGGTGTAGGCAGGAGTGAATCAATTGTGAGGAGGGTCTTCAGAAAGATGTTTCAGGGGCTAGAGAGATTGCTTAGTGGGTAAGGCATTTGCCTGTAAAGCCAAAGGATCCCAGTTCGATTCTCCAGGACCCACGTAAGCCAGATACACAAAGGACTGCATGAGTTTGGAGTTCGTCTGCAGTGGCCGCAGGCCCTCTACACCTATTCTCTCTCTCTCTCTCTCAAATAAAGAAGTAAAATATATTTTTTTTAAAAATATGTTTCAAAGGAGTTTGCATTTTATTCCATTGGCAATAGAATTGCAGAAGTGACATTAGAATAGCATTAGAAACGTAAATGAATTAGAAGTCTGCTCGCAGGTGAGTAAGTGACATGACAGGTGTGGCTGAGGAGATAGCAAGGTATTTGGGGAATACACTAGACTTGGTCACTGAAGAGGAAGGAGTCAAGGATGACATCTAGGTTCCTCGCTTCTCAAAATACAGGAGACTAGAAGAGAAGGTCTGGAAGAAGGAGTGATGTCATTTGGGGTGGAAGGTGAAGATCGTGGGCATGCTTGGAGGGAGAGATTCGTCTTTCATTTGTAGAAGGAAACAGCTGCAGGAAGGAGGGAAGTGTAGATGCCAACAGTCATGTGGAAGGACTCTAGATAATGGCATCTGTGAAGTAGATGGCTGCAGTGCTCGGGAGGCTTAGGAAGCTGCAGGAATGTCACCACGTGTAGGTGTATAGTCAAGAGCTTGAGCATGGTGACACATGCCGATAATCCCAGCAGGCTGATCATGAGTTCAAGGCCAGCCTGGGTTACATAGTGATTGCCAGGTTGTGGGGTTGATCTAGAGAAGCAGGAATTTATCAGTAAGCGGTTGTAGATGTAGGTCACCATGAACTTACAGTGGCTCCAAATGCAATCTGGATTTTTCTTTTCAACAACCTGAGCATTCTCCTTGGTAGCTGAATTCCATGATTAAGCTCCCCTGTTTGGCTGTGGTACTGCTTTGGTCCCCTGCTCCTATTAAGGACATATGTAGTCTCTCCTGGATGGTCAGTTCATGCAAATAAATCCTGCTTGCTTTGTAAGGCTTCACGGCACCTCTTTAGCTTCTCTGTCATTGGGATGTCTTTTCTTCTAAGGCAGACCCCTCCCCATGGAACTGCAGCATTTCTGTCTTGCTCCCATGTTAACATGTGTTAGCTACTCTATGTGGTCATCTTTCCTGTCTACACATATAAATGTTCTGTCAAAAAGAATCCTACCATGACGGTTACGTAATGCAGAACAAAGATACAGTAGAGGGAGGCCATTTGGAATTTGACTTTTTTTTTTTTTTGTCTTTCTTTCATGTCTGAGTTATAGCTGCCTAATTTGCTGTCAACAGGAATTCATATTCTTTTGAAGACATATTCCTCAGCTTAGTTAATAAGTACTTATACTTGCTTCTATTAATTTGATTTTTTTCAGAGTATGAGACCAATTTTTTAGTTTATTTTTTTTGTCTATTTTTATTTATTTATTTGAGAGCTACAGACAAAGAAAGAGGCAGATAGATAGAGAGAAAGGGAGAATGGTCACACCAGGGCCTCCAGCCACTGCAAATGAACTGCAGACATGTGCGCCCCCTTGTGCATCTGGCTAATGTGGGTCCTCGGGAATAGAGCCTCAAACCGGGATCCTTAGGCTTCACAGGTAAGCGCTTAACTGCTAAGCCATCTCTCCAGTCCCAGATTTTTAGTTTTAATGATTGGATTGGTTTCTTTTTCACGGGTCTTTACCAGTGAAATTTTTACCCATGGCAAGCCTTTTCCTAAACATTAGATTGTAGAGTCTCTGTACAAGAGTGTGGATAAGTAAACTGCTTGCCATTATTAAAAATAACTCAAAAACAGAAAAGTCCACAACCACTACCAGGCTGTTCATTGTGATATCAGAGTGGCCTATCCTTTTTGTTGGGTTGTTGAATGTGTTCTATTGTTTAAAAAAAAAAAAAAAAGGCACAAGAAAATACTTGTCACTTTCAGCTCATGTCAGCATAGCCACCATGCTGGTTGGTAGAATATTCCATTGCTCCAGAAGCCCCTGTCACACCACCTCGTAATCCCCGCCTTTTCCCTAACTCCAACTCAAAGTGGCAAAGCAGTAATCACTGAACACTATTGTGTAATTTTCCTAAAATAAGGACTTTATGTAAATTAGTCTATGTTTCATGATATAAATGTACTTTTTGTTTCTGATCTCTATTATAATTTTGTGAACTATGTTCTTACCTATAACTGTTTCATTAATTTTCATTGTTTTATAGTAATCCATATGTAATTATGTCACAATTGATTCTTTCTATTCCTGGAAATTATTTTTCATTTGGGGGCTTTTTACAATTAACACTGCTATGAATATTTCATGTGTGGTTTTTGTCCATGTGCTACAGGCATTTCTTTTATATATACCTGAAAGTGGAACTAACTCATAGGGTATGCATATCTTCAGTCCTGAAAGATAATATTAAACTGTTTTCCCAAAAAAAGTACCAGTTTATACTCTGCCAATAGTCATAATTCCTGTCACTTCACATCCTTGCCCCCCTTGAGAAATATGTTATTAAATTTTAGGCATCCTTGTGGATGTGTGGCTACACTTCATTATAGCTTACATTTTAAGCATCTTTTATGTCTTTTTGAGTATTTTTTTATTTTATTTTCTTTATTTATTTGAGAGTGATAGACAGAGCGAGAAAGAGGCAGAGGGAGAGAGAGAGAGAATGAGCGCGCCACGGCTTCCAGCCAATGCAAACGAACTCCAGACACGTGCGCCCCCTTGTGCATCTGGCTAACATGGGTCCTGGGGAATCGAGCCTTGAACCGGGGTCCTTAGGCTTCATAGGCAATCACTTAACCACTAAGCCATCTCTCCAGCCCTTGAGTATTTTTACTTATTTGCAAGCAAAGAGAATGAGCATACCAGGGCCTCTTCCCATTGTAAACTCCAAACGCATTCACCACTTTATGCCTCTGGCTTTTCATGGGTACTTGGGAATCGAACCCCGGGCCATCAAGCTTTGCAGGCAAGCACCTTTAACCATCTTTCCAGCCCCCTTTGTATGTTTTTTTTTTTTAGCCAATCTTCTCCCTTTAATCAAGTGTCCTTTGAAAAGAAGTTACTCATTTCAGTGAAGCTCATTTGATTAGTCTTTTTCTGTAAGCTAGTGCTTTTTGTACCCATTTAAGTAACATTTTCTTATGCTAAAAAATTAGAACAATTCTGTGTTCTGTAGTGTTTGTTTTACTTTGTATATTTATGTAATCCATCTGGAATTGATTTGTATGTGTGCAGTGAGGAGTTAAGTTTTATTTTTATTTATTTATTTTTCATATGATTATCCAGTCAAGCCTCCTCCCTCTTCTTTATGTATGTATGTATGTATGCACACACGAGAGTAAGTGCAGGCGTGCATGTGCCACAGTTCACATGTCGAGGTCAGGGGACAGCTTCAGGTGTTGGCCTTCCACCTTGTTTGGGACAGGCCTCTCACTGTTCGTGGCTGTATTCACCAGGCTACTTGGGCCTCTCTCCACTTCCCTTCTCATCACCATAGGTGCACCTGGATTAGAGATGCCTGCCACAGAGTCCAGCTTTTACATGGGTTTAGTAGAGCCAAACTCAGGTATTCACATTTTCATAGCAAATGATTTATCCACTGAGCCGTCTCCTGGCCCCATGTGGGGATTTCTGAAGCCAAAGTTGCCTAGTACTTGAACCCCGCTCTGCTCAGTCAGGCTTGGGCTTGGCATAAAGGTGCCGGATGGATCCAACGGCCAGCAGCCATGTGATGAGTCTGGTCTATCCAGGGGTCCTCAGATCATCAGGTCATCAAGACCATCTGTGGAACCTTTAGAAACTTCTAACCACTGTCATCTCATAGCCACCAGTCAACTTTGCTTTCCTCCACAGAAGAAGGATTGGTACATTGTCATGGCCTACCACAGAATGGTTTGATCTTTGTCAAAAGTATAATGACTATGATTGTGGTTCTGTTCGGGGCTCTCTGGCATCATTGGCTTGTTTGTCTTATCACCATATAGTGCATTATTTGTACCTTTTGTTAGTCTTGGGCTCAGGCACTATAAGTGCTGTCATTTGTAATTTTTCAAAATTGCTGTAGATATTTCAAGGTCTTTAGTATTCCCACCTGAATTTTAGAGTAAGCTTGACAACTCTTAGGGAGAAAAAGAGAGAGTGTTGTATAATTAAAAAAAAAATAGTTTCATTTATTTATTTGAGAGAGAGAGAAGTACCAGGGCCTCATGACCCTTGTGTCACTTTGTGCACCTGGCTTTACATAGGTACTGGGGAATTAAACCCAGGTCATCTGGCTTTACAAGCAAGTGCCTTTCACTGCTGAGGAATCTCTCCAGCCATATGTATATATCAAATGGTTTTGACTGGAATTGTACTGAACCTGTCATTCAACTTAGACGAGGGTTGTAAGCTGAACAATTTTGAGGCTTCCACGAGCATGGTTTATTTCTACTTATTTAAGTTTTCTTGACTTCTCAGTAGCATTTTGTTTTCATCACAGAGGCCGTGCTGTATGTATTCTTTTTCTTATTATATGACTCGGTAAGCATGTAAACTTTTTAACTTTTTCTTTCCAGCTGCTTGCTGGTAGGGTTGAAGATCACAACTGATTTTCATAAATTGACTGTGTCCTGCAAGCTTTCTAAGCTCACAAATTACTTCTGGTAGTTGTTTTTAAATTCCTTGGGAATTTTAATGTAGTCAGTCATGTCGTCTGTGAGCTGACATATGCATTCCTTTCTGCTCTGTGAGCTTTTCTTTCTTTGTAGTGTCTCGTTACACTGCATGAGAATTTCATTGCGGTGTTGAGGAGTGATTAAGGACAGACTTCCTTGCTTTGGGCCCATTGTTACTGGGAAAGAATCTGAGTGCGCCAGTAAGTCTGTGAACTGTAGGGTTTTCAAAGATGTCCTTTACCACAGTGAGGAACTTTTCTGGCCCACAGTTTTTGTCTTGACTTTAGAGTTGAATTTTAACAGATGCCTTTTCTATATTGATTAACCAGATAAAATGATTTTTCTCTTTATTAATATGATGGATTACATTAATTTTCAAATTTCAGGTCAAATATTTATTGTGAGGTAGCCCTTGCTTGATCATCACCTTTTTAAAAAAAATTTAATTTAATTATTTGAGAGAGACAGGGAAAGAGAGAGAATGGGCGTGTCAGGGCCTCCAGCCACTGCAAACAAACACCAGACGTATGTTCCATCTTGTGCATCTGGCTTATGTGGGTACTGGGGAATCGAACCTGGATCCTTAGGCTTTGCAGACAAATGCCTTAACCACTAAGCCATCTCTCCAGCTCAATCATCACCCTTTTTTATAAAACATTTTTATAAAATGTTGCATTTGATTTGTTAATATTTTGTTAAAGATTTTTTTGTTGCCTTTCAGCAGAAATAATTTTTTTTCTTTCTTTCTTTCTTTTTTTTTTTTTTTTTGTTTAATGTCTGTCAAGTTTTCCTATTATTTTCATGCTGTCCTTTTAACCATGTCCTCGCCACTTTTCTGAGTTTGTGTAAGGTTAATATTATTTCCTTTTAAAGAATTTTATAAAATTCACTAGTGAATCTATCTGGCTTAACAGTTTTCTTTGAGAGATTTTTAAATAATAAAAGGTTTAACTTTATTAGTAGCTATTGGGTTATGCCCATGTCATCTCAACTGCTGGATTTATTGGCATAAAGTTGTTCATAGTTTGTGCTTGTATCTCTTTAGTGTCTGTTGAATTTGTGTTAACATCATGTGTTAATACTGATTGTGTGTTGAGTCTGTGCCTTGATGTCTTTCATAGTCTTGGAATATTCTCAGTACTTATTTCAGAATATTTCTCAGCCCTAATTTTTTTTTCTTCCTGGAATTCCAGTTGCCTACATGTTAGACTTTCTCACAGTCTCCTCTTTGTCTCTTAATCATTGTTCTCTATTTTCCAGCCTTCCACCTGTGTTTCACTTGAATATTTTCTTCTGACTTCTTTTATAATTCACTGAGCCTCTGTAGAGCCTGCTGTTGTACACATTTGCTGAGTGCCTAGTTTTGTTACGCACTTCTCATCATGGGAATTTAAATTTTAAAAAGATTCCAGTTCTCTGTCAGACTTTTTAATCTCCTTTTTGTCTCTTTGAACAGCGAGGACAGCTATTTATAGCCTGTGTTTGATCATTCCAGTGTCTGGGGTCTGGATCCAGCAAGGTTGAATGGCCACCTGTGCAAAAGCCTACGGGCTTCTGACCCAACTTACTGATGTGGTGAGGGTCTCACCTGAGGGAAGGAAGCTGTCCTGGCCCCTCCCAAGACCAGTTCCTCTCCAGAGCCTGCCCTCTCCACTGGGGGGCATAGTACTATGGATTTTCTCTGCAGCTTGCTCAGGAATCAAGTTCCTCTGGGAGAAACACCGAGTCATCCAACGCATCCAACTCCTGGCCTGCTAGTCTTTATCATCTTATTTTCAAACAGGTGTCTCCAGTACTTCCTAACTTTTCTAATTGCCCTCAGCAAGAGGTTAGAGCTGAACTCCCTATGCCACCGTTGTCAGACACTATGATTGGCCAGTTCAGTTATCATCATCAACAATGCAAGCAACCTAATTAAACTCAATGGGACACACACACACACACACACACACACACAAAAGTAGAAAGGGAGATTACTTGAGAAGAAGGAGTTGAAGGGGAAAGAGATGATGGGGGAGTGAATATGATCAAGATACATTGTATATATGTGGAAAGTTGTCAAAAGATAAATTAATTTTGAAAAATAATGGGAAGCCAGTTTTTACTATTCATAGAAAGTAAAAGTTAATACTTATTTTTTCCATCGTGACTATGAATTATCGAAGATGCAGTTTCAAATTTTAAGTGCGGCTTGTAAGTGTACCATTAAACTGTTGGCTGCAGCTACATTTAGACAAGTCAAAACAATAGCAACCAGAGAGGCTGCGAACAATCCAAGGTGTGCATATATATATGTATATATATATATTTGGGGGGGTTGAGGTAGGGTCTTACGCTAGCTCAGGGTGACCTGGAATTCACTATGGAGTCTCAGGGTGGCCTCGAACTCACGGCGATCCTCCTACCTCTGCCTCCCGAGTGCTGGGATTAAAGGTGTGTACCACCATGCCCAGCTCAATCCAAGGTATTTTTAGCTAACAAAGGAAAGTTTTCAAAACCATAGACACAGAGGCTTTACATATGTGGTGATAGTGCATTCCTGGGTTATTCTGAGGGATGAGAAAAGTGACAGACCTGTCAAATGCTCCCGGTTTAGTGCTCAGGGCTTATGGGATGCTATTTGGAGTTGTACAACTTGCAGGAATGCCAGTATAAACCAAAATCCCCTGGTGGCCCTCCACTTTGAAGCATACTTGCTTAAGGGAGGATGTTTGGAACATTTTTTAATGTAGTTCATTGCTATTTTAACTTTTTAGTAACTATGCACTGTGTTGATTACAAATGCTCTCTTAACAGGTATATCCAATGGGATTTCTGCTAAAAGTCTTCTAGGTCTTCTCATCTTTCTACCCCTGGTTCTTGGTTCAGTGCTGTTTGTTAAAATATCAGCTATCGGAGAGATGGCTTAGTGGTTAAGCACTTGCCTATGAAGCCTAAGGACCCCAGTTTGAGGCTCGATTCCCCAGGACCCACGTTTGCCAGATGCACAAGGAGGCGCATGCATCTGGAGTTCGTTTGCAGTGGCTGGAGGCCCTGGCGCGACCATTCTCTCTCTCTCTATCTGCCTCTTTCTCTCTCTGTCACTTTCAAATAAATAAATAAAAATAAACAAAAAAAAATTTTTAAGTATCAGCTATCTAGAATTTTTGAGAAATAAATTATTATGGTTAAATCTTTTTAGATAAATAAGGGTTCAAATTGTACATGCTATAAAAGAAATGTCAACTACCAGTATTACCAGTGGCCATTATTTTTGTGACAGGCATTCTCCTAAGCAGTTAACATGCTTTCTGTCAGATAAGCCTTCTGATAATAGAATACGCGAGGAAACGATATGCTCTCCTGTTCAGAGAAGGAGCAGGGTGCAGAGTTGTGACTGGGTCCATGTCTCAGCTTATACCATGTAAGGGTTACATTTAAGACCAGCTCCATCTAACTCCGCAACTTATGTCTAGAATCATTGCTATTACAGAAAGCTACTCTGAGTGTCTCTCCCTCTTTAGAAAGAACAGCCTGCACACCATTTCCATTATAAAACCATACTAATGTATCACTTGACTTCTTTTGGACTGTGAAGACCTTAAGAACTGTATCTTGTTCAGCCTTACAAACTCAGCCTTCGGTAACTATCAGAGTTCATAGGAAAGCTTCAGTAAATAGCCGTTAAAATAGTGAACTAATGCATGAGTTAGTTGTATAATCACAGAGCTAAGTACTGTGAGGTGCTAAAAATACAGAAGCAGAAATACACGTGGATTATTGTAGTGTGGGACTCCTGCGCCTGAGCCTGGCAGCATTTTTCTTTTTAGCTCATTTCTTTCATTATCCAATTTATATTGACTGATACTCATCACATATTGGGCAAAAGACGGTGCTTACAAATAAGAGAAACAGGTTGGAAGCAGCTCACAGGCCTCTCCCATGAAGCTTGTCTAGCGAGCCCTTTCCTTGGAGGATTTCTACAGGAAAGGCCTTTTCTTGCAAGGTTACTGTAGGAAAATTTCTGGCTCTGGCCAGAATTCTCTTTTTTTCTGTTCTATTTATACTGATGTGTCAGTATGACTTATGCCTCATTAGGACAAGGAAGAGTTGCTACTTGCTCTTTAGTTTACTTGCTGTCGTAGACAGTCCTGCTTACATTGCCGGGATGAACATCCAACCAGGCACAGTTTAGAGGAGAAACAGAATTTATCTTAGTTTACAAATCCAGGGGAAGTTCCATCAATGGCAGAAGAAGCTGGATCCCTTTCACAGATCCAGACAGAAAGAAAAACCACCAGGAGCCAGCAAATACCAAAAAGCAGCAAGAGGGAGGGAGCCCCTGTGCGTACCTTTGGGCTGGACTCCAGGATTCACCCTCTGCACGCCCCCCCACCCACCCCACCATGATACCTCCTCCAGCCAGGCAGCTGGAGATCCCAATTACTAGTTTAATTTTAACACCTGGTCAATAGGGGACATCCAACCAAACTCCCACACTTGTGCTAGAGTGAGAAGAAATAGCCTATTGTTTGCCCAGGGCTTATCAAATCTGGCTGGTCATCAAGGCCATCTGTAGACACTGTCAAACACTAACATCTCATCAAATATTTCTTCCGCGGTCGTGGTGGCACAGCCTTTAATCCCAGTACTCGGGAGGCAGAGGTAGGAGGATCACCGTGAGTTCAAGGCCACCCTGAGACGCCATAGTGAATTCCAGGTCAGCCTGGGCTAGAGTGAGACCCTACCTCGAAAAACAAAACAAAACAAAACAAAAATTTCTTCCTTCCTGTTCTCTGACTTCTTTGCATGTATGCTAGACAATGTTAATGTTGTTAAATGCTCTGTTCTCGTTCCTTCCTCGTCACCTTCACACACTCCCTTTTTTCCTTTGTTGCAGTTTGGGGTAATCTCTATCGCTTTGCCTCTGAGGTTCACTGTCTCTTTGGCTGCAGTATCTGCTCGTGTCAAAAGCATCCTACAGGTCTGGAGAGATTGCTCAGTGCTTAAGGCACTTGCCTGCAAAGCCAAAGGACCCAGGTTTGATTCCGCAGGACCCACGTAAGACAGATGCACAAGGGGGAGCATGCATCTGGAGTTCATTTGCAGTGGCTGGAGGCCCAGGCCCTCATTCTCTCTCTCTCTCTTTCTCCCCCCCTGCCTATTTCTATTTCTCTCAAATAAACAAATTTTTAAAAATTAAAAATATATATAGTTTTTAAAAAAGCATCCTACAGCTTTGTAGCTAGACCTAGCATTTCTGTTTCATCCTTGCAGATTTCATCTCTAATGGAACTCCCTCTCTATTCATACATGTTCTCTGTCTTTTACACTAGATCCTTTAACATAAATAGTGATGGTTTAAAATTTCCTTCCTGATTGTTCCAAGAAATAATAGATACTGTGTGATAATCCTTATAATCCTGATGTGTATGAAATCATCTCTCTTATTTTTTTCTATATGTGTACTGGCTGCTAAGAGTTCCCTATGAACATCTTTTGCCCATTTTTGAAAGGAATATTTCTTTTTCTTACTGATTTATATTGCACAATAAAATGTGTTGTAAATATCCGCCCCTGATCCATCTGAGGATGACAAGTTTTATCATTAAGCTTTAATAGGCAGCCAGATTTACTGTTATTTTCCTAAATGGCTTGTGCTTTGTATCTCTAGTTAAAAACATCTTTCTTTTACCCTGAGGTCATAGAGATGCCTTCATCTGATTTCTTTTGCAAGCTTTAGAAGTTAGCTTTGTGCATTGAATCTTTAAACGTCTAGAATTTACTATTGTTTAGGGTATGAAATAATAAACCCAATAAGTTTCTCTATGAATAAAAAACTATTTTACTGCCTTCTTTTTATGTGTGTGTGTGTGAGAAAAAGAGAGAGAGAGAGAGAGAGAGAGAGAGAGAGAGAGAATTGGCATGCCAGAGCCTCTAGCCACTGCAATCAAACTAAAGATGTGTGCACCACCTTGGTTGTATGCATGAACTTGTGCAAATGTGTCACCTTGTGTGTCTGGCTTACATGGGTTCTGAGGAGCCAAACCTGGGTCCTTCAGCTTCACAGGCAGTGCCTTAACCACTAAGCAATCTCTCCATCCCCTAAACTGGCTTCTTATATCCACTGAATTGGAATCCACTTCTCTACTATGTCTCATTTGCATGCATAAATATGGTGGTGGCATGCTAACCTACATCT
The DNA here is from genome assembly GCA_036346955.1 of Dipus sagitta. NCBI lineage: Eukaryota > Metazoa > Chordata > Mammalia > Rodentia > Dipodidae > Dipus > Dipus sagitta. The sequence continues at coordinate 36,927,800 of CM070775.1, forward strand.
ACAACAGGATATTTCCTAAAAACAATAAAATATCATCTTGATTTCTGATAAACTAAATTAGTTTTAATTCTTCTTAAAATAATCTTGGCTAGTAGTCCTTTATTTTTTCCAAATGAATTTTAGGTTAGGTTTATAATATACCATAAATACCTTTTTTGAAATATTAATGCTCTAGACATTTGAAACATTTATTAAATTGTCTTATTTCACAAATCATTCCCTCTCAGTTACAGATGCTGTGTTCAGGATCGGGAACAGGTACATCACTGGATTTTCTCAGTAGTACCCACATGCTATATGCAACCAACTTTGGCACCAGGAATTTCATAATGGAGCTATTCTCTTCCACACTCCTGACAGAGCTAGATCTCCCCTGTCTTGTTAGTGGAGCTCCTCTCCTCCACACTCCTGACAGGACTGGATCTACCCTTGTCTTGTTAAGGGAGCCCCTGTCTACACTCCTGAGAGGACTGGATCTACCCTTGTCTTGTTAAGGGAGCCCCTGTCCACACTCCTGAGAGGACTGGATCTACCCTTGTCTTGTTAAGGGAGCCCCTGTCCACACTCCTGAGAGGACTGGATCTACCCTTGTCTTGTTAAGGGAGCCCCTGTCCACAATCCTAAGAGGACTGGATCTACCCTTGTCTTGTTAAGGGAGCCCCTGTCCACAACCCTGAGAGGACTGGATCTACCCTTGTCTTGTTAAGGGAGCCCTCTCCTCCATACCCCTAACTGGACTTGATCTACCCCTGTCTTGTTAAGGGAGCCCCTCTCTTCAACACCCCTGACTGGACTTGATCTACCCCTGACTTGTTAAGGGAACCCCTCTCCTCCACACCCCAAGAGGACTGGATCTACCCCTGTCTTGTTAAGGGAGCCCCTCTCCTCCACACCCCGAGAGGACTGGATCTACCCCTGTCTTGTTAAGGGAGCCCCTCTCCTCCACACTCCTGACAGGACTGGATATATCCATCAAGTATCAGCCGTTCATGGAAACACTCGTAGCTTTAGAGTCCCTGGCTTGCTGTGTGGCTCCCAGCCCATTCCAGGGCTCAGTGCAGACAAGCGTCACCCCGAGGAGATACGGAAGTGTCCTGTCAGCTGGTATGTATGCAGCACCTGCTCTACTCCATCAGACAACCACTGAGCCCCTTTGATGTTCTCAGCAAATGGACTTTATAATTGTCATAGAAGTCAAGTGTGAGGAAAGAGGCTTTTCTCTCATAATTAATGACCTTCATACATATTTATTAGATTTATAACTTCAAGTCTGCTTACATTTGCGGTGGAGGCTCATGAATACCTTTGTGAGGATTTTGAGTGTAATTGCATGTATTACTATCTGTGCATAGTTTATATACACAGGGCATGGCTCTAGTTTTTAGGGAATATGCTCGTAAGGACTCCCTTTAGAGAACAGTATTAGACTCAGTCTACATATTTTGCTGCTCAGCCAGCGCCCAACTAAAGAGCTTATTATTAGGATCTGCAGTGTCTATCAGATTTGGACCCTTGACTCTACCCATCCACGAATGAGCACATTCTTCACTGCCGTCCTCTCTGTCTGTTCCCCTCAGTCCTCTCTACTTAGAACTCTAGTGGTGGATAATGGTGTTGGATCCAGCACGTGGCATGTCCCTGGACCTGGTGTTCTGCATATCTCGTGCCCTGCATGTGTCTCTTTAATGGTTTTGTGATAACCATGCAGCCAACAACCACCAGCTCAATCTCCAGCTTATACTCAGGCTGTTATTATATACCTTAAAGTCTTTTTACTGATGAAGGTATCTTTTTACTTTCTAAATGCTAATATATAATAATGTTCAAAGTATTAATACACTTCTAGCAACTTAGCTGAAATTGCCTAATAATCGAATCCAAATTTAGGTTATGAATTCTCTGGGATTTTCTAGGCAGAGATTGTAAAATCTGGGGCACAAGCATGATATTGTGTTAAACTTGGTGTCGGTAGTGTTAACATAGTACCAAAATAAAGAAAGTAGTTAATAAATACTTGGGGAATAGATGAAGTCCACATGTGATTAGAAAGTAAAATTTTCTATTTTAAAACTTTTTTAAAAATATTTTTTATTTTATTTATGCACAAGGAGAGAGAGAGGGGGGGGGGAGGGAGAGAATGGGTTCACCAGAGCCTCTAACTGCTGTAAACAAACTCCAGATGCATGTGCCACTTTCTGCATCTGGCTTTACATGGGTACTGGGGAATTGAACCTGGGTCATTAGGCTTTGCAGGCAAGTGCCTTAAGCACTGTACCATCTCTCTCCCTTTCAGACAGGCTATCTTTGTCTCTGGAGAAAGTGGCTATTTTCCTGTCTGGTACCCAAGCCCATGTCCCTTGGCATCAAAACTGTTCTCCTAGCTTTTTAGACCAACCTGCTTGCTGTCTTCTGGACTCTGCTAGGAAATCAACCAGCAGATAGGGCTTTCTCTCCCAGCCTGAGACCCACAGTCTGCTACTTAGAACACCCCATCTCTCCAGAGCAGACGCAAGCATGTACTTTTGCCCCCTGCAGCTCTGGCACTGAGGTTCTTACGAGGCTGAGCTGAGCATCTGAGCCTCTCCAGTGGAATCATCTCACTCGGGTTCCCACAGGTGCATTGCTGGGCTCATGTCCTCTCTGCAAAGCACCCTTGGTGTTGTGCACTCGCTCCTGTCCCGGAACATCCAAGTCTTACCAGGGGAGGGCCACTCTCCCAAGATGCAGGGAGGGTTATCCTCCTGAGATGCACATTGTTTAAATGTACGTGGAAGTGTTGAGTTAATCACCTTCTGGGAACGCAGAGATATCATATGGTTCGACCTAGTGAATGTCACCAACTGGAGAATAAATGAGACAGTTACAGTCTATTCCCATGCTGGGAGACTACTCTGGCAGTGATGACAAAGCAGCTGAAGTCACATATATCATCAAGGAGGGAATTCACAAACATAAGGTTGAAAAAAATGCACGCTGCATAAAAATGGTATAGCATGAATTCAATGTTTGAAAGCTATGCAAAGCAATTTCTTAGGGACACACACATCACGTTTCCTTAATATGTATGTACACATATAAAAAAGTATAATATAAAATATAACTATATGTGTATATATATATTCACATGTATGTAATAAAAATATAAGTGAAGGGCTGGATGGATGTCTCAGCAGTTAAGGCGCTTGCTTGCAAAGCTACCAACCCTGCTTCCATTCCCCAGTGCCCACATAAAGCCAGATGCACAAGGTGGCACATGTATCTGGAGTTCATTTGCAGTGGCAGGAGGCACTGGTGTGCCCATTCTCTCTCTCTGCCAGGCATGGTGACGTGTGCCTTTAATCCCAGCACTTGGGAGGCAGAGGTAGGAGGATTGCTGTGAGTTCGAGGTCACCCTGAGACTACATAGTGAATTCCATAGTGAAAACCTACCTCAAAAATCCAAAAACAAAATGAATACAAAATGAATGTGTATGTGTGTTTCTCTCTCTCTCTCTCTCTCTCTCTGTGTGTGTGTGTGTGTGTGCGTATGGAAATGATAATCACAAAATTTAAGTTAGTACTTACAACTGGCAAGGAGATAGATACCTTCAACTGTATTAGTGTTGATCTCTGAAGGCATGTAAAGGGTATGTGAGGTATTCCTTATGTGGTTATAACTGGCGAGGAGATTGATAGGTTGATTAGTGTTCATTTCTTAAAGTCAGTAGAGAATATGTAGGAAGTTCATTATATTGTTTATAAATTTTATGACCTCCATAACAAATAAAAAAGAAAAAGCTTTCTAGCTTTTTCTGCAACAATGTAGCTCATATATTCTCTTAAAGTTGGTAAGTTGTGGTGGAATCATTTATCAGTTACCATCCCACAATGGAAATGTATGATAAAAAGTTGCTACTTCTATTTTTTAGGAAGATAGTCTCTATGCCACGTTAATTAACTTGATACTCTCTGGTTTAAGCACATACCATAGTAGGGAACTTCAATTCTAAGTAAAATCAGCAAATCAGCTCTTCTTTTTCTTTTCTTCTTCTTCTTCTTTTTTTTTTTTTTTTTTGACTATGTAGTCTCAGGGTAGCCTTGAACTCATGGCAATCCTCCTACCTCTACCTCCTGAATGCTGGGATTAAAGGTGTGTGCCACAACACCCAGCCCAGCTCTTCTTTTTCTTAAAACTAACTGTGAAATTAATGTTTCATCAACCATAAGCAAAATGGTGATGATTTCAGCTCTTTAGGTTTTGGTATTACAAATCACCATGGCCAAAAATAAAGTCACGCTCTGGTGAAGTTTAAACTGCCACCAGTATTTGAATTTCTACACTTTTTTCATAAAAAATATTCAGAGGATAGCTTCTGACTTGATTATCTGGTACCACAGGGGTAGCAAGACCATGTATATAGAATCTCAGATGGTTAAAAAAGTAAATCTTTTTTCAACTGTTGTTTTCAATATTTTTTTAAATTTTTTTCTTGTTGATTTTTATTTATTTGAGAGCAACAGACAGAGAGAGAGAGAGAGAGAGAGAGAGAGAGAGAGAGAATGGGCACATCAGGGCCTCCAGCCACTGCAAACGAACTCCAGGTGTGTGCGCCCCCTTGTGCATCTGGCTAACATGGGTCCTGGGGAATCGAGCCTCAAACCGGAGTCTTTAGGCTTTACAGGCAAGTGCTTAATGGCTAAGCCATCTCTCTAGCCCTGTATTAAATATTTTTAAAGTGACTAGTTTTTCTGTTTATTTAACTGGTATTATCCCAAGTCACTGCAAACCATAATGAATATCTGAGTATTAGCAGTTGAAAGAATTTCTAATTCGTATCAGTTTTGTACTAAAAATCATATACTAGCAACAAATATGAAGCCTGTGAGACAATTAACATGGTTGAAACAACTTATTCCAAAATAACAGTAGAAATCATGGAACTTTATACTCTACAGTAGGGAAGAAATGAAATAAACATTCTAACAGTAGTCCTAATATCTATGCTTTCGAGGCAATAATGACTTACATTCACGTGGAACCATGATATAAAATGTCATGATACTCCCATGAGATTCAAATAGTCATTTGCCAAACTCTTTCAACTACCGGTTCTTAAGTCCTCAAGGGCACTGTAAGTACATACAAGTTCAAGACAATGTTGTTCATCCCAGAATGGAATTTGGGGAAAGGTGGACCTCAAATGTAAACTTATGCATACAAATGAATGATCTGAAAGTCTATCATTTGCTCTCAAATGACTTGTTTAAAAGTACACACACACACACACACACACACACTAAAGTAAATAACATGGAATGCAAGGCAAAAGTTAATAACAGGAATATCCAGGTTAGAGGTAAACGGTGGTCTTATTCTTATAACTTTTTGGTAAGTTTTAAATTCTTCCCAAATAAAACATTAAGAAACAAAGTTAATGGTCCAATATTTGGTACTGATGGAGAAATAAAGGGCAGAAGGTAGAGTGGAAAAGGGGCAGATGTTAAGTTTCCAGCCAAGTACACAGGAGTCCCCTGAGGCCTAGACTCGATAATGAATTTCAGTTTGGATACTGGTTGTCGTCTTTCATTAATTACAAGTGTACAATTATATGGCTAGGTTTACAGAGTAGAGAGTGTCCCTATGTGGTCTGGGTTTACAGACTAAACGTTACCTACTGCATAAACGCTGAGAAATTTTCCAGATACAGGGTGATCAAGATCTTGCGTGTAAGAGTCATGGACTCTCTCAAGACAGTCCCTCTCTAATGGATGGCTAGTGAGCAGCGTGGTACAGAGTGCATGGAGCTAGTGTGGGCGCAGCGCACAGGAAAAACAGTGACAGAGGGGCTGGAGATATGGCTTAGTGGTTAAGCACTTGTCTGTGAAGCCTGAGGACCCCGGTTCGAGGCTCTATTCCCCAGGACCCACGTTAGCCAGATGCACAAGGGGGTGCACGCGTCTGGAGTTCGTTTGCAGCGGCTGGAGGCCCTGGCGTGCCCATTCTTTCTCTGCATCTGCCTCTTTCTCTCTCTCTGTCTGTCGCTCTCAAATAAATAAATAAAAATAAACAAAAATAAAAACAAAAATAAAACAGTGACAGAGAACCCAGGAGGTTTCAGAAGTGTAGCTCCTCCAAGGTCTCATTGTTGCTTAAAAGGTAGAGAGCACAGGGAGGACGCGGGTCCCTGGCAGATCCCTAGCAAATAAGGGTAGGGAAGCCTCCCAGGGAAGATAGGGAAGAGGTTTCCTGCTTGCCTTGTCTTCCCCTTGCTGCTGTGACCACCTCCCCAGCTCCTTGGTCCTCAGTCCTCAGTAGATGACATGCTTGTGGCTGATTGAACTACTGCCCTCTCTTGTGAGCTGCGGCCATTTGCCTCTTCCGCTCCTTGTATCTGGACTCCACTGATGCTTCCAGTTTCACAGTGAATTTTTTTTTTTCAAGGTAGGGTCTCACTCTAGCCCAGGCTGACCTGGAATTCACTATGTAGTCTCAGGTGGCCTCGAACTCATGGCAATCCTCCTACCTCTGCCTCCCAAGTGCTGGGATTAAAGGCATATGCCACCATGCCTGGCTCACAATGAAATTTTAATTCTTCAGACATTCAAACTCTCCCTTTTTAGGCCCAAGATTTAAAGGTAGAGTTAGTATGACAGCTAGATTATTTTTTTAAAAAAACTATTTATTTATTTCAGAGAGAGAGAGCGAGAGAGAGAGAGAGAGAGGCAGGTATACATCATACACATATATGTAGAAAGAGAGAGAGAGAATGGGCAGGTTAGGGCCTCTAGCCATTGCAAACAAACTCCAGGTGCATGTTCTACCTTGTGCATTTGGCTTACGTGGATCTTGGGGAATTGAACCTTGGTCTTTGGGCTTGGCAGGCAAGTGCCTTAACTGCTAAGCCAGCTCTCTAGCCCCAGAGTAAAATTTAAAAGCATAAAAGTCCACACTGGGTTAGAATCATCAGCTAGGTCCAGCTTAGGGTGGGAAGGTTGGAAAAACCACAAATGTATATGTGCGTGAATTCACATGCAAAGAGAAGGTAAGGGAAGGTGGGAGAGCAAGAGAGATACTGTTTGTTTTAAACATTTTTATTTATTCATTTGCCAACAGAGAATATAGGCATTCCAGGGCCTCTTGCCACTGCAAATGAACCCCAGACACATGTGCCACTTTGTGCATTTGGCTTTATGTGGGTACTGAAAAATTGATCCCAGGCCAGCAGGTTTTGCAAGCAAGCACCTTTAACCAATGAGCCACCTCCCCAGCCCTGATTTTTAAAAATATATTATTTTAATATATTATAAATATATTTATTTATTGATTGATTTGAGAGAGAGAGAGAATGGGAGAGAATGAGTGTACCAGGGCCTCCAGCCACTGCAAACTCCAGATGCATGTGCCCCCTTGTACATCTGGCTTACATGGGTCCTGGAGAACTGAACCAGGATCCTTTGGCTGTGCAGGCAAACACCTTAACCACTAAGCCATCTCTCCAGCCCCCCAGCCCTGATTTTATCTTTGATAGCATCCGTACTCTCTAGAATATGTTTCTTATCTCAGTCCCAAAGCCTTCTCCCTCTCATGCTACTCACTCGTCTCTTTCCCGACTACCTCAGTGGGCTGTGCTGGGCGGTTTGGCATTTTAATCACATCACTGCTTCTCACTCACCTCTGGCTTCTCTGAAGAGAGACTTGTGCTTTACTCCATCCCCTCAACAAAACTCACCTGTCGGGCTGGAGGGATTGACTTAGCGGTTAAGGTGTTTGCCTGCAAAGCCAAAGGACCCAGGTTTGATTCTCCAGGACCCACGTTAGCCAGCTGCATAAGGGGGCGCATATGTCTGGAGTTCATTTGCAGTGGCTGGAGGCCCTGGCATGCCCATTCTCTCTCTCTCTCTTTCTGTGTCAAATAAATAAAAATAAAATATTTTTTAAAACTCACCTGTCTTCCATACCTCCAAGTAGACTTTGCTGTATGCCGTAACAGCTGCCTTCTCACTGCTGGGAAGAAACACCCGACCAGAAGCAGCTTATGGGAGGAAAGTTGCTAGAGGAAGTTTTATCACAGTGGGAAAAGCATAGCAGATCTGAGCAAAGCCATATCTCAACATTAATGGGAAGGAAGTAGTCTGAGTTCATTCTGAACACCCAGTGGGTTGGACTAATAAACCTCAAGGTCTGCCCCCAATGACACACCTCTTCCAGCAAGGCTCCACAACTGTCCCAACCAAGTATTCAAAACACACGAGGTTATGGGGGATATTTTATATTCAAACCACCACATATGCCATCGCAAGCTAACAAGCTCAGAACTGAGGTTTACCACTACTGATAAGTCTTCACTGTAGGATCTTTAACAAGGACATTAGAGACTGGAAAGGCCTACATGAAAACAATGCTAATAGATGATTTTTGGCATTAGGGGCCATTTCCTGGGTATCTTTTGACTCACATGCAAGAACTGAGATGATGGACAGATTTTATGACGTGGGACATCTTTTTTGTCTTTTTTTTTTTTCAAGGTAGGGTATCACTCTACTCCAGGTTGACCTGGACTATGTAGTCTCAGGCTGGTCTCAAACTCATGGCGATCTACCTACCTCTGCCTCCCACATGCTGGGATTAAAGGTGTGCACCACCACACCCAGCCTGTTTTATGCTTTTAAATAGTCCTGAGAGCATCAGGTTGTGGTGGCTAGCTGATCATGTTCTGTGTCCATGGAAAACCTGTCATCCTTCTGTGGTAAAACACACACTAGTGAGATCTTTGGTTAAATCATGCCAGGTAGTCCATTATCCAATACAAGATCTAGCTACTAGAAATAGAGTAAAAGAGTAAAAAGTTAGATAACATTGAATGCTAAATGAAACAGAACCATCCACAGGCTGGCTTAAAGCTAAAACATTTCATGGAGTTTCTTGGAAACTCATTTACTAAAAATACACGTTAAGTGTGTAAGTTTATTATTCTAGCATGAGCTATGTTTTAGACATATTTTAGGTGCTTGCATAATTTATCAACATGGTTTATTAGAACTCTAACATCAGTTCTTGATTCAGCTCCTCTCCCCACCCACACATACACTTCTTTTCCAGCAGGAAATAATTTGTCTTCTCCCCCTCCCACCAAAAAAATGAAAAAATGTGCTATCTCTGGAGTTCTTTCAGAATGCTCTATCTTCAATACCTAAAAATAATGCTATCAAAGTGAATTTTTTTAATAAATGTCAGTGCCAACTGTCTTAAGATAACATGCACCTTTAATGAAATGTTTACTAGCTAAGCTAGAAGGTAAAAGTACTAAGCTCACTGATTTTTCACTGGAATCCTGCTGACTTCCATAAAATAGTAATTGTTCAAAACAAGATTAAGTAGAAAGTTCTCTTGATATGGCGCTGTAGAAAAAACCACTCTAGTTAAATGCCAAAACACAGCTATACTATCTAAATGCTGATCCTATTAAACATTCTCAGCTTTCTGATTTAAATGCTGAAGATTAACATCACTCTCTTCAACATATCAACAAACATTAATTAACATTTATGTGGCAGGCATTTCATATCAAGAGAGAGTACCTAGCATAAATATTCAACAAATATTTGTGTAGCTACACAGTGCAATAAAACAAGGTGGTTTTTTTTATAAAACAATTTTATTGATTTATTTGCAAACAGGGAGAGGAGCGAGCAAGCAAGAGAGAATGAGAATGGGTACACCAGTGCCTCCAACCACTGCAAACGAACTCCAGATGTGTGCACTACTTTGTGCATCTGGCTTTATGTGGGTACTGGGGAACTGAACCCAGGTCATTAGGCTTTGCAGGCAAGTGCCTTAACTGCTGAGCCATTTCTCCAGCCCAAACAAGGTGGCTTTAATGATTTTCAAAAGGCCCGTTCATTCAGTCTATTCAGATGCTACCTGCCTCCCAAGTTACCAGTTTTCGCCAAACTCTGAGAGATCACAGAAAATATGTTCAAATGGGCTTTGTATCTCCATTAGCTGGTGGAGTTAATGTTTACATGTGACTTCTCCAAAATCTTACTTTGGCATATACATTATTTAAAAAGTATTTTATTTATTTATTTGAGGGGGGGGAAGAGGCAGATAGAGAGAATGGGTGTGCCAAGGCCTCCAGCCACTGCAAACAAACTCCAGACACATGTGCTACCTTGTGCATCTAGCTCACATGGGTACTGGGGAATCGAACCTGGGTCCTTAGGCTTCATAGGCAAGTACCATAACTGCTAAGCCACCTCTCCAGCCCCACATTATTTTTTAAAAGATGGAGACATGAATGCATTCCCACACAGTGTCTCATAGCTGCGGTTCTCCATTGCTGGGTGCTTGCGTGACGCAGAAGAGAGAAGATGTTGGCTGAGTTCACCTGGGGCTGGGATACAGCTCAGTCAGTAGAGTGCCCGCCTAGTATGCATGAGGCGCTGGGCTTGATTCCCAGCACCACGTAAAACCAGGCATAGTGGCATGTGCCTGTAATCCCAGCACTGGGGAAGTGGAGACAGAAGGATCAGAAATTCAAGGCCACACACAGAGATGCCAGTCTGGCTACATGAGACCCTGTTGCAAATAAATAAATAAATAAATAAATAACCAAAAAGAGTATGAATTCAGGTCCCCTATGTGAGTAGATAAAGCCACTCCCAGATGTCATGGGCTATTATCCATAAATCCCAGTGCCAGGAATGAGATCCTCCCAATAAGTTGGTCAGGGAGGCTACAGAGGCCCTGAGACAATAGAGGCTATTGCCATTGCTGTTGCAATTACCTTCTCATTACTGGGACAAAACACCTGATTCAAAGCAGCTGATGGAGGCAAGCATTTATTTTGGCTTACAGTCTCAATAGGAATTTTCAGCATGAATGGGAAAACATGACAGAGCAGAGGCAGGGCATCACATCTTGCCACATCAGCTGGGAGGTAGTAGCATGAGTGAGTTCTTAACTAACACATGGTAGGCAGGGCTGAACTACCTCAACATCCGTCCCCAGTGAAACACCTCCTCCAGCAAGACTGTTCCTCCCATGGGCTCTACCAGCGGGGATTGAGTATGAGGCTTAATCAAAAACAGGAATGGAGAGATAGTTCAGTGGCTAAGGCATTTGCCTGCAAAGCCTAAATGACTCAAGTTAGATTCCCATTATCCATGTAAAGCCAGATGCACAATGGCACATACATCTGGAGTTCATTTGCAGTGACTGGGGGCCCTGGTGCACACAATTCTCTCTCTTACTCTTTTTTTTATTAAAAAAAAAAGATTTTATTTTTATTTATTTATTACAGTCAGAGAGAGAAGGAGAGAAGGAGAGAGAGAGAGAGAGAATGGTCACTCCAGGGCTTCTAGCCAGTGCAAACAACCTCCAGACACATGTGCCACCTTGTGCATCTGCCTTACATGGGACCTGGAGAATTGAACCTAGGTCGTTAGGCTTCACAGGCATGTATCTTAAATGCTAAGCCATTTCTCCAGCCCTCCTCTCTCTCTTCTGTCTATCTCTCTCTATATTTGGAAATAAATATATTTTTAAAAACACATGGGAGACATTCACATTGAAACCACACACCTACTAAAACTATATGGCAAGTCCCTGTTACCGAAGACACCACATGTTTTGGCTTTGGAACATAGGGAAACTAGGCTTAAATTGAGCTGGAAACTTCCTCCCTGCCAGCTAGCTTTCTTTGTACCAGAAGATGCTCTGCTAGATGCTGGGGGAGAAAAACTATCAACAGTCCTACACCTATTCCACACCTGTCAGGAAAGATATGTATGCCCACTGGTGAAATAGTGTCATGAATGTTATGGATGTAACCAACTTCTTCTGATTGATTGGATTTGAGGCCCACTCAGCAAGAGAGATTTTGTGCCAAAAGTCCATGGCTAGGGACATAGGTCCTATGTGGGGAATATACTACTATGGTTATGCTAAATGAACAGCATACCAAACTGCCATCTGAATATCTGCATTTGTTCTCATAAATTAGTACTGCTTGATGCCTTTATCACGGAAGTTTCTTACTACAACAAGCAGTGGTTAATACAGAGATGCAGGGCTGGTAAAATCGCTGAGAATACATGGAATAGGGTGGAGAAAGAATGTAAGAGCTGCAAGATTGGTAGGAGGGCTGCAAAATGCTGTTTGCTGGATAAGATATGGCCATTATACTCATGAACTCTCAGCAGCTGCTGTTTCCTGCACAAGACGGAGCCTGTCAATGCTCCACCATCAACGGGGGAAGGATGCATGAGACCCCAGACTTCCTAGACGACCTAAAGGTAGCTAATGATTGCTGGGAGAGGAGGAGTCAGGTTCATCAGTGATGTAGCCCATTCCACAGTAAACAACCTTCCACCCATGACCATGCAAGCAACACTAATTTAACTCAATGAGTTTTTTTTAAATAAACAAACATGAACATGAGATGAGGATTAGTGGGGAAGAAGGAGGCCAATAAAAGAGGGTAATGGGAGGGAATAAGATCAAAATATACTATATGCATGAATGATAATGTCAAAATGGAAAAAATAAAAATTTATAACAAAGGCTGGAGAGATGGCTTAGTGGTGAAGGCGCTTGCCTGCGAAGTCTAAGGACCCATGTTCAACTCTCCAGATCCTGTGTAAGCCAGATGCACAAAGGTGAGGCAAGCACAAGATCGCACATGCTCACTAGGTGGCGCAAGTGTCTGGAGTTTGATTTCAGTGGCTGAGGCCCTGGTGCCCCAATTCTCTCTTTCACTGCCTCTAAAATAAAAAATATTTAAAACAAATAAACTAAAATGCGTTGTCCTCACAAGCAGGGACTTGTAGCTTTGAAGCAGTCCCTGACATCTTTACCACTTTGTAGGTGACTTAACTGCTACAGTTCCTTTCACAAGTGCACACCATTTTTAGGCTCTGAAATACCCAAGAGAAAATTTAGTGTAAAAGGAGGGAAAGATCAAAGGAAAACAAATGCCATTTTAACAAACTCAAATTAATTGCAAAACAGCCTGCAACATCTGAAATGATATGAAATACATCCGCTATTAAATGAGAACATCATATGCTTCATGTGTGTTATGTCATTCAGTGAAGTCCCCACTTAATGGAATCCAAGGCACAGCAAATTAAATTACGAGTGGGCACCCTGTAGTAATTCATAGTGTTTGGACCCAGATAGCCTGGCTCCAGTGCCCACACTGCTTCAGATAGTGCGGGGGTCCATAGTGAGTGCCAGGCGCAATGAGAGTTTCCCCTTGGCTGAACCTCTGTTAAGCCCCGCTGGATCAGAAGTGAAGCCTGTCATGTGTAGGTCACTGAGTCCCTGGCTCTGATCTTAGAGTACAGGGTCATGAGACCAAGTCAGCTGTTTCCGCTGCTTTCAACTCACTGGTGGGTGGAGAATCGTCTCTAGAAGCAGGATGAGTCTGTTGAAGTTTTAGATATTGTGGTGGGATTTTCTGCCTTCCTTCTTCCACGGGACAGTCAACATGGAGTCCCAGGAAAAGAAGGCCAGTGACAGGCTATAGCAGACGCCACCAAATCAGACTGTCAAGAAAGAGGGAAGAAAATTGTTTAACCTCTACTATTATGCTTTAAACGAATTGAACATATGGCTAGAAAGTAACCTCCACTTCACACAGTTATAGCCCCAACAGTCCATCGACAGTCAATAGTTTTAGGCTTAGGCAAGGAAAGCTTTGAAATTAAATGGTCCCTAAAAACAAAGCTAGCCTCGTGACTGACCTCCTGTTGTGTGATGTAAAAGCTACTAAATAAAAAATAATAATCCTAGACCCTATTAATTTCACACTTGTGGGTGCATTATTATTTTTTTTAAGGCTTTGTTTTATCCTGAGTCGCCTTTGAAAATGTAACTACCCCTGGGAGATGGCATAGCTTCTGTCTTTATCAGCCCCCACCTGATAGTGTTCATCATTTTGTCAGGAGTTAGATGACAGCAGCCTTGTGGCTCATGGATCAGAAGAGTGAGACAGAAGAGATGCACAGAAGGGTCAGATACAAACTGTTACCTCGCAGATTTTTCCCATGCCTGGTTGCCTCTGAAATTTTATGAGTACAGTATTCAATGAAGCTGGAGAGAGCCCTGTACAAAGAATCTGACAATGATCTCACCATTCTGGTTACCTGGCTTAAATCTTAAAAACAAAATTATTTACTTATTTGAGAGGTGCGGAGAGCACAGCAGGGCCTTCAGCTGCTGCAAATGAACTCGACGCAGGTGCCACCTTGTGCGTCTGGCTTTACATGGGGGCTAGGGAATCAAACCCAGGTCCTTAGCTTTGCAGGCAAGCACCTTAACCATTAAGCTGTCTCTCCAGCCTCTGAGTTTAAGTCTTGATACTAAGGCATTGAGTGAACACTTCTTTATTCTTGTTCCCTGAACTTGGCCAGTTACTGCCTTTCTCCTTCTATACTCCCTGCCTGTGAATTTAGCTTTTAAACAATGCAGCCCAGCCCCTTGCCTAAATTACTATTTTTTTAAAAAGTTGCTCAGGGTGACCATGATTTGTAAACTCCTTGGAGATGTATAATTTCTTTTCTTTCTATTTTATTTTATTATTTTTTTATTTATTTGAGAACGACAGACAGGGAGAGAAAGAGGCAGAGAGAAAGAGAGAGAATGGGCGCTCCAGGGCTTCCAGCCACTGCAAACGAACTCCAGATGCGTGTGCCCCCTTGTGCATCTTGGTAATGTGGGTCCTGGGGAATCAAGCCTTGAACCTGGGTCCTTAGGCTACACAGGCAAGCGCTTAACCACTAAGCCATCTCTCCAGCCCAAGAGGTATAATTTCTAAATGATGCTAAGAAGTCCCCAAATGGCTTGCTACCCACAAGCATCGTTCCTTCCACCTTTGCGGCAAATGCAGGACCACGGCCTAGAGGCGCATTCAGAAAAGGGGGTCGAATGGGATCAGGGATCAGGCGCTCTGGGAAGGGTGGACAGTAAGACTTGAAGAGCTTCACCCTTTGGTAAAGAAAAGTCAGGAAGAGAGCAGGCTTTCCTAAATACCACGGACTAGGCACCTCGGAGTTAGTTCAGAAAGAACATGCAGAGCTCTGGCCCATGTCTAACAGATTATCCTCTGGCTTAATTCTGTACATAACACTTTCTTATATGTGCATAAATAATATTTACAGGATACCCTCCCCATTCCCAGCTGGTTGGAAGGGAAACTGAGGGGTTGAGAAATGGGGAAGTAAGTAAACTCATGTTTTCCTCTACAGCTGGATGCCTTTTGAATATTGGGACATGTAGCTCTCTTTTCAGAATTAATAATATGATAGGGAGAGAGCAATCGAGAGATTCATAGTCCTCCATGACTGCTCTGTGTAGACTGAGAACTTCAAAAAGGAAAGTTAGGTAAGTTCCCTGGGACTGCAGAAGAAAGAATCTGGTGCATGGGGAGCCTGTGGCTTCGCACCTGGGAGTCCAAACAGCATCACATCTGGCTAGTTAAAAAAAAAAAGAAACTGAAAAAGGGCTGCAGGGATGGCTCAGTGGCTAAAGTCTATTGCTTGCAAAACATGACGGCCCGTGTTGAGTTTCCTTGTACCCACTAAATATGCAAAGCGTATTTACAGATACACAAAGAGGTGGTGTATGCATCTTGAGTTCGTTTACAGTGGCAAGAGGCTCTGGCACATCCATTCTCCACTCTTCCCCTCTCCTTGCAAATAAATAAAAATTAAAAACAAAAACAACCCTGCAAACGTTTCCAATCATGGTACAGAAGACTGACCAGAATTCCTAAACACAATTCCCACATCACGTTCCACTGCCACACATTCAGTGAGTGAGGTTTGAACTTCCGGTGGTTTCAGTGGCCTGTGAGCTCTAACTGTTTTTTAAAGTGTTTTGGGTGATTTCGGTGTGCACGCACATAACACTGCTCTACCCTAATGGTGAGCTTAAATCCAAGCATCTGAAGACAGTGTTTAGCATGCAAGGAAGATATATATGCTTCAAGTTCAGTCTTGGCTTTCTGCTGGCTGACCTTTCAGTCAACTTGTGTGGAAAGTTCCTAAGCACAAGACCTTACATTGGAGACCAAATAGCATCCTTGTGAAGCCCAAATGGAACTCTGAATCCAAATTCGAATAAAGTTTCAGTTAAAAAAAAAAACAAAAAACCACCACATAGGGCTGAAGAGATGGCTCAGTGATTAAAGGGGCTTACAAAGTCTGACAATCCAGGTTCAACTCCCCAGAATCCACATAAAGCCAGATGCACAAAGTGGTGCATGCATCTGGAGTCAATTTGCAGTGGCAGGAGGTCCTGGCACACCCATACCCATTCTCTTTCTGTCTGCCTCTTTCTTTCTTTCTTTCTTTCTTTCTTTCTTTCTTTCTTTAATTTTTTCTTTCTTTCTTTCTTTCTTTCTCTCTTTCTCTCTCTCTCTCTCTCTCTCTCTCTTTCTTTCTTTCTCAAATAAATAAATATTTTTTAAAAAATCCACATAGGACCAAGCTTCAGTTTATCGGAGATGCATACAAATCCCCAAATATCTATTTTTCAGTATGTTCAGAGGTATAAAAGGTGAGTCAACCAAGTATAAAGTCTAATCAGAAGCTGGTTGGTTGAGCCATCCATTCCCTCGAATCCACTAAGGGAAACAGCTACAGTAAGAGGAGAATTCACACTGACTTCAACCCTGCCCTGCCCTGTGACTAGAGAAATCACTTGTGTTCTCTGGGCTGTAGTTTCTCTACCTGTCCTATGAGGGGAGGTGTTCTGTGGGTGTCTCTCCTCCAAGGGGCTCTGTAAGCCTGTGTTCTCCCACATCATGATGATTAGCAGGGTGGGATAAGGTGGACTGCCTGGCTCTGCATCCAGCTCTGCTCCTACCATGTGAGTGACCTTGGGCAAGTTTCTTAACCTCTCTGTATTTTAGTTCTTTCACCTAAAAAATTAAAATTAGGGACTTGAGTGATGGCTTAGTGCTTAAGGCACTTGCCTGCAAAAGCTAAAGGACCCAGGTTCAGTTCCCCAGGACCCACATAAGCCAGATGCGAAAGGTGGCACATGCATCTGGAGTTCGTTTGAAGTGGTTATAGGTCCTGGTATGCCCATTCTCTCTCTCTCTCTCTCAAATAAATAAATAAAAATTGAAAAAGAAAAGATGAAATATTAACATGACTACTAGTACAAAAAAAGGAATATTGCCTATTTTGTAGTGAGACAATGAGGATTTAATGGGAAGCACACGTAAAACTGCATAGTGCCTCATAGTGAAATCATGGATTCTTATGACTGGTTGTTACTCTGGCACAGAGAATGATCCAGACTATCAAGCCCTTCTGTTAAACTGTAACCCAGAGATGAAGTGACTTGCAGGGTCATGCCGTGTGTGGTGGTTTGAATGTATGGCCCCATAGACTCAGGATTTTTTTTTTTTTTTTTTTTTTTTTGTAAAGCTTCCTACTTGAGTCCCAACCTGGTAGATCCCTGCTTAGAGGGAGCCTCACTGGGGGCAGATCTTCAGTCCAACCCTGAGGTATGTTCAGTGAAGTTTGAACTCCGGCTATTCATTTTGGTGGTGTCTGTCTGCTTGGATCTGTGGAAGCGAACCAGTTTCTTCCGCCATTGATGGAGTTTCCCTGGGAATCTGTAAGCCTGAAATAAACCCTTTCCTCCCACAAGCTGCTTCTGGTTGGATGTTTGTCTAGCAGTGCGAAGGTGACTGCAACAGCATGTGCATTTGGTGTGGTGTTATTAAGGAGCACCCTGGCCATGCTACTGTGCCGCCCAGCCTCCATCTGAGTGGGTAGTCATTGGTCCTTGGATGTGGCAAATTAATGAACATAGAAGGTACAATCATCACCAGGTTTAAAATTAAGTATAGGGTTGGAGAACTGGCTCAGTGGTTAAGGTGCTTGCTTGCAAAGCCTAAGGACCAGAGTTTGATTTCCCAGTACCCACATAAAGCCAGATGTACAAGGTGACACATGCATCTGGAGTTCATTTGCAGCAGTTGAAGGCCCTGGAGCACCCATTCTATCTCTACTCCCCACCCCTGCAAATAAACAAATAAATAACATTAAAAAGCAAGTATAATTGCACATAGAAAGCAACTTAGTTAAATGTACTTTTTAGGTAGACACCACACCTTGTAGTGAAAACAGTAAAAAGAAGGAAACATTTCAAATGCAAAAGGCATACTTTCCACTTAAACGGAGCTGAGGTAAAATATCAAATATTTCCTTACTCCTACCTACTCCCTCATCCGGGATACCGGAGACAGTTTCCTATGTTAGTGGTTGAGACTGGTTCTACTAGGAAACTCCTTGCTGCCCACTCATTAGGAACAATAATGTCTCACTGGGATCTTCCAAGTCAACTGGAAAGGAGAGAAGAGACGGACTTTGTTCTGGCTTGAATGTCTCCCACAGGCTCATGTGTCTGAACGCTTGTCCCCAACTGGTAGTAGCGTTTGGGGAGGTTGTGGATTTTTTTATGAGACAGAGAGAAGAAAAGAAAGAGAACGAGCTAGCGAGAGAGAGAAAATAAGTGCACCAGGGCCTCCAGCCACTGCAATCGAACGCCAGACATGTGCGAGCTTGCATATGCGTCACCTTGTGCATCTGGCTTACTGGGATCTGGAGCATTGAACGCAGGTCCTTCAGCTTCTCAGGCAAGTGCCTTAACCACTAAGCCCACCTCTCCATCCTGAGCTTGTGGATCTTTTCGAAGGTGGTAGGTAGCTGGAAGAAGCAGGTCCATCCCACAGTAGTTCATCCCCACTTCCATTCTAAGCTGTCTACTTTCTGTTGGACATCATGTAGCAAGAAGTGGCACGTGTTCTTGCTGCTACAGGCCACATTCTCTGTCATGCCTTCCACGCCATGATGGAATGTACCCTCTAACTATGAGCCAAAATAAACCTCCCTTAAGTTCCTGTGATAGCCACCAAAAGCTGGCTGATTAAAGACATGCGTCTTCCTCCCCCTACACTCCCACCCTCCCCCAGCCATCCTGTCTGTTGTGAGAGCTCAGCCAAGTCCTTCAACTTCTCTTCACATTAGCTTCTTCATTGCAAAAATGAGGAATGTGAGCCCAGGCGTCTGCAAAGGTCTTCTCTGCATAAGTACAGCCAGACCATGCGGGTATGAAGAGCTTGGGTGTTGAAATCAAACTTCTGTGGCTTGCAACCCAGCTCGACATCTCACTAGCTCGGTAACCTTGACAAATCATTGAACCTCTCTTGCTTTACTCTCGTCTCTGTGAAACAACGCTATTAAGGATGCCACTCAAGG
The DNA here is from genome assembly GCA_036346955.1 of Dipus sagitta. Taxonomy (NCBI): domain Eukaryota; kingdom Metazoa; phylum Chordata; class Mammalia; order Rodentia; family Dipodidae; genus Dipus; species Dipus sagitta. The sequence goes on from CM070775.1 coordinate 36,947,060, forward strand.
GGTTGCTGTGAGAACTACACTGTGACAGCCAAATGTGTGGCAAATCATTGGTATGCAATACATGAACTATTGCTTAAGTATTATTAAAAACTCTATGATGTTGTGGAGAAAATTTACTTTAGTAACCCAAAGGTGAATTTTTTCTTTTTTTTTCAATTTTTTTTTTATTAACAGCTTCCATGATTATAGAAAATATCCCATGATAATACCCTCCCTCCCTCCACTTTCCCCTTTGAAACTCCATTCTCCATAATATCCCCTCCCCATCTCTCTCTTATTTTGATGTCATGATCTTTTCCTCCTATTATGATGGTCTTGTGTAGGTAGTGTCAGGCACTATGAGGTCATGGATATCCAGGCCATTTTGTATCTGGGGGGAGCACGTTGTAAGAAGTCCTACCCTTCCTTTGGCTCTTACACCAAAGGTGAATTTTTTGACAGATGCCCCTATCTTTGGAGGTGGGAGAACGTTCTAGCTGGTGAGCTGACAGGACACAGGTTGGGAGGAACCATTTATATCATGCCCTCCTAAGAGAGAAAGCAGAGGAAGAAGTCTCTCGAATACCCTGAGTGATGCTCAATGATAAAACAAAGATCTTATTAGCTGTATCCAGATTACTCTTAGCTAAGTTTCTGAAATCTCTCCATCACAAGCATCGATAGAGTGCCACGTTTTGACTCCAAATGCTTTTTTAAATTTTCTAATGAAATGAGTTATTTTACCACCTGATTTAAAAAATACGTATTATTTATTTATTTATTTGAGAGAGAGGTAGAGAGAGAAAGAGGCAGAAAGAGAGAGTGAGCGAATGGGTGCACCAGTGTCTCCAGCCACTGCAAATGAACTCCAGATGTACACGCCCCCTTGTGCGTCTGGCTTACATGGGTCCTGGAGAATCAAACTGGGATCCTTTGGCTTTGCAAGCAAATGCCTTAACTGCTAAGCCATCTATCTCTCCAGCCTGACCTAACTATAACTATTTTTTTTTAAAGGAAGCAGATCATTTAGAAACAACGTTCAAGGAAGGTTTAAGTCTGAGAAGATGGCTCTGGTTAAAGGCGCTTGCTTGCAAAGACGGCCGGTCCAGGCTCAACTCCTAAGACACCCAAGCAAGCTAGATGCAAAAAGTGGCTTAAGCATCTGGTGTTCAGCTGCAGCTGCCCTGGTGTGCTACTACCTTGTTTGCTGAATGTGGTTATTCATCATTTGCAGATATTTACTGATCAGCCACCACATGCCAGGCAGTATAGCCTTCTTTCTCCCAAGGGAAAGAAAAATGCTGGACAAGTAAAAAGAAAATCCATTTTAATGAAGCTCACACTTAGCTGAAGACCAATTGACTGCAATACAAACAGTGATTTGTGCGGGAAAGAAAAAACAAACAGGCAGTTTAAAGGGTTGGGATGGAATAAAATAGGCAGGGAGGGTCTCTAAGGAAAGAACAGAAATTTGGGCAGAGTGAATGACTCTACCAAGCATGAGGAGCAGCAAGCCAGCGGCTCTGGAAGGCCAAGTTCAAGATAAAACCAGTGTCAAGAGCAGAGGACATGAAGGGGAGGAACAGGAGGTGGGCAGGCAGTGAGGAGCTCAGAGGCTGGGACAAGAAGTCTGGCTTTCTTCTCAGTGTGACAGGACAACATTGAAAGGGTTTGAGCACAGTAGTGATAGGATCTGACTTGTGGTTTTAAAGATTCTGGCTGCCATGTGGAGACCTGACTGCCAAAAAAAAAAAAAAAAAAAAAAGCAAAGGCAAGGCTGGGGAGATGACTTAGCAGTTAAGGTGCTTACCTACAAAGCCTAAGGACCCAGGACCCAGGTTCAATTCCCCAGTACTCACATAAGCCAGATGCACAAGGTGGCTCATGAATCTGGAGTCGTTTGCAGTGACTAGAGGCCCTGGTGTTACCATTCTCTCTCTCTCTCTCATAAATACATAACAACTAAAAGCAAGGGCAAAGGACTTCCAGAAACTAAAGAGGCAGTGGAACATTCCAGGAGAGATGGCAATGGAGGGACTGGGATGGGAGCAATGAGGGGCTGAGATGGGCTGTTGTACAGGAGGTACTTGTGGAATCCCACATCTTCTAAGAGAAGACCATTCAGGGCACCCACACATTTGCTTTTATCGGCCAGGAGTCCAAGAGCTGTGGATATAAATAGAGATGTCACCAGCATGCAGGTGTGGTTCTACTCATGATATTAATGAGATCAAGCAGGGAATAGGGACCGATGGATGGAGGAGTATCCATTTTTATTTATCATTTATCTGTAAGGAGAGAGAGAGAGAGAAGAGAAAATGGGCATGCTAGAGCCTCTTGCCACTGCAAACAAACCCAGATGCATGCACCACTTTGTGCATCTGGTTATGTGGGTACTGGGGAATCGAACCCGGGCTTTCAGGCTTTGCAATTAAGTGCCTTTAACCACTGAGAAATCTTTCTAGGTCCAGAGGAGTATCTCTGAGGCTTTGATCACACAGAATTCTGCACAGGTGGCCAGGCGGGAGTACCCAGTAAGGCAGGAGAGTGAGTCTTGCAGCCAAGTGGAGGGAATGTGTCAAGATGGTCAAGAGTCTGAGTGTTTTGGTGAGATGAGTGGGCCGAATCTCTGTCACCATTGTGTACACAACGCCAGGCCCCACACAGTGTGTAGGATACTTACCTGATAACGCCCCCTCCAGAGGCTGGAATGCTGATGGGTCGTGGGTTCACTTGGCATAACAACCTTTGTCTAACTGTACTTGAGAAGCTCTTTGGCTCCCGGCTTTCTAACAATAATATAAAGGATTTGATAAGAGAGACTGAACTCAACCCTATGGGATCAATTCTCGGCAGATTGCTAACATTTACTTGTCTAACTGAAAAATGCCACAACTCTACAATTTGTCTCTCCATGGTAGAGTTTGGTGGGAACTCCAACTCCTTGAGGAACTGGTCAAGCTGACCCAGGAGCCTGAGGGCAAATCCTGACCCTAGCTGCGTCCGATCAGCTGACGACTTCACACCGCTCCTGTTCTAGGTCCCATGCCAGTTTATATCAGGATTGCCACCGCTGGACTGCTGTATTCATTACAAAGAAGCCTCACTCTATTTGCCAGCATGTAAAATCCAGCCTTCCTCAGACGTCCCATTCTTGTTCCCACTTCGCTCCTTCACAGCCCCACACACCGTGGAATCGTCAGGAGGTTCACTTTGCTTCGCGTGCCCTTTGCCTGCTGGCCCGCTGCCTGTCTTAAAAGGCTTCTCTCTCCCTGCCGTGTGACGGTGGGAGGGCTTCAGAGCCTACCTGGTTTTTGGCAGGGAAAGAACAGCCTCTAAAGCAAGTTGCTATAGTTACCAAGTCTTTCCCCAGTGCACAGCAACCACTGACTCTATGCTACCTTTTATGTGTTGCTCTGTCAGACATGCTCCTTGGGTACAGCAGCTTGGGTTTTGTTATTTAATCACTTCGTGCCCACTTCTGCGTGGGTTACCTAGAGACTGAGGAGTACAGGGACTCTATTATGGGGAGCATACGCACCCACCCACACCGTCATACATGCGTATTGCAAGTTTAACATATTTGAAATGGCAGATGTTTTACAAGTAGGATTTCTTGTTCTGAAACCTCTTTGGTAGAGCATATATATGGAATTATTTTATACATCCCACAGAATGTTTGTTGCTGTTTCTGGACACAAATTAGGTGTATGGAAAAATAACCCTCCCCTCCGATTCGTTTTTCAGTAATTATCTATTTGATATCTTCAAGGGGGAAAAAAATTCAAATAGAAGTTGATTGAGATGAAATGATTCATTTGCAAGCACTTTTGAAAGTTAATATTTCAAATCTGAGCCTTTGTTGAGCTCTCTCTATTGTTCGTGGGTGGCTGCAATTACTAGACATGTTGACATTTGGAGCCTGATGGAGTTCCTGTCTCATCTGACAGGCACAAGTGTTCTGGGCAGAAATTCAGATGGTAACAATGTGGTGGGTGATTTCATGCATGCTCTGTGAACATGACACTGCCTTTCTCCTCACCTGTTCTCAAGGAAACATGTGGTCAGCTGACATTGTTAGTTAGTTCAGCGAGGATCATAGGCATGGTGACCAAGTTGCATGTGAACGTGTATATCGCCTTCCCTGTGGTCCCCTGCCTCCATCCTCTCTTAGCCTTCCCTAGCTACTTCACCTGGCCAGGGCCCAGGTGACTCCAGGCAGGCATCAAGAGGACTTTCTGGTCAGAGGCTCTTGGCTTTTCCCTTAAGGCTGCAATGCTGCAGTAGGCCTGTTGGTGGCAGCACTGGCTCTTCGCCCTCCGCCACTCTGGCTCTCTAGGGGCTGACCTGGGGAGCACTTCCTCTCTATGAAGCTGGTAGTCGGTCACCCCAGAGGAGAGGGCCATCTGGGCCGACCTGGTGGGCTTCTGTCAGCTATTTCTTTCCGTGAAGTTAACACACTGATGTGGCATTGAATTTCCAGTTTCTCCAAAGACAAAACTCAAGCCAGAGCAGCCAGCAATGGGAGAAGGAGGTGCCTCCCCTGGCCAGGGCCCTGGAAGTCCAGTATAAATCAGTCACCCTTCTCCCAGGCCTTCTGTCGTCGTGGATCTGCACTGTCCAGGCAGAATGGGTCCCTTGGTCACTTGTTCCATCCAGTCAGCCCTTTCTGTACCCTACCTTAACCTGCCATCCACAGTATTTTGCAGCTAGTTCCAAACTATCTGCCTCAGGGGGGTCCACTTGAGATGGATTTCAAAGCACTTGAAGGTCTTTGGAAGAAGAGGAGTAAAAGAATAAACTGAGGCTGGAGAGATGGTGGTTAGGGTGCTTGCCTGTGAAGCCTAAGGACCCTGATTCGATTCCCCAGTACCCACATGAGCCAGATGCACAAGGTGGCACATTTGTCTGGAGTTCATCTGCAATGACAGGTATGCCTATTCTATCTGCCTCTTCCTCTCTCTCGAATAAATTATATATATATACACATATATATATATATATTTCATATATTTATATATTATAGTATATTATATATTAATATATTATCTATTTATATATTATAAATATATATTTATATAAATATAAATTTACACACACACACATATATGTATATTTAAACTGTTCACTCAGACTCTCCTGACTCCTGGACTTAGGAAGACCATCAAGCTCCATTCAGCTTCTCTGTCCCTGGCTTGACCATAAGCACCCCAAGATATGCTTGCTGTGGCTCATGGTTTGGGGAGAAATTCCTTTCTGGTAGGGAAGGCATGGGATGAGAGTATGAGGTCACATGAGTCACATGCATTGGTCCACATGACACAAGACTATAACCCTCAAAGACCCACTTCTAGTAGTTAAGGAGCAGTCAGTCACAAAGGTTCCACAACCTCCCCAGACAGTGCCATCTTCTGGGGAGCAAGAGTGCAAACACGCGAGTCTGCTGGGAATATTTCACATTCAAGCCATAACAAGCCAAAACCTATCTGCATCTTCCTTGATATAGCTCTCTCAGCTACACATTAAATCTAATCCAAATCCAAACCTTTGAAAATGGTTCCCAACCAGGCATAGTAGTGCATGCCTGTCACCCCAGCAATTGAGGGTCCAAGGCAGGGGGATCCCAAGTTTGAGCCAGCCTGGGGACACAGCAAGACAAAAATACATCAACCAGACAAAAAGGGCTATAGAGATTGTTTAGCAGTTAAAGCACTTGCCTACAAAGCCAAAGGACTGAGGTTCAATTCCCCAGGACCCACGTAAGCCAGAAGCACAAGGTGGTGTATGTGTCTGGAGGTCATGTTGTGGTGGCTGAAGTTCCTGGCACACTTATTCTCTCTCTCTCTCTCTCTCTTTATCTCTCTTTCAAATAAGTACAAAATAAGTAAAAATTTTAAATAAAACAGACAAAATGCTCTGATATATGTTGTCTCCCCATCTGCATAGCTACCACACTGGTCCAAGTTGTGGCCTTACTACCTGATTTGGCCTCTCCCTGGCCTCAGCTTACAACACACCCCTGTCAGACACACCCCTGTCAGACTCCGTTGTATCCTCCCTAACCTTCATTCAGGTCCTTAAAGGCCCCATTCCCTCTTACCTGTGGGCCTTAGCACATGCTGTTCCCTCTGCCTAGAAAGGCACTTCTCAGCTCTGGGTACTCTGCCCTCAGCCATTACTTCTGACAGAAGCATGAAGGACTTGGGTCCTCTTGTTCCATGCTTCTTTTTGTAATATTTTTTTTTGAGAGAGAGAGAATTGGCACACCAGGGCCTTCAGCCACTGCAATCGGACACCAGATGTGCACATTTGGAACCTTGCGTGATTGGGTCACCTTGTGCATCTGGCTTACATGGGACCTGGAGAGTCGAACATGAGTCCTTAGACTTCACAGGCAAGCCCCTTAACTGCTAATCCATCTCTTCAGCCCTTGTTTCATGCTTTTGATATGCCATGTACCTCATTTTCTTGGCACTTGGTAGTTACAATTTTACCTTCACTTGCACAATTCAGTGATGAATGTAGTCTGCCTCCCCTAGACTTGATCTGTGTGTTGGCTTTTAAGTTTATTTTCCCCTTACCTTGATGCTCCCAGCTCTGAATCAGGGTGTGGTTCTTGGTGGAGACTTGATGGATATCCTGCTGAGCACAGGGACAAGAGGGTGGTGTCCACTGAGCAGAGGAAATACAGCCCTGCTTGGCAGTACCTTGAGGGAACCAGCAGGGCCAGAGGGACAGCACTGACTGGGAGCAGCGACAGGCTGCAGGAGCCAGGGCCACAAGCCTCCGTGTTTCTCACATTGATAGTGTCCTCTCTGTTATGAAATGGCAGAACCCTTTCAAAACACTTACAGTGAGCCACTTCATTCATTCTTTTAAAAAAATTAATTTTAAAAAGATATTTATTTATTTATTTATTTATTACAGAGGGAGAGAGAGAGAGGAAGAGAGAGAGAGGGTGCTCCAGGGCCTCTAGCCACTGCAAACAAGCTCCAGATACATGTGCCACCTTGTGCATCTATCTGGTTTAAGTGGGTCCTGGGGAATTGAACCTGGGTCCTTTGGCATTGTAGGCAAGTGTCTTAACCACTAAGCTTATCTTTTCAGCCCCACTTCACTTATTTCAGTGTTTTTGTTATTTTAAAAAATATTTAGCCGGGCGTGGTGGCGCACGCCTTTAATCCCAGCACTCGGGAGGCAGAGGTAGGAGGATTGCCGTGAGTTCGAGGCCACCCTGAGACTCCATAGTGAATTCCAGGTCAGCCTGGGCTAGAGTGAGACCCTACCTCGAAAAACCAAAAAAATATATATATATATATTTTTAAGCCAGACATGGTGGCCCATGCCTTTAATCCCAGCACTCAGGAGGCACGGGTAGAAGGATTGCTGTGAGTTCGAGGCCACCCTGAGACTACATAGTAAATTCCAGGTCAGCCTGGGCTAGAGTGAGACTCTACCTCAAAAAACAAAACAAACAAAATAATTATTTCTCTATTTGTGAGGAAAGAAAAAAAGAGAGTCCTCTTTCCACTGCAAACAGACTCCATATTCATGCCCTACTGTGTACCTCTGGCTTTATGTGGGTACTGGGGAATCAAATAGAAAGGCTTTGCAAGCAAGTGCCTTTAACCACTAAGCAATCTCCACAGCCCTGTTTTATGTTGTTGTTGTTGTTTTGTTTTTTGATGCACAGTCTCACACTAGCCCAGGCTAACTTGGGCCCTACCTCAGCCTCCAAAGCACCGAGATTAAAAGCAAGTGTCACCATGCCCAGCTTGCTTTTTTTTTAAAATGGTTTTTCGAGGTAGGGTCTCACTGTAGCTCAGGCTGACCTGGAATTCACTATGTAGTCTCAGTGTGGTCTCGAACTCATGGCAATCCTCCTACCTCTGCTGGGATTAAAGGCATGTGCCACCACACCCAGCTAAGGTCTCTTGTTATATATCCCAGGCTGGCCTTGAGGTCACAACCATCCTACTTCTGCCTCCCAAATCCTGAAATTATAACCATGCAGTACCATGACCAGCTCTTTTCCAATATTTTTATGCATTTGGTGGTGGTGGGTGGTGGGTACCAGGAGCTCTCATCTCCATGGCCAACAGAAGATGCTATGACCCCTCCAAGCCGGGGTACTTGACCAGGTGGTGGAGCCAGGCTTGAGTTTCAGGGACAAAGAGCTGACCCCCATGCCTCTGTTCAGGGCCTTCACAGTCCCAGGATGTACCTGACTGTGGACGGCCAGGACCTCGCTTTCTCCCGTGGTTCGGACTCTCTGGTGAGGGGAGCACAGAAAAGCCCTGGGAGATCCTCGCGTATGGGATCCTGGTCGAGAGAGATCCAGCAGGGACTTTTTTTTTGTTTGTTTATTTTTGTATTTTCTTCCTTGGACTCCTGTGAATCACAGCTAGAGCCTTGCCCTGGAGAGCAGGGCGGGTGGGGTGAGGGACTTGATCACAAATTGGAGCTCCTTTCTAGATCAGTCAGGCCCGGGCAGTGAGGGCCACCTTTCATTAAAGGTCCCAGGCAAAGAGCATTGTGTGTACACAGGACAGTCATTCAGCATGTAGCAGCTATCGCAGCTCTGAAGGGGAAAAGAGGGAGCCAGACAGTGAGTTGAATGTGTTGCAATGAAGGTCGCCACAGGAGAGTCACTAGCTGTGCTCTGACAGCAGGTGGCATTTGTGCCTAAAAAATGCACCAAATGAGGGCTCTGCCTTGGAAGCTGGCGGCGCGGTCTTCTCTCAGCAATCTTCAGGAGTAAGGGAAGGAGTGGAAGTTGAGGAGCCGTGGTGGAGGTGAAGGTGGAAGTCGCCTCCCCAGGACCTCTCCTCCCTCAGGACTTTCCAGGGGAAGCAGAGCCCATCGCTGACAGGCTGCTAAGTTAGCCAGAGCCCTCTGTCCCTGGAGACTTGCATTGAGTTGCTGAAGTGGCTTGAGACTTCCCACTCCCCTTTGGCGTGTGTGTGTGTGTGTGTGTGTGTGTGCATGTGCGTGTGCATGTGCGTGTGCGTGTGTGTGTACGCACGCGTGCACACATGGGTGTGTTGAGGTGCACATGTAGAGGTGAAGGACAACCTTGAATGTTGGGCCTCACCTTCCACCTTGTTTGAGGCAGGGTGTCTTACTGGTCGCCCCTGTGTTTTCCAGGCTGGCTGGTCTGGGAGCTTCTGGGAGTTGCTTCTGTCTCTGGCCCCCCATCTTGCTGGGATTACAGACGCCCACTACAGCATCCAGGTTTCGACATGGATTCAGGGGATCCAAACTCAGCTGGTTGTGCTTGCAGTTCAAGCACTTTGTCCACTGAGAAATTTCTCTGAGAGACCAAATATAACCATTTTAAGTAAAAAGGCCCAGGCTTGACTTAGATAGAGAGCTAGCCGGCTAATGTGCTGACCTTTTGCTTCTGTAAACTTTGCTTGCTTGCTCAGTTGCAGCCTTTCCCCCTAAAGTTTCTGAGGAATCTCCACTTCAAGGACATTGCAGAAACAGTCCACTGCAGGGGGGCCTCCAGCCTCCGACCACCTGCTTAGATAAGAAACTGAGGAATCTCCACTTCAAAGACAATGGAGATTACTTCATCTGCCTGGAGTGCCCCTAGCTCCTGCCCCCAACTTTGCCGGCTGAAACCCCAAGCCAATCCCCTTTGTTCGAATTCCTATATGAACCTCTTCCCCCCCCCCAAAAAGGGGCTCTCTCCCTCACTGCTGCTGTGCCGGACTTTGTGGAGGGAGCCCAGGCCTAGGCTTGCAATAAAGAAACCTGTTGCTTTTACCTTCGAGTGTCTCGGCTTCTGTGGCGGTTCTCTGGGTGACTCCTGGGTGACCGGGGGACTTGGCTCCTGGTCAGGGGTCTTGGCACAACAGACATGGATTCTGGGGGATCCAAACTCAGCTGGTCGTGCTTGCAGTTCAAGTACTTTGTCCACTGAGAAATTCCTCCAGCCTCATTTGGAAATTTTTGACCCAAATGTAATAAGTATGGTGCAAATAAATGTGTGTGTGTATGTGTGTGTGTGTGTGTGTGTGTGTGTGTGTGTGTGTGTGTGTGTTGTAGACCTGAGGTGTGGAACTGAGACTCCTCCACATTCCTGACTATATGAAGACAGGAATCCCTCAGACTAAAACAGGATGGAAAAACTTAGGAGTCAGAGAGATTCGATATAAACAACCAAGGTTCCCATTTGACCAAGTTACTTAAACTTGCAGGGTCTCAGTTTCCATATCTCTAAAATGGGAATGTCAAATCTATCTCCCACAAGTTGTGTTAGGCGAGGTTTCCAGGGAACCCAGGCCTGGTTAGAGATGGGGCCAGCACCACCAGGGAGGGAAGGATGCCGGACTAAGCAGTGGAACAGTCAGGACAATCCTGCACACGGCCTCAGCCAGGGAACCTAATGATGACTCTTCTAGTTGTGTCACCTGCAGTCAAGGGGGCCAGGGCCTTTGTCACCACATCCCCATCTCTCCCATCTCCCAGCTCCTAGAAACTGTGCTTCTAAGAGAGTGCGTGAGCTGGAGTAAGGAGACCCCATGAGAGTCCTCCCTCCCCCTCCCCACAACTGCACAGGAGGCCTGAGCACCACGGCCTCCCATCCAGGGTTGTGGGAGGGGGTACACGACAGAAGCCATGTGCAGAAAGATGAGCATTGAAAGACCAACTGCTTTTTCTTAGCCAGCCTTATCCTCAGAAAGGGGGATTGTGCTGAGCTGTCCTTACGGGCTCCTCCCATAGGAAGGGAAAAGGTCTTTGTATTTTGAATCCACTTAGCAGGAGGGTCTCAATGGAAATGGTCCCAGCCCAGGAGGGATGGAGGCTAGACTTGAGTCTAGGGAGAAGGAAATGTCTTTCATTTTCTAAGACTGAGGTGGGAACAGGTAGGGCACTGGTTCCACTTCAGTTTGATTTGTTCCCCAGTTGGTAGTGTTTGCATTTGGGGATGGAGATGGTACATTTTGGGACTGTTGCTTTGGAAATCACAAAGCAGCTACCTCCGCACTGCACAGAGTCTCCTGAGGCGGCGCGGAGACTGACAGGCAATCGCCCTTTCGTTCATTCTAGGCTACGGAAGGTCTGTTCTCCTGGGACATCTGGGAAAGGCAGCGGAAGGAAATCTGACATTGAGTTTTCCAATAGCCAGCGGCGGTTGACCTGACTCAGAGAAATGAAGAAATAAAGCAAATTTTATCGAGCAAATTTCATTCCCATCTCACACATTTAACATCCAGTCAATGCTCAAGCTGTAGTGAGCTATGCTCCCTAGTCAGAGAAACTATTCCTGTCGTGTTGCTGGGACAAAACACCTGACCAAAAGCAGCTGATGGGAGGAGAGGGTTTATTTTGGCTTCATGTTGGCGGGAGAAAGCATGGCAGGAGCAGAGGTTGTACATCACCTTTGCCACAGCAGGTGGAAAACAGCAGCAGGAGAGTGAGCCCAACTGTAGAAAGGAGGAGCAGGCTATAATACCCCAAGGCCCACCCCTGCAACAACACACCTCCTCCAGCAAGGCTCCTCCTCCCAAATTACCACCAGCCGGGGACCAATCATTCAAAACACATGAGTTTATGGGGGACATCTGATTCTAACCACCACATTTCCCCATCTCTTTTGTCAGGGATCTACCTAAACCTTGCAACCAATTAAAGATCTTTTTCCACTAAACACAAACCCCAAAAGAAACCTGAGGGCCTACTAGGTAAGAATGAATGAGATGATACTGAATACGTTCAGGAGACAATAAGAAAAATGCTGCTAGACAGGTTCTCACTGCGGAGCCTACCCACTTATCTGACTTCTAACTCAGAAAGCTTAACTTTCCCTTTTTCCTTTCTTTCTCTTCTTCATGTCCTGGCCAGAATCCTAAGCAAGTTTGCTCAGACACTCTGAGCTTTCTGGCTGTTTGTTTTGGAAATGCCCCTCACTCCTCACAGTACCCCTGCCCCATGTAGATGATTGCTGACCTCCACTGCTGAGCCTGCCTGCTTTCTGAGTATAAGTCAAAAGCCATGACTTTCTCTCCCTCTCCTCTCTTCTCTCTCCTCCCAGCAGCTTCACAGCTGACCTTCCCCATGGTTTTCCTCTCAAATGCTAATAAAATTGTCCTCAAGCTTAAAAAAAAGGAAGAGAAATACAGGTAAGTAGAAACAAAAATAACATACCATTAAGTAACCTTTGAGTTAAAAGCATAGAGCTATTTGAGAAATGTTAGAATTACAGAAAAAAAAAAAAAAAAAAAAAAAAAAAACCACATCAAAGCTGTGGGATCCTGGTGAAAACTGATGGGAAATGGACAGCTTTAAGTTTATTTCTCAATAAACATTAAATGGCAAGAATAGGTGAAGTGTGTAATTACTGGGAGAATTTAGAAAAGAGTAATGGCATCACTAAGAAAACAGGAAGATAACTGTGATAAAGTGCAAAGAACCAGTAAAATAGTGAACAGCCAAAAAAGTTGGCAAGATTGCCAAAAATAGTTTTTGAAGTATTAACAAGTCAGATCTAATGATCAAGAAAAAAAAGAGAGAAGAGATGACCTTAAAAACACAGAATGGGGGGCTGGGGCGGTTAAGGCGTTTGCCTGCAAAGCCAAAGGACCTTGGTTCGATTCCCCAGGACCCACATTAGCCAGATGCACAAGGTGGCACATGCATCTGGAGTTTGTTTGCAGTGGCTGGAAGCCCTGGTGAGCCCATTCTCTCTCTCTCAGTCTGCCTCTTTCCTTCTTTCAAAAATAAATAAATAATAAAAATAAAAATACAGAATGGGGCCAGGTGTGGTGATACACACCTTTAATCCCAGCACTCAGGAGGCAGAGATAGGAGGATTGCCATGAGTTTGAGGCCAGTCTGAGACTACATAGTGAATTCCAGTTAAGCCTGAGCTAGAGCAAAACTCTACACCAGGGCTGGAGGCATTTGTCTGCGAAGCCAAAGGACCTTGGTTCGATTCTCCAGAACCCATGTAAACCAGATGCACAAGGGGGTGCATGCATCTGGAGTTCATTTGCAATGGCTAGAGGCCCTGGCTCACCCATTCTCCCTCTCCCTCTCTCTCTTTCAAATAAATAAATAAATAAATAAGTTAAACCCTACATCATATATACATATATATATCTGGAGAGATGGCTTAGTGGTTAAGCACTTGCCTGTGAAGCCTAAGGACCCTGGTTCAAGGCTCAATTCTCCAGGACCCATGTTAGCCAGATGCACAAGGGGCGCATGCATCTGGAGTTCGTTTGCAGTGGCTGGAGGCCCTGCATGCCCATTCTCTCTCTCTCTCTCTATCTGCCTCTTTTTCTCTCTGTGTCTGTCACTCTAAAATAAATAAATAAAAATAACAAAAAATTAAATATACATATATATAGGGAATGGAAAGAATGGAACTGTTACAAAGATTACAAAGATTAAAGGGCAGGGTAGGACACAGATATTTATTTCCCCCTAAATTTGAAAGTTAAGACAGGAAAAAAGGAACAAATTGTTATAAAACTATGAAATTTTAAAACTGGTACAGGGAAAAAAGAGTTTGAACTAGATCAATAGAGCATTGTTCAGCTTTCTGTCACTATAACAAATTATCTGAGACAGAGCTGGGGAGGTGGCTCAGTGGTTAAGGCACTTGCCTCCAAAGTCAAATGACCCTAGTTTGATTCCCCAGTGCCCACATAAAGCCAGATGCACAAAGGAGCCTATGCATCTGGAGTTTGTTTGCAGCAGCCTTAGGACCTGGGGCACTCATTCTCTCTGTCTGTCTCTCTTCCCTGTATCTCTTTTTCTACTTGCAAATAAATAATATAATTTTTTTAATAATATCTGAGATAACTACACAAAAGAAAGATGTATGTTGGCTCACAGTTTTAGAGGTCCCAGCGCATGATCAAGTGAGCTGTGCTGAGGTATCGTGTCATGACAGCACATGGAAGAGTAAACTTGCTTACATCATGAACATGGGAATAAAACATGGAAAGAAGGGGCAGAGTTCCCCTTTTCCCTTAGAGAACATCCTACCCAGCGATTCCTAAAAGTTCCACTGCCTCCCAATTGCTTCTCTTTGGCAACCAAGCTTTGAACACATGACCATTGGGGTTCTTCTGCATCCAAACTACAGCAAACGAATACAGATTTGGATTAGCTTCTATTGTATTTGAAAAAAAATGGAAAAAGAAGTCAAAGGTCTACCTCCCAAAACATTGCAGGGTAAACTCACAGGGTGAATTTTACTATGTCCTAAAGGCAACTTGTATCAGTTGTTGTGGTTTGGATTGAAAGGATTGCCCAAAAGGCTCACATGTTGAAGTCTTGGTCCCCAGCTGGTGGTGCTATTGAGAGGTGATTGGTTCAGGAGGATGTTAACTTCATCAACAAACTCTTAGGAGGCAAGGATAATTAGAAGAGGTAAGTTAGTGGGAGTGTCTTTCAAGGGTATGCCTTGCCTGACCCTTCTTCTTTCTCTCTGTCTCTGCTTCCTGGCCACCAGGAAGTAAGCAGCCTCTATCACATGTTCTTGCCACAGGCCTGCCTTGAAAACGACAAGCAACCATGGACTGAAATCTCTGAAGCCTTGTGACAAAATGAATCACTTCTGCTTTAAAATCTTTAAATCTCAGGCATTGGTCACTGTGAAGAAAATGAACACAAAAAAATGTATTGATAAATAGAAAAAGGAAAGCTAACTCAATTTATGACTTAGTGCAATCTTAATTCCACAGACTGGCAATAAATCATATACTCATTTCACTTACAAGTATAAAGGAATGACCAGTGAATAGAATATTTAATGAAAACAATTGTTTATTTTTAAAGCAATGTATGAAAAAGTCAAGAAAGTCTTGGGCCAAGGAATAAAAGGACAGCTCAACATTGAATCAATGAAAACACCCAAATTAAAAAACAGAAGGACAACAGTGTAATTATCTCAGCCTTTGCAGAAAATACTTTGGAAAAGGGTCAATATCTGTTTATAAAAGACTCAAATCTATTTCAAAAAATAATTTTATAAGCTAAGAATAGAAGGAAGCCTCCATAAGTTGACAAAGTGTATATGCCAAAATCTCATAGCAAGTAAGCACTTGCACATACCAAAGAAAATGCAGGTGTGGTTCCTTTAAGGTAGAGTCAGAATTGTCACACTCATCTCATTGCTGCCATGTATGGTGGACGTGAGGTGCGGAGGGTAATACTGGAAGGGAGAAAAAAAACCATGTACCTAGATTGAAAGAGTAGAGTTGAAACTTTCACAATGTTCTGAAGATAAAACCCTCTTTCTACAGAAATAAAAATTATTAGCAGTCATAAAACTTCAGCATTGTTGCAGGATAAAGATAATCCTATGGGCTGGAGAGATGGCTTAGCGGTTAAGGCACTTGCCTGTGAAGGCTAAGAATGAATGATCGAATCTCCAGGTCCCACGTAGCCAGGCACAAAGTTACGCAAGCATGGAATGTTGCACATGTGCACAAGAGGATGCACGTGTCTGGAGTTTGTTCACGGCAGCTGAAAGGCCCTGGCACACTCATTCTCTCTCTCTCTCTTTCACAAAAATAAAATAATAGGACTTCGCTTAGTGGTTAAGGTGTTTGCCTGCAAAGCCAAAGGACCCAAGTTTGATTCCTCAGGACCTATGTAAGCCATATGCATAAGGTGGTGCATGTGTCTGGAGTTTGTTTATAGTGGCTAAAGGCCCTGACATGCCATTCTCTCTCTCTCTCTCACTCTCTTTCTGTGTCTCTTTCTATCTCTCTCAAATAAATAAAATAAACTTTTGAAAAGTAAAAATAAAAATAAAAAAAAATAATAATAATAAAAGATAACTCTATATGGATGGAGAGATTGTTTAGCAGTTAAGGTGCTTGCTTGCAAAGTCTAACAACCCAGGTTTGATTCCCCAGTAACTTCGTAAAGCCAGATGCACAAAGTGGTGCATGTATCTGGAATTTATTTGCAGCTGATAGAGGCCCTGGCATGTCCATTCTCTCTCTCTCTCTCCTTGAAAATAAATAAATAAAAATATTTTTAGAAATAACATAATTTTTTTTAAAAAAAGATAACCCTATAAAATCAATAGTGTCTCTAGAGCTATGTGGTCAGAGGTAGCATTCATTATAGAAACAAGCAATGAAACTACCCAACAGCTCACTAAACCAAGACTACATAATCACTTAAAGGAGAATATTCTTGCACATGCATGTATGTGTGTGTATGTGGTATGCACGTGTATATCTGTGTTCACATGTGCGTGGGCAGGCACACATGCACATGTATGTGCATGCATGTGGAGGCCAGCTGTTAATGTCAGGAGTTCTTCAACCCTTCTCCACCTTGTCCTTGAGGCACAGTTTCTCACTGAACCTGGAGCTCACCAATTTGTCTAGACAGGTGCATTGCTTTGAATATAAAATACCCCCTATAGACTTGTGTGTTTGAATACCTAATCCTCAACTAGTAGCACTGTTCTGGAAGGTTGTGGATCCTTAAGGAGGTGGTGTCTTGCTGGAGGAAGCGTGTCGCTGGGGACAGGCCTTGAGGTGTTGCCTTCCCCCGGCCTCACTTGCTCTCTCTACTTCCTCCCTGCTGCTATGAAGATGTGACCCAGGCTGTCTGCTCTTGCGTTCCTTTCCGTGCCATGATGAAACTTCCCCTAGAAACTGTAGACTTAAATAAACCCTTTTGTTCCTTAAGTTGCTTTTGGTTGACTATTCCGTCCCAGCAAGAAGAAAGTAACTGATATAACTAAGTAACCAGAAGGCCCTGGGGATCCTGATTCCAGCCCTGGTATTACAGGCAAGACCTGCCCAGGGTTTATGTGGGTGCTGGGGATCTAAACTTGGGTCCTCACGCTTTTCAATAAGCACTTTACCAACGGAGCCATCTCCTCAGCGCCTCAAAAGCACATATTTTTAGCAGCTGTTAAAAACAGCATAAATCACATCACTAAATGACAGCTAGGCCACATTCTTGAAGCACATAACACAATATTAAGGAAGATGCCAATGCAAGATATAAATTTTATATTTATACATTTATTAGGTACATAATCAAGCTACAAATCAAATTCAACTTGAATCAAAATTTCACTTGTATATTTTGGGATATTTGGTTGCATTTTGATACTATTTATATGGATAAAGGTTCATGGCTAATC
The DNA here is from genome assembly GCA_036346955.1 of Dipus sagitta. Lineage (NCBI taxonomy): Eukaryota > Metazoa > Chordata > Mammalia > Rodentia > Dipodidae > Dipus > Dipus sagitta. The sequence goes on from CM070775.1 coordinate 36,964,176, forward strand.
AGCCTGAAAAAGAAGAGTAAAGAGAGGAGAGAGGGTGGTCCCTGCCAGATGCTCACATACTATGAAGCCAGAAATACTTTTTAAAAAAAAATACAGAATGCTTCATGAATTTGCATGTCATACTTGCATAGGGGCCATGCTAATCTTCTCTGTATTGTTCCAATTTTAGTATATGTGCTGCCGGAGTGAACACCAGAACTACTTTTAAAGTAAAGTTTTGCAGTAAAAACAGAGCATTTTGCTTCACTGGAGCATGTAGAGAACTCAAAGACAAATCCAAGCAAATGTGGAAACCAATAAAGGGTAGAAGCGATACTACAAATCAGGAGGGGCCAGACAGATGGTTTAGTAAAAATGCCTTATGAGGGATGGAGGGATGGCTTAGTGGTTAAAGCATTTGCCTGCAAAGCCAAAGGACCCAGGTTTGATTCCCCAGGACCCATGTTAGCCAGATGCACAAGGTAGTGCATACGTCTAGAGTTTGTTTGCAGCAGCTGAAGGCCCTGGCATGCCCATTCTTTCTCTCTATCTCTCTCCCTCTTTCTGTCAAATAAATAAATATAAATAAATTATATATATGCCTTATGCGGGCTGGAGAGATGGCTGAGTGGTTAAGAGCACTTCCTGAGCATGCATAATGGCCTGAGAAGGCCGGAGACACCACTCAAGTGTGACCCCTAGGGTCCACATAAACAGCTGGGCATGGCCACACGCATCTATAGCTCCAGTCCTGTAAGGGAGCAGAGACCCAAGAACCATTGGTGCTCACAAGAAAATATCAAACTTCTGGATCAATAGATATTCCAGCTCAAATGAGGCTGGGTGGAGGAGTGATGGAGGAGGACACCCAACACCCAGCTTTGGTCACCAATGGCAAGATCACCACACCACGGAGAAGTGCATGGGGTGCCACGTGGGCATGTATGTACATACAGTACAACACACATGCAATACACTACCACATGCATGCACACACACACACAAATGTGTTAGGAACTTTGATTTACCATATAGAGGAAAGTAAACTGGATCTCCATCCAATGTTCCAATCCTGGCATAGGGAAGCTATACTAGAAACCTAAATGGAACAGATAGAGCTGCAAAATTAATTCAAAAAATTCCAAAAGAGATAACTTTGTGACTCAGAAACAAGGAAAAGACTAAAAACACTTCAAAGGCACAATCAAATTGCAAAAAATGCACAAACAACAAATCAATGAATTGAATTAAAATGAACCAATTTTTGTTCAGTGAAAAAACACTAGGGATAAAGCTAAGATAAAGAGATTAAAGGGAATGAAAAGAGCTGGGGAGATGGTTAAAGGCACTTGCTTGCAAAGCCTGCAGGCCTGATTCAGTTCGCCAGTACCCACATAAATCCAGATGCACAAAGTGGGCATGTGTCTGGAGTTTTTCTGCAATGGCAGGAGACCCATATATACTCTCTCAAATAAATAAAAATAAAAAATATTTTTATAAAAGGAACTGGAAGCCATTTGGAATGTCTAAACTAGACCTGGCATTAGTATTCAAGAACCTCCTGCAAATAATAATAATAATAACAATAAAAGACAAAAGCCCCAGTAAGAAAAATGACTAAAAGATAGGGACAGGCAGTTTACAGCCACCCCTGAAACGAATTATATATCACTGTGTAATGCATATGAAGAAATGCCTAAAATGATTAGTAATCAAACAATGCAAATTAGGATATGAGATACTAATTTATACTAATTAACCTGGCAAAAAAAAATCTGAAATTGGATGATGCCAGATGTTTGTAAAGATATAGGAAGCCAGCAATGAGTTCAGTCTTTCTGGAGAAAACGATCTGGTCTTGTTTCGAAAAATGTAACATGAACATCCCTCCTGGCCTGTTCCCTTCTCTCCTGTGTGCTTATCCCAAAGAAACTCTCACAGCCCCACGAGGGGACTGCAAAATTACAGCAATGTCCGTGGTGGTGCTGGACAGGAGCTGCTGCTGCTCACAGGGGGATCAGGGGGAGGGTATGTGAGGCTCAGCATGGGACATTTTGTGGCAGCTATGCAGCCAATTCACTGGGAGAGCGCAGCCAGGATGGATTTTGAAATGTCATGCCCGGCGCAGATGACAAGGAAGACAATGCTATGGAACAGGGCACCCCTCAGAAATAAAGTGCAAGTACGGAAAAACAACACATTTTATAGGTACACAGACATGCAAATATACGCACAGTTACGCCTTGGCTTACAAGGGTTTCCATCCAAATAAACGAATGATGAGTGAAAACTCCCTCAGCTGAAAATTCATTTCACCTGCTGTGCCTCACTTCTCAACAGGGCACTGTGGAGTTTCTGCGGTTTCCCCTCCTGATCGTGACGTTGTCTAGGAGCTTTGTTTGTTGCTGCCCTACATCAAGAGACAAGTCCGTCCAACAATGACAGGATAGCCAATCCTAGTGCTAACTCATTTCAAACACTGCCGTATGGGACTTTCCCTTGGATCATAACATAGTTTGTGCTGAAATGCAAACTCATTCACTCCTGTTTTGTCCCCTGGAGAAGGCCAGTCACCCTCTATGAACATCAAAGTGTGTGACAACCCTCCCTAGTCACCTAGGCCTCCCCTCCTCAGGAGCAGCCTCCCATCCCCCGCCCCCCCCCCCATGCCTGCATGAACTGCTGGTTTCTGGAAGGCTTTTCTGTCTCTATGGATCCATTAATAAAATGCAAATTGCTTTTTGAAGGGAATTCTCAGTGGAAGCAGATGCCCGTCCCCAGCATGTGTGGATTAGTTGGAAAACAGCCAGCAGCTAGCCAGAGGGCAGTGAAGAGGATTAGCCGTGGAGCAGGGGATGAGCAGGCCAATGAACACTCAGGACTTGTCTGAGGCCCATTGTCTCCCAGGAAACGTCCGGGGCCTGTGAAAGGTCTGAGCAAAGTACACTGTCTGCTCTGGAGCACCCCCGCCCTGCTGGGTGTGAGGGATGTAGGCTTCCACATTTTCGTGGATTCTCTGGACTCTTCCAGGCTTCTTGCAGCTCATTTTTCCTGAAGATTTGATGGGGGCCATGTGTGCCTGCCCGGAACAGCGGACGGTGTTGATATTCATGTTGCTGATGGAGTCCAGCTAGAGATGCGCTGCCACCCAGCTCCTCTCGCCCTGTCTGCACAGGAGTCCCTTGCGACTGCTTCTTTCTCCTCCTGGGCAGCTCTCCTTATCTCTCACTTGCCTGATTTTGAGTGTAATATGATTTGGCTTCCTTCATGCTGTTCGCAGACAGTAGAGATCCTCAGGTCCTTGTGGGGAAGGGGTGTGTGATAATAGAACCCTGTGTTAACCTTTTTTTAAAAAAAAATTTTGGGGGCTGGAGTTATGGCTTAGTGATTAAGGCACTTGCCTCCAAAGCCTAAGGGCCAAGGTTCAATTCCCCAGTGTCCATGTAAAGCCAGATGCACTAGGTGGCACATATATATGGAGTTCATCTGCAGTGGCTAGAGGCCCTGACGCACCCATTCTGTCTCTCTCTACACCTGCCTCTTTCTCTCTCTCAAATAAATAAATATATAAATAAAATATTTTTAAAATCATTTATTTGCAAGGACAGAGAGAGAGAGAAAAGTGAGGCAGACAGAAAGAATGGGTGTGCCAGGGCCTCTTGCCACTGCAAAATGCATGCACCATTTTGTACATCTAGTTTTATGTGGGTACTGAGCAATTGAACCTGGGCCATTAGACTTTGTAGGCATGAGCCTTAACTACTGAGCCATCCCTCCATCCCATGTTAATCTATTGTTAAAGATTATTGAAATAGTAATTTTATTTTATGAATAACATTTTATGCCCTGTATAAAAATGATATAATATAGTATGGTTTGAATCCCTGGCCTGTAATCCCAGCTACTCGGGAGGCTAAGGAAAAAAAAAATAGCTTGAGCCTTTGTTTTTAGTGTGTGTGTGTGTGTGTGTGTGTATGTGTGTGTGTGTGCAGAGACCAGAGGATAACCTCTGGTGTTATACTCAGCTACACTGGGCATCTTTTCTTTTTTGAGTCAAGGTCTCTCATTAGCCTGGGGCTCACCAGTTAGGCTAGACTGGCTGGCCAGTGAGCCTCAGGGGCCCTCCCATCTCTGCCTCCCCAGAGCTGGGACTATAGGCCCACACTACCATACCTGGAATGTTTTTTGTGTGAGTTCTGGGGTTCAAAATCAGGTCCTCCTGCAAGCACTTTGCTAACTGAGCTAGGTTCTCAGCTCTGAGCCTGAGACTGATGGCTTCCTGGACCACACGAAGACGCCATCTATATCTCGTAGAAGAAGGGGAGGAAGAGGAGGAATGCACGCGTGTCTCCAAGTTTATTGGGTGTGGGAGGGATAGTCATGATGCACGCCAGGACTTCCTGTCCTCCTGTAACCAGTCATCTACTGTTTCCCAGCACATGCCGGCTTTGAGGGCTGTAGGAACAGCTTGATAGGGCATAGGAAGACAAGAAAGAAATGATGGAACAAAGGAGAACAGGTGTTGTGGTGTGAAAGACATTGACGCCCATTTGCTCACGTGTTTTGAATACTTGATTCCCAACTGGTGGCAGTTTGGGAACATTGTGGGGCCTTTCGGAGGTGGAGCCTTGCTGGAGGAGGTGTGTCTTGAGGTTTATTAGTCTAGTCCACAGCGCGTTCATTGCTAGCTCACTTGGACTCCTTCCTCTCAGCTGATGTGACGAGGTGTGACGCCCCTGCCGTCCTGCCTGTGGCATGCTTTCCCTGCCATGATGAACCTTCCTCTCAAAACTGTAGGCTGAAATCAACCTTTTCCTCCCATAAGCTGCTCCTTGCCAGGTGTTTTGTCCCAGCGATGAGACAGTGACTAGCCACCTTTGACTAGCAGCAAGCTCACCACCAGGTCACCTGTGTGCACAGATCCAGAGGCTGTTAAGTTTATAGCACAGGATAGGAATCTTTCTCACACCTGGTACAAGTGAACAGTCAGCCTTAGAAACAGAACTACGGAGGCTCAGAGGAGCCTTTACAGTAATGATACTACATCTTCAAAGTGTAAGTTGCACATTTAAGTCAACATTAAATTAGATAATAAAAGAAATTGTCTTATATTGTAAAAACATACTCCTGCTGAACACATAATTTGCTTTTTTTTTTTTTTTGGTTTCTCAGGGTAGGGTCTCACTCTGGTCCAGGCTGACCTGGAATTAACTATGTAGTCTCAGGGCGGCCTCGAACTCATGGTGATCCTCCTACCTATGCCTCCCAAGTGCCGGGATTAAAGGCGTGCGCCACCACGACTGGCATAATTTGCTTTTTTAAAAACATATTTTATTTATTTATTTATTTCAGAGAGAGAAAGAGGCAGAGAGAGAGAGAGAGAGAGAGAGAGAGAGAGAGAGAGAGAATGGGTGTGTCAGGGCCTCTAGCCACTGCAAACAAACTCCAGATGCATGAGCCCCCTTGTGCATCTGGCTTATGTGGGTCCTGGAGAATCGAACCAGGATCCTTTGGCTTTGCAGGCAAATGCCTTAACCACTAAGCCATCTCTCCAGCCCATAATTTGCTCTTTAAAAAAGTATTTTATTTATGTATTTGAGAGTGAGAGGCAGATAGAGATAGAAAGAGAGAATGGGCTCATCAGGGCCTCTGGCCACTGCAAACGAACTCCAGACATATGAGCCATCTTGTGCAACTGGCTTATGTGGGTTCTGAGGAATTGAAACTGTGTCCTTAGGCTTTGCAGGCAAGCGACTTGCCCCTTAAGCCATCTCTCCAGCTCCACGTCATTTGTTTTAAAATGACATCAGAAATGGGCTCAATGAGCTGTAAGTAGTGAGGTGACAATTCCCAGGGGAAGGTATCACAGAAGGCTATGTTTGTAGTAATTTTCCTAGTAGAACTTCATTATAATTTTTTTTTGAGGGAAGACCAACAGAGTGGTCTTTCTTATGAAAGAGAGAGAGAGAGAATTGGCGTGCCAGGGTACTCAGCCACTGTGATCAAACTCCAGAAGCGTGCACCCCCTTGTGCACATATGTGACCGTGTGCGTTGCTTGTGTCACTGTATGCCCGGCTTATGTGGGTCCTGGAGAGATGAACATGAGTCACCAGGCTTTGCAGGCAAGTGCCTTCACTGCTAAGCCATCTCTCCAGCCCTATAATTTTTTTGTGTACGGTTTTTCTGAGATAGGGTCGTACTTTGTAGCCCATTCTTGTCTAGAACTCATTTTAATCCTCTTGCTTCAGCCTTTCGAATGCTGGGATTACAGGTGTGAGCCAGCCACCATGCCTGGCTTAAGCATTATAATTTATTTGTGTGTATGTGTGGGTATATGTGTGCGTGTTCGTGTGTGTTCATGACCATGTGTGTGTGTGTGGAGGTCAGAGGATAGCTTTGGGAGTCCTTCCTTGGGAACCATCTGCATTTTTTGTTGTTGTTTGTCTGTCATTGATCTGGAACTTAGCAAGTAGGCTAGACTGGCTGGCTAGTGAGCCCCAGGGATCTGCCTGTCTCTCCTTGCCAGTACTGTGATTACCAAGTTAGGTCAGTTTGTTTTCTTTTTTTTAAATCATGGGTTGTGAGGACCAAACTCAAAACTCAGTTCTTCACACTTTCAAGGCAAGCACTTTACTGACTGAGCTATATGCTCAACCCAAGCATTATAATTTTTGAGTTTCACCTAACTCATAAAATCTACTCTTAGCATCTCCATATTGTATGCAACCAGGACCATTAGTATTGAAGCTGGACTCACCTCCCCCAGCTACTGGGCATAAAACCTGTGAGGCAGAAACTGGCCCAGTCTCACAGCTACTCAGCGGCTGTGCAGGTAAAGATCCAGAACTCTAAACTTGACACTCAATAGTGCTTTACTCCTCTGACACTACATATATTTCTTTATTTTTAACTTTTATTTGTTTGTGTTTTGTTTTTCGAGGTAGGGTCTCACTCTAGCTCAGGCTGACCTGAAATTCACTATGTAGTGTCAGGGTGGCCTCAAACTGATGAGGATCCTTCTACCTCTGCCTCCCGAGTGCTGGGATTAGAGGCGAGCACCACCACACCTGGCTTATTTTTAACTTTTATTGACAACTTCCCCAAATGGAGAATATACCATGATTGTAATTTCCTCCCACTACCGTCCCTTTTCCCTCCCAAGTCTCTCCTTCACTGAATCCCTTCTTCTTTCCAATCAGTCTTTCTTATATTTTGATGTCATCATGTTTTAAAAAAAAATTTTTGTTCATTTTTATTTATTTGAGAGTGACACACAGAGAGAAAGAGACAGCTAGAGAGAGAGAGAGAGAGGGAGAGAGGGAGAGAGAGAATGGGCACGCCAGGGCTTCCAGCCACTGTAAATGAACTCCAGATGCGTGTACCCCCTTGTGAATTTGGCTAACATGGGTCCTGGGGAATCGAGCCTTGAACCGGGGTCCTTTGGCTTCACAGGCAAGCACTTAACCACTAAGCCATCTCTCCAGCCCTGATGTCATCATTTTTGACCCTACATATATTTCATACACATACGCACAAGGGTTAATAATCCCTGAACAAAATGGGGCTGGAGAGATGGTTCAGCAATTAAAGTTCTTGCTTACAAAGCCTGATGGTATGGGTTCAATGCCCCAGTAACCACATAAAGCCAGATGCACAAAGTGGCACATGAATCTGGAGTTCATATACAGTGGCAGGAAACTCTCTCTCTCCTTGCAAATAAATCAATAAAAATATTTTCAAAAAATCCAAAATAGGGCTGAAGAGATGGTGTAGTGGTTAAGGCGCTTGCCTGTGAAGCCTAAGGACCCATGTTCAATCTCTCTCCAGATCCCATGTAAGCCAGACCTACAAAGGCAAGGCAAGTGCAAGGTTATACATGCCCACTACATGGTGCACACATCTGGAGTTCAATTGCAGTCTTGGGCCCTGGCGCACCAATTCTCTCTCTCCCTTTCTCACTCTCTCTTAAAAAAAAATACAAAATACTACAAATCTGACTTTTATTTTATTTTTATTTATTTATTATTTGACAGCAGAAAGGGGGGAGAGAGAATGGGTGTGCCAGGGCTTCCAGCCACTGCAAACGAACTCCAGATGCATGCACCCCCTTATGCATCTGGCTAACGTGGGTTCTGAGGAATCAAACCTGGGTCCTTTGGCTTTGCAGGCAAATGCCTTAACAGCTAAGCCATCCCTCCAGCCCCCCCCCATATTTTTTACTTCTTAAAATTTTTATTTTTATTCAAACCACTTTTTGAGCTTCCACACAAGTGGAAAATTCCATATCATAAAATTTGTTTCATGCATAAAATTATTAAACATATTGTGCAAATATTTTAGGTAATGTGGAAAGGTATCTATGAAACATAAATGAATTTTGTCTTTGACTTAAGTCCTATCTCCAAGATGCAAGTACAACCAACTCTGAGAAAATCAGGGAACTGAAGCATTTTGCATAAGACACACTCAATCCGTATATGAAATACTTACCTAGCTATTGAGGACGGGAACTGACACTCAAAGGTGACTTAAAGTCGACTTGTTTGTTCTATTTGTAAATCTGGCACATTCTGCACACACGCAGACTGCTGGCTGTTCTAAGTATCCAGACGTAGTAAAAGGCTAGATCAGTGCTTGAGAAGCGTCTCTTGTAATTTTGCTTTGGGAGCAAACAGGTATTCTAGATGACCGGCAGGTGGCAGTATCTACCCGTTTTAGACGATGCTGCCCCGGCTGGGTGAGCCCGGAAGTTCCTGCTCCTGGGTTAGTCACTGATGGCAAGACCTTTCTAGAAACAGGCAACTGGGTAGCCAGCTAGTGGACGCGCCAGCTCTCACTAGAGGGTCACCTGGTAAGGAACCCTCTGGAAAGGATGCGCTTTCGTCTCCCTGAGCGGGAAGGGCTGAGAACATGGAAGAGCAGTCCTGAGCAGGCTGGGCATGGCTCAAGTTTAATTGAGGAAGTGTTTGGAAATAACTTTCCCAGCTGATCGTCACTTCAGAGCATAGAGGGGCTTACTTGTTGTAGGGAATGCGATTTGCGGAGGCATTCCCCAGGGTGGCCTGTGCAGCACGAGCCACTGGGGAGTGATGAGGAAGTCACTAGGGCCACCTGCTGAAGGGATGACCCTGGTCAGGTGTGAATGCAGCGGGGGAGGGGTAGAAATCAACATGCGCAGACCACCGACCACAAGCAAGAACAGAAATGGCAGTCGCAGGCACACACACACAGACTTTTCTTTTTTTCCTTTCTCAAGGTAGGGCCTTGTTCCACCCCAGGCTGACCTGGAGTTCACTACGTCATCTCAAGTCTCAGGCTGGCCTCAAACTCACAGCAATCCTCCTCTCTCAACCTTTCAGGGCTGAGATTAAAGGCGTGCACCACCACACCTGGCCCACATCGCCTTCTCATGTGGCTGGCGGTATTGAAGGTTTTTCATAAGACTGTTTTTAATTACTCCCTACCTTTGAGGTAGAGACTTTTCTTGTATCCATGTGACAGGCTGGAAAATGAGCCTTGGAGAAGGAAACTTGGCTATGCCATTGGTAATGGAGCCAGAATTTGAAGCGCAGACCTAAGGGTTCTGACCCCAAGTTTGCTCCCACAGCTTGGCCCGTTTCTCCAGTGAGAGCCACGTCACCCCTGCCCTGCTGCAGGTCTGTCTTCTCCCCGCATGTCTCCTAGCTGACATCTGCATGGAGAGGAGCTTCATCATTACTTATGGGGTATACTCAGCTTTGTGGAACAATAGTCTCCAACTATGTGGTTTCAGCGACAGTAGGCAAAAACACATGGGTCCTCAAGGCTTTGTGGGGTGTATACCCTCAGTGGAGAGGTCAATAAGAACCTGCGGCCCCAAGACTGTTCATGTCAAACTGGAGAGACGTTGGTGAAGGTAGGGAGGTGAGGAGCATCCTCCCTGATGGTCACTGATGGATAGTGGCCACATAGTGACCCTCTCCCACCTTGGTATTTGGTTTGTGCTTATGATTTCTTCTAGTCCATAGAATGTGGCTTAGGCCTCCATTCAGCTCAGCCCTTATGAAAGCATTTATCCATCCTTTTGTGCTCAGCCTGGGAGTAACTGGCATGGACTGTTCTAAGCCCTATGCCAGGGAGCTTGATGTCTTAGGAAGCTGGGTTGTTATGGATTCCTCATGGATGGCTCTGGTCTCTCCTAATTTCATCAAACCTCATAAGGGAGGCATGTTAGTATCTCCATTTACATGTAAAGAAACTGAGGCCCAGAGAGGATAAGTAACCTGCCTGAGGACATTCAGTTGGAACACAGAAAAAAAAATTCCGAGTGCCCAGGCCCGGCCACTGTGTTTCCCTGCACTTGCGTAGTCTGTGGACGAGAGAATTGTTCTTTAGGAACGTCTAGACAGGGGCTGTCAAAGGAGATGAGTAACAGCTATCAGGAAAAAAAATGGGAGTTATCTTCTCGGGTGGGTGTGGAATTTGGATCCAGATATAGCTTCCCCTGTTCCCAACTGTGCTAGTCTGTTATGGAAACAGGACAAGCAATTGGCTCACATAATCATGGAAGCTCAACTGTTCCCGATCTGCTGTCTGCAAGCTGGTGGTGTCACTCAGTCTGAGTCTTGAGTCCAAAGGTCTGAGGACTGGAAGCCAGCGATACAAGTGCCAGTTCGCAAACAGGAGCGGTGTGTGACGCCACGGACCCTGGGTGTTGGCCTCCAGCTGTAGTACCATCTGGCAGCCTGTTGATGTAGACGGAGAATAGGTACCACAAAGAGCCATAGCAGGAAGACCTTAGGGCTCCGAGAACCTGGGAGACTTAATACGCTGTGACCCGGTACGGCAAGACCAGCAGATTTGAAGCTGAACCCAGCTGCCGTTTTCTACCCACAGAGCCTTAGACTTCGTGCGCCTTCTCGGGGAGTTAATATTCTCACATGGGTAGGTGTTGTGAAGGCACCTGTGTGCATGGTACACGAGGTGGCCGTGATGGTTAAATATTGCAGGTGGTGTGAGAGGACCAGAGGCAAGGCTGGTGGCCTGCAGATTCCTGCCTGGCCTCCCCTAACTCACTGTGGGAACCAGAGCCTCCTTCCCCTGCCTGTGTTTGGAAGGGGTCATTGGAATATACTTTCCCAACTTGCCCAGGCAGCCATGAAGAGCACGGGATGCCTCGATTGCTCTTCTCTTGGTTTCCTTGAGACGAAGTCCCTCACCAAAACGGAAGTTGTAATTTCTCCATCAGACTGGCTGATCAGTGAGCCCTAGTCATTCATTCTTCCGTCTCCACACCCCACGAGACTGGGGTCACAGGCCACAACTGGCTTTTTATGCAGGTGCTGGGGATCAAACTTGGGTCTTCATGCTTGTACAGTCAGCACTCTTACCCTCTGAGCCATCTGGTCTCGCTCTAGCCCAGGCTGACCTGGAACTCACTCTCTAGTCCCAGGCTGGCCTCGAACTCACAGCCATCCTCCTAGCTCTGCCTCCCCAGTGTTGGGATTAAAGACCAGGTGTCACCACCTTTTCAACAGGACTGCCATTCCTAAGATCTTGATTCAAGTGTCACAGCCATAATGGTCACTTCAGAAAGAGCTGGAAGCTTGGACTGCTGCCCAGAGGAGCTCCTCCAGCCACAGCTAGGCTTTGGCAAAGCCCTGACCTCTGACCCCTGACCCCAGGGCTTTTCCTCACTCCATCCTTAGCTGCTCAGAGCAGACAGCACATTTGTCTACCTTACCACCACACCCACAAAACCTAGTCCAGAAAGGGAGGAAAAGTGAATGCCATTTCCTGGTTTGCGACGTGCTAGGTACCATTCCAACCATTATTGTGACTCTAATGTACTTAAGCCTCATAAGTAGACCTCCAAGAGAAGAACTTACATCACTGCCACAAATCTCCAAATGGGTACGTTAGGCTGCCTTCACCAGCATCTCATGGAAGTTTCCTGAAATGCAGATATCCAGGACACCCCCCCAAGATTGTTTGAATTACTATCTCTGGGATAAGGCCCTGGGAGTTCACATTTTTATATGTGTATGTTTGTTTGTTTTTGCAGTACTGGGATCAAACACAGAACCTTACGCATGTTGGGCGAGGGCTCTACCACTACGCTACAGGGCCAGTCCCAGAACCTGTATTTTTACCACGGTGCCAGACCCTTTCCTGTCTCAGGAGCTCTCTAGCACTGCAGTGAAGTGCATCATTTGCCTCAGGTGAGAATGTTTCGTTTAGCCATCAAACCCTCTGCTACGCCCCCCCCCCAAAAACATGGGGCTTAAAAAAAAGTCAGGGAGCTGCTGCTCTAGAAGCCAGCAAATTGTTCTTTCCAGATGTGCTGGTTCGAATCAGCTGTCCCCCATAAACTCACGTATCCTGAATGCTTGCTCTCCAGCTGATGGCAACTTGGGAGGCGGAGCCTTGCTGTAGGAGGTGGTGCGTTATTGGGGGTGGGCTTAGGGTTGTTATAGCCAGCTCCCTCTCCTGCTGCTGCTGCCTACCTGCTGTGGCAGAGGTGATGTCCAGCCTCTCTGCTCATGCCATGCTGTCCCCTGCCATCAAGACGCTTCCCCCTTGAGACTATAAACCAAAATAAAAACTTTCCTCTCATCAGCTGCTTTTGGCTGGGTGCTTTGCCCCGGCAATGAGAAGGTGACTATAACACCAATACAGACCACAAGGTATCCCAGACGTCTCAGAAGTGCCTCGGAGCCTTCCAGCTCTGGCTCTTGAGGCTTGTGGCAAGCTGGATAGGAAACCGTCGGAACTGGATGCAGTGGGGCTTGAAGACTAGAGTTGCTATCGTGCTTTTAGATCTCTACAGCAACCGTGACAGTTCTTCCAGAAACCCAGCAGGCTGGCTGCACAGCCACTGCATGGGCTCCTGACATGAGCCACTCACGTAGAGATGGGTGACACATCTACAGACATATCTCTCGTCTTCCAAAGCCGGGAGGCCTCCTGCGGGAGGCTCAGGGCTGAAGGACCTGGGATCCTGGAACTGTACCCCATGAAAGGACGCTTCTGGCACATTTGCTCTTGGCTCATTCAGGCACAGGATGAGATCTCAGGACTTCTGGGTAAGAACTGGATCTGGGAACCATGTCAGAAATGTAGTTCCAGGGCTGGAGAGATGGATTAGTGGTTAAGCGCTTGCCTGTGAAGACTAAGGACCCCGGTTCGAGGCTCCATTCCCCAGGACCCACGTTAGCCAGATGCACAAGGGGGTGCATGTGTCTGGAGTTCGTTTGCAGTGGCTGGAGGCCCTGGCGCACCCATTCTCTCTCTCTCTCTCTGCCTCTTTCTCCCTCTGTCTGTCACTCTCAAATAAATAAATAAATAAGAGAATAAGCAAAATTTAAAAAAATGTAGTTCCAGGGCTGGAGAGATTGTTCAGTGGTTAAGGTGCTTGCCTGCAAAGCTTAACGACCTGAGTTCGATTCCCCAGTGCCCATTTAAAGCCAGATGCACAAAGCGGTGCATGCATCTGGAGTTTGTTTGCAATGGCTGGAGGTCCTGTAACACCCAGTTCTCATCTTCCCATTCTTTCTCTCTCTCTGCTTGCAAATAAATCAATAAATAATGTACTTCCAGAGCCCTCCCTTTTCAGAAAATATTTATTTGAGAGAGGGAGGGGGGAAGAATGGGTACACCAGGGCCTACTGCAAATGAATTCCGGATGCATGTACCACTTTGTGCACCTGGCTTTACAAGGGTACTTGGGAAATTGAACCTAGACTGTAGGCTTTGCAAGCACATGCCTTTAACCACTGAGCCATCTCCCCTGTACAGGGTGGAGGTTTTCAAAAGCAGAGTAACATTTTAGCTTAGTTACAAGAGATGCTAATGTCATTTTAAACGTAGAGGACAGGAAGCCACTTGTTAGGCCAAGCCTTCCTCTGGGGCCTGTTGTGGCTCTGGGGCCACACGCTCAGAATCTCAGGCCCCTTTGCACCACATGCTCCCAGCTGCCTTCTCAGCCTTCCAAAGCACGCTGCTGTGGAATTGATGGCCTTGTTGCTGTCTCAATTCCCCAGAAGTAAATAACGAACAGAAAGAAAGAAGGTGACAGGGAAGGAAAAATGACCTTCCAGAGTAGACGCGGGAGACAGCGAGCAGTTCTACTTCTCACAAGGCTTGGATCAGTTGCGGGGGGGGGGGGGGCTCCTTCCAGAGCTTGTCCTCCGCTGAAATTGTGGCCAAGGGACCTCTCTGTTCTCACACACTTCCTTGCAGAGCAGCTAACTGCCTGTTTCCATGGGGGACACCCCAGATCTACCCTGCTAGAACGAAGGACATAGTTCACTTGATGTGGCCTTTCTTTTTAAGGTCCCAACCACCAGTTTGTACAAATTAGTGTGCATTAGCTTCCTGGAAGTAAGAATGTTTCCTTTAACCATGGAATTAGCTGGTACTTCTGGGCCCAGAGCTGCCGCATGCAAAGTTGTTTTTCTTACATGGGAAAGCTGTTTGGGCTGAGAAGGAAATACATCACTGCTGGTAGTACACGATTGACTTTTTTTTTTTTTCTGGTGGGTTTAAATTGTTACCTTCGAGACTTTCTGTCAGGGTTGGATACAATTCTGTGGGTCCTGAAGCTTCTATAATTTATGGACCCATCTTTAGAATTAGAACAGACATGACAGTAAATAAAAATGTCATGTGAACCTCAGACCACACACCAGCCTTTTATTACTTCTTGAAATGCCCTTATGACATTTTTATTCCCCTCCTCCCCCCACTTTTTTTTTTTTTTTTTTTTTTTTTTTGGTTTTTCAAGGTAGGGTTTCCCACCAGCTCAGGCTGACCTGGAATTTACTATGTAGTCTCATGGTGACCTTGAACTCAAGGCGATCCTCCTACCTCTGCCTCCCAAGTGCTGGGATTAAAGGACTCACCTCTCCCCCCCCCCTTTTTTTTCCTGTCTACATTCTTCAGTCACGTCTCCACATAACAATGACTTTGTAATATGTTATGCAGAGAAGTGAAATATAGTTCATCATTCCTCAAACCTGGCTAAACTTAAATTTTCATTTTCTTCCTGCTTCATAAAACTCTGCCTTGGCAATATCAGGCCCAGGCTTAGGTTTGTGGTCAAATGCTTGAACCGGCTAGCGAGGTCCTTTTGTATGCGAGTGATAAGAAGGGGATGAATTTTCCGCAGACTTGCTTCTGGCTTCATGAGTTCCAAGCCTTAATTCTCCCCCCTCCCCCACTTCCAGAACACGCTCACATAGCTGTACAGCCTCGCACAGCCCCATATCAGGCAAAAAAGACAAGTAAGACACAGCTAGCCTGCAAACCAGTTCCAGGGAAATGGCGACAGACACTGTGGTCACTCAGACCTCAAAAACACAGAGATCCAGAGTCCACAGAGGAAGCTACACTAAATCGGATCCCTGTCTTGCCCACTGAGGCTCAGGAAGCATTGCAGAAGAGGGGGCAGAGAGACTGTAAGAGCCTCAGGGCGGGTGGGAATAGCTGAGACGCCCCATCCCTGCAGAGACTGACTGAAGGCCTCTTGGGCCCCACAATGAATATCAATAACTCCACCAAAGAAAACCCTCAGTAGAATTGGGGTGGGGGAGAGGGAGCCTATGTGTGAAAACTTTTTATATAAAAAAAAATCAATAACAAAATAACTTTTAAAAAAGAAAAGAAAGAAGGTGCAGGGCATGGTAAGAGATTTCCTGGAGGTCATCTCTCAGGACCTCTAGCAAGAATTTGAAAAAACACACAGAAGTGGGCTGGAGGGATGGGTTAGCGGTTAAGGCATTTGCCTGCAGAGCCAAAGGACCAGGGTTTGATTCCCCAGGACTCACATAAGCCAGATGCACAAGGGGGTGCATGCGTCTGGAGTTAATTTGCAGTGGCTGGAGGCCCTGGCATGCCCATTCTCTCTCCCCCTCTCTCTGCATCTTTCTCTCTCTCTCTCAAATAAATAAATAAAAATAAAAAGTTTTTTTTTTTTTTAAAAAAAGGAAAACCACACAGAAGTAATTGCGGAGCACATGACGTGTCTTGTGACACCCAAATTAAATAGTTCTCTTACTCAGTTCTTTCCCACCCAGAGACATGCCATCCCTCCCACCCACCAAGACCTGTCACTCTACAATAGGAGACATTGTTGGAGAGGGTGTTTTATGCTGTGGACCTTAAATGTCCCCCAAAGCCTATGAGTTGTGGGCTTAGTGCCCAGCTTGGCGCTACTGGATGGGAACTAGTGGGAGGTGGTAGATAATTGGATATGCTCTTGAGGGGGAGTGCAGACCCCAGCCTCTCCTTCTCTTTGCTGTGGCCACCATGAGGTCAGTAGCTGGTTCTACCATGTCCTCCCAGCCACAATGGTCTGTCTGCCTTGCCACAGGCCCAAAAACAACAGTGCCAGACAGCCACGAATGGAAGCCTCCCGAAGTTGGACCAAGATTAACCTTTCTTCTTTTTTTACATTTATTTTTATTTATTTATTTATTAGAGACCGAGAGAGGGAGAAAGAGAGAGAGAAAGAGGAAGAAAGGGCACACCAAGGCCTCTAGCCACTGCAAACAAACTCCAGATACATGTGCCACCATGTGCATCTGGCTTATGTGGGAACTGGAGACTCAAACGGGGGTCCTTAGGTTTCACAGGCATGCGCCTTAACCGCTAAGCCGTCTCTCCAACCTGACCTTTCTTCTTTTTAAGTCGACTTACCTCAGGCATTTGTTATCATGACAAAAGGCTGACAAACACAAGATGTCAAGAAGAGAGTCTTCAGTGACAGACAGGGAGGAAGCTCAGTACAGATACAGAGGCCCTGCTTGTCCAGTGTTCACCATGCCCCAGGCTCCAAACCCCAGCACCTCCATTGTAGCAACAAAACAAAGTCCTCAGAACTATATTATCCCAAGTCTATGGCTTGTGAAAGCAAATGGCACATTTAACACGTTGTCGAGGTCCTCTCCCAGAACACACTGCCATGGCTATTTCTCTAGTCTGATGACTTCTGTCCCCCAGGGGGAAGCAAAGCAAATTTTATTTTGCTTATGATACAAAGGAAGTTGGGGGGGAGGCGGGGAGGGGGGGCTGGCAGGTGCAGTTTGGGCGAATGTCTTGTGTGAGGACTGCTGTTACAGCATTTGAGTCTGAAGGACCTGCCCATGTGGATGGCCTCTTGGGATTTCTCCATGCACCAGGAAATTAGTTCTTTTCAAATTACAGGTGATAATGGGACCTGCTGGGCAAAGTTTGGAGGTTTTATGAAGTCAGTGAGACAGAAGGGAGAATTTCTGTGCTAGTCTCTGCCAAGCCAAAAATGTAGGTCAGCACTAGTGGCCTGGTTATAACTAGACAGACTGGAGTTCAGACAGTCAGAATTCTGTTTAGGGACTTGGTATCCATTTGTGTGTGTGTGTGTGTGTGTGTGTGTGTGTGTGTGTGTGTGCGTGCGTGTGTGTGGTGCAGCAAGTTTTCCATTATAGGTGAAGGGTCAGGAGCTCTCTCTCTCTCTCTCTCTGTGTGTATAGGTCTCTGCTAGTACCAGTACCAACTTTCTTTTTTTTTTAAATTTTTTTGTTCATTTTTATTTATTTATTTGAGAATGACAGAGAGAGGAAGAGGCAGATAGAGAGAGAGAGAGAATGGGTGCACCAGGGCTTCCAGCCACTGCAAACGAACTCCAGACGCGTGCACCCCCCTTGTGCATCTGGCTAACGTGGGTCCTGGAGAATCAAGCCTCGAACCAGGGTCCTTAGGCTTCACAGGCAAGCGCTTAACCACTAAGCCATCTCTCCAGCCTAGTACCAACTTTCTACAACTATCGCCTTTGCCTTAAAGCAGGCTGGGCAAGTACCCTTGCAAGTTGTCTTGGGTGGGGCATGCATATCATAGTGACAAGTTGAGGAAACAGCTCAGTTGGCAAAGTTCTTGCCTTGTAAGCATGAAGACTGGGTTCAATCCCCCAGTGCCCACGTAAATGCAAGGTGGTGCATGCCTGTAATCCGGCACTGGGAGGTGGAGATAGGCAGATCCCTGGAGCTCACTGGCCAGCCGGTCTAGCCTAATTGCTAAGTGCTAGGCCAATGAGAGAACCTGACTCAGAAGTAGCAAGTGTTCCTGAGGAATGACACCAAAGGGTCATAAGGTCACCCCATGGCCTATATATGTGAAAACACGCACACACAAAAGGAAATGAAAAATAAGAAGTTGCCTCACCTTCGTGCATCTGGCTTACATGGGATCTGGAGAATCAAACGTGGGTCCTTAGGGCTTCACAAGCATCTGGAGTTCGATTGCAGTGATTGAGCCTCTGGTATGCAAATTCTCTCTCTCTAAAGTAAAAAAATAAATAAGAAGCTGGGCATGGTGGTGCACACCTTTAATCCCAGCACTCGGGAGGCAGAGGTAGGAGGATTGCCATGAATTCGAGGCCACCCTGAGAATACAGAGTGAGCCTATCTATAGAATTAAATATCTGAAAGAAGGACCAATTGCAAACACGCTCTTGAGACCCAGTCAAACTGTGTAGCTCCTGTGAGTTTTGAGCATCAGGAATCGACCCTTTCTCCTCTTAGCTTCAGCCACTTGGTGGTAGCTCACCTTCAACATGAGTGAGACTCTCCCCTCATGTATACACAATGCAGATTACTGGACCCAGAGAAGCTGATTCAAGAGTTCTCAGGTGATGTTGAGGCTATAGAGCCAATGAATCCATTAAGCACTTGCCTGTGAAGCCTAAGGACCCCAGTTCGAGGCTTGTCCAGTACTGACAGAAGCCAGATGCACAAGGGGGCACACGTGTCTGGAGTTCGTTTGCAGTAGATGGAGGGCCTGGTGTGCCCATTCTCTCTCTCTGCCTCTTTCTCTCTCTGTCTGTTGCTCACAAATAAATAAACAAAAATTTTAAGATATATATTTATTTTATTTATTTATTGGAGAGAGAGCAAGAGAAAGAGGCAGGGAGAGAGAGAGAGAGAATGGGCATACCAGGGCCTCCAGCCACTGCGAATGAACTCCAGACTCATGGATTCTGGGAATCAAACCTTGGTCCTTAGGCTTCACAGGCAAGTATCTTAACTACTAAGCTAACTCTGCAGCCCTTTATTGAATTTTTAAACATATTTCAAGTTTTTTTTTTTTATTTGCAAGCAGAGAGAAAGGGGAGGGATGGACACATCAGGGCCCCTTGCCACTGCAAACGCACTCCAGATGCATGCGCCACTTTGTGCATCTGGCTTTTACATGGGTACTGGGCAATCAAACCTGGGCTGTCAGACTTTGCAAGCAAGCACCTTCAACTGCTGAGCCATCTCTCCGGCCCTAAATTCTAGTTTTAATCCCACTGTTAATTTTAACTGATGTTCGTTTATGTTTTAAATTTCTCAGAGAACGCTTGGGAAGTCTTTCCCCTTGTCCTGTCATGTGTAGGAAGCCCTGAGTCAGGATGTCAGACTGGGGGTTCCAGCCTTCCCTCTGGGGACCATTTCAGGCCCTCTTAATCTTATTCACCTCCAAGGGTTGAGGGGAGCTGTGGTTACCAGAGGAGCAGGACAGCTGGACAGAAGGGCTCAGGAGACAGGGTTAAGACTTCTCACATGAGTGGCTGTTCTGCAGCCTGGGGGTGTATATACCTGGAAGGCACCTCTTAACTCCTGAGACCAGAGAGGGATCTGGGTCAGTGGGAAGTCGAGAATGGGACCAAAATGAGCCTGGGCAGCTCAGCTCCGTGCAGAACCTTCCAGGCTTCGTAGTAGCCCAGGGAAACAGGAAGTTTTTAAGTGATGTTGGGTACTCTTGCAGCCTTCCAGGGTTGGGCTGTTTGCTCCCAAGCCAGCTGAAGATCTGACTAGTTGCCATGGGGTCTTACTCCGAAATCAAACACCACAGCCATCTGCCGTTGCTGCCTGTGTAAAGCCCGTTCAACACTGGAGTCATTTTTCAAAATATGGAGATGTGCTTGGTGGCTGTAGTTAAGCCTGTTATTTAAAGTATTTTATTTATTTATGGGGGGCAGAGAATGGGCACACCAGGACCTTTAACCACGGCAAACGCACTCCAGATGCATGTGCCGCCATGTGCATGTGGCTTACGTGGATTCTGGGAGTCAAACCTGGGTCCTTAGGCTTCGCAGGCAAGTGCTTTAACTGCTAAGCCATCTCTCCAGCCCAGAGCCTGTTTTTGTTTGTGGATTGATTCAGTGATGCTCTATGGGTGCTCCTCCCCAGAGGAAGCCACTTCTAGTCTGTTTCCTTTCAGACTTTCTTCTTTGCATTTGCTCTAACTAATACTTCAGAACATGTTCGCTCTGACTTTCCGAAGGGCATTGTCCATGTTTCATTGGGGGGGGGGGCTCATGCTAAGCATGTAGTTGGT
Organism: Dipus sagitta; assembly: GCA_036346955.1. Lineage (NCBI taxonomy): Eukaryota > Metazoa > Chordata > Mammalia > Rodentia > Dipodidae > Dipus > Dipus sagitta. The sequence continues at coordinate 36,984,490 of CM070775.1, forward strand.
GTTCAATACATGTGTGTAGAATGAACTGAGTGAAGGAATGATTTCAGAAGGGAGAGTGGAAGTGAGACTAGCAGCTGAGAGTCTGGGGACCACAGAAGCTTGCACAAAGTGTAACTGAATGTGAATGCTAAGTTCCTTACCACAGGGCGCCGGAGAGATGGCTTAGAGGTTAAGGCGCTTGTCTGTAAAGCCTAAGGACCCAGGTTTGATTCCCCAGTATTCACAAAAGCCATATGCATAAGGTGGCACATGCATCTTGAGTTCATTTGCAGTGGCTGGAGGCCCTGGTGTGCCCATTCATGTTCCCAATCTCTCTTAAATAAAGTAAATAAATAATTTTTAAAAACCCTCAAAGGTATAGAATGCTTCACAGTTTATGAAACATTTTCTCATCGGGACTTTGCCACCATTTCTGGGAGTCACAGATGTCTTTGCTGCCAGCCTGTGTCTAGTCCACAGGCTGGACATGCCCACGTGAACCAGAACCAGGGTGCAAGCTGACTTCTCCCTAAGTGGAGGACCTTTCAGTGCCTGTCCCTTGGACACGTGGTGACTTTGAAGATGGTGGCTGGACCCTCAGAGGACACCCCTCACAGGGGGCTCCCCCCTCTTCACTTTACTGTACCTCAGCCTGCTGCACTGGTGAGGATGGAGGCGTTGTATCAGGGGCCTGAAATTCAGCTGTGGACGATCTTGGTGTGTCCTCCCTGGAGAGAGAGAGGGGGGGGGTCACCTTCCTGACCCATTTTCTGTGGCCCTCATGGTCTTTGTTTGGGTTAACCACATAGACACCTTCCCTGCTCTTCTGCTATTTAGACATACAAACCAGCTGGACAGCCCCTTATGCTCTGGGCTCATCTTCCAGATTAGCTGTCCCTGTGACACAGGAAGTTACCTTTGGTACTCTCTAGGGAGGAGGAGGAGTATGAACGCCGTGTGATGACTTTGCTTGAAGGATGCCATCCTGGGAAGGTGCTGAGATTGTCCTGCAATGAACTCAGGACTTGCGCTGGACTCTGCCCTGTCTGCTACAATGCAGAGTCCTGTGCACTTGTAGAAATTCTCTGGAAAGATCACTGTACCACCAGTATGAGTTGAAAGTAGAGGAGTTTATTACCAGGGGGCCAAAAAGCTTGAGGTAGCCCTCCAAAGAAGCTTTGGCCCTGAGTGGAGATTTTATTTTCATTTTATAGTTTTCATAGCCAAGGGGAGGGGTAAATGAACAAACAAGACGTGACCGTTTGCATAGCAGTTATTTCTATAGTCAGGCCACCCTAACAATGTACTCCATTTTACTTTGTTTTCGGCCTAAACTGTTTTTCCTTCTTAAAATCCCTCTGGGCCCTTTCTGGACAATTCCTTTTGGGGGGGATTTTTCCATCTGCTGACGAAGATACGTTTTAACTCCTCAACAATTAACTCTTGCAGTTACTCAGTGAATCAGTTCACCTTTTAGCGTCTTTTCTACCACAGAGCCAGTACTGGCGCCGAACTCTGTCCCGTCTGCTTCAATGCACAGTCCCGTGGACTCGGTACTGGCGCTGTACTCTGCCCCTGTCTCTTCGCCTATTTTTGTCCCAAGGTGACCTGAGGAGCCTGTTTTCCGTGAGGCGTTCATGAGGAAGAGGAAGGAAGACCCCAGGCTGCGGGTCCTGGGTGTCTGCATTGGAGGCCACACACACCCCTTGAGCAGCATTCCATTGGTTCCCCAGGGGCAAAACAGTGATGATCTTTAAAAGGCTGCCCCTCCCCCACCCATGACCAGTGGATGGACCACAACCAAGTTTCCAGAACATTTCCTTCCTTACTACTTCCTGGTACTTGCTACATTTCAACTGGGCACGACAGAAGATGACTGGCAGGTGCTGGCCCAGGGCAGGCGTGGCTGCTCCGTGCAGCCTTCTCTGATGCCCTGGCTGGGTTCTTCCTCCCCTCTGCCTCTCCAGCTCGGCGGGCGCACTGTGTTCCACTGAACTGTGGGTATTTGCTCCACGCTCTCTGCGTCCTTGTGCTACTTAAGAGTGAGGACTGTGGGCTGGAGAGATGGCTTAGCGGTTAAGCGCTTGCCTGTGAAGCCTAAGGACCCGGGTTCGAGACTTGATTCCCCAGGACCCACGTTAGCCAGATGCCCAAGGGGGCGCACACGTCTGGAGTTCGTTTGCAGTGGCTGGAGGCCCTGGTGAGCCCATTTTCCCCCCCGCCCCCTCTGCCTTTCTCTCTCTGTCGTTCTCAAAGAAATAAGTAAAAAATAAAAATAAAGAAAAATTTAAAAAAAGAGTGAGGACTGTGTCACACATGACTTCACGTTGTTGTTACTGAGGCAGTGTCTCACTATGTGGCCGAGGCTGGCCTTTAACTTATGGCAATCCTTTTGCCTTCAACCTTCTGAGTACTGGGATCAGAGAAATCAACCAGCTTCCCTCGCGGGGACATGTTTGCACCATGGTGAGTGAGATTCATGTTGAATCTTCAGTTCCTGTAATGTCCAGCCTCTCTCCACAGCCAGTTCCAGGTGGCACTCTCCCTTGGTCCCAAATGACAGCAAGGCTTCTGGAGGGAGAGGAGAGGTCCCCAGTGCGGGGACCTGAGAGCAGATGGTTCACAGTCTCTGTGGGGGTCGGGGTGCAGGCAGTGGATCTGGCCTCAACTCAGGGTCTTCAGTCCAGGGAGAGTCCTTGCTGTGTTACTCAGGGACCTGGGCAGTGCGGGCTCCGCGGGCCCCAGAGCCTGCAGGGTCATCATCTCTCTCCTTCCCTGCCCTCATTTGCCAGCCAAGTGCTGTCCTTCCCCTTCCCAGCGCTCCCACGTGTCACGTGCCGTGTGAGACTGCACCCGGCACGGGCCTGTTTTTAGCCGCGGCACGTGTGCCCGGCTAACTTAATGAGCTCTCTCTATAGGGGTGGCTTTCTTGAGCGGCCGTTGCTAAGGGCCAGTCACACGTTTCTCACCGTGTTGTGATGGAAACGTGATTAGATGCTGATCTGAGCTCGGCTGAACCTCCTAGAGTGTCTGGTTAGAGTGGCCTCTTCCGCAGGATCGGGTGGGATGTCACAGGCCAACAGAGCTGGCCTTGTGACCTCGGCAAATGGACCAAGGGAGATAACAAGCCGGAGGTCGGGATTTGGGAGGCCTTGAGGCACGTGCAGTTAAGGGTACCATCTTTACTTGGACAGCTCTGCCTGAATCCAACCAGGCCCCCCCCCAGCTCTGCCTGAATCCCACCAGGTACCCCCACAGCTCTGCCTGAACCACACCAGCCCCCCCCACAGCTCTGCCTGAACCCCACCAGCCCCTCCCACAGCTCTGCCTGAATCCCACCAGCCCCCGACAGCTCTGCCTGAACCACACCAGCCCCCCCCCCACAGCTCTGCCTGAACCCCACCAGGCCTCCCCACAGCTGTGCCTGAACCCCACCAGGCCCCCCCACATCTCTGCCTGAATCCCACCAGGCCTCCCCACAGCTCTGCCTGAACCCCACCAGGCCTCCCCACAGCTCTGCCTGAATCCCACCAGCCCCCCCACAGCTGTGCCTGAACCCCACCAGGCCCCCCCACATCTCTGCCTGAATCCCACCAGGCCTCCCCACAGCTCTGCCTGAACCCCACCAGGCCTCCCCACAGCTCTGCCTGAACCCCACCAGGCCTCCCCACAGCTGTGCCTGAACCCCACCAGCCCCCCCCACATCTCTGCCTGAATCCCACCAGGCCTCCCCACAGCTCTGCCTGAACCCCACCAGGCCTCCCCACAGCTCTGCCTGAACCCCACCAGGCCTCCCCACAGCTGTGCCTGAACCCCACCAGGCCCCCCCACATCTCTGCCTGAATCCCACCAGCCCCGCCCCCCACAGCTCTGCCTGAATCCCGCCCAGGTCCCCCCACAGGCTCTGCCTGAATCCCGCCAGGCCCCGCCCACAGCTCTGCCTGAATCCCGCCAGCCCCCCCCCCACAGCTCTGCCTGAATCCCCACCAGGTCCCCCCACAGCTCTGCCTGAATCCCGCCAGGCCCCCCCACAGGCTCTGCCTGATTCCCGACCAGGCCCCCCACATCTCTGCCTGAATCCCACCAGGTCCCCCCACAGCTCTGCCTGAATCCCGCCAGGCCCCCCCACAGCTCTGCCTGAATCCCACCAGGCCTCCCCACAGCTGTGCCTGAACCCCACCAGGCCCCCCCCCCACAGCTCTGCCTGAATCCCACCAGGCCTCCCCACAGCTGTGCCTGAACCACACCAGGTCCCCCCCACAACAGGAGCCATGTTCAGCACCCGTGGGCCACTAGTGCAGGAAGCCTCAGTCAGAGAGGAGACTGCAGGAGCAGCTCGCATGGGCGGTAGAGTCAGAACTGTAAGCTCTAGAGCTGGGCCCTAAAACACAAGCCTGGACAGTGGAGGGGTGCTGGAGAGAAAAGGTGAGGGACCCTTAACGCGGATCAGCACAGATCAGCGCTGGATGCAGACATGAGACCCTCTGGGAAAATGATGGTGTTGGTGGGAATCTCTGACCATCCTCTCTGGACTCCTTCAAGGTGTCTCCTCTTTCTAAAACTCCTGAAAATTTGAGGCTATTATTCTGATTTGACAGACTAGAACTGAAGCCTGGGTCACACGGGTGGTTTTATCCTAGGTCGTTCTGTCCCAAAGCATGTGCTAGGAATAGGGGAGAAGAGAGCTGCCTGACAGAGGACTTGGTCGGGTGAAGAAAGTTGCAGTGTTACCAGAGAGGTCCAGACTGAAGGGCCTGGGCAGCAGCCCCGAGGGGCTTGGTCTGATCCTGTGATTTAAAGGCTCTCCAGAGGAGAGGCTACACCTTCCATGTGAGCCACGTGCAAATTCTTGGTAATGAAAATATCGTGCTTGTATACAGGTCCCATCACTTCCAATGGGGATTGCATGCTAATGAACCCATTGGAAGTTGAAGCTATCATTAAGTTGAAAACTCATTTGAGGGGTTGGGGAGTTGATAGCTCAGTGGCTAATTGCACTGGCTTGCAGAGCCTGACAGCCCAGGTTCGATTTCTTTTTTCTTTTTCTTTTTTTTTTTTGAGGTTTTTTGAGGTAGGGTCTCACTCTAGCCCAGGCTGACCTGGAATTCACTATGGAGTCTCAGGGTGGCTTTGAACTCATGGCAATCCTCCTACCTCTGCCTCCCGGGTGCGGGGATTAAAGGCAGTGCCCACCACTCCCGGCTCCAGGTTTGATTTGTGAGCACCTATGTAAAGCCAGATGCACAAAGTTGCACATGTGTCTGGAGTTTGTTTGCAGTGGCAGGAGGCCCTGGTGTACTCATTCTCTTCCTCTTTCTCCTCCTCTAATTTTTTCTCTCTCAAATAAATAAATAAATAAATGTTTCTTAAAAAATTTTTTTAGAGAGAGAGAAAGAGAGATTCAGGGCCTCAGCCACTGAATCGAACTCCAGAAGCTCAAGCCACCTAGTGGCCATATGCGACCTTACACTTGCCTCATCTTTTATGCATCTGGCTTATGTGGGATGGGGAGAGTTGAACATGGGTCCTTAGGCTTTGCAGGCAAGCGCCTTAACCACTAAGCAATCTCTCCAGCCCTAAATGAACATTTTTAAAAATGCATATTTGACACAGGTAACTACCAAAGCACCACAGACCACTGGAGAGGACTGGTGGTGTCCTTCATGATTGCGTGGTTGACTTGAAATGGTTCTGTACCATGAAATAGGCATCCCCACAGCTCAGGAAAAGCTCAAAATTTCATATTCCAAGGAGGATTTATATTGAATACTGGTTTAAAAAATTTAAAAACTCATGAATGGAACCATTATAAGTCGGACACCATGTGCACCATGTCCTTCCTTGATGTCCCTACCACTACCGTTGATGCTGTTTAGTTTTCTTAATGTCCCTCTCGGGGTGGAATGGAGCCTGTATTGGAGCAGATCCCATGTTTTGCTGCTCTTGTGAGTGGAGCCATTCCTCAGAGCTGACATCCGGGGACTCCTCTGGAGATGGGCGCCCCCAGCACATCCACATTGAACTTTCACAAATGACGACTTCACACAACGGTCAACTCTGGCCCCATGCGACAGCCTCACAGCCAGGCAGCCTTCCCTCTCATGCTGACGTACTGTCTGGGCAAAGCAGGCTCCAGGCCAGCGTGCATGGACAGCAGGGCAGGATGCAGGGCCAAGGGGGTGGATAGGAAGAACATGGTGCTCCTGCCCCAGAAACAGCCACCTGCGTGCTGTAATCTGCAGCTGCCGGCACGATCCCTCGGGAGTGGCCAAGCATACATTCCAGTAAAGGCACTTGCACGGTGGGCCAGCGGCACTGGTGGGGCACCCATTCTGGCAGCTCTTGAGGTACACGAAGGCTCTGCACCTCCCCTACAAGAATAGAAGGTGCTAGAGCTTATGGCTATCTCTTTCCAGGGAGGAAGTGATCTTCGTGAATAGACTGGAGTAGGACCAGCTGGTTAAACAGTTCTGAAGATTGTGGAAGGTTAAATAGCGAGCGTCTTCTGTGGCAGAAACCGTCTGTGGCCCCATGGAAGAAAGAGCATCAGGAACAAAGATGTCCATATCTCTAAGGAGTGGACTAGCAAAGGCAGAACCAAGTCTCCATGTGGGCCAGCACTACACTGGGCACGGCCCAAACACCCACAGAGCCACACGTGGCTTGCCACGTCCTTGGTAAGCATGATCCACTGTTAGTGTGGAGGCCACTACCTAACACCATGGGCTGGGCAAGGAGGTTGATTTGGTGAGTCTGTTTCTTCAGCGATGAAGCTGTAAAGGATTTAATATAATATCGACAAGAGTAAGCATAAATGACTGGTGGACAGGTAGATTTGAAGGCTTGAATCTATTTTAAGATGCATTGTCATTTTAAAGCTGCTATCAATACAAGCTACAAGCCACATAAAGCTATTTAAAATATATTTTATTGACTTATTTACGAGAGATGGGGGGGGCAGTCAGAGAAAGACTGTGTAGCTATGGGCATGCCAGGATCTCCTACTATTGCAAATGAACTCCAGATGCATGTGCCACTTTGTGCATCTGGCTTTACGTGGGTACTGGAAAATCAAATCCAGGTTGTCAGGCTTTGCAAGCAAGTACCTTTAACTGCTGAGCCATCTTTCCAGCTCCCACAAAACTATTTTTTAAATCAGTTGCAATGAGCTGGGTGTGGTGGCTCACGCCTTTAATCCCAGCACTCCAAAGGCAGAGGTAGGAGGATCGCCAGGAGTTCAAGGCCATCCTGAGATTACATAGTAAATTCAAGATCAGCCTGGGCTAGAGCGAGACGTTACCTTGGAAAACAAAAACAAAAAACAAACAAAATCAGTTGCAATGAATTAGTCCTACTTACCACATTTTGAGTGCTTGATAGCCACATGTGACCTGTGACAACCATATTGGAGAGCAGAGAGCTAGAATGTTCTGGAATGGTCTGTTAAGCAGCATTGCTTTAGGCAGGAGTGGCAAGTTCTATTTTTAGGGCCAAATAGTAATTGTTTTCATGTTTAACACTGTGCAAGTATTTAACATTGTTATTAAACAAAAGCAGCCACAAACCAATAGATATAGCTGAGTCTCAATAAAATTTTAATTATAAAAGCCAGCTGGGGCTGGAGAGATGACTCAGCAGTAAAAGATGCTTGCCTATGAAGCCCAAGGACCCAAGTTAGATTCCCCAGGACTCACATAAGCCAGATGCACAAGGTGTTACATGTATCTGGAGTTCGTTTGCAGTGGCTAAAGGCCCTGGTATGCCAATTCTCTCTCTCTATCTGCCTCTTCATCTCTCTCCCTCTCTCTGTCTAAAAAATAAATAAATATATTTTTTAAAAAGCCAGCTGGGGGCTGGAGGGAATGCTCAGTGGTTAAGGCGTTTGTCTGTGAAGCCTGAGGACCCGGGTTCAATTCCCAGGACCCACGTCAAGCCAGATGCACAAGGGGGCGCACACATCTGGAGTTTGTCTGCAGTGGCCGGAGGCCCTGGTGCGCCCATTCTCTCTCTCTCTCCCTCTTTCTCTCTGTCAAATAAATGAATCAAAAAATCAAAACAAAAATATAATTTAAAAAAAGATGGTGGTTAAAAAAAACAAGCTGGGGACTTACCTCTGCTTTCAAGGCCTGGTGTACTTAGTAGTTTAGCCTGTTTAAAGTTTAAATGGTTCTACAGAATCCCTGCTGATGGAAGGAATGCTTGAGCTGTAGCTGTAAGCCACACATCTGAGGAGAGCCATCTTGGCTAGGATGCAGTCAGACCCCTGAATAACAGGCTGCTGTTATCTGGTCGCCTGTGGGAAGGCATTCAGGTAGAATTGCCCTCTCATATATAGTTAATTTATTTATTTATTTGCAAGCAGAGAGCAACATACAGGAGGGGGGGGGAATGGGCATGCCAGGGCCTCCAGCCACTGTAAACAAACTCCAGATGCATGCACCATTTTGTGCACCTGGCTTTACATGGGTACTGGGGAACCAAACCCCAGTCATTAGGCTTTGCAGGCAAGTGCCTCAACTGCAGAGCCATCTCTCCAGGCCCCTGCTGTCTCATTTCTAACCAACTGTGGGTTGTTGTTCCCTGGAAGATGCTCAGCAGACACTGTTATGTGCCCACTCGGTAGTGGTTCTCTCTCATCACCCTGCTGCCCGTGCCAGTCTCGCACAGAGCACTGGTGTACCCTTAAGTGAACAGGTAGTGTGCTTCAGAATGAGTGAGTACTCTAGTCTAATGGCTGGAGATGGTAACGTGACACAATTGTGGTCAATGAAGTGTAAGTTGTAGTAACTTATTATAGTGTGCATCATTTGACCACGAGGACACTGAGAAATGTGTCATTAGGCAATTGTGCTATGTGTGAATTTAAAAAAATATTTATTTTATTTTTGAGGGAGAGAGAGAGAGAAAGAGGCAGACACAGAGAATGGGCACGCCAGGGTCTCTAGCCACTGTAAATTAACTCCATTTGCAAGTGTCACCTTCTGTATTTGGCTTACGTGGGTACTGGGGAATTGAACCTGGGTCCTTAGACTTCACAGGCAAATGCCTTAACTGCTAAGCCATCTCTCCAGCCCCTATGAATGAATTTTAGAGTGTACTTACACAATCCTTGATGGAGATTGATTGATTGACATGGCATTTTGACTTGCTCCATTTCTTTTTTTTTTTTTTTTTTTTTTTTTTTTTGGTTTTTCGAGGTAGGGTCTCACTCTAGCCCAGGCTGACCTGGAATTCACTATGGAGTCTCAGGGTGGCCTCGAACTCACGGCAATCCTCCTACCTCTGCCTCCCGAGTGCTGGGATTAAAGGCGTGCGCCACCACGCCCGGCTTGCTCCATTTCTTTTTATTTTTTTAAATATTTTATTCATATTTAATTATTTATCTGAGAGTGACAGACAGAGAGAAAGAGGCAGATAGAGAGAATGAGAGCACCAGGGCCTCCAGCCAGTGCAAACGAACTCCAGACGTGTGCGCCCCCTTCTGCATCTGGCTAACGTGGGTCCTGGGGAACTGAGCCTCGAACCAGGGTCCTTAGGCTTCACAGGCAAGCATTTAACCACTAAGCCAGCTCTCCAGCCCGACCTGCTCCATTTCTAACATGGGCTGATTCACCCTTCTCTAGGCAATCTAGTGATTCCCCTACCACCACTCCTCTCCCGAGGAGGCCACCATATTGATGCCAAAGTTAGGGCAGATACCAGATGGGCATAGCACACCACAGCTCAGAACTCTTGCATTTAAGCACTCTTCCTGCCTCAGCCTCCCGAGTAGCTGGGACTACAGGAATGTGCCTCCATGCCTGTCTGACATGACATTTTGATGTACTCAGGGGATGTGGTAAACATGAGGCATATGTCCTGCTGACATGACACAGCCTAATGTGTTATATCCCATTATGTTATTCAGAGGTTTCGTAGTGTTAAAATATAGGACAGTAGGTGTGTAAATCAAGTACAGTCACTTGTCACTATGGACAAAGAGCGTGGGCTATCCATAACTGTGTACAGTGTACTTTAGCTGGTTTCCATCAGCCTCCCCACAAGCATGGAATGTGTTATGCTATATTGTCACTAGGCGTTACAGTCCACATATGGAACGTGTCCCATAGGCTCATGTCATTTGGAGCTTGGTTGGCAACCAATGGGCTTTGGAAAGTGACAGGCTCCTGAGGGGTCTGACCAAATCACTGGATTGATTCCTTGGTGGCTTCATAACTTGATGGCATTACTGAGAGACAAGGGGAATGATAGGAGGTTGGGCCTTGCTGGAGGAAGTAGGTCACTTGGGGGCATGTCTTTGAAGGCAGTATCCCACTCCTGCCTCTTCTCTGCCTGTCTTCTCTTGGCTTACTGTCCACCATGAAGTGACACCTTGCTCATTACACCCCCCCCCCCTGAGTCTTTCCCTAGTCCCACAACAATGGATCCAGTTGACCATGGATTGAACCCTCTGAAGTCATGAGCCAAAAGGAATCTTTCCTCCTTTAAATCGTTTCTCTCAGGTGTTTGTCACAGTGATTAAAAAAAAAAAAAAAACAGGGCAGGGGAGATGGCTTAGCAGTTAAGGCAGTTGCCTGCAAAGCCTAAGGACCCATGTTCGACTCCAGATCCCATGTAAACCAGATGCACAAAGGTGAGGCAAGCACAAGGTTGCACATGTCCACTAGGTGGCACAAGAGTCTGGAGTTCAATTGCAGTGGCTGAGGCCCTGGAGTGCCCATTCTCTCTCTCTCTCCCGCCTCCCATCAAAAAGAAATCAGTCTAGCACACTAGAGAAATGAGAATTTTTCAGCTCCATTATGATGTCATGGGACCACTACCATCCCTGTACTGTGTCTAACTGGGACATCCTTAATGAGGTATATGATTGTAATTAAGTGATGGTTTGGAGATGTCCTTCAAAGGGTGTTAAACTTAGCAATATCCTTTTGTGTTTTTTTCCCCTTTACCTGCCTAGCAGTTATCACAGTGCTGGAAGCAAACCACCCATGAGGTGACAGACAAAAACTACAGGGGCTGAGTGAAAAGATAGAGTCTGGATCCCTCATGGTTTTGAGGAACCACCATACCAGCCCTTGACTTCCCAAGTCTGGCCATTTGGCTATGCCATTTTAAGTTGGGTTTTCTCTCCTATGCAGTCAAATGCACTGCTAATTGATAGAGAATCCTTCAAAGTGATGGAAATCACTGTAAAAGCATTGTGAACACAGGTTGAAGCCAGACAGGCCTGAGTTTCAATCTCAAATAAAACACCTAGACAAGTTACACACTGCTTGAGTTTCAGTTTTCCTCACGAACAAACCATTGCTACAGTGTGTACTAGGAAGAGAAGAGAGGTCAGTATGAATTCTCGAGTTTCAGTTTTCTCATAGACAAAGCATTACTATAGTATATAGTAGGAAGAGAAGAGAGGTCAGTATGAATGCCTGACAGGGATTTTGAAAGCCCAGGTCTATTGTAAGATGCACCAATGTTATTTTCTTCAGGTTTTTTTTTTTGTGAGAATCAGAATAAAATAATACAGATATTGGCCACACATAAAGTGCTCAAGAACAATATTTCCTTTCAAAAAGACACAAAAATCTTTGGCAAAACAGTACCAGATTGAATCCAGCAGTGTATGCAGAGGTCCATCATGACTGGAGAAGAGTTCTTTGTTTAAAATTTATGTATTGGTTTATTTTATCAAAAGGTTGTACTCTTATATCCCCTTTCCTTTGCCCCCATTCTACTGAGGCTCCTTCTTGGTGGGGTTATTGATATTCATTGTGGGGTCCTAAAGACCTCAGTCAGTCTCTCTCTGTGCGTGGAGGGCAGTGCCTCAGGCTAATTCCACTGCCCCTGAGGCTCTTAAAATATTTCTTTCTGCTATGATTTCTGAGCCTTGGAGGGCAAGATAGAGATCGATTCAGCATTGCATTCTCTGTAGCTTCTGGGTCTGTTTTGATGAGGTTTGAGTGACCACAGTGTTTTCAGGCTAGCCGTGAGAGCAACATTCATGTCATTGCTTCCTCTGTGATGACTCGTGGGCCCGGGCAGATGAGGTGGAGGTGACCCATCTCATGGTAGGAAGCTGGCTATCTATTCTCCATGTATTGACGTATCCTGGCTTCTCCTCGGTATACTCCACCATCTGTAAGATAAAACAGATTCCCCAGTCAAAACTGAGAGCCGCCAAGTGTGGAGGTCAGGAAGACCCCCGCTTATGCCGGCAGCCTGAGATATCACCCCCTTCGTCCTCGGGTTCCTCTCCCAAGGCTCCTATTCCACCATCTTAATCAGAAGTCCCAAAAGTCTTTATCTCATGACTTTTCTATTGCTGTACAGAATACCTAACAGAAATAACCTAATGGAGGAGAATTTATTCTGATTCATGGTTCAGGGAAGAGAAGGCATGGAGGTTGTGGGTGCGGCTCACAACTGTGGTGGCAAGAGTGTGAAGTAGCTGGTTATGTCCTGCTGGTACTTACGAAGCAGAAAGCTCTGGCTACAACCCACTAGTTCACTCCTACAGACGAACATCACCAGCTAGTCTTCATGTCCTAAAGTTTCCACAGCCTCCCAAAACACAATCATCCGTTGGTGACCAAGAGTTCAAATACATGGGGGCTGGAGAGATGGCTTAGCAGTTAAGGCGCTTGCCTGCAAAGCCTAAGGACCCATGTTCGACTCTCTAGATCCCACGTAAGCCAGAAGCACAAAGGTGAGGCAAGTGCAAGGTCACACATGCCCACTAGGTGGCACAAGCGTCTGAAGTTGAATAACATCAAAAGTTTTGGGCTGGGGAGATGGTTTGATGACTAAAGGCATTTGCTTGCAAAGCCTAACCACCTGGGGTCTTTTCCCCAGTACCTGTATAAAGCCAGATGCACAAAGTGCCACATGCGCCTGGAGTTCATTTGCAGCCACAGAGGGACTTGGTGTGCCAAGTCTTTCTCTCTACTCCTCTTTCTCTCAAATAAATAAATATGAAGTAAATATTTAAAAAAATTTAAATACTGATAAACTTAATAAAATATGTATAAGGTTAGTATGATGAAAAGTTAAAAAAAAAACCCACTATTGAAATTAATGAAAATCCAAATAAATGGAGAGGGCATGTCATGCTTATGGCTAAAAAGATTTGTTATTATGATGTCCGTTGTTTCCAAATTGATCTATAGACTCAATGCACCTCCAGGGAAACTTCCAGAGGGACTTTTGCAAAGCTTGACAAACTGATTCATGAATTTATTGAGAAGGGAGAAGGGAGGATGGGGGGAATATACCCAATCAGTGACAGCATGATCCAGTGCCATGGAAACCTGCCTCCCCGGATGGCGAACTAGGCATCGTAACTGTTAATAAGAGGGCTGGGGAAGACTTCCCAGACACAAGGGCCTGGTAGAGGGTAGAGAGCTTAATCCTAAAACCGTGGCACTGACTTGGTAAATCCCCAGGGCCAGAAATGGGTTACACCCCACAGGGAGCTGTTGGTCAGGGAGACCCATGAGGTCCCCAAAACAATGCAGGACATTGCCAAAGCACTTGGTTCCCCACCAGAGATAAATGACAAGATCCTATTGCTAAAGGCCATGCACTCGAGGCATCCAGAGGTCCTAGGTTCCACATTGGAACCTAGAAGCAAGCCAACTCCCTTTGGCTAGTCCTCATAGTGCTGGGTTACATGGTGAGACTCTGTCTTGAAAACTAAACCCAACCATGTCAGAGAGAGAGAGAGAGATGAGAGAGAGAGAGGGAGAGAGAGGACACAAATGAACAGCAGGGTGAGAGATCAGCTATGTAAGCTATATACTACTGATGGTTTTCATTTTCTGAGTTCAGGGAGGCTTTGACATCCTAGGGCCTCCTGGAGGGACTGCCTCTCGAGGGGCTAGCTAATTTCTTGAGACAGTAAATAACTGACTTGTAAGCATGCCTTTCCATGCAAACCAAACGGCCCAAAGCCCATATCCCTAACCACTTCTTTCATCTAACTTTACATACCAAGCCACTATCCACCCCCCTTCCAGAAACAGGATAACTAGGGACAGCAAGGCCAGCTGCTGGACCCCCTTGGGGTCACCCCTACAGCGTGAAGCATGCTGGAATTACCCCAGCCAACCCCACTGCTAAAATCCTGCCTGCATATGGTCTCCCTCAAAAGCCACAATAATACCTTTGCCCAAGCTCCCCACCGGGTTCCTCCTGCACCCTGACCTATGCTGGTGACTGCTTTTCCACGTGGGCTTGCATGGGTCTGCATGTGGGTCACGCCTTCTGTTTCTCTGGGTCTGAGAGTCAACATTTCTTCCTCCATGATGGAAGCTTCCAGATGTGCATGTCTAACCACATCTAGTTAAAGTAAATCCTGGTACATTTTCAGCCAAGCTGCCCTATGGAGGCACAGGTGAGGGGGCTGTCTCACTGCTAACACTTTGTTTTGATGTCTGTGCCCACGTGCATGGTGGTTAGGAGAGAACCTCGCCGACACCAGTGGGCTCTGGCCCGGCCCCAGGAGCGGTTATCTCCACGGGCCGCGGGCATAAATGTGGACGCCTGTTGGAGTACGCTGTGACATCGTCAGCCAGACCCCTTGTTATCTTTGTTGACTCACTTAGCAAGAGCTAAAGATAGCAGGAGGACACATTTTTGATTTTTTTTTTTTTACCTAGAGCCAATCTCATTTGGTGACCAATTTAGGAGGAATATAATGTAATCTTAGGCTTTTGTGACAATGAGCGCATTAGGCTTACTGCTGCCTCAGAAATCGCCTTTGCCAAAACCTCCGAGGGAGTTCATGGGCCGCTTGCTCTGTGCCCAGAAACACATCTTTTTCTTTCCTAGGAGGTAGATCTTCTACCATTGCACGATTGTGATGTCTCTTCAGTCTTCGTCCCTCTACTTCCTCTTTCAAATCACTTTGAAAGTGAATATTGTTTGATCTTTCTTCCCTCCCCCTGCCCCGCCATTATGGCTTGCTCTATATAGGTCTTCTCTACTTGAATAAGAACTACTCTCTTTTAGAGATGAGACCGATAAAAGCCCTCACGCCGGGAAAAGAGTCATGTGTGGGTGGAGGTAGTTGGCTGAATTTTATGGAAGCTACAGATGCTGGACTGGAAGCGATCATTAGCTGAACGGTGACTTGTTATTCACGAGCCTTTCATGAAGTTTTTACTGTTAGTATGGTATAGCAATGTTTTCCTTTCTTTCCAAGAGGAAAGGGTTTTTAACTTTCTGCTTTGTTAACTTTTCCCTTTGTGTTTTAACTAAAACTTTGGAAGCGGTGACTTTGGTATTTGCCTCCTCTGGTTCTTTACTATGGAATGACTCAATATTTGTCATGTCAGCTTCTAGCCTTTTCTATGTCATCCTCAACATGGTGGCTCTGATGTCGCCACGGTGAGGGATTGTTCAGGTTGAAGGTGGCAAATGAGCATTCAGGTCCCCTTCAGGATTTGGGCCTCCTAGTCAGGCCTTGCCGTGTTTCTGCTCCGGCCTTGAGCTTCCAGAAACTCTTCCAGGCCTTTCGCCCACCTCCCCAGTTCAGCTTCCCTGGCTCTCGCCCTGACTTCCTCTCAAGCCCAGCTCTACATCCAAGTCATTTCTCCCCTGCATGTCTCCATTTTAACGTCCCCACAGGTTGGCTGGGTTTCTGCTATGGCAAACCTCTAACAAGTAGGAAATTACCCACAAGGGATGTATGAGGTTACCGGTACCAGGGAGACTAGCAGGTAAGGAAAGGAAGGCTGGGGTCTGGCCTTGGGACTTCTCGTGGAGCTCAGATCACACAGTGCTTTTTCTTTGTCTTAGAATTAGGAAACAACAGAGACACTTCAGACAGGAAACAACCTGCTGGCTACTCAGAGTGGACTTTACACTTCAAAACAGAAAGAGCCATTCTGTTATGAGGATCAGCCAGGCTCCAGGGACAGACAGGGTAGTCCCACATCTAGGGTGCCGGCTCGGGGAGAATCCAAGAATCAGAGCTACGCCCTATAATCAAGTGCATCTGGGGGCAGCTGGGCAAATGAAGCACAGTGGGTTGTAACCGTAGGAATTATCAGAGCCTTGAATAAGCTAGTGTTCACTGTAAAGGAGGCCCAGTACACAAGGTTTCCCCAAAGTACCTAAATCATTCCCCTGCCTCTCTCTGTCTCCCTCTGTATGTGTGTGTGTGTTCGATCCCCCCTCCCTCCCTTTCTCTTCATTTTGAAATTTGGCTGTGGAACTGTGGGATGTGAGAATTCAGTTATTCAGGTTTTATTTTTGTTGTTGTTGTTTTTTGTTGTCGTTTGTTTTCAAGGTAGGGTTTCACTCTAGTCCAGGCTGACCTGGGATTCACTATGTAGTCTCAGGGTGACCTCGAACTCACGGCTATCCTCCTACCTCTGCCTCCCCAAGTGCTGGAATTCAAGGTGTGCACCACCACACCCGGCGAATTCAGTTCTCGTTATTGAAACAATTATTTCAAAAACTGGTCACTGCTCCCTCCCTCCCTCCCTCTCTCTCTCTCTCCCTCTTTCTCTCTGTCAAATAAATAAATAAAATAAATGGGCTGGAGGGATGCCTTAGTGGTTAAGGCATTTTTCTGCAAAGCCAAAGGACCCAGGTTCGATTACCCAGGACCCACGTAAAGCCAGATGTACAAAGGGGCATATGCGTCTGGAGTTCATTTGCAGTGGCTGGAGGCCCTGGTGTACCCATTCTCTCTCTGTCTTCCTCTTTCTCTCTGTCAAGTAAATAAATAAATAAATAGAAAACTGGTCACTGACTGGCACCTTCCCTGCTGTGACTACTTCCAAATAAGACAGTGGAGAATTTGCCAGAGTCTGGAATGCTGGGCTAGCTGAGGAGAGGATTGGAGAAGACTGGAGTCTCGGTGCAGGTGGCTGAGAGTGGCCAAAGGCCAGGAGGAAGGGTCTCTGGAGGCCACCAGGCCTGACCCAGGAGTGTGTGGGCAGGAGGTGAGTGGGCTCCTCGGGCTCATTTTCGCGGATGCGATGGCACACAGCCAGCGGGGTAGCTGACGGGTGCAAGTACCTCATGGGCCAGGCTGCTAGTAGATTCTAGAAGGGCTTACAGACCCTCAGAGCAAGGGCAAAGGAATCTAGAACACTGGCTTTCGCTTGGCAAGCGAGCAGGTCTCTGCCGCCAGCGAGCCAGGCCTGAACCCTTTGTGAAGCTTTCCCCGGAGGAGAGATGCCTGGCAGGGCACTCTGCCTGAGGGAAGACGGGCACAGGCCTGACTCTCCGTTCTCTCAGCTGGGTAATCCGTGTTTCCCCCTCACCCCAGAAGCAGGCACAGTTAACAAACACCACTGCAAGGGAGGAAGTAGGTTGGGGCAGAGAGAGGAAGATTAGCAGCTTAAGCACAAGGATGGAGTTGCTTTTGTGTCACAATAGCTAGGTTTCTGGGGCTCATTTGCATAGTGTTGCAGTCAGCTTCACATCGCTGGCAGAAAACACCTGACCAAGAGCAGCCTGCACGAGGAAAGGGTTTATTTTGGCTTACAGCCTCGAGGGGAAGCTCCACCATGGCACAGGAAATGATGGCGTGAGCAGAAGGTGGACATCACGTCCTGGCCAACATCAGGTTGACAACAGCAGCAGGAGAGTGTGCCAAACACTGGCAAGGGGAAGCTGGCTATGACATCTGCCCCCAACAATACACCATCTCCAGTAAGGAGCCAATTCCCAAATTGCTACCAGCTGTGGACCTAGCATTCGTTTACGAGGGGCACCTGAATCAATCCACCATACGCAGTATGCTCTGTTACGTGTAGTTGTATATGCAACCTCGGCCATCACGTGTCTCATTAGCATGTTAAGTCTCCACCCATGGGTGTGGAGTTTTGTTTTATAATGAGCCATCGCGTGTCTCATTAGCATGTTAAGTCTCCACCCATGGGTGTGGAGTTTTGTTTTATAATGAGCCATCACGTGTCTCATTAGCATGTTAAGTCTCCACCCATGGGTGTGGAGTTTTGTTTTATAATGAGCCATCGCGTGTCTCATTAGCATGTTAAGTCTCCACCCATGGGTGTGGACTTTTGTTTTATAATGAGCCATCACGTGTCTCATTAGCATGTTAAGTCTCCACCCATGGGTGTGGAGTTTTGTTTTATAATGAGCCATCACGTGTCTCATTAGCATGTTAAGTCTCCACCCATGGGTGTGGAGTTTTGTTTTATAATGAGCCATCATGTGTCTCATTAGCATGTTAAGTCTCCACCCATGGGTGTGGAGTTTTGTTTTATAATGAGCCATCACGTGTCTCATTAGCATGTTAAGTCTCCACCCATGGGTGTGGACTTTTGTTTTATAATGAGCCATAGGTCACCTTTGGACACTCCCAGTTCTTCTGCACCTGCACCAGTGGTTCCAGCCAGTTCCATTTGGCCTTGGCTGGGGGCCTACAGCCTCCCTATGGTCCATTTTTAAAATACATTTTTTTTTTTTTTGGTTTTTTTCAAGGTAGGGTCTCACTTTGGTTCAGGCTGACCTGGAATTCACTATGTAGTCTCAGGGTGGCCTCGAACTCTTGGTGATCCTCCTACCTCTGCCTCCCGAGTGCTGGAATTAAAGGCGTGCACCACCACGCCCAGCTAAAATACATTGTTATTTATTTGCAAGCAGAAAGAGATATAAGAGAGACAGATGAGAGAGACAGAGAGAGAAAGAGAGAGGGAGAGAGAGAGAGAGAATGTGTGTGTGCAGCAGGGCCTCCAGCCACTATAAATGAAATCCAGATGCATGTACCACTGCATCTGGCTTTGTATGGGTATTGGGGAATCGAACTAGGGTGGTTAGGCTTTGCAGGCAAGCACCTTAACCACTGAACTCTCTCTCTAGTCTCTGTCCATATTTCTTTCTTTTTCTTTTCTTTTTTTCAAGGTAAGGTCTCGCTCTAGCTCGGGCTGATTTGGAATTTGCTATGTAGTCTTGGGGTGGCCTCGAACTCACAGCAATCCTCCTACCTCTGCCTCCCGAGTGCTGGGATTAAAGACGTGCACCTCCATTCCTGGCCCTGTTTGTCCACTTTTTACGAGAGAGAGAGAGAGAGAGAGAGAGAGAGAGAGAGAGAGAGAGAGAATTGGCATACCAGGGCCAGATACATGATGGCTGAGGTTGTATATAGAACTACATGTGATGGAGCATGCATACAAAAGTCCATACTATGTATGGTGGTTTGATTCAGGTGTCCCCCATAAACTTATGTGTTCTGAATGCTAGGCCCACAGCTGGTGGCATTTATGGAATTGGCTCCTTACTGGAGGTGATGTATCGTTGGGGGCAGGTATTATAGCCAGCTCATTGAACTCCAGATGCATGCGCCACCTTGTGTGCATATGTGACCTTACGCATGTGTCACCTTGTGAGTCTGGCTTATGTGGGATCTGGGAGTTGAACATGGGTCTTTAGGCTTTACAGGCAAGCACCTTAACTGCTAAGCCATCTCTCTAGCCCTGTCCATTTTTATGTGCTAATTTTGTAAGGTTTTGTGCAAGGTCTTCCAGACTTTAGTGTCTATTCTTCTGCCTCAACTCCCCACTAAGAGCTGCCATCCCAGAAGTCTTTTGGGGGAGCTGAAGATGATGATCCATCTTGTATAACTACTTCCTGCCGTTGAGGGGTGTAGTCCCTGCCTGAGGGGTACCAAGAAGCTCTCTCTCTAGTCTATCCATCGGGGCAGAGGATCTGAATTCCCCCATAGTAGGAACTGGCTGAGATCTCTGCATCACAAGGAGTCTAGTCTGGAACTTCTGTACCCTCTTGGCTGGCAGGCTCACCAACAGATAGTAGCTAGTGGGCATTGGGAGTCGGGTACTGCCAGACACAGGCTGGAGCCTTCAGTAGACGGGCTTGAGCTGCCAGGCATGGCTAAGGACCCCTTGGGCTACAGGAGGCCACTCCCTCTCCAAGCCCGGCACACCTGAACTTAGGCTTTGCCCATAACCCTGTGACCTTTGGCCAGTTGCCTAGGAAACTCCTTATATGGTATCAGCCAGCAGCCTTTGCACAGCCCATCCCCCTGTGCCCTATACCTTCTCCCTGCCGTTGCCTACGAGCCGGAATTATGTACCCATATGCTGATTAGGCATCAGCAAGCAACCTTGTACATCCAATCCCCTTAGGACCCTCAACTGCTCATAAAGCCATTTCCCTATTGATTAAACCGAACTGTTTACAGAGACTGTCTCTCGAAAGTGATTCTTTTGTCATGTGCACAACCTTGCTCTCCAAGGTTGCCTGGATGCCTTCCAGGAACTGCAGTCACCCCAAGGACCCAAAGACCCACAATTGGGATTCAGTGGGCATCCGCCTGGAGTTCCAGATTCCCGTGTCCCCAAATAAGAAGTTGAGCAGAGACATACAGTCATGGCAGAATCAGGGATAATTTACCAGGGAGAGATTTCCAAGAAAGGAAGATGGCTGGAACAGAGGAAGAAACTTTAGCAAGCCCAATAGTACTGGTACACACAGCCTGGTGAACTTGGGGGCGCTTCCAAGTTCCTGTCGACTTCCATTTCCTCAGCTCTGGAGGAAGAGCGACCCTCCCTCACCTTGCACACGCCGAGGTTGCTGTGCACAGTCATGAAGCACTCAGCTCTGGGGTGGACTGCACGGACTGAGAAGTACTATCTAGATGCACAGGACCCTGAGGAATTGCTACCCTGTGGGGAATGTGTAGGGAGAAGATCTCCTGGGGGGGGGCTGCTGAGGTGGTGAGACCATTTTGATGAGGACTGGGATCATCCTTTGCAGTCTGCTCCAAATGCTGAGTCACTAGAGGGTGGGCAAGCCAAACCTCAGGTGGTTTCTGTCCTTGCCACATGCCACATGTCTATTTCTCTTCACCAGACAGGCCTACAGATACTCCAAGCCACAATTCCTCTGGTTTCAGCTCCCAGCTGTTCAATACTCAGGACACTGGGGGAGGGTGTCAGCCAACTTTTAAAAAGCTCCAGTGCATCCTGGTAAAACACAAACTATACTGAGTTGGAGGGATGGCTTAGCAGTTAAGGTGCTTGCCTGCAAAGCCAAAGGACCCAGGTTCGATTCCCCAGGACCCACGTTAGGCAGATGCTCAAGGGGGCGCATGCCTCTGGAATTCGTTTACAGTGGCTGGAGGCCTTGGATAGCCCATTCTCTCTCTCTCTCTCTATCCCTCTTTCTCTGTCAAATAAATAAAAATAAAATATTAAAGCAAAAACACAGACTACTGTGTGCCATCCCCGGAGTTTCTGCAGAGATATGTGTTTCTAACAAGTTCCCGGATGGTACTGATTCTGTTGTTCCCCAACTTTGCCTTGGATTGACCAAAATGGGGAGTTTAGGAGCCCCTCCCTTCATGGATGGAAGGCCAATGCTATCCACTGCCTTGCTGTCCTCCTATAACCCTGTCCCTGAGAAGCTCAGAACTCATGTTTTCTCCTCGTGTGATGAGTCCCCTAGCTGTCAGTGGGCCTTCTGTGAGGAGGGGGAGAGTCACATGACCCCTGTGAGGAGGGTGGGGAGTCATGCAGTACCCCCTCACCTCCTCCTTTGCCCGCTGAGAATGATGTGAGCACGGTGCATCCTGTCCAGAGTGGATTCTTTCTCTCAAGACATGCGTACGTTTTTACTTTGCGAAATCAGCCCAAGTGTGACTCTGGGTCATCGCCCTGGTCACTTTTCAGGCCTCGCTTCTGTGGGCTTGGAGCACCTTGCTGATTGCCAGCTGCAGTCCTGTGACCTGAAAGAGCCCATCATCCAGCAGATGGGCTGGGCACAGTGGTGGTGACAGCTGTCCCGTCTAGAAATTGCTTGTGGTTGCTTCCTGCTCTTCCTCCTGGGCCGCCCCGGGCTCTTCCTCCCGACACATGTTGCCAAGTTGCTTGCCAGCACTCATATTCTTCACCATTCTGCTCGTACTGGCTGTTTGGTTCAGCCCTAGACTTTTGGGATTCTCACTCCTCTGTGGTCACTGGACATCTGTGGTCCTCATCAGACAGCATTTCTATACCTGTTACTTCATGCAACTCAGAGTTGGGACTTAGACTGGTCCCCATGTAACTTTTTCTCACTTAGTATGTCTGCTTCTCCACTGACACTCACTTGGCAGCCCAACGCCTTAACCACTGGGCCACCTCGTCCCCTTGACACTCAGTTGGAATCATCCGTCCCTATGCCCAAGAGCCTGGAACTGAGCTCCCTCCACATTTCCAGAGGGTAGCATTAGGCCCTGTGATACTTGCTCCCTAGAAAGTAATAGTTCTTATCTGCTTCATGAAAATATTCTTGATCTAGCTCCCAGGGTTGCATCCTATCAGAAACTTAGCAACTCGTAAAAACCTGTTTTTATAGACTCTTCTTTTAACAGCTTTATTGAGACATAATTCACATACCACAGTTACTCAACTAAAGTGCACAATTCAATAGCTTTCAGTGATCTCATTGGATCTACGTGTCCGTCACCACGATCAATTCTAAAGCATCTTCAGCGTGTTCAAAAGGAAGCGCAGAGCCTTGCCCATCGTCTCCTTACCCCCCACCTTCCCATGCCCACAGCCCAGGCAAACACTGCATTCTTTCTAAGAATGACCTGTTCTGGGAACGAATTCGCAATCTGTACTTTGATGGTGACTGGTTTGTCCCAGCTACAGTATGTGTCAATGCTTCAGATCTTTTCAGGGCTGGACTATAAGCCACTGGGGGACATACTACCTGTGTGGATTGGTCACTCACTGATGAAGAAATAGTCTACTAGCTACTGAATTTTTATAGATTTTTTAAAAAAAAATCTTTTAAAAAGTTCTTATTTATTTATTTATTTGTAAGCAGAGAGATATAGGGAGAATGGGTATGCCAGGGCCTCCAGCTGGCCCAAGTGAACTCCAGATGCTGTGCCACTCTGTGCAGCTGGCTTTAGGTAGGCACTGAGGAATTGAACTCTGTTCATTAAGGCTTTGCAGGTAAGCACCTTAACCACTTAGCAATCTCTATAGCATTATCTAGGTCTTCTTGAAGCAGTTCTTGGTTTCATAAGTGTTTTGCGATCTTCCTCTGTGCTGGTTTGAATGTGAAATGTCCCCCACAGCCTCATGTGTTTGTGATTAAGCCTCATGCTTCATCCCCAGCTGGTGGGGCCCTTGGGAGGTGGTGCCCTGAAGGAGATGTGTCACTGGGAACAGACCTTGGGACTTTACAGTCCAGAACCCTTGCCAGTGCCAGCTAGCTTACTCTTGCTGCTCTCTCCCACTTGATGTGACATACTTTTTCAGTCATAATGAAACTTCTCCTCAAAACTGTAAACTAAAATAAACCCTCTCCTCCCATAAGCTGCTTCTGGCTGGGTGTTTTGTTCCAGAAACAAGAAAGTAAGAAAGAAACTGCTACATCCCCTTTCTTATAGTCATCAGAAATAGTTGAGGGAAATTGGAATGTTTTCATATTTCAATCTTTCTTTTTCTTTTTTTTTTTTGACATAGGGTCTTGCTCTAGCCCAGGACAACCTAGAATTCACTATGTAGTCTCAGGCTAGCCTCATACTCACAGTTGATCCTCCTACCTCTGCCTCCCTAGTGCTGGGATTAAAGGCATGTGCCACAATGCCCGGCCATGTATTCATTCTTGACCTTGTAATTTCTCTCTGAAATTAAGATATAAGCTGTGTGTGTGTGTGAGAGAGAGAGAGAGAGAGAGAGGATAGTCATGTATTGCTTCTTCATTTACTTGAATTCACAAAACATAAAAATGTCCCTAAATGCCTTTAGGAGACATAGAGCATCGTGAGCAATCTTCCAGGCCTCCTCTTGTAGTGGCTTCCAGATCTGCTTCCCAGAAGGGAACCTCTGCCCTCCCCATCTGCTCCAGAGCTTACTGCCACCTTGTCATTCCTGGCCCCTCCTAAGCTCCCATCCCCCAGGAGATCTGAGACCCTCCAGGATGAAGAAAACAGTTCCTTTTGTCTCAGTGAGAGAAGACACCTGGTTTAACTCATAATAGAGTTTCTGGAAAAAAAGAATTAATTTAAGATTTTAAAAAATAAGCTATTTTTTGAGAGGAAATTGCATTGGTAATTTTCCTCTTTGCGGGTATGGGAAAACCAGATCAGTAAGCCACTGCAATGACCCAGTTCACACTGAGTGGCCTAATGACACACAGGAAGACAGGACTGAGTTATTTAGTGTTAATGTGAAACAATACACTTAGATTGAAGAAGACAGAATCCATTCACACAAGTACCCTCAAATGAGATCCAGCAAGAAATTCGAAGGTGTTAGTAGCTATTTTTACAGGCAGAAAAGAAAGTGAAAATAAAATCAGACTTTTAAAACCCTGGGGACATTTAGAAATTTGAATTCAATTGGTCTGGGGTGACTTTCGAATTTGAATTTCTACTTAAGACTACCAATCAGGGGTCACACGTTGAGAACCAAGAATTTAGAGCCCGTTTTCTTAAATGGTGGGATTGGGTCCCATATAGAATCATATTACTGAATGGGGAGGGTAGTCATAAAAAATTTGTCAAAGTGGCCCTAAGCATATTTCTATTATTTTGTGCTATGTATTTATGTGAAGTGGCATTCCTAGAGCTGATGATTATAAAATTAAAATATTGATCAGCTCTGCAAGGCATTGAAGATGTTCTGTGTCCCAAAGAAGCAAACATTCAGCTAAGATTTACTTGTTTATGTAAAACCAAACAGGCACACCCATCTCTTCATATGCAAATTTGCTCTCATCTTCAGTAAGTGGTAACCTGGAATGTGTGCCAAAAATTGTCTTAAAATAATTTGTCCTTATTGCTTATTATCAGTAGATGTTTGGTTTTCTGAAGTATTTACCTCCACATTGCTGGGCCAAAACACTGGGCCAAAAGCAGCTGACGGGAGGAAAGGGTTTGGCTTAGGGTCTTGAGGAGAAGCTTCATGAAGGCAGGGAAAGCATGGCATGAGCAGAGGCTGGACATCACCTCTTTGTCACAGATGGCAGAAAACAGCAGTAGGAGAAAGAGTCAAGCTCCGGCAAGAGCCTGCCCCCAACAACGCACCTCTTCCAGCAAGGCTTTACCTCCCAAATTGCCAACAGCTGGGGACCAAGCATTCAAAACACACGAATTTATGGGGGACAGCTGATACAAACTACTATCATTTGAATACCTATTTTACATATCTGTACAGCTGAGATCACATAAACATTTCTCAGGCAAAGGGATCATTAGTAGAATAAGTTTTAAGAAGCCCTGGTTTAGGTGAGGATGTAGCTCTCACTGATAGAGCTTCCCAAGGTCCTGGGTTTAATCCCAGCACTGGAACAAAAGCCAGGGCAGGGGGAGCCCTGGTTTAGAGGATCTTTCAGTCTTGTTTTTCCCTTTATTATTTCTGTCATTTCCTTCTTTTTTCCAAGTAACCATATATTAGAGAAGGCAAAACCCATGCTCATTTCTCTGAGCCAGCTCTTTGAAATCATCTGCTAATATTTCCCCAATACTTATGTTCAGAGGGGCCTCATTACCCTTCAAAAGAACAGTGGCCACAGTGTTTTCAGTAGATTGGCACCAATGGAATACTGTTGCAGCCTTAACTACAGTTTTACTTTTGTGCACAGAAGAGTAATTTGGATAATATTACAAAAAGGTAAATAAAATAAATATCCCTGCTCAGTAATATTTTATCCCAGGGTGCATATGCTGAGGAATCTCTTCTCATTCCCCCCCCCCCCCCGGCATCTCCTTTTGTATTCAAAGCAAGAAAGCAAGTGGGAACTCAGCAAGGGACTGGAGTGTGAACAAGGGATTGGGGTACGAATAAGGTATTGGGGTATAGGCAAGGGATTGAGATATGAATAAGGTATTGGGGTGTAGGCAAGGGATTGGGATATGAATAAGGTATTGGGGTATAGGCAAGGGATTGGGGTGTGAGCAACAGATTGAGATGTGAGCAGGTGTGAACAAGGGATTATGGTATGAGCAAGGGGTTGGCGTGTGAACAATGGACTGGGGTGTGAACAAGGGATGGGAGTGTAAGGGATGGGGGTGTGAGCAAGGGATTGGATGTAAACAAGGGATTCGGGTATGAGCAAGGGATAGGGGTGTGAACAAGGGATAGGGGTATAAGCAAGGGATAGGGGTGTAAGCAAGGGATGGGCTATGAACAAGGGGCTGGGGCCTGAGTAAGAGGTGGGGTGTGAACACAGGATTGGGATGTGAGCAAGGGACTGGGGTGTGAACATGGGGTTGGGATGTGTTGTTCATAAGACTGTGGATGAGGATATTCCTTTTTCCGTTTTCAGTTTACTGGACATTTCATTTCTTCTACTGGAATACATGGAAAAGAACTCTATTTCCATTACAGGCCAACCACTGTTGCTTCCCTTTTTAGTAATTAGTTTGTTCATTCAAAGAGGGCAAAGATACGAGGAAAAGCCCCTTCAGCCTCCGAGGTGGTCACAGTGCAAAGTCTTCCATGGCCGAGTCCTCAAGGCAGTAAGCTCATAGGCAAGAACACATGGTGTGCAACCTCAGCAAAGAGAGAAGCTTTATACCCTACTTAAACACACTTCCAAGGGCACAAAGACACTACCTCCAGAAGGAATGCATTTTGGTTAGAAAGATCAAAATGTGATGAATTCCACCCACCTGCTTCACTTTCACTCCCCCATATCTACTTCCTCTTCGTGTCCCACGGGCACACGACCGTCCTTAAGCAAGCCTGAGTCGTCGGCCATTTGTGACTTGAGACCCTGTTGCACTCTTATCTCCCGGAGGGGCTGCCAGTGCCTCCCCAGCAGCAAGACTCACCTTTGGGAACTGGAGGCGGGGGAGGCTCTGTTGGCGATGCAGCTGTCACAGCCTATTAGTGTATGGGTGGGTCTCGTCAGGTACAGGAGGTATGTCATTTATAGACAGAAATTGCATAATTGAGCTTGATAGAATTTTGACTCTTTCTTGGCATGCAATTTGTTCGTCAAGTAAAAAGCCTTGAGGTCACGTGGAACTTGGAACTCTAAAGTTCAAGCTTAGGTATCTTCTCCTAACTTGGAGCAGTCAGTCAGAAAGGATCCTGGAAAGACCTGTTTGCCTTTGGTTTCTGGTCTATACCCCTCAGGTTTGAATGGAAGGAAGGGTGATGATTGAGCCAGACCCCCGGCCCCCAGTTTGTTTCAGAATACACGTTGACTTTAGTTCTTTCGTATTAGTTTTCTTGGAAAATTTCATATGTATTGAAGAGTACAGTCCAAGGATGGAGAAGTACACCAGAAACAATCACGTAACACAAGTAACAATGGACTTAGTTACACATATGGATTCAAACGGCATGTCCGGCTTCTTTCACTCAACGCTATGTGTGTGACTTACCTGACTGTGATGTTATAGCAATCATTTTTCAATTTCTCTGCCACAGAATTCTACTGTGTGACTAGCCCTCAATTTATTTGGTTTCCTATTGATAAACATCATGGTTATTTCTACTCTTTCACTATTACCATTAGCGCTGCCAGGAACGTTTGTGTATACCTGCATAGCTAAAGCATACAATATAATTATATTATCTGGGCTCCACCTTGGAAAATGAGGTATAGGGTATAGATATGTCCACCATCAGTTGATTATTACAAAACCATTTTCCAAAGAAACAGTAATAGTCACACTATAAGGTAGTTAGATTCAGGATCTGATGTCTTTTACTAGTAGTCGTCAAATCTCCACTTCCAGATGACCCCTGGTAACACATCTCGAGATTATATGTTTTGCTCAGGCTGGAGAGATGGCTTAGTGGTGAAGGCGCTTGCCTGCAAAGCCAAAGGACCTCGGTTCGATTCCCTAGCACCCACATATGCCAGATGCACCAGGTGGCACATACATCTAGAATTCATTTCCAGTGGCTGGAGGCCCGGCACGCCCATTCTCTCTCTCTTTCTCTCTCTCTCTGCCTCTTTCTCTCTTGTTCTCTCAAATAAATAAATACTTTTTTTTTTTTCAAAAAAGTTTTGCTCAGTAAGAAGACCTGGCTTTGCTTGTCTGTGATAACAGGCATTGGAAAATATCCCCCAAAGAGACATTGTTGTTGGAGTAGTTTGCTTCTAATAAGCAGCTAATAAAGAAAATAGGTATAAATTGGATTTAAACTGACTTTTAGCTGCTTTCTAAAACTTTGCCAGAAACTGATTTCTATTTTATATAGGCAGATCAGAAAGGAAATCTAGGTAGGATTACACCAGACATCAGGTAGGAACAGCACCGTGGGTAGAATACTATATTGAACACTTTAAAAATATTTATTTACATTATAGCCGGGTGTGGTGGTGCATGCCTTTAATCCCAGCACCTGGGAGGCAGACGTAGGAGGATCACCATGAGTTCAAGGCCACCCTGAGACTACAGAGTGAATTCCAGGTCAGCCTGAGCCAGAGTGAGACCCTACCTCGGAGAAAAAAAAATATTTATGTACATTTTTATAAGAACCACGTGCTTGGAGATAAGAATCAACTGTAGCATACCAGATCCTGTGAGAGCTGTCACCCGCGTGGTGAAAGACAGCAGGGGACACCAATCTACCCACCCACTTTCCTGACCATCCATGTGATGACCTTGTGCACACCCGTCCCCATAGCAGCGACAGTTATAACTGCTCATCAACACCCAACAAGGAGAGCCAGCACCACGTCAAGGTGTTAATGGAAACGGTACATTTTTTGCCACTCTAACATGTTGGGTGAAAAAGACTGAGGATTTGTGGCATGCGTGACACCAGCATCCCTCAGTGACAACAGCACCTGCCACTTCCATGTGAGCTGTTGGCATGTGACCGTGTGTGCCCGTTTTGCAGCTGGCATTTTATCTTGAGATTATAAACCAGCCAAAATGGAGAAGAAAGCCAAAGGCAGCATGCTGAGAGAGGGGAAGAAGAGGAGGAGGAGGAGGACTCGTCAGGTGGTGAAGGGACACAGCTGAAGACACTCCAGTCGGCACTTTAACCATGTGGCTCACAACCTGGGAAGACCTCTAAAGGACTTGTTCTTATCCTGGGAAAACTGCCAAAATCAGATGGTTAAAACATCCCATTGTGTGTGAAGACCACACTACTGTCATAGATAAACTAATTAAGCTTCCAAGTTGTCAAAAGAAAAAAAAAAAAAAACTCAAGCGTTTCCCAAAATAAGTTGTCAAACTAAAAAACTGCTTCTAAATATTTAGCTTTCTGCCTTTGGGCTGGAGCGGGAGAGAGTAAGAGCTTCGGCAAGTGGATTTGAACAATGTTGGCAGGCAGGGGCAGGGCCCTGCAGGAGTCAGAGGGCAAGCTCTGAGGGCAGGTATCTGCATTGAACCCCAGACTGATCAGTTCCTAGGTTGGTTGACCTTGGGAAGTTACTTAACTACTTTCAGCCTAGTTTCCTTGGCAATACCATTGCTGTGGGCATTAAATGGAAATGGGGTGTCAAGCACATAAACAGGTGTGTTCAGTAAATATGAGTGGAGTGTGGGAGCAAGGATGCTGTGGGCATGAAGGCATGGTTCTGTAGAGCCCCTGTACTCCACAGAACCAAGGTTATGTTAAGGGGTGGAGGGGTGGAGGACATAACAGACACAGGGCTACTGAGACATCCCAAATGTCCAGTGTCTTCTCGGATGGTTACCTCTGTTGCTTTCTGTCAAGGCAGTCCAGTGAGAAAGGATCCCAACCGTCTTCCTTCCACACCAGGAAGCCCTCATTCCCTCCTCTGAACTTTGATCTCTTTCATTTTGGTAATTCCACATCTTTCCTCTGGCTGTGCTAGATGACTTGCTGCTCATTAGGTTATGTAAAAATATTCATCGCACACCAATGGTGTTGCTGCTCATTAGGTTATGTAAAAATATTCAT
The DNA here is from genome assembly GCA_036346955.1 of Dipus sagitta. NCBI lineage: Eukaryota > Metazoa > Chordata > Mammalia > Rodentia > Dipodidae > Dipus > Dipus sagitta. The sequence goes on from CM070775.1 coordinate 37,014,303, forward strand.
CGCACACCAATGGTGTTGGCCAAGCACTGACGGTACTGCAATGGGCTTCGCATTCTTGGTAAGGAGACTAGATAAAACCCCGATTAACAATGCGTAACATAATAATAACCAGTGAGAAGTCTCTACTTGGGAAGGAATCAAGCAAAAGGAGAAAGAGAGAAATGAAAGCCAAGGGAAGGGGATGCTAATTGCGCCTGGTGATGAGGAAAGTACCTTATAGAAGAGGTGCCATTACGTGGATCCCTTCCGACGTGAGTGGCCGCATCCCGTGCCTGTGAGGCTGGAAGGCCCTCATGCACGGGGACCCACGTGGAGTCCTGCGTGGAGTAAGCTATATCCTGGAAGAGCCAAGGGCTTGTGGGGTGCGGACAGAGTGAGCAGAGAATGGCAGTGAGCGAGGCCAGAGAGTGGACAGGGCTAACGTGTGGACCTTATAGCCACAGAGGGAGATGAAGTCATCATGAGATGGCTTGGCTCTTGGCAGGAAGAAGGCTCTAAGCCCCTTTGTGTATGCTTATCCCCCAAGCCCACCCTATCACATGCCAGGAAGAGCGGCTGAATATGATGGCGCCCTCTAGTGGTTGGGGAGTGCAGTGAAAGGTGAATGAGAGCTGGCGGAGGTGATAATTCGCCCTGACACTTGTTATCCTTGAAGCTTCTCCGTCATAAGGGGAATCCTGAACCTTGTGACGCAAGATACGATTCCCTTGTGTAGATTAAATTGTATTTTTTACGTACCTGAGTGGGGCTGGAAAGCTGAAGAAATCTAACTTTGAATCCATTTTCTAACATGCTACAAAACATGACTAATGAATCCTCTGCCATTCAAATACAGGTTATGTCATTTTTGTTTTGGATATGTGTGTCATCTGATCTGGGCCCAGGATACCTTGGTTACTTCTCTTCACTTGGGGTGGACATGTGCTTGTAATCCCAGCCACTCAGACTGGGCAACACAGTGAGACGCTCTCTCTCTCTCTCTCTCTCTCTATGTATCTATCTATATATATGTGTATACACACACACACACACACACCCTTCGCATGGATATTCTACACTAGGGATGGGAAAAAGGTACTACAGTTCATAGAAGGGGAAAAAGAAAGTAAAACAAAACAAAACAACAAAAAAATCCAAAACCAGCCTGGCCATAAAGAAGGAAGAGTATCACACATAAGAAAGGTAGCTAGGTTTTAAAAATACTACGGGGCTGAAGAAATGTCTTAGTGGTTGGGTCACTTGCCTGTGAAGCCTAAAGACCCAGGCATGATTTCCCAGAACCCATGTAAGCCAGATGCGCAGGGTGACACATGCATCTGGAGTTTGTTTGCAGTTGCTACAGGCCCTTGTGCACCCATTCTCTCTCTCTCTCAAATAAATAAATAAAATATATTTTTAAATATTGTGTACTGGAGATCCATAGGCATTATATACTGCATTCTTTTTTTCTTTTCAAGGTAGGGTCTTGCTCTAGCCCAAGCTGACCTGGAATTCACTATGTAATCTCAGAGTGGCTTTGAACTCGTGGCGATCCTCCTACTTCTGCTGGAATTAAAGGCACGCACCACCAATCCCAGCTATATACTGCATTCTTTATTCAACTGGTTAAGAGATGAGGCTGCCATTGCTCAGAGGCAGCCACTCATAACCTCCAGGCTGAGACACTGGGTTTCTTAAGTTCACTCTGAGGGCGTTACCCTGTGGTTTTGGTTACCTTGTTGTTGCTGGGACAAAGCACCCGACCCAAAGCAGCTGATGGGAGGAAAGTTGTTTATTTTGGCTGACAGTCTTGAGGGGAAGCTTCACGATGGCAGGGAAAGCATGGCATGAGCAGAGGCTGGACATCGCCTCCGCCACAGCAGCTGGAAAACAGCAGCAAGAGAGTGAGCTGAACTCCGGCAAGGGGGAGCTGACTATAACACACCAATGCTGGCCCCCAGCACCACACCTCCTCCAGCAAGGCTCCATCTTCCAAACTGCCATCAGCTGGGGACCAAGCATTCAGAACACATGTTTATGGAGGACATCTGATCCAAACCACCACCTCCATCATTACCACCATTACCATTACCACACTGGCCTCGGGGTAATGTGGCTTCACTTTTAATATTTTGGCAACAGTATGAGGACACACTCACACTGTGTAACTGATTGTGCTAGAATGTTTGCATCAGGCTGTGGTATGGGCTAGGGGAGGACAGTGGGAAGTAAACACAAAAAGGAAGACTTAGTTTTTAGCCTTATAAAATGAGCTCAAGCGTTGTCAGTCCGTGCCTCACACTTATCTAACTGATTGCCACCAGAGAGCTTTATCCAAAGACACATAGCTGTTCAACCCTGTGGGACTTGGATGAGGTCTGGGAATTTAAATATTTAAAAGGGTCAGTCAAAGATTAGGATGCACAGATGGCTTAGTGATTAATGTGCTTGCTTACAAAGCCAAAGGACCCAGGTTCAATTCCCCAGGACCCAAGTAAGCCAGCTGCCCAAGGTAGCACATGCGTCTGGAGTTCGTTTGCAGTGGCTGGAAGCCCTGACATGCCCATTCTCTCTTTCTCTCTCTCTCACCCGCCTCTCTCACTCTCTCTGTCTCTCAAATAAATAAAATAAAATGAATATAAAAACATACAAAGTGCCAGGGCTGGTGGCCTAGCTCAGTGGCAGAGCACCAAACCAGCATGCATAATGACCTGGGTTCTAACCATGGCACCACCAAAAAATAAGCAAAACCGCAAACAAAAGCCCCAAACTAAAAATATCTTGCTTCTAGGCCTTTAGCCTCTCTGTTAAAGCATTTGCCACTTTCCTTCCATTGCCCAAGTCTTACTTAAAGAACTCTGGACTCTTAAGAACCCTTGACTTTGCTGGGGTGGGGGGGGGACAAGTTCTTCTAAAAATTTGACATTTTGTTTGTAGACAGGGCAATTTCTTGTCCTTCATGGGAAATAGCGCCCATTCTTCAATCCTTAGGCAGAAAATACTTGTCTCACTAGTACACAATCAACCTAGCATTCACACAGGAGCAAACTCCAGGCATGAGGCTAATGTATCATAGTGTCACCATAACCCCTAGTTCAGGACACCTCAACCTCCTCCTGGGCCCCGTTCACCAGCACCTGTGGTGTTTTACTTGGTACATAAAGTAGTTAGCTGGTTTGTCACTGAATTTTGATACATCAGGATCAAAATTTTAATGTTTTTCCCCCCTTAGATATAATATAACAAAAGCCTTTGTTCATGCCTTAGTTTTGTGATCAGATAAATGTAGGTCAGAAACTACTTATAAATTCCGGAGGAAAAAAAAATCCCAAGTCTATTTCTCCCTGTATAGAATAGGGATGGAAAATCCCCACCGTGAAGGATTATTTTAAAAATTAATCAGATCATGTGCCTGAGCACTAGCTTTTAAACTTAATACCTACTGGAATCATCTGGAAAGTTAAAAACAATATAGATGTTTGGAGTCTGTCCTTAGGGTTTCTGATTGAGTTGGACTTGCGTTCAAGCTGGGCATAGGGAGCATTAAGAGGGGCCCACGTGGGCTGGAGAGATGGCTTAGCGATTAAGCGCTTGCCTGTGAAGCCTAAGGACCTCGGTTCGAGGCTCAATTCCCCAGGACCCATGTTAGCCAGATGCACAAGGGGGCGCTTGCATCTGGAGTTCGTTTACAGAGGCTGGAAGCTCTGGCGCGCCCATTCTCTCTCTCTCTCTCTCTCTCTCTCTCTGCCTCCTTCTCTCTGTCGCTGTCAAATAAATAAACAAACAAAAAAATTAAAAAAAAAAAGAGGGGCCCACGTAACTACAAGACAAAGGCCTGGTGAGAACCTGTCATGTGGATCACATGTGGCCGGTGGCAGACCCATGGACCTGGGTGATCAAGAAAGCCTTGGGAAGGGTTTAGGGGTGGGATAAGGGGGACATTTAATGTCTCAAATAATTATCTCCAGCCTACATGCCTAAGGACGACTCTTCCAGCTTGTTTCAGATGGCTTTTGGAGGACGTTACTGATCTCAGTTGGCAGCTTTTCTCTGCTCCTACTGATTGATCTTTAGCCAGTGTTCCCAAGCTCAGTCAGGAGACGGACCCTGTGGTAGGGCGAATTGTAGGTCTGCGCGGATATTGCGGCTAGGCTGGATTTAGGCACCCGTGAACTCACAGAGCCGGTGACCGTTCATTCATACTGAATGAAAAAAAAATATATTGATTTGAAATTAATTCCCACTGGGTTCCTCATCCCTGAGCAGACAGTGTGCCCCATCCTGCTGGGCAGTCAGTCTCACTCCAGTTGCTAGCAGACTAACTGAAGGAGCTCAGTCAAGTGCAGTTCAGTCTCTGGACTAATGACAACTGGGTGTGATTGAGTAAGATCCCTGCTTCAACTGCACTTTTAAAAAACCAGAAAAAACTCTCCCACGTTTTTAGCCTTTGAATGGCCCAAGTCATCTTTGGTAACTTCACTTCTTTTGCTTAGTTTAGCAAGGAAGTGGCCCTCCTCGTCTTTTGATTCTGAAGTGTTTGTTTATGATGGATGAAGAGAGGGAAAAGGGGGAGTCCAGTCTGGACTCGTGCAGAAATCACCTCTCTAGCTGCGAGGCACTAGAACACCTGGCTTATATGAGCAAACATACAAGGCATAAGGCCCAATTTCCACCACCAAAGCCAAGCTGAGGAGCCATGACATGACGATCTGAAGTGGGTGTCACTGGAGAAGAACAACATTCTTCACAGGGCAACTTTCCTCGTCTTAATCACATTTCAGTCAAAAGCAAACCTTTAATACTCGGTGTATAAATAGGAAAGTCGTTCAGCCCAAGCTTGAGTGATGTGATCCAGGGAACAAGAGGGTCCCATGACAAGGTGTTTGCCTTTTTTTATGCAAATGTAAAATAAATATTCATGGAGCTTTATTTTAGGGAGAGAAGTTTTAAATGGCAAAACTATTTAAGTTTTAGTTCACATGTGCACAAATATCTTCAATCCTTGTGGGAACAAGGGAGGGGTATAATTATACAATTTTAAATGCGCAGGTGTAGGTGTGCTTGCACATACACGCCCATCTCACTGAGAATCAGATGCTGAATCATGGACGATCTTCACCCAATAAGGGGCCTGATGGTGTGGAAAATCACAGGACTCTTATTATTACAGAAGCCCCATAGTTGTTTGCATAGAAATACCTTGGATACAATCACATAAAAATGGCAAGTGGACCGACGTTGTCCAGCTAAACTGGTTGTTTTCTTCCAATTGTCTTCAGCACAAATAACCCTTCCCCTTTTCAGTTTTTCTTAAAAAGTTTATTATTTTTTTTTCATTTATTTGAGCGAAAGAGAGAAAAAAGGCCAACAGAGAAGCACATGCGTGCCCCAGGGTCTCCTGCTACTGCAAAGGAACTCCAGATGCGCGTGCCACTTTGTGCATCTGACTTTACATGGCCACTTGGAAGTCGAACTGAGGCCATCAGACTTTGCAAGCAAATGCTTTTAAATGCTGAGCCATCTCTCCGCCCCCCTTTACCTTTTTTTTTATTATGGAAAATATCAAAACACCAACAGTAGAGAGAAGACTAGAAGGACTCTGTGCGCGCATCTGCCAGCGTCAGCTACAAACTTACGGCCTGTCTGCTTACATCCATAATGAACTATCTCTATTTCCAGATTAATTCAGAGCAAGTCCCAGATCTAATACTATCTCACCGAAGCTTTCTGTTTTTTTTAAACCTGCATTGAAATAACTGATCATCTATAAATCAAAATATTTTTAAAAGAATTATATTTATTTCCTTGATGGAGGGGAGCGGCAAGAAAGACAGAGAGAATGGGCACTCCAGGGGACCTCCAGCTTCTGTAAATGAACTCCAGATATGCACCACCTTACTGGCTTACATGGGTCCTGGGAAATTGCACCTGGGTTCTTAGTCTTCATAGGCAAGCTCCTTATCTGTTATGCCATCCCTCCAGCCCTAAATCAAAATATTAACCAGGTTCTATCTAGTTAAATATTGTTGGATTGGGGCCAGGGAGATGGCTCAGTAGTTTAAGGCACTGTTTGCAATGCCTGACACCCTGGGTTCCATTCCCTGGTACCCACGTAAAGCCAGATGCATGAAGCACTTCATGCATCTGAACTATGTTTGCAGTGGCAAAAAGCCCTGGTGTGTCCATTCTCTCACCCTGTCTGTCCCCTTACAAATAAATAAATAAAATGTTTTAAAAATATTGTTAGATTGATCCAGTTCAGTGGCCAGAGGAATCAAAATAAATTGCTTAGCTGAATTTAATTTACTTTCTTTTATTTTATTTTATTTTATTTTTGATGCAGGGTCTCACTCTAGCTTAGTCTGACCTGGAATTCACTCTGTAGTCCCAGACTGGCCTCAAACTCAAGAGATCCTCCTACGTCTGCCTCCCGAGTGCTGGTATTAAAGGTGTACATCACTGTGTCTGGCAGAATTTAATTTCTTAAAAAAAAATAGTTTGTGAACAAACTATCAGACACAATTGCTGCTCATAAATTCTTCTGAATATAAAGAAAAAGCTAAGTACTGGCCCTGCTCTGGGCGCATCACCTGGGCTATGTTTCCACTTGCATCTTTGCAGGAGCCTGGGGTCTCTGTCATCTCACAAGGGGTGTTCAAACTTCTGGGACTGCAAGTTCATGCTTGTGCCGAGTGGTTACTATGCTTGAGTCACTGAATATGCAGGGTGATATCTCAGTGTTCTGAGGCAAGACTCTGGGAGAAACATTAGTATAATTGGAAAATATTTGTGAAACCTTTGAATGTGTTGCTGGTGTTTACTATTTTAGGTTCTATTTCTCAATGGAAAATGGCATTTGATCTTTTCAATTTACAAAGGAAGGCTCCCCCCCCCCTATTTATTTATGAGAGAGAGAGAGAGAGAGAGAGAGAGAGAGAGAGGGAATGGGGGACACACTGCAAACAAACTCCAGATGCATGTGCCACCATGTACATCTGGCTTATGTGGGTCTGGGGAATCGAACCTGGGTCCTTAGGCTTTGCAGGCAAGTGCCTTAACTGATAAGCCATCTCTCCAGCCCTGCTTTGTTTTTAATAGTTTTTAAAATATTTATTTGTAAGCAGAGAGATACAGGGAAGAGAGACAGACTGAGAGAATGGGCCTCCAGCTGTTGCAAACAAATTCCAGATGCATGATCCACTTTGTGCATCTGGCTTTACATAGGTACTGGGGAATTGAGCCCAGGTGGTTAGGCTTTGCAGGCAAGCAACTCAACCACCGAGCCATCTCTCCAGCCCCAAAGGAAGGCTTTTTTATTATTTTTATTTATTTAATTGCAAGCAGAGAGTGAGAGAGATAGAGAGAAGAGAGACAGACAGAGAGAAAGAATGGGCACACCACAGCTTCCAGCCACTGCAAATGAACTCCAGACGCATGTGTCCCTTGTGCATCTGGCTTACGTGGGTCCTGGGGAATCACACCTGGGTCCTTTGGCTTTGCAGGCAAATGCCTTAACTGCTAAGCTATCTCTCCAGCCCAGGAAGGCTTTTAAATATAGTTCACATCTTGAATGCAGTTGTAAATGGTGATTGGGTCTTTAAAATCTTTTTATGTTTCTTCAATAGTTTTAGAATCAATTAGTCATTTCTGGTGATTTAATTAAAATATAATGCCTGGGGGAAAAGGGAATTAATTCTCATTAACTTAAGCAAACTGAAATTTCAGTCTGAATTTTAAATATGTTTGAAGCGATTTTTTTAAAAGCTATTTTCAGCTACACAAACTGGAATTGAGATGTTTCCACATGAAGAGTAGTGAGCAGAAAATACATGCTGGAGAGCTTCTGCTCATGGAGAAATATTTCAAAGGATTTTAGTGACATTTGTTGAAAATTTTTATTTTTTTATTTATTTGCAAGCAGAGAGATATATATAGAGAGAGATAGAGAGAATGAGAATGGGAACAACAGGTCCTCTAGGCACTGCAAATGAACTCCAGATGAATGTGCCACATTGTACCTCTGGCTTTACATGGGTATTAGGGACTCCAAAGTTTGCTTTGGAGGCAAGCATGTTATCCGCTGAGCCATCTCTCCAGCTCCCTTAGTTACATTTTTAATAATCAGATGATATATATCTCTGAACTCTTATTTATATCATTAGTTTACTTGGCAAATCCTTTCTTTTTATGCTACAAAAAGGGAAAATTTTAGTTAATACAGCTGAGGTAAAATTGTCAAAAAATCCTGGATTAGTACACTGCAATTTAATGAAAATTTACTTGAAAAAGAAAACCTGCCTGGACAGTTGACAGCACCTTATGTGGGGGAGCCTGGTTGTCTGGGTGGTTAAGGTTTTATCCTTTAAACAGAAAACAAAACAAAACAAAAAAAAGGTGCTCTTTTTGTTTTGTTTTGTTTTTGGTTTTTCGAGGTGGGGTCTCACTCTAGCCCAGGCTGACCTGGAATTCACTATGGAGTCTCAGGGTGGCCTCGAACTCAAGGCGATCCTCCTTCCTCTGCCTCCCGAGTGCTGGGATTAAAGGCATGTGCCACCACGCCCGGCAAAAGGTGCTCTTTTTAAAAAAGTTTTTTGAAATTATTTCCAAACTAACATCAAAACTTCACTGCTGTAAGTTGGAGATTTAAAGCAAACTTTCTGAGCAACCATTATTACCAGTCATTCAATGTGTTCAGAGGACTTTGAAGGGCTTTGGATTTTATTTATTTATTTATTTGCCTTCTGAAATCAAGGAGAAAGACTGCTTGAAATGAAGCACCACCCACCCGCCACAAGTTCCAGCCTCTCACCTGGTCCTTCTACCAAGTCCTGTCTCCTTGGGAAATCTGAGAATCTCATTACTAGAAAGAAGCTTGAAGTAAAAGCCAAGCGTTTTCCAGGGTGGAAGTCTAATGGGTTCTGCTGGGACTGAAACACAGATCCTAAGAGGCGTCTTTAGAGACTCTTGTTGGAAAGTTTTCTGCCTGTCTGTGCTCACTGCCCTCATTTTTAATGGGGTGCTCCACTGAGGCACCTGTGTTGTGAACCAGAATCACGTTGCGTTTAAGGCCAGGCAGTTCATCCTCTGAATGAGAGAAAGGGTACTAAACAGCGTTCTTCATTTATCACACGAGTCTAAGGACATGTGTGGACTATGGTTAGAAGTCCCCCAAATAAATTTAGTTTATTACTAATCAAGTCAGGAAAACTCAACTTAATTGTTTTAATATTTTAATTTTAAAACATATTTTTATCATCTAAAAACCTGTGGACATCATAGCTATAAGATGAATACTGATTTTATTTTAAATTTTAATGTCTTGGAAAAATTGACAGAAGTAATAAAGATGAGCCCTCTTGGGCTGGAGGGATGGCTTAGCGGTTAAGACACTTGCCTGTGAAGCCTAAGGACAGATGTTCAAGTCTCCAGGTCCCCTGTAAGCCAGACACACAAACTGACGCAAGCGCACAAGGTCACACATGCACACAAGGGGGCGCGTGCAGAGGCTGGAGGCCCTGATGTGCCAATTCTCTCTCTCTCTCTCTCTCTCTCTCTCTCTCTCGTTCGCTCTTGCTCTTGGTCTCACTCTCTTGCATTAAAAAAGGCCAGTCCAGAACCAGGAACCAGCACAAGGGTGAAGGAGATAGACACAGAGAACAATCAACTCCCACCAAACCAGATATCCAGAGACACAGAGGCTCCTAAGACCTCATCACTGAAGCAAACCTAAAATAAACCCAACATGGCTCAGGGAAATTTGCGGAAGAGGGGGCAGAAAGAGTCAGAGCCACACGTTGGGTCATGACATGCAGAGACATTTCCTCCCACCCAAAACCGATGGCTAACCCCACAATGCACAACCCATATACCCCAACAAGGAGGGTCCCTGTGGAGGGGGGAGGACAGGGAGGAGGCTAACAATGGTACCAACTTGACTGTATTCACTGAGTACAAAATTTTTTTTTTTTAAAAAAGAGCACTTAGTAGTTTGGGTAGCTTTTTTTTAAATTTTTTTTTTGTTATTTTTATTTATTTATTTGAGAGCGAGAGACAGAGAGAGAAAGAGGCAGATAGAGAGAGGGAGAGAGAATGGGCGCGCCAGGGCCTCCAGCCACTGCAAACGAACTCCAGATGCGTGCGCCCCCTTGTGCATCTGGCTAACATGGGTCCTGGGGAGTCGAGCCTCGAACCGAGGTCCTTAGGCTTCACAGGCAAGTGCTTAACCACTAAGCCATCTCTCCAGCCCTAGTTTGGGTAACTTTTTGAGCTACATTATACTACACCAATCACAATCATTTTCAGCATCATTTGCTAGTTGTACTCAGACAGCATTTCCCATCCATAGTCTTGTAGGTTGACTAATACCTTCTCTCTCTCTCTCTCTCTCTCTCTCAATGACATCTGTGTCCTAGTCCCTGGAACCTGTGACTGCTACCTTACATGGCAAAAGGGTCTTTGCAGATGTGACCAAGGAACCTAACACATGAAGACTGCCCTGCGTTACTTGCACAGGACCAATGTCACTGTATGGATCTTTATAAGAGGGAGGCAGGAGGGTCAGTGTGAGACAAGAGGAGACCATGCAAGGCTGAAAGAAAGGGAGGAAAGGCGATACACTGTGGGGTGCCAGGACCATGTGACATGGGGACTTTGGCAGAAGAGGGAGCAAGCCTCCTTACAGCCTCTCCATCCATGAACTGATTGCAGACTCCTGACCTATTGACCTACAAGAGAGCAATCTTTTCAGGTCTGGAGAGATGGCTTAGCAGTTAAGGTCCTTGCCCACGAAGCCTAAGGACCCAGGTTTGACTCCCCAGAATCCACGTGAGCTAGGTGTATAAGGGGGCGCATGCATCTGGAGTTCGTTTACAGTGTCTAGAGGCCCTGGTGCACCCATTCTCTCTCTATCTGCCTTTTCTCTCTCTCAAATGAATAAATAAAATATTTTTAAAAAGAGCAACTTTTTCCATGCGTATATGTGGTGTGTGCATGGGCACAGGTGGGTGCACGAGTGTGGGGTTGTGCGTGTGCACACACGCGTGTGTGTATGCGTGCGTGCATGTGTAGTTCGGAGGCTGATATTAGATGTTTTCCTGGATGCTGTCCTCTTTATTTTACTCAGGAAAGGGCTTCACTTGAGCTCAGAGCTCGCTCATTCAGCTCCTCTAGCTGGCCAGCTGGCCTGGTGGTGCCCCTCACCTTTGGAGCATGGGGGTTGCGGGGGGTTTCAGTGCCCACTGGACAGTATACAGGTGCTGGGGATCTGAACTCTCACGCCCTGCACAGAAAGTGCTCTATCCACTGATCCATCTCCTCAACACTTTTTAAAAACTAACTTTAATGGGCTGGAGAGATGGCTTAGCAGTTAAGGCACTTGCCTGTGAAGCCTAAGGACTCAGGTTGTATTCCTCAGTGCCCATGTAAGCCAGAGGCACAAGGTGGCACATGTATCCGGAATTCGTTTGCAGCAGCTGGAGTCTTTCTGTCTCTCACAAATAAATATTTAAAAGGAAAAACAAAATAAAAATAAATGATAAGCTTTAAAAATTTTATTGACAACTTCCATAAATATAGACAATATACCACAATTATAATCTCCTCCCACCACTGCCCTCCTCCCTCTCCTAAATGCCCCCTCCACTGAATCCCATCTTCTTTCCAACTAGACACTTCCATTTTGATGCCATCATTTTTTTTTTTTTTTTTTTTTTGCTTCTATTGTGCATGTCTTGTGTAGGTAGTGTCAGCCACTATGAGGTCATGACTATCCTGAATATCAAGGCCACTTTGTGTCTGGAAGACAGTGTTGTAAATAGTTGACCCCTTCCTTTTGGTTTTTACATTCTTTTCACCATCTCTATAATGGTCCCTGAGCCTTGGAGGGTGTGATAGAGATGTCACACTTAGTCCCAAACGCTCCACTGTCGTTTCTTCTCAACACTTTGGTGAGTTTTGAGTCATCCCAGTGGTCACCGCCATCTGAAAAGAGATGCTTCTGTAACCAAAATTACACTAACATATGGGCATAAATGCAAGTGTTTGGAGGGCAGTTTGGTGAGCATAATATATGCATTTAGCCAGACAACAGTAGTAGTTTCCCCTTTCGGGCTTATGACCTCCCCAACCATAGGCTTTCGTCTAGGTTTTCGGTACCAGGCATTTATTTCCTCCATGGAGCGGATCTCAATCAGAGAAGTTAATTTCCCCCCAAAACAGACCTGCCACCATTGCACCAGACGGTACATTTGGCCTGGCTGACTAGCTGTAAAGCTTGCAGGGTCCACTGGTGGTTAGGACTATTGATGGCTTTTCTTCTCCCAAAGGCTGTGGGCTGCAGAGCTCTTCCCAGAGTCCTGACAATTAGTTAACATGGAGGAGGCTTCCAGCTCAGCTCCAGCTTGATTTCTCAGTGACCTGCAGCCCAAGCATGTGAAATCTACAGCAATAAGGTCTTACCATCCAGTTCTTGTGGGCCACTAAGAGCCTGGGCAATAGTTTGTAATGTCTGGGGGCATCAGGAGCCTCCTTGGTCAACAATTCCCTGGCACTGAAAATTTTCTAATAAGCATCTATGGCTTCTGGGCACATTATCCACCTCCACAGGATACTTCTGCCCAAATTCTCCCCCCCCCTCTCTCTCTCTCTCTTTGAGCTAGGCTCTCTCTCTAGCCCAGGCTGACCTGGAATTCACTATGTAGTCTCAGAGTGGCCTCAGATTCATGGCAATCCTCCTATTTCTGCCTCCATAGTGCTGGGATTAAAGGAGTGTGCCACCCCACCCCACCCAAATTCTCTCTTTTTTAACATATATATTATTAACTAGCAAAGAAGGTTTCCATATGGCTTATTCCTGACATGTTAAATTTTGATTAATTCTCCTCCCACCCCTTCCTCTCCTCCATCCCCTCCCCTTAGACCACCTGTTTTGTTTTTCAGCCACTAAATTCAGGGTGATTTGTTAGAGCAGCAATAGGAAATTAATACACACAGGAAATAAAGGTACTTGCACCTTTCCATTTCACAATAATTAGAGATGAATTAAACACGAAAATCATATAGTCAGCTCAGCTCGTACCTACTGTTATCTTACTTATTCTCCAACACAACAGTAGACCCGGGCTTTCTTGTTTTTCCAATTTCCAAATGAATTCTTAATTTAGAATGAATTAACCTAAAAGAAGAAAATGTTCTCGTTGAGCCTTCTCAAGCCTCTTTGGAGAAGAGCTGCCCTTCCTCTCCTGTGGGCTCCCTTGGACATGGCTTCCACTGTTGACTGGTACGACGTTTCGTAAGAGCAGCAAGCATGCCTGGCGTGACTCATCCTTCATTCTGAAACATGCTGCAGAGTGGCTGTTCTCACGGATGGATGATTGCCGGGGCCCACGCCACCGCAGCTCTGGGCTGGGATGATTAAGAGTTGATTAAGAGTTGACCCTGCTACTGTGCCCTGAGAATCCTGGCAGGAAATTGAACTAGAAATTTGGAACAAGAGGCCGAGTCTACATTTGTAACTATTGTAAGTAGGTCACAGCTCAGTATTGTCTTATACTCACCGAGATTTCCCTCCCTCATTTTAGACTTAAAAAAAAAAAAAAAAACAGGGGGAATAAAAAGGAACGCTTCACAGGTTTGCGTGTCATCCTTGCACAGGGGCCATGTTAATCTTCTCTGTATCGTTCCAATTTTAGTATATGTGCTGCTCAAGCGAGCACATGGACTTTATATATCTTTTAGAAAAATATTTGTATTTATTTATTTGCAAGCAGAGAGAGAAAAGAGGCAAAGAGAAAGACAGACATAGATAGATAGATAGATAGATAGATAGATAGATAGATAGATAGATGTATGTATGTATGTATAGATAGATAGATAGATAGATGATAGATGATAGATAGATAGATAGATAGATAGATAGATAGATAGATAGATAGACAGACAGATAGATAGAGAGGATGGGCATGCCAGGGCCTTCAGCTGGTGCAACTAAACTGCAGATGCATGCATCACTGTGGATCTGGCTTTACCTGGGCACTGGGGAATTGAATTCATGTTGTTAGGCTTTGCAGGCAAGTGCTTTAACCACTGAACCTTCTCTCTAGCCCTTTCTGTGATATCTTAATAATAATTAATAATGATATCTCCATTATTAATATATTGTATTCCAAGTAATTTGGAACACATAGAAAATAAAGAGAAAACAACCATAAATCTACCTTTAACATTGCCAGTATTTGGTATATATATATATTTTGGCTTTTTTTTTAGCCCTTCTATAAACAGTTGCTTTGGTTTAATCCAGATTCTATCAATGTTCTGACAGCTTTGCATTGTCCTTCTCTTCTCTCCTTTTTCTTTTTGTGTCTCTGAGTGTTAAGGATGGAACTGAGGGCCCTGTGCAAAAACTCCAGGCAAGCCCTCTGCCACCGAGCTACACCACCAGACAGGGTTTGCACTTTTCACTTTAAACTGCACACCATGTCACAACCCTGAAATAGTGACATCTTCAAATGAAGATCTGAATCTGCACCACGATGCTTTGGTTTTTAATCAACAGAAACAAGACTTGGCCACACTCCACATGCAGGTTTTATGTTGAAGGGATGTGGAGAACGTGCCTAATGAAGGGGAAGATGGGAGCCAGGAGAAAGACAGGAGCAGGAGCCAGACTGTGTTCATGCAAGAATCCCAGGAGCAGGAATGGACTGCTTCCGTTTGGAGGACACCTTGGGGGAGAGAGTCTGGTTAGCTCGGTCTGGTCTGGTGACCCACTCTGGCAATGAAGGCAGAACACTGCCAGTCACGTAGCCATGAGAAGAGGGAGGAAACTATGTGATGACAAACATAGAAATGAAATAAAGCCAGGTCAGATGGCCTTTGGCTGACCACACTCAGCTCAACTGATGCTAGAGTATAAAGGGGTAGGATGACCTTCTCTTGTAGAGAATGCTCTTTGATCCAAGAAATATTTTAAATCACATCCTTTTATTGTTTATTTGGTTTCTTTCTTTTTTTTTTTTCAAGACAGGGTTTCACTCTAGCCCAGGGCTAATTTGGAATTCACTTTGTATCCCCACCTAGGTTGGCCTTGAACTCACAGTGATCCTCAACTTCCCAAGTGCTGGGATTAAAAGCATGCACCACCATGCCCACCCAGCACAACTGCTGTGATATAAGTATTTTGCCTTCTTTTAGACAAAGCTGATTGAAGCCCAAATTATATTTCTCTCATTCAACAATAAATGTAGACCCTTTTAATCAGCTTTTTTTTTTTTTTTTTTTTTTTTGGCTTTTTCGAGGTAGGGTCTTGCTCTAGCCCAGGCTGACCTGGAATTCACTCTGTAGTCTCAGGGTGGCCTCCAACTCACAGCCATCCTCCTACCTCTGCCTCCCACGTGCTGGGATTAAAGGCGTGCGCCACCACACCCGGCTTCATCAGTTTTATAGAAAACTGGTTTTTATCTGGCCACAGCAGCTGCCTCTAAATGTGTAAGGAGCTTTGTCGTAGCACGCCCTGCATGTAGCCACTGCTAAGGGTCCGATGCCTATCTACAGAGGTAGTGGAACTTGGAGCATTCTGGGGTTTCTCACATTTCCCTGCCTGCTGCTTAGAACCCAGAATTTTCTCCAGAGGCTGGTAATGTCCCACGCTGGCTAGTGGGGGCTCTGCAGGGTGTGACAGAGAAGGCATTCTTGCTGTCCTGAGGCTTTAGGCAGTTGGAGATTAATTTCTTTGAGGCAAGAGATCAAAGTGAGAAGGATTTAATGCCTTCTGATTAAAAGTTGAAATATCCCCCCCCCTACTTTGCACATTACTGATTATTTGATCAGCTATCCTCCCTGAGCTGACATGCTGACAATGTCTATTACCATCACCATCCAAGCCACCAGAATGGTCTGGAACCCCCGCTGCAGCCCACCCAGTTCCACCAGCCATCTAGTCACTTCAATATAAGCTACTTAAGTCACTTAACTAAAGCATTTTTAAGGCCTTTAGGTCAATTGCCATAGCAGTGCAAAAGAGAGAGTACATCTCTCATCACAGAAACTAATTTTTCAACCTGCATTTAACATGGATACTTTGAGTAGCTTTTATATACCAGGTTGGTCACAAGCTCGGCTCCCACCTTCCTCCTTGGAGTATAATGGATATAAGACAGACGGGGCCTCTTGCAGCGAACAGTCTAGCAAGGTGGCAGGTAATTTAAGAAATGATAATCAGGCCTGGAGAGATGGCTTAACGGTTAAGCGCTTGCCTGTGAAGCCTAAGGATCCCGGTTCGAGGCTCAATTCCCCAGGACCCACGTTAGCCAGATGCACAAGGGGGAGCACGCATCTGGAGTTCGTTTGCAGTGGCTAGAGGCCCTGGTGTGCCCATTCTCTCTCTCTCTCTCTCTCTCTCTCTCCCTCCTTCTCTCTGTCGCTGTCAAATAAATAAATAAACAAAAAAATTTAAAAAAAGAAATGATAATCATAAAGGATGAAGGGCACCAGGCTGGAAGATGCTTAGGGAACTTGGGGCGGCATTTCATGGGGAACTAACTTCTCCTAACAAAGAGGAGTGAGGGAGCTGAGACCTGAGTGTGAAGGGGGAAGGTGGGGGCTGAGGCCTGTGTATGACCCACCAGTGGGGACAAGTAGAGGGGATTAGAGCAGAATGACTAAGTGGGAGACCACAGCATACACAGGCCATGCAGGTAGATGAAAGCCAGCATGTTGATGAAATGGAAGCCATCTGACACGGGCAGGGGAGGTCAGTGTGAAGAAGCCAGTGGAGATAATTGTGGGTGACTTGTCCTGTCCTGCTCAGGTATCTATGTGACTTATTGCAGTGGCCGTAGGGAGCCACTGAGGGTTTAAACGGAGCCGACAGGAGCAGTTTACTTGTCTGCCCTCCATCAACCTTCCTTCAGTGTAGTTGGAGACTTTTGGAGCAAGAGAACTACGTGCATCTTTCCTCAGCCAAAGCCAGAAACACAGAACAGCCTCTGTGTGGAACAAAACTCTTCCCAAGATATTTAAACAGGAACCCCATCTCACCCAGAGATCCCAACAAACAAGCCTGCTCTTGCCCCAAACAGCATCTCTCTATGTTCCATCACTGTGTACATACTCAGTGCGTTTGAATGTATGACACACACCTCAGATAGCTTCTCTACCATGTTCCTTAGCTTTAAATTTTGTCATGGCCGAGTTTGTTCTTTCATGTATACTTGAATTTCCTCTGTACCTTTGTGACGCTGTTCATTGTTCAAGCTTAGAAAGTCCTCTGCCCTCCAGGGGTTTTATAGAATATCACATGCATTTCCTTCACTTGTAATTTTTTTTCCTTTTGTTTTTTTAAGGAAAGGATTCACTTTAGCCCAGGCTGACCTGGAATTTACTACATAGTCTCATGGTGGCCTCAAACTCATGGTGATCTTCCTACCCCTGCTTCCTAAATGCTGGGATTAAAGGTGTGCACCACCACACTCAACTGTAACTTTAAAAAGTATTTTATTTGTTTATTTATTTGCATGCAGAGAGAGAAAGAAAGAAGGGGGGGGAGAGAGAGATAAAATGAAAGGGCATGCCACGACCTCCAGTTACTGTAAACAAACTCCAGATACATGTGCCACTTTGTGCACCTGGCTTACGTGGGTACTGGGAAATTGAACCCGGGTTGTTAGACTTTGCAGGAAACTGTCTTAATTGCTGAGCCATTTCTCCAGCCCTGTAATTTTTTTTCTAAATTTCAACTTTAAATCCTAACATTATTTATTTACTTATTTATCTGAAAGAGAGAGAGAGAGAGAGAAGAGCATGGGTATGCCAGGGCCTCTTGCCCCTGCAAATGAACTCCAGACTCATGTACTACATTGTAAATGTGGCTTTTCATGGGCACTAGGGAATCAAACCTGGGGTAGCAGTCTTCATACGTAAGTGCCTTCAACCACTGAGTCATCTCCCAAACCCCAGCCCCTGCTTATAATTTTTGTAATAAGATGTTTTCTTTTTTTAAACTTCAAACTCACTCATCTACACTAAACTCAATTGAAGGAGGTAGAAAACTTTGACTTTTGGGGTTACAAGCTTTATACACACCTGCTCCCTTCTCCTCCTCCACCCAAAATGGCCATCACATGCCACTGGAGATGATACTCCAGGCACAGAGCAAGACACAGATCAAGAGGCCTGCACTGGATTCCTGGTCCGAGAGCCTTTGGCTTCAGTATGACTCAGGTCTGGTGACGTCCTGTCTACCAACTGTCTAGTGCTTAGCCAAAAGGCTTGCAGTCTTGATGGGCCTGTGGCTGAAAAGCCACCATCCCCGTCAGCCCCCTTCTCACCAAAAGTCAGGTAGAGGTGGTCATCCTGAACAGCTCTGGGAGCTCAGGCAGTAAAGTCCTGCCCAGTTTCCCTGCAAGGTAAGGAAACATGTCTGAGAACAGAGGAGACAGGTAACAGTACACTTATTGAACATCTCCTGCGGTGAGGAAGAGAAATAAGGAATTCTGGAGCTGGAGAGATGGCTTAGCAGTTAAGGCATTTGCCTACAAAGCTTAAGGACCCATGTTTGACTCTCCATATCCCACGTAAACCAGATGCACAAAAGTGAGTCAAGCGCAAGGTTGCACATGCCCACTAGGTGGCACAAGCATCTGGAGTTCAATTGCAGTGGCTGAGGGCCTGGTGCACCAATTCTCTCTCTCTCTCTCTCTCTCTGTCTGTCTTTCTCTCTCTCTCTAAAATAAAATTCTAAAAATTTTAAAAAATAAAAATAAGGAATTCTAAATAAACTGAGATCTCACAATCTTACAAACTCTGCAATCTCGGGTAAGTGACCCACTTTCTCTGAAGTCCAAGCTCAACTGAAACCCAAGGAAAGCCTACAAAATGGCATCGAAAGTCTCTTCCTGCCCAACTCTTCTTTTTGCTACAGTCTGAACCCCAAGCAGCTGCAGCTGGCTTCTTGGACAGGGAAGGTGGCACCTACCTGGGAAGGAAGAGGTCACAAATAGCTACAGGCTCCCCAGAGTCAACTGTGGTCTGTAAACCTAGGCAGGGTGGCTTACACGTGCCCTCTGCGTGATTTGCCAAGTTCTGCTGTTCTGGTACCAGCCCCTCCAGTGACATCTGTCACACAGGGATTAAACGCCTCAGCAACAAAAGATAACCTTATCAGCTGTCGGCTGTTACCGTAATAAAGTGGATGTTCATCCACAGTGGTGGAAATGAGATTTGTTGAGATGTACTGAAACAAATTATTTTTTTAGCTGTTGTTACCTTCTGCCGTCATTTTCATGATTAACTTTGTGCACAGCATCTGCAAAGCACAAATCTAACACCCCTGTAGTGAAAGGAAGAATGCTATCTTACTGTGTGTTCCTTCTAGTAACAGTGATTTCAAAATCGAGGAGGCAACTCTTCTTCTCATATTTTATTTTGCTTATTTATGAGAGAGAGACAGACAGAGAGACAATGGGCACACCAGGGTCTCTAGCCACTGCAAGCGAACTCCAGATGCATGTGCCACCATGCACATCTGGTTTACATGGGTTTCTGGGGAATTGAACCTGGGTCCTTAGGCTTTGCAGGCAAGTGCCTTAACCACTAAGCCATCTCTCCACCCCTTGTGCTTGCTTTTCTATACACAGTATCTAATTTAGAGGAGGAGAGATGATGTAATTAGTGTTAATGCTATTCTTCAATATAGCATTCTATTTGAAAGTTACAGATGTGTTTTTAAAATAATATTTACTTATTTTATTTGCAAGCAGAGAGTGGGGGAGAAAATGGGTGCATCAGGGCAAAATGCCACTGAAAACTAACTCCAGAGGCATGTGCCACTTTGTGCACCTGGCTTTATATAAGTACTGGGGAATCAAATCTAGGTTGTTAGGTTTTGCAAGTAAGAGCCTTAACTACTAAGCCATATTTCCAGCCCAGATATATTTTTAAAATACATTTCTATATTTACTTGCAAGAAGAGAGGGAGGAAGAGAGAGAGAGAGAGAGAATGGCACACCAGAACCTCCTGCCACTTCAAATGAATTCCAGATGCATGTGCCACTTTGCATATCTGGCTATATGCAGGGTACTGGGGAATGGAGCCCAGGCCGTCAAGCTTTGTAAGCAAGTGCCTTTAACTTCTGGGCCATGTCTCTAGCCCTAAGGATGTGTTTTATAGCAAACATATAGGTCAATTTCAACTCATTGGAACACATGGGCATAATATTGATTTGCATTGCCATTTCTGAGATACATCTTAGCTTGTATTGAAAATCATTTGGGGGCTGGAGAGACGGCTCAGAGGCTGAAGTATTTGCTGTGCAAACATGAGAACCTGAAGGTGAACCCCCAGCACTCATGTAAAATGCAGGACATGGTGGTGGGCACCTGTGATCCCAGCACTGGGAGGTGGAAAGAGGCAGGTCCCCAGGGCCTACTGTCTAGCAAGTCTAGCCAAATTGGTGAGAGACGCCATCTCAAAAATAATAAAGTGGGAAATAAGGAAAATACCTGGCATTGACATCCAGCTTCACATGCACGTGCACACTACACACACGCGCGTGCATACACACATTGTTATTTTCAAAATAGCTTCGAAAAATATCGGCATGGAGCTGGGGACTGGAGGGATGGCTTAGTGGTTAAGGTGCTTGCTTGTGAAGCCTAAGGACCCAGGTTTGACTCCCCAGTACCCATGTGAGCCGGATGCACAAGGTGGTTCATGTGTCTGGAGTTCATTTACAGTGGCTAGAGGCCTGGCATGCTCATTCTCTCTCTCTCTTTCTCTCTCTCTCTCTGCCTCTTTCTCTCTTTCAAATAAATAAATAAAATATTAAAAAATATTGAAATGACTATTTTTTTTAAGATTTACAAATCACTGAAAACAGGTTGCATATTAAAAGTGCTTTGAGGGGCTGGAGAGATGGTTTAGCAGTTAAGACTTGCCCACGAAGCCTAAGGACCCAGGTTCTATTCCCCATTACCCATGTAAGCCAGATGCACAAGGTGGCACATGCGTCTGGAGTTTGTTTGCAGTGGCTGGAGGCTCTGGCACACCCATTCTCTTTCTCTATATCTGGCTCTTTCTCTCTTTCATTCTCTCTCAAATAAATAAATAAAATTTTAACAAAAGAACAATGCTTGAGTTCAACAGAAAGAAGTTTGAAAAGCAAAATTCTCTTAAGACTATAAAATTCAGACTATGTGAAACTCAATATTCATAAAGTTAGTCTGGCTTTCTATTTGCTCCCTACGTAGCTGAGGCTGGCCTCATCCTCCTGACATTGCCTTAGATAAGCACTTTAAAAAAATTTTTGTTTATTTTTATTTATTTATTTGAGAGTGACAGGGAGAGAAAGAGGCAGAGAGAGAGAGAGGGAGAGAGAGAGAGAATGGGCCTGTCAGGGCCTCCAGCCACTGCAAACGAACTCCAGATGTGTGCGCCCTCTTGTGCATCTGGCTAATGTGTGTCCTGGGGAATCGAGCCTCGAACCGGGGTCCTTAGGTTTCACAGGCAAGTGCTTAACCACTAAGCCATCTCTCCAGCCCTAGATAAGCACTTAATTGGGGCCATGTGACTAGTTCTGCCCATTGGGCTGGGGTCAAGTGTCATTAATTGCTGGCATGAGACCCTCCATTGCTCTCTTCTCTTCCCCAATGTTTATAGGTGGGAGATAGAGCCTGAAAGTGGACACTGCATTACTGCACAGAGAAGGTTATCTGTTTCAGAAAACGTAGAAATGAAAAGTCTTTGTAACTCAGACACTACCAGTGTAGGACTGTGACTGCAGCGTAACTTATGCTTGTTAACTCATATAGTGCTTACAGCAATCTCAGCACACTGCAAGGTGCCATTCTCTGTGTGTGTGTGTGTGTCCATCTTGCCCATCTTGAATAGTTAGCTGATGGGTACATTTAAGAGGATTAGATCACATTGTCTGACTAATAAACCACATCCTTTTTGGCTTACTGTTTTTTTTTTTCATGTAGTGTTACTTTAAGTTATATGCCATTATACTGTGGGTTTTTCTGCTGACCGTTTGTTTATTATAATTTCATTGAAGTACAGTTAACATAAAATGAGCAGTGTTTATTTGCTTTGTAAAATAATTATTTATTTATTTATTTATTTATTTATTTATTTATTTATTTACAAGTGTGTATAGGCTAGCCAGGGCTTCTTACCACTGCAAATAAATACCAAATGCTTATGCCACTTCTTGAAATCTGGCTTGTATGGGTGGTTTGGGAACTGAACCTAGGCTGGCAGGATTTACAAGCAAGCACCTTTAGCTGCTGAGCCATCTTCCCACCCCCTGCTTATTTACTGCCCCCCCAATGCTATAAATTGAAGCCAAAACCTTCTACCTAGTAGAGCAAATGTTCTACCATAGAGTTTCAGTCTAAGACCTTGTTTTATTTGTTTTATTACAGCATGATCTCACTGTGTACTTCAGACTAGCTTTGAATGTGTTGTATATCCCAGACTGGCCTTGAACTTGGAGTCCTAGTGTTTTTAGCCCCATGAGTACTAACATTATAGGCATGTGCCATCTTGCCAGGCAACAGTCTATATTTAAAGGATACACTTTTCTGCGTCATTAAAACAATCACAATTAAGAAAATTACAACATCCATCTTCCCATAGTCCCCTTGAGCCCTTCCTCAGTCTCTTCCTGTCTCTCCTATCCCTGTGACCCACCCCTCCGTACCAGCTATTGACCTGCTTCCAGTTACTGTACACTTTCAAGAATTTTATATGCAAATATTTTGCACTATTTTCTCATTTATTTGGCTTTTCTCATAATAATTTGTGAACTCACCTCATGTTGTTGCATGTGTCATTAATTCATTCCTTTTAATTTCTGAGCAGCATTTAATAATACAGTTGTGGGCTGGAGAGATGGCTTAGTGATTAAGGCACTTGCTGGCAAAGCCAAAGGACCCAGGTTCAATTCCCCATTACCCATGTAAAGCCAGATGCATAAGGTGGTATATGTGTCTGGAGTTTGTTTGTAGTGGCTAGAGGTCCTGGAACACCCATTCTCTTAAATAAATAAATAAATAAATAAATAAATAAATAAATAAATAAAATGTTTAAAAATAATGATGCAATTGTAACAATTTGTTTAGTCACTCACTTGGTGGATATTTGAGTTGTTTCCAGTTTTGATTTGACAAATAAAGCTGCTATGTACAGTTCTTTATCTAGATATATTCTTCCATTCCTCAGGAGCAAATACTTAAGAGTGGAACAATTCAGTTGTATGGTGGGAGAACACTTAGTGTTTTAAGAAACGTCCATCACATTTTCCAAAGCATTTGTACCATTCTATATTTCCACCATCAGTATGTGAAGATGCTACTTGCTTTCCATCCTTGCGGTTGCTACGATCTGACCTTCAACTTTGATTAAAGGCTTTCAGCCTCACCCAGGTATCTAGCTTTGTTCTCACTCAGGTTCTCGATGCTTCTTGTAATCGTCTCTAAACTGGCACTACTCCCTCAGATAAATTGAGGTTGTCAGGTAGGAACTCTGTGAACTCCCTCCCACCACCTACGAACTTAGATATGTCAGTACCAATTATTCCTCCCTTGCCTCCTGACAGCAGCAGAGCTGTGTCCCCACCTGCTCACAACACCGTGTCCTGGAGCCCATGCTTCCCACCCAGCCTTATCCATCAAGCAGCCTTCCTTCTCCCCTGCCTGCAGCCTTTGCAATCACAGAGTGATGACCCCTTGGTGTAGTAATATATTCCATTCTTGGCTATCTTTTCAAAAATATACTTTAAGAGTATTTTATTTATTTGAGGGGAGAGGGAGAGAATGGGCGCACCAGGGCTTCCAGCCACTGCAAATGAACTCCAGATGCATGTTCCACCTAGAACAGCTGGCTTACGTGGGTTCTGGAGAATGGAATCTGGGTCCTTAGGTTTCTAGGCAAGTGCCTTAACTGCTGAGCCATCTTTCTAGCCCCTTGGCTAGCTTTTAAAAATAAAACAAAGAAAAGACTATCGCATGGCTCTGTATTTCCCTCAATCATTGTAGCTCTCTCCTTTCATTTAAAGTTAAATTTATTGGGAAAACTACTGCATTCCTCCTTATCTCACTCAATCTAAGTCCATCCCACTCTCCCTTGAAGCTACTTTCATCCGAATTATCAGAGACCACCATGTTCCTAACATAAGTCTTCCCAACCCTCATCTCACTTGGTCTCTCAACACCTTTTCCGCACTTCAGAGCCTACTCCACAACTTTTCTCCTCCATTCTCCAACATCTGCGGTGGATGCATCTCCTCGGTTCCTTTCTTCTCTTGGTCTCCTCCAGATGATTCTGTGTGCTGCTCTCAGGGCTGTATCTGTTACTGAGATGACAAAGGGGGCTTTGGAGATGGGGGTAAGCATCCTGGTGTAGAAATGTTATTGCGGCTTATCTAGCCAGACTCTGATGTAAGAGCAAGTGTCATTATAAGACACAGGCCCAGAGAAGTTTATCTACAGAAGGTCACAGAAGCAAGATGTTAGGTGGGCTAAGGCATGCGACTCCAAGCACTGGGAAAGGCAGGTGACATTCTCCCTGTAGGACTTCTGGAGGGAGTGCACCCATCTTACTTTTGGTCCCGGGAAACTGATTTCAGACTTCTGCTTTCTGTCACTGTAGCAGAATAAAAATGTGTTGTTTTAAGCATAAAATTTAGTGTCATTTTTTAATGGCAGCATTAGGAAACTGATATGTTATGCCAACTGGGGCCCTGTCTTGGGCTGTATGCCCTAGAAAGCCCTGCTCCAAGCCTTGCTATGTCCATTCCCTTGAGGTGAAGTCTGTGTCCTCACATTTAGACCAGGCACCAGGTACCTAGCCACCCCCCCACAAAAAAGAAATCCTCACTCAAGAACTTCTTGCTCAAGACAAGATCTATTTCTAGGGCCTTGAACCTCCTCTCCAAGCCGGTCCATTTGAGACAGATTGCACTCCTGGTAGCAGAGCCCTGCTCTGGAGAGTAGTCAAGGGAGTAACTGTTGGTGGATACAGACTGAAGGACAGAGCTGACATGAGAGGCCAGATAGGAGGGCTCCTGAAGCCATCCACGCAGGTGCTATGATGGCAGCACAGGTGGGGAAGTAGCCAAATTCCAGGGGTATCTTCAAGTTAAAGTAAGTGTGAAGTATGAGGGAAACAGAAGGGTAAGTGTGATCATAAGGTTTCTGATAGGTGCAACTATAAAGTCGGCATTGCCACTGACTTTGTAAAGAAGAGATAATAACAAGTTTGGGGTAAAAATTAGTAGCTCAGTTTTAAATCTTAAATCTAGAATACTAGTGAGTATCCTGTATTTAATAACAAAGTGGATGGATACTTATACATTTGAATGAAACTCACCCTTCTCAAAGACTATGTTTCTGCAACTTACAGTTTCTATAAGGACATGGTTCTAGCCAAGAATCTTACAAGAGATGATTCTTAATATTTGATAGGTCATGCGAGTATGTGACATTTATGGAAATGATTCAAACTCTGTCTACAGTTTTATATTCTCATTTCATAGGTGAGTTAATGTCAAACCTATTGACATGACACAGACTGGCCAACTATGTAGGTCAGGGTCATTATCAACCTGATTGTTTGGTATCTGCTTATTCTTGCTTCTCCCAAACAGCTTGATTAGAACTGGGGTTGATATTATGCATTAATTTCAAGCAGACTGAAGTCAGATCCAACATGTTCTTTATTTTTATTATATGTATGGATGCATCTGTAGTATGTGTGGTGTGTATGTGATATATGCGTGTGTGTGTGTACACAGATGCATGTGTCCTGTGTGTGCACAGAGGCCAGAAAAGAACCTTGGGTGTTCCTCTCTGTCACTTGAGATGGAGTCGATCACTGATCCCAGAGCCACTTTCATGAGCCATGAGCCCTTGTGACTCTCTTGTGTCTGTTCCCCCTCCCCCTGCAGGACTGGGGTTATAAACCTGTATGGTCACACCCAATTATTTATATAGGTGCTAGGGAATAGAACTTAGGTGGTCTTGGGCCTCTCAGGCCCTCACCCTTGTGTGGAAAGTGCTGAGTCATCTCTCTGGCCTCTCATGAAAGTTTCTTTCTTTCCTTTTTTTCTTTTTCTTTTTTCTTTTTTGTTTTTTCCAGGTAGGGTCTCACTCTAGCCCAGGCTGACCTGGAATTCACTAGGTAGTCTCAGGGTGGCCCCAAACTCACAGCAATCCTCCTACCTCTGCCTCCCGAGTGCTGAGATTAAAGGTGTATGCAACCATGCCTGGCTTTCATAAAAGTTTCTTAATGTGCTGACTGCCAGAAATTTTTCTTTATGAATATAAAATGTATCCTATTACTCACTTCCTGTTCTACCTCCAGAGTTATACTGTTTTTCCTGCCCTACTTGGGGGACGTTGACAACAGCCCGCTTGTCTGGGTGTACTTGAACACCTTCCAGACGTGAAAAGAAGTTCGGTGAATGTGTGATGAACTGAGGAGCCCATGAAGGTTAGGTTTTCTTTTCTTTTCTTTTTTTTTTTTTCGAGGTAGAGTCTTACTCTGGCCCAGGTTGACCTGGGATTCACTATGTAGTCTCAGGCTGGCCTTGAACTCACGGCAATCCTCCTACCTCTGCCTCCCGGGTGATGGGATTAAAGGCATGTGCCACCATGCCCGGCAAAGGTTAAGTTTTTAAGAAAATTTAAATTGGACAGATAAGCAATAGTGCTAATCTTCCCAACTCTGCAGTAGTGTGTTTCACAGTGCTGAAAAGGTCACCCAGGCCATGCGAGCTGCTGGAGACTGGATGGCTTGTGCATGTCGTCTGTCTCCTCTCCTGAAACTTGTCCAGTTCAGTAATGACATCAGCAAGACCATCTAGTCATTTTCTGTTATTTCTTTCTTTATTTGTTTATCTTTAAGCAGAGAGAAGAGAGAATAGGTATGCTGGGGCCTCTAACTGCTGCAAATGAACTCCAGGAGCATGCGCCACTTTGTGCGTATTGCTTTAGGTGGGTACTGGGGAATTGAACCAGGGTTGTTAGGCTTTGCAGGCAATGTCCTTAACTACTGAGCCATCTCTTTAGCCCTCTAGTCATTTCTGAATCCTCTCCTCACTCATTCTCACAGCAGTGTTTGGACCAGATGCCCACCCCTTTCCTTCTCATAACGCTTTCCTTCTTTGCTTTGGGTCACCAGGCTCTCTCAGTTTCCACTCACCTGCCCAACCACTTCTCTCTCCCTTTGATCCACAGCTTCTTGATTCACTGGGACTCAGTCCTTGGCCTTCTTGCCTTTTCTGTCCGTATGTACTCCCGGAGTAACCCCACCCAGACCCGCAGCTTTAAATACCACTGATATGTTAAGTCCCAATTTCATTTGTCAGCTTAGATCTCTCTCCTGAGCTCCTGACACGTATGGGTAACCTCTCTGTGCCTCTGTGTTTTCATCTGTAAAGTGGCCATAATAGGAGTACATAGCTCATAGCATTTGGGCTAACTTTTCTCCAGCTACACTGGCAGATCCACTTCTCACTCCACTCCACCAGGCCCAGGGAAATGGACTATGTCCTCTGTGCCACCGGTTGCCTTTCTCTGTGGCTTCTGATTGAGTTTAATTAATAAAAATTCTCATCAGGAGCATCATCAGGAGGTAGGGCAGAGGGAAGAAGCGGTATTGCAGTCATTAACTCTCTCACAGTTCTACAGGGGCCACCTCCCTGAACAGTGCTCTCTCCCGTTCCTGGTTCCAATATCTGCTTTTTCCTCACACCTCTGTGGTAGCCCAGCTGGTGTAGTTCTGGGAAGGACTGGGGAGCTTCATTACCCATCATATAAACAGCCCCTTTGCTGACCTCTCCTTACTCACCTAGCTTGAGGGTGCCATTGGTGTCTTCTGGAATTTGCTCCGTTCCGGATTGTGGTAGTAATTCAATGTGCTAATATTTGTCAAGTGCTTAGGGCGATGGCTGGCTTATAATAAGCACTCTAGGAGTGTTTGTAAACAAGTACACAAACTGCCAGGATGAACTTTCCATTTAGGAATCGAGAACTGTCTTTTTCAAATTCACTGTCCTTCCTGCATGAGGGTTCTGCTGAGAAATAGAGCCGAAGAGCCGGCAGAATGTGGGTGCGTGTGTCAGCAAAGATGGTGGGTTCTGCTGACCCACTGCTGAGAAGTATGAGAGAATCCGGGGAGGCACTGATGGGATGCATGTGTATGTACGAGGAAGTGGCTTGAGGGCTGGTGGGTCCCGATCCGCAGTGAGGACCAGCAGGCTGGAGTCCTAGGGGAGTTGATGCCATGGGTTTGGTCTCAAGGCCATGCCGTAGAACCAGAAAGAGCTAATGCTGCAGATGAAGGCTGAAGACAGTACGCTGGAGAACTTGCTCGGGGCTAGCTAGTCCTTTGATGTCTTCAGGCTAGGAGGTGATTGCCTGAGGCCTGTCCACATATGGAGGGGCAGTTGGCTTTATCCAAAGTCCACCCACTTAGATGTTGGTCACTCCCATCCCAAATCACCTTCACAGAAACACTCAGAATTTGGCCAATTATCTGGGTATCCCATGGTCCAGTCAAGTTGACACAAAGTCGGTTGCCACCCACTGCTCCCCCTTCCCTTAGCGCTTCTTTGCTCATTAAAGACCTGCTGTTCACTCCTTTGCTTAATTTAAAATCCTTGAAGTCAGGCTGGAGAGATGGCTCAGCAGTTAAGGCTTTTGGCTACAAAGCCTAAGAACCGGAGTTCAGGTCCCCAGTGCCTACATAGGGCTGGACACACAGGGTGACACATGCAACTGGAGTTTGTTTGCAGTGGCTAGGAGCCCCGGAGTGCCCATTCTCTCTGTCTCTCTCTGCTTGCAAATAAGTAAATAAATAATCCTTAAGTCATTGAAGTCATTAAAATTCCTTGAAGTCAGGCTGGAGAGATGGCTTAGCAGTTAAGGCACTTGCCTGCAAAGCCAAAGGTCCCAGGTTCGACTCCCCAGGACCCACGTAAGCCAGATGCTCAAGGGGGGTGCACACATCTGGAGTTTGTTTCCAGTGGCTGGAGGCCCTGGCACGCCCATTCTCTTTCTCTCTCTACCTGCCTATTTCTGTATCTCTCTCTCTCTCAAATAAATAAATAAAACTAAAATATTTTTAAAATCCTTGAAGTCATTCTGAATGTTTTGTCTTTTATGACCTACATCCATCTACACTGCAACATCTTTCTAGAACCCAACCATTGGTTACCATCTCCAGCACTGCCCTGCGCCTCAGGTCACCGCCGTTTTTCATGAGGATGATCATTATGGATTTCTATGTCCTACCTCCAGTTCCACCCCCAAGAGACAGTTTTCAATAGAACGGCCCGAGTGAATCTTTAAAATATGTAAGTGAGAGGCTGGGTGTGGTGGCATATGCCTTGAATCCCAGCACTTGGGAGGCTGGGGTAGGAGGATCGCTGTGAGGTTGAGGCCAGCCTGAGTCAACATAGTGAATTCCAGGTCAGCCTGGACTAGAGGGAGACCCTACCTCAAAAAAAAACTGCCTATATATATATGGGAGTACATAGTAAAAACACTCTGAGAGCGCTTATTATAAGCCGGCCATTGCCTAAGAACCTGAGTTCAATCCCCGGCACCCACATAAAGAGCTGAGCATGGCTGCCCTTGTCTGCAACCCCAGCATTGATCTAGAGACAGGAAGATCACTGGGGCTCCCTGGTCTGCTAGCTTAACTAATAAAAAATGGAGCTTTCCAAGTTTGGTGAGAGACCCAAGGAACTAAGGGGGAAGAACAATAGAGGAAGATACCCAATGTCTTCTTGTGACATCCTCATGTATGGGGTGTTCACATTTTTATATACACACCATATACTCCACATACTCTAGTCACCTATGTTGATCTTCTTGAACTTGACAGGCATGTTTTCGTCCTGAAGCCTTGGTACTTTCCTCTGCCTGCAAAGCCCTACCTCCATATCCTAATATTTCTCCCCTCTTACTTCAATGGGATCACCTTCTACAGGTTAGCTTCTAAGAGAGACCTCCCTGGCCACCCCAAGCAATGGAGCTGCGCTGCTCACTCCCCCTCACTCTTTACTTCCTTCTTGGTATTTATCCTAACGTGACATTACGTGTTTATTTCTTAGCCAGCTGCCCCACTAGAATACAATACCATAAACAGAGACTTGTTGCCTGTTTATTTCCATATTCCTAGGCCTGGAAATGTGGCAAGCATACAATAGACAGTCAGTCAAAGTGGAATTTATGAACAAACTTGCTTGTGTGTGTTTCCTAAAGCCTAAGAGTAGTGACACTCCTGCTTGTGTGCGTATTGCCACATATGGGCTCACAGCGCGCCCCTCTTGTTTGCTTATATCTCATGGCACACACCCATAGATGAAACAGGAATATTTAGTTCTTGAGACTCTTCATGCCTCTTGGAAGATAAGTGCCTCAGAAAGGGATGCTGGGGACTGGGAGGATGGCTGAGTGGGTAAAGGTGCTTGCTTGCAGAGCCTAGCAGTCTGGGTTCAAGTCTCCAGCCATCCATGTAAAGCCAGATGGGTATTTGTTTGCAGTGGCAAAGACGCTGGCATGCATACACACACACACATGCACACATGCACACATGCACACATAAATTTTTTAAAAGGAGGGATGCTGGACACACCTCATTTGCCTCATGAAAGTAAGCCATACATCTTGGGATACTCTCTATGAATATAAATATGCAACATTTAAAATGTTTGCCATAATTGAAAAATTACAATGGAAACCTGTTGTTTTAGGGCTTGCAAGCGCACATTGTGACAATTCCAGTGGATTTTTGTCCTCTGAAATGTGTCTACCAAATCCAGTAACCAAGGGATTAGATTAACTTGCACCACTAATGCATAACACGCAGGCATTCTGAGAATACTGTCACATGGACACATTACTGCTCCTCCCCAAGGCCCTCAATCTGGGTTTGGTATTTCAGTAAAAAATTTAGGAACAAGATGCAAATGCATATGATTTCTTACATTCAATTTTCTCAGGAGGGAGACCAGTATATAATAGACTTTGAAAATAACTCAGCTCTCGAATAGCAATTCCTTAGTCACATACCAACAATTATCTTTTGTAATGTGTTTATTTGTGTACAAAATATGTTGTAATTTATTGATGCATGTTCAGCAAAATATTCTATCACATACAACAAAAATACACACTTTTTTTACTCCCTTTCTCCTGCCCTTGAAAATGGCAACACTGTTTTGGCGTTTCAGCAGCTAAAAGTAAAGTGCTATTATTAAGCAGTATTGGAATGTCTTCGCTTGACACATGTGATGTACAATTTGAGTATGCAACCACATCGTTTTGTTACTTTTTCACAGCACAGGAAGCTCCACGTCCTGAAACCCCTTCAGAAGATACAAATATTTGTATATATATGTACACCTGTATACACTGTATATGTAAGGTGCCAACAAGCCTCTTTGTCTCTGAGTTTGTTGCGTTTTAGGTTTAGTCTCTCTTTCCCCCTCATCCCCTCCAAGTCACTAGTCACACTATTGGGATCTCAGAGTTCATCAGCAGGCACCAATAAGCTCACCAAAGGCTGGCTTGTTGGGGTTGCGGTGTCGGTGAGGGGGACACAGAGGGTGAAAGCCCTTCAGACCTCACTGGGGGACCTGGAGCGGAAGGGCACTTTGGATTGGAAACAGCCACAGAACAGCAGCCACAAGGCGCGCTGGATCTCCTGGTTGCGGAAGGCATAGATGACGGGATTGATCATGGAGTTGTAGGTGGCGGGTAGCAGAGTGGCATAGGTGTAGACGGCCGGGTCCTCATGGCTTCCCACCACGCAATAGATGGCGAAGGGCAGCCAGCTGGCCCCAAAGGTGCCCAGCACCACGGCCAGGGTCCCCACGCCCTTCCTGGTGGCGGCGAGGTGCGGAGGGGCCAGGCAGTGCTGCTGCAGGGCGATCTGGTGCGCGTGGCGCCAGACCACCTGGCAGATGCGCACGTACAGGTGCAGCATGACGCCGAAGACCGCGAAGAAGGCAGCGGCCAGCAGCGCCACGTGGCTGCGGGTCAGCGGCCTCACCACGCTGCAGGCCGAGCGCTCGGCCAGGCAGTTCCAACCGAGCACGGGCAGCAGACCCAGGCCTAGGGACACGGTCCAGGCGGCGGCCAGCAGCAGGTGCACGCCCAGCAGGGTCCTACGCGAGTAGTAAGTGAGCGCGTTGTAGAGGGACAGGTACCGGTCCACCGTGATGGCCAGCAGGCTGCTGACCGAGGCGGCGAATGAGGCCACCAGGAAGCCCACGGTGAGCAGGTTCACGGTCTCCGAGGGCACCACGTACTGGAACACGAAGTGCAGGATGAGGCCGCAGCCCGCCAGCAGGTCGGCGGTGGCCAAGCTCCCCACGAGCACGAACATGGGCGTGCGCAGCGCGGGAGTGGACGCGATGAGAGCCACCACCAGCGCGTTTTCGCCCGCGATCACCGTCCCCGGACACGCATAGCAGCACGTCCCACGGGTTGACCGTCGACTGCACAAGTCCCGATGGCCCTGCGGGCAGCTGCGATGACAGCTCCAGGGACCCGTTGGCTCCGCCGCCGCCGCCCAGCGCGGCCGCCGCGGGGGGTCCCCAGTCGCTGGGGTCCGGGGCCCTGGCCGCCGCCGCCGTCCCCTCGGCTGCCACCGCCACCGCCACCACCTGGGACTCGTTGAGCGAGGTGGCGCTCGCGTTCATCGCTGCCGGATGGATTCCGGACCCTGCGGCACAGAGGGAGAGCGGGGAATGAGGTGTGCTGTCCCGGGTACCAGGGAACTTTGGGGGCGCGCAAATGCTCCGCTCCAATTGCCCTACATCCCACCTCGATTCGCGGACCCGGGAGCAGAGCAAGGAAGCAGGGGGTGTAAACCCCTAAATAAACAGACACCTGTTGAGTGAGTGAATGGATGAGATGCACCGTGCGCCCTCACGGACTTCGGAGCTCTCTCGCATCGATAAGCACACACAGTCACGCCGTACACTCCCATGCGCAATCCCGCAAGTGTGTCTGTGCCCTACACACACACACACACACACACACACACACACACACACACACACACACACACCCCTGCACCGAGGTACAAACAGCAACCTGGGAGGGTCCCTGTCTGCTTACTGGTGGCGGAAGCGACCAGAGCGTTTTCCTGAGCTTGGGCGCGGAGTCGCTGTCCGCGGTGCTGAAAGCAAAGTTTGCACTCTCAGCGTGCCGAGAGCCCTAGAGCCCAAGGGGACCCCCCCTCACCCCCCGAGCAGCAGGGCTGGGGGAGAGCGTGCAAGTGCAAAAGGTGGTCCAGCATCGCCACGCTTCTCTGGCTCCCGGAAAGATGCTCTGTCTGGCTGTCTGTTGCCCCTTCGCCACCCCACACGCTCAAAGCTACCCCTGGGCATCTTTGCTCACCTGGGGAGTCAGGGCTTCTTCCGGGAGTCTCTGGTCATGCGATCCGTGGCAGGGCGCAGGGATGCATGCGCTCCCAGGGAAGGACCGAGCAAGCTGCCTGCGGGAGGCGGCCGGGCCAGCCAGGAGGCAAGCGCGGGACGCCTGTCCCTGTGCCGCGCCGCAGCGAGTGACAGACAGTGGCAGCAAAGGTGGCTGTGAGCTACGCGCGCCCGCGGGCGATTGACAGGCGGGGCGCGGTGACGTCAGGCTCGGGCTCCGGGTGCGAGCGGGTTACTCGTCTCACCCGCCCAGCCTGTCACTCTCAGCGTCCCCCACCGCCACCCCACGCTCACAGAGGCATCTCAGGGGGGCTCGAGTCGAAAGGAAAGCCAGAATGGCCACCTGCAGCCCAGAAACCTCTAGGAATGGGACCTGGGAGAGGGGGATGGGTGGAGAGAGGAGAGGGAGGCCAGGTGGAGAGGGTGAGATCGGAGAGGAAGGGTGAAGGATCACAGCCACACAGCACAGGCCAGGATCAGAGATCACTAAGGGGGCAGGTGGCATTGGGACAGGGGCTTCTGACGGGAGAGGACAACAAACAGCAGCTTGGGGGACAAGAAAGAATGCCTGGGGGAAAGAAATTCTCTTTGGTGCCCTTGGAACCTGCTCTTTAATTAAAGATAAGGTCTGTGTCTTGTGAGAAAAGAAGAGAAAAGCAAAATGCGATTTACTTTCCTGGCAACGACTTTGTCCTTTTAATTAGTACCTTATAAAACAAATTACAGGACAAAAATAGTGGCAACTCAGCTGCGCCAGACCTCAGTAGGCAGGAGCTTTGTTTTCAGCCCAGATAAATCATCTTTTTGGGACAAAGGTGTTTTATTTTGTTAGTAAAATACTAGTATGAGTCTTCCTCCTTTGAATCAGCCAGATTTCCAGTAGATCTCCAGTTGACTCTGTGTAGGGTGCTGATAGAAATGAGAGCTGTTGACATTTATGACATGGGGTTGAGACCACGACTGTCACCTTCAGTGGCTATACAGTCTGCACAAAGCGAAACTAGGCACAAGTGATATTGGAGCTCCCCCACCTCTCCCTTTGACCACCCCTCCCACTCCTGGCTTCACTTTGGTTCTAGCCCAAGGTGCCTAAAGAAGGGCGGGGGCAGCCAAATGCACAAAGTGGTGCTTGCATCTGGAGTTCATTTACAGTGACTAGAGGCTCTAGCATGCCCATTCTCTCTCTCTATCTGCCTCTCTCTATGTGTCAAATAAATAAATAACTAAAATTTTTTTAAAAAATTAAACTGGATGTGGTGGCTCATGTCTTTAATCCCAGCACTCAGGAGGATGGGGTATGAGGATAGCTGTGAGCTCAAGGCCAGCCTGAGACTACATGGTGAATTCCAGGTCAGCCTGTGCCAGAGCTAGACCCTACCTCAAAGCACAAAAACAAAACAAAAAAAGAAAGAAAAAAATTTAAAAACAACAACAAGGGAATGGTGAATATTCAGAATGCCAATAGACTGGGTGAGATTGTGGTCACTTGGGCTATTCACTTTAAAAATGGCCTCCCAGACTACTCCTCCCCTGCCTCAGCGATCCTGAACTAGTTGGGGGAAGGGCAAAATAGCATTTCAATTCCTTACTGCAAAGCTAATGTTGACTGGCATTTATGTGAGGAATTTCAAAAATTAACATACCACCATTTTCATGAATCCAAAACGTGTCTGATGTTCCAAGTTTCTGAAAAGAGCCATTTTGTGTTTCAATGTGAGATTGTCATCTAAGAGCCAAGAACTTTATTTTAGAGCTGTCAAGTGAATCGTCAAACCGCGGCAATAGCATGTAGGCTGCAAATTTCCCAAAAGAGCAGGTAAAAGCCCAAGGGAGGCCCAAGTATGCTCCAATTTTCACATGTTACAACATGCACCAGGCTCCTGGAGACCCTCCCCACTAGCACGCCACCAGGACCTCCGTTTGAACCTCCCGGGGCTTTCGCCATTGCAAGAAAGAACTTCTCATGGCTTGGGGAAGGGGGAGTAGCTCTCATAGAATCATGAACATGAAGGTAAGTGGGAGGCTTAAACACCTGCCTCTGGGTCACATAGCTACCTCTGTGAGGCACAGGTCCTGCAAGCAGAGAAGGTACATTCTTACAATTCATCATCTCCCCCAGGCTCAATCATCTTGGGAGGTAGAAGACGGAAAAGGGGGAGAAAGAGGCATGGGGCTCTTTGGTTATGGGTGGATAGTAGATGCATTTCATTGTCTGCTTTTTACCCATCGTTCAATACACAAGGGCCTGTCCTTTCGGTGATCTTCTAGAATGTTCACTGTGTAAATAGCATGTCAACATTCCACCTGCCATGCACCTTCTGTAGGAGAGCAACGCCTGATCTAAGTTGCCCAGATTCCTTGCTGAGAAACTTGAGCCAAAGACATCATAGCAATGGTCAATGGGACCTGGAGAGACGGCTTGGTGGTTAAGGCGCTTGCCTGCAAAGCCAAAGGAACTAGTTCCATTCCCCTGGACCCACGTAAGCCAGATGCACAAGGTGACATATGCATCTGGAGCTCATTTGCAGTGGCTGGAGACCGTGGCACACCCATTCTCTCTATATTCCTCTTTCTCTGTCAAATTAATTCATTAGTTAAAACAAAATTAAAAGTAAAAATAATGGTCAATGTAGGGCTCTGGATGGGATCAAGAAATAAGTTAGGGCCAGAGCCCTCACGGTGGACCTTACGGGAGATCTATGAGCAGAGAGAACTTGCTGAATGGAAGAATGAAGGCAGCGTGTGGAAAGAAACAGAGCTGAATAAAGGACTGGGAGATGGAGGAAGTGATCTCAACCCCTGAGTGCCTGGTTTCTGGTTCTGTGAGTCCAGATGCCTGGAGGCCCTGAAATTTCTCTTTATGTCCCTACCACAAATCTTTCTAACCTTGAATTGTCTTCAGTGGGTTTTTTGATTCTGTGAATCCTTGAGACGTGACTAAAACACCTAAGTGTATTATTTCTGCACTGGCCTGTCTGGTCCTGGTTTTGTGTGTGGTTTGATTTCTCATTGGTGGCCACAGATTAAACTCATCATCACTAACCCAGTGACAAGCCCATCAAAGCCTTTCTACATTAGTTTTTCATAGCCCAACACTATCCAGGCTTGAGCAGAAGGAACCTTTCCTTGTCTGAGGCAACGCCCGGGAAGCACAGTCTGTCAACCCAAACTCTCTGTGGTTCCCTCAGCATTTTTCCCGTCTCAGCCCATGCCCCATCCTGACTGCGCATGAGCATTGCCTAGAAAGCTTTTCAAAATCACCCATATCTGTGCTGGGGAGATGGCTTAGCGGCTAAAGGTGCTTACTTGTAAATTCTTAAGGTCTGGGTTCAATTCCCCAGTACCCATGTAAGGCAGATGCACAAAATGGTGTGGGCATCTGAAGTTCATTTGCAGTGACAAGAGGCCCTGGTGCATTCATTCTCTCTCTCTCTCTCTATCTCTAATAAATAAATAAAAATAAAAATAAACCCCATCCATTTCTGGATTTCTGACCCAGAGATTCTGATTTATTTTATCTGGAGCGATGCCCAGGCATTTTATTTCAACCCCTACAGCCAGGATTGGGGATACTCACTGAAGCAATCAAGCATTCCCTCTGTCAGCTTAGTGTACAGTGAATTCCCCAAGAGAGTACATTACAATTTAGCAGAGGTACAGGGAAGGCATTTCAGTAGCAATCCAGCCACAAGCCACTCAGAATCGTTTCATGTTTAGCACACTAGCCAGACTTCCTCTGCAAACCTTTAGCCTTCCAGGTTCTTTCAGAACCTCCTTTCAGTACCAAGATGAAGGCTGACACAGGGTTCTCTCTTGTCCCAGATGAACTCAATGGCCCCATCAGGAATCACTGAGCTCTGGACCTAGATGTTTCAGCCACTTCCAAGGTGTGCCTTCTCCTGGTCCAGGTCTTTGCACATCAATTCTGCTTTTACAAAATCAGAACTGTAATTATCCAAGCTGTTTAGAGTCTTATAAAAGTAAGTTGAAAAGACTCATACTAAACTCTTCTCTTTCTAGTCTCTCCTCTCCTCTCCTCTCCTCTCCTCTCCTCTCCTCTCCTCTTCTCTCCTCTTCTCTCCTCTCCTCTCTCTTCTCTTTCTAGTCTCTCCTCTCCTCTCCTCTCCTCTCCTCTCCTCTCCTCTTCTCTTCTCTTCTCTTCTCTTCTCTTTCTAGTCTCTCCTCTCCTCTCCTCTCCTCTCCTCTCCTCTCCTCTCCTCTTCTCTTCTCTTCTCTTCTTGTTCTAGTCTCTCCTCTCCTCTCTTCTCCTCTCCTCCCTTCTCCTCTCCTCTCCTCTCCTCTCCTCTCCTCTTCTGTCCTCTCCTCTTCTCTCTCTCTCTCTCCCCATCTTCAGGTAAACAGACATACATATGCCTGCATACCCATGCAACACTCCCATCACCTGGTTCTTGGAGCCAAGCAGTACAGTTCTTTCCTGGGAATGTAAGTGTAGCCGGTGACACACAGGTCTTTGCACTGTCAGGCCAGGAAGACAGCAGGTGTCTGGTGACACATGAGGCTGATGTTGGGAAAGAGGGCTCCTGGAAAAGCTGAATCATGGAGGACCACTGAGTCCGTCACCTTGTTTATTATGACCAGGGGTGTTAGATAAGCTTTTGGGGACACATGCTGAGGTAGAGGAATTTTATTCACAATGTCTATTTTTCTGCTTTTACCTGTTGCCAAGGTATCTTATCACCTGCAGGCATCAATAGTACGTCATAATGTGAGGTACCTACTTCCTGAGCATGTTCAAATGCAGCCAGGAGGTTCCTTCTGTAAGCCAGGTAAACAGTCTCCATGCCAAAGGGCTGTTGTCCATGGAGGTGAGTGTCACCTAACATGCCTGCCACATGTACAGAAGGAGCAGGGTACCCCACACGATCACCACACAGCCATGCCATACGGAACCTTATGCTAAGCAGTCGAGAGTTTGGTTTAATTAAGCTGGTAAATAACTATTTTTTTTCATGAGAAACAAATTGGGAAAAATAATGGCCTTTAAGAGCATGTACTGTTTCATAAAGAGTAAAAACAACTCTATTGCATTTCTTAGAAAGACATACAGTCTTACAACTTAGGTTACTGACTTCACTGAATAACGAACAGGTCGCTTCTACCGGTATGTTTGCAAAGAAACAGGTTTTCTTCTGACCCACTTTGCCCTACGGTTTTGAAAGTGCTCTGACACCCAGTGAGTTCATACCCATTATCTCGCTTTATTCTTTGAAACAATCAAATGGAGTTTGGGGTTATTATCTTTTTGACTGGGGCAACTGAAGTTCAGCGAGGTGAAGTAGGTTGTCCAAGTGCACGCAGGGTACCAACAGGAAACCTGAGTTACATCGCGTTGATTTCATCTGGTGTCGTATTTGCAAAGCGTCGCTTGGGTGCCAGGACCTTGGGCGGGTCCTGAGGTTGTTACTGGAAAGAACAAGATGGTCTCTCTCTTCCCACTCCTGGGTGTGCCCCTCATGCCCTCTGGACACAGGTCTGCTTCACAGGTAGACTGATAAGCCTTGCAAGGTGGAGCCTATCCTAGTGCATCAGTTTCCTTTCCATTGCTGGAACAGATGAAAGGAGGAAGGGTTTATTTCATTTTAGTTTCAGGTTACAGACCATTGTGGTGGCGCAGCATCTCAGCCCACAGTCCCTACAGTGAGGAAGCAGACAGTGATGAAAGCTAGTGTTCAGCCAGTCCTCTCCTTTGTATACAGCCCAGGACCCTGGCCCATGGAATTATGCCATCCACTGTTAAGGTGGGTCTTCCCATTTCAACTAACCTAACCAATATAATCCCTACCAGGCAGGCACGCCCAGTGGCTAATTCAATACCTCACAAGTGATCCTAGGTCTTGTCATGTTGACAATATAAATATCATATATGGTTGGAGTGGTAGTTTGAATGTGAACATATATCCCCATAGACTGAGGTACTTTTTGTTTTGTTTTTGTTTTTCAAGATATGGTGTTGTTCTAGCTCAGGCTGACCTGGAATTCACTATGTAGTCACAGGGTGGCATTGAACTCACAGTGATCCTCCTACCTCTGCCTCCCAGAGTGCTAGCATGAAAGGTGTGCACCACCACACCTGGCCTGATACCTTCAGCCTGAGGTACTTTTGATTAAGCTTGCAGCCTGCCGGAGGAGGTGTCACTGGGCGGGCGGATCTGATAGTCCAGCCATAAGGTGTGTTCAGAGCAGTTTGAGCTCTGGCTGTTCATGTCTCCTGGCTTTTTGGTGATGTTTCTCTGTATGGAAGTGAGCCAGCTTCTTCCACCATTGACAGTATTCCCCTGGATTCTGTAGGCTGGAAATAAACCCTTTCTTCCCATAAGCTGCTTCTGGTCAGATGTTCATCCAGCAATGCAGAGGTAACTACAACAGTCGCCTCTGACCTTTAGACTGCTGGATACTGGTTCAGGGGCTTCCCTGTGTGCCGGACCCCCTGACAGTCTTCAGTTTTGCTTCCTCCAGTTTTTCCCTTGCAGGGCAGTAAAGCAAGCCAAGGAATGAATCATCCAACAAAAAGGTTTCTCCCCACATCTGGCATGGAGGCTCTCCCACTCCAATCCTACCATAGTGATTCTGCTTTGTAAGAAAACAAACACTCCCCTTAAACTACATGGGGGAAAAATGGCTGGTAATGGGCTACCCAGAATCCATGCACCTGCAGACTCACTTTGTAAAGGTATGGACCCTTTCACGGAGAAGACAAACATCTACCCATCAGTGTGGCAAATCCATGTTGACTCAAAACCTCCAAGGGGCTTAACTCTGGAAAGATGGGTCCAAAACTATAAGGGGTGGATTTTGCAACTTGGATGTGACTACAAGTGGCATTTTATAGCTGGGCTTTTCTTCTTTTGTACAAAGTGCATTGTTACTATGAAGGTCCTGATATGATGGGACAATTCTAATTAATCTTACCATTGTGCAGATAAGGTGCTAAATAAATGTTTATTGAACAGCAGTATCCATATATATGTGTGTATGTATATGAAGTTTACACTTAGTAATAGAAGGTTTGTTGTCAACATTAAAAATTTTTTATTTTATTTATTTATTTATTTGCAAAGAGAGAGAGAGAGAGAGAGAAAATGGGTAATGGGTAATGGAGGTACCTGGGCCTCTAACCACTACAAATGAACTCCAGAAACATCCATTACTTTGTGCATCTGGCTTTATGTGGGTACTGGGGGATTGAACTTACATTGTTAGCATTGCAGGCTAACGCCTTAACCGGTGAAACATCTCTCCAGCCCTGTCAACATTTTTTGTTTCATTACAATTATGATTTCTTACTTTGTCTAGTCATTTATTTAGTCAAGAGACATTTATCGATGTCTGGGTAGATGGCTCAGTGGCTAAAGGCTCTTGCTTGAAAAGCCTGATAGCCCAGGTTCAACTTCTCAGTACCCATGTAAAGTCAAATGCCCAAAGTGGTACAACAGCATGAAGCCCTGATGTGCCCATCCTGTCCCTCTCTCCTTGCAAATAAATAAATAAAGTTATTTTTATAAAGAATATTTATTGAACACCAACTGTATGCCAGACACTGTACTAAAAATTGAAGGTGCCAAAATATATGGCTCACTTCAGAGATAAACAGATTGTATCAGAATAGCATCACGTATGTTATGAAAGATGTAATCGCAGGGGTAATGGCAATATCCAGCCCGAATGAATCAGAAGAC
The DNA here is from genome assembly GCA_036346955.1 of Dipus sagitta. NCBI lineage: Eukaryota > Metazoa > Chordata > Mammalia > Rodentia > Dipodidae > Dipus > Dipus sagitta. The sequence goes on from CM070775.1 coordinate 37,055,434, forward strand.
TTCCTAGGGGAGGTAATACCCAAGTTGAATCATGAAGGATGGGTGACAGCTCCTAGCTAAGGGAGCCACTGAAATGTTTCAGGCAAGGAAAGCTGCTTACACAGATGTGTGACATCCAGGGAGCCTGTGGACGCCACTGAGATTGTGGGAAGCCAGGTCTGACTGGCAACTGAAGTGGAAGGGCAGGAGCAGAGAAGTGCCGGGTAGGTGGGGCCAATTCACGGACAGCTTCATGCACAGGAAAGGAGCTCAGTTTTATCTTGAAGGCAATGGAGGGACAGAGATAGAGTTTCATGTGCAGAAGAGACTGATAGAATCAGACTTGGGGCCCTCTGACCACTTAGGCAGGCCCCACCAGCAACTGTGTAGAGAATAGATGAAAGATGGGGAAGAGTAGAGTCAGGAAGCTGTCATAACAATTCATTCTTTTAAAAAGACTATGAAGGGCTGGAGGATGGCTTAGCTGTTAAGGCATTTGTCTGCAAAGCCAAAGGACCCAGGTTCGATCCCCCAGGACCCACGCTAGCCAGATGCCCAAGGGGGGCACATGCATCTGGAGTTCATTTGTAGTGGCTGGAGGCCCTGGGATGTACCCATTCTCTCTCTCTCTCTCTCTCCCTCCCTCCCTCTTTCTCTGTCAAATAAATAAAAATAATTTTTAAAAAGACTATGAAGGCTTCATGGAGGGAAGTGACTGTGGGGATTGGAGCAGTTGATGGATATGTGAAAGATGGTTCTGAAAATCTTGGTGGCATAAGTTACCAGGGGATTATTTCTCACTCCCATGAAATTCAGAACAGTCCTTTCTGCCTGACAGGCAATCATTCATGTGGCTAGTCCTGGGTTCTAGCTCCCTCTATCTTTTAGTCCCCCCTTCTGGAGGATCTCAGGGTTTCTCAGCAGTTACCATGCCAGCATCTCACCATTCTGGTGGTTTGGGTGGGGGACATTTTTGGTTATGGGACATTTCTAGATGGGGTGAGGGATAGAAGGCGAGAAAGTGTCAAGGATGACTCTCGGTTTCTGGGTACAGGAGGGAAAGGGATGGGGGAAGGAAAAATGGTCATTGCAGGTGTAGACATACTGAGTTTGCGGAGGGACGGCCATGTCCTAGTAGGACGTTAAGTACAGGAGCTGTCCAAAGCCCAGCAGAGCCTAGAGTGGAATAGTAAGTGAGGACATCATCACCACCATGCTGCCACTCATGGAACGGCACCATTTATTAGGTGTCATATGTGGTAGGGTGCTACTCCTATTTTACAGACAACCATGACTTACAAAATCTAAACAGTTTCTCCTACATGATTAGGAAATGAGGACGTCAATGTCTAAACTCTGCTTGTCTGACTCTAGTTAAAAGGAGGACCCATGACAGCCTTTTGTGGAATAGTCATTGCAGGATAGGTGAAGCAAGGGGGAGTCGCAGTAGAATTTGAAACTAGCAATAGGTGAGGCGGGATCTATGTGAAGACTCAGCCTCAGTCACAGAGGAGAGAAGAGGAGAGGGGAAGGGAAGGGAGGGCAGGGGAGGGGAGAGAAGGGGGGAGGTATAAAAATTAAAGAGGGAAAACTGGGTGTGGTGGCATACACCTTTAATCCCAGCAGAGGTAGGAGGATCGCTGTGAGTTCAAGGCCACCCTGAGACTACATAGTGAATTCCAGCTCAGCCTGGACCAGAGTGAGACCCTACCTTGAAAAACCAAAATAAATAAATAAATAAATATAAATAAAAAATTTAAAGAGGGTGTCAAATTATATCCTGAGAGGTCAAATGAAGCAAGACCAAGGGGGAGAAAAAGTACCCACTGAGCTACAAACAGGAGTTTTATTGGTGACTTTGGTGAAAGTGCAGGAATGGTTGACAACCAAGCTGAAGTGAGTTGGGTATGAATAGGGGAAAAGTGGGGGAAGCGCAGGTGTGTAGGAAGATGTTGGTTTGAAGGGGATGAGCAACAGGGCAGCTGTCATGTAAAGATGTGGGCTCGAGGGTGAGATTTCCCTTAAAAATGGAAGAGACGGACTGGAGAGATGGCTTAGCCATTAAGGCTCTTGCCTGCAAAGCTTAAGGACCCATGTTTGACTCTCCAGGTTCCACGTAAGCCAGACACACAAAGCTGAGGTAAGCACAAGGTCGCACACGCCCACTAGGTAGTGCAAGCATCTGGAGTTTGGTCGCAGTAGCAGAGACCCTGGAGCGCCAATTCTCTCTCTCTCTCTCTCCATCCCTCCTTCCTTCCCTCTTTCTCTCAAAACATAAAAATAAGTAAATAAATAAACGGAAGAGACAAGAACGGGAATGCTAGATCAAAGAGGATGTGGTGGATTTCAGAGGGAGTGGCTATTGGAAGGAGGAAGATAGTGGAGGACAAGGCAGAGGGTCTGGAAGACAGGGTGGAGAGACCGAGCTGGGCAAGGCCGGGAGAGGAAGAACCATGAGCGGAGGTGGAGCCATATACATTTTAAGGGAGGAGCCCAGAAGCCAGAGGACTGTCATGGTTCCATGCATTGTTAGGGATAAGAACACCAGGTACCAGTGGGATGGCAAGTGGAGGGTATTTAAGTATCATATGGTGGCTATGTAATTGTCACGAACATGCTGTGTCAGAAACATAGACAGACGTGTTTGTGTCTTTCCACAGGTCAGAATTTATTGAATAGCAACAGATTAACAGTCTATGTCAATTTCATTGGCTGCAATTTTCCAAGTAGTCCTAATCTCTCTTAATAGTTGGCCATTGGCAAACACAAGTTCTATTTCAATATTAACTCTCAGGTTGCACATTACACATCGCCCAATAATCATATCCAATGTATATGCATACAGATTCTGGAATGGCTATGAGGGAGGCCACATAGCTCAGTTCAAAGAGCCCTTACTAGAGGCAGAGAGCTGAGGCGGATGTAGAGTCCCCACAGGTGGTCGATGAGCTATGAATGGGCCCGCTTGGAGAGCAGCTTTAGACTCACAGGAGCAGAGCTGGACTGCAGGGTGGCAGGGTCGAGCCTGGCTTCAGGGTTGAGTCAGGATGCGGAGGCAAGGGACATAGAGGCTGCAGAAGTGAGGGGCTGGGCTTGGATGGATGGGTGGGTGGGTGGATGGATGGATGGATGGATGGATGGACAGATGAGCAGATAGCAATTCAAGTGGGCAGTATCAGCAGTGTGGACCAAGCTGAGCTTAAGCCCCAGGGGACAGTCAGGAGTTCCCTGCTTGTCCTTCCTTAGATGCACACACCAGATGGTCCGATGACAGATTAGAAGGGCTGTGGCCATCAGTGTTCAGTGTCTTCATGGGGCCCAGGTGAGGGTGTTACTTCCTTCCTTAGTGTGGTATGCTTGGTGAGTTCTCAGACCTGGTTTTTCTGATATGATATTATAGGCATAATATATATATATATCATATATTATCATATGTATGTATTATATATTATCATATATATGTATATATTTTTTTAATTTTTTGGTTTTTCAAGATAGGGGCTCATGCTAGCTCAGGCTGACCTGGAATTCACTCTGTAGTGTCAGGGTGGCCTCAGACTCACAGCAATCCTCCTACCTGTGCCTCCTGAGTGCTGGGATCAAAGGCGTGTGCCACCACACCCAGCCTGATATATTTTTTAAAAAATATTTTATTTAATTATTAGAGACAGAGAGAGAGAGGCAGATAGAGAGGATGGGTATGCCAGGGCCTCTAGCTACTGCAAACAAACTCCAGACTCATGTGCCACCTTGTGCATCTGGCTTCATGTGGGTACTCAGGAACCAAACCTGGGTCCTTAGGCTTCACAGGCAAGCGACCTAACCACTAAGCCATCTCTCCAGCCCTGTCAGGGTTTTAATATGCCCGTGGGCTTATCTATTCTCAGTGTTCTTTGATATGTTTATAGGTGGCACCATTTGACTTTTAGGAACGTTATTCACTGGTCTGTGTCTCATGGTGGTGCTGGACAGCTGGTGGTATCCATGCGTACACAAGAGATGCAGAGCCCTCTTGCCTTCACATTTCTCTCAAAGTGGGGTCAGATGCTGCTTGTAACATGGAGTGACCCAGGGCAAGGCATGGCCTGAAAGCCATTGTTCTGCACAGCATGGAGTAGCTTAGAGCAGGGCGCAGCACAGCCACCACAATGATACTGCATGAAGGAACATGCAATTCACCGTCCCTCTAATGTTAAGGCCTATAGACTTTTTATACATTGCTATCAAGGGTAACCCTACAAAGATTACTTTCATGCACATGATTGTTTTTTATTTTGTATGATTATGTTGCCATGAAAATTGTCAGCCAAAGGGCAGAAACATTTTCCTAGCTCTTGAAATGCGTTGCTAAATTGCTTTGCAAAATGATTGCAATAATTTACAATGTCAACAGCACTCTGGGTGTGTACCCGTTTCCTGGTGGCTGCTGTAGCACTGGCTTTTATTATATTAAAATATTCTTTTGATCCAACTGACTTAACTGGTACCTTCTTGAAGATTAAAATTATATTTATTTGACTACCAATAAGATTGAACTTTACTTGTGAGATAACTTGAGTCTCCTCTTACTTGAATTACCTACTTTTTTTTGTTGTTGTTGTTTGTTTGTTTGTCTTTTTGAGGTAGGGTCTCCCTCTTGCCCAGGCTGACTTGGAATTCACTATGTAGTCTCAGGGTGGCCTCGAACTCATGGTGCTTCTCCTACTTCTGCTTCCCAAGTACTGGGATTAAAGGAGTATGCCACCACGCCCAGCATGGCCTACTCTTTATGTCCATCTATTAAGCTTAGTGTTGTCCCAATAGAGTTGATAAAACCCACAGTGGGCATTAATCCTGTGCATGTCAAACTTGAGTGTAATTTTTCCCTCTTTTTAAACTTCAGCTTTGATTATCCAAGTAAATTACATTTTTATAAATATTTTAATTATTTGGTTAGCATAAAAATAATGTTTCAACATCTAAAAAATGTTCTACATCCCTAGTCATCAGGGAAATGCATATTAAAACTATGTTGAGATTCCATCTCACTCCTGTCAGATTGGCTACCATCATGAAAACAAATGATCATAAATGACGGCGAGGATGCAGAAAAAGAGGAACCCTTCTACACTGTTAGTGGGAATGCAATCTGGTCCAGCCAATGTGGAAATCAGTGTGGAGATTCCTAAGACAGCTAAAAATAAATCTACCATATGACCCAGCTATAGCACTCCTAGGTATATATCCTAAGGACTCATCTCACTACCTTAGAGATACTTGCTCAACCACATTTATTGCCACTCTATTCACAATAGCTGGGAAATGGAACCAGCCTAGATGTCCTTCAACTGATGAGTGGATAATGAAGATATGGCACATTTACACAATGGAGCTCTACTCAGTGGTAAAGAAAAATGAAGTTATGAAATTTGCAGAAAAATGGATAGATCTGGAAAGGATTATACTAAGCAAGGTAACCCAGGCCCAGAAAGGCAAGCATCACATGTTCTCTCTCATATGTGGATCCTAGCTACAGATGATTGGGCTTTTGTGTGAGTAGGAAGAAAACGTAGTAGCAGAGGCCAGTAAGCTAGAAAGGAGATATAAAGGGAATAGAAAGGAAGGGGGGACTTAATAGGATGGTATTGTATATATGTAAGTAGAAGAATAGATTAATGCGGGTGGAAAGGCCTAATTAAGGTCAGGGGAAGAGATTGAGTAAAGGAAAGGTGGAGGGAGGGCTAATCAAAATCTAAGAGGATATAAATAAGTCATATGGAAACCTACTTTTTTAGACAATGGAACACTCAGGAGCTGTAGCTTGTTACTAGAAAATTTTCAGTGCCAGGCATGTGATACCTTCCAGTGAATTATTGGCCAGGGAGGTCCCTGATGCCCCCAAAACATTATAGGTCATTGCTAAGGCCCTTGGCTTCCCACCAGGAATATATGGTAAGACCCTATTCTGAAGACCACATACTTGGGCTGCAAGGCCACTGAGAAATCCTGCTGGAACTGAGCTGAAAACCTCCTCCATGTAGACCAGCTGACAGAAAGCTGGAAAAAGCTATGCTGCATGCAGTTCAATGGGAGAGAGAGAAATCACCAATGAAGATACTCAACAGTGGACACTGCAAGCCTTATATTTGGCCAGCCAGGCCAAATGAGCCAACGGGTGCAATAGTGGCACATCTGTCATGGTGGAAACCAACTGCCCTCTAATTGGACTGGAGGCCTGTTCCATGGGAGGGAATACATCCCTGATACTGAAAACCTACAACAGGGGTAGTCATGAGCCCTAGGGGTATAACGTCCGCTGCTGTCTGGCTAAATGTATATACTATGCTTACCAAACTGCCCAGTAAGCACTTCTCTTAATGTTCATACCCATATATTAATGATACTCTCACTTTTCGTAGAGAACCTTCTCTTTTCAGATGGCAGTGACCTTGGGATGACTCAGAAGGCATTATAGTACTGGGAAGAAGTGACAGAGGAGTGCTCAGCACTGCAATATCTCTATCACACCTTCCAAGACTCAGGGTCCATTGCGGAAGAGGTGGTGGAAAGAATGTAAGAGCCAAAGGAAGAGTAGGACTCCCTACAACGTGCTCCTCCAGACACAAAATGGCCTGGATATCCATGACCTCATGGTGCCGGAGACTACCTACACAAGCCCATCATAATAGGAGGAAACAGATGACATCAAAATAAAAGAGAGGCTGATTGAGAGGGAGAGGGTATATGATGGAGAGTGGAGTTTAAAAGGGGAAAGTGGGTAGAGGAAGGGCATTGCCATGGGATATTGTTTACAATCATGGAAGCTGTTAAAAAATAAATTAATTTTAAAAAATAATGTTTCAAGCCAAGAGTGGTGACACATGCCTTTAATCCCAGCACTTGGGAGGCAGAGGTAGGAGGATTGCCATGAGTTTAAGGCCACCCTGAGATTCCATAGTGAATTCTAGGTCAGCCAGCTACAGTGAGACCCTACCTTGAAAAACAAAAAAAAAAAAATTAATAATAATAATGTTTCATTTTGACGGTTTTATACATGCATACTTTTTGATACATACATACTTTGCTCATACTCCTGTCCCTTAGCCTCTCTTGCTCCATCTCCCCTGCCACAGGTCACCTTCTTTGTCGCAAATGGCTGCTAAGTAGTTTCCTTTCTCTTTCTCCTTTTCTGATTATATATATATCTATACATACATATACATACATATATATAAAGGTTCCACATATGAAAGAAAATATGTAATACATGTCTTTCTTTCCCTCATTACCTTCACTTGTTCACCCATCACTTTAGGCCCTTCCTCTGCCCATATAACCCCCCCCCTTTATTTTCACATATATGTAAATGTATACATACTTTGTGCCTGCGTGTATGTGTGTATGGTTTTCAGAGATGTGTGCTGAGTCTTCCAGCCTCAGAGAGGCTATACAATAGTGTTCCTGTCATTGACTGGAGAAGAGGGAGGACTGACATGGAGAGATAAAATGTTCTGGAAGAGCACTGGGCCCTGAGCAGCCGCCGTCTCCATGTGCCTACCAGTGGCTGACCCTCTCTGGTCATAGCTTGTGCAATTTGCTAAAGGAGGATGTTGGCATCTGAGAACAGCCTAGCCTTTGGGAAGAGCTGGGAGACCACAGCTCTCAGGTGCTGGCCCAGAACTCCCTGGGAACTCAACTGCAAGGACATCCAAGAGACTGAGCAACTGAACACCCAGCTTGACAATAGCGAGGTGCAGCCCAGCCCTGAATGGGTGGCATCCAGGTTGAACACAATCACCCACAAACTCTGAGCCTAGACAGAGAAAAAAAATAATAATTACCAAGAAAAGGACAGAAAGTGCTGGGGAAATGGCTTAGTGGTTAAGGCATTTGCCTGCAAAGCCTAAGGACCCTGGTTCAATTCCCCAGGACCCATGTAAGCCAGATGCACAAGGGGGAGCATGTGTCTGGATTTTGTTTGCAGTGGCTGGAGTCCCTGGAATACCCATTCTCTCTTTCTCCCTGCCTTCCCCCCCCCCTACTCTCAAATAAATAAAGAGATAATTTTTTTAAAGAAAAGAAAAGGGCAGAGAAAGAAAAGTCATTTTTTACTTAGTCTCTTGCTGTAAGTCAGGTCAGGCACAATTCAGGGGACAGGCATGATCTCATTTTATCCACACTGTCCCCGTGGGACCATTTTTGTTATTCTCATTTGACTCTACAGGGAAAGGAAAATCAAGGCTCAAAGGGGTTGAATAACATTCACCACCAAATGGCTCATAAGAGCTGGAGAGTCCATTGGATTTGTAAAGTTTCACTTTTTTTAAGTGCTAGGGATGAAACCAGGGCTTTACAACATGCTAAGCAAGGGGTCTGCCACTGAGCTATGCCCCAGCCCTTGCTTTGTTCTTGCTGTTGTTTCTTTTACATTTTCATTTGTGTATTTATTTATTTATGAGAGAGGGGGGAATATGGACACATCAGGGCTTTTGCCACTGCAAATGAACTCCAGATGCATGTACCACTTTGCGCATCTGGCATTATGTGGGTCCTGGGGAATCGAAAACCCAGGCCATCACATTTTGCAAGCAGCGCCGTTAACCACTGAGCCACCTCTCTGCCCTGTTGTTATTTATTTTTTGTTTTGTTTTGTTTTGTTTCAAGGTAAGGTCTCGTGCTAGTCCAGGCTGACCTGGAATTCACTATGTAGTCTCAGGGTGGCCTCGAACTCATGGCGATCCTCCTACCTCTGCCTCCTGAGTGCTGGGATTAAAGGCATGTGCCACCATGCCCAGCTCTCTGCCCTGTTGTTATTTTAGAGAGGGTCTTTCTATATAGCTCAGACTGTCCTTGAACTCAAGATACTGTTGCCTCTGCATTGTGAGTGCTGCGATTACAGGCATGTGTCACCACACTGGGTGTCATCTCACTTCCTTAAAAAAGAGTTCTTGATGGCAAAAGGGACCTGAGATGCTAACGCCTTCCGTGTGAACCATGGGCTGGTTCTGGAGTGTCAGAGGGAAGCAGGGAGCAGGTTGTGGAAGGCATTGCAAGTCTGCCCAAGGAGTTGACATCGGTACACAAGAAAGCAGAGACCCGCAGGAGGATTCTGAGGGCGTGGTAAGGAGAAAGTACACTGTTTCTCTGCGACACACTTGTGTGCACCAAGCACCTAGAGCAGGCCCGGTGAGTGAGAGCAAAAGGAAAGGCTATTTCGGAGTTGTGGCGAAGATAACTCACCGCTCTGGATGTGATCTGAAATGTAATCCCCTGATCTTTTGAGACAGATTCTAAATCCTAGGAGAAGTTGCCAGGGGAATAAAGCCCTAGATATCATGAGAGCAGAATCCATCAAATCATTTTCCCAAAATATCATGAGCTTGACTCTCCAGCGAGCAGCACTTGAAGGCTGGGCTGGAGATGAGGAGCCAGCCTCCACGGATTTGTGCCCCGCCTCAGCTCCCACACTTCCTTCCCCTGTGCACAGAGAAGAACCATTAGGCGTTGCCTCATTTTCTTTTTAAGTCTTTATTGTATGTGTGCACACGTGCACACGTATTTGGAGGCCAGAGGACAACCCTGGGCGTTGGTCCCCACCAAACACCTTGTTCGAGGCAGAGACTCTTGTCTGATGCTGGCTAGCTGGCCCGTGAGCTTTTGGAGATTCGGCCTTCGGTCTCCCTAGAGGTGTGTAAGGATAACCGACACATGCTGCCTCTCTGGCTTTATGTAGGTTCTGGAGAACGGAATTCAGATTGTCACAAGAGCACGGCAACTGCTTTTACCCCACTGAAACATCACCCCGGCATTAGGTGTCAGTAATCTACACCTGCAGCTTCAGGAGTGTCTACATGTCCTCAGGTGTCACTGAGCCAGGTGTCCTGTCATCTTGGATATTGTCAACACATCCTAGCTTTTTCCTCATTATGGAATCACCTCCCTGCCACCCCTGACCCCTACAAACTAAGTGATGTATCAAGCAAGAATGATTGATTTCAGTGACTTGAATAAAATGCTTATTTTTACCAGGAAGAATTGAATTAAATTTTTGTTCTGAGTTTTAAAAATAAGATAGGTATGCATAATCATAAAAAAAAACATGCACAATGGGCTGGAGAGATGCCTTAGCTATTAAGGCACCTGCCTGGGAAGCCTAAGGACCCAGGTTCGATTCCCCAGGACCCACATAAGCCAGATGCACAAGGTGGAACATGCATCTGGAGTTTGTTTGCAGTGGCTAGAGGTCCTGATGCACCCATTCTCTCTCTCTCTCTCCCTCTTTCTTTCTTTCTTTCTTTTTTTTTTTTTCGGTGCTGAGGACCAAACCCAGGGCCTTGCGCTTGCTAGGCAAGCGCTCATCCACTGAGCTAAATCCCCAACCCCATCTCCCTCTTTCTCTCTCTCTCTCAAATAAATAAATAAATAAACCATGCACAACACAAAAATAAAAATAGTACATGCAGTATAGGTTCAGTTGTGTAAAAGAAATTATACGCTAACCCACATACTATACATCAGTGCTTACCTGCGAATTGTGGCTATTTTATGCATTTTTTTATGTGTTGCAGAAAAGAGTAGCTGCCTTCAAATATCTTCTTTTTATCCCACAGAAATGGAAAGTCGCATTTTTAATATTTATTTATTTACTTATTTATTTGAGTGAGAGAGAGAGAGAGAATGAATGGGCATACCAGGGCCTCCAGCCACTTCAAACAAACTCCAGATGCATGCACAACCATGCACATCTGGCTTATATCAGCTCTGGGGAATCTAACCCGGGTCCTCAGGCTTTGCAGGCAAGTTCCTTAACCGCTAAGCCATCTCTGCATCCCTGGAAGGCCACGTTTTAACTGACCAGCTGGCCACCTAGAATAAACCCCTTGCAGCCAGTGTGGATAAGGCACTAGTTCTGATCAACGAGATATAAGTGCATGTGTGCACCTTATCCTCCAGAATGTTCTTTTTAATTTTTTTTAAATTTATTTTCCAGAAAAGAAAGAGAAAGAGAAAGTGAGAGAGAAAGAGAATGGGCACATCCAGGCATCCAGCCACTGCAAACGAACTCCAGGTAGGTGCATGCACCACTTTGTGCATCTGGCTTTACACGGGTACTAGAGGGTCAAACTCTGGATGTTAGGCTCTGCAGGTAAGTGCTTTAACCTCTGAGCCATCTCTCCAGCCCACATGTTTTTGATGGGAAGGGTTATGCCCTTCTTTCTTGCTTGCATGCTGCTTGCTGTCAGAATCACGCCCCAAAGGAAGCAGCCCGCCTTGGAGCCTGAGTTGGTAACCATATATGCTGAATGGGGTGGAGAAATAGTGAGAAGCTTCTAGTGCACCTAGTGACTATGGAGTCACTATGCCAGTCCTGGAAAAAAAAATATATGAATCTGTTACACACAGTATATATACAGTGTCTGTGTGTGAGAGACAGAATTATATTTTCTTCTTCTGTCTTGTTCATTTTGTTAGTGTTTAGAGTTTTCTGTTTCTTGACAATTGAATTCAACCCAAGCTCATACATTTCTATATTTTTAAAGCCACAAAATATACACGGCTCTATTGAGAATTAAAGACCAAGTCTTGCCCGTGGAATGATTTTCTCACTGAAGCCACTTTTCTCAAGTCTCCCTCGTGTCTGCCCCAGTACTCCAAACAAATTGCATCAAATCAGCACGTAACGCTAAGTTCAGTTCTTTTATAGAAAGGACACACTGTCCCATCCTTGGCCCATGGACTATCTCACTTTTAATTCAAAAAGCGTCACCACTGTTCTGGGAATAAAATATTGATTGTGGTTCTGCTGTGATCTTGGGATATTTGTGGAAGGGTCCTCGATCACTGGAGACTCTGCCGGTTGAGGCAAAACCCAAGTTGAAGTGGGATATGTATCCCCTTTGCCTACAGAAGGACATCTGTCTTCTCTCTCTCTCTCTCTCTCTCTCTCTCTCTCTCTCTCTCTCTCCCTGGGGCGGGGGGCACAGCTCTGTGTTGCACCTGACTTGTGTGGGTGAGTATATTCATGCACTATATAGGGTCCTGAGGTCTAGGGTGTTCCCATTTGTTTCAGGGGTATATTTGTTGAACCTGTATGCTGCATAGGTGTGTGTGTGTGGGTGTGTGTTATAGAGATGTGTGTTGTGTACTGTGCCACATAGTGTGCATACATGCATGCATTTGGTTGCAGTGTCCATGGGAGTACAGGTTCAACCATGCACATGTGAAGGGATGTGTTATCTAACAGTGACAGAGGAAACACCTGTGGTCCAGATTGCTAAATAAAGTTACGTTTGACTTAGATCCAGGACCAATGAGATGGAGGGAAGAATCCAGCCTCTGAAACTCCCCCTCATCTCCAGTCTTTCCCCAGAATAACACAGCGTTTACACAACATTTAGTTATCTAGCCTGTAGGCGAGAATCACAATTTCAGGTTGGTTTTGATTCAGATAGTACATTTACCTTTTCTGTTCCAAATGGCTATACGTCGTTATTTTCTTTTTTTTTTTTTTTTTTTTGTTTTTTTGTTTTTCAAGGTAGGGTCTCACTCTAGCCCAGGCTGACCTGGAATTCACTATGGCGTCTCAGGGTGGCCTTGAACTCATGGCGATCCTCCTACCTCTGCCTCCCGAGTGCTGGGATTAAAGGCATGTGCCACCACGCCCGGCTTTATACGTCCTTATTTTAAGTGAATTTAATTCCCCCCCCCAGGCATTTGTTTATACTTAAGAGGGAAAAATTATCTTGAGACATAAGGAATCCTTAAAATAGTGAAATCAAAGAGAAGCATGGGTTGAAGTAAGGCAGATGCCGCTGACACCATGCTGACGTCTCAGCAATCCTCACACATTGGTATGGAAAGTATTGTTGAGCATGTCACATGTCACAACATCCCCTCCCCCCCAAAGAATCCAGCATTCTTTGCACATTGGTTCACTTACTGTCCTGAGCAGGTCTGGGTTACCAGGGACCCCCTAAAAGGGGTGTGGTAGTGGAGCCACTCCCATGAGAGTACTAGAGAGTTACAATCCACATACACCTGGGGATGCCTGACAGCTGCACAGGACCACACTGCTCTTCTGAACTTTCCATCACAGAACACGGGGTCCTGTGGTATCGGAGGACCCCCAAGGGCCCCGGCTTCTATGTTATAATGGGGAGTGTGGGGGGATACAGATTTGCCAAGGGAAGGAAGCTGGTTTGGGCAGGCAGCCTTGACTTTCCAGGGTCCGATGGTCTTCCTGTCTAACTTTGGTCGCCTCTGAGAGTGTCTTCAGACTGAAACATGGCATCAGTAACAGTGCTTATGATGCACTTGACCCAATGACAAATAGGTCATGACCCATGTCTTAAACTGAAGTCCTCTTGCTCCTTGTCTAAGGTCATACAAATAGCAGATGTCTGTAAGTGTCCATGTTGAGATTTGAACCCAGGCAGTATTGTCTCAGAACTCTGGTCTTTGCTCTCTCTCTCCCTCTCTCTCTCTCTCTCTTCTCTCTCTCCAGGCATGTCAGGGAAGCTATTACAAACAAACTCCACACCCGCCACCTTGTGCATCTGGCTTATGTGGGTACTGGGGAATTGAACCTGGGCCCTTAGGCTTCACAGGCAAGTGCCTGAACCACTAAGTCATCTCTCCAGCCCTTCAGAACTCTACTCTTAAACACTGTTCTCTCTTGAACTGTGGTACAAAGTGACATACGAGCCAGGTGGGGGTTGGGTGTTCACGTACAACACAGTTCTAAAAGGCTTAGCTCATGAATGAGTGAGACCAGCAGGCCAGCAACTTGGTACCATCTTATGAAGGGGAAAAAGCTTCCTCTCACTCTGAAAAAATGTTTACAATGTTGACTCGTGGTGCGGGGAGGGAGAAACCTAGTCTGAGAGATTTCCCCATGTCTCCCAGGTAATTAGGCTCCCTCAGGACATGCTGTAGAAACTGACTGACCATGCCTCCTCCATGGCTGACCCTGGGCCACCTTCCCTCCTCAAAGAGGCAAAAGAGCTTGCTGAAGCAACACTTGGCAGGTGGAAGGCGGATTCTTTGCTTCCTTTGCTTGGAACTCGGTGAGGCTCCCATCCTGCCCTGCGTGGCAGAGGCCCTTGCAGACCTAACACGCAGACAACCCTCTATTCTTTCCTCTGCTTTCCTTATCTCTCCCTTGACTCCAGTCTCACCATCTCCTCGTTCTTCCTCCCACATACCAGATTTGCATACTCCTAACCTAGAGCCTTTGCACTCGATACCCCCTTTGCATGGAATACTCTTCCCATAGGTGTGATAGATCAACATCCTCGCTTCCTTCAAGTCTCTCAATCAGTCTTCCAGTGACTGCTGTAGTCACGGCTACAACTGATTCCCCCAACGCTGCTCTCCCCAGTTCTCCTCTCCTGTTCCAGCTCTCCCCCCCGTTCCTTAGAGAATTTAACATGCTCCAAAATTAATTAAATGATGTATGTTCACTGTTCAATGTTCCCCTGCACACTAGTATGCAAGTTTTTTTTAAATACAGGTTGGTTTAAAAAAATTTTTTTTGGTTTATTTTTATTTATTTATTTGAGAGTGACAGACAGATAGAGAAAGAGGAACAGAGATAGAGAATGGGCACATCAAGGCCTCCAGCCACTGCAAACGAACTCCAGATGCATGTGCTCCCCTGTGCACCTGGCTTACGTGTGTACTGGGGTCAAACTGGGGTCCTTAGACGTCACAGGCAAGCGCTTAACCACTAAGCCATCTCTCCAGCCCATAGTATGTAGGTTTTTTGAGGGCAGGTTCACTGAGTTATTTACTGGTGCATTCTCAATGCCTACAATATTGGCAGCCTGCAAATGTTCTCCTCTAGGGATTTGGGGAGATTTCAGATGGTTTAGCAGGGGATAGGTGAATAATGTTCAAAGACTGGAGACAGAGAGGAGCTTGCAAAACTCTGCAGGCTTGGGAGAGAGATGATATATATTCTACTGGTTTGGCAGATGTGGACACTTTTGTTTTTTAGTTATTTGCTCATTTGTTTGCTTGCTAGGTTTTTGACAATTTATGCACATGTACAATGTGTTTTGATCATATTCTCTCTTTATTACCCCCTCCTACTCCTACTGAGCCCCTTCTTAACCAGCCCCCTTCCTACTCTCATGTCTCTCTTGTGACCCATTCAGTTTAACTAGTGTTGCTTGAATTATCAGGGGGGTTGGTGTTTACTGGATTTTGAGCATCTCACCAGAGGCCGTACCACCAAGGCAAATCTCCAGCAACCACTGATTTCCAACAGCTCCTCAGGGACAGGTGAGGCCAAAATAAGCCCTTCTCCTATCCATGATGGAGTGTTGATGGGTTCACTCTTGTGCAGGTAGCCACTGCTGTTGTGAGTGGCCACACCCTATGCAGAAGACAGCATTGTACAGCATTCCTTCTCATTGTCTAGCTCTCGCAGTCTTTCCAACCTTCTTCCACAATGTTTCCTGGGTGTTGGAGGTGGGTGACAGAGATGTCCTAGTTAGGTCTAGGTAATCAACAGTCACTTATTCTCATGAACCTGTATATTAACTGCCACCCACTGCACAAAGAAGCTTCTCTAACCAAACCTGAGAGCAGCACTAGTCTACAAGTGTAAACATAAACATCTAACAGGCATTTTGACATGTCCATTTAGCAGAATAACTGTAGTAGCTTCTCCCTTAGAACCTGTTACTCACCCAGCCATGAGCTTTTGACCAGGTTTACAGTACCAGGCATGAACCATTCTTCTCCTCCACATGCCCAACCTGGTAGAACAGGTTTCAAGTCCAATCATAAAGTCATCGTTTACTCCCGTAACAGTCGTGCCACTATGGCACCAGAGGGCGTAGCTTGCCTGGCAGGTAGGCATTGTAGCACACAGGGGCCATACCTGGATAAGACTGTCGATGACTTTTCTCCCAACAGCCTGCGTCACACCCTCTGACAGTAGCAATGCTGGCTAGCAGGGAGGGTGCTTCCAGCTCAGTCATCTGGACACATTTTGAAATAAATGTCCCAAGAACAGGCGACTGTTGGAAATACCATTTTGGCTTATTCGCACAGACTGCCTTTAGTAAAGGCCTACATGTCAAATATTTGGCACAGTGTCCACAAGGGTGAGTTGTTATCATCCCTGTCTACCTGCCTATCAAAGGAAGGAAGCTCACCTTCTGCCGTGAGCTTTGCTCCCAGTTTTTCCAGAACAGCCCTCTCCTGTCTCTAGCCTTTGGAACTATGCTTGAGTTCAGCAATCTACCAGGAAACTAGAAGCTCCCAGAGCAGTCCTGAAGATGCATTCTTCTCCTTATAGAACTTGGGGGAAATAAGCATACTAGAAATCTTAGAACTATTTCTTGCCTTCCATTTCTGACGTTGGGGTGGTTTGATTCAGGTGTCCCCCATAAACTTAGGTATTCTGAGTGCTAGTCTCCCCAACTGATAGCAATTGGAAATTAAGACCTCCTGGAGGCAGTGAATTGTTGGGGGCGGGTTATGGGTGTTATAGCCAGTTTCCCCTTGCCAGTGTTTTGCACACTCTCCTGTTGCTATTGTCCACCTTATGTTGGTCAAGGGGTGATGCCCACCCTCTGCTCATGCCATCATAGAGCTTCCCCGTCAAGTCTGTAAGCCAAAATAAGCCTTTTTCCCACAAGTTGCTCTTGATCAGGTGATTCTGCCAGGAATGTGAACCTGACTGCAACAGTAAAGAGGTACTGAGGAGTGGCATTGCTGCTAGACACCTGACTGTGTGGCTTTGGCCTTTTGGAGCTGATTTTCAAGAGGAATGTGGAAGAATTTGAAACCTTGGCCAAAGAGATGCCTTGCAGTGCTATAAGTACAGCTTGGTGGGCTAGCCTGCTCAGAGTTGAAAGACCTGAATGCAGTAAGAACTATGGACTGTGAGGTTTGGCTTGTGAGGGTGAGAAACAGCTTTGCTTGGACTGGACTAGAAGCAGTTTGTGTGCAAAGCTTGCTCTTATGCCCATGTCTTGAGAATTTGTGCAGGGTTGCTTTGTGTAGAAATGAACTGGTGTGAGCAGAGGGATATGACACAGAAAAAATGAAATCTTTGGGCCTAAACTGCTGCCAATTCACTTGCAAATTGTTTGAGAGATTACAACCATTGAGATTGGGCCAGATGATCTGCACTGAGGCAACAGGAAGAATGTAGACTCTTCTGAAGGGGCCTGAGTGCTCAAGAAGTGTCCTGTTCTTCAAAGTCTGCTTTATTCCCTCCCCCCCCCCCCGGATTAACAAATTGGCACCTTACCTGGTATTATGGAGTATAAGATATGCAGGAAAGAGAGGGTCATTGAGTTTGCAACACAGTCTTGTGTTTTGGAAATGGCCATGGGCAGTGTGAGGCAGGTTTCCTGGATACCTGCATGGAGACCCCATGGGGCCATGAGGATGAACCGTGGGTTGCAGTGGAGACCCAGTGGAGATTCTGGGACCATGAGATGGCTGCTAAGGAGAGCTGCCACCCTCGATGAAGTTTTCCAGGACTGTGAGTAGCCTAACTGGAGGGGCGGAATTGGAAATCCAGAGACTTGCTGCTGGTTAGAATTATCAGACTTGGAGATTTGTCATTGACTAGAGTTGTTGGACTTGGAGCTACAGCATTTGATGTTTGCCCTGTTTAAATCTTGTATTGGTTAAATATTTCTTTGCTATGCCCAATACCATCTTTTGCAGTGTGAATGTTTATTCTGTGCCATTATTGGTTTTTTGAGGTTATTTTTTAGTATTATGGCTCAGTTAAAAGACCTTGGATTATGGAGATGTATGAACATCATTGGAATTGAAAAAAACTATGGGGACTTTTAAAGTTGGATGAATGTATTGCATTTAACATCACATATGGTTATCAGTTTATGGGGGCCTGGGGTGGAATGTGGTGGTTTGATTCACCCCAAAAACCTAGGTGTTCAGAATGCTAGTCTCCCCAGCTGATGGTAACTGGAAATTAAAGCCTCCTGGAGGTGGTGTATTGTTGGGGGCAGGCTTATGGGTGTTATAGCCAGTTGCCCCATGCCAGTGTTTGGCATACTGTCCTGTTGCTATTGTCCACCTTATGTTGGCTAAGGGTGATGTCCACCCTCTGCTCATGTCGTCATTTTCTCTGCCATGATGGAGCTTCCCCCTTGAGCCTGTAAGCCAAACTAGACCTTTTCCCCACAAGCTGCTCTTGGTCACGTGATTTCTACCAGCAATGCAAACCTGACTTCAACAAAAAGAGACATGGAATTCTCGAAAGTTGTCTTGATTGCGAGTTGTGTAATAGCATATCAGCTCTCTAGCATACATATCTACCAGAAACTCACTCATCAGATACCCACATTTTATGCAGAAACATCTTACATACTATGCCACATTCTACTTTTAATTTTATTTCAGCTAGAATAGCTGAATTCCTGTTTTGAAGCTACATTTTAGGAAACAGGGAAAAGAACTGTGATCACTTGTATATTTTAAAATATATATTGCTGGGGCTGGAGAGATGGTTCAGTGGTTAAAGGCACTTGCTTGCAAAGCTTGACAACCTGAGTTCAATTACCCAGTACCCATGTAAAGCCAGATGCACAAAGTAGCATATGTGTCTGGAGTTCAAATGCAGTGGCAAGAGACCCTGGCATATCCATTTTTTCATTTTTTTTCCTCTCTCTCTCTCTCCTGTTCTATTTTCTTTCTTTTCCCTTTTTTTGTTGTTTTTTTGTTTTATTTAAGAGAGATTTATGTAGCCTAGAGTATCCACAAACTCACTATGTAGCTGAGGATAACTTTGAACTCTGGATCCTCTTGCCTCTGCCTCCCAAGTGCTAGGATTGCAGGCATGAGCCACTATACTGGTTCATATTTACTAATATTTAATGTGTATTTTAATCTATGTTCATGTAGAGTTCTTATCCATAATTTTCTTTTATTGTAATGTCTTTATCACATTCATACCAGGATCATAGAGGCCTCAGAATGAGTTGGGAAGTGCTCCCTTCTATTTTCTGACATGTGTGGAAAGGGAAAGTTTGTAGAGCTCACCAGGGAGATCATGGGGGTCTGAAATTTTCTTATTGGAGAGGCTTGTAGCTACAAACTTATTTTTAAATGTAAGAGATACTTTTAAAACATATCTTTATATACAAATATTTGTCCAATTAATCTAAGTTGTCCAACTTAGTGACTTAAAATTATTTACTAATTTATTCCTTTATTACCTTTATAGTGGTTTAGAGGTTTTATTTATGATTTATTTTCAGAGAGAGAGAGAGAGCATGCCAAAGCCTCCCACCACTGACACTGAACTCTTGAATTCCAGATGCATGCTCTACTCTGTGCTCTGGCTTTATGGAGACACCAGGGAATTGAACCCAGGCCATTAGGCCTTGCAAGCAAGCTCCCTTAACCAATGAGCCCTAACCCCTCTTATTCATACTAATGATCTCCCTCTCAGTCTTCTTGGAGTCATTAATTTGACTATACTTGTAGGAATACCTCTTTTGAACTTTGATAACTTTCCTCATAATTAAACTATTTTTCAGTTGAATTTTGTACTTATTGTTATTATTTCTACCTACTCTTTATTTGAGGTCTAATTTGCTTTTCTTTCTCTGAGTTCTTAAGGTAGAAGCTTATTTTTAGGTTATTGATTTTAAAGCTTTCTTCTTTTCTAATCTTAGCACTTAGAACTATGAATTTCTCTTGAAGAAGCATTCAGTTGTATGCCGCAATTAAATGATATGTTGTGCTTTCGTTATTACTGGGTTTGAAATGTTTTCCCATTTCTCTAATGATTTATTTTTTTGCTCCAATTTAAGCATAAATTATTTAGAAGACTGTTGCCTCATTTTCAAGTATTTAGGGAAGTTTTGTTCTAGCTGTTTTACTTTTATTAATTTGTAATTGACTTTTATAATAGAAAAGCATTCTGTTATAGTTTCATTCCTTTGAAATTTACTAAGAAGTTTCCATGTGCATTTCAAAGAATGTGTATTCTGCAGCACCTACAGTGTCTATGAATGTTAATTTGGTCAAGTTGGTTGATAATATTGTATAAATATTTTGTGTTCCTTTCATAGTTTTGGTCTACCATTCTACCAACAACTGGGAAAGGAGTGTTAAAACCTACAACTATGATCATTAACTTGTCTATTTCTCATTTCAGTTTCGTCCATTTACTTCATGCCTTTCAACATTTCTTTCTGGTTTGTGTATGTATGTCTAGTTGTGTCATTAAGTACATAGCTATCTAGGTCTTTTTTGTTTGTTTGTTTTTGACAGAGAAAGAGGAGATAAAGTGAGAGAATGAGCACACCAGGACCTCCAGCCACTGCAAATGAACTCCAGACACATGAACCCCCTTGTGCATCTGGCTAATGTGGGTCCTGGGGAATCGAACCTGAGTCCTTTGACTTTTCACTAAGCAGCCATCCCTCCAGCCCCTATCTAGGGTTTTTATAACTTCCTGGTATTCACTATGAAGTATTTCTCTATCTTGAAACCCACTTTGTTTAATATTACAATCGCCATACAAACCTTTTCCCATCCTTCTACTTTCAAACTATCTTGGCCTTACACTGAAAGTACATTTGTAAGGACAGATTGCATTTGGATCTGAAGTGCTCTGAAATTAGACAACTTCCTAAATGCTGTCTAACTAGCATGTGGCCCAGGGGGAACTCCAGTGGAGCAGGCTCTATCTATACCCTTAACCCTGACTCTCGATACTGCTGTTTTCCCTGGGTTATTGTTACTCACAGGTTGACAGGTCTACAGTGTCTGTCTGCCTTCTCTTCATGTCTAGTCAGCACAGCTTTGCCTTACACCCTGCTTCCTCATCATCCTTTGCCTCAATTTTTATAATGATCTCCCTACCTTTACATTTTATCAGAGTTATTTCTAATAAGTCTAATTATACAAGTCTAATTATACAAAGTCTCTCTCTTTTTTAATTTTTGCTCAGGTCCTTGAGTAACGGCACCAAAGCTCTGCTATGATTCTGCCCCCACCATCTCATCCAGAATTTCCACAACATTTCTTCCCTCACCCACTCTTTCCCCTCATTGCCACTCCAGCAAGACACACCCACTTGTGGTCTCGCAAACCAAGCTATTTCATCCTCTGAGCCCAGGTTGCTCCCTCCACCTCAGATACTCCACTCTTCCCCTCCTGGCAAGTTTGCCTTCTCTCTAAAGCCTGACCTGATTTCTCTGGGGTGCACTTGGGCATATCTTCCTCTAAGGTTCCTGAACACATACCTCTGTCCCAGCCACAGGATGTGACAAATCTCTCTTTTCCTGAGGCAGGGCTGTGCAAACAGAGTAAAAAGTCAGGGGCACCAGGTACAGGTTGGGGACATGGTAGGCTCACAAGAAACACTTTTGAAATGGCATAGGCATCAGAGTGCTGCCAGTAGATGAGCCATCAGGTTATTCTTGTCCGTGGGTGGGCAGGGCAGGGACAAAGGCCTCTTGTAAAACCTGAAAGGAAAGTTGAGTCTGCCCTCTGCTTTGTTAGCTGAAGGCCAAGGTCAGCCAACACATTTATAAAAATTAGCTATATCTCCTTTTCTTCCTGCTACATGCAGCTGAGGGTGGCTGAAGTGCTTCCTCGTCCTCAGGTCTGCCTCCCTTGGCTGGTTGTCTTTCCTTGGGAAGGTCCTTGTCTCCCAAGGGAGCATTTACAAGACACAGCTGATCAGGAAGAAAGAGCTGGGTTATACTTCCTTGAGGTGGCTTCCTGTCCTGCAGTGCTGTGAGCTGGGGAAGCCAAGGACTCTATGTGTAGCCTCAGTCCTCCTCTGGTCCCAGTGTGTGCTGGGACTGGGAAAGGAGTTTGACTACCATCAGCTTCTCCATAAAGCTGCTTGACCCACCTTCCCACACAACCTTGTCAGAAAATTAAGTCAGTAGGGTAGTTTTTGTTTCTGTTACTTTCATTTCTTTCCTCTTTAAAGAATTCTCACTAAGATTCTGAGAAAGTGACTGTTGAGAAAACACATAGCTATGGGGATGGGAATCTTGGCCAGGATGTCTCCCAGACCCATTGCATGGAAGCCGAGCCGTTCTGAAGCAGGAAGCACGAGACCAGGGTCCTTCGCACTGTATTTCTTCTTCACATCAAATATATGTACCTGTGTATCTTGTAACAACCATGCTTTCTCGTATACTTCACTATCTGATATTGTACGGTCCCTGAAGGAAGGGTTGCTTTCAGGACTGTCCAAGTCCTAGAGATTGAGTCGACAAAGTACCCATGAGCTAGGCAAACTGGCCAAACCCTCCTCCCAGCTCCCCAACCACCTCCTTTATTAGGCTTCTCTGCTTAGGGCCAAAGCCCTTGCTCTAATCCATGGCATCTGCCCCAGAGCCCCCTGCAGTTTTTCAAAGTGGCTATTACTCAGCTGTCTCTCCTGGTCCTGTCTGGGAAACTACAGTAAGGCTCTGGCTCATGTGAGAAATCCTCTGTCTTCTCGCCAGCCTGGGGCTCCCCGTAGGGCCCTGCATTGTGCCTCCTGTTTCCAAGGATCTGTAGTTGTGAACATTTCTTCCCTCATGGAAGATGTTCCCAAGTCTGTATTTCTTACTATGCCTCTCAAACACAGCCCAGCCACTTGACATCCCACGGATCCCATCGTCACTGGACTGTTACACTCATGAGAAAAGCACACGGCTGTTTTATCAATCCCAGACCCAGCACCTGACATGTAGCATTTGTTGAATGAGTGGACGCTGTTAAAAGCCCTTAGTAATTCTGAGAAGAAGAAACGTTTTATGAAATTCACCATAATGTACTGTCCCTCTGTTGTGGTTTAGATACAGTTTACGATCTTAATGCTTGTTCCTTATGGGTGGTACTATTTTGAGAGACCATGGAACCTTGGGGGTTGAACATAGCTGTTAGAAGTAGGTTACTGGGGGAAGCCCTTTGAAGGCTATTGCCTGGCCCCTTGTTCCAGCTGCTTTCTGGTCCACTGGAGTATAAAGAGACTGTAGCACACACTCCCGCTGCCTTGAAATCCACCACACCTTCTCTGGCATGACGGTTAAAACTGTGAGCCAAACCCTCTGGCATGATGGATGGAGGCCCCTTTGAAACTGTGAGCCAAAACCTCTGGCATGATAGATGGAGACCCCTTTGAAACTGTGAGCCAAAACAAATATTTCCTCCCATAAGTTGCTTCCATCAGATATTTTTGTCAGAGTGACATGAAAGATACCAGCTTACTCTTTTTTTTTTTTTTTTTAATCAGATTGACACTCCAGGCCTTATTGATTGAGATGAGGTCATTTCTTAGCTGTGTTCCCAGGAGTACAGTGGAGGAGTTAGCTGTCTCCAATGTCCCACCATTCCTTGGCTGGGGACTATGCCTCAGACTATGGCAGGATCTGGTTAGAGTTTTACTAGAAGAATAACCAAGATGCCTGAAAATGTAGAGGAGAGAATTGCTGCTTTTATGTGCCTGCAAGACTTTGAGGAGGGAACAGTATTTAAGCTGGTCTTGCTTTAGTAGGTGACAGAGCACCTCTGGGCCCCATCACGCCTGAGTGTTGTGTGCACATTCCCTCGGCGCTAACTTTGCCTGGGATATGTTTAATTTAACTTCTCCTTCCCCGATGAGGATATTGAAGCTAGCTCAGGTTAAGTGACTTATCTAAGGTAACACCATTCCTTAGCAGAAGCCAGATTTCAGACCAAAGCCCCAGCTCTCTGTTGTGCAATGCAGGATATATCAGATGCAATATGGCTCCAGGTAATGCAGGCCCAACAGGCATGTAGGTTACATATGTTATATAAAATGTAGCTATCTTTCAAAACAAATGAGGGAGATACTTTACAAATTCCAAAAAGAGGCCCAGAATGGTTTCATCAGTTGTCCATGATCACACAACTGGTGGGTAGAAAACCTAAGAATCGAATCCTGGCTGATTTCAGATGTATACACTTAATCCATGCATGTAGTGTCCCACACATGCATGTGTGTCAGGGTTTGGGAATGGCATGGTGGGCAGAGAAGAATGAAAACTAGATGTTAATTTTTATCAATTGTATGTGGGAATTCTTGTTGTTGTTGTTGTTTCGAGGTACAGTTTCACTCTAGCCCAGGCTGGTCTGGAATTCACTATGTAGTCTCAGGCTGGCCAAGAAGTCACAGCGATCCTCACACCTCTGCTGACTGAATGCTGGGACTAAAGGCATGCGCCACCACTCCTGGCTATGTAGGAAATCTTTTGAAGGAATTGGTTGGCAAAATTCTGTGTGAGCAGCAACAATAGCAAGAAGCAGCAGTGGAGAACATTACGGAATATTTGCTTCCTCTGAGGCCAGTCAATGACAGTGAGGACATTCATTGTCTCCGTAAATCCCCTCTGCACACTCAAATGGGCACACCACCCCTGGAGGTTCTGGGAGTTCATCTGCTGTGGACTGAGACCCAGGGTTGATGCTTCACTGGCTGACAAACCTCGACAGGGACTGCAGACTCCTGGGACCCCCAGCCTCACTTCCGTGTTCACCCCCAAACTCCACACACAACAGCTGCCCAACCATGTAGAAGTGAAAAGCAGAGCTGGAGGCCTGTGGCCCCAGGAACCTCCCACCCAAGGCAGACCGAGGCTGTCTGGTTTCTGCAGCACCAGGCAGCCTCTTCCCTCTCAGCAGCCCTGGCTTCAAAGAAGGCAAGGATACAGGATGGCCACATTCTAGCCTTGGTCCTGGTGACTAGTCAGTGTACCACCACTGCATATGGAAGACGGGCCTATGTAGGACAAGCAGAACTTGATCAGTATCAAGTTGCCTCAGAACAGGCCCATGGCCTCCTTGGTTTTCCAGCTTCTGCTGTCATCACCCATAGCACAGAGATGCCTAGAGGTGGTTTCTAGGCAACAGTCCATTGTGGTACTTAGACTCGAGGATCCACATCCATCCTCCTTACAGTAGAATTAGCCAGACCAGGGCCAGGGGTTCTGTAGGACTCTCGAAATCCACCTAGATCTTTTCTCTAAGAACAGCCAACCTGAGATCTAAACACGTCCCCTGTCAATGCTTTCAGTGCACCATTGTCTAGCTGAAAACATGCACATTCCACAGGCAATTCATGTTGGCGAGCCGATGTGTTATGGGGGAGGTTTTCTTTTCTCTCCGGCTCTTTGTCCATTCTGTGCTAGGAACCAGAGGTCTCTGGTCACAAGAGAGTAACTAGCACATGTGCCATGATTTTACTGTTGCTAGTTTGGGAAGTGATATGCTATTGGTTGAAGGCAAACAAACAGCAGATTAAGATATAAAGTATTAGACAAATTACTTTTCCGTTTCCTCCCATCCCACCAGTCTTTTCACTATTGATGAAAGGAGGTGTGACCTTTCCCCATGTTCCTCTTTGTCTGCCAGTGTCCCACTGTCCTCTGGATGTGAAACCTTGTCTGCATGGTGCAGGTGATGTTCTTAGGAAGTGCATTGCTGTAGATCATGGCAACAGACTGAGAAAGTACAGGCAGAAGTTTGTAAAACCCAACAGGAAGATTTCTATCAACTATCGCCAAGCAAAATCAGGGGACTTTGGTCAGCATCTACCCAACACCTTATCAACATCCCCAAAAGAACATCCTTTGTCGCCAATTGACTCTCTTCACTCCCCTGTCCATCAGGGCAACTCTCGCCTCCTAATTCCTTTACCTCCAGCCATGGAGTTTGTCTTCATAATGGAGGATGGTCTTAGAGTGGGAATATGGGTAGAGAAGAGGCAAGCCAGAGTTTATATATAGAGAGGCACTACTGGCCAGAGAATATGTTAGGTGGTATCTTTATGTTTCAGCATTAAATCTTTATAAAAATCCCATAATGTACAAATCCTATTTTAGAAGTGAGGACGCTAAAACTCAGAGAGATTAAGGGATTTATTTGTTCCAAGTCACACAGTTGGTCAAGTCCCAGCTGCCTTCTCCTGTTCTTCATAGCTATCTGTGACAATTCACCACGCTCTGGCAGGAAAAGAAAGAGAAAGGAATGAATGACAGCCCAGGTTTCAGACCCAGGCTGAAATTGGCTGGTAAACAAAATAGAACTGATGAGAAGGTCCAGGAGAAGGCTGAGGCTCAAGAGCAAAGCCAGCAAGAGGCGAGCAGGCTGCCAGCCACAGCATGTCTGCCTGGGGGTCAGGAATAACTACCTGGAGGCCCCTGGCTACGCTTTCTGAACTGGTAAGGTCTGGAAACCTAGAGGAGGTTACTGTGCTTTCAGGAACATGACCATTTCTTTTAACAGGAGCTCATCTCTGAGAAGAAAGAACCAGCCAGAATTTGGTGACTCTGCAGTAGCAGCCAACTTGAACTGCATCCCCTTGTTGCTATAGGAACAATTTCCTACACATTTTTGGGAATACACCAGCCTATGATTGTTAGTGCACAAACATCACTGGTTCTGCTGGGTAAAGAATGGCAAGGTAGTCCTACCTGAGACAAAACCCAAAATGCTCTTTCTTTTTTTAAAATATTTTAAGTAATTTATTTATTTGAGAGAGGGGGAGAGGGGCAGATAGAGAATGAGCGCATCAGAACCTCCCAGCTGCTGCAAACGAACTCCAGACACACAAGCCGCCGTGTGCATCTGGCTGACATGGGTCCTGGGGAGTTGAACCTGGGTCCTTTAGCTTTGGAGGCAAGTGCCTTAACCACTAAGCCATCTCTCTAGCCCCCCAAATGCTCTTTCTGACCTGAACACTAACCAACAATCCCAAGCCTGTGACTCTGTCCTGTAGTACATTCCAAGTTTTCTCTCAGCTTGTTTCCTAGGTGAGCTAGGATAGGAGGAGGGGCTGGATTTCAGTTCAAGGAATGTGTCCTGGTGGCCATGACTCATCCTCAGGAGCTGAGGTTCAAGGCAAGCACAAAGGAGCCAAAGACCAGGAGCAGGGAGCATAGACTCATTGACTCCCATCCTTAGCCCCCAACTTAGTTGTCTTGCCTCATTGTGTGCCCTTCCTGGAGGTCACATCGTGTCACAAAAGCAGGAATTTCCTAGGGTGAGCTACTGAGTCCAGAGACACGGGCAAAAGTTGCTGTTCTCTGCATTGAAACCCATAGCCGTCTCACAGTGTATATTGGTATGTGAGACATTTCCTTGTTTTTGAAAGCTGACAAGGACATTGGTTCAAGGTGGAATTGTCCATGTGGAGGTAAAGCAGAAAGGGGTCTGGATTTAAACTCAGAAGGCTTGCCCTCCATGGATCTAGCTATGAGACCCTGAGCAAGTCATCTGGCCCCAACTGAATAATATTTTTCAAATCTATGAAAAAGATGATCAAGCCTCCTTCACCACTAGGTTGAATTGATGGATTCAATGGTCATCTAGAGCTGATGAGATTTCAAATAAACATGAGTTAAGTATCCTGGTTCTCATTCCATTATGAGAAAATAATAAATGGAAGTAAATTGTGTATACGTAAAGAAACAGAGGTGCAGATCTGCTGATGCAGCTTAATTGGGAGAGTGCTTGCCTAGCATGTAGGAGGTCTTGGGTTCCATCCCCAGCATCCCATAAACCAGATGTGGTGGAGGTTGGAAGATTAGAAGTTCAGGGTCACCGGGCATGATGGCACACACCTTTAATCCCAGCATTCGGGAGGCAGAGGTAGGAGGATCATCGTGAGTTCAAGGCCATCCTGAGACTACGTAGTGAATTCCAGGTCAACCTGGACTAGAGCAAGACCCTACCTCAAAAAACCATGAAAATTAAAAACAAACAAACAAACAAACAGAAGTTCAAAATCATCCTCAGCTACATAGTGAGTTTGAGGCCAGCCTAGGCTACATATGCAACTCTGTATCAAAAAAAAAAAAAAAATAAGAAATAGGGGTATGTGAAATAGAGGACCTAATAGGTGTTAGGGATCTAATCTTCAGAAAAGGACCCTTAAAATGTGACATTGAAGTTGAAAGTTCTTTGTAGGTCGACTTAACCTGGAGTGGACAAATGGGGAGCTCACGGTAAGTGCTGTGCTCTCTGAAGCTCCAGCTGGTGAAACAAACATCGGTAGGTAACCCCAAATGCTTAACAGCCACCTCCCTGGGCCTGCATTATGAAGCGCTCTGACTCATGGCAGGCAGTCACCGTTCCCCACAGGGGACTTGTCATTGTCCCTCTTCTCTGCCTTCACCTGTGGGCCTTTAGTTCAGTTGTCGGATTTTGCCATCTTGGGGCTCTAGTACAACACGTGGCTGTGGACATCATGCAAAAGTTAAAGGGAAGGCTTCACTTTTTAACGTTCTGTAAATGCTTAATTGATTTTTTTTTAATGTCACTTTGAAAATAACCCTAATAATTGTCTGATGACTGCCTCTGAGAAGGCTGTAGAGCGTCTGGGGAAATACTCATGAACACATCATTATGTCAATTATCACACAAGTAATCAAACGGCCTCCTTCTCACATTCACACACCTGGATATGGCTCCGGAGGGTTGTCACGGGAGTTCTCGCTGCTGTGATATCTTTATTAATGAGCAAGAAGCTGAGGTAAATATTGCACTAATTAAATCTACTGTGGATACTAATCTAGGAAGTGCAGAGAGGATGGCGGGGGGGGGGGGGGGGGGGAGACTGCAAATGCCACACTCACACACTGAGCAGTTAAGGGAGTGGAAGGATAGCAAAATGAGTTTTGATGAGAGAGAACGAAAATGTGAGGGAAATATTTGAGATACACAGTTTATTGGAAAGATGCTAGAAGTAGGATAATACCAGCCACTATTTGGTAACACAGCGAGCTCACTGAGCACACAGCTCTGCCCACAAATGGGGCTCTAGAGAAGACAGGGATATTAGTTGGAAAATTAGTTTTCTAAGACAGGAAAGAGAAATCCAGATGGTATATAACTATATTTGCTGGGTAGGAGTGGGTGAGGTGAGGTCTATCTGCCCTAGGAGAAGTAGAGGCTGGTCTCAGGCCTCCCTTGTAGAAGGAACTCTGGGGCAACTGAGAAAATTTTAGGGCTAGAGAGATGGCTTAGCAGTTAAGGCACTTGTCTGCAAAGCCTAAGGATCCAGGTTCAATTCCTAAGTACCCTCATAAGCCGGATGCACGAGGTGGCACATGTGTCTGGAGTTTCTTACAGTGGCTAGAGGCCCTATTGCACCTGTTCTCTCTATATCTGCCTCTCTTTCTTAAATAAATAAGTAAATATTTACATTTGATGCTGAACCTTCTCCCTCAAACTCTCAGGGGTAAGTAGTCAGTGGGGAGAATCAGAGATTGACATCGCCATGTGAATTATGTGAGTGTGCCCCATGAGTGAGAGGGAGTACATGCCTTTACTGTCAGTCACTTGTCACATTTTCTTTCTTTTCCCTAAACTCTTTCTCCCTCAATCATTGTTTCCCTTCTTCCATCAGCCCTGGGCCTGGCTCCCCGAATGGGAACTCAGAATTAACCTTTTATCTACTCTTTTTTTAAATAAAAAATATTTTATTTATTTTGTTTTTTGTTTTGTTTGGGAGTGGGACCTGAGGACATAAACAAACCATCACACTTCACCCTGGCCCCAGCTGAAACCACAGAGGAGTTGGGGAAATGAGCAAGAGTGCTGCTTTCTCAGTGAACCTGATATCAGCACAAGGGTGACGGGGATAGACACTGAGGACTCTCAACACCTACCAAACCACAGATCCAGAGGCTCCAAAGAGCTCATCACTGAAGTAGATGTGAAATATATCCAAAATGGCTCAGGGAAATTTGCAGAAGAGGGGGCAGAAAGATTGTTAGAGCCACAAGTTGAGACATTATGCACAGAGACATTGCCTCTCTCCCATAACTGACTGCTGCCCCCATAATGCATGACCCACAATCCCCATGGTGTTCACAAGCATCCTTGAAGAGGAGGGCCCCTTTGGAAAAGAGGCAGGGATGAAGGATGGAGAGATGGCTTAGCAGTTAAGGCATTTGCCTGTGAGGTCTAAGGAGCCCTGTTGGATTCTCCAGGACCCAAGTAAGCCAGATGCACAAGGGGGCACATGCATCTGGAATTCATTTGCAGTGGCTAGAGGCCCTGATGCGACCATTCTCTCTCTCTCTCTCTCTGTCTCATAAATAAACAATATATATTATTTATTATATTATTAATATATTATATATATATATATGGCAGGGATAAGAGAAAGGATGGTACCAACATGTGTTGTTTGCAAACTAAGAATGTCCATAACTAATAAAAATAAAATAAAATAAAATAAATATATTTTTTTGGAGTTTCAAGGTAGGGTCTCACTCTGGCCCAGGCTGACCTGGAATTCACTATAGAGTCTCAGGGTGGCCTTGAGCTCACAGTGATCCTCCTACCTCTACCTCCTGAGTGCTGGGATTAAAGGTGTGTACCACCACGCCCAGCTTTAAAAATAAATATTTTATCTAAGACAGAGAAAAAGAGAGAGAGAGAGAGAGAATGGGTGCAGTAAAAGCAAGAATGCATTACTGATTGCATAGATGGAATAGATGGGTGAAGAAAGACAGGGGGAGGGTGAGCTTACAGTGATTCTTTGCTCTTTGGTTTGGGTGACTACACGGATAGTTCTATCATTACCCAGGATTCCTAGCAGGATAGATTGAGCGGTCAGATTAGTTTGTTTGTTTATTTATTTAGTTTGCCAGAGGAGCTAGTGTCACATTGACTAAAGACTCAGTTTGTTTGGGAAACTGAGGCAGGAAGATCGTAGTGAATTCAAGGCCAGCCTGGGCTTCAGAGTAAGTTCCAGGCCAGCCTGAGCTACAGTGAGACCCTATCTGAAAACCAAAAAAAAAAAAAAGGTTGGAGAGAGGGCTTAGCAATTAAGGTATTTGCCCACAAAGCCAAAGGATCCCAGTTCAACTCTCTAGGACCCACGTAAGCCAGATGCACAAGGGGGCACATGCATCTGGAGTTTGTTTGCAATGACTGGAGGCCCTGACCTGCCGATTCTCTGTCTGCCTCTCTCTCTCTCTCTCTCTCTCTCTCTCTGTCTCTATCCCTCTTTCTCTCTCCCAAATAAATATATATGGATTCAGTTTGTAAGACAGAGTTCCTAGACCTTTCTCCACAATGTTTCCAAGACACAGGCTGACTCACCTCAAGTATATTTTTCATCACTTTACTGCCCCTCTAATGAAAAGACCCACTGAGCTGTAAAACTAGGGTACCAGTGCTCACACTACACATGGAAGTTTCTAGAGAAGCAATACTACCTGTAAAAGCAACTGACTCAAACCATGTTGGACACTAAAGCTATGAAGATTCTAAGGTACTTTCAGCTAGCAGAGGTAAGCCAGGTACGAGCCTTGGCCTGGAAGAGCCTCCTCGATGTTGGCATAGCAAAGGGAATCTCCCAGAACCTAATACCCACCAGACACCAGAAGGCAATGCTTTTCCTAGAGGTTACTTGGCCACCCATGCCTACTGCCATGATTCCCATGGGAATCCTGTGACTGAATTGGTAGATAGTGGTTATCGCTTGGAACGGTCACACATCACCCCTAAAACTTGGGGCACTGCTGTCCAAAACAATGATAAGAGTTAAGCATTATTGAGTATCAGCCTTATAAGTGGAAGCCCCAGCCCCTGGACTCTGTGGTGGGCCCGTCTATTTATAGACAAGATAGGACTTCCAGGGCTACGGTCTTCTGCACTGGAGTAATAGTGCGACGTTCAAGCCAAACAAGGGGAAAGGGTTGTGTGGTGGGAAGGAGGAGGGGAATATTGGTTATTTCTGATCCGGAATGACAGAAATGGGTACATGGGAAAAAGTAAGGAAGAAAGGGTGCTTACACAAGTGCCACATGGCTTCCCACGGCCATCGAATTGCATTCCAACCTCAGCCCTCTGAAGGTCTTGGCCTGTCTCTGCTGTATCTAGCAGCAGGAGAGGGGCCAAGTCTACATGGGCGGCTGGACATCGGCCTGTGCGGCTGAGCTGGGCACAGTGCGCAGGGCTAAAAGGTGACCTGTGGGACCTCTGTGAGAAAAGACGAACAAGAAGTGATCTGGCCCAACACCCAGCTATTGCGCTTACCTTCTCCACCAGAAGCAGCTTATGGGAGGAAAAGGGTTTATTTCAGGCTTACGGAAGCCAGGAGAACCTTCGTCATGGCAACATGAGCACGGGGCAAGAGAGGGCTGACTGTGTGAGACTGGATCAGACTGTGAACCCTAGTTCTGTTGAAGCAGGATGTGGTAGTTTGACTCAGGTGTCCCCCATAAACTTAGGTGTTCTGAATGCTAGTTCGCAATTGATGGAGATTTGGGAATTAACGCTTCATGGAGGCAGTGTGTTATTGGGGGCGGGCTTATGGGTGATATAGCCAGTTTCTCCTTGCCCATGTTTGGCATACCCTCCTGTTGCTATTGTCCACCTTATGTTGGCCAGGGGGTGATGTCCACCCTCTGCTCATGCCATCGTTTTCCCCTGCCATCGTGGAGCTTCCCCTTGAGTCTGTAAGCCAAAATAAACCTCTTTTTCCCAGAAGCTGCTCTTGGTTGGGTGATTTCTACCAGCAATGCGAACCGGACTGCAACACAGGCCGTCACTTTTGGTTGCCTCTTTTGGGCCCTCTCCTCACTGGCTACCTGAAAATAGAGCTATCCGACTAGCTCGCCCTCACTTTCTCAGACTGCTGCTAAATGAGAATCTCTGAGCCTGGAGTCCGTGCCACCCTTATGCAGCCAGATCCCCGGAGATTCGGGTGTATGTTGTCTTGAGAATAACTCTGAGACCAAAGGGAAAACATCCAGTTTTGTCAATTAAACCTGATGTGGTCAATTGGGGGCATGAGTGGCCCCATTTTTCACCCCTTCCTGGACCCTTGCCGTTCGCAGGTGACTTTGCAGGGGCTCTTCTGCTCTGATGACACGGAGCTCAGCTGTGGGACTGGGGTGCTGGTACGCACCATAGAAGTGGGGGAGGAAAACAGGCATGTGCAATTGGAGTGGAGCAGATGCTTTACTTAGCTAGCCTGCTAGGGGAAAAAGAGCAGAGCCAGCTCCCCTCCATCATCCCTTCTGACAGCAGTCAACCTCCAGGTGGGACAGTGACTCTAGGCTGACTGCCCAGCTTACATCAACAGAATCCTGCAGACTTGCAAATTATGCTATATATATGTGTGTGTGTGTGTGTATGTATATCTATATATAATACAGCATGCCTCTAAAGTTTTGTGAGTTATTGCTGTTAGTTTTCTTAAGACAGGATCTCACTATGTAATCTAGGCTGGCCTTGAACTCAGGACTTGCAACCTGCCTCTGCCTCCCAATGGCTGGAATTATAGGTGTGCACTATAAGCATGTATTTTGCATTTGCATGTGGTATCAAAATCAAAGCTCATGCTCAGAGCTTCATGCGTGCTAGGCAAGTGCTCTTCTACTGAGCTTCATTTTCCTCTCTCAACTCATTATTTCATATTTAAATGTAGCACCATTGTGGCCATGGGTAACTAATATAGCTGGCTTCGTATTTCCCAATCACAGTGGAAGTAGGGAGCAGAGTGTGTGGTAACAAGTTTGATTCTAGAGCAAGACTGCCTGAGTTTAAATCCTACACTTCAGGTGAGTTATATGATTTGTTACAGTACATTTCTTTTGTATTTTTTTATATTTTATTTTTATTTATTCATTTATTTGACAGAGAAAGAGGAGAGAAGAGTGAATGGGCATGCCAAGGCCTCCAGCCACTGCAAAGGAACTCCAGACGCATGCACCCCCTTGTGCATCTGGCTAACGTGGGTCCTGGGAAATCAAACCTGGATCTTTTGGCTTTGTCAGCAAATGCCTTAACTGCTTAGCCTCCCTCCAGCCCTTCTTTTGTATTTTTAAAAATATTTTTATTTATTTGAAAGCAGAGAGAAGTGAAAGAGAGAGAGAATGGGTGTAACAGGGCCTCTAGCCACTGCAAATGAACTCCAGACACATGTGCCATCTTGTGCATCTGGATTATGTGGGTGCTGGAGAATCTAACCTGGGTCCTTATGCTTCACAGGCAAGCGCCTTAACCACTAAGCCATCTCTTCAGCCCAATAGCTCATTTCTTAAAAGTCCCCTGAAGCTCTATGTGTTAAAGTTTCAGTGGCGCCTGCACCAGGGCCACCCCTGTCAGCCCATGAGTGGGGATCAGCTCCCTATGTCAGCACAGGGTTAGTAGTTAAGTCCTGAGCAGCCAGAACTGTGATGAGATCCAGTCTCTTCTCCTTTTCCACCTTCCCCAAAACAAGCCACTTTGTGGCTCCAAGTGCTGACCTCTGCTTCATGTATGTGCCCTTGGACGCACACTCATTTTATCCACATTTTCCCCGCATCATGAGCAATCTCCCTTGGGACAGAGTCAAAGGTCCAGTGGACAATGCATGGTCACCTGAGACGAATCCCTCAGGCTTGATCCTGTGGCCATGAGGGAGTTGGGACCTCAGTTGTGAAACTGCCACAGCTAAGTTCTCAACTCATGAGAGTCAGGCTCGGCTAGGTTGGGAACGGTGACCATCTACTCTTTTTTTTTTTTTTTTTTTTTTTTTTTTTGAGGTAGGTCTCACTCTAGCCCAGACTGACCTGGAATTCACTATGTAGTCTCAGGGTGGCCTCGAACTCATGGCAGTCCTCCTACCTCTGCCTCCCAAGTGCTGGGATTAAAGGCGTGCGCCACCACACCTAGCTTACAGCTACTATTTCTCTAGCCTTCTCCAGCCCTTCACCTGGCTGAGCAGGGACTAGCAAGCGGGCTCTCTAGTCTAGGCCACAGACCTGGGGAAAGCTGAGGGGGTAGAGACGTTATAAGGGTCACTGTCTGGAGTTGCAGTAGGCTGGATTGTACAGGCAAATGGAAGAGGAGGCATTTGGGAGATAGTCAAGTCAAAAAGTTGGCTTCATGGGAAGAGAAGTAAAAGCAAGCTTGACATACACCCAGAACCTCTATCCAGGAAGGCCTGTTGGCACATTTTATTTTGTTTTATTTTTTGAGAAAGGGTTTCCTTATATAGCCCAGGCTGGCTTCCAACTTGCAATCCTCCTGCCTCACCCTCTTGAGTGCTGAGATCAGAGAAATGTGCCATCACTGCCAGCTCACGCCTTTTTCACAAAAAAAAAAACAGCTAGTGGATATTTTAGGCTTTGCAAGGCATGCAGTTGGAACTCCCCAGCCTTGCCAATGCACTACTAAAGCAAATAGAAGCAATATATAAAATATAAACATGGTTTTGTTTCGATAAAACTTTATTGGAACATGGCCATGGTCATTTAAGTACTTATGAACCCTGAATTTTGAATTTCATATAATTATTCTATCTCCAAATAATGTTATTGCTTTATGGATTTTTGTTGTTTATTTTTTTATTTGGTGTGTGTGTGTGTGTGTGTGTGTGTGTGTGTGGTATGTATGGTGTGTATGTGTAGGATGTGTGGTGTATGCAAATGTGTATGAGCCATGCACACACATGCGCAGGCCAGAGGAAGATGTTGGGTGTCTTGCTCTATTGTTCCTTTGCCTAATTTTCCTGAGACAGAGTCTCTCACTGAACCTGGGACTCACTGTGTTTCTTAGATCACCGTGAGCCCCAGTGAGCCTCCTGTCTCCACCCCTCTCAGTGCTGGGGTTACAGGCATTCATGACCATGCCTAGCTTTTTACATGAGTGCTAGAATCAAACTCAGGTACTCATACTTACACAGCAAGTATCCTCTGCCCCTATTTCTTTAATTTTAATTTGTTATTGACAACTTCCATAATTGTAAACAATGTCCCATGGTAATGCCCTCCCTTCCCTAACTTTCTCCCTTGAAACTCCATTCTCCATCATATCACCTCCTCCTCTCAATCAGTCTCTCTCTTTTATTTTGATGTCATCATCTTTTCCTGCTATTATGATGGCTCTTGTGTAGATAGTGTCAGGCACTGTGAGGTCATGGATATCCAGGCCATTTTGTGTCTGGCGGAGCACGTTGTAAGGAGTCCTATCCTTCCTTTGGCTCTTACATTCTTTCCACCACCTCTTCCTCAATGGACCCTGAGCCTTGGAAGGTATGATAGAGATGTTTCAGTGCTGAGCACTCCTCTGTCACTTCTCACCATCAAGGTGCCTTCTGAGTCATCCCAAAGTCTGCCATCTGAAAAGAGAAGGTTCTTTAACCAAAAGTGAGAGTAGCATTAAAATATGGGTATGAACATTAAGAGAAGTGCTTACCTCTCTGCCCCTATTTTTATGTTGTTTAAAGTAAAACCTACCCTTAACCTAATGCCTTTATTAAAAAAAAAAAAGGTGACCATGCACACTTGACCCATAGTCTATAATTCACTGACCCCTGGTCTACAGTCCATGGGCAAGATGATGCCCTCAGCTCAGGACCAAACTTGTTTCTGCCAGAAAGCCCTGGATGGGTCTCCAGGCTAAATCACAGATAAGCAAGCCTGGTTATTTTTAGACTGTAGATTTTCCACCTATTTATGGGTCAGAAATCATTTTAGTTGATAGAAGCCAGGTTTGTTTCAATGGACTAAACTAAGAAATATCAGAGAGCATCGTCCTCGGTACAGGTCAAATATTGTTTTAGGAAATTTTGGTTTCAACTATGTACATGTGATTGTGAACATGCCTGTGTGTGTTTGAAAAAGATCAACAGGTAAAGTGTATTTCTTACCGAGGGTCACGATCCAAAAAAATAAAAAGAAAATGACTAGTAATTGTGCCTTTCATTGTGTTATCTTTGTTGTTGTTGTTGTTTTTCAGACTTACTTCCCACTTCAAGTCATCACTAGACAATACAAGGATGGACTTACCTCCTTCCCCCATGGAATGGCAGATGGCAGAGCAGGGGCCCAGTGACATTACCTGAGCATGGCTTGAGCCTATTGTTAGTTGGTAAAGAATTGAACCCAGGGCTGGAGAGATGGCTTAGCGGTTAAGCGCTTGCCTGTGAAGCCTAAGGACCCTGGTTCGAGGCTCAATTCCCCAGGACCCACATTAGCCAGATGCACTAGGGGGCGCATGCACCTGGAGTTTGTTTGCAGTGGCTGGAGGCCCTGGCGCACCCATTCTCTCTCCCTCTCTCTCTCTCTGCCTCTTTCTCTCTCTGTCCATCACTCTCAAATAAATAAAAAATAAAAATAAAAATAAAGAATTAAACCCGGCAGTAGGATAGCTCTGCTCCTCAAGGTACTGTCCCCGATCTCACTCCTCACTCCTTCACCATCACCCTGCCCCTTCTTCCTTCTTGTCTTGGCCCAACAGCAAAACTCTCATTGCTCCTCATAGACACTGGGCTCCTCTCCATCCTGAGACCGTAGTGCATGCTATTTCCTCTCCCTGAATTACCTTCTCACTCTCCACCCTTTCCAGCCTTAGTTCTATCAGAACCTCTTTGTCAGAGATAGCGATGTAGCTCAGTTGGTAGAGAGCTTGTCTGGCATTCACAAAGCCCTGGGTTTGATCCCTATTACACATAAACCAGGAGTGTTGGCATATGCCATCTTTAGCAAGTTTCAGGCCTGCCTGGGCTAGAAGAGATCCTATTTCAAACAAACACATACCAAAACCAAACCAAACAAAACCCCTTTGTTTTTAAGACTCTGTTTAGACACTACCTTACAGAAGAAAACCTTCCCTGATGACTTCTGCCCTCCCTAACCTGCTGGTCTAGATTCAGCTCCTTCCTCAAGTCCCTCCTGACAGCTTTAGCCATGGTAGTTCTTATACCATGTTGCTTCCAAGCGATTTCTCTCCAGATCCAGCTCTGCCACAGGGACCCACAACTAGTATTTATCTGCATGAACTGGTGACCAAGTGAATAAATGAACACACAGGTGGAGGTGATACAAGGATGTGGTAAGGCATTGACCTTCCCCATCTTGAAGACAGCATGAGTTGCTAACTTGAATCTAAACATAAACTGTAACCATCGCGTGTTACTTAAGGCTCTGCCTCCCAGACATGGGGCCTTATTCCTCAGGTTTGTCTAACTTCTGAAGGGTTTGGTATACTTTCAGTTATTTCTCTTGCAGACACAAATTAAAATAAGTTACAACTGGGTCAGGGAAAGAACAGGGAAGAAGGAAGGAAAAGGGGGCTGGATTTCTGTGAATGAACCCTGCTTTACAGTCGGATTTTAGAACTAGTAATTGTTTTATATAATTTTCAATTAGTTAAAAAATTTCTTAGAATGGACAAAAACTGGGGGAAATGATTGTGACTCTGGTGGTTAATTTGAATTGTCAACTTGATTGGATTACGAAATGCTTAGGGAGGGCTGGAAAGATGGCTTAGCAGTTAAAGTGCTTGCCTGTGAAGCCTAATAACTTATGTTTGAATCTCTAGGTCCTGCATAAGCCAGACACATAGTGATGCAAGTACTTAATGTCACACATGCACACAAGGGGGCACATGCATCTGGAGTTTGTTTTAAGGGACTGAAGAACCTGGCACACTCATTCTTCTCTCTCTCTCTCTCTCTCTCTCTCTCTCTCAAATAAATAATAATAAAACTTTAAAAAGAAGTGTTTAGGGCATCAGTGACACCCGCCTTTAAGAGTGTCTGTGAAGGTGTTTCCAGAGAGATTAACTGAAGAGGGAAGACACACCCTGAGTGTAGGCTGCACCCTCCACGGGCTGGATCCTAGACACAAATAAAAGAGGAAAAGGAGACAACTAGTAGATGCCAATGTCTCCTTTCTCTGCTTCTTGCTCTGCGTAGATGTGAGCACGTAAGCCCACACTCCTGCTCCATACCTTTCCTCCATGCTGGCTGTACCCTCAAACCATGAGCCACAATAAGCCCATCCTCCCATGAACTGCTTCTTGCAGGGCACTTGACCACAGCAATGAGAAAAGCAGCTCACACAGTGAACATAAGAGGATGCTTGTTTCAAGTAAATTTAAACAGTATTTTTCACTACACATGCTTAGTGGGAATCTATCCCGAGAACAAGAACCATAGAGAGATCAAGAAATCTTACTCTAGGGCTGGAGAGATGGCTTAGCGGTTCAGCGCTTGCCTGTGAAGCCTAAGGACCCCTGGTTCGAGGCTCACCTTCCCAGGACCCACGTTAGCCAGATGCACAAGGGGGCGCACGCGTCTGGAGTTTGTTTACAGTGGCTGGAGGCCCTGGCACGCCCATTCTCTCTGTCTCTCTCTCTGCCTCTTTCTCGCTCTGTCTGTCACTCTCAAATAAATAAATAAACAACAATAAAAAAGAAATCTTACTCTCTAGTCAGTGGTCTTCTTGTAGGTGGCAATGCTGGTATTGTTATTAAGAAAACAAGAAATAAGCTGAAACAAGTACTTTTGTCCAGTATTGTTAAGAAGAAACCATACTGTCAGGGCGCAGAGATAAAATATAAATTAAGAGCTGGACAGATGGCTTAGTAGTTAAGGTGCTTGCATGTGAAGCCTAAGGATCCAGGTTCGACTCCCCAAAACTCACGTAAGCCAGACACACAAGGTGACACATGTGCACAAGGTGGCACACGCATCTGGAATTTGATTGCAGTGGCTAGAGGCCCTGGCATGCCAATTCTCTCTTTCATAAGAAAAGAAATATAAATTAAAATTAGAAAGCATTAGCCAGGCATGGTAGTCCACGCCTTTAATCCCAGCACTTGGGAGGCAGAGGTAGGAAAAAATTGCCAAGAGTTCAAGGCTACCCTGAGACTACAGAGTGAGTTCTAGGTCAGCCTGGGCCAGAGTGAGACCCTACCTTGAATAGCCAAAAAAACAAAATAAATAAATAAATAAATAAATAAAAATTATAAAGCTTTGATCAAATCTCAAAATTCTTGCTTTAAATTGGAAGTATCTGTATTAGTCATGATTTGTTCTTATTTTTCTAAAAACTTGATGTTTCCCAGTTATGTACACTGGAAAGATTTAAAAGTAACGATAACTTAATAACATCAAGCACCCATAGTTCCAGGTTGTAGTTTCTAGATGCCATTTCCCACTAAAGGGAACAAGGGCTCCTTGAGCTGGAACATCTTGTCATGCCTAAAAGCAAGGCAGCTGTCAAAGATTACTGTGACCACAAATGCTGTGACAGCCAACTTGAAGGGACTCCTGCTGACCAAAGATGAGACCATTTGAATAGTAAAACATTATGACAACAGATTTAAATATACCCTGCGTTTACGACAATATTCTATAACCGTCTTTACATCCCCACATAGGTAAAGCCTTCTGAAACACCTTTGGAAGTTGCAAGAACATAAACTCATTATTTTAAATTGACAACGAATCAAGTAATTGCTCTGCCTTTCCTAAACTAACTGCACCTAACAGCTATTAAGTAGCTGCTACTTGATTCATTATGGAACAACTCATAACTAATAAGTGCAGTTAGAATGACAGACCTGGGGGCTGGGGAGATGGCTCAGTGGCTAAAGGTGTTTGCGTGGAAAAACTGAGGGTCCACGTTCAATTCCCCAGTACCCATATAAAGCCAAATGCACAAAGTGGTTCATGTGTCTGGAGATCATTTATAGTGGCACTAAGTCCTGGTACACCCATTCTCATTCTCTCCCTCTTTTTTTCCTCTCGCTCTCTCTCTCTCCTTGCAAATAAATAAATACAATGTTAAAAAAAAAAAAGAATGAAAGCCAGGTGTGGTGGCACACGCCTTTAATATCAGCACTCGGGAGGCAGAGGTAGGAGGATCGCTGTGAGTTCAAGGCCAACGGAGACTACAGAGTGAATTCCAGGACAGTCTGAGCTAGAGTGAGACCCTACCTTGAAAATAAAAAATAAAAATAAAAATAAAAAAAGAATGACAGAATTGGGAAATCACCACCAGTTTACCAATATTGAAGAAATAATGATGGGGTTGGGGGCTGGAGAGATGCCTCAGTAGTTAAGGCACCTGCCTGCAAAACCTAATTATCCTGTTTTGATTCCCCAGTACCTACTTATAGCCAGATGCACAAAGTGACACATGCGTCTGGAGTTTGTTTGCAGCAGCTGGAAGCTCTGGCACACCCATTCTCTCTGTCTATTTCTCTTTTCTCTGCATGTCTCTGCTTGCAAATAAAAATATTTTCAAAAAAAGAAAGAAAGAAAGAAAGAATGAACGAATGAACGAACGGGGACTAAGAATGTAGTTCGGTGTTGGAGAGATGGCTTAGCGGTTAAGGTACCTGCCTGTGAAGCTTAAAGACCCAGGTTCGATTCCTCAGAACCCACATAAGCCAGATGCACAAGGTAGCACATGCATCTGGAATTCGTTTGCAGTGGCTAGATACCCTGGCATGCCCATTTATTCTCTCTCTCTCTCTCTCTCTCTTTCTCTCTCTGTGTCTGCCTCTCTCTCAAATAAATAAATCAAAGAAAAGAAAAAGAAAAAAAGAATGTAGTTCATGGGCAGAGTAATTGCCTCAAATTAAAAACAGTTTAAAGCCAGGCGTGGAAATCAAATGAGTCAATAATATGTGTATAATGTTCAGAACATCCCTGGCTGGCTCATGGTAATATATAAACATTATTATTATTATTATTATTATTATTATTATTATTATTATTACTGGAAAGGACCTAGCAGATTAGAAGCCAACATTAGCTTTTATCCATTTCTCTTTTTACTGTCTCTCTGACTTCTTTCCTGGTACTGAGGCGGTAGTCTATAAATTGATACACTTTTTCTACGCTTAGAAAGGATGACTCAATCTCTTCATTCACAGATTCTGCTCTTGCCTTGAACCTGAACCATTTTGAATTTCCATTTTGACCGCAGGATCGCTAATGGGTCTTCGGCTCTTGTGGCAAACTGCCTTGGCCATAATGATGAGAGAATCGATGGCCCCATGGGGTCCTCCCTCCAGCCTCATCCTGCTGCTCCAGGGGAAGTCTGCTCCTTCTTGTGGCTGGTGGTGATCAGAGATGAAGACGTGATTAGTCCTTGATGAGCGCCCTGAGAAGTTCTCAGCGGTGGAGCTTGGACTAAGTGATGCCCAACGTGGTTGGTAGACGCCTTGCCAGAGAGGAGGTTTCTGTGTGCTTCACCGCCTACTCCAAGGACCGATGCTCAGGATAAATACCTACGCATCATGTCTTCATGGAGTTGCCATATGGATGGGCATACGGCCTTGTAGATGCTTCAGGCAGTGAAAGTGGACCCAGAAATATGACTTGTGTAGAGACTCTGTGAAGTTGGTAACATATCTCATCATAAAACAAACAAATTAGCTCTAATGTTTATGGCTTGGGGGGAGCAGGCTATAGAAATCTCAGAGTAGCATAGTTTATTATCTTTACCTCACCCTGAAATTACAGCAACTTCTGGGTCTGGAAGACCATGGCTGATGGATTGTCACCATCCCAGGCCTCTATGCCAGCATTAGCCTATCCCTCTCAGCTCCGGGGGACCTGTCTCTGGTCTGCTTCTGGCGCTCAGACAGGGTGGTTCCAATGTCTCTAAACACTTCACTTGCTGATTTTGACTGGAGGTGGGACACCTCTAACTCTGAGGCTTCCTAGTCCTCCAATGTCACACCAGAGGATTTTAAGACAGAAAGGACACAAATCAGGTGAGGGGTGGTATTTCTAGATGGTTATTGCTTAGAGAAAAGCATCCCACTAAGATGGCTGGATGGCTGCGTCACAAGGAAAGCGCTGACTGAGGAGAAGAGCACAAGGCTTGGGTTTCTGAGAGGCCAGGGACAGGAGGCAGAAGGGCCTGAGGAAGGACTGTGAAAACAGCCCAAACACAGCCCGAGGACATTGTACTCAAACCCCAGTGCTAAGTAGCTAACAGAAACCCAGCAGAGGCTACACTCCTTGTCTGCCCCGTATCTCCTTCCTGGGACGAACCCAACTGGTGCCTCCACAGCAACCTGAACCATCAGCACCCTACCTATCTGTTTCAAGCCTCCACATTGAAGTCACACTATCCCAAACCAAATCCCAGCCTGATGCTTGATTGACTTGTCATTTCCTCTCTCTAAGCCTCCCTTTCCTCATCTTCTGTTTTTCTCAGTATGTTTCTGTGCTCTGTAATGTTGCTTGTGACATCAAACACATCTAAACACCCTGTGGAGACCAATACATCATAAGCATCCAATGAATGTTTTATATCTTTACCACTGTTGCCACTCTCAGAGGTTTTATGGTCCCCAAATTTTGTATGTGATAAGAAAGCCTGCCCCCAGTCTGTTCTCTGCCTGAGTCACACATATACCAGTGCTAATGTTGTGGCTGAAGGTGACCCATAGATTCCTTATAAATTATATGTAACACAGAGCATGTTGTGAGTCAGCTCCTCATGGCTGGGACAAACATCCAACTGGACACAGCTTATGGGAGGAAAGGGTTTTATTTCAGCTTACAAATTCCAGGGGAACACACCATTATTGGAGAAAGTGGCTCATTCCCACAGATCCAAGAAGAGAGATGTCACCAAGCAGCCAGCACCCCACTGCTAGCAAAACAGAACAGCCAGAGCTCAAACAGCTTTCCACACATTTCAGGGCTGGACCCTAAGATCCATCTCCAAACGCACCTCAGGGCTGAACTCCAAGCTCAGCTCCTGGCGACTCCTCCTCTTCCCTAGCAGTGCTCCACTCACTGGAGACTCTAGATTCAAGCCGAGTCTATGGGGCCATAGATTCAAACTACCACAGAATATGTAAGATAAAGCCTAAACTATGCAAATGAGCCAGAAAGCCCTCGCTATACAAATGATGCCCAAAGTCTCCATCCTTTGTACTGCAACCATCAGGCTTTTAAGCTTTCTCAGCTCTCGCCTACTTCCTCCTTTGTAAGTGTATCCTTTCTTAATAAATTCTCTCACTTTGCTTGCTGCTATCCATGTGTCTTTGTCTAAGTCTCCCACTTTGTCTAAGTGCCCGCAGAATTCTATTGTCTGCTGATATC
The DNA here is from genome assembly GCA_036346955.1 of Dipus sagitta. NCBI lineage: Eukaryota > Metazoa > Chordata > Mammalia > Rodentia > Dipodidae > Dipus > Dipus sagitta. The sequence continues at coordinate 37,099,232 of CM070775.1, forward strand.
AGGAACCATGGCCTTAGCAAGAGTCAGGACTGCAGAGCTGAGGCCCAGCCTGTCTTTCCCCGTACAATGTTCCTCCCACATCGGAGCAGTTCCCCCTTACCTGATACTTCTTCTTCTAGCCTAGGCATTGTTAAGTTTCCTTGTCCCTGCTTCCAATATCAAACCTGACTCCAAACTTCCTTCCCAGCCATTGTGTGAACTCCAGCCATTTCACAGGTGAGTGAGCAGAGCTGGCAATCACCTCATTTGAAGCCAGGCAGAGCTGTCACACATTGTAGCCTCCTGAGCATGGCGCCCTACCAACCCTGGGGCACCTCTTATGGAGACCTCTATACATGCTTCTAAAGTCACGTGTGTCCTATTTGCAGGTACGGTCCATGTAGATTCCAAGGTTTCCATCATCAGATCAGTTCATTGCCATAACCATTACTTATCAAGCTTCAACACAGAGATGATTCTGAGAATATAGTTGTGTTTGAGGATTCAAGCACTCTTTAATGTCAGTCTGATTCTACTCACCAATCAGGGATAATGAAATAAAATAAACAAAAACAGATTGACTACATGTGTTTTTAAACATTGTACTTTAAAAGATGAAAAACCTAGGTGTATTTATATATCTATACATATGTATATAGATATGTAATACACACATATGATATACATTAGAAAGACTATATTTTAGAGCCATATTCGTTTCAGAGCAAACTTGAGCAGAAAGTTGGCTCTATGTCTTTTCATGGCTTGGTAACACTTTTCTTTTTAGTACAGAATCAGATCTCATTGTGAAAATATGTCAGAGTTTATTCATTTGTCCACTGAAGTACGTCTTGGTAGCTCCAAAGTTTGGTAATTATGAACAAAGCCGCTATAAATATCTGTGCAGAGGTCTGGTATGGACATCAGCTTTTAACTCTTGAGTAAACATTGAGAAGACCAATAGCATTCACTGGTTTTATCTTCAGAACTATCTTCTTGGATTTAGCAATTTAGCATCAGACTCCAAGAGGTGAGCAGACCTGCTGGAGGTCACCAGGCTGAGCTGTGAGTCCCCTGACCAGGAAGGTGGGGTGACCTTCCCCATTGGTGCCAGTTCCTGGCAGTCCTCAGCCCCTTGTGCCTCAGAGATTTTTTTTTTTTTTCTGGAATCAACTTCTCCTCCCCCACACAAAGCTTTGCTGTGTCCTCTAGCCACACCATTCTGGGCATGCCCAGGTGGGAAATGAGTGTGGAGCTGGGGTGGAAGGCTGGGCAGAAGAGAGAGAGAGCTGTGGTAGACCACTCTTCTGTCCTGATGATCAGCAGCCAGAGCAAGTCTGAGCATTATCTCTTCCTTGAAAGACAAGACACCTGTGACAATAGGCAATCAATTGTCTTATGAGTTTCTTCCTTTTTCATTTTTTTTTTTTCTATAAAGCTCTGTTCTTTTGGTAATTATTTGTTTAGAATCATTTCTTCTGCAATGTCTGTTTATAGTCTCCTGAACACAGCACTTTGTGTCTTCTGTACAGTCTGTCCTCTCCGGGGGACATGGAAGAGTCACATCAAGAAGGAATATGCACATTTTGTTGTTCTGTAATTTAAATTTTTTTCACGAGAGGACAAAGCTCTTGGAACCTGGGACTTTTCTTCTGGTTAAGCTGGACGGGCAATGGCAAGTGGTGTGATTAGGATTGCCTTTTCACAATTCTGACTGGTATCAACTTATCTAGGCTGGATTGCTCTGGGCAAATAGGGAGGAGCTGCAGGAAGACTTGGCTATTTGTTTCTGCTCCACATCTTAGTGCTCATTCCACACACAGAAGAAACAGGCACAAATGAAGGCAGCAAGATGGCTTCCATGGGGCTGAACAGATGGCCCAGTGGTTAAAGGCCCTTGCTTGCACAGTCTGACCCGGGTTCAATTCCCCAGTACCCACATAAAACAATCAGATGCATAACGTGGTGCATGCATTTGGTGTTTGTTTGCAGCAGCAAGAAGCCTTGGCACACCCATACTTTCTCTCTCTCTCTCTCAAATAAATAAAAATATAAAACAAATGGCTTCCACAAGTTAATCACCAGGTGCACCCCTATTCCAGGAGGCAGAAGTTCCCACCCTGGGGACCTCCCATACCCTAGACCTTGTCCTAGTCCATTCTTCTGTTGTCACTTCTGTTTGGCTATTCCCAAACTAAATTGTTTATAATAAAACTGTAGTTATATATTAAAGAACTTGACATTAACCAAGCATCCAAGAGCATCCTAGGGTAAGGATGGTGAATGCTTGTAATGTTCATTTCGAAAAGTCATCATTGTGGTAATTCCGAATTCTGACAGCTGATGAGTGACAATGAGAGGAGGACAGTATCCCACCCTTGGTAACCTCACCAGATATTGCCATGGCAACACATACTTCCAGCAGATAAATGTGGCCCTACGCTTAGCCCTCAGGGCCAGGGAAGTGGGCATGTAGCTTCTGTGATGGTGTCCTAGAGAGAGCAGATGATTTAGTGATCTGCTCCTTCATCCAGAGACCTAGGGGCCTGTGGATTCCAGGATCAAAGAAAGGGATTTGTGGGAGGACCTTGGGGAAGCAGGTCAGGTAGGACTGCATGGTGGAAGAGACTGTCTTGTGGGATCTGGGTGCAGAGAGCTGGCATAGAGATGAGGGTCTTCTCAGCATGTGCTGGAGCTGGGGGTGTATGGCATGGGGCACAGTGCAGACCCCGAAAGGGTAGAGAGTGAGCTAGGCTGAGGATGGTCTTGCAGAAACAAGGGGTCGTCAAAGGGGTGGGAGGGTGACTGAGTCGGTGAAAATAGTCATTCACACTAGGTGGACAAATATTTCCATTTCAGGTTGTTGTAGTCACTTCCACGTTGCTGGATGAGCATCCAACCGGACACCGTTTCTGTGAAGAAGGGGTCTATTTCAGCTTACAAGTCCAGGGGAAACGCCATCAATGACGGAGGAAGCTGCGTCCTTCCGTAGATCCAAGCAGAGAGACAGCGGCAGCGAGCACCAACACCAACACCGGCCAACACACGCTGCCAGAGCTCAGACGGCTCGCTCCACTCCTTGGGCTGGAATCCAGATCCGCCCAGTGACACCCGCCCCCACAGCCCTTAATGGGAGTCGGCCTGCTAGGGGCTGAAGTTGCAAACTCAATTTTAATATCACACCTGAGGCTACGGGGCCATACATTTACACCGCCACATTCAAACTACCACACAGGCTGAGAACCCATACCACCTAAAACTGTTTTGCTGGAGTTACAGATGTAGCTCAGTGGCAGAGCTCTTGCCTAGCATGCATGAGGTTCTGGGTTCAATGCCCAATAATAAAAAAAAAAAAACCAGTGGCCAGCCTGGGCTACATAGTGAGAAACCCTTGCCTCAAAACAAACAGCAAGCTGGGAGTGGTGGCTCAATGAATGCGCAGGGATGGACAGGACAGGAGGATGACCAGAAGCAGGACAGTGCCATGCAGTAAAGGAATTGGCATATGCCAAAGGGATGGAAATAAGTTATAAAAAATTATATTTTTAAAAACTATCTTTATTTGTTGATTTGCAAGCAGAGAGAGAGAGAGAATGAGAATGGGCATGTCAGGGCCCATTACAAATGAACTATAGATGCATGCACTACTTTGTGTATCTGGATTTATTTGGGTACTGGGGAATCAAACCTGAGTCCTTAGGCTTTGCAGGCAAGTGTCTTAACCACTGAGCCATCTCTCCAGCCCTATAAGAAATTATATTTATCTGGGCATGGTGGTGCACGCCAGCACTCAGGAGGAAGAGGTAGGAGCATCACCATGAGTTCAAGGCCACCCTGAGACTACATAGCGAATTCCAAACCAGCCTGGGCTGGAGAATCTACATCAAAGAAAGAAAAGAAACAGCAGCCACAACAAACTGCCGAACAACAGAGGGAAACTACTATATCATTTAGGAGAGGCAAGTGCATCGTCTCAGGCCATCTGTCTCAACTTAGAAACTGTTCTGTGTCTAATCAGCATCGAAATAGCACATTTTAATTTTTACAAAACAGATTGCAAAACAGTAATGATGATTGCTATTTTTAGAAAAGTGTACATTTATGCATAAAAAATGTGTGGGTGGGGGCTGGAGAGATGGCTTAGCAGTTAAGCGTTTGCCTGTGAAGCCTAAGGACCCAAGTTCGAGCCTTGATTCCCCAGGACCCACGTTAGCCAGATGCACAAGGGGGCGCACGCGTCTGGAGTTCGTTTGCAGTGGCTGGAGGCCCTGGCGCACTCATTCTCTCTTTCTATCTACCTCTTTCTCGCTCTCTGTCACTCTCAAATAAATAAATAAAAATGAACAAAAAAATTTTAAAAATGTGTGGGTGGGCTGGAGGAATGGCTTAGCAGTTAAGGCATTTGCCTGTAAAGCCAAAGGACCCAGGTTCGATTCCCCAGGACCCACGTTAGCCAGCTGCACAAGGAGGTGCACACATCTGGAGTTCATTTGCAGTGGCTGGAGGCCCTGGCATCCCATTTTCTCTCCCTCTCTCTCTCTTTCTCTCTCTCCCTTTCTCTGTCAAATAATTAAAAAAATTAAAATGTTTTTTAAAAATGTGTGGGTGTTATGGGCTGAATGGTGTTGCTCTCACCAAATAAATATATGATGAAGTCCTAACCTCCATATTTGGAGATGCAGTCTCTAAGGGAATAACTAAGATTCAATGAGGATTTAGGGTGGTCTCTACTCCAAGCTGACTGAGATTCTCATCGGAAGGGGCATCAAGGAAAGACCATATGAAGGTCAGTGAGGTGTGGTCACCTGCAAGTCAGGGAGTGAGGCCTCAGGAGGCAGTATGTTTCCCCAACCCACTGATACCTGGACCTTGAACTTTCAGGCCAAGAACTCTGAAAAGAAAAAAAAAAATCCATTTGAGCCACTTTGTTTGGAGCACTTTGTCATTCTCAAGGTGGATGAATCTTGGCAGATTCTAATGTGATTTATTAAAATTGAATGTATTAAATTACTTTTTCTGATTGAACAAAATAAAACTGCTAGCTCTTTTGCTGTGCAAGTTTTTACAAATAATTATTGGACAAAGGAACATGCCTAGGCTAAGTTCCACGGCATGCTTAGATTCAGATCATTGCTATCTGCCAATATTTTCCCTAGTTTTCCTTTCCTTTTCAATTTTTTGTTTTTGTTTTTCGAGGTAGGGTCTCACCCTAGCCCAGGCTGACCCGGAATTCACTATGTAGTCTCAGGGTGGCCTTGAACTCATGGTGATCCTCCTACCTCTGCCTCCCAAGTGCTGTGATTAAAGGCATGTGCCACCACACCCAGCCTTTTTCCTTTTCAATTTTTATTTATTGATTTGTGAGGAAAGAGAGAGATGAGCATACCAGAACAAATGCCAGACCTGTGTCATTATGTGCATCTGGCCTTCCATGGGTATTGGGTATTTCCCTTGGGTTTCTGCCCTCATGCTTGGTGGAGTGAGGGCTTGGCCAGGGCCAGCCTGTTGTGATCCTCTCTCAATACTATTGCTGGTGTAATGAGCATTCTCACCCATGGGGTTTTACTAGAAATTGAGCAGGGCTTGCAAGAAATATTTTAGTATAAAGAGAAGATTTCCCATTTTTGCCTAATGAATATCTGAGTTTTTGTCACATGTAAAATGTTAACTATTTTTTTTTTTTCGAGGTAGGGTCTCACTTTAGCCCAAGCTGACCTGGAATTCACTATATAGTCTCAGGGTGGCCTCAAACTCACGGCGATCCTCCTACCTCTGCCTCCCGAGTGTTGGGATTAAAGGCATGCGCCACCACGCCCGGCTAAATGTTAACTATTCTTATAGGACTTCTTTGGGGTCCTGCTGGAGTCCTGAATACCTTGCACCTATCCCCAAGGTGGATTAATGACAACATGCCCTGTGCCCAACATTCTGTAGGCTAATAACGGAGCAAGAGGGATTCATTACATCCTGGCCAAATGCTTGATCTCTACCCCCCCCACCCCCCATCCCAGAAAAAAAGTTCCCGGCAGTACTTGTGGCTTGGCTCCATCTCTGACCCACTCAATGCATCCTATGTATATGGGCCTCTCTGTCCTCAGCGGGAACCAGGACCAACTCGAAATAGTGGTGGGTTCTGAATACCTGGAACAAGATGCCTGGATACCCCACATCCTAGCAGTAGAAAGCCGGAGATCCTGTGAATCAAGCAGCCTCTAGAGAAGGAAGCTAGGGACCTGGAGTGGCAGAAAGATCAACTTTACTGAATCCCTCCTCTCTTTCTTCTTTTCCCTTTGCTACTCCTGGGTGTCACGTTCCCTGGAGCTTCCCCTGGCTTCTGTTTCTCCTTTATGACTCACATCTGTCTGATCTGACAGCAGTTGAGGAAGAAGAGCCTGGCTTTGAATCCGACTTCTGTCACCTTTACGACCATGGACAAATTATGTAATCCTTTGCATTAGCTTCTATGCCCATAAAATGGTGAGAAATCCAGCGTCTACCTACGGGGCCATTGTTGAAGATTAAGGAAGATAACGTTGGTAAATTCAGGAAGTATCTTAGTAAAATTTTAACCTGAATTTACTGAGTAGAATGATGTTTGAACTAAACTAGTGTTTTTTGTTGTTGTTTTTTTTTTTTAATGTAATGACCTTGTAGGTGAAGCCAAAGGAGCCGGGAGGCGCTGGGGGAACATGGACACAGGAGAGGGAGGGGAGCCTGCAGGACACAGGCTGTGTTCTGTCTGTAGACAGAGCCTTGTCCTGTGAGAGACAGGCAGCAAAAGGCAGCTGTGACCTCCCAGCTCCACTGTGGTGATCATGAAGAACGCTCTCTGGCACGGCCAGGCCCATCATGAAGCAAAACAGTTTTGTTATTGAATAAGCATTAGCCAGAATGTGGTGCCCACTGAGGGGGGTTAGAATACACTGCTCCAAAACCCACCACTGTGGTGTGAGGCATGCCTTCGAGCTGCAAGGCACCTGAGAAACATCAGGTGCAGGAAACAGGTCCTAACCCCTCCCACCCCACAAGAAAGGAGAGTCTCAAAATGCATGTAGTGAAATGCTTAAAGACATAACAATACCAACTCTGCTTTAAGAAAATAGTGTGAGAAATATGGGTCAGCAGTTAAGACATTTGCCTGAGAAGCCAAAGGACCCGGGTTCAGTTCCCCAGTATCCACATAAAGCCAGATGTACAAAGTGGCACATTCATATGGAGTTTGTTTGCAGTGTTTGGAGGCCCTGGCATGCTCGTTCCCTCTATCTGTCCCTCTTCTATCTCTCTGCTTGCAAATAAATAAATAAATAAATAAATTTTTTAAAGGGCTGGATAGATGGCTTTAAGGCACTTACCTGCGACATCAGAAGTCGGATGCACAAAGGTGAGGCAAGTGCAAGGTTGCACATGTCCACTAGGTGGCGAAAGCATCTGGAGTTCAATTGCAGTGGCTGAGGCCCTGACACACCAATTCTTTACCTCTCCTCTCTCTTTCTCTATCTCTCTCACTATCTTGAAAGAAAGAAAGAAAGAAAGGAGGGAGGGAGGGAGGGAGGGAGGGGGGAGGGAGGGAGGGAGGGAAGGAGGAAGGAAGGAAGGAAGGAAGGAAGGAAGGAAGGGAAGAAAGAAAAAGAAAGAAAGAAAGAAAACATGCACTATGCTCTGAGCCCACTATGAGTAGCTGTGACATGCCCCCCCCCCAAACATGGAGTCAAACTTCTCTGAATGACATGTCCTCAAGTTACACATATCTTTATCACAGGAGATAGTTTTGTAAATTGGTTCCAGAGGCCCACTAAAGTGAGTCTGCCACCTTACTTTCTAGGTCACACAGGACCTAGAAAACACTGGCAATATCTCCCTTGATGTCCACATCTCAAAAGAATGTCTTTTGGATGTGAGAGTCACCTGGCTACAAATTCTGTCACCCTCGGATCCCAAGGTTTCTGGGACTGAGCTGGCGGGTGGGGGCTGTCCCCTTCCTAGCTGCTGCACGTGTGACCCTCTGAAAGCTGCAGGCTCAGTTAGAGCCCACCTCCCCTAATAAGGAGAGCCATTCTTCCAGCAAGGGTGTAGAAGCAACTGCATTCTCATTCTAGAACCGCCAGCCAGACTCTCGAAAAATATGGCTCCTTGGGCTGGAGAGGTGGCTTAGCAGTTTAGGTGCTTGCCTGCAAATCCAAAGGACCCAGTTTGATTCCCCAGGTCCCAAGTAAGATGCACAAGGTGGCATGTGTGTCTGGAGTTCATTTACAGTGGCTGGAGGCCCTGGTGCATTCATTCATTCTTTCCTCTCTCTCTTTCTTCCTCTCAAATAAATAAATAAATAAATTTATGGCTCCTGGACCCTTAAAGGAACATTTCTCTGTTGCAGGACTGGCAAGAGGCTCATTACTCATGATAAAGATGTACAAGTATTTGAGGACAGAGAAAGGAACTCCTCAACAAATGGCAGAGGGTCAGAGAAGCCTCATTTTCATCAGGGATGACTAAATCTTATTTTAACTTTGCACCTATCTTCAAATCTATAATTAAAAACCACAATAATGAAATAGTTAAAAATGATCACAAGTTTACTAAGGGATTAAATAGATATTAGTTGCCTTAAGACTCACATCTTCTCCATGAGCCACATAACTGTTCCTCTTTTCCAGATGAGGAAATGAAGGGGAGGAGCTGAGGTTGTTTTGTTTAAGGTTGCATGGAGATGGAGCACGGACTTAAGTCTAATTCCTCCTGATAAACTAGACGGATTGATGAGTGGATAGACAGGTGTAGGGTAGGATTTCAGAAGGAAATAAGAGTTTTTAAAACTGCAATTAAATTTGAAAATTCAAAGCAGAAGACTATAGGAAGTCTGGAAGACACTGCGCATGCCCAAGTTCAGCAAGGCTGGCTCTTCGTTCTCCACGCTCTTCTACACCAGCCTCTGGGTTCAACTCTCCTCTCTCCCATACTCCATCAGGAACTGTTTTCAAGGGAAAATTACAAAATCAGGTAGCTGTTGTTTTTAACCTTGGCACTCGTGACTGGCCTTCGGTGATTTCTTTTCTGTGTCTTCTCCAACTTCCCCACTTCAGGAGGAGTGAACTCAGCCCAGCTCCCCAGCTGTGGGCATACACACCACAAAGCTGATGTTTTCTGCAGTTTCTAGGACACATTTCACTTTTAATGAGCCCCTTTCCTTTAACTTCTTCTCCTTATCATATAAAATCTATCAGAGGATTAATTTGAAAATAAATTTCTTCATTTTTTTCTCAGAAATATGGCTCCCCATTTTGGAATGTTATTTTTGAAGTGCTTTATTTAATGCCGTTAATTTTTTCCCCAGAGAACCTAAGATTTCCTGAATAGCAACAAAACTTAAAACTTGTATCGGATCCTGCCTCCAATCTAACATTTCTATTCTCTCTTACCTGACTGTACCTATGGGAGCTTTGTGAAAGTGTGTATGAGAGACAAGATATCACATTCAGCAGGGTCCATAGACATCAATACTGCAATATTTAAGATTGTGGGTACTCACAGGGGTCATTGGACTGCCTATTCCCTTCAAGCCTTTGCAGTACTGGGAATTGAACCTAGAGCCTCACACATGCTGATAAGCATTCTGCCCCTGAGCTGGAATCCTATCTACTCTCCATGAGAACAGTGAGTCAGAGGACATCCTAGAAGGACAAGAGAGATAAAGCGAAATGATGAGGCCATCCATGGAGAAGGCCACAAAGCTCCAATGTGTGGAAGTCATCTTAGAAGTCAGCACACTCAGGTTTAAGCCAGGTTAAGATGAAGCCATTAGGGTGGGTCTTTATCTACTGTGACTGGAGTGTGAGAAGAAGAATTCTGGACAGAGACACGTGAACACAGAGCAAAGACTCCTTGCAAAGACAGAGATTGATGTGGCTATAAGCCAAGGAACACTTGGAGTACCATCAGCTGGAAGAAGTGTGTTTGTCACTGTTGTGACCAATGTACATAACAGAATTTCTTATGAGAGAAAAAGTTTATTTTGGCTCACGGTTTCAAAGAGACTTCAGCCTGTCATAGTGAGGAAGATGACTGGAGCAGCTCCGCTAATGACAGTCAGAGTGTGACTTAGTCTTGAGACATGGTCCAGGAAACACAAAAATAACCTGGAGTCAGCAGTAGTTATAAGTTCAAAGACCCATCCCTAGTGAGCTATTCCACCCTCCAAGCCTAGCCTCCTAAAAGCTCCATAGCCTTCAAAATAGATCCGCAAATTGGGTATTAAATGTTCAAAGCATGAACCTATGGAAGCTATTTCAGACTCAAACCATAAGAGGTAAGGGGGAACTTTTACTTAGGGGTTTTAGAGGGAGCATGGCTCTGCCAACACCTTGACTTTGGACATAGTCCGTGCGGTGAATACAATATACTTGAGACTGGGTAATTTATAGAGGAGAGAAATTGATTTTTCACAGCTCTGGAGTCTGGAGAGTCCAAGGCAAGATGCTGGTCCCACTGTCTGCCTCCAGAATAGTGTCTTGTTGCTGTGTGTTCACATGGCAGAGGAAAAACAAAAGAGCCAAGAAGCTGTGAGGCCTTTGTTAGAAGGCCATAATCTCACTCACTAGACTCTACCCTCATGACTTAGTGTGCTGGTTTGGATGCAAAATGTCCCCCACAGCCTCATGAGTGTGTGATTAAGCCTCACACTTGATCCCCAGCTGGTGGGGCCTCTGGGAATTGGAACCTTGCTGGAGGAGGTGTGTCACTGAGAGCAGACTTTGAGGCTTATTAGTCCAGCCCACTGGGTGTTCAGAGCTAGCTCACACTTGCTGCTTCCTCCCAGCTGATGTGACAAGATGTGACACCCCACTGTCTGCCCTGCCATGCTTTGTTCTCCATGATGACCCCTTAAATTATACACTGAAATAAACTTTTTTCACCTATCAGCTGCTTGTGGTTGGGTGTTTTTTTTTTTTTTTTTCCCAGCAATGAGATGGTAACTGCTACATCTAGTCACATCCCAAAGGCCCCTTAATAGCATCACTTCATTGTTTAAGTTTGAACACATAAATTTTGGAGGAGGGGATGCAAACATTCTACCATAGCAGACATATATGTCACAGCAGTCCAAGCCTGGTTTATACTAACACATGCATTCTGCACTAGTATAAACGAACTCATTTCCTTTGAACGTCACTCTCACTGTTAAACTATTCATCACCATTCCTGGATGGAATCTCTGGTAGACACATTAACATCTCTGGTCATTTTGAGATATTATTCCTAATTCTATCAAAACTTCAGACCTCATCCACTGAAAGCCCTCTCCTCTTGTAGGCTTAACTCAAAGTCAGAAACCCTACAGAGGTTTCTATAGCTGCTACTTCACTGTTTCCTCACTCACCCATCCTCCTCTTTTCCCCTTCCTTACCACTTGTCTCCAAGGTGGGGAATGAAGAACAAAAGAGACCACTGGTGACAGTGCACTTGTGACCTGGCAGTGGCTTCCCTACATAAGATCGACGTTCAAAGCTTGAGGCACAGAAAATAGTCACCCCCAAGAATGGATCCAGCCTGTAGCTCTGGTGACTGGGGACTTCTTACTACAGTGCACCCCAGTGTGGAGGATTCTCTCTTTAGAGAGACCCAGTCCAGTGTTACAGTGATAGCCTGACTCCCGTGGTGGCCTATCTCCCTACATGTAGGAAGCCACAAGAGGCATTGCTTTATCCGTCTTTCCTTGGGAAATATTTTAAACAGGCAACTCTCTCTAAATAATTATACCAGAGCATCTGCCGGGAGCCCACAAGAAATTGCAAAGGAAGCAAGTGGCACGTGTATTGCTCCCAGTGCTAGCCTGACAACCAGCTCCAGGTGAAGGGTGACATATGCTGCGGTCAATCAAAACATATTGAACCAGAAACTTAGAGGTTAAGAGAACTCATCACTAAACCAGACTGATCACACAGTCACTAAGGCTCAGGGGCTATCCAGGGAGAGGGGACAGGAAGATTGTAAAAGCCACAGGGTGGTAGAAATGTCCTGAGACATAGCCCCCCCCCCTCCGCCACACACACCTCAGAAACTGACTAAGTCTCAATTACCCAACAGTAAACACCAAAGGGAGATGGGGCGGGGGCGGGGGAGACAGAGGAAGGAAGAAGAGGAGACAGTTTTTTGTTTTTTTTTTTAAATAAAAAATCAGTATTTGCAGTGGGTGTAGAAATGGAAAAAAATGAAGATGTTAAGCCCAGGGGGTGGTTAATGCCTCAGTAAAGTAGACCCAAGGTTAGGGAAACGGCTCCATCAGTAAAGAACTTGCAATGAAATCATGAGGTCCTGAGTTTGGATCCCCAGCACCCATGTGAAAAGTTGTGGTTCCTGGCCACCCTGGGGTCACTGTGCATCGGTTTCCCAGAGGCGTCCAGGCAACTGCAGAGCAGGAGGGTCTTGAGTGGCCGTGAGTGGGACAGGGAAGAAACACCCGGGAGACTGTGTCAGAGGACTGCTCGTTTATTTATTGGGGGAATGGGGCTTATAAGCGTTCATGTAGTGCTGGGAAAAGGTACGGGGTACGGGTCACAGGGGGATTGGCTGTGTGAAGGCTGCTGCCGAAACCTGAAACCTTAACAGGACATCCAGGTGCCCCGGGCAGAGGGAGGGAGTCGCCCCATTCCTGCCAGTCTCAAGGTGAGGTTATCAGGGTCTAGGCCTGCTGCAACTTCCTGAGGCCTGGGGCCCTTGTCTGACAGCTCAGGCCTACTTCAGCCTCCAGTGGCCCAGGGCCCATAACTGTGCCCTACAAAAAGTCAGGCATAATGGTGCATACCTGCAATGCCAGCTCTTGGGTGGCAGGAAGATCCCAGAGCTCACTGACTAGCTAGCCTAGTCACACTAGTGAGCTCCAGGTTCACTGAGAGACACTGTCTCAAAAGCTAATGTAGAGAGCAATTAAGGAAGACACTTAAATGTCGGCCTCTGCAGTCCACACACACCTGCACACGCATGCACTTGCTCCTGCACACCTACATGGATACACACACAAGCACATTCACCAATAAACCACACACACACACACACACACACACAGAGCTAATCCAGTATTTTAACATTGTTTTAGAGTAGTTATATCTGTGGGACACAGTTTTGTTTTGTTTTGTTTTTGTAGGACTCTTAAGTAATAGGACTCCACGTAGAATATCTTGTTATTGAACATAGGCATAAATTTGCTGTGGTTAAGCGGAAAGTTTCTGGGACTCACACTAAAGAAGAAAGTAGATTCTCTGAATTGGTGATCCCCGTTTCCACAGTGCTGAGGGTCGCACCCCATCTCTTGTTTCTTTCCCATGTGCCATACCCCAGCCCTCGGCAGCCTCCCTTTGATTTTGTTTCAAACACTTGGCCTCTGGGCTTTTCTCCTTTCTGGTGTGCAAGAGAAGTAGTTGGATACTGTTTGGTTCTCGTAAAGACAGTCTGCTTCTGCCCCCAGAGTGTGTTCATGCCACACGGAGAGGCCATCCGTAATTGTGCCCACTGTGCAGCCGAGAGTACCCGAGCTGGAGGTAATCAGAACTCAGAGGGAACATTTGTGTTAATGGTTTCACGGGAAGCTTGGAGACTGGACCTTGGAGAGGGTTTTGCGACAGATGTGGCAGTACAATTCGTGCAGACACACTGGTCCGGGGCTTGCAGCCTTACACACAGCCTTCCCGACGAGCCTGCCAGAGATCAAAAGCTCAGGTAGTCCTACCTGGGACAGCAGACAGCAGGCCCTCAAGGCTAGCCCTCAGGGGGCTCCAGCCAGAAAGAAGGCCAGACAGTTCTGAAGTCTTTGCTTCTGCCTCTCTCCGGGGCTGCTCTCCAAAGGCTCTCTGGCCAGCTTGGTTCTCCTCCTACCCGGACTACTGTTAGCTAGGCAAAACCTGTCCTTCATTTGCCTTGCTTGCTTTCTCTCCCACCCTCCTCTGCCACCTTCCACTGCATTCTAATTCAGTAGCTGCAATTATAATCTGCAAGAAAGTTCGTCTTATCTAATTGCCATTGACTAGACTGAGGTGCAAAAAACAAAATGCCCCCACCCTCAAGAAACTCACAGCCCAGGAGACAGACAGATATGACAAACAGACATGCTTTCTCTGACCCCAGCCACCCTTGTTCTCCCCACACGAATTTGAGACTGCAAGTTCCAGTATCAATCCACTGACTCCTTCCTATCAGAGGTCTTTAGAAGGGAGGAAAGAGGGGCCAGAGAATTTGACCAAGAGTAGAAATAAAGACATTTACACTGCGATGTGGGGAAGACAGTTCCTTCTCTCAAAGGGGAAGGAGGGAAATGGAGGTATTTATCAGAAAGGTTTGGAGCTCAGGATTTGCATGGAGCTGTCAGGGTCAGAGCAAAGACTAAACGAGCTTCTGTAAGAGAGGAGGAAGTTAGAGTTATTTCAGCTAAATTCCCAATGATTTGGGTTATGATGGATAATAGGAATTGGGCAGCAGGAACCAAAAGTTCCAAGTTATGAAAACAAAAAGGTTTTGAATATTTAAGTAGGAGAAGCAGACAAAAAAGTTAATTCCTGGGGCTAGAGACGGCTTAGTACTTAAGTACTTGCCTACAAAGCCTAAGGACCTAGGTTCGACTCCCCAGAACCCATGTAAGCCAGATGCACAAGATGACACATGCACATAAGGTGGTGCACATGTCTGGAGTTCAACTGCAGTAGCTAGAGGCTCTGGAGTGCCAATTCTTTATCTTGCTCCCCCACACTCTCATTAAAAAAGTTAATTCCTTTCATTAAGCAAACTATCAACAAGAAAATAAAATGTTTACATTTAAGTCTTTCACTGAAATAGCTAACAAGGGAGAGTCTAAAGGTTTTTTTTTTTTTTTAACAAATGGGATATCAATCATGTAATGTATATTACTACCAATGCAGACTGTGTAAATGTAATTCATATTGCCTTTATCTAATGTGATCTCTAATCATTTGTCTTTGCAAATGTAGTAAATAGCATAACAGAGTTGTTTATTCCCTCTACTCCTCAACCTACATTTTCATGTAAGGTGTTAGACTCCTCATTATTGAATTGTCTAGGATTTTTTTTTTTTAAACCTATGCTGTACTTTTGGAAAGGAAATTTCTGGTAGGTACTAATGAAGATCAAAAAAAGTCAAATTCCTTTTGACCCAGAGAGTTCAAGGATAGTTTCTCCAGTGGGTAGTTCTTTTTAAAATATCTTTATTTATTTGCAAGCAGAGAGAGGTAGAAGAAAGACAGACAGACAGAATGAGTGTGCCCAGGGTTTCCAGCCACTGTAATCGGACTCCTGATGCATGTGCCACTTTGTGCATCTGGCTTTGCATAGATACTGGGGAACTGAACTTGGGTTGTTAGGCTTTGCAGGCAAATGCTTTAAACTCTAAGCTATCTCTCCAGCCCCTCCGGTGGATAGTTTTTAAGATAAGACTTAAAAAATGAGAGACAGATGATAAGTGACCACTGGGATGACCCAAAAGGCACCATAGTGCTGAGAAGAAGTGACAGAGGAGTATTCAGCACTGAAATATGTCTATCATATCTTTCAAGGCTCAGGGTCCATTATGGAAGAGGTGGCAGAAAGAATGTAAGAGTCAAAGGAAGAGTAGGACTTCTTACAGTGCAATCTTTCAGACAGAAATTGACCTTGATATCATGACCCCGCAGTGCCTAGCACTACCTTCACAAGACCGTCATAATAGGAGGAAAAGATGATGAAATCAAAATAAAAGAGAGAAGGGGAAAGTGGGAGAGGGGAGGGAATTTTCATAGTTTACTGTCTATAATTATGGAAGTTGTCAATAAAAGAAAACTTTTTAAAAATTTTTTTTGCTTATTTTTATTTATTTATTTGAGAGCGACAGAGAGAAGGAGGCAGAGAGAGAGAGAGAGAGAGAGAATGGGCACGCCAGGGCTTCCAGCCACTGTAAATGAACTCCAGATGTGTGTGCCCCCTTGTGCATCTGGCTAACGTGGGTCCTGGGGAATTGAGCCTCGAACCGGGGTCCTTAGGCTTCACAGGCAAGCGCTTAACCACTAAGCCATCTCTCCAGCCCTAAAAGAAAACTTTTTAAAAGAAGCTAACGATAGGAGCAGAGAGATACTTAGCAGTTAAAGGTGTTTGCTTGCAAAGCTTGATAGCCTGGGTTTAATTCCCTAGTAGCAACATAAAAGCTAGAAGCACAAAGTGGCACATGCATCTGGAATTTGTTTGCAGTAGCAGGAAGCCCTGGTGTACCCATACTTTTCCTCTTTCTCTCAAATGAGTAAATAAAATATTTTTAAAGATCTTTAATTATACTTATTTATTTCTTTGAAAGAGAGAGAGAATGGGATACCAGGGCTTCCAGCCACTGCAAGCTCTAGGTGCATGTGCCACCATGTGCACCTGGCTTACGTGGGTCCTGGGGAATCAAACCTGAGTCCTTAGGCTTCACAGGCAAGCCCCTTAACTGCTAAGCCATCTCTTCAGTCCTAAAGTATTCTTTAAAAAAGTAACAAGAGGCCTTGGCATACCCATTCTCTCCTTTTTCTTTCACAAATAAAAATATTTAAAAGAAAAAAAACACACATTTACTTGCAAGCAGAAAGAGAGAGAATAGGTGCACCAAAGCCTCCAGCCAGTGCAAATGAACTCCAGATACATGCACCACTTTGCGCAACTGGCTTTACATGGGTACTGGGGTATCAAACCCAGGGGTTATTAGGCTTTGCAGGCAAGTGCCTTAACCGTTGAGCCATCTCTCCAATCCCATAATAGCTTTTTTATTATGCCTCTTAACCTCATTGAGCCAGTCAAGTCTTAGTTAGTAAGCTTCCAATTAAAGAGACAATCAAGTAGGGTGTCAGAGACCAGCAGCAGTAACTTCAGCAAACCACTGATGCCTCCGTATTCTCATTAGAGCCTCACAAAACCCCTGTAAGACTCATGCAAAGACCCCACATGACAAGCCAGGACACTGAGGCTCAAAGAAGCTAGAAGATTTGTTTAAAAACCACACAGGGCCAGGCGTGGTGGCGCACGCCTTTAATCCCAGCACTCGGGAGGCAGAAGTAGGAGGATCGCCGTGAGTTTGAGGCCACCCTGAGACTCCATAGTGAATTCCAGGTCAGCCTGAGCTAGAGTGAGACCCTACCTCAAAAAAAACAAAAACAACAACAACAAAAAAAAAAAAAACACAGGCAGGGCTGGAGAGATAGCTAGTGGTTAAGGCATTTGCTTACAAAGCCAAAAGACCCAGGTTTGATTCCTCAGGACCCACGTAAGCCAGATACACAAGGGAGCGCACATGTCTGGAGTTCGTTTGCAGAGGCTGGAGGCCCTGGAGCACCCATTCTCTCTCTCTCTCTCTCTCTCTCTCTCTCTCTCTCTCTTTCTTTCTCTCCCTCCCTCCCTCCCTCCCTCTCTCTCTCTCTCTCTCTCTCTCTCTCTCCTCCCCCTCTTTCTCTGTCAAATAGATAAATAAAAATAAAATATTTTTTAAATAATAAATAAATAAAAACCACACAGGTAGGGCTGGAGAGATGGCTTAGCGGTTAAGGCGCTTGCCTGCAAAGCCAAAGGACCCAGGTTTGAGTCACCAATACCCACGTAAAGCCAGATGTACAAGGTGGTGTATGCAATCTGGAGTTCATTTGCAGTGGCTAGGGTCCCTGGCATGCCCATTCTCTCTCTATCTGCCTCTTTCTCTCTCTAATAAATAAATAAAGTATTAAGAAAAAAAAAAACACATAGGTAGTAATGTCGGTGCTTCAGCCTTTTCATGTGATCAGAACTGGTATTCTGGGGCTGGAGAGGTGGTTTAGTGGTTAAGGTACTTGCCTGCAAAGCCAGAGAACCCAGGTTCAATTCCTCAGGAGCCATGTCACCCAGATGCAAAAGGTGGTGCATGTGTCTGAAGTTCATTTACAGTGGCTGAAAGCCCTGGTACACCCATTCTCTCTCTCTCTCTCTCCTTCTCTCTCTCCCTCTCTCTCTCTCCTCAAATAAATAAATTAAAATGAAAATAAATATTAAAAAACTGGCATCCCTGTATATGCCACAAGGGCCATGTCATATCACATGGATATGCTTGACTGCAATCCGCAGGGGCTAGATTAAAGGGGGGTGTTTGGAACTATTTTAGAATGGAAAAATCTATGTTTTCAAATCTTAAAAAAATATTTTGATGTAGATGACGCCAATAAAAGACAGTAAACAAGACAAGTACAGAAAGAGAAAGGGGCCAGTACTAGCATTACAAATTTAGAGTACTATTAGTTAAGCCAACTTTTACAAAGGAACAGCAAGGAAAAGCTAAGAGCATCAGAAATCGATAACACAATTTTAGTGTTAGCTGCATTTAAGTGAGACAGCTCTGACTCATTCAACATGTGATGTCAGGCCAAGCAGGTTACAAGGGGCAAAAAATATACATATATATTTTGGGAAAAACTGGAAAAGGAACAATAAATTTGAATATACCACATCTTGGGAATTTATCCCAGTAGATGGGTATTAACGAAATCACAAGGGGTCTTCCTGCAAACCTGAAGAATGCGTATGCATTCTTGACTCTTCAGAACAGGACAGGTGACATAGCCCCCTGACAGGAAGCGGAGGCCGTGTGCCAGTCGCTGACAATAAATGCAAAGGCGAAGGTTGGGAACTAAGAAAAAGAACCTCAGGGACCAAAACCGAGAAGTTATGTGGGGGTCTTAGTCCTTCATGCCTCAGTGTCTTTAAGTCCCTACACTCAAGGAGTGACATGTGCCTGCGCAGGGACGGAAGGAAGTATTGAACTGCCCAAGAAAGGAGAGTTTCAAGGGATTCACTGTTAAATATCTTTTCAATTTGGAGGGTTTTTTTTTTTTTTTGAGGTAGGGTCTCACTCTAGTCCAGGCTGACCTAGAATTCACTCTGTAGTCTCAGGCTATCCTTGAACTCACAGCGATCCTCCTACCTCTGCCCTCCAAAAGGCTGGGATTAAAGGTGTGAGCCACCACACTCAGCTTTTAAAGTTTTTATGTATGTATTAGAGAGAGAAGGGGGGGGATATGAATGGGTGCACCAGGGCTTCCTGCCACTGCAAATGAACTGCAAATGCATGTGCCACATTGTGCATCTGACTTTATGTGGATACTGTGGAATAGAGTGCCGGGCCATGAGGCTTTATAAGCAAGTGCCTTTAACTGCTGAGCCATCTCCCTAGCCCAGGTTTCTAATGATTCTTGCTGTTCCAGTCTACAGTTTCATATGACGGACTCTCAGAAAGAACCTTCTATCATATTCCTTGTTATATGCCTTGTAAACTCCTGCTGTCTTTGCATCCCCCTCATTTTTCTTTCCTTTCTATTTACTTTCTTTTTTGGTTTTCTGAGGTAGGGTCTCACTCTAGCTCAGGCTGACCTGGAATTCACTACGTAGTCTCAGGGTGGCCTCGAACTCACGGTGATCCTCCTACCTCTGCCTCCCGAGTGCTGGGATTAAATGCGTGCATCACCATGCCCGGTTTACTTTTATTATTTATTTATTTGATTTAACATCTGTGACAAGCCTCATTTGGTACTGTTAGGAGACAGGACTGCTATCCCACATAACTGATGTTGCTAATTTACTCCAAGAGGCATAATTTGACCAAGGGCTCCCCAGAGTCGTGCGTCAGGCAATGGGACTCATTTGGTTTTATTCTACTTGTACTTGTTCTTATCATTGGTGAAAGGTTCTTTGCCCGACAGTATTCGTGAGTTCCTTCCCAAATTATAAAGAGTCTTCTTACAAATAGTGCTTTTCTAACTAGTGTTTTCTTCTTGCAGAACTGAATGGACATCCCAGAAGAGAAAAGTTTGTAAGTTGGACTATGAGACTCCAACAGGCCCCAAGAGGATGAGCCTGGAGGCAAAACTGCTCAGTTTATAGCTTGACTTTTTGTGAGCCCTAGAGGACTGCGTCTTCCAGGTATAGGTGGGCAGGAGGGCCTTCAAAGTGGGTTATTCTACAATGCTCTCTTCTGAGACAGCCGAGACCTTGGGGTGTCATGAAATAGCAAATTTCTCTTGAAATCCATTTGCTCTTGTTACCTAGAGAGGGATAAAGCCACCACAATGCAGTGTGGGCTCTCAGAAGATTGGGAATAAATCATCTCCACTGGAACAAGAAGTGGTTTACAGGCTATAAAAATACTGTCATCCAACAAGAAAATCCAAAATTTTGAGCCTCTTTCTCTGTATTGAGTTTTTTTTTTTAATCCAAAAGTTACTTATGCTTTTTACTTCAAATTAGACAGAGGGTAAGCTGATACCTAACAGTATGCATCCATCTCCACCACATCTCATCAACGGGGCAATGCATGTGACAGCCTGGTGCATGCCCTTCCACAGCTTTCTAAGGTGTATAAGCACACAGATGCCAACGTGCAGACACAGGTGTGGCGAAGTTTGAATCTGACCTCTTCAAGGAGCCTCTCCAACCTTTCCAGTTTGAAATCGTGTTGCTCAGCACTTCTCAAATAGCCATTACCCATTCCTTGGGGTGAGTGGCAGGGGGTGGGGGGAGATAGAATGGTGGAGGAGAGACAGTGTTCGAGGAGGTGGGCCTCTGGTGAAAGTGTCCTCTGCTTCCTTAGGGTCAGGAGGTCACTGCTTCCTTTTCAGGTCTAGAGCCTATTAAAGGTGTAGCACTAACACACGAGAGCCCTGTGTAGATCCTGGCACACACAAAAAAGTAGATTCTGGAGGCTTCTGCCCAAGCGACAGAAGCAGGAGAGAAGATGCTTATTCCAGTTTGGCTGCTGGTTCTGGAATATTCAGCGGCAGTGGCAGTGAGTGGATAATTCAGGACTCTTCTCCTCCTCATCTCCTGCTGAGGATGGTCTCAGGGCTCATTAGCACTTCCACAGAGGCGAGCCCTTGCTGGGAGAAGAGGTGAGAGCAGTCAATTTTGCTGCTCATTAGCAGCTCTGGGCAGACTGTGGGAAGATTGAAGCTATTGGCAAAAATGAGACTGTTGTTCTGGGGACACGGGTTAGCCATTCTAGTCCTTTCGCATGAGCCAGTCACTCAGAGTTGGCTGGTGGTTTCAGCGATGAACAGGAAAATGCTTTTTTAAAAGTTTGTTTGCAAGCAGAGAGAGGTGGAGGGGAGAGAGAGAGAGAGAGAATGAGAATGAGCATGCCAGGGCCTCCTGCCACTGCAAACAAACTCCAGATGCATGTGATATGCCACTTTGTGCATCTGGCTTTCTGTGGGTATTGGGGAATCAAACCCAGATCATTAGGAATTGCTGACAAGCACCTTAACTGCTGAGCCACCCAAGGAAAATGCTTTGTAAAGTATTAGTTTCTTTTTTTCTCTCTCTCTCTCTTTCTTTCTCTTTCTCTCTTCTTTTGCTCTCATGCATGTGTGTATATGTTGGCACATGTGTGCAGGTGTATGTGTATATGTGAGCATGGGCATGCATGTGAAGGCCAGATGTGGACATTGGAGGTCTTCCTTAGTCACTCTCCTCCTTATTCTTTTAGAGTCAGGGTCTCTTGCTGAACCTAGAGCTCACCTAATTGGCTAGACTAGCTCTCCAGTAAGCCCCAGGGAATCCCTGACTCTACCTACCCCATTTTATGTGGGTATTGGGGACTCAAACACAGTTCCCCATGCTTGCATGGCAAGCACTTTAGCTCTTGAGCCATCTCCCCAGCCTCTAGAACATTAATTTCTTTTGACAACTCAGTGACGGGCCACCTTGTGATCTTCCATGCAGGGAGAAAGCTGTAGTCAGAAACATACTAGTCATAACCAAGATCTTTCTAACATTACAATTTCAGAAAAAAAACAATAAATCATTTTAGTATGAGACAATGTCATACCAACCTATGCCAAAATTTGCGTATATTTATAATAAAAAGCATTTGTTGTTTATTTGAAATTAAAATGTGGCTGGATGTCCTATATAGTTTATTTGCCAACCCTATACGATACTCAGATCAGAGTCAGTCAGCTGCCCCAGTGGTAATGAAAGTGAGATAAAACATCTGAAATTGGACTGGAGAGATGGCTCAGCAGTTAAAGGTACTTGCTTGCAAAGCCTGAAGGCCCAGGTTCGATTCCCCAGTACGGATGTGAAGACAGATGTGCAAAGTGCGTGCTTCTGGAGTTTGTTTTCAGTGGCAAGAGGCCCTGGTGTTCTCTCTCTCTCTCTCTTCCTCTGTCCTCAGTTAAATAAATAAATACATTTTTTTAAAAAATCTGAAATGTAGCAGAAGCTTTTCTAAGCACTTTTATCTTCCCAATTCCCCACTAGGTGGCTACCACTATGTCCACTTTACAGTAAGATAAGTAATTTGTCCAATAACTCACAGAGATTTGATGGCAAGTCTCTAATTCTATAGTGTGTCTTCTTTTTATGTGGGTGTATGTGTCTGTGTTGTGTATGTAAGCTCATATGTATGTGGGTACATGTGTGTGCACATACATGTGTATGTGCATGCATGTGGAGGACAGGGGTCTATATCCAATGTGTTCCTCAGGCATTCTCCACCTTACTTTTCATTGAATTTTTTTTTAGGTCTCTAGTAACTGCAAACGAACTGCAGATGCATGTGCCACCTTGTGCATATGGCTTATGTGGGTTCCTGGGAGTCGAACCTGGGTCCTTAGGCTTGGCAAGAAAGCACAATAACCACTAAGCAATCTCTCCAGCCCCACCTTCCTTGTTAAGACAGGGTCTCTCACTGAATCTAGAGCTCACTGATTAGTCTAGACAAGCTAGCCCACAAGCCCTGGGTATTTGCCTATCTCTGACTCCCCAGCGCTGGGGTCCCAAGTGTGCGCCACCATATCTGCGTTTTATGTGGGTATTGGAATCCAAACTCAGGTCCTACTTCTTGCCCTGTGCTGAGTCTTCTCCACCCCCCTCCCCAGAGTGTATGTATTCTTTATGCCTACGCTGTGTTAGGCACCAACTTCTTGGTACTTCGGCAGTAAAGGTATGACCAGTCATCAAAGGTGAACAGGAACAGACAGAAGTCACTCTGAAATGGTGATTCAAGTCAACCATTCTGTTATATGAAGCCTCGCATTGAGTTTTTTTTTTTAATTCAGTGTATATTTTTCCTTGTCATTTTTGGTCTGTTTTGTTTTGTTGTTTTCGATGTAGGGTCTGACTCTAGGCCCCGGCAATTTTTCCTTGTCTCTGAGGATCACAGCTCTGTCTCTGGATGGATCTCCACCCTCTTATGTCTACTAGACAGTGTCACATATATCTGTACTGTGTGTGTCAATCTCAAAGTGAAATATAGGAAGGATAGTTTAGAAGCATGAAATGAGGGGTTTGGGCTTGAGTTTGGATCCTTAAACTCCATGTAGGATGTTGAGCCTGGCACTACATGCCTGTGGTCCCAATACCAGGGAGGCAGAGACGGGGGCTCTCTGACCAGCTAGAGCACTAACTGGTGAACCATAGGTTCAGTGAGAAACCCTGTTCCAAATGGAGGAACACGTAGGAAGACCCCCCTATGTCAACATCTGGCCTCCATATGTGTGCACACACATGTGCCCACACATATACAAAAAGCACGGACATACCACACACATGTAGGAACGTTTAAAAGAAATGAAATTGTTACCTACATGGAAAAGGCAGGAAGGAATAGAGGGGATACAGGAGGAAGTAATATTTGTCTGACCATAGTATTTCACCCAGTTTTGATTTGGAAAATGTTTGAATGGTTTATTATAAA
The DNA here is from genome assembly GCA_036346955.1 of Dipus sagitta. Classification (NCBI taxonomy): domain Eukaryota; kingdom Metazoa; phylum Chordata; class Mammalia; order Rodentia; family Dipodidae; genus Dipus; species Dipus sagitta. The sequence goes on from CM070775.1 coordinate 37,122,924, forward strand.
TATAATTATGCAAGTTGAGGAGGATTGAACTCCAACAGAAACAAATGACTTAGTTTCAAGAGAATATTACAATCACACTGATGAAAAAGATCAGTGAATTTTACATGTAGTACTTTAGCCATATGCCCTCTGCCTGTAGCAAAAACGTCTATAAACAGATCTTTTTTGTGTGTGATGCTGGTAATTGAGTCCAGGGCATTGCACATTCTAGGCTCTGCCACTGACTGTGTAGTTCCGGCTAGCCTTAAACTCACAATCCTCCTGCCTCAGCCCCTTGAGTACTGGGATTCCAGGCAAGGCACCACCATGTCTGGCTATAAACAAATCATTAGCTCCGAAATAATAGGGGTTCTGGTTTGGGTATGGCTTGAATGTGCCTTCCAAAAATACATGTGCCTGAAGTTTGCCCTCAGTCTTGTGGGGTTTAAGAGATGGGACTGTCCTATGGTAATTCGGTCACTGGGGAAATTATCCTCAGAAGGAATGGTTGCTTTTCTTGAGGCATTTTTCCATGAGAGGAGGTTGTATGGAAGGAGCAAGCCTGGCCTCTGAAGCTATCTGGCTTCATATGTTTCCATGTGATCTCTCCTTCTTGCCCATGCTCCCATCATGATGATATCTTCATCCATCATATCGTGATGTAGCCAGAAGCCCTTGCCAGAGTCCTGCAGATGTTGGCATTATGCTTTTAAACCTCCAGGACTGTGAGCTAAACAAAACCAAAAACATATCTTTCTTAAAATTTTTTGTTTGTTTGTTTATTTATTTATTTGAAAGCGACAGAGAGAAGGAGGCAGAGAGAGAGAGAGAATGGGCGCGCCAGAGCTTCCAGCCTCTGTAAACGAACTCCAGATGCGTGAGCCCCCTTGTGCATCTGGCTAACGTGGGTCCTGGGGAACTGAGCCTCGAACCGGGGTCCTTAGGCTTCACAGGCAAGCGCTTAACCGCTAAGCCATCTCTTCAGCCCCCCAAAACATATCTTTATAAGTTATCTGTTGCAGTCAGGTTCACATTACTGGCAGAAAACACCCAACCAAGAGCAGTTTGTTGGGCGGGGGAGGGAGTATATTTTGGCTTACAGACTGGAGGGGAAGCTCCATGATGGCAGGGGAAAACAATGGCATGAGCAGAGGGTGGACATCACCTTCAGGCCAACATCAGGTGGACAACAGCAACAGAAGACTGTGCCAAATACTGCCAAGAAAACGCTGGCTATAACACCCATAGGCCCGCCCCCAACAATACACTGCCTCCAGGAGGCATTAATTCCCAAATTGCCAACAGCTAGGGACATGGCATTCAGAACACCTAAGTTTATGGGGACACCTGAATCAAACCACCACAGTACCCAAGTTCAAGTATTTTGTTATAGCAATTAAAGATGGATTGATACGCACTAGATTATTGTTGGTGAAGGTAGGTATGGGCGGAGAACTCTGGAGTTGTTTTGTGCTTTGTTACTGCAGACCTGAGTAACAGAGGGTGTAACTTGATTTGGAAGGAGGATTTGGGATTCCTACTAGGCGATAAAGAAGATACAAACATGACCCCTGTGGCGCTGGATCGGGATTAGCGCTGCTCCTGGCTCAATCCCCTGCAATGGCAGTGAGCCTCCCTGTGGCTCTTACACTCTTTCCCCATTAGCCATGAGCACAGATCTCATTTTCTACAAACCCCTTTCAACCAAAAGGTGCCAAGAAATAGCTGAGTCCATAGAAGAAGAAGGCTAGCTCAGTATTACAAGATACAATGAAAGAACTCTGTTGCCGGGAAAAAGGAAACATCTGGAAGAGATGCCTGCTGACCAAATCTGTGACCACTTGGGAATCAAAATGAGCAAGAATATAGATGGATTAACCCATGGGGGGGAAAAATTCATTAATTCATATTAGTACCAAATAAATAAAGTGGAGATACATTCTTCTTTAAGATAGATAAACAACTAGTAAATGTAGAATGGACAGATCAGAAAAACAGCATTTTGCCTAGTCATAGTACTAACTGATTAGGATGAGAATCACCAATGGATGGCCAAACTAGGATGCGAACATTTCAGCAAATCTCCCCAAAGATGACTTATCAGTTGCAAAGGGAGGAAAAGAAATGTTTTTACAGCAGGAAAAGTTGGCTGTCAACACCTTCATGAAACGATGATGTTCATCACCATCACCAGTGAAGGAATGCATCAACACCTCGGAAACGCCCTGAGGACACACCGCTTCTTTTGTGTCTCTGCCAAAAATGCCTGGCTGAACACACTGATTTGAGAACATCAGACAAATCCAAATTGAAGACCTTTTATAAACCCCCGGACTTGCGTAACCTACAGCTCTCACCCAGCTATTGGAAAAAAGTAATTTTTCGCTTTCTAATTTTTTTATGATTATGGAACCCATTCAGGACTTTGAAGTAATGCTTATATGGGGATTCCCTGGCAAATTCATTTTATGTATCAGTTGCTGATTTCTTATAAGGTTTCTTATTTTCTTTCTTTTCTTATTTGTTTGCAAGCAGAGAGAGAGAGAGAGAGAGCGAGAGAGAGAGAGCATGGGTGTGCCAGGGCATTTAGCCACTGCAAAGGAACTCCAAATGTATGTGCCATGTTCTACATGGGTACTGGGAAGTTGATCTTGGGTCATTAGGCTTCCCAGGCAAGTGCCTTAGCTGCTGAGCCATCGCTCCGTCTTGGATTTTATATTTTCATGTTTTGCTATCCTTTCCCTTCGTTCTCATCTCCCATCCCCCTCTTCTTCCAACTTAGAGAAGCCACATTTGCAGTAAATGTTCTGTGTATGTTATTTCGACCACATAATTCTTGTTCACCGACAAGCCAAACAGTATAACAAATCCCATTTTCTTGCCTCTGCTTTTTGTTTTCTTATAGAAATTAATGTATCGTTTTTATTAAGTTTAACTTTTCTGTCACAATGATAAATTCACAAATTCTGCAGCAGAATTAAGCAACTATGAGTGCTGCTTGCCACGTAGTGAATCATCAGTTAATCAGCTCACTTTTTTCTATTCCTACTATCATATGTTAATGCCCTTGAATTTTATATTGTCCTCCCACATTTCTTTGCTTTTAGAGAAAAAATGGATTTATTGAGTACACTGCAAGGGCTAGGCAGTAACAAGGGTACTGCCTGCAACCCCCAAGTTCTTTTTTGTTGTTGTTTTTTGGTTTTTGGTTTTTTTTTTTTTTTTTTTTTTTTTTTTTTTTTGAGGTAGGGTCTCATTCTAGCCCAGGCTGACCTGGAATTCACTCTGTATTTTCAGGGTGGCCTCGAACTCACGGTGATCCTCCTACTTCTGCCTCATGAGTGTTGGAATTAAAGGCATGAGCCACCACACCCGGCCCAAATTCTTTTATCTTAATAACTTTAATATTTTATTTTATTTTATTATTTATTAGAGAGAGAGAGAATGAATGGGTGCATCAGGGCCTCTAGCCACTGCAAACGAACTTCAGACCCATGTGCCACCTTCTGCATCTGGCTTACATGGGTACTGGGGAATTGAACCCAGGCCATCAGGCTTTGCAAGCAAATGCCTTTAGCTATTGAGCCATCTCTCCAGCCACCCCACCCCCCCGCCATTGTCTTTTTGCTATGTATTTTGATGTGTGTGTGTCATGGGGAATAACCTGAAAATACTTGGGCTGTTCATTAAACTTAAAATGTTGACCGAAGAGCTATGTGAGAGAGGGTTAGGGCTAGGGTGGGGTGGGCTTAGGATAATTCAAGAGGATTTGCCCTCCCCTCCTTCCTTCCTTCCTTCCTTTCTGCCTTTAGAGATGGAGTCATGCAGACTGGCCTCAAACTCGGTGTCCTCCCAGCTCAGGCTCCTGCTGGGCTGACAAATGTGCACCCCTGTGGCAGTTTGAATAAATGTCTCTGAATAGATTTAGGAGTTTATTAAAACATTTTGAATTTCCAGCCACCTGGCTGGAGGCGGTGCCGCTGAGTGGACCTTAGGGTCCAGCCCTAAGGTGTGATGGTGAATTTGAAATTCCAGTCTAAAGATACACAAAGTGCCTAGTTCCTCCTGGAGTTCCTGAAGTGTGGTGTGGCCTCTCTCTCTCTTTCTCTCTCTCTCTCTTTTCTTGGTCCCTTAAGAGGGGGCCAATTTCTTCTGCCATTATAGAACTCCTAAAACTGTAAGCTTCAATAAATATCCCTTCCTCCATACCTGTACCTAAAGCTGCCCACTACAACTCCCAACGCAGCTTTCTCCTCTCTGTTCCCCATTCTATCAAATCCTGTGACCTCGTCCCCACCCCCAGCTTTCTTCACTCTGGGGTTAGCGCAGATATGTTTAAGTCAGATAGCACAGAGATGCAGATTAGTGCTCAAGTCACTGGTGTTAATGGAAAATGAGATTCCCTGTGTCCTCCTGAGCTCCTGTCTTCCCCAGTGGCTTCCTCCTGGTGGTTCCCTGCCTCCCCCGCCCCCTACCTGCAGGGTTCCCCCAAGGGCATCCCGAGTCCCTGTCGTAGACTCAGGCCAGGCATGCATGGGTGATGCAAGTCGATGGAGCTTGATGCATGCAGTTGCTGCTGTCTGTTGGGAAGCGAAAGAATGGGACCAATGGCCACTTAAGGCTTCGTCAATTCTCCCCCCTTTTCTCTTAAAAATAGTCCCAATGAGCGGAATTTTCTGAGACCAAAGCAGAAACAGCCAACTCCTACTCACACAGGGCCGTGTTTACAGCTTGTGCTCCTTTTCCTGACTGGTTTTCGAGAAATGCTTGTTTTACTCAGAAGTAATTGCTTTTCAAAGGCTGGCAAGTCTCATTAGTTGCCAGGTGAGTGGAGCTAATAAGAGAGGTCTGCTGACTGAGCCAGGAAAAGCAACAGAACAAAATGTATAGTGGATTTCCCCCTCTACTCCCCTCCTCATTCCCTCCCCTGCACCCAAACCAAACAGGTCCCGTGTGTGTGCATAATTGAAAGGAAATTGACACACGTTATCTAAGATGCACTTTCCCCTTGTGCACAAGAGAACTGGAGGCTCAAGCAGGGGAATCTTTCCAGGCCTAGGAAAGAGCTATACTGATGGGTGCATTTTCCTCTTCCAGGAGATGAGATGAGGGCATCGGTCCGCTGCTTCTGTGGCAGACTTGTGAAGTGGCCCCTGACTTTCCCAAGGCCTCTGTAGTAGCTTACCTCAAACTGGATGGTTTCAAACAACTAGCTTGTTCCCTCACCACCCAGGAGGCCACAGGTCCAGATCGAAGGTGGCAGCTGGGTTGAGCCTTCTGAAGGAAAAGGTTGTTCTGCCTTTCCCCTGGTTCCTGGTGTGGTGGGCAGTCAGTGGCTTTTTCTTCTTTTTTAGCCTTGAAGGAAATGAAAGCATGATTTCATTTCTTAGTCTTCACAGGTTCTTAGCTGGGACCAAGTGCTGTTAACAAGAACAGATTCACATAAGAAAAAAGGAAAAGGGCTTGGAGAGATTGCTCAGTGGTTAAAGGCACTTGCTTACAAAGTCTGATGGCCTAGGTTCAAGTCCCCAGTACTCACGTAAGGCTAGATGCACTGAGTCTCTCTCTCTCTCTCTCTCTCTCTCTCTCTCATCTTCCTCTTTCTCTCTTAAATACATAGATAAGAAAACAAGCCATTTTTAATAACACAGGGCCATGTCTATCATATGGGAGGAAAGCAACTCTCTTTGGAACGTAACTCTCTCTCTCTCTCTCTCTCTCTCTCTCAAACAGGCCACTTGTCTCTTATAAAAAGTATTTTTTATATTTTATTTATTTATTTATTTGCTTTGGTTTTTCGAGGTAGGGTCTCACTCTAGCTCAGGCTGACCTGGAATTCACTATGTAGTCTCAGGGTAGCCTCAAACTCACAGAAATCCTCCTACCTCTGCCTCCCAAGTGCTGGGATTAAAGGCATGCACCACCACGCCCGGCCTATATTTTATTTTTTATTTGAGAGAGAAAGAGAAAGAAAGAGTCAGAGAGAGAGAGAGAGAGAGGGCATACCAGGGCCTCCAGCCACTGCTAACGAACTCCAGTTACCTGCGCCACCTGGAGCATCTGGCTTACATGGGTCCTGGGGAATCGAACCTGGATCCTTTGGCTTTGTAGGCAAGCACCTTAGCTGCTAAGCCATCTCTCCGGCCCCATAAAAGGTACTTTAACAAAGAACCACGAATGGTTAGCCTGACAATAGGAGGAAGCAAGCAGCCTCCTGCTTAGAGGTAAGGAGAGCTCTAGATCCAGGTAGCTCCCAGATTTCTGCAGGCATCGGCCATGGCCAGGAAGCCACATTTATAACCCCAACTCTAAGTCAGAAAAGAGAGGAGGAAGTACTTTTGTCAGTGTGAATCTCTGTCCTGCCATCAGGATATTCCCCAATGTTTTAGGGAGAAACATGTTGGTTTCTGTGATGATCATCTTTCGTATCAAAGGGGAGTAGAGGGGGAAATCCACTATACATTTTGTTCTGTTGCTGAGTGACAACATTCCCCTTTCTCTGCCTCCTGGCCAGCCATGATATAAAATGAGTGGCTTGGCCGTGGCTTCCCTGCGCTAATGGAGTGAACCCTTTGAAGCTGTGAGCCAGATGAATCCTTCAGCCCCTAAGTTGTTCCTCCCAGGTATTTGGTCACAGTAACAGAAGGTGACTACATAGATCTTCCTTCCGCTAGTAGCTGCGTCACCTCAATTTCTGCCTCCACGTGGCTTTCACCAGTCACTTGCTTTAGGGTCCATCCTATTCTAGCATGATCCTCACCTTAGCTTGATTCCATGTGTAAACACCTTATATGTAAATAGAAACACAGGTTGGAGAGATGGCTCAGCAGTTAAAGGTGCTTGCTTGCAAAGCTTGACAGCCAAAGTTCAATTCCCCAGCGCCCACATAATGCCAGACACACAAAATGGCACATGTGTCTGGAGTTGATTTGCAGTGGTAGGAGGCCCTGGTGTGCCCATTCTGTCCTTTTAAATAAACAAACAAAAATATGTAAATAGAAACACAAGTCTAAAGCTCTAAATGGACATACATCCTTTAGGGATACCATTCAATCCAGTACATTCTCTAGAGCTCAAATCTTCTTCTAGTTATAATTTTAGAGATAACATTTATAGTCAAATATTTTTTAAATTTATTTTAGAGGGAGAGAGAGAAAGAGAGGCAGATAAAGAGAGAGAATGGGACCACAGGGCCTCCAGCCACTGTAAACGAACTTCAGACGCATGCACCACCTTTTGCATCCAGCTTATATTGGTCCTGGGGAATCGAACCTGGGTCCTTCAGCTTTGTAGGCAGATGCCTTAACCACTAAGCCATCTATCCATCCCTATTGTCAAATGCTTTTAGACAATTCATGTAGTGAGGCTTCAGGAAAGTCCCAGAGAGAATGTGCTGGAAGAAGAAAGGCAAGCTAGGCTTGGGGCAAGGTTCCTATCCTGGGCAGAGTTTTCTAAGGTCAGCTGCACCTGGGGACCACTGTCAGGTTTTCACGATGCTGCTTTCCAGGCATCGGTAGAGTTTTAAGCATGCCAGGCAGTTGCAATGTGTGACCCCAGTGCAGACCAGCACTTCAGGGACTCATCTGGAATCCCTTGCTGGTGAGGCTGCCCTCCGCAAGCTCCTCTGGCCTCGGCGGAAGCAGACCATCCCACACATGTGTGATCTGGCTGACTGCAGGAAAGTTTGCACCAGCATTTCATTTCTGTTCCTTCATTTGCTTTGAAGGAGAGCAGCTCTGTTAGTATTGAGAACTCAAAAGTAAATATGCAAAAATTTTTAAGTGTATGTGGGTGAGTGGGGGAGGGTAACACCCACATACAATTTTTATATTTTAGAGACCTTTCTTTTTACTTATTAAAGTAATGTGCTCATCATAGAAAATTTAAAACCACATAAGGCACAGGGAAGCAATCACCTGTGATTTTATCTTTCTGGGAAAACAATGATTTGATGAATGTTCTTCTAAGGATTCTTTTTTCTATGCATCTTTAACTATAAGATGTATTTCACAAATGTGCTGTTACATGATTTTGATGCTCAAGTTCTTTGTTTAGCAACATATAATTAAGTACATACCAATAAATATTTCTCACCTTGCACTTCTTGCATTTTGAATAGTTACGTTTGACTCCTTCGTCGAGAACATTCTCTAACTATTAAACCAATCACTGGGACCAAAAGCTAAAGAGCAGAGGTGCAGCTGCTTTGTTGTTAATCTCTCCGTCCTGTGGACAGCACCCCAAAATACCCCCACAGTGCTCTGCTATGACAGCCCAATTCCCCTACCTCCACCCTCATTACAGTCTAATATGCCCAACATAGGGGAAGACTGGGTCAAAATTTCTTGTGTGTGTGTGTGAGTGTGTGTGTGTGTGTGATATGTGTTATGTGAGTGTGGGTATGCGCATACCATGGGGGTGTTGTTCTCTTCATTTGAGATAAGGTCTCTTGTTCATGGCTGCATTTGCCAGGCTAGCTGGCCCATGAGCTACTGCCTTTACATAGGCAATGGGATCCGAACTCATGTACTCATGCTTGTTGAGCGAGCACTTTATCCATGAGCCCACTCCCCAGCTCTGGATCTAGATTTCTTTTTTTTTCTTTATTAGTTATGGACATACTCAGTGTGTAAACAGCACATGTTGATACCATCCTTACCCTCATCGCTGCCCTCCCTGTCCAAAGGGAACCTCTTCATTGCAGATGCCAGTTATTCCCCATGGAGATTGTGGGTTGTGCATTATGGGGTTAGCCATCAGTTATGGGGAAGAGGCAAAGTCTCTGTGCATAATGTCCCAACTTGTGGCCCTAACAATCTTTCCACCCCCTCTTCCATGAATTTCCTTGAGCCACGTTGGGTTCATTTTAGGTCGACTTCAGTGGTGAGGTCTTGGGAGCCTCTGTGTCTCTGGATATCTGGTTTGGTAGGAGTTGAATGTTCTCTGTGTCTGTCTTCTTCACCCTTGTGCTGGTACCAGGTCCACCAAGAAAGCAGCACTCTTGCTCATTTTCCCAATTACTCTATGGTTTCAGCTGGGGCCCTGGTGAGGTGTGATGGGCTGATTCTCTCCTCAGGATCTGCGTCCATCTGAAAAAGAGAAGCAGATTCTCCAACAGAGAGTGAAATCAGCACTGGCTAAATAGGATAACCATTATTATTTTAGAGAGAATTTAATAGGTATAGGCCCTCTTGTAGCCCAAGAATGGTGGGAGCTTGATATTGGAGAGAGAACTCATTATTTGGATATGATTCTGACTTGTTTCCCAGTTCCAGCTATGGGTTCCGTTCCACTGAGCGTATCTGTTAGCCAGTTCAAGAGCAGTTGGTTACCCACCACGGCTGTGTGCCACTGTTGCACTTGGATGAGCATCATGTCAGGTTGTTTTCTGCTGAGTAGCTTAGACCTAGAGTTGCTTGGACAGATGTTGGCTATTTCCCCCCTAGTTGTTCATGTAACACCCTCTGGCACTAGACGAGCTAACTGTCTGGGGACTGGCTCTCTTCCAAATTCCTGCCAGGTCTCTCCATGTTCCATACTGACAGCATATGGTGTCTTTATCAGTAGGGTCTTACCATTAACCTTTGGTGGGTAATCAAGTGCTCTGACAGAAGTCTATATTCTTTTGGGAAACCTTGTAGGTCTCTCTGATCAACAGCTCATTGTGGATGTTAACCACATCCTGGTACTGAGAGTTACAGGCCAGCGTCAAGGAAAAAGAAGGAAGAAAAAGGAAGGTAATATATAAGAGAAAGAGAGAAAAGATAGAGACAGAGAGAGAAACAAGAGAAAAATAAGGTTATTCTTCACTAGCTTCCCTGGTATCCTTGGCAGGGCCCTTTGATTCAGGTGTTCCCTCTAAGGGATGAAGGTTCAACCTTTTAGTCTATCTTTCAGGATATAGGATTTTATGGTAGCAGTTCCATTTGGGTCCAGTTTTGTGTGGCCCCCCCTCACCCTTACCCTCCCCTCCAGCCCCACCCTCCCTGTTGTCCAGTCCTCGGATCCAGACTTCTTGACCTTGGAGAGAGCAGTCCCTGTGGTGGGTCCTGATGCACAAGGGTCACAGGGTTCAGGGGGCGGGGCTGTCTTCCAGGAAAGAAGCATCTCTTGTCTGCCCATCTGGCTAAAAAACTACGTTCTGCACTGATCGAATGAGGGGGGGGGGAGCAGGTTAGAGATAGCACTGCAAAGGCAGGAGGCACCTGCCCCTGCCCTTCTACCTCACTTGTGAAGATGGAACAGAGGCTTTCCCTGTGGGCCAGTGGATGCTATGAAGAGAAGCCAAGTTCAAGGCGCCTAGCTGGCTCCCTGTCCTGAGGGCAACCGGCTGCAGAGAGAGGAACCCAGCAGTAAGTGGCTGTGAAGTTCTCTAATGAGAGCAGATTTAAAGAGGTACGCCCCTTTTTAAGGAAGCTATGTGAAAGAGAGACATCCTGACAACAGTGTCAGTCAAGAGAGAGCGAGCACTGAGCAGGCCAATGCCTGGCACCCACAGGATATAAAATCCAAAGAATGTCCTCTCCATGTAAAAAACAACTTGTCTCTCTCTTGCCTTCTGTGTCCCTTTTTAATCCCTGATCCAGAGAACCTGGGAACTGCACAGTGAAGGACGTCGAGTTAGGGGTGAAAGATGACCACAAGATCAAGTCAGTCACTGAGCTTTGATACTCACATGGCACTGGCCCGTCCCTAGGAGGGTGTGATTTGTACAAAATCAATTACCACCCATGGGGGGGGGGGCAGACCCTCTGCACGCTAAAAGGTTCTATAATTTTTATGTTCAAGTCCCTGTTCTTGGGCTGGGAAATGGCTCAGTGAGTAAAGTGCTTGTGGTACAAACATGAGGACCTGAGTTTGGAGTGCCATGTAAAACTCCAAGCATGGTCGTGTGCCTATGATCCCAGGCCCGGGGAGGGGGAGATAGGAGGATCCCTAGGGTCTGCTGGCTAGCTAGTTTAGCCAAATCAGTGAGCTCTAGATTCAGCTAGAGACCCTGTCTCAAAAAATAACATAGAAGCTAGGCGTGGTGGCACATGTCTTTAATCCCAGCACTCAGGAGGCAGAGGTAGGAGGATTGCTGTGAGTTCAAGGCCACCCTGAGACTAGTGAATTCCAGGTCTGCCTGGACTAGAATGAAACCCTACCTCAAAAAACAAACAAACAAACAAAAAATGTACAGAGTAGTGGAAGAAGATATCAGATCTCAACCTATGGTTTCCAGATATGCACACACATACATGCACCCATATGTAGATAAACGTGTATACACACACACCACACACACAAACAAAAACTATTATTTTGATAGCTAACAGGTCACAGAATTATGGAGATCTAGTTTTTATGTACATTTGCAAAATACGCAACCCCCCCCCGTCAAGCTGGGCGTGGTGGTGCACACCTTTAATCCCAGCACTCGGGAGGTAGAGGTAGGAGGATTGCCATAAATTCAAGGCCACCCTGAGACTACATAATGAATTCCAGGTCAACCTGGGCTAGAGTGAGATCCTACCTCAAAAAACCAAAACTCAAAATCTAAAGAGACTCCAGTCAGAAGCTCTGGATCCCCAGATTGCTTCTACTTTTGTCTGATGGTTAATATCCTAGAATGGTTCAGAACTCAAGAAAACAGTAAACTCCTTTTTCTTTTTTTTTATTTTTTATTTTTTATGATAAAGGGCACAGTTCTGTAGCAGGCATATAGAAGAGAAAGCAGGGCAAGGGACCAGGGCAGCTGTAGGAGTGCCACCTTCTCAGCACTGGGTGTGACATCTTCCAGCCCAGAGGCTCTAGGCCTCACTGTTGTATTCCGTCCCTGTGACCTAGACAGCATTGATTGAGCACTGAGGCGTGAACATCGCCTCCAGTATCATCTCTGGGTGGGCGGACTGAAAATTCGAGCTCTCTAATCATGTGAAGGCCCTCCCCCATGTCAGCTCCTGAGAAGATAAGAGTGAGTCTTATCGTTTCCAAGGGCTTTAGTAGCTCTCAGCAACCAGGGACAAAGACCAAATATACTGGACATACTGGCTACCCCTCAGCAGAAGGCACATGGTATATGTGCGGAATGTGGGGCTAGAGACTGGAGGTCTAAAAGTGTCCACTCCTGAGGTGCTCTGAAGCTGGTCGGGAAGACAGGAATATCAACAAATTTCTGCAAATACTGGGAAATAAGCACCTGCGAGGACTCGGAGGGAGAGTGACTAACTGCAGGGGAAGCATGTGCTTTAAAACATTTTTTTTTTTTGTAAAAAATAAAAACTTTTTTTTTTCCCAGTAAAGAAGAAATTATGTACTTGTTCATTCTCCCCTAACTATTCCAGACTGCTGTGGGGTACTGATCACAGTGACTGCTCTCTGCCACGGGTGCCACGTGACGATCACAGCACATGCGTTTCCAAGTAAGAAGTAGAGACGGGGCCTGATGGCACAGACCTTTAATCCCAGCACTTGGGAGGCAGAGGTAGGAGGATCACTGTGAGTTCAAGGCCAGCTTGGGACTACATAGTGAATACCATGTCAGCCTGGGCTAGAGTGAAACTCTTACCTGGGGAGAAAGACAAAAACAAAACAAAACACAAATTAAGCAGTGGAAAATCAGATAGGTATGAAGAGAAATACCTGGTAAATAGAAATGATCTACACGGTCATGTTCATCCCGAGATACAGTCGGGATGCAGAAACCCCTCAGCATGTGGAGACAGGTTGGGGGAGTGCGATTTGTTATTTATTTATTTATTTATTTGCAAGGAGAGAGAGAGGAAGGAAAGGAGGCTGGGAGCACCAGGCCCCCCAGCCACTGCAAACAGACTCCACATGCATGCGCCACTTTGTGCATCTGGCTTACGTGGGTACTGGGGAATCAAACCTGGGTCCTTAGACTTTGCATGCAAGTGCCTTAACCACTAAGTCATCTCTCTAGCCTGGGGGTTGGACGTGGAGCGTTAGACGTGGAGCACTGTGTGTCCCTGAGCACGGCCCTCCGGACCTTGGCAAGGGCACTCATGATAGTTGCGGGCTGGGCAGGAGTAGAAGGGAAGTTGCTGTGTCATATACATTCTTATTGGAGTTTTGTTGCTGTTGGCTGAGACGGGTTCCCACTATGTAGTCCAGGCTGGCCTTGAACTTTCAATCCTTTTTCTGCCTTGGCCTCCAGAGTCATGAGCTCACCCATGAACACTGCCACGTCCAGCTTATAGCGCGTTTGAAGGGAGACATCAAGCTAATGAACCATTAATTACTATATATGGTCTATATCCCTGCTTTGACAACTATATCTCTGGATGACTTAGAAAGGCCAGGTTCAAATTTAGAATCTCAGGGCGAGGCTGGACATGATGGCCAGAGAGCTAGCCTGTGGTATCCCTTGCTGGCTTAGAAGGGCATGGGCCCTGGATCTCTGAGCTGGCATATGCCCTTGGCCCTGGGGATTTCTGGTCACTGGTAGAGCCAGGCTAGGCACTCTGAAGCTCAGGGCTGGGGCAGACCTCCCTTTCACCAAGCCCATCATGTCTCCAGGAATTCAAAGCCAGCCCTGTGCCGGACATGAGGCTGTTGGACAAGGAAGTAAAGTGAGTTCGTGGAAAGCCATGTTACCAGTAAGAACAGAAGGAATCGAGGTTAGGGCCCCCCAGTTTCTATCCACTCTTCACAGTTAGTATTATTGCTACTTGTGTCCTGAAACAGACCGTTTTTGGCTTTTTTTTTTTTTTTTTATCTTCCACAGAGACAAGGCCACTTATTCCAAAGCATTCACTTAAAACTACCGGATCCTGACTTCTTTCTTTCTTTCTTTTTTAAAAGACAAATGACTGAGAAGCTGTCTGTAGTTGTTGTATGGTTTATACCTCGTGTCCCTTTTGAATTTCCTGGCCTCAAACTAGCATCATGCAGCAAGCCAGGGACTTTTCCAGTCTACAATAAACTTCAGGAGGCGCCTTGTTCAGTCTGGCTTCAGGCCATCAAGACAACACACAGCTCCCCAATTCTCAGCCTGGGCTGCCTGGTGAGACCCCTGGGATACTCTAGAAAATGCCAGATGGAGCCCTGACTGACTGCACTGGAATCCTGGGGTGAGGGCCCAGGTCTGGGCATCAGCAGTCTCTAGCTGCTCCTTTTGCAACTACCCAGCCACCAAGGGCAGGACAGCAAACACCCACTCATTTAGCCAAGGACAGTGACCCACAATGGGCATGTCCCCCAGGACCAGCTCAGAAGCAAAGGCCTTGATCAGCCATGAGGGTGGGACATAGTTGTCTGCCCCCAATAAGGGAATCTGTACCAGTTTTGAATTGTGTGGCCAGGTCCCCATGAGCTTCTACCAGCACTGTCTAAATAAAAATAAAAAATAAAATACACTCAAAGCAATCAAACCACAACATTCACTGCAGAAAAGGAAAGGAAAAACTAAATGGGAGGGAAGAAAAACTATCCAATTTTATACTTCATTAAAAAAAAAAATCCAACTCCCACAGAGCAACACAAACAAGACCTAGTATTGAGGGCTGGAGAGATGGCTTAGCGGTTAAGTGCTTGCCTGTGAAGCCTAAGGACCCCGGTTCGAGGCTCGACTCCCCAGGACCCACGTTAGCCAGATGCACAGGGGGTGCACGCGTCTGGAGTTCGTTTGCACTGGCTGGAGGCCCTGGCGCACCCATTCTCTTTCCTTCTCTCTATCTGCCTCTTTCTCTCTCTGTCTGTCTCTCGCAAATAAATAAATAAAAATAACAACAAAAAAAATTAAAAAAAAAAAAGACCTGTTATTGAGACAGAAAATTTCTTTAAGGTTATGCTATAGAGAACGAGTTAAAGGCTTTGAAGAGCTTGGAGAATAAACCCTAAGCCATAAGTGCATAGCAGACTTAGCCAAACCCAGAGACTAAAACCACTGTGATTTCATGAAACATTTTCCTGGAAGTGCAAGTTTAGTTGCTAAAGTGGAACTTTCCAGGAGGTAGGATATTTCTGTGGTTACAGGAGCAGCCAGAGAAAGTTTCTGAGTGTTCGTGTCCTGGGCCTGTCTGCCACATACACATGCCTGCCGGGAACAGGTGGCAGGCAGCTCGGGCCATGGCAGGCAGCCAAGGGCGCAGATGTGCCCTTCCCAGCTGTGCATCTGGAACAAGCACCAGCCATGTGCTCGATCAGCACAGCTT
Organism: Dipus sagitta; assembly: GCA_036346955.1. Taxonomy (NCBI): domain Eukaryota; kingdom Metazoa; phylum Chordata; class Mammalia; order Rodentia; family Dipodidae; genus Dipus; species Dipus sagitta. The sequence goes on from CM070775.1 coordinate 37,138,061, forward strand.
CCTTGGTGCCAGGCACACACTTATGCCCAGGAAGGTCCAAAGGAAGAAGAGGAGTGATCTGGCTATGGGACATGAGATCCCACGGTATATTACGTGTGATACAGACCAAAGAACACAGGCAAAAGATGACGGGGTCCTGTGCTGGCTCTCAGATGCCCTAGCCAGATGATCTGAAAGCCACCTAGCATCTCTTGGTCTCAGTGACCCCATGTATACATGGAGGGGTTAGAGTTGAAGTAGAAGCATACCGGCTTTCACTCCATTGTTAATCCTAATGTTAAGCTCTTTTTTCCTAGCCTATGAGTGAACGAGCTGTACCCATGTCTTGGAAGAAAGTATAACAATCTTAATGGGGTAGAATTGGCAGTTCTGGACTTAAAGTTGTTTCCATAGGGCTACGAGGGTCACCTCAAAATGAACAACGAGAGCGTCGTATCTCTGGCTCTTTTTCGCTTCTCCACTTGGGACACCCCAGTGTATCTCTCCTATCCTTCTCCAAGTGGTTCTCACAAATGCTCACCACCCCCTGGCTGCCCAGGCCATTGTGACCGCCACACAGGGCAATGCACTCCTCCCTGCCCTTACTTGAGCCCCTCCTTCAGCTCTGGAGTTCCAGAGATGTCCTGGGACCTCTGTGAACTTGGAGCAGGTGGGGTCCCTGCAGTGTTCTCTGTGTCCTCCATTGGCGGGCAGGTGTGGGGGGACGGCAGACCAGAGCCTCTCTGCCCTCCGCTATCAACTCATTCAGTTGTGCGTCTCTATCCTTTAGGCACTAGCACTGCCTTGTCCTGGGACCCCAGAGACATTTGGACAACTCCCAGTCAAGAGCCAAAATGTCTGGTTTGAATCCTGGTCCCTCTGGAAGCTGTGTGACGTAGGGCAGGTTACTTCTCCTCTCTGGACTTCGGTTCCTCTTGCGTCAAATGGGGATGATAATAGTATTTGTTTAAAGGGTTGCTGTGACGATTCATTGTGTTATCACATACGAAATGTTTGGAACAGCATTGGTAAGTGCTCAGTATATACTCGTATTTGTGCATGTAAAGATGGCTAATTCTTGGAGCTGGGCAGGGGTAGTGTTTATTTGTGTTTGTACCCCTACTTCCTAGAGCCTGGTTGCCACAGGATAAGTGTCCTCTGGGGCATGAACACCCGAATGAATAAGAAATAGATCAAACATGTGCCCAGGAGGCTGGATGAGGGAAGGCTATGGGCCGGGATAACAACCACATGCCACTAGAAAGGCGCCAGGGTTTGATGGGCACAGGGAGAACTAAGAAGGTGTCACAGGGAGAGCACAACCTCATTTGGTCCACATAGACACTCAGCGAGCTCCCTCAGTGACGTCCCAGCCGTCACCTACTGCGGTAAGACACTGTGGACTACAGTGTGCGAGGCTTGCATCTGCGGGTTGCCCTGTGTCCACTAAGGGAAGATCTGTTTTCTTCTAGGGGTGAGGAAGGGTCTGGGGAAGGCAAAGTGACCTTAGGAAGAAGTGGCCTTGATCATTTGGGACTTCGGGTTACTCATAAGACAGTCATGCATATTTTTTTAAATATTTTTTTTTATTTATTTGGGAGGAGAGAGCAAGAGAGTATGGGTGTGCCAGGGCCTCTTGCAAATGAACTCCAGACACATGCACCATTTTGTGCATCTAGTTTTACGTGGGTACTGGAGAATCAAATCCAGGCTGGCAGACTTTGCAAGCAAGAGCCTTTAGCCACTGAGCCATCTCCCCAGCCCAAGCTCTACCTTTCTTATTTCAGGTTTTATGTGACAACACCCTGCACAGAGAACAGAGTTATATTGACCAGCATTAGGACCCTTGAAAATTACAGATTCCACTGACACACACAACAGTTATATGATCCTCCAGCTCTGGTAGCAATTCATTTTCTGTTGCTCATAACAGAAAACATGTAAGGAAGTTTATTGTGGGGCTGGAGAGATGCCTTAGAGGTAAAAGCATTTGCCTATGAAGCCTAAGGACACAGGTTGATTCCCTAGTATTCACGTAAGCCAGATGCTGGAGTTTGTTTGCAGTGGCTGGAGACCCTGGTGTGCCCATTCACTCTCTCTCTCTCTCTCTATCTGCCTCTTTCTATTTCTCTCTTTAATAAATAAATAAATGTAAAATATTTTTTAAAAGTTTACTTTGGGGCTGGAGAGATGGCTTAGCAGTTAAGGAGCTTGCCTGCGAAGCCAATGGACCCAGGTTCAATTTCCAAGTACCCATGTAAGCCAGATGCACAAGGGGGTGCATGCATCTGGAGTTCATTTGCAATGGCTGGAGGCCCTGGAGCACCTAGTCTCTCTCTGTCTGTCTCCTCTCTCTCTCTCTCTCTCTCTCTCTCTCTCTCTCTCTCTCTCTGTTTGCAAATAAATCATGAATCTAAAGGTGCAGTCTAGGGGGAGGGGCACATCTAATGCTGGCTGTCTTGCTGACAGAGACCCAGGGTCTCACAGGACAAGACAAGAGGAGCATGTGAAGGCCTCATGCCCCCCCCACTTCCTTTAATAAAGCCACAATCTTTGGATATAGGGACCTACCCCAATGACTTCTCCAAAGCTCCACCCCTAAACACATGGCAGAATTAAGTTTTCACCCCCTAAATAATTTGAAGGATTAAATTTCAGTACCTGAAGTTCGGGAGGATACCCAAACCATATTGGTACCAGCTCACACCTTGTAAGTATGGACAACTGTAAGTAAGCAGATCTGAGAGTCTCCAGGCCTCCCTCCAGGTCCCTCACCCAGCTCACCTTCCCCCCCCCCCTCCGTCTTGCCTTTCTCTTTCTCTATATCTGCCAGCTCTAATTTCATACTTTTGTTCCCCACTTTCCCTGCAGGGAAGTCTAGGGCTGGATCACCAACCTAGAAATGCTGACCTGGGTCTGTGTTCTGTGGAGAGAGAGAGCAGCAATGACTTAGGTCTTTAGGAAAAGCGGGCAGCAGTGATCGTGAATGCTGACGTCATGAGCCTCCATTGTCGCTTGTTCACACACGGCATTATTCATGGAAGTGATTAAAACTCATCATCTTCCCCCAGAGTGAGGCTGCAGACTTTAATTACAAGATGCAGGAAAAGCAGTGACATTTTAGTGGTAATAGTTTTTTCTGAGGGAATATTAACCTCATTTGGGTTTGTTTTTTTTTTTTAAAGAAAAAATATTCGTGAGACTTGTCAAAGATGGGACAGTGTGTATTCAAGGGGGACCAGCAGAGTAGTTGACCATGGCACAAGGTCTTCTGGGTGATGGGGAAGGAGACATTGCCTTCAACTCAAACCCATACCAAGAAAGTCACTTCAAGCAAGCTGATGTTAACAAATTTTGTCTCCCCCCCCCTTTTCTTTGTGATGCTAGAAATAGAGCCTCATGCACTGTTCAGTGAACAAGGAGTCCCAATCCTGTTTTAAGTTTCCAGTTTGAAGCGGTCGAAATGATTCACTGAATTTCTCAGGCCAGCCTTGCCCTCCCTCTGTAGTCCAAGCAAACCTTGAAGCTGTGATTGTGCTTCTGTATAACAAACAACTGTGGACTGGGCAGCTTATAAATAATAAAAGTCATTTCTTATGATTCTGAGATGCCCAAGGTCAGGGCATGCAGCAGCTCGTGAGGGCTTGTCTTCTGCTCCCAAGATGCGACCTCGGTGCTGTGTCCTCACGTGACAGAGGGGACGAGGGCAAGGACAAGCGGGTCCAGGACAACAAGCACCCTCCACGAGGGCTCCAGCCTCAGTCCTAAATCACTTCTAAAGCTCTGCATTTAAAAATATTTCATTTTTATTTATTTGACAGAGAAAGAGGGAGAGAGAGAGAGAATGGGTGCGCCAGGGCCTCCAGCCACTGTAAACAACTTCCAGACGCATGCGCCCCCTTGTGCATCTGGCTAACATGGGTCCTGGGGATCGAACCTGGGTCCTTCGGCTTTGCAGGCAAATGCCTTAACCGCTAAGCCATCCCTCCAGCCCTAAAGCTCTGCATTTTAAAGCCTATATCACATGGGCACGTAAGTTTCAACATATAATCTGGGGAGGAAAGGTCAAGCTCACTTCCTGGGGTTCTCTAGAACAATCATCTACGTACGATGTTCATGGGGTCTGACAGCGCTAAAGTTCAGACGTGCTTCGCCACTTAAGGGCTCATATGCTGGAAGCTTGATCCCCACTGTGGTGATATGAAGAGGTGGAGCCTACTGGGAGGCCTCTAGTTCACTGAGACATGGCCCTTGGCCGGGAGTAAAGAAGTTCTCCTATAACCTTAGTTAGTTCTCGTAAATTGCTAAATCACTCTCTGGCTTCCTGCCTGATGATTGCTCGTTCCCTGTTTCATGACACTGTCAACCTTTAGGCCCTTAAGCAGAGGCTGAACTAATGGAGTTGCCTGGTGTTGAACTTCTTTTCTTTATAAAGTTACCTAGATTTGGACATTTTATTATAGTAACAAAAAGGAGCTTGCAAAAAAAAAACAAAACCAGTATAAGGACACCTTGCCTTTGTTCTGATGAAGGAGGCCTCAAATGACCTCATAGTGACAGCTCAGAACTGGAATTTGGGGGGGCGGGGAGTCTTCACTTAGGTGTTGTATTACTTTTCTTCTCACCGTGACAAAAAAATCTGACAGAAACAACTTAAGAGAGGAGGGTTTCTTTTGGCTCCCAGTTTTAGAGGGTACAGTCCTCCACGGCGGGGCAGGCATGAGGGCACGGCTGTGTGGCAGGGGGAGCATGTGGCAGAGGCTTGTTCATGTCCTTGCTAGTCAGGAAGCAAGGAGGCAGGACCGGAAGCAGGGCTGGGATAAAGGACCACACGCAGTGGCACCCAGTACCGCAGCCCTCCGAAAACAGCACTGTCACCTGGAAAGCAGTCGTTCAGACCTGTATAACCCATATGATTGCTGATGGCAGCTGAAGTTCTAGCTGTTGTCTCGAGAGCCTCTATGTGACCCAGGGTTCCACACAGCGGGGACACTCGGGGCTCACAGATGAGGGTCTCAGTTCTGCTACTGCGGGGGCTGGGGAGATGGCCCCGGGACAAAGTGCTTGCCAACCCATGGACATGTCTGGTGGGCATGGTGGTTGTTTCAGTCAGGTTCACGGTGCTGGCAGAAAACACCCAATCAAGAGCAGCTTATGGGAAGAAAGGGTTTATTTTGGCTTACAGACTCGAGGGAAAACGATGGCATGAGCAGAGAGTGGACATTACCTCCTCACCAACATAAGGTGGACAATAGCAACAGGAGAGTGTGCCAAACACTGGCAAAGGGAAGTTGACTGTAACACCCATAAGCACACCCCCAACAATATACAGACTCCAGGAGGCTTCAATTCCCAAATTGCAACCAGCTGGGGACCTAGGATTAAGAACACGTAAATTGATGGGGGATACCTGAATCAAACCACCACAGTGGCCCACCATAATCCCGGTACTCAGAAGGCAGAGATAAGTGATCCCCAGAGGCAAGCTGAGTAGGTAGGCAAAGCTGAATTGGTGAGCTCTGGATTCAATTGAGAGATCTGCCTCAGTCAAATAAGATGGAGTCTGAAAGACATTTGATGTCAGTCTCTGGCTTCCACATGCATACACATACACATACACATACACATTACACCTACACATGCAGCCCATGCACACACTGAGCTACTGCTACTAACTGGGGTTACAGTTTAGGAGTGGAGCTCTTGCCTAATGTGCCCAAGGTCCTAGCTTAGATCTCCAGCACTGGAAACAACTAAACACATAAACAAACACCCCTGAGCTACTGCTAACATCGTCCCCAGGCCTGCCTAGAGCCAAGGAGCGGGGACAGAGACGCTACCACTCTTTGGGAAAAGCATCGCACGTTGTTAGAACATGTGAGGTGGGCCACATTGTTGTGACCATCTTTAGAAAATGTAACGTGCCAAGGCGCCTCTCTCCAGGAGTATTTCTGGTGCCTCATTCTTTCTCTAGTGGGGGTGGGGAGGTGGGTGTGTGAAAGAGATTACTGAAACATCTTGAAAATTCAGTAGGCTTCTCTTTTCTCCCATGTTACTAGTTCATGGAAACCAACACAGAAATGCTCCCTATGTCTTCGACAGCATTGACAATGGTCCCTAAATGGCCTGGTTAGGAGGGGACAGAGGGAGTAAAATGACTGAAGCACTAGGGAGGGAAATAAGTATCCTTGTATCAGAAAAATTATACATATCTCATGGACACATTGTGAGAATTAAAGTGAGAACATATGCGAGTCTGGGGGTTGTGAGGACGTGTATGCCCTTTCCCTGTGGGGAAAATTAAATCAGGCTGAGCCCAGCTGTAGAGGGGGTACTGTTGTGCAGGGTTGACTTGAGGAGAGTGAACTGGTGTGAAGCTGGACTGGAGAGTGGAAATGACTGAAGTAACGTCGCAAAGACCATCTGGAGTGGGGAATGCTATTTCCAAAGGCCCTTTATGACTCGACATGGCATCTGCGCTTCTCCACGAGTCCATCTCGCTTGCTGGAACCCTAGTACCCCGGGACTCTCCCGGGCAGCTCCTCCATGCACACTAGACCGGGTGACCAGTGGCCCAGGTCCGACAAGGGTAGATTTTCAAAGCTCTCTAGCTTGTGAGATACTGCCAAACACCACACCAGAGGACAATAAATGCAGGAAGATAAGTAACGCGGGCTGGCAAGAAATCCCCTTCCTGCTCCCCAGGTGGACCATTTTGCAAGAAGGTGGTGGCCATTAACTGCATTTTTGCAGACCTTCAGTCTTCAAAGTACTTGTGGATAATTTGTTACCCACAGTGCCAAAGATTTTGTGATTATCTCCTCTGCCCTCCCTTCAACTAGCAGTGGTAAAGTCAAACTATCATAATGAAAATAATTTTTCAAAAAGTGAGTGCAGAAATTGCTTTGCTGTTTATGGCATGAAAGGTTGCCTAAATTCTTTCACTGGGGAGCAGGGAAAATGCACGAAAAGAGCTCTGCCCAGATTGCGTGCTACTGATGTTGGAAACAAAAGAAGACATGTTCACCTCTCTGTGATTTGGGCTGTAAGGCAGCAATTCTGGCCTTTTGGAGGTGATCATTGCATTCTTTCTAGAACAAAATGTTTGAGGATACAGGTGCAAGTTTGTGATGGTTAATTTTGATTGTCAGTTTGATTTGCTTAAGAAACAACATTTAGAGCCGGGCGTGGTGGCACTCGTCTTAAATCCCAGCACTCGGGAGGCAGAGGTAGGAGGATTGCCATGAGTTCGAGGCAACCCTGAGAATACAGAGTGAATTCCAGGTCAGCCTGAGCTAGAGTGAGACCCTGCCTCAAAAAAAAAAAAAGAAAAAAAAAGAAAAAAAGAAAAGAAAAGAAAAGAAAAAAGAAAAAGAAAAGAAAAGAAACAACATTTAGGACATTGGTGAAGCACATCTTTGGGTGTGTCCAAAGGGGTTTCCAGACACGATTAACTAAGAAGGGAAGCACCATCTTCATGATCTGGGGTCACTGACTAAATAAAAACAGGGGGAAAAAATCCAGCTGGGCCAGATGTGGTAGCACACGCTTTCAATCCCCATACTCTGGAGGTAGAGGTAGGAGAATTGCTGTGAGTTCAAGGCCAGCCTGAGACTACATGGTGAATTCCAGGTCAGCCTGGGATAGAGCGAGACCCTACCTCAAAACAAACGAACAAATCCAGCTGAACGGCAGATTTCCCCCCTTTTCTGCTTCCTGGTCCAGTGAGATGTGAGCCAGCAGCTTCATGCTCCTGCTACCATAGCTGTGAGCCACCACGCTGGCTAAAGCCTCCAACCAGAAGCCCGGATCAAGCCCTCAAGTTGCCTCCAGCAGCTATTTGATCACAGTCATGAGATAAGTGACTGGAAGGTGGAAGCCAAGCCAAACCAGTCAGCAAGCTTTGCAACACACAAGTCTTGCCACCAAAAGGCAGAGGTACTGTCCTGGTCCTGTCATCCCTTCAGTGTGGTTGGGTGGGTGAACAGAGCACCTGCTGTCTGGGCTGCCTTTCAGGTACTCCAGACCAAGTTGTCCCTCAGTGCACTGTGCAGCCCTGCAGAGGAGCCTCGGCTGCGCTCCACGTCTGACCTCTGACGTGCAGGCGTGGTACCTACTCCACACAGAGCTGCTCAGAGGCCCAGCCCACCTTCTGCCTGACAGCTTAGCTGCACTAGACGAACACAGCAATAGATGAGGGGCTTCAGGTGTAGCCCAGTGGTATAGCACTTGTCACATGGTATGTGAGGTCCTGGGTTCAATCCCTGACACCACACACAGACAGAATTGCCATGGCATCTGTACAAGAAGAATTCCTGTGCACTAGAACCTGTGAATAACGTGTCCACACAAAGCCTTGTTTCAAGTGTTATCTCTTTCTCGTCAGCAAAGTCCCGCCTGCGTCGGTGCTTTCTTCTATGTGCCAACAATGCCTTGTGCTTATCTCATATGATCACATAATGGCTCATTTTGTGTTCATGGAACTGGGAAACGGGGGGCGGGGGTGGGGGTGGGGGGGAGGTCCAGATGGTTGTCAATCATTTTCCTGGGTGTGTCCCTCAGGGTATTTCTGGAAGAGAATCACCACTGGACTGGATGACTTACTTGTCCTCCCTAGTATGGGCAAGCCTCATCTTATCAGTTGAAGGCATGGATAGAAGAAAAAGGCATCAGCCTTTGAAATGAGACAAAAGCTTTATTCTTGCCTTTGAACTTGCTTTGAACTTGACCCTTCCACTCTGGGTCTCTGGCTTGCTGGGTTATACTGCTATCTTGATGCCTTCTGCCCAGACCGGGCATGGTCAACATGGTATGACTGTAGACCTTGCATACGTTCGTTCTTACACATGAAAACCAATTCCTTATGGTAGGCTCTGCATATGTGTTTCCTATTGGCTCTGTGTCCCTGGGAAGTCCAGGCTAGCACAATAACACCATGCATGTGGTGGTTTGAATGTAAAAGGTCCCCCAAAGCTTGTGATTAAGCCTCATGCTTGAACCCCAGCTGATGGGGCCTTGCTTGGGGAGGAGGTGTGTCACTGGGGATGGACCTTGGGATTTTATAACCCAGCCCCCCTCAGCGGTGCCATCTCAGTTTACTCTTCTACTACCTTCCTGCTGATAGCAAGGTGTGCCCCAGACTTCCTGCTCAGACCTGCCATGCTTTCCTTGCTGCGACGAAACTTCTGCTCAAAACTGTAAGCCAAAATAACCCCTTTTCTCCCATAAGCTGCTTCTGGTCAGGCATTTTGTCCCTGCAACAAGCTCACTGCTACAACATACCATGGTGGGTGTGACTTTTTTTTTTTCTTGCTTGCTTTTCCTACCTGACCACAAACTCTTTGGGCACCAGGTTTTCCTTACTAGGGTGCTCTGACTCTAGTGGAGCTCAGTGTGTAGCAGGTATGGGGTCTAATCCCATAATGGTCCTACTTTGCACACATCAGGGGCTACCTTTCCTCTTGATAAGGGTGGAGACCCTTGGGGAGACGTCATCCCTGTCTAACGCTTCACTTTCTGGATGCCTGCCCAACTAGCATGGAGCAGCACCTGTGTATACACACACACACACACACACACATACACACAGGTGCACTTCAGGTACATGGATACATTCATATTACTGCCACATCTGTCTTCTCACAGTCATTGGAGGCTTTGCTAGAGGAGGGTAAATGCTCTTGAAACAGGGAGAACTGGCAGTTGTGTGGTAGGAGATGGGAAGGGTCAAAGCCCAGAGCTTACAGGGTTGTATTAGACATTTTTTTCACCACTGTTGAAACAAACAAAAACAAAACCAAAAACTGTCAGAAACAACTAAAGAGAAGACAGGTTTGTTTTGGCTCACAGTTTCAGACAGATTTCAGCCCATCATGCTGGGGAGGGATGGCAGTGGGAGTTGGAGGTGGCACATGGCACACGGCAGAGAAAGCAGGCTGCAACCAGGTGTGGGCATGACCTTCAAAGGCCTGGCCCCTAATCACCTCCTTCTGGCAGCTAGGTCTGTCCTCCCAAAGGCTCCACAGCCTTCAAAATCGCACACTTGGGCCAAGTGTTCAACACATGAACCCACAGAGGGTATTTCAGATCCAACCCTAACAGGTACCAACAAATACATCAAGAGAGGGGATCATGCGGAGTTCAGGCGGGAAACCTGGATCTCATCCCGTCTCCGGAACAGAAGGACATGATTGCAGCTTACTCAGACAGCTCCAGGTTTACCCTGTTCTTAGGGTGGGCTGCTTAATGCAGCTGCTTCCACTGGCTCCAGAACTTCAAATGCATGCTGTTCTCTTTGATCTGTGGTCTTCCACGGAGTCAGAGGGCCAGCTGGCAATCCCGCCACAGGAAAGCTTGGCAGAAGGCCCCAATCGGACTGTGTTGTGCAGAATGTGCTTTTGAACAGAGGAGGTCCCACTATACATTTGCCCCATGATAGGTTTCAATATATTCATTTGGTAGACATTTGCCAAATAAACAGCTAACATTGTTGGTCCCAGCAGCTCCAATCAGAAATCTTCCTCACGCTTAGGAAGGCACATCTGTTTTTGTTTCCATACATGTAGGCACTTTATTTTGAAAACAAACTCTCTGACTACTATGTCCAGATTAATTGCTTCATAATCAGATTTCATCATAACATACGGACTTCACATGAATTTAAGGGGATAGTTGCAAACCTAGGTCAATCAAAAGCCCAGGTTCCACTTTCTTTCAAGGCCATACAGCCAATGGGGTTGCCCCAACTCCTGTAACAGTGAGCACCTTTTACACCATGGCAGTCACCATATATATTCCTTTTCCTCCCAGAACAGTCTGGTTTTGAGTGGGATTTTGAGATTTGCAGCTCAGCATGCCTGGGACTTAGGAAGTAGAGCTGGAGGTAGATTCTCCAGGTCAATCACATTTCAGCTGCCTAGAGGGGAACTTAGAAGGTTATTTAAAAAAATGACCAAAGGTAGGGCTGGAGAGATAGCTTAGCAGCTAAGGCAGTTGCCTACAAAGCCAAAGGACCCCTTTTCAATTCCCCAGAACCCACGCAAGTCAGATGGACAAGATGGCACATGTGTCTGGAGTTTGTTTGTAGTAGCTAGAGGCCCTAGCACGCCCATTCTCTTTCTCTCTCTCAAGTAAATAAATAAAAATATTTTTAAAAAGACCGAAGGTGTTTTTAAAATTTTTTTAAATTCATTTGAGAGAGGTAGGCAATCCTTCTACCTCTGCTTCCCAAGTGGTGGGATTAAAGGCGTGTGCCACCACACCCAGCTTCTGTACGGAGATTTTTAGGGAGAATTCGTCATCCTAGAATTATGGTGAATAAAATATTCTTCACACAGCTATCTGAAGGTGGATAAGGCTACCCAAGTATGCTCTTCTCACAGTCAGGGTATTCTCTCACCCAGTTTAGGCTGCCCTTGTTAGCCCAGAAATATTTATGTCATCCAAATCTCAGCCTTGGTAGCTCTGTGCCCCCCTTAGTCAATGTTTTCTAGTCCCCAAAGCGGCATGGGCCTTCTGAAAAAGAGGGAACCATTGAGGACCCTGCTGTCCTTGGACACATATCCCAGAAGTCCTGGGAGCGCTTCCATACAAGGGCAGTCATCACCAGGAGTTTACCAACACCCGAGGGCCATGCTTCTCAGTCAGGACCCTTTCTCTCTAAACAGTCAGCTCCTTTACCAAGTTCTGTGCTTGACTCCTTTCTTGAGCTGGGTAGTTCTTCTCAGCTTCTCCCCACTCCCCACTAAGCTGCCTCTAGCAGGGCACTCCAAGCCAGAGCCAACCAGGTGCAGAGATAAAAAGGTTGCTAAATTTTATAGATTTTCAAACTTTCAGGAAAAGTACTGGACCTCACATGACTTTTAGTTTCTAGACACAATAGCAGCTAATTCTTCTAAACTCTTCTATTTTTATTTATTTTCAAAGAGAGGACAGGAGAAGAGAGGAGGAAAGAGGGAAGGACAGAAAGAGAAAGAGTAAAGGGGCACACCAGGGCCTCCAGCTTCTGCAAATAAACTTGATGCATGTGCCACTTTGTGCATCTGGCTTTACGTGGGTACTGGGGAACCAAACCAGGGTCATTAGGCTTTGCAGGCAAGTGCCTCAACTGCTGAGCCATCGCTTCCAAACCCTCTTCTAAATTCCATTTTTGTTTTTAAGAGAGAGAGAGAGAGGAGAGAGAAAATTGGTGCGCCAGGGCCTCCAGCCACTGCAGTCGAACTCCAGACACATATACCATCTTGTGCAAATGTGCAACTTTGCACGCTTGCATCACCTTGTGTATCTGGCTTATGTGGGACCTGGAGAGTTGAACATGGGTCATTAGGCTTCACAGGAAAGCACCTTAACTGCTAAGCCATCTCTCCAGCCCCTAAACTCTGTTAATGGAATATCTTACTTAACCCTCAAAAATTATACAAATGCAATTCTTGCTATTCAAATAGACTATCATAGGCCACTGGGTAGAAATTAAAATGAGGCTATACATTGCTTAGTTTCTTGTTCACCAAGTGGTGGACCAGAGACCTGAATCCAGTTTCTCTGGGTCATGTACATCAACTCGTTAGTAGTCACAGATGTGAGTTACCACTGACATCACAAGATACAAAGTGTTATCATGGCCCCCGAGAGTGGGAAGGCCCATAGTGTCCAGGAGTCCAGGCCATTGTCCAGCTCACTGTGGGCCCATTGGGCTGTCACTTCTCAGGATGAGTATATAACTGGACCTCAGTATGTGTGGGGGTTGGTTTCAGGAGACCCCAAAGATACTGAAATGTGTGTAGTATTTTCCAATAACCTCTACAATCCTCCCATATACTTTAAATTGTCTCTAGATTACTAATGATACATAATGAAGTGCAAATTACATGTAAGTACTTATTATACTCTGTTGTTTAGGGAATAATGACAAGAAAAGAAGTAAGTGTTCAAAACAGATGCAATTTTCCTTCCCCAAATATTTTCCATCCAGCTGGTTGGACGTGCAGGTGCAGGACCCGTGGGTGAGGAAGTGGAGCGCATTTCAGCTGGAATAACCTCTGTGTTTCCAGTTTCGTTCCTAAATGTCCCCTTAAAGGCCTGCATGTCAAAGACTTCTGTCTAGTTTTATCCTCACAGGATCTGGTAGATACTCTAAGAGGACAGAAACTTGAAGAGGATTGTAGGGATGCTGGCCCAAGTCCTTACTATCTTCCAGGCCACAAGGTGAGCATTTTTGCCCCAACATGCAATGGGGACAACTAAGAACTGAAACGTCCAAAACTATGAGCCTAAAGAAACCATTTCCCTTGTAAGCTGATTTACCTGAGGTATTTGTCATACTGTTGGAAAACTGACTTACACAACTACACTGGATTGCTGGACTGTGAGTCACATGCCCTCGGAGTAGGAGAAGCCAATGGGGACCCTTGAAGTTGTTCCTTTCTCTTGGGTCAAAATGGTGTATCAAAAACCAGGGCTGGAGGGATGGCTCAGCACTTAAAGGCACTTGCTTGCAAAGTCTGATAGCCTGAGCTTGATTCCCCAGTACCCATGTAAAGCCAGGTGCACAAAGGGGTACATGTGTCTGGAGTTTGTTTGCAGTGAGTGGCAGGAGGCCCTGGAGCACCCATAACCTCTCTTTCTCTCAAATAAATAAATAAAAACACATTTTAAAATGTCATGTCCCAGGTCATAGGGAGATTAGTGCCACTATTAAAGGGAAAAAAGTCCTCATATAGCCCTGACTTGGTCCTGACCCATAGCAGTACCTTGAGCTCCTACATAAGTGTGGTTGTAGAACATTTCCACTCAGCTGTCTACATCCTAAGAGAAGACACACAGGCCACCATGATCACCACTGCCACCACCACCAGCAACAACAAAAAGAGACATTTTATGTAATAATTTGATTTTCCTAAATAGACAGTTGTAGTTTTTCTTGAGGCAAGCCCAACAGATTGGCCTTTATTATGTGAAAGAGCGAGTACGTGTGTGTGTGTATGAGAGAGACAGAGGGAGAGAGAGAAAATTGGTGTGCCAGAGCCCTCAGCCACTGCAATAGAATGCCAGACACATGTGCCCCTTGTGCACATGTGTGATCTTGCATGCTTGACATCATTGTGCATCTGGCTTATGTGGGATGTGGAGAGTTGAAAATGAGCTCTTAGTCTTCACAGACAAGCTAAGCCATCTCTCCAGCCCCAGTTGTAATTTTTTTAAATTTATTTATTTATTTATTTACTTATTTATTTGAGAGCAACTGAGAGAAAGAGGGAGAGAGAGAGAGAGAGAGAGAGAATGGGTGTGCCAGGGCCTCCAGCCACCACAAATGAACTCCAGATGCATGCGCCCCCTTATGCATCTGGCTAACGTGGGTCCTGGGGAATCGAGCCTCAAACCAGAGTCCTTAGGCTTCACAGGCAAGCGCTTAACTGCTAAGCCATTTCTCCAGCCCCCAGTTGTAATTTTTTAAGTGCAGAAGACAGTTAAGAGACCTTGGGCTATGGGAATGTTTGAACAGTGTTGGGATTGATTTAAAAAAAACTATAGGAACTTTAAAGTTGGATTGAATGCATTGCATTTCACATTATGGATGGTCCTCAGTTTATGGGGGCCAGGGGTGGGATGTAGTAGCTTGAATTAGATATCCCCCATAAACTCATGTGTTCTGGATGCTTTGTCCCCAGCTAGTGACAATTTGGAAATTGGAGTCTTGCTGGAGGAAGTGTGTTGTTGGGGGATGCCTTATGACTGTTATAACCAGCTTCCCCTTGCCAGTGTTTGGCACACTCTCCTGCTGCTGTTGTCCACCTGATGTAGGCCAGGAGGTGATGTCCAGTCTCTGCTCATGCCACATTTTCCTCCGCCATCATGGAGCTTCTCATGGAGTCTGTAAGCCAAAATAAACCCTTTCCTCCCACAAGCTGCTCTTGGCTGTGTGCTTTGTACTAGCAACCAGAAGATAACTACAACACTGCTTCTAGCCCAGTCCCAGCAAACCTATGCAGTCTATAGTTCTTTCTCCATTTAGGTCTCTAAACTGTGACCCGAATAATCCCAAACTCTGCCTTCAACATAGCAAAGTGTTTCTTAGGCCAAGGTGTCAAATTTCTCCCCATTTCTCCCACAGTTTAAAAATCCACACAGTCAGGTTTCTAGTGTAACTACTCCACTTCTCAGTACCCATTTTCTGTTGTAGTTACCTTCTTATTGCTGGAAAAAAAAACACCTTACCAAAAGCAACTTAGATAAATAAATGGTTTATTTTGGCTTACAGACTCAAGGGGAAGTTCCACATGGCATGAGTAGAGGCTGGACATCACCTCTGCCTCATCAGGTGAAACACTACAGCATGAGAGTGAACTGAACACTAGCAAGGGGAAACTGGCTATTATACCCATAAGCCAGCCCCCAACAACATATCTCCTCCAGCAAGATTACAATTCCTAAATTTTCATCAGCTAGGGGTAAAGCATTCAGAACATATGTGTTTATGGAGAACCATCATAATGTGCATTTGTGAGTATGGGTGTGCCAGAACCTTCTGTCCCTGCAAATGAACTCCAGATGCATGCACCACTTTGTGCATCTGGCTTTACATGGGCACAGGCTGTCAGGTTTTGCAAGCAAGTGTGCCTTTAACTGCTGAGCCATCTCTCCAGTCCACAAGTCTTGACAAACCTAGAAATCCTTCGGTCTTGGACTGACCCACCACATGTGCTCTTGGGAAGATCAAATACATCTATTGCATTAATGATTGTGGCATGAAAAATCATTGCTTTCCCATGAGCAAAACCTACAAATGCACTCTGTCCTCAAAACAGTTAATTTTAATCATAGATTTTGTAGATCCAAATTGAAATGTCTAATACAGAGTCCATTTCTCCACAAACGACTCCTATAAAATTCAAATATGTTGTTCTTCATTTATGTGTGAATAAATTAGTTGCTGCTTTAAAATGAGATTCCAACTTTAGTCAAAAATTATCCTCTATCTTATTATGCTTCACAGTAAAGCCTTTTTTTCACCCAATTTTGAATGTTCTCCTTCCTAGAATTTGCCACACGCTGGGTCAGACGTGCTCTTGTCTGTTGGTTGCTCTCACAGGTATCTCTGGAATAGGGCCGTCAGAATAGAGTTGCTTAGCGTGCCCAAAGTAGATGAAGTGGTTCCAAAGTCCAGACAGGTTTTCTCTTGAAATCACCTTTTGTTCTTGTTAAATTAGTTCAAAAATGCATTCTGTTTTTTCTAGCTTGCCCCCCCAGCATTTTTCATTTGTTCTGCTGAGGTAAGAACCACTTCTTGGGTCTGGGAAACAACAGAACTTACCAACAGTTATGTTTAAATGAATCCTTGGTTGAAGACAGCATGATCGCTTTTCCTTCCTTATTGAAACTTATTACCTCCCATTGGAAGAAGTGATGGGTTATTTGGAAATGGCACGTGTTCTGGGGTGTTGCTGGAGTAGGTTAGGTTTCTTGATCTACACATGACAATTCTCTTCAATCATCTCTTGAATCTCCTATTCCATTTTAGAACCTGGAGGGATATTTACTGTAAAGGACATTAAGTTGCCTTTATTATTATTACTATTTATTAGAGACAGAGAGAGGGAGAGAAAGAGAATGGGCACATCAGGGCCTCTAGCCACTGCAAACAAATTCTAGGTGCATGTGCCACCTTGTGCATCTGGTTTATGGGGGACCTGGAGAATCGAACCCTGGTCCCTAGGTTTCGCAGGCAAGTGCCTTAAGTGCTAAGCTATCTCTCCAGCCCCATTAAGTTGTCTTTTAACTTTTGTTACCCCCACAGAATATAATTCTGTATGCTCATTTCTTTAGAACATGCAAGTGGATGCCAATGTAACTGCCACCCAACTGGTAAATAAAAGTTGTAATCTGGAGTTCATGTGTTAAGGGTGAAGATGTCCTTACCCGGAGGGACTAACACATAGAGGGGGAGATAGATGTGAAAGAAATCTGGGGCTCCTAGTTAACTTACAAGTGTAGTCGGAAATGTGCTTACTCAATTGGGTTTTTAAAATAATTAGTTGACACTGACATATATGGAGTAGCAGGGAAAGAATTCAAGAAAATGATGGAAATAAGGAGTGAAGCCTAAATGGAGACAGGCGGTCCTGGAAGTTTTTGGTCATTTCTGGACATGGAACGGTTGGTAGAAGGACAGGGAGATGATGAGAAGAGTCAGGAAAGGTGTTGGAAAGACAGTTCAGGTGAGATCATGAAGGATCTAGTATACGAATGCACCGGTTCTCCAATGAGGATCTGAGAACCCCACTACAATCTTAATTACTGAACACCCCAAAGAGGTTTTGTTTACATAGATCCTACTTGTCAATACTGACTTCACTTAGAAATGGCAACTGACAACTTATAAGTTTTTAAATGTTTTGCAGAGAGAGAGACAGAGAGAATGTGTGTGTCAGGAACTCCAGATGCATGCACCGCTTTGTGCATCTGGATTTACATGGGTGCTGGAGAACCGAACCTGTGTTGTTAGGCTTTGCAGGTAAGTTCCTTAACTGCTAATCCATCTCGCCAGCCCTAAATAGTTAATAATTTTTTTAAATTTTTTTGTTTGTTTATTTATTTATTTGAGAGCAACGGAGAGAAGGAGGCAGAGAGAGAGAGAGAGAGAATGGGCACGCCAGAGCTTCCAGCCTCTGTACACGAACTCCAGACGCGTGCGCCCCCCTTGTGCATCTGGCTAACGTGGGTCCTGGGGAATTGAGCCTTGAACCGGGTCCTTAGGCTTCACAGGCAAGCGCTTAACCGCTAAGCCATCTCTCCAGCCCAATAGTTAATAATTTTAAAGGAACAATAATAAACCCATGCCATATTAACAAAACTACATATTTTATAAAAAGTAACTTTTAAAACAAAAAAAAGCTTAACAAAAGCTGGAATTGTTTTGCTTTTTAAATTGATTTGTATGTGCATGTGCGGGTATATGGGCATGCTTGTCACAGTGCACATGTGATCAAGGACAACTTTGAGGCGTCTGTACCATACCTGCTTTGACACAGGGTCTGTTGCTGTTGCACATGAACTGCCAGACTACAAAAGAACATCAGACCAACTGGCCTGTCAGATTCTTCTGGCCCCACCTCCCACTACAGGCATGCTGGGATCACAGCAGCATGCATCACTTTGCTTTATGTGGGTGCTGGAGAATCAAACCCAAGGTGACAGGCTTTGCAAGAGAGTGTCTTTAACTGCTGAGCTATCTTGCCAACCTCTTGCATTGTATTTTTAAGTCTATTTTATTTAAATATTTGTATTTATTTGAGAGAGACAGAGAGACAGAGAGAGATAAATAGAGAGACAGAGAGAGAGAGTATGGGCATGCCAGGGCCCCTAGCCAGTGCAAATGAACTCCAGATGCATTGCTTATGTGGGTCCTAGGGAATCAAACCTGGGTTCTTAGTCTTCACAGGCAAGCACCTTAACCACTAAGCCATCTCTCCAGCCCTTTTAAGTCTTTTTAATGTCTGTCTTAGTGGAAGACAGTTGAATTCTTGTGTTTTCTTCTGCAATTGATCTGCTTTGATGCCTTGATTAAAGTATTTGAAGAAAAATCCATCTTTACACTGATATGAAGCTAGCCAAAGAAGGAGTGTCTCAATAGCTTCAGGGGCAGATGTGAACCTTATTTCTTATTATATCAAAACTCAGGTGGTAGGTTCTTTAAAGTCAGGTGCTCCGTGAAACCCAAAACCCTGTCAGTGAGTTTTGATGTCTATCCCCTGGTCTATTCTGAACTGACAATCGCTCTTCTAGTCATGTATGATTTTGTAACTGTATGTTGATCATTCAGAAAATCTCTTGTTCACTGAATTAGGTAGAGTTTCCAAATGTTGACAGATCCATTTATAGCCAACCGCTCTTCCAGAAAAGCTTTGAGGCCCTGGGAAGCTGCCAGGCTCACAGTGGTGGATACAAGTTTTCCAAAATTCTGATGTTTGCTTGAAAGCTCAAATTTTATCATTGGCAACAAATACTGCCAATTTTTCTCATAATGATAGACAGGCTCACTTTGTTCATGTTCAAGAGAAGTATGCCAAATACTCAAGTCTGAATAACTATAGTTGTTCTTGCAACTAAAAATAGTCTTTCATGGAAAAAAAAAAGGCTAGTTCCAGCCCAGCTCTTTGACAGTAATTCCTAAGATGACTGTTACACTTGACAAGCCACTGAAGTACTTTAAGCTCACCTCCTGGTCCATCACTCAGGATGCTTCCAAGGCTGTACTCCATAGGATACAGCCAAGTTAGTTTGTGTTGTGTGTGTGATGGTGGGTCATACCATCTGAAAATGTAAAGTGTCCCCATAGCCTCATGATTTTAATACTTAAATTCCCAGTTGGTGATGCTATTTAGGAAGGTGGCACCTTGCTAGAGGAAGTGTGTCACTGGGGATAGGACTCGGGGTATCACAGACTAGCCCCCGTGATTGCTGTACTCTTTCTACTTCCTCTCTGCTGATGTGAAAATGTGATGTGCTGCTGTCTGCTCCTGCTTTTCCCTGCCATGATGAAACTCACCCTGGAAACTGTAAGCTGGACATAAACCCCTTCCTTCCAGAAGCTGCTTCTGGTCAGGTGTTTGGTCCCAGCAACAAGAAAGTCATTGCTACACTGTCTTACTGATATACTTTGGTGACCCTGTCTCAGCTCATGCTAAAACTCCAGGAATTCTGCCCTCACTGCATTCCCACCGCTGGTGCAAATGGCAACACAGCGACAAAGGTCAAATAATCTCTTCATATTATTATGAAAGTAGTTTTGCCCTGGCTGTTCCCTCAACAGGTCCTAGAACTCCTATGTGTGTAAGAGCCACATTCTGAGAACAACTACGCTGTGAGAGCATAGGTTTAGTGTGTTAACAAGTAGACTTGGGAACCATCACAGGTCTAAAGGGAATGTCTTGGTTGGACACTCGGTCCTCATGTGCTCCCAGTACTGATCACGCTGCACTGAGGCAGTGTGTTACCCATTGTCTATCTGAGAGGATGGAGCAGCTGACAGCAGAGACTAATTCTCATTCATCTTCTCCCAGTTCCAGAGACCATCTGGCTGCCATTCATGTGAATGCTCTAAGGACCAGCCTGGTAGCACTGTGACTCGGGACCAGCAGGAGATGGGAATTATCTTCTTGCCCACGAGCTGGCTCATTTAGAAAGATGTTAACTCGTTCCTGTTTTCAAAGACCTTCCAGAGATTCAAGTGCATCTTCCTTTAACCGCTCACTTCTCAGCCTGCTGCATGCTGTTACTACCCAGAAGTGCTTGAGTTCACATGGACTGCCTTGTCACTCTTGAGAAAGAGGCTTATGGGAAGGCAGAAGTTGCTTCAATTTGTCACATCACAAGAATCAACTAGGTAGAATTCGGACAATGAAACATAACGCAAGTTGTATTGATGATGTTTAAAATTATTTATTCATTCAACTTTAGGTGGGTCTTACTGTATAAGCCAGGTTGTCTCTGAACTCACAATCCTCCTGCCTCAACCTCTCAAGTGTTGGGGCTACAGGTGTGCACCCAGCTGAAAACTTACACCAGTGTACATTTCCCATCCTTTGATGGTGTTTTAGCAAGGAAGGCCAATTGCAGATCATATTAATGTGTTTCTGCTATACTTTTCTTAATTTATTATCTAGTTAGCTATGGGGAACTATGATACAAATTCTCATCTGATTCACTTCCAGACAGGCTAGCCACAGAGGTTTGGTAAAATTTTATTAAGTTTGATTCTGCCTCAATAAAACCCAATGACTCTGAAAAATAAATTTCAGGAAAGATACCACATGTTGGCAAATCATGAGTGATTAAAAAATCCTTTATAAATCTCTCTTCCCTGATTATGGAGCCATCTTTAATTCAGTTCAATAAAACATTTAATTTTGTCTGTATCTTCAGAGAGAAAAATTCACAGGTCAGCGTGTTCACAGAAAATATTTGGTAAATAGAAGTATATGACCTTTCTAATTATCATGTCAGGTCAGACTGTAAAAAAGTCCATTTTATCTTTTCCCCATGAAATGAGGGATAGAATTAAATGTCTCTATAAATTTGAACATCTTCTGCATTTGAATTTGGTTTGAATGTGATGCTCCTATAAACTCATGTGTTCTGAATGCTTTATCCCCAGCAGGTAGCAATTTGGGAGGTAGAGCCTTGCTGGAGGAGGTGTGTTGCAGGAGTGGGCTTATGAGTGTCATAACCAGGTCTCCCTTGCCAGTGTTGGGTTCACTTTTATTCTGTGGTGTCCCACTTGCTGTGGCAGAATGCCCAGCCTCTGCTCATGCCATCTTTTCTTCTGCCATTGAGGAGCTTCTCCTCAGGACTGTAAGCCAAAATAAAAACTATTTTCCCTGGCATGGTGGCACATGCCCTTAATCCCAGCACTTAGGAGGCAGAGGTAGGATGATCGCCATGAGTTCGAGGCCACCCTGAGACTACACAGTGAATTCCAGGTCAGGCTAGACTAGATAGAGTAAGACCCTACCTCAAAAACAAAACAAAACAAAACAAAACTTTCCTCCCATCAGCTGCTTTTGGTCAGGGGCTTTGTCTCAGAAACAAGAAAGTAACTGTAGCACACATCATCACTGATCTTCGTAACCTAACATTTAATGACTATTTACTACATGATCAACACCATACCCTACTCTATGTATTGTTTTCTTTTTCTCCACAACTGTCCACACGAGATGAGAAAATCGCTTAGATGTTAAAGTGATTGCTTCAGGTCTCATGGTCACTAGTGAGTGGTGGGGCCAAGGCTATGCTCTTTACTACTACACATTCCTTCCCTTTCGGTCCACAAATGAGCAAAGCCTCTGTATTTTCTAAGCTTTTCAGTGCTTTCAGTTACACATTTCCTTTGTTTACACACTTCTTGTGGTCATTAACATTTTTTTTTTTTTTGAGGTAGGGTCTCATTCTAGCCATGGTTGACCTAGAACTCACTCTGCAGTCCCAGTCTGGCCTTGAACTCACAGCAATTCTCCTACCTCTGCCTCCTGAGTGCTGGGATTAAAGGCATGTGCCACCACGCCCAGCCATTAACTTTCTTTGGGGGGGGTTAAATATTTTATTTGAGAGGGAGAGAGAGACAGAACGAGTGAGCACACCGGGGCCTCCACACATATGTGTCACTTTGTGCATCTGGCTTGCGTGGGTACTGGGGAATCAAATCTGGGCAAGCATCTGAACTATTAAGCCATCTTTCTAGCCCCGTTAACTTCTTTTCAGAGGATAAATGAGGTGCCTGCTTTTCTCTCAATTCACAGAACCTAGAACAGCTAAATTAAAGTAACCTAATAGTCTTAATACAGCTAAGTTAACTTGAATTAATAACAAAATGACAGTTTGGATACCATCATGTTATATCAGTATCAGGTTAACTCTACATGGAACTCAAGCAGCTGTTTGGAATCAAAAACATCAGGATGTTTGTCTGCTGTGACCACCACCTACTCTGTCCCTCTCATCAATAGCAGTTGTCATTGACTGACCATTATTTGCATGCCAGGCTTCAGGGCCATGTGCATTGCATATAAATTATCTCTAAACTTCATAAGCACACAATAAACCCCCCAGTTTCTCTTTCAGTACCGGGGATTGAACCTGGGGTCTTGAGTATATTAGGCAAGTGCTCTACCACTTAACTATAGCCTCAATCATCTCTTCACTTTTTAAAATATTTCACTTTTATTTATTTGAAAGAGAAAGAGGGAGAGAGAGAGGGAGAGAGAATGGGCATGCCAGGACATCCAGCCACTGTGAGTGAACTCCAGATGCATGTGCCACCTTATGCATCTGGCTTATGTGGGTCCTCAGGAATTGAACCAGGTCCTTTGGCTTTGCAGACAAGTGCCTTAACCACTAAGCCTTCTCTCCAGCCTTGATCTCTTCACTTTTTGGAGACAAGGTCTCATAAAGTTGCACAGACTGGCCTTAAACTCACTTTGTAGTCCAGGTACGCCTTGAACTTAGAATCTTCTTAGTAGCTGGGATTACGGGCTCACACCACCAGACATGGCTTAGCATCCTGATTTTGCAACTAAAGTCATGTTTAGAGAGTTTACCAAAGGACACGTGGATTCTGGATGTCAGAGAACTTAGGATACAGCTCATGATCATCTCTCATAGGTGGACCCCCAGGAGCCATGGTACAAATACACTTACCTGGAGATGAGTGTCTCATCTATGACTGGCAGGTCAGCAATGGCTGGAGGTCACTCTGGGACATAGCAGCAGCTACTGGGCTAGAGGCGGACACTGTGCCAACACAAAATCCCCCTTACTTACATTGTTTGTCATTCTCTAATCTTGATTTCATGGCAGTGTCCATCAAAGCCATCTGCTAAAAGGGGATTCATGTGCCATGTGAAACATCTTCCCACTTCCACAGCATCCCAGTACCTCAGAACTGGGATACTTCATAGGTCATTTCGGGTGACAGACTTTCTTTCTCTGTTAGAGGGCTGGATTCTCTTCTCGATGCTACTTCTGGGAACAAGGGCTTTTAGGGAACTGAGACAGTTTGTAATAATAGCAAACACATACTGAAATCAAATCCTTTGTGCTAAACTGTTAAAAAATGCAGAGTTGTTAGTTAGTGTCTGTACCAAGAACAAGCCAGATGTACTTATCACCTGCCTCAGTACCAGGGTCAAATTACATAACACAACTGCACATCCCAAAGTCATTTGGAATAATAATTTTTAATGTTTTATTTTGTTATAATTTACTTACAGGTAAACTGTAGGATAAGTTCAAAGAACTCCTTTCAGTTCCATATCTAGATTTGCTAATTATTAGTATTTTCCTCCATTGGCTTTATCAATATATTCTTTTTTTCCTGAACCATTTGAGAGTACTTTATTGACATCTAGTTCCTTTATCAATAAATATTTCAGTTAATTTCTTAAGAACAGGACTTTCAGGATATGGAAATTTTTTCAGTCAAAAGACAAGGTTAATATATAAGCCATCAGAACATATTAAGTTATAATTCTAGGGCTGGCAAGATGGCTTAGAAGTTAAGGTGCATGCCTGCAAAGCCTAAGGACCCAGGTTCGATTTCCCACTACTCTCGTAAGCCAGGTGAACAAGGTGGCTCATGTGTCTGGAGTTCATTTGCAGTGGCTGGAGACCCCAGCCTGCCCATTCTCTCTCTATCTGCCCTTTTCTCTCTCACATAAATAAATAAAAAGATTTTTAAAACAAAGCAGACCAATAGCAGCAGCAGCAGCTAAGGCATTCCTTTATTTCTGTAATTTTCATGATACAAAAAACAGCAGAAAGCTTCAGAGACAAGGACTTCAGGGAAATTACCTTTTAAAGATGAGACAAAACAGATTATAGCCTAAGCCAGAATGACTTTCTCAGCCCTCCTCAGGGCCACCAAGGGATGCTCCTCTCTCCTCACAGGTAGCGGTTTCTGATGTACTCTCGGTACATGGAAGTGTCTTCTTTTCCCAGGGGCTGCATGATGCCTTGGCTGGCCTGGATGTGGGCTTGGAAGATCTCTGTAGATTTTCTGTCTACTCTCGGGGGCTGAACTTCATAGATGTTGTCTTCTGAGAAAGCTGAGATGGGAGTTCTACAAGAGATGAAAGGAGAAGAGCTTCATGGAAAGGAAACAAAGAAAGGACCCGAAGGGCTGTGATCTCAACAGTTGAGAACTGCCAAGCTTGAGTAAGTAACTTAGCAAAGACCGCCTCTGCAGCTCCTACTGGCTGGCTTCTGCCCTGGCTAGAAGACCACTGGACCAGCACCACATGGATGCCTTCCCTGATGCCAGGCAGGGAAGTGGCCTTTGCTCTCAGGCCTGTGGAGTGACAGCTTTATGGCAGGGCATCCATCTGGCTCACAGTGGAAACAATGGCAGCTATACCTACCCTTTGCTTTTTCCTTGTAGGCACTAAATGGTTTTTAAAAGGTAGATTGAAATAGGAATCAATTATAGGTGGGTGATTACCAATAATTCTTCATTCCCTTGGGTGTTGAGAGGAACAAATGAGTCTATAGCCACACTACCCTGAACACGCCTGCTCTTCCCTGATCTTGGGAACTAAGCAGGGTTGGGCCTGGTTAGTGCTTGACTGTGAAGGAACAAATGTGCATCCATCAATATAGTGCTCAGAAGTGTAGTGTCACCCATGCTACAGGTGCTCAGTAAACTGGACTGGTAACAATTACAGATAAACAATTCTACTGCTGTGCATCTCCATAGACCCTCCCCATGCCCCCTGCAAGCTCATCTCCATAGACCCTCCCCACACCCCCCTGCAAGCTCATCCCCATAGACCCTCCACGCCCCCACAGGCTCATCCCCATAGACCCTCCCAATGCCCCAAGCTCATCTCCATAGAGGACACCCCTGCATGCTCATCTCCATAGTCCCTCGCCACACCCCCCACAAGCTCATTCCCATAGACCCTCCCAACCCCCAAGTTCATCTC
Organism: Dipus sagitta; assembly: GCA_036346955.1. Lineage (NCBI taxonomy): Eukaryota > Metazoa > Chordata > Mammalia > Rodentia > Dipodidae > Dipus > Dipus sagitta. Next base: position 37,163,515 of record CM070775.1, read on the forward strand.
CATAGTACCTCCCCATGCCCCTGCAAGCTCATCTCCATAGACCCTCCCCATGCCCCTGCAAGATCATCTCCATAGACCCTCCCCATGCCCCTGCAAGATCATCTCCATAGACCCTCCCCATGCCCCTGCAAGCTCATCTCCGTAGACCCTCCTCATGCCCCTGCAAACTCATCTCCATAGTCCCTCCCCCCCCCAAGCTCATCCCCACAGACCCTCCTCATGCCCCTGCAAGCTCATCTCCATAGACCCTCCCCATGCCCTGGCACCAAGCTCTTTCTTCATAGACCCTCTCCACACTTAGCATGCTCAAACTTCAAAGGATGTGCTATACATAATTAAATGTGACCTTTTCTTACTATCCCCAAAAGTCATCAAGGCAGCTCACTGAGTTTTCCCTTGTCTACACCACCATAGTTCCAGGATGGCTGGAAACTACGTTAAATTTTATTGAAGTAACAAAACTCGAGATAGTCTGGTTATTCTGGAAGCCACGCTCAATTGCTTTCATCTCAGGGTAAGATGTTTCAACTTAAATTTAACGCATAGTTTATGGAATAATGCACTGTCAGTTTTCAAAGCACTCCTATAATTTCACATAACCTTGGCCTGGAGTATCCTTATCTAAGTAGACAGAAACCACAGGGCAAAGTGACTTACTTGAGGTTCAGAAAACAAAAAGACCAAGGAGGAAGGATCCCAACATGGCTGAGCCTCAGTGTATGCTGGCCAGCAGGACTTTATGTCAACATGTAGAAGAAGTGCTAGCCCAGTGTCTGTGGCCAATAACGCATTACAAGGGTGGATGGTTGGAATTACAGAAGGACTCTTGGTAACTATCCCTCAGAAAAAAAATAAAGCAACTTTATAGTTAATTTAATTCACAATGATACGCCAAAATTCTTTAATGATTGGTTAATATTCAGGGCCAAAGCTCTTTAACCAGACCCTTGAACAAGTAGCTGCATTAAGGTGTAGAAAGACTATCATCAAATCAGTTTCCATTAAGGACCCCTGAATCACTCTCCCTGTGCTGACCAGCACCTGCTCCTGCTCAAAGACACCCCCCCCATCTCACTACCTATACCAACCAGCTCCTGCTCAAAGCTCTTTTGCATACATTATCTTACTTAATGTTCACATCCATTCTGGAAGCAGGAAGCACAGGGATTACACCCTCTATTACACAGGTGAGCTGCTTAAAGTCTATTTGGAAAATGGGACTAATGGTCTCTGCCTATCTTTGAAACCCAACCTTTGTACCCCGCCCCCACCCCACCCCACCTATGCATTAGTGAAGATGTTTCTGGCAGGCATCGTATTAGACATCCAGTAATGTTCAAAAATACCATGTGGGAATTAAAAACTTTTATGCTCAGTTGAAAGATGGGTAAGTCACCAACTGTTGCTGTATCTTTCGTCATTACTGTTCTAGGACCCCCGTGCCTGCCACTGCCACCCAGTGAGGAAATTAATCGGAAGTCCTCATACCACCTAAGCTGCTTTCTGGTCCTATGGAGTACTGGGACTGATAACTACAAATGCTAATAAACATGACATGCCAAATATTAACCTTCAGTGGTTTCCCACTGAGTGGCAGGTAGGCTTAGACTTGCAACACCTACCTCACCAGTGTTGCCAAAGAAGTTTTATGTGGGAAGTCAGAAAATACAACTATTCCCTTTGCAATGTCAACATATTTACTATTGGCTTTGAGCCAGAAGGAAGCTCAAGCCATTCCCAATATTGTAAGCATAATCAGAAAAATAGTTCAGGAAGACATGGATTCAAAAAGAGCCCTTTGTTTCAGCATGATCCAGTCGCAATGAACTCTTCGTAGTCCTAAGTAGTGAATCTCAAAGCACGGTCCCCAAGCCAACACAGTGTTAGCATCACTGGGGAATGCATCAGACCTGTGACTCCTCGAATCCTGCTCCAGACCTGCTGAGTGAGCATATCTGAGGGGAGGCCCAGCAAAGGGGCTCTAATTAGCCTTCCACACGGTTCTGATACTCACGGAAGCCTGAAAGCCTCTGGTCTATGACAACCCCTGTCAGTTTTGTGGGCGAGGTACTGTGGTAGTTTGAATAGCTGGCCCCCGATATATTCAGTGTTTTATTAGTTTGTAGTTTGCATCTGCAGCCACCTGGCTAGAGGCGGTGTCACTGGGTGGATCTTAAGGTGTGGTGATGGGTTTGAGATCTCAATGTAAAGATATGCAAAGTGTGCCTAGCTGGAGTTCCTGAAGTGTGCTGTGCTGTGTGGCTTTAGGCTTGTGCTTCTCCTTCTGTGTTTGGTCCTGCGAAGGCAGGCCAGCTTCTTCTGCCATTATGGAACTTCCCCTGAATCTGTAAGCTTCAATAAATCCCTTCCTCCATAATTGGGCTTGGTCTAGAAGTTCATCTCAGGGAACCTGAAGCTATCTGCTACAGGTACGTAAAATGCTAAATTATTTATTCAATTTTTTTACTGTGCTGGGGATTCATGCTAAGCAATCATTGTACCACTGAACCGCATCTTCAGCCTCTTCCTGCTTAAAAATCTCCTTTGAGATAGGGTCATACTATGTAGTCCAAGTTGGCCTTAAACTCACAATCCTATTGCTTCAGCCTCCTGAGTGCTGGATTATAGGTATGTGCCATCATGCCTGGTTCCAGACCTTGTTTTCTTGAGACAAAAGTCTCATGATATAACTCAGGCTGCCTTTGCGTGCCAAGTACTAGGAGGGCTAGCAAATGAACTCCAGGTACATGCAACACTTTGTGCATCTGGTTTTATGTGGGTACTGGGGACTCAAACTTGAGCAGGCAGGCTTTGTAAACAAGCGCCTTTAGTCATTGATCCAGCTCCCCAGCTCAGCATGAATTTGATTTTTTAGAATTTAAAGAACATTTTATTGCCAGGTGTGGTGATGCACACCTTTAATCCAAGTACCTGGGAGGGAGAGGTAAGAGGATCACTGTGAGTTCAAGGCCACCCTGAGACTACAAAGGGAATTCCAGGTAAGACTGGGCTAGAGTGAAACCCTATCTAGAAAAACTATATATATATATATATAAATGAGGGAGGGAAAGGGGGGGAGAGAGAGAGAGAGAGAGGGAATGAGAATGGGTGTGCCATGAACCAGTCACTGCAAATGAACCTGACACATGTACCACTTTATGCATCTGGCTTTACATGGGTACTGGGAATATCGAACCCGGGTCCTCAAGATTTGCAGGCAAGCGCCTTTACCACTGAGTAATCTCTCCAGTGCATGAACTGTTTTTAAAAGAACATATATTATTAACCTTACACTGGGGAAGCATCATTTAACATTTAGTTACAAAGACATGAGCTGTAATCCTAGACTCACCATGCATTTCCTAATGAGGGGACATTTACTTCCCCACTGACTTATACACAGCTGAGGTGGGAAAGAAATAAAGTATGTAAGATCAACACAGGGGGCAGGGGCGAAGAGATGAAGGTATAGCTATCAACAATAGCTGGAATAGTCTTTCATTAGATTAGACGACATGTGTTTCTGGACCAAAAAAAAAAAAAAAAAAAGTACTTAAGTACTAAATGATGCAGAAATTGTGAAACCATTTTCTTTGTTTCATTTCAGTGGAGTTATTGTATTTTAATGGTTAAAAAAATGTTCCACATTTATCTCCTGGCCATAAACAGAGAAGAATGTATTTCTAAGCTTCTCCTTCCAGCCCCCAAAGGGATAAAGCCTACTGCCCCTCTGTCAAATGCCAGTAGTATTTTTGGAGATAAAATATTATAATTACAATGCAGGCTCATTTCTCTTTATCTGCAAGACCTAGTTCCATCTTGACAGAGTTCTGTACTTCCCTTCAGGGAATGCTGCAGTCTTATTTAGGATAATATAGTTGCCAATTCATTTATGGGCTGCTTAGCACGCTCTGCTCAGTTCCTCAGACACTGAGGACTAATGACATTTAGCCTTAACTGCAGTTCCCATTCACAGAAGGGAAGCAGTGCCGGCAGAAATTTATTAGACACGCCAGATGTTTTTAAAAGAAAATCCTTACTGGTGCCCTTTACTGCTCTTTTTAAAAAATGTGGCTGCTTATAACATGACCATTTCTGATAATAGCTGTATCTTATTCTTGAATATACAACTAATGTTTAAGCCCCTTTACAGTTCAATTCCTGTTGAGATTACTTTGCTGACTTCCACATATCTAGTAACCAGTTGGCTTGACAAGAAACATTTTGTTGGCAAGACTGAAATGTTTTCAGAGTTTGGTGATGTAGTGAGGACTGAAATACTGCCCAGTATTTATGGAATTTTAGTAACTTTATATATGTGGTAACTTTTCTATATGCTAAAAATCGTGTATGTTGGCATACATCAAATACTAGGTAGCATTTCCAGAAATTAAATAATGGTTTGAATCACATAATCTATTTCCATTCCCAGCCATTTTTTCTGTTATTACCAAAAGCCTCAAGTTTTCCCCACAAAGCTGGTAGTTTCATGTCACCAGATGGTTCTGTATTGGGCTTGACTGGGTCACAGGACAAAGAGAATATTGTGGTTGATGAGGACCCCATCGAAAATGAGACGATGGTCTCAGACTGTCTCATCCTTTCTTATACTTTGCAGGGAAAACCCCCCGTAAGACACTCCAGCCCATTGGAACACAATCTTAGCCTTCGTAACTTTTGTCTTTCTGTGGTTTTATAGTTTCTATTGGGAAATCAAAGCCCTGTCACCTAACAGATGGTGGTGTGGCTGTGATAACCACCACCATGAAAAGATTCTTCTGGCCTTCAGTGCTGACCACTGATGTAAGTCCTCAGTTGTGGACTTTTGTCACCAATGTCCATTGCTCCTCTTTAGTTCTCTCATGAGATTATTTGTACCTTTCCAATAAGGAATTCACTACTCTACCAAGACAATACAGTGAGGATGTGTTTGCTTCTTCATGTTAAAAAAAACTAAGCTGCTTGGGCTGTGAAGGTAGCTCACCAATTAAAGGTGCTTGCTACCAAAGCCTACCATCGTGGGCTTGATCCACCAGTGCCCATGTAAAGCTAGATACATGTATCGGGAGTTTGTTTGCAGTGGCTAGAGGCCCTGCTGTGTCCATGCATACTATTCCCCTGTGCTTGCAAATATGTAATTTTTTTCTTCAAGGTAGGATTTTGCTCTAGCCCAGGGTGACCTGGAATTCACTATGTAGTCTCAGGCGATCCTACCTCTGCCTCCCAAGTGCTGGGATTAAAGGCTAATTCACCTAAATCCAATATGTAGCACTCAAACTACACTTGCCCAATATGGTAGTTATTAGCCACGTGTTGCTCTTTAAGTTTATACCTAAATTAATTAAAATTAAGTAAATTTCAAAAGTTTCTCAGTAGCACTGGCCACACATCGCTGATGGCCACTGCACTGGACAGTGCCAACATGGGCACTGTTGCCATCACAAAAGGTACTGTTGGGCAGTGCTATTCTAAAACACCTTTCCTGCTGTTTCCTTGCTCAGAAATTCTGGAGTTTTTGTGTACACTCATTATCCTAATATATATCTCTACACAGGAGTTATCATACACAGTCCTTTAATGATGTGTCTCATCCCAATGGTTGAGTTCATTGAATCAAAGACTCATATGCTTGATTCTTTTCCTTTTTCAATTTCCCACATGATTCCCAATTATATTTATTTATTTATTTGAGAGATGGAAAAATGGAGGGAGGAAGGGAGGGAGTGAATGGGCATGTCAGGGCCTCCAGCCACTGCAAACAAACTCCAGATGCATGTGCCCCCTTGTACATCTGGCTTATGTGGGTCCTGGAGAGTCAAACCAGGATCCTTTAGCTTTGCAGGCAAACACCTTAACTGCTAAGCCATCTCTCCAGCTGATTCCCAATTATCTTTCTAAAGTGGGCTGATTAAAAACTGTTCACAGTCCAGGTATCCTGTACCTGGCGGTGTGTGGGCAGGTGCAGCATGAACTGAGTAGGCCAGATCCCTGTTTCCTGGCTTCTCTCAGATCCCTGGACCCAGTAGGTCCCATCGTGCCTTGCTTGGGGAGGCATGGTCCCTGAGTGAGCTGCGGAATCAAGCCTATTGCTCTGGTATCCACACTGGTCACTGGGTACCAACATCCCTGTTCACCTGAGTCAGAGGGTACACAGGCCAAAGAACAAAAACTTGTTTCCTCCTTAATAAAATAAAGAGTCTCCCTAAAATAGGTAGACCACAACTCAAAAAAAAAAAAAAAAAAAAGGTCAGAAAACTGAGAGATCTTCACCAAGGATGTCTATTCCTACAATGGAAGCCTCCAATGAAATCACAGAGAAATCAACAGAAATTCAATCCCAAAATGAAAAAAAAATACAACAAGCAGTGAGACCCTGATCAAAACAATTGCTGAACTGGAAGCAAACCATCAAAGAACCAATAATCATATCAATGAAACTGAACAGAATCATGTCTTAGAGTGTTCAGCTTTTGACAGTAAGCTTAACTCGATTGAAGAAAACGTAAAGAGAAATGAATGAATTGAAGGAGAGTCAAGAAGTGGAAGATCTCAACAAGTGATTGATTAAGCTTAATGAAGACTTGATCAAATATAAGATGAATTACAGGAAGCATCAAGAAAGCCAGAAATCGAACTGAAATTTTACCTCAAAAAAGAGATGGACACGATGCAAAATAACAAAACAGAAAACAGAACTTACAAAAACCTCTCCAGAACCTCTTACTAACAGAGTTACTCACATGGAAGACAGAACCTCTGACCTGGAAGACAAGACAGAAGAAATTGATCAGGAGGCCAAAAACTTTTGCTAAGTTCAAAAAGTCAAGTGATCAGAATATGAGGGAACTGTGGGATACCCTAAAATGACCAAACATCCAGAACATCAGTATACCAGGAGAGGAAATCCAGGCCAGAGGCACAGAGAACAGATTCAACAAAATCATTGAAGAAAACTTCCCAAAACTCTCAAAAGAGAGGCCCATGCAGATACAAGAAGCCCACAGAACACCAAACAGGACCAAAGAACAAACTCTCCAAGGCACACCATAGTTAAAACTCTTAACAATGAAAACAAAGAGAGAGAGTGTTAAAAGCAGCAAGAGAGAAACAACTCACAACATACAAAGGTAATCCTATCAGAATTACCTCAGATTTCTCAATGGAAACCCTGAAAGCCAGAAGGGCCTGGAATGGAACACTTCAACATCTAAAAACCTATGGCTTCCAACCCAACTACTCTACCCAGCAAAAGTATCCCTCATAATAGATGGTGATAGGAAAACTTTCCATGAAAAACGTCAACTCTATGACTATATGAACACAAAGCCAAACCTGCAGAGAATACTTGAGGGAATACTCCACACAGAATAGTCAAACCACCAATCTCAAGAGCCAACAAGATCAGAATAACCAAAACAAACAAATAAACAAACAGGGTTCAACATAGTACAAAACACAAGAAAGCACAAAACCCCATAAAACACCTCATCATGGCAGGGATTAATTCTAACCTCACAGTAATAACCTTAAATATTCCCATCAAAAGACACAGGTTTCCCTGTGTATGTGGTGGTTCTATTTTTCTCCAATAAAACTTTTATTTAAAAAAGAAAAAAAAAGACACAGTTTATCAGGATGGATCAAAAAAACTGGACCCTTCTATCTGCTGTCTTCAAGAAACCCAAGTCACCACTAAAAATAGACACCTCCTCAGGGAGAAAGGATGGAAAATGATATTCCAAGCAAATGGAAATAAAAAACAAGTGGATGTTGCTGTATTAATATCTGATAGAATAGACCTCAAACCAAAAGTAATCAAAAAAGACAAAGAAGGAGCCAGGCATGGTGGCGAACACCTTTAATCCCAGCATTTGGGAGGCATAGGTAGGAGAATTGCTGTGAGTTTGAGGACACTCTGAAACTACATAGTGAATTCCAGGTCAGCCTTAGCTAGAGAGAGACCCTAACTCAAAAAAAAAAAAAATGGACAAAGAATGCTACATCTTACTCATCAAGGGTATGATCCAATATGAGCATATCACAATCGTAAATATATATGCTTAAAACACAGGTGCACCACAGTTTATAAAACAAAATCTATTTGACAACAAAACAGAAATAAACCCCAACACCATCATAGTCAGAGATTCAATACTCCACTATCATCAATAGACAGATCATCCAAGCAGAAAATCAACAGGGAAATAATAGAGCTCAACAACATCATAGATCAACTAGACCTAACAGATATCTACAGAACTTTCCACCCCAACTCTATAGAATACACATTCTTCTGAGCAGCCCATTGAACTTTCTCCAAAATTGGCCATATATTAGGCCATAAAGCGTGCCTCCATAAAGTCAGGAAAATTGAAGTAACTTCCTTCATCATGTCAGATCACAATGCTTTAGAACTAGAAATTAACAATAAGAGAAACATCAAGAACTCCACCAGCTACTGGAGACTAAACAACACACTTTTTAAACAATGAATTGATTGTGGAAGAAATCAAAAAAAGAAACTGTAAAATTCCTCGAATTGAATGATAATGAAAATACTACCTATCAAAACTTATGGGTCACAATGAAGGCAGTCCTAAGGGGAAAATTCATAGTGCTAAATGCCTTCATTACAAAGACAGAGAGATCCCAAATTAATAACCTAACTGCTCACCTAAAGGCACTGGAAAAACAAGAAGAATCCAACCTGAACAGCTCTAGATGGAAAGAAATATTCAAGACTAGAGAAGAAATTAATTAATTGGAAACTAAGAAAAACAGTTTTTTAAAAAATCAATGAAAAAAAAGCTTGTTCTTTGAAAAAATAAACAAGATTGACAAACCCCTGGCCAATTTTATAGAGCAAAGAGAGAGAGGGGGGGGGGGGAGAGAGAGAAGTCTCAAATTACAAAAAAAAAAAAAAATCAGAAATGAAAAGGAAAGATCACAACAGACATAAAGGAAATGGGAAGAATCATCAGGGCATACTTCCAAAACCTCTACTCCCCAAAATTAAATAATCTGGAAGAAATGGATGAATTCTTAGCTACATACCACCAGCAAACTAAACTCAGAGCAGATTAATCTCCTAAAGAAACCTATCACATCCACAAAGATTTAAAAGGTAATCAAAAACCTCCCCCAAAAGAAAAGTCCATAAGTAGATGGCTTCTCAGCTGAATTCTATCAAACCTTCATTGAAGAACTGAAATGAATATTTTTTTATTTTGTTTATCTATTTATTTATTTGAGAGCGACAGACAGAGGGAGAAAGAGGCAGACACACACACACACACACACACACACACACACAGAGAGAGAGAGAGAGAGAGAGAGAGAGAGAGAATGGGTGTGTCAGGGCCTCCAGCCACTGCAAATGAACTCCAGATGCGTGTGCCCCCTTGTGCATCTGGCTAATGTTGGTCCTGGGGAATTGAGCCTCGAACCAGGGTACTTAGGCTTCACAGGCAAGCGCTTAACCACTAAGCCATCTCTCCAGCCCCTGAAACCAATTTTTCTCAAACTGTTTCACATAGTCACAGACCAGAGGATCCTTCCCAACTCCTATTATGAAGCTAGCATCACACATATATCCAAACCAGACAGAGCTGCAACAAGAAAAGTATTGGCCTATATCCCTGATGAACCTAGATGCAATGATCCCGAACAACATCCTTGCAAACCGAATTCAACAACCCATCAAAAGCATTATCCACTTTGATCAAGTAGCTTCATCCCAGGGATGCAAGGATGGTTCAACATTTGGAAATTGGTCAATGTAATACAATACATAAGTAAACTTAACCATAAGAACCATATGATCATATCAATTGATGCAGAGAAGGTCTTTGACAAAACACAATACCACTTCATTATCAAAATGCTGGAAAGAATAGGCATGGAAGGTTTACATCTCAACACAATAAAGGCTATATATAAATCATCCAAAGCCCAAATAATAGTTAATGGGGAAAGACTCAAGGAGTTCCCATTGATATTGGGAAGAAGACAGGGATGCCCACTCTCACCACTGCTCTTCAACATAGTCCTAGAAGTACTAGCCCAAGCAACAAGACAGGCGAAAGAAATGAAAGGAATTCAAACTGGAAAGGAAGAAGTCAAGCTAGCCCTATTTGCCGATGACATGATCCTGTACCTAAGTGACCCAAATGTCTCCATCTCAAAACTTCTGAAGGTGATTAATTCCTACAGTAAAGTGGCAGGATACAAAATCAATGCACAGCTCATTGTGGGTGTTACAATACACAAATCAGTAGCTTTTCTATATACAGAGGAAGAATCAGTGATGCTTTTCCATTTTAAATAGCAACAAAAAAATTAAATACTTTGGAATAACACTAACCAAAGATGTGAGAGACCTATATAACAAAAACATAAAAAACTCAAGAAAGAAACTGAGGAGGACTTGAGCAAATGAAAAGATCTCCCATGACCCTAGGTAGGTAGAACTAATATTGTGACTAAGGCAATTCTACTTAAAAAAAAAAAGCAATATACAGATTTAATGTAATACCAAAAAAAAAAAAAAAATACCAGCACCATTCTTCACAGAGATTGAAAAAAGGATCTCAAAATTCATATGGACTGGAAGAAAAAATAGGAGGCACATTCCCTGGGCAGGGGTGGGGGAACATCTCTTGAGGTATCACCATACCTCATCTAAAGCTATATTATATAGCCATAGTAACAAAAACAGCATGGTACTGGCATAAAAACAGAAACAGACCAATGGAACAGAATTGAAGATCCAGACCTTAGGTCAAGTAACTATATCTACTGGATCTTTGACAAAGGGGCCAATAATGCAGCAGACTGGAGAAAAGACAGCACCTTCAACAAATGGTATTGGACAAATTGTATGACCAAATGTCAAAAAATGAAATTAGACCCACTCATTTCTCCATATACAAAAATCAAGTCCAAATGGATTAAAGACCTCAATATAAGACCTGAAACTCTTCAATGACTAGAAGAAAAAATAGGAGGCACATTCCATGATATAGGACTGGGAAAACACTTTCTGAACAAAACCCCAGTAGCTCAGGAAATTAAACAATCACTCAGCCAATGAGATCTCATGAATCTAAAAAGCTTTTGCACAGACAAGCAAACCATAAACAGAGGCAATAGATTTCCCACTGAATGGGAGAAAATATTTGCCAGGTACTACTGATAGAAGCCTAATATCTAGAATCCTCAAAGAACTAAAAAAACTAAACAATAAAAAAAAAATCAAACAACCCACTCCAAAAGTGCGGCACAGAACTGAATAGGGAGTTCTCAAAGGAAGAATTAGACATGACTAACACACACTTAAGAAAATGTTCAACATCTTTAACCATTAGGGAAATGCAGATTAAAAGAACTAGGAGATTCTACCTTACTCCAGTAAGGATAGCAAACATGAAAAAAATCAAATGAAAAAAAAAATGTTGGCAAGGATGTGGAGAAATAGGAACACTCATTCACTGTTGGTGGGACTGTAAGCTGGTACAACCACTATGGACATCAATATGGAGACTCCTGAAAAGGATGACTATAGAGTTACCAACAGACCCTGTTATTCCCTTACTGGGCATTTACCCTAAAGGCTCCACACCTCAGTTCAGAGATATTTGCTCAACCATGTTTATAGATGCTCAATTCATAATAGCTAAAAACTGGAATCAACCCAGGTGCCCATAACTGGATGAATGGATAACCAGATGTGGTATATCTACACAATGGAATTCTACTCAGCAGTAAGAAAAAAAAAAAAACAATGAAATTTGTAGAAAAATAGTCGAACATGGAACAGATCATACTAAGCGAACTCACACAATCACAGAAAGACATTCGTTGCATGATCTCACTCATCTGCGGTTCCTAACCTGGATCAGCATGAGTTGCTGACAAACCTGAAAGGCATCTTGAGGCTTGGGCAATAGGGAGGGTAGGGCTTGTGGGAAGGGAAAGGGGGTGTGTGGGGGAGGGGACACAAAACTGAATTCAAATTGAACTGGTACCATAGAAACCTATATCCTGGAAGTTAGACTAAAAGGTTGAACTCTCAACAGGACCTTAGGGGGAGCACCAGAATTGAAGGGCCATGGAGAGGGTGAGATGAAGCCTAACCTTAAATTTCTCCTGTTTTTCTTTCTTTTTATTTTTCTGTCATTTTCCTTTTTCTTTTCCCTTGGAGCTGGCCTGTAATTCCCTGTACCAGGATGCAGTTAACACCCACAATGAGCTGTTGATTGGAAAGACCTACAAGGTCTCCCAAAACTAACAAGAGAGACTTCTGTCACAGCACTTGATTACCTACCAGAGGTTAATGGTAAGACCCTACTGCTGAAGACCATACACTGTTAGCATGGACCATGGACAGACCTAGGTTGGAATCCAGAAGAGATTCAGTCCATAGACAGCCCATCTAGTGCTGGAAGATGCTACATGAGCTACTGGGGGAAAGTGGTCAACATCTGTCTGAGCAACTCAAAGTCTAAGCTACTCAGCAACAAACGACCTGAGGTGATGCTCACACCAGTGCAACAGTGGCACACGGTAATCAACTGCTCTTGGAGTGGCTAACAGATTCACTCAGTGGAAATGAAACCATATCTGGAACTGGGAAGGAAGTCAGAATCATATCCAGATAATGATTTTGCTTTCCAATGTCAAGGTCCCACTAATCTTGGGCTGTATGAGAGTCTACACCCTTTAAATTCTCTCTAAATTACTAACGATTATCCCATTTAATTGGTGCTGACTTCACTCTCTGTTGGAGAATCTGCTTCTCTTTTTCAGATGGGACGGGAGGCCTGAGGAGATAAACGACCCAGCACACCTCACCCCAGCCCCAGCTGAAACCACAGAGGAATTGGGAAATGAGAAAGAGTGCTACTTTCTTAGTGAAGCTGATATCAGCACAAGGGTGAAGGAGATAGACACTCAGGACACTCAGCAGTTACCAAACCAGAGATCCAGAGGCTCCTAAGAGCCCATCACTGAAATAGACTTAAAATGCACCCAACATGGCTCAGGGAATTTTGCAGAAGAGGGGGCAGAAAGACTGTTAGAGCTACAAGTTGGGACATTATGCATAGAGACATGGCCTCTCCCCCTTAACTGATTGTTGCCCCCATAATGCATGACCCATATCCCCATGGGGTTGATCTGCATCCCCAACAAGGAAGGCCTCTTTGGAAAAGGGGCAAGGATGAGGGAAAAGATGGTACCAACATGTGTTGTTTACATACTAAGTATGTCCATATCTAATAAAAATAAATTGAAAAAAAATTAAAAACCTGAAGAAATGCTTTGTTTTCTATTTAAGAACATGGTTTTCTGCTGTGTAATTTTCTAAATATTTGATTTTCATATATATAAAAAATACTCTTCATAGCCAGGTGTGGTGGCACACAGCTTTAATTAAAATAGTCCATGGTTTATTTGCTTTATCTCATGTTAAACATACAACAGATCCAGAATAACAATATGAATACTGCCAGAATCAATATAATCCCTGAAAATAGACTTCATGTTTGAATATTTATCTTAATTTTTTCAGAGTTGTACTATATATAATAACATACACTGTTGGAGCATACAGCCATAACATATTGTCCTCACTCTCCTCTTTTTTTAAATATCTATAGGCAAGCACAGTTTACTATTCACACTGAGCTTTATGTGTATGCTAATCTGATTTCTGTCACTGTGACAAAATCTTTGAGGTAATCAGCTCATAATGAGAGAAAAGTCTTATGGTAGATTTAGAGATTTTAGTCTGTGCACAGCTGGTGAGGTGGCACTTCATGGCAGGATACAGCTAGAAGCAGAGAGAGGAAGAGGAGGGGCCAGGGTCTCTGTCCCCTTCAAGGGCAGTACTGTTACAGTACTGTTTTTGTTTGTTTGTTGTTTTTTCTGGCCCAGGCTGACCTGGAATTAACTATGTAGTCTCAGGGTGGCCTTGAACTCACAGCGATCCTTATACCTCTGCCTCCGCCTCCAGAGGGCTGGGATTAAAGGCATGTGCCACCACGCCTGGCTGCACTACTGTTTTTAAAAAGTATTTCTGTTCACTTGCTTTCCTTTGTTAAGACTATTATCCATGTTAAATCATCTTTTCCTGTTCATGCCTGACACTCTTCTAAATCTCCTTTATGCCTTTGTTTGTTTTGAATTTCACTTTGTATGTCAGCTCGCGTTGAATAGCATCCTGCCCTTCTGACTTCTCTCTCTGGCATGCCTGGGTTGTCTGTGGGTGGTCCTGCTCTGTGTTGCTCTTCTGATGACTGGGTCAGTACCAGCCCCTGGTGGCCTCTGTTGCTCAGTATGCAAAATCAATCCCTCTGAATCTCTAGAAGGAAGTCGAGTTCAGGAAATCTTTCCTAACTTCACAGAACTCCCATAGCGATGTGTTTAAACCATGGCAGCTGCTTTCTAGGACTTCCTCTTCGTTCCCATTGCCTACTTTTATCTGGCTTTTTAATCCTTATGTCTTTTTGTTTTGGAGACAGGGTGTCATATAGCCCAGGATGTCCTTGAACTGACTATGTAGTGGAGGCTGGCCTCAACTTCTTGATCCTTCTGCCTCTGCCTGCCAAGGGCTAGGATTATAGGCATGTGCCATCATGACCAGCTCCTTTATTGTCCATGTTGTGCTCAGTTTTGACCACAGGAAGCCATTTCTCCTCAGATTCAGTCCTTTATCCAGAAAAGGGGTATTGGCTGCTTGGTTTCAAGTTTAAGTAGCCCACAGGGCCTCATCCCATCCTGAACCTCACTAAGGACTCTGGATACTCACGTGGTGTTGAAATGGGTGAAATCCTTCCCAGTGTCAGCTGCTGACTCCATGAGCCACTGTGACTTCTTTAAAAAATAATTTTTATTTATTTGAGAGAAAGACAGGGTATGGGCATGCCAGGGCCTCCTGACACTACAGACACCAGATGCATGCAACACTTTGTGCCTCTGGCTTTACATGGGTACTGGGGAATTGAACCCAGAGCAGTAGAGTTTGCAAGCAAGCCCCTTTAACTGCTAAGCCATCTCTTCAGCCCGGCTTCTATGACTTCTAATGAGTACTTTCTATGTCATTCTGGGGTCCTTTTACACTCAGCCTGATCAAATGTTTCGCCATTACCCTTTTTTTCTCTGGCACAAACACTAATACTGGGCCGTTGGCATTATCCCACGTGGTGATTTGAATTAGGTGTTTTCATAAACTCGTGTGTTTTGAATGCTTAATCTCCAGCTGGTGGCAAATTGGAGGTGGAACCTTGCTGGAGGAGGGGTGTTCTTGGAAGCAAGCTTAGGGGTGTTATAGCCAACTACCCTTTCCTAGGCTCACTCCCCTGCCTACTGTTGTCCACCAACTACTGGCCAGGCGGTGATGTCCATCCTCTGCTCTACCATCATTCCTCTGCCACCATGGAGCTTCCCCTGGAGACTTTTAAGACAAAATAAACCCTTTCTTCCCATCAGATGCTTTTGGTTAGGTGTTTTATTCCAGCGAGAGAGAGTAACTGGGGCTGGAGGGATGGCTTAGAGGTAAAGGCATTTGCCTGCAAAGCCAAAGGACCCAGGTTCCATTTCCCAGGACCCATGTAAGCCAGATGCACAAGGGAGCGCATGCATCTGGAGTTCGTTTGCAGTGGCTGGAGGCCCTGGCGTGCCCATTCTGTCTCCCTCTCTCTGTCTCTCTCTCTTCCCCCCTCTTTCTCTATCAAATGAATAAATAAATAAAATAAAATATTAAAAAAAGATAAAGTAACTGCACTATCAGGCTATATTTTGAGATCTGTGGGAATACCTTGTAAATGTAGCTTTGAGTGTTGTGGTTTGAATCTGAACTATCCCCATAAAAGTTGTGTGTTAAGAATTGGTTACCAGCTGATAGGCTATGGGGAATGATTGGATTAGGATTCTAGCCTAATCAATAATTAATCTGATGAATTCACAATCTGATGGCATTATTTAAGTGCTGGGAAGTAGGAGGTGGAGCTTGGTAGGAGGGAAAATATCACAAGCGGATATTCTGGAAGGCTTTATCTTGTCCTAGTTCTCTTCTCTATCTACCTCCTCTGTCACTCTTGCCCTCAATCCCACTCCATTTTTCACACATTTCCCAAAGGAGGCCCTAAATTAAACTCCTGTTGCCTGTGTGGTTCCCCTCCCCTTATTGCTGGTTGGCTACACCACGGCTCCCCCCACGAAGACTCTTCTCACACGAGTGAGCTCCTCAACGGCTCCCCTCACGAGGACCCTTCTCACACGAGTGAGCTCCTCCACGGCTCCCCTCACGAGGACTCTTCTCACACGAGTGAGCTCCTCCATGGCTCCCCTCACGAGGACTCTTCTCACACGAGTGAGCTCCTCCATGGCTCCCCTCACGAGGACTCTTCTCACACGAGTGAGCTCCCCCACGGCTCCCCTCACGAGGACTCTTCTCACACGAGTGAGCTCCCCCACGGCTCCCCTCACGAGGACTCTTCTCACACGAGTGAGCTCCTCCATGGCTCCCCTCACGAGGACTCTTCTCACACGAGTGAGCTCCTCCACGGCTCCCCTCACGAGGACTCTTCTCACACGAGTGAGCTCCTCCACGGCTCCCCTCACGAGGACTCTTCTCACACGAGTGAGCTCCTCCACGGCTCCCCTCACGAGGACTCTTCTCACACGAGTGAGCTCCCCCACGGCTCCCCTCACGAGGACTCTTCTCACACGAGTGAGCTCCTCCACGGCTCCCCTCACGAGGACTCTTCTCACACGAGTGAGCTCCCTCCACGGCTCCCCTCACGAGGACTCTTCTCACACGAGTGAGCTCCTCCACGGCGCCCCTCACGAGGACTCTTCTCACGAGTGAGCTCCTCCCCGGCTCCCCTCACGAGGACTCTTCTCACACGAGTGAGCTCCCTCACGGCTCCCCTCACGAGGACTCTTCTCACACGAGTGAGCTCCTCCACGGCTCCCCTCACGAGGACTCTTCTCACACGAGTGAGCTCCCTCACGGCTCCCATCACGAGGACTCTTCTCACACGAGTGAGCTCCTCCACGGCTCCCCTCACGAGGACTCTTCTCACACGAGTGAGCTCCTCCACGGGTCCCCTCACGAGGACTCTTCTCACACGAGTGAGCTCCCTCACGGCTCCCCTCACGAGGACTCTTCTCACACGAGTGAGCTCCCTCCACGGCTCCCCTCACGAGGACTCTTCTCACACGAGTGAGCTCCCTCACGGCTCCCATCATGAGGACTCTTCTCACACGAGTGAGCTCCTCCACGGCTCCCCTCACGAGGACTCTTCTCACATGAGTGAGCTCCCTCACGGCTCCCATCACGAGGACTCTTCTCACACGAGTGAGCTCCTCCACGGCTCCCCTCACGAGGACTCTTCTCACACGAGTGAGCTCCTCCACGGGTCCCCTCACGAGGACTCTTCTCACATGAGTGAGCTCCCTCACGGCTCCCCTCACGAGGACTCTTCTCACACGAGTGAGCTCCCTCATGGCTCCCATCATGAGGACTCTTCTCACACGAGCCAAACTCCTCCACGGCTCCCATCACGAGGACTCCTCACACGAGTGAGCTCCCTCACGGCTCCCATCACGAGGACTCTTCTCACACGAGTGAGCTCCTCCACGGCTCCCCTCACTGAGGACTCTTCTCACACGAGTGAGCTCCCTCACGGCTCCCCTCACGAGGACTCTTCTCACATGAGTGAGCTCCTCCATGGCTCCCCTCACGAGGACTCTTCTCACACGAGTGAGCTCCCCCACGGCTCCCCTCACGAGGACTCTTCTCACACGAGTGAGCTCCTCCACGGCTCCCCTCATGAGGACTCTTCTCACATGAGTGAGCTCCTCCATGGCTCCCCTCAGGAGGACTCTTCTCACATGAGTGAGCTCCTCCATGGGTCCCCTCAGGAGGACTTCTCACACGAGTGAGCTCCTCCACGGCTCCCCTCATGCAGGGCTCCTCGCACGCGAGCTCCTCCAGTTCCCACTCATTCTCTGGCAGCCTTTGCAGTCCTCAAAGACAGCAGCCCACCACAGGGGTCCAGGCTGGGTATCTCTTACCTCCCTTTCTAAGAGATTTTATTTTCCTTTGCCATCACTGTACCTGGGAGCAGGCAGGCAGTCTTTCTGTTTTATGGTCACGAGGTGATACCTCATGTGGGTCTGCCTGATGAGCACTGCACATGCCCAGAGGTGTAGACTTGTTAAGTTTAGTGTAATGAGAGAAACAGGCCTGGATAGCTGCGTGGCTAGAGGGACAGACTGTGACAGTATAAATTAGATTACTGACATCCATTTGAATTATCCTTCTTCTGTGCAGAGGCTGAAAAGCAAAAGAGTAATAATATCCCTGACTCCCTTACAATTTGAGTTCAAAATGTGAGCTGGGCTCTAGTTACTGCTATACTGGCACAAAGCTTTGATGTGAAACTGGGTCACGAACAGAAGTAGGCTGTAGGTATATCTATTTTGCAGATTGCGGCAACGGTGATAAATCCTTGAGCTGACCAGTACAGTTGTGACTTTTTTTTTCCCTATTTTTTAAATGTATTATTTATTTATTTGAGAGCAACAGACAGACAAAGAGGCAGAGACAGAGAGAGAGAGAGAGAGAGAGAGAATGGGCACGCCAGGGCCTCCAGCCACTGTAAACGAACTCCAGGCGCGTGCACCCCTTGTGCATCTGGCTTATGTGGGTCCTGGGGAATCAAGCCTCGAACCAGGGTCCTTAGGCTTCACAGGCAAGCACTTAACTGCTAAGCCATCTCTCCAGCCCCAGTGGTGACTTTCTGAATATGGCTGAGGTAGCTGGTTTTGGAACCAGCAGCTGCTGACAGCTTACTGATCAAGGCCACTCCTCTGAAGGTTTGCCATGTGGTTTTGGGAATGGTTTCTGGAAGCCTGTCTATAGTCAGTAGCCACCCAAAGTCCTGGAATAAATCACTGTTTACCCAGAATGGATTATGCTTACGGCAATTGGCCCCTGAGCAACACAGCCAGCCAGTGGGTAAAGCACATCCAACCCCAGTCCCTCTTTGTCCACCTGGAACAGGTATTAGGTGACTCCTGTCCTATGTGCTACAGGCGTGGATGCTTCCAGCAGTCAAATACATGGGGGTTTCGTCCCCAAGGAGACAGAAGGGACAGTGTACGCATGAGAGACAATGACAGTCCTTTTTATGTTCAAGCCATTGTCATTGGTATTTTTTTATTGGCTCAGCTACGACAGAATGATACTCTTTTCTACATTCTCCATGAGAACTATAAAATACAAATGTCATTTGTACTCATTTTTACAGAACTCTTGGAGTTAGGAGAAATGAAGCATGATGGTTTTCTGATTTGAAATGGGTAAAATGCTTCCAATTTCAGATGCAATTTATAAACTGTATGGCTTCCCTCCCACTAGCCGGCTGTATTATCTACCTTAGTATAAGAAGAATGCAGCTTTTCTCTTTCAGCCATCTTATTACAAACACAGCGATATTTGCCTGCATTGGTTTGTGGGCTCTAACCTGAACATTCAACTGTTCTTAACGAGGAAGCACTTAGCTTTGAGCTACAGCCACAGGGGCTGGCTCTCTTGCACAGCACTGGGTCTGTTTGGAGAGGGCACTTCTGCCAGTAAAGGCCAGGTGGCATCAAGGACACATGTCAGCTGTGTGCAAACTGCTCCTGTGAGAACCATCTTTGCCCCCTGCCTATGCAGGGCCAGGCTCTCCCTTGGGACAATTGGTCATCTGTGAGGCATTTTCACAGTGACCTTTGGGAACCATGTCCCTCTGTTCTCACATTTCTCAGAAAAGCAGCAGCTGTGGCCTGTCACTCCTGGAGACATAAGCCAGTGAGCTGCAGGAATGGCCATGTGCCTCTTCTTTCACGTGCAGTAGAAACCCTGCTCACTTTCTTCACGCCTGTGCTGAGAGCTACTCTCTTTCCATCTTATTGACAAAATGCTGCCACTCAATCTCATGTCACATACATGTTTAACAGTCTTCAATTTGTCTAATAAACTTATTTTAGATCATTTTAGGTTTAAAGAATTACTGTACAGAATATGGAGGTCCCACATATCCTACACCTGATTTCCTTTAGTAACATTTCCAATAGCATGGCACATTCCTTACAATTAACGGACTGATATACATGCATTATTGTGAGCTAAAGGTCATGTTTCATTCTTACCTAATGTCCTTCTGTCCCAGGACCCCTGTCCTGGAAACCTTACATTGATCATCAAGCCTCCTCAGGCTTCTTTCAGAAGTGACTGTTTCTCAGACTTTGGCCTTGAAAATTTTAGGTGCTCTTGACATCCCAAGGGTTTCCTTCACCTTGCTAACAAGAATAAGAGACAGGGGGCTGGAGAGATGGCTTAGTGGTTAAGCGCTTGCCTGTGAAGCCTAAGGACCCCAGTTCAAGGCTCAATTCCCCAGGACCCTCATTAGCCAGATGCACAAGGGGGTGCACATGTCTGGAGTTCATTTGCAGTGGTTGGAGGCCCTGGCACGCCCATTCTCTCTCTCTCTTTATGACTATAATAAATAAAAATAAAATCTTAAAAAAAAAAAAGAATCAGAGACAACTGAATGTGGCCTTCAAGTAGTACCTAACGGCCTTGCATTGTCAGGAAAAGACTGACATGGCTTCCCTGTCACTTCTTGTCTGTGGAGGAAGCTCTGCCCACCACATCTCAGCCAGCTGCTGAGGAAAATCACGTGAAGGCGCCCATGGAGCAATGGTTCCCCACCTGTCTGATCAGGACCCCGGAATGGAGAATTTTATAAAGCACAGATTCCCAGGCTGCAGCCAGCAGCACTGGCTCAGAGTCTCTGGCAACAGGGCCTTGAATTCTGTATTTCATATCCCTTTTTAAGAAATAAGAATGCTGGGCTGGAGAGATGGCTCAGAGGGCGAAGTGCTTGCCATGTGTCTGTCATCTCAGTGCTGGGGTGGTGTTGGCAGAAGGATCCCCATGGTTTGCAGGCAAGCTAGTCTAGCTGAGTCAGTGAGCTCTAGGTTCAGTGAGAGATCCTGTCTCAAAGCATAAGATAGACAGCAACTGAGGAAAACATGTGACATTGGCCTCGTCATGCATGTGCACACATGCACACGCACCCCCCACATGCAGCCATACACATCTAAGCATACTTATACACATGCATGCACACCACACACACATAATACACATCAAAAAAACAATGTCCTCAGCCAGGCGTGGTGGCGCACACCTTTAATCCCAGCACGTGGGAGGCTGAGGTAGGAGGATCACTTGAGTTTGAGGCCAGCCTGGGACTACATAGTGAATTCCAGGTCAGCCAGGGCTACAGTGACACCCTACCTCAAAAACAACAACAAAAATGTTAACTGTGTTTATAATTCAGAAAATTATAAAGAAACACAGTCAATTATTTGCTAGTATCATTAACATAAGGAAAAATATAAATGTACAAAATTTAAAGAGTAACTAAAAGTCTAAGTGAAAACTGACTGCAGCTCTCCACCCATAATCTTTATTTTCTAGGGACACTTGAAATACTCCTGTTTTTATTTATCTTTGGAATCTATCAATAAGCTTTCTAAGATATTTCAGTATCACCAGGTATTTGGAGTCCATGGTTACTGAAGAACTTAAAAAATACAGGTGAGGGGGCAGTATAACCCTTTCAGTGCTGAAACTTACAGGGAGGCAGGCTGTGATGGCCTTGGGGTGCAGAAGAGCACAAGGCATTAGGAAGGCATTCACCCTGGCTTGGAGGCCTTGGGGTTGAGAATCAGACCCGAGTAAGGTGAGGAGAGCATTCCTGAGATGAGTGTCTCCTCCACAACGGGAGTCAGAGTCAGAATGGAGGACATCCACGTGGGGGGAAGGCCGGGTACAGGTGATGGGAGACTGAGAACATATGGGATAGGGAGACCTAATCAAATAAATGGGAACCAAAGCTCACACTGTGAGAGAAGGTGATAACTAGTATGGAAAGGGAGAAGGATAGAAAAACCCAAGATACCCTATGATTTGAAGTATCAGTACAAATGTGTACATTTAAGTATATATTCATATTTTTATGTGGATTTGTAGAGATATGAAGCATATTTATAGTACAAAAACAGATGTGTATGTACTTATACACACATATACATTTACATGTATACATACTAGATACATCTGTGAATGGCAGTGCATACTCTTTGAGTGAGCCATGACCCTGCAGTGGTGACAGGCACACCGAGTGCCCAGATCTTGCCTTTAATACCATTTTCCACTAAAAGGAATCAGGGATCCTTGGAGAAATGACTGATTTCAGGGCTAGGACAGGCAAAGAACATGATGAGCCTAAACATCCTGTGCCAGAAATCAAGAAAGTACTCGAAGAATGATGAGGACATATCCAAAGGACACGGGAGCAGGCTGAAGGGACTCTGGTGAAATTGGGGACATTTACGTATCAGAATAAGTAAGGACACTGCTAGAGTACAGCCCATCAAATCAACAGTAGACCCAGACCTCACACTGCGAACAGTGAGCACAGGACAAACGGAAGCACTGATGAAGATTATTTATATAGTTTCAAAGCGCTTCCCATAAAATATTTGATAATTAAAAGAAAAATCACAATCTAATTTCACAGGAGAAAAGTTCAGAACACGTCACTTGAATCAATGGGAGAAACTGAAATTGTGTGCCACCAGACAGGATGCAATAGAAGAAGTCACCCACCACTTCTGTGGCATTTCTGCCTGCATTCAAATGTCTCTCTTATTTTTGTGTGTGTATACGTGCTGTGTGTGTTTGTATGCGTGTGGATGCACATGTGTGCGTGTGGAGGCCAGAGGTCGACACTGGGTCTTTATCAACTTTGTTTTAGTGAGACAGGATATGTCAGGGAACCTGGGGCTCCCCGATTTGGCTGGACTAGCTCGCCAGTAGGCCTGGGGGGGGGGTTCCTCTCATGTCTGACCCCCAGTGCTGGCCTGGCAGGTATGTGCCGCATTCAGTCCTCACACTTGTTCAGTGAGCACTTTACCAACTGAGACATCTCTCTAGCCCTCTCAATTATGTATCTTAAGCCAGCAAATACTTACTGTGGCACAATTTCAGGAACCTGGGAGGGCGTTAGCTTGGTGGTTCTAGTTCACGGTCTCTCACAGGGCTGTAGTCAACTTGATGGCTACAGCCACTATCAACTCAAAGCTTACCTGGGGCTGGGAATCCACCAGGCTCACCCACTTGTCTGACAAGCTGCACTTTTGTTGGACATAGGCAGGGCCCTGGGTTAAAGCCAACCTAAGCTATCTGACATGAAGGCCCCAGGCTATGGAGGGGTCGCAGCAGCCTGAACCACCGGTCATATCTCGGGGACCGGACTGGCAGGGGAGCTCCTCTCCCCATTCTCGGGGGTTGCAGTGAGCCAGGATCCTCCCCCCATTCTTGGGGGTCACAGTGAGCCTGGACCCCTGGACAAAATCTTGGACCCCGAGATTGGCAGGAAGTAAGGCCACTCCCTCTCCAAGCACGGGACACCTGGACTTTCAGATAAGACAGGCTGGGCTGGAGAGATGGCTTAGCAGTTAGGTGCTTGCCTGTGAAGCCTAAGGACCCCGGTTCGAGGCTCGATTCCCCAGGACCCACCAGATGCACAAGGGGGCGCACGCGTCTGGCGTTTGTTTGCAGTGGCTGGAGGCCCTGGCGCGCCCATTCTCTCTCTCTCTCTCTCTCTCTCTCTCTCTCTCTCTCTGCCTCTTTCTCTCTGTTGCTCTCAAAATAAATAAATAAATAAAATAAACAGATAAGACAGGCTTTGTCCATAACCCTGTGGCCTTTGGCCAGATGCATAGGAAACTCCTTATATGGTATCAGCCAGCACCTTTGCATACCTTCCCTTGCCTACGTGCTGGAACATAATGTCCCCATATTAGGCATAGGCTAGCAATCTTTAAACCCACCAATCCCCTTAGGACCCTCTTCCTGCCCTTAGGTGCTTATAAATCCATTTCCCTGACAATAAACCAAGAGTTGTTCAGAGAAACTGACTCCCGGGAGTAATTCTTTCTCTTGTCACAGTGCACAACCTTGGTCTCCACGGTTGCCTGGGACACCTTGGGGGGGGGGGTACCGTGGCTGGGGCCTGGAGGACATAGGAACCCACATAGTTTGTGACTGACCTAGATACTAGATGCTTTAGGTCCTTAAGGTGCTATGCACAGAGCTGATCCCAACATGGAAGAGTGCTCCCCCCCACTGAACAACAGGTCCCTTTACACTCTAAGCCTTTCTGCTGTAAGCTCTTTGCTAGTAGTTTGGATTTTAACTCCTCCACCACAAGTCTATATGTGTTAAAGGCCTGCGTCCCCAGCTTGGAGTCTTATGGAGCCGTGGTAGATCCTTTAAAAGGGTGCGCTCTAACGGGAAGATTTTAGGGGATTATGAGACTACAGCCTCTTCCTTTCTTTTTTGTTCCCTGGCTCTGATGTGAATGGATTTTCTCTGCCTCACACTTCTGCAACGGATCACGCAATGGGGGCAATGAATGGATCATGGAATGGAACTTCTAATACTATGAGCCCAAGCAAACCTTTCTCTTGATAACTGTCTCAGGTATTTTGCCATGGCATGTTGCAGTTCCCTTCTCATTGCTGGGACAAAACGCCTGACCAAAAGCAGCAGCTGGAAGGAAAGGTCTTATTTCGGCTTACATTCTTGAGGGGAAGTTTCATCATGGCATGACAAACATGGCAGAGCAGAGGCTGGGCTGAATCACATCTTGTCACATCAGCTGGGAGGTGGCAGCAGAGTGAGATAGCTAGCTGAACATCCATTAGAGCTGGACTAATAAAACTCAAGTCTCACCACCTATATCACGCTTCTTCCAGCAAGGAACCACCTCCCAAAGGCTCTACCAGCTGGGGACAGAGTGTATGAGGTTTAATCACAAACACATAATAAGGCTATTACGTTCAAACCACCATATTCTGCCCCTGGTCCCAACAGACTCTTGACCATTTCATGAGGCAAAAGGCATTCAGTCCAACTTGAAAAGTCACCATTGTCTATTAGTCCCAACACTATTCAAAAGAAAGTCCAAAGTCTGTAGTGAAACTCAAGACAGTCTCTTAACTGTAAGCCCTGTAAAACCAAAACACAAGTTAAATATTTCCAATACATAATGGCACAGAGTAAACACCTCCATTTCAAAAAGGAGGAACTGGGCATGGCAAGGGAGGACTGGACCAATAGAAGATTGTAAACAAGCAGGGCAAATGTCAAATCCTGCAGCCCTGTGTCTCTGGCATCTCTTGGCCCAAACTCTGCCCATCCAGCCCTGGATGCTTTCTCTACTGGCAGACCTACCCAAGCCAGAGCAAGCAACCCTTGCTGGCTGCCATCCCACAGTACTGGCATCTCCAAAATCCTAGGGTCTGTACTATAACCCATGCTCAACTTCGTAACTCCATACAATGGCCTCACTGGTCTTACAGGGATCTCAATCCGGCTTTGCACTGCCCCGGAACCATGGCTGTACTCAGTGACCCTGTATTTCCTGCATTTGTTATATTTCCAAAACCAGTAGCAGGTGAGCTACCAAATGGGGGGGGGGGTTAGCTGACTTTGACAGGAAATTTCTTCATCATTCTTCCTTCAGCATTTCTCCTGTTGTCAAAATGTAGAACAGCTAGCTCAGTCTCAATGGTGGTAATCTCTTAAATGTTTGCAGCTTAAGTTCTTTGCCAAACCTGCTCAAATTTCCTTTGCCAAACACACCAGTCCATTGTGTAATTAATTATCAGAATGAGTTGGAATTAACTATGGAAAATTTTCTTACAGACCTCACTAATAACTTTTCTGAGAATACTGCTGTGAGCTGTTGAATTCCTGACTTGTAACTTACCCTGAAGTTAATCTTACATATAATCCACCCACTTAAAGCAATCTAAGTTTCCTCTGTCTTGGTGTACCTTTGGTTGAACAGCACAGATAACTAATATTGATAAGGAATATTAGGAGATGCCAACTGATGTTAAATTATGCTTTTTAAAATGTTTTTTAAATTATTATTTTTTATGAGAGCAAGAGAAAGAGAATTGGTGCACCAAGGCCTCCAGTGACTGCAATTGAACTCTAGACATGTGTACCATCTTTTGTACATGTGTGACCTTGCACACTTGTATCACCTTATACACCCAGCTTACATGTTATCTGGAGAGTCAAACATGGGTCCTTAGGCTTTGCAGGCAAGCACCCTAACTGCTAAGTCATCTCTATGCTTTTGTCTGGAGTTCCTCAGTGGTCTGATCAGATTTTTGACCCAGAACAAGCATGCTTATGTAAAAGTGCTGACCACAGCATTGAAGACAACACTGTCAGTAACTAGTTGCCCAAAGAACTGCCACAGACATGTTGAAGACAATAGGTGTGATTATATTTGTGAATGGTGTACGTGTATGTGTGTGTGTTCTAGATCAGTAGAGTACAATGGGTCATACCCCTAAATCCTATTCTTTAACAAATGCTTAAGAATTATCCAAAGTCAAAAGTTCCTAGCCCTTTGCTCATGAAATGTTCAACTTGTTCACATATTAATGTTTTCTGGCTGTTCAATAAAAATGCCAATGAGTGCCTGTGAGTAACAGCTATAGCCACAGAACATCAGAGCAAGGGTGATAGTAGATGCATCAAGCTCACCCTCGGTTTCAACAATTCCACAAGGCAGACTCTGCTATGACAAGCAGCTAGGCCACTCTTGGGTAACTCAAAAGATTAGTTCTTTCCCTCTGGCTTTTCCAAAACAAGCAGTTCGCCTACTCTTGGGTAAATGACCCCAAGGGTTGGTTTCCTCTCCCTCAGGCTCTGCCCCAGAAGCAGCTTGCCCACTCCTGGATAAGCAAATCCAAGAATCAGTTTCTATAATTTCAGGGCTGTGGTGCCCAATTAGGCAGTCCATTGCTTTTAAATTCAACCTTGCTCATGTTTACAGGACATGGGAAGAAAACCACACAAATTGCCTCTACTCCAGTCCAGACAAAGTCCTTTTCCCCTCTGAAACTTCATATGTCAAACCTCCATAGGCCACAGTTCTCTCTGTATTTATATCTTTCAAACTCTCATCAGAAGGGCCCATCAAGCTCTGTCCACAGCACTGCAAGGCGTCTCTAGTCCAAAGTTCCAAATCCTGTCATCTCTCTCCTACAAGCCAGTTCCAAAAAACCCAAAACCACATGGTTAGGCTAATTACAGCAAGAGCCCCACTTGCCAGTATCAATTTTCTGCTGCAGTTACCTTCTTGTTGCTAGGACAAAACACCCACACAAAGCAGCAGCTGGAAGGAAAGGGTTTATTTCAGCTTACAGTCTCGAGGGGAAGTTTCACCATGGCATGACAAACATGGCAGAGCAGAGGCTGGGTAGCACATTTTGTCATATCAGCTGGGATGTGGCAGCAAGAGTGAGCTACCTAGCTAGCTGAATATCCAGTAGGGCTAGACTAATAAACCTCAAGGCTCACCCCCAGTATCACACCTCTTCCAGCAAGGCTCCACCTCCCCAAGGACCCACCAGCTGGGGACAGGGCATGAGGTTTAATCAAAAACACGTGAGACAATAAGGGACATTTCCCCTTCAAACCACCACAGAAAGCTCCACCATGGCAGAGAAAACATGGCAGAGAAGGCAGCTGGGACGTCACATCTTGTCTCAGCAGCAGAGACAGCACAGAGGGATAAGTCTGAATGAATTATGCTCTGAACACCCAGTGGAACATTATTCACACAACTGGCAAGAACTTAAATGGGCTTCTGAGGATTAAATGAAGGCAACGCATTAATTTCTTACTCAGGCTAACTGTATTGTGATTGTTATAGAATATTGTTACTTGTAGGAAATACCCACAAATGAATATTTAGGGTATATATGAAATGCCCACTAAAGGGTATGAGGGAGAAAAAGAATATCAGGTCTGCAACTTATTCCATATGACTGGTAGGGAGTGTCTCTGCTCTGTAATGGCAACTTTTAGATAAGCTTGAGATTATTTTCAAATTAAAAAGGTATATAAATTCTAACCATAAGAGAAATTTAAAAATGTTTAAGTTGAACTATTAAATAGCATTCTAAGAAACTGCTGTTTTTATAGGTCAGAAATAGGTGGCCTTTGGTAATTTCACATGGTTCAATTTAAAATAAGAACATTCCTTTTATTTTGATCATGACATCAAAATAAAAGAAAGACTGGTCGAGAGGGGGAGGGGATATGATGGAGAGTGGAGTTTCAAAGGGGAAAGTGGGGGGAGGGAGGGAATTACTTACCATGGGATATTGCTTACAATTATGAAAGTTGGCAATTATATGTGTGTGTGTGTGTGTATAAAGAACATTCCAACAAATTAATCAACACTGAAGTTAATGAAATTCTGGCTTTCAACAAAAATGCAAAATAATTCACAGTGTCCTCTTGAGGATCTCTCTTTGCAATTACTCACTTTGCCCAGTGCCATGACATCTGCTGCTTCTCAGATTCCTTGCTGTCCGTATGCAGAGATTCTGCTGGCATAGTGCCTATCCTAGAAAGGCTCCCCAAATTCACATTCCTTTCCATACAGAGTCTTACTTTTTTATAGTCCTTTACAGTGAGAAAGGAACCCCAGGGGTCAGCAGACATGGGGACTTCTACTTCCCAGTTCTTCCTTATTTCCCATTTTTCCTAAATTCACTCCAGGTGAGCTTGCAAGGTTGCAATCTATAAAATCCTACTTGGATACTTCTGTATTCAGCACTGCTACGCACTCCTTCCTTCTAGAGACACTTCTGTCTCTTGGCTCTGGAAGCTGCACTCAGCTTAGGGCTCTTTCCATTTCTCTCTCTGCTTACATCCCTGCCCCTGCGACTCACCCAGAAAAAGTGCCTGCAATTAGCTTCTCAAGTTCCTTAGCAGAGCGTGCTACTCTGACGGTTGCCCAGCAGCTTCTCACCAGATGGGTCCACAGCTAAGCTCCTGTGAGTGGACCTTTGTGGTCTGTCCCCACCTGACCCTTACCCCACCCCATGGCTTTCACCATCTTGTGTGCATTGCATACGCACCATGCTTGCTCCTGACCTGGCCTTCAGCATGTTCTCTCTGCTCTGAGGACATTCCCAGGTCATCTCATGGGAGACTCGTGTTCACTCAGATCTCAGTTTAAATGTTAACTCTGCCCAGACAGAGACCTGCTTTCCAAGCCTACTCTACAATACTGCCAGAGCCCTCGCCAGCCTGATCACTTTCTCCCATTGCCTTGGCCTGTGTACTTTCAGTTATTCATCTTAACACAAAGCTGTCTTCGAGATATATTCATTGGTTCAATGTCTGTCTGCATACCCTAGCACAGGAGGGCCCCAGAGGACGCCATCAGCCTTGATCTCTACTGTCTTCCGAGTGCCCACAACACTGCCTGACAGGTGCTGAGCACTTCACAAACAGCTAGTGTATGAGTGAACCACCTACTTTCTGTTTCAAGCTGCTAATGGTCCCAGTTATGAATGACTTGGGCCTGTGATAATGACAACTGCACACTCTTAGAAATGACCTTTATTTCAAATCACTTTGTCCAACCTCAGTCCAAACCAAGTAACTCCACAGTACTGCTGTGGCAATGGAGCTGTCCTTGAGTCCCCAGGGCAGTCAGCGGGAGAGCTCATGACCCTCAGTGATGGAAGGGTGATAGGGCATCGTGGATAGTGCCAATTGTTGGAAAGATTTTCTCTTCAGAGACCCTCAGTCTTCATCCCCACATGTTCCAGTTACTATTCTCCAAAGCAATCAAATGCTCTGCTTTATGTGACAGAGAGTCAAAGGTTACTTAAGGGGAGGGTCACATGGCTTCTAATCCTCCTCTCTGAGATAAACTCTCCTGGCTATCTCAATACTTCACATGACATGAAAAATTAACCAGCACTGCACATGAGAAAGGCCATCAAAATTTTAGCAGCCTGGTTTAAAAAAAAAAAAAACCACAACACAGCAATTATAAAACCTTCTTGGGCATCTTATCTGAGAACTACGGTATGTGCGTCCTTAATATTCCGAGAACATGGTCTCATTTCTCACGGCCGTCTTTCCATTCTCTTAACAGCCTGCTCCTCTGCTTCATGTTCTTCCTGACGCTCAGGGAACAGGAACAATTGTAGCCTGCCAGGCCCACAAGCATCTTTTCTGAGACAAAAACTTTTTCGGAACACATTTGTGAGCCTATGTTTTCATTTCTGAATAATTTTACATTTTTTTTGTTTTGTTTTTAGTTTTTTTTTTTTTTTTTTTTTTCGAGGTAGGGTCTTACTCTAGCCCAGGCTGACCTGCAATTCACTATAGAGTCTCAGGGTGGCCTCAAACTCACGATGATCCTCCTACCTCTGCCTCCCGAGTGCCGGGATTAAAGGTGTGCGCCACCACGCCCGGCGAATAATTTTACATTTTACTAAGACGAGGAAAAGTCTACTGATGTCACTGTTTGCTAATGAGGTTTGTGGCAGGGACTCTCTGCTCAGAGCATTAATTAAACCATTTATTCACACGTATCCTGAAAGTGGAAAGCCAGTCTGGATTTTTACTCTCCGGTGGGCTTTCACCGTGTGTACAGAGTGGGAGGATGAACATCTGCTGTGGTCAAACAGACAGCATTTTAGTGCCCATCTGTATTCTCTGCTGTCACTTGCACAATGGAGAAAGCACTCAATAAATACTACTGAATGAAAGAGTAAGTGGGTGAAAATGAGCCAATGAGCCAGGGGACCACAGAGCCAGTGCCCTAGTCCAAACCCTCACTTACAGACACAGCAGCTACGGCCCAATCAAGCAAGGACTCAGCTCAACAGTGCTGGCATGAAACCAGATTCCAGGGGTCCCAACTCCCAGATTCATGCTGCCTTTTTTTGGGGGGGGGGAAGGGACACTTGAGCAAATGCAAATTTAGTTAACTGGATAATTAAGAAGTATTTTTTGTTTTATATTTAATAACTAACTCATTGTGGTTGCCTTGTTCATAACCATGCACTCTAAATGATTACTTCAATAAGTCTATCTCAGTAAATATATGGCCCAGCAATAACATACTTAGGCACTGGCAGGTGACCCGATCCAGTCCACTGGGGCATGAGATGAAGTCTGATGATTAGGATCTGGGACTGCTTGTTCCCCGTTTTGTGCTGGGTACTCATGCCTGGCTCAGCTGCCAGCTGAGGATGACGGTGGGAAGCAGGGACAGGGAAAGAACATGGGCACCTCAGGTCCCTGTGAAGCCATCCACTCTGCAGATGCCCTATCTACTTCCTTTCAGAGAAGACAGCACACTATTTGATCTTATGTATGTTTTTTGAACCAGTGGGGATAATAGTGATAACTGGAGCTGAAAACAACTTAAGAGGCTAAGGAAACTCTTTGAGAGAAACTTTATAAAGGAATTCTTGCTTCCTTAACTCCTTAAACAATAACCAAAATAAATAAATGGTAATTACTCTGCAGCTAGTCAGGGTATCATTTTGCTGGAAGGAATATTTTAATGGTCTTTCAGATAATTGTGGACACTTTCTCTGAGACTTTAACAAAGTCTGACACTTTTGGGGGGGGAGGACGTGTGTGTGTGTGCAGTATGTGTGGTGTGGGATGGTGTGTATGTAGAGTGTGTGCACGTGTGCGAGGGCAGAGGTGTCCTCCACGTGCCTGAATGCAGATTTCAGAGACTCGTTCTTCTACTCTGTCTCCTTAAGACAGAGTCTCGCTGAAACTGGACTGCTGTTTTGTTGGTTTGTTTAAGTCAAACTGGCTGACCAGTGTGTTCCGGAGATGCCTCTGTCTCTACCCCCCTGTAGGACTGGGGTGCTCCATCCCTTGTAGGATCCTCCGGGTGCTGGGGATCAAACTCGGGCTGCCTCTGGCCCTCAAGCTCATGCAGCAACTGCTTTTCCCACTGAGCCGATTCAGTAGCCCACAATCTGACAAGAGTTTAAAAGATTAGTTGCAATGTAGAGGGGGGCTGGAGAGATGGCTTAGTGGTTAAGGTGCATGCCCGTGAAGCCTAAGGACCCAGGTTCAATTATCCAGCTCCCACGTAAGCCAGGTGCACATGGTAGCGCATGTGTCTGGAGTTTGTTTGCAGTGGCTAGAGGCCCTGGCACGTCCATTCTCTCTCCCCCTCCCCCCAGTCTCTAATAAATAAATAAAAATAGATCCTTAAAAAATTTTTAAAATGTAGAACTGCAATTCTATCAGTTGACGTACTTTACACACTCTCTTTTCTTAAAATCCATCTGTCTACCCTGCACTTGGAATGAATTTGTTTTTTAGCCATACATGATTTTATAACGTCGTGAGTCAGTCATTTGGAAAATGATGGTCCACTGGGTTTCGAGTATCTTCCAAATGGAAACATGTTTCATTATACAAGGGATATACATATTTATTACGATCACTTTTGATCTTACCAGAAAAAGCTGTGTGCACAGCTCATGGTGACAGATACAAGTTTTCCAAAACTCTGACTTCATTTGAAAGGTCTAATTCTATCACTGGTAACAAACACTGTCAAGCATTTTCCCTACAATGACAGACGTACTTTGCTCACTTTTGAGAAAGAGTGCCAAATACCAGATCTGAAGAAGCACAGTTGGTCTGTCGTTTTTTTTTTTTTTTTTTTTTTTTTTTTTTTTGGTTTTTTGAGGTAGGGTCTCACTACAGCTCAGACTGACAGGAATTCACTATGTAGTCTCAGGGTGGCCTCAAACTCAAGGTGATCCTCCTACTTCTGCCTCCCAAGTGCTGGGATTAAAGGCGTGCGCCACCACGCCTGGCAGTCCATCATTATTTCAACTGGGAAAAAGTGGTGAGCTCTGCTCACAGTTTATACAATTCCAGAAATCCTTTTCTTTAAGACAACTTTGATAAATAATGAAGGCACTTTCTAAATCTATGTGTTTCCTATTGCTACAGAAAATCCAAAGACACATTCAAGTGTTAATATTTTCAAAAAAAATAATATTTGCTATTACATCACAGACTGACTTAAGCCTAGACACACTTTCCCCCTTCCTTCTTCCTCCCTTTCTCCTGCTCTCCCCTGCTGTGAGTATAACTGCAGAAAACAGCGGTTACCAGTAGGGCTCGGTGCTTCTGCCTTTGGAGAGTCCAGGCCCTGCAGACCACATCCTGAGGACCCATGCTTTGTATTTTTTTTTCTTTTTTTGGTTTTTCAAGGTAGGGTCTCACTCTAGCCCAGGCTGACCTGGAATTCACTATGGTGTCTCAGGGTGGCCTTGAACTCATGGCGATCACCTCCCAAGTGTTGGAATGAAAGGCGTGCGCCACCACGACCAGCTTTGCATTTCTTTTTCTGTCTTTGGTGACAAACTGCTGCCATTTGTACAGAAAACTGCTAGTGTTTAGCCTGCTGTGGGCACTCCCCCACTTTTAGGAGCATCCCCCGGGCACAGGGACTGGATAAATTTCAGCCCTGACTGCCAAGATCACGTTAGGTTGAGTCTCAAGGAAATGAATTTGAGGCTCAGTTTCACTAAAATCTTCTGCAAATGAATAAGCTTCTAACCTCCTCTAGGCCTTCTATTCTTACAAAGTCATAGAACAGAATCCGATGGCCTCTAAACATCTGCTGGCTCTCAACTTCATGGTCGTATCACACACACACACACACACACACACACACACACACACACATACATCACGTGAGGAAAATGCCAGCTATAGTCCCCAAGTCTGCTTCCTGCACCTTTGTAGCTCAAGAAGTCATTACAGACAGGTTTGGGGAAGAAACCAGCTAGTGAAGAATTCATATTATACTAATTTATTTCCTCATTATGAGACTGGTGAGAAACATTCAAAGTTCCAGATGTAAACCAAAAATTAAAGGCTGAAAGGAAGCAATGAACTTAGACTCTACACACAATACCTTAGGTAACTGCAGTATTACAGTAACATGCACTTTGTCAAAACTGCTCAATATGAGCAAAAGCAAAATCTTTGAGCCAATGGGAATAACAGCAAATAGAAGAGTGTAAAAGTCTAAATTATTGGCTTGAGAAACTTCAAATGTACTTTTATTTAGAGTTGCCAAAAGGACACCTAAAATTACATTTTTCTCCCTTTTTCTCTCTGTTAATCATTTCCTGATGCTTCCAAGATTACCAGAACATTTTCCTAGTCTTAGTCTGTTATCAAAAATAAGTGCATTTTCAGCACAATGGCTTTATTTGGTTAATTTACTTTCTACTTTCAAGCTATGACAAAAAAGCAAACAATTTAGTATTTATATTCTGAAAGAAGCCTAAGAGAGGTTTATTCTCTAAGAAGGAATGCATTACTCTAAAGTGTGATGCCTAAAAGGCACCAATTGATTTTATTTTGACATTTAGTTATGAATGTCTAACAATTATAAAGAGTAAAACAGGGTGGGAGAGATGGCTTAGCAGTTAACGCGCTTGCCTGCGAAGCCTAAGGATCCAGGTTCAATTCTCTAGGTCTCACATAAGCCACAGGCACAAGGTGCACATGCATCTGGAGTTTGTTTGCAGTGGCTAGAGGCCCTGGCTCCGCTCCTCTCCGCTCCTCTCCCTCTCCCTCTGTGTGTGTTTCTAATAAATAAATAAATAATAAATTTTAAAAAGAGCAAAACAAAATGACTAAAAAGCTCAAGAGAGTCTCAGTATCTTTTTTATTCCAGATAAGGACATGAGGCATTTGATTCAGACTAGAAACTGTGACTCTTTAGTAATAGGTATGTTCCTTCTCACAAGAGTGAATGGAAACTTAGTTTGAGAGGGAGGATTAAGAGCCTAAATATTTCTACTCTGTTCAGTGGATATCAAATTATAATATAGGTTGATTTTTTTAACCATAGGGTTCTAAATGGAAGGGAAGTGTAAAAGCAGCAACCTTCTTTTGGGAGCTCTATGCATGTAGAAGGGACAGGGAGGTTAGGGTTGCATTCCAGGCATGCTGCTCAGGGCCAGGTACCATATAGAGGAGCATCCCCTCATTCAGGGCTTCCAAAATTTAGCAGCAGTCAGGAATCAAAAATCAGAAAATCATGGTCCATTTTAGCCATCCCTATTAATATGATGTATAAATTCACTAATAAGGACAATAATTTGAAGAAAATGAGATGCCTGGCAAGAAATAGAGTTATTACGTCTAAAGTGGAAAATAAGCCACATTAAAATCAAAACACTCACTTGTGTTAGAACATGCTTCAACGTGTTAATCTCGTCACTTCTCCCTCACATTTGATGAATACATAATACTCCTAAAAGAGGTAAAACCCTGGATCCAACCATTACTCAGATCTTCCTTAATACTTACTGTATACAAGGTATCATGCACGGAACTGGACTGATAAACACACGAATCCTACCCTCAAGAACTTGCACTATTTTTGTATTAGTTTTAGAATCAACCTGCCACACACTGGCTTCAATTTATTAAGGACTTTTTTAAAAACTTATTTATTTATTTGAGAGCGACAGACAGAGAGAAAGAGGCAGATAGACAGATAGAGAATGGGCATGCCAGGGCCTCCAGCCACTACAAATGAACTCCAGATGCATGCGCCCCCTTGTGCATCTGGCTAATGTGGGTCCTGGGGAATTGAGCCTCGAACTGGGGTCCTTAGGCTTCACAGGCAAGTGCTTAACTGCTAAGCCATCTCTCCAGCCCTTATTAAGGACTTTTTGATGCCCATGAAAATAAGAGGGTAAGTACAAGGATGTTTATAAAATATAAATGGACCTTTACAATGAAAATATGCAATTGATTTCCATGGCATTACTCCTCATATTTCCTCATAAGAGAATAAGGAAAAGGAGTAATAACTTTAAAATATCAAACATGGGAAACTACTTACATAATAATAAAAGGCATGCAAATTTTAAACATAATTAGGACTTGATAGGATTTGTATTTTGAAAAAAATCACATGTAAAAGCTCCAAGGAGAGCTGAATTGCACACGGACGATACAGCTATCTTTACATATGAAACTGAATGTGTCACACGTGGGACAATACAGACATCTTTATATGAGGAACAGAAATGTGTCACACATAGGAAAATATAGCTATCTTTACATGTGAAACTGAATGCGTCACACAAGGGACAATACAGACATCTTTATATGAGAAATGGAAATATCTCACACATAGGACAATACAGCTATCTTTACATGTGAAACTGAATGCGTCACACATGGGACAATACACACATCTTTATATGAGAAATGGAAATATCTCACACATAAGACAACACAGCTATCTTTACATGTGAAACTGAATGCGTCACACATGGGACAATACAGACATCTTTATATGAGGAACAGAAATGTGTCACACATGGGACAATACACACATCTTTACATGAGAAATGGAAATATCTCACACATGGGGCAATACAGCTATCTTTACATGCGAAACTGAAATGAGTTTCCTTGCATTCTGCCAAAAGTTACTCTTAATTGAAAAGTCAATAAAGACAATCCATGTATACTCAGAGAAAGCAAGACCACAAATTCATCACACTTGGACACACATCTTGCCTGTGCAAAGAAAAGTGGCCGTCGGGAAGACACAGTGACATGGCACAGGGCTCGCGCTCACTGCATCTACCCGATCATCCCACCCGCCTGTCGCACTCAAAATGAATGAGAATGGGCAAAATAACAAAAGGTTAAACCATGATGAATGTGGTTCTTACATACAGAGCTAAACACCAGTGAGCAATACTACTTATTCGGACACATCAGATAGCCAAATTTCCCCCAGGATGAACCTGCTCATGCATGTAAAATGTAAGACAATGTTTTATGGGACTAAAAATACATTCGAAAACCATAATAAATTCTTCATCAGTAACTGAAGCATTTTTTTAAACTTCAGTGTGACCACAGATCCCTAGAAAAATTTTAAAGTATTTAACTCAGGCTCCTTTAGAGAAAATTATATGCAAAACAAAAAAAAAAAAAAAAAAAAAACAAATAAAATCCTTCTGACCTTTCACATGTCTCTACAATGCAACTGATTATCCAGTGTTGCAAAGCCCTATAGATTCTAGCTTTCGCAGCACTGACACACTTTTTGTGGTACTAGGGATTGAACTTAGGGCCTGTGCATGCTAGGCAACCACTGACCTACATCCTCAGCCCTCTTTTTGCCATTTAGAGATAGAGTCTAAGCTACCCAGGCTGGCCTTGATCTCACTTTGTAATCCAGGCAGGCCTTGAACTTGCAATCCTATTGGCTCAGTTTCTCAAGTAAATGGAATTAGCACCAGCAGACTCAGCTCTCCTGTATTTCAATTGTCACTATCCCACTGCATTGGTTTTCTATCCTGATATATCTCATACATGTATTATTTATCCTTTTACTCCAATCCATTCCCCACACTATTTCCAAGGCAACCTTTCTGTAATGCAAACATAGGCCTATCATTCCTCTGACGAGGACACAGCTGTGAGGCTAGCCATGCTGACCCACCATCTCTTCCTCACCATGCTTCTACCTGTGTATGCCTCTCACCATCTCATCATGTTCTTGCACTAGAGACATGCAATTACTTCTGGGTCTGCCTATGACTCAAACAGTTTGCCCCACCACCCACGGTTCATGTGCTGGAGGCTAGATCCCCAGTGTGGTGGTAGTGAGGTGGTAAACCTTTTTGTTGGGGGGGTGGTGTCCAGTGGAAACTGGTTAGGTCTTTAAGATGGATGAATGCACCCTCAGTAAGGTTTTATTGGCTAAAAATGAGGCTACACCCATCAAAATCTCTCGAAATTAACAATTCTTATCCTATTTAACCTATCCTGATCTCACTCTTCGTTGGAGAATCTGTTCTTCTTTTTCAGAAAGCACTGACAACCAAGCACAAACAAAATCGACAAGACAAGAATAGATAGCTGACTTCTTGATAGGAGATGAACCACCCCTTGCACAGCAGCCAGGGCCCAGGTGAACCACAGAGAGATTGGTGAGATGAGTAAGAGTGCTGTTTCAATGGCGAGCCTGACACCCTGCACCAGGGTGATGGACACAGACACTGAGGATACTCAAAACGTACCAAAGCAGAAACGCAGAAGCTGCTGAGAGCTCAACACTAAAGCAGACTTAAAGCACACCCACCACAGCTCAGGGAATTGTGCAGAAGAGGGGGCAGAAAGAATGTAAGAGCCACCAGGTGGAAGGGAATGTCCAGAGACAATCCCACCCCCCTGCACAATGACTAACTGCGGCTCTTACAACTCATAGCCCACAGCTCCATGGTGAAAACCAGCAATCCTCACTGAGAGCCCTCAGTGGAGTGGGGTGGGGAGGAGGGAAATGATGGTACCAACATATGGTGTATCCAAACAAAGTTTCTACTTAATGATAAAAAAAAGCCACATGAGCCTATTCCAAACACGATACCACTGTTCTTTATAAAGTGTGCAGTCTCTGCTATTTTATTACACTAATACAAAGACGATGAAGGTCTCTAAAAGTGTGCAGGTGAGAAGCTCAAGACCACATGCCCATGCTGAAGGGAAACTGAAGGCTTCATGTGAACCATGAATGGGATGTTTTGTATGGACCAAAATAAAGTGGCCACTGCACTAAAACAGTAGTCATTTTAGATATCATAAGTTAGTAAGAGGAATACCTACAATGACCTGATTTCTTACCTGCTAGAAACCTTTAAGGACAGCCTTCCTCTGAAGCTTGTTTTACCTTGTTTCCATGAATTTGTTCTGCTTGACAACAGCCAGTGCAACTAGAGGCGAATACTCAGATGAAGAAGCACTCAGTTTTCTTGCTTGGCCTCTACCTGTTTGCCCATGGCATTTACATGCTGACTGCTGCCCACCGCTTCCTGCCACCCAGCTTTCTCACACACATATATCCCAGGCCTTCATTTCCTGGAAGTAATAGGAACACAACTTCCAGTGCTTCCCTTTACTTAACCACTGTGGATCTACCACAGTGTATTAAATGCCAGAATGTATTAAATGCCAGCTAGGTTTTTAAATTCATGTGGTTTGCCAGGTGGCTCATGCCTGTAATTCCAGCAGTAAGGAGGCTGAGGCAGGAAGATCGCTGTAAGTCTGAGGCCAGTTTGGACTAACTACAAAGTTAGCTTCTGGACAGTCTGGCCTATAGAGTGAGACCTTGCCTCAAAAAAAAAACAAAATTAAAAACAACAACAACAAAAAAGACTTCCAGTCAAGATGGTAGACCCCTAACCACACTAAAGTTCTGGGGGTGAAATCAGAAAGTAGCAAGAATGGAGGACAAACAAAATCTATCAACAACACAAGAAAAGATAGCTGACTCATTGGCAGGATATGAACCACCCCTTATAGAGCAGCAAGAAGAAACCACAGAACTGGTGAGATGAGCAAGAGTGCTGCTTCCACTGCGAGCCTGACAACCTGCACTAGGGTGATGGAGGCAGACACTGAGGACACTCAAACTACACCAAAGCAGAAATCCAGAAGCTGCTGAGAGCTCAACACAAAAGTAGACTTAACGCACGCCCACCAAGGCTCAGAGAATTTTGTGGAAAAGGGGCAGAAGGAATGTAGGAGCCACAGACTGGGAGGGAATATCCAGAGACATAGCCCTCCCCACAATGACTGACTACTGCTCTCACAACTCATAACCCACAACCCCATATGGAATACCAGCAATTCCATTGAGGAGGGCCCTCAGTGGAGTGGGGGTAGGGAGGAGGGAAAAGATGGTACCAACACATGATATGTCCATACAAAGTTTCTACTTAATAAAATATAAAAAGAAAGGATGGAGGGAAAAGAAAAAGGACAGAAAGAAAGGGAGGGAGAGAGATTGATTTCGTGTGGTTCCAGAAGTACATTCATAGAAATCCAAACTGTAATGTATATACTTAGTAAGAAGTGCATTTTGCAGGGCAAACCAGTACATGCATGATATACTTATACATAAAACAAATGTTTCATGAAGCAAAACTTATCCATACTGTATGCCATGCCATGGTCTGATATTTTCCAGTATATTCACTTCAGTTCTAGTCCATTTAAGTGTGTAGAGACGTCACGACCCATTAGTGAGTCAAGAATTGCCACCCAAAGGATAAAGGATATAGCTCAGTGGTACAGTGCTTCCCTAGCATGCATATAGCCCTGGGTTCAACTGCCAGAATTGAAAAAAAATGCTGCCCCCCAAAAAACACTTAAAAATGTATGAAGATAACGTGAGTTTGGAAATATGATAAAGCAGATTCTAGAACGAAGAGGGGTCTGTCATGGCTGTATCTGGGGTGAGGACAGAGGGGTATCCTAGTTTCTTGGGTCACCACCTTCATCTCCCACCTGCAAAGGGAACTAGCTGATTCACCACTGGGCACTCCCAGCTGCTCTAATCCTTGAACCTTTGTAGCCTAGAAACCAGCATTTGGAAAAAGATCCCGAGAGTATCCTACTAAGAAACTGACATTTTGCATGCAAATCAGAGAGAGCATGATCCACAGAGGCCTATGTGGAACCAACAGAGAAGATGATGTGAATTATAGCATGATAAGTAACTGAAGCTGTGTTACTCCTGGCCACTGTGCCGTGCCCACGTCATTGATGTGAAAGGCACTAATTCTGACTGGGTAAGTCCACGGCTCTGATTTGTGAAACATTCCCCCAGCAGAAAACCATTCTAAGGGGTATCCACTTGAGCAACTGCAAATGCCAGTATTATGAGAAATTGTTATAGAAGCCACGTAGTCTCAGTCCTAAAACACCGACTTCCCCTGCATTACATTTCACCTCTCCTATGCTATAAGAATCCACCCCAAATCACACATCATCCACACAAACTCCATGTCTTATATTGAGACATTCCTTAGGGTAATTTTTATTTTATTATTTATTTATTTATTTTTGGTTTTTTGAGGTAGGGTCTTACTCTGGCCCAGGCTGACCTGGGATTTACTATCTAGTCTCAGGGCGGCCTCGAACACACGGCGATCCTCCTACCTCTGCCTCCCGAGTGATGGGATTAAAAAAAAGGTGTGCGCCACCACACCCAGCCTCCTTAGGGTAATTTTTAAATGAGTGAAGCACACTCCTGGAATAGGGAAGTCACAGAACAACAGGTGCTAATAACATGTGTGTCCTGGAATAGGGAAGGCACAGTAATAATGTGTTTGTGGCTTTTTAACCTCCTACTGATTTGCATTTGTTGCTTAGTTAAAAACTCCCAGGGAACTTGTAGGTGTATAAAACAAGAACATGCTGGTCTTGCACACCCTCAGCTTCAAGATTTAAGGATTAGAGCTGCTGCGAGGTAGTGCCCCCATGATGAATCAGCTAATTTCTTCCACAGGTGGGAGGTGACAGAAAGAGACCAGGATGACCTTTTGTCCTCACCCCAGATATGATCATTGATAGGCTCTGCTTCTTTCATTCTGGGCTCTTAAATGTAATGTCATATTCCCAAACTCAAGTGTTTTCTGGATGGCCCTCTTGACTCGTAAAATTAACTTACTAGGTCTCCACCCAGTGAGATGGACCGGACACCACTTCGCCCTAAAGCACTCTAACTATGGGGTGCAGCAGGTCCCATGTGTGCTCTTCTCACCTGGCCTTTGGCCCGGGTACAGTAGAAAAGAAAGAGAAGACACTCTATGCTGGCGTTTCTTTCTTCACCAGGCCGCAGGGAACAAGGAGACAGCAGCAGGCAGTGGGCAGATGAGGAACGAGGGGGGGGGGACTGAAAAACGTCCGGGGAGGGCAGTGGAAGGAGAGGTGATGAAGATTTGTGTGGTGCGGGGGGCATGCTGAGATGCTCAGGGGGCCTCAGACAGACTCTAGTAGTAGTAATGGGTGTGTACATTTCAACGAATATTTACATTTACTGATCACTTGATTTAAGGTCTCCTCTGAGGACAACAGGGGAGAAAGAGGCTGCCCACTACAGTAACCTGGCAGGGCTGCAAAACTCCTAACTATTGGCAATGCCATTCTGCTCAACAACCTCCACACCATGTTACCAAGGCAGCCAAGCAAGG
Organism: Dipus sagitta; assembly: GCA_036346955.1. NCBI lineage: Eukaryota > Metazoa > Chordata > Mammalia > Rodentia > Dipodidae > Dipus > Dipus sagitta. The sequence goes on from CM070775.1 coordinate 37,205,563, forward strand.
GACACTTGCCCAGTAAGCTTTAGCATATCAATGCAAGAGACATGATAGGTAGGAAACAAGGGAAGGAATAAAGGCATATTTTCTTTAAATATTAACAAAATGCCTTTAATCCCAGCACTCAGGAGGCAGAGGTAGGAGGATTACCGTGAGTTCAAGGCCACCCTGAGATGACATAGTGAATTCCAGGTCAGCCTGAGCTAGAGTGACAGCCTACCTCAAAAAATCAAAATAAATAAATAAATATTAACAGAACTAAAAATCAACACAACAGAGATATATACGGGTGTCTACAAACCAGGTCATGCCAGAGTAGGGGCTAACATGCCAATAAGCCTTCATTTCTACCTCAGTGGTTAAAACAGCGGCTGCCAACTCCTGGCATTGGCAGCTCAGGGAAAGTCAGTGTGGGCTCTGGAGTCAGCCTCCTGCACTTGCTGGCTGCTGGAATGTGGGCGGGCTACCCACCTACTCTGTGCTGCAGTTTCCCCCATCTGTACAATGGCGCTAATAAGATCAACCTCCTTGAGTTAACACAGGTAAAGGTACACAGAACAGGGGCCATCACACACTGAGTGGTCAGAAAACATTAGGTGGCGTCATTTCTCACGGTCACCAGCCACATACTCAGGGAGTGGTGTGAATACTGAGATCAACCACAGCTTTGGATATTGACTGACCATGCAGACACTGAGCCCACCTCGAGCTGATGTGTCCAGCTCTCCTGCCTGGCTTTCTGCTTCTCCAATTTCAAAGCCTCTATGTCAGGACTTACTGGCAGTTTATTTTGAATTGCTTTTGACAATTTCATACAAGCATATAATATACTTTGATCATATTCATCCCTGATTACTCTCTCATTCTTCTTCCTCTGTTGCTAAACACTTTCTTCCCAATGAGTCTTTCTCCTGTTTTCAGGTGGGTGTGTCCCCCGAGCTGAGGCATGCATAGGGTTGGAGTTACATACTAGAGCACAGGTGTTGCAGTCAGGTTCACATTGCTGGCAGAAAACACCTGACCAAGAGCAGTTTGGGGGGGGGGATAAAAAAAGGGTTATTATGGCTTATAGACTCGAGGGGAAGCTCCACGATGGCAGGGAAAACAATGACATAAGCAGAAGGTGGAATCACCTCCTGGCCAACATCAGGTGGACAACAACAACAGGAGAGTATGTCAAACACTGGCAAGGCGAAGCTGGATAACACCCACAAGCCTGCCCCTAGCAATACACTGCCTCTAAGAGGCTTCAATTCCCAAACTGCCATCGGCTGGGGACACGGCATTCAGAACACCCAAGTTAATGGGGACACCTGAAGCAAACCACCACAACAGGTAACTCACCAGTGGCTATACCACTAAAGCAACCATTAACTGCCAGTAGCTCCTCGGGGAGGACTGAGGCCCCATCAGCCTCTCCTTCTTCTGGGACAGAATACTGAATATTGATCTTGTGCAGGTAAAAACCGCAGCTGCTGGGAGTCCATGAGTACAACAACCATGTAATGTGTACAAGGTCAGTGTTTCACAGACTCTTCCTCATTCTCTAACTCTGACATTCTTTCTGCCCCTCTTCCGTGATGGGGTGAAACAGCTGTCCCCTTCAGGGCTGAGCACTCAAGAGGCTCCTAGTCTCAGCACTTGATCCGTGTGTCTCTCTTGGCCATTTTTGATTACTGGTGACGATATTTTTGACATTTGATGCTGTAAATTTCCTCTAATTTAGAAAAGTTAAACCGGTATACCTTACAATTTTAAGGGAAGCTGGTAAGACGATAAGCTATCCAGAGGTTAAGTAGATACAGAGGCATATGAACTTAAATAAACATCAGTTTTAAACAAGCTAGAGCCCAAACTACCAGAGGAGAGCTTCAAGAATCTCATATGTACCTAGTTTGTGTTGATTTGGGCATAGCTGTAGAAATCTAAAAATAAAAGAGCTGACATTTGAAGAACCTGCTACACAGCTGCAATTTAAAGGCTGTGTGTGCATGTGCACATGCACCACACACACACACACACACACACACACACACACACACAACCAACCAACATCACCCTTCAGTTGCCATGACAGCATAATGCAGCACCTACCAGCTCTTTGTCGCCCTGCTGAAGATGCGGTGCGAACACACACCTGTGGGACACTCTATTAATTATGTGAAAAAGGTTAAAAATATTCTAGATCTGCATGGTTTGCACCTGAGCTTGGACAAAGGGAAGCATATACTAAACGAATGTGAACGAAACAACTAAGAACAATTACAGATCAATTACTAGATATATACGAGAAACAAGGTTGAAAACTTTGGGGAATGCTTTTATTTTATTCTATTCCATCCGCACCTCTTAGTAAATTGTATCCACACTGTTAAAGGGAATGGTCAGTTTGAATAAAACAATTTAGCTAACCGAGTCTCTTTGAATATCTTTGTTCTTGGCCATTGCTCTTGGTCAATTTTAACACATATTTCCATATGGTAAATAGTGGAGAAAAATGGTTTCTAAATTTATATGTTCCCTCCCCCCCCAAAAAAAATGTGACAAGGGAGAGATGGCACTTTTTTTATTTTTTTGTTCATTTATTTATTTATTTGAAAGTGACAGAGAAAGAGAGAGAGAGAGAGAATGGGCGCATCAGGGCCTCCAGCCATTGCAAACGAACTCCAGACACGTGCGCCACCTTGTGCATCTGGCTAACGTGGGTCCTGGGGAATCGAGCCTTGAACCGGGGTCCTTAGGCTTCACAGGCAAGCGCTTAACCACTAAGCCAACGCTCCAGCCCCGAGATGGCACTTTTGAAGGATGTGATAAAAGTCTCTTTTCCTTCTACTCCTCTGATTAGCCATCTTTGTCTCTCTGGCGGAGGGCTTCTCTCTCTGCTACCCTCCTTTTCTCCCTCCCTCTCTGATGGAAATACACGGAACTCAGGAAATCAGTACCTCTCAAATAAACAACTCATTGGTCAAACTGTTAAAGTTGGTGGAAGAAAATGAGTAAAATAAAAAAGAAAAAGAAAATGAAAGCGAGAATACTTCTTGTCAACTATGTACCAGACAATGACCTAGACACCTCACAATACGACCTCAGTGAATCTCCACAATGGCCCATTTATAGAAGCAACTTATAGAAATAAAAATACAGTGTCCAGAAACCTCTCCTGGACATGCCCCCTTGTTTGTCCCAATGAGCAGAGGGGGAGGGATTTGAAAGAGACGATGATGATGCAACATTCACACACCAGGTGAAACACTTTGGATTCCATTTAAGACTCACTACCCTCCCTCACAGGAAGTGCCAATGAGGAAACTGAGCCATATAGCACGTTGGTTACTTGCCCAAGGCAACAAACCAGAAAGTGGCATGATCTGAGCACAATTCTGTTAAATACCTGTTCAACTTCTGCAAGTCCTTAGAGCTGACAGAAACATGTAGCCAGAGATAACAACCCCACTAAGCCTCCAAGGGTCTTGTATTGGTCCCAGGGAGCCTGTTCTCAGAGCTGTTTTAGCACCTCCTCTACCCAATATGGGCAGAGCTCACAGAGAGAAGCCCAGGGGGTCCACTCCAAGTACAGTCAAGGCTGCCATCTCTTCCCAGTCCCCCTCCCAGACATATATACCAGGGTCCGGGCGAGGTGGCGCATGCCTTTAATCCCAGCACTCGGGAGGCAGAGGTAGGATGATCGCCATGAGTTCGAGGCCACCCTGAGACTCCATAGTGAATTCCAGGTCAGCCTGGGCTAGAGTGAGACCCTACCTCGAAAAACCAAAATAAATAAATAAAAATAAATAAATAAATAAATAAATACCAGGGCAAGATGCTTTAGTATATCTAATTATAAGTTGGTGACAAATCATCATAAAAATACGTGGAATGGCAGTGATGCAGTGATTTTTAAAGACTGAATCTAGTACTTACAATTTTATAACCCCATCTGGGCATCTGTGGCACAGCTGCTGACTACTCTTATCCTGTTTATGTTGACTCTGGCCCAGCTGAACAAATCTGCAAATTACAACGGATAAAGATTAGCTCAACAAGGAAGTACTCCTACCTAAAGAAACCAAAAGATTCTGAAGGTCTTATTTTATAAAATAAAAAATTAAAAAAAAAAAACCAAAGAAACCAAAAGGCGGAAGCACTTGCAGTCAACTCAGGAGTCCACACCAAACAAGAACAAACTTTCACAGCGACGGACCTAGAAATAAAATCACCCGTGTGCTTTTGCATTCCTGTTACCCTGACTGTGGGGCAGCACCTGGACAGAGGTGTTCCTCAGGCCAGGAAGATGACCTCAGGGAGACCACCTAAGGTGACTATCTGCTACACGGGATGCAGGCAGCATGGGTGGGGATGCCTGATGTAAAAAAAAAAACTGACATGCAAAGTGTGATGAGGCGAGAAAGCACCTTGGAGGCAGGGATGCTGCTGAGAGCCCAGAACCTGACCTGAGCACCTGCGAGTCCTCCCCAGTTCCTTACCCCTAACCTTGCTCCCAGGTACGCTCCTGCACTCCTGGGAAAACCACTTCCCCCCAAGATGGATGAGCTGCTGATGAGCACGTCACCCTGCAGAAGACCTGAGCAGCCCTCTTCCAGGCGTTAGCTCAGAGCCACAGCAGACAGCCCCACTCCTGTGTGACGCCCTCTCCGTGCCACACATATGGCATTTGTCTCCCCCAGGAGATGGAGGTAGCTTTGTTCTCATGTGCCCAGGGAAGGTTACAGGGCAGGATCACACAGCTGATTCCTTTCCGGTGTCCTACAATTGAAAATACTTTCCTTTGCTGACTATGGATGGTTCAGCTTTTGTTTTTCATAAGCCTTGTTAAAGGTCAAGTGCTGCAGAAGCTACCCATTATGAAATGATTTCCACGCTCTTGAGAAACTCTCATAAAGCTTAATGATCAAACTTTCATCTTCAGTGAGTGACAAGTTTTCATCCTTTTGCAGGGTGGGGGAGGGAGCATGTCACATAACATCACTATTTGTATACACCTTTCACCTGCCCAGACCAAGCAGGCACACCATCACTATCACCAACATCAGGGCCTATGGCAGGGGGGTGAGGTTTTAAGGAAGGAACAAAGCTTCCAGATACAGTCAAGATAACAACCCAGTGTCCAGAAAGGATGAGGGAGAAAGAAAACAGAAAGAAGGCCTCAAGCAATTAAAATAAATCAAGAGTTTGGAGGTGGTCAAGGCTCAACATAGGAGAAACAAGGCAGGAGAAAAGGAATCTAGAGGGCAGCTGTGGACACCATGGTGCGCTGTGTCCTTTCCCTTCCCCACTGTTCCATGGGAGCTGTGGTTCGCAAGGCAGGCTGGGCGCTGCGGTTATGTGTGCAGACCCCAGAGGGTACCAGCTTACTGGGTGCAGGACTGGGGTAGAGGGGCACCTGCTGGTTTAACACAGAACTACATGGGCTCTCTCTCTCTGCTCCATGGATCACAGGAGGCACTAAAACAGTGCCACTGCCCATCTGGGATAAGGATGGATGCCAGGCAGTACCTGAACATGCCTTAGTCACCCACTGACACAACCACACCATAGAAACTGCTGTAGTTTGGATCTGAAATGTCCCTCAGAGGCCTGTATGTTAGAGGCTTGATGCCAGAATAGTGGAGCCTTTGAGAGGTGGGGTCCAGAGGGAGGTTTAAGGACCCTGCTCTTGTGACCTGGTCATGAATGATCAGTTTCTCTCTAGCATGCACCCCCTTTAAGACATGCTGCCCTGCCACAGGCCCCAAGCCAAATTGTGAGCAATAAGGAACCTTTCTTCTTTCTAAATTCCCTCAGGCACTTTGCTATGGGAGCAGAACGTGGACTAGCATAGAAGCTGCTACAGGCTTCTTCTGCTTATAGATAGGGCCACAGAAGATGGAGAGACGCCACGCGTGGGCCTGTGGGGAAATGGTTGGTCTTACAGAGAAAACGGCTAGGGCCCTGTCGGTCCCACTTCCCCCAAGCTCTGTACCCTAAGCACAAGGTAGGGTCTCACTCTGGCCCAGGCTGACCTGGAACTCACCATGTAGTCTCAGGCCAGCCTTGAACTCATGGCAATCCCCTTACCTCTGCCTCCAGAGCACTGGGATTAAAGGTGTGCACCACCATGCCCTGCCAGAGGTATTTAAAGAACAAATGAAACAGACTGGGTGTGGTGGCACACGCCTTTAATCCCAGCACTCTGCAGGCAGAGGTAGGTGGATCGTTATGAGTTCAAGGCTGGCCTGAGACTACATAGTGAATTCTAGGTCAGCCTGGGCCACAGTGAGACCCTGCCTTGAAAAACAAACAAAAAAAAGAACAAATACAATACTGCCCTGTGTTATACAAATAGAAAGAGGTGGCATTCTTCAGAGTGTGGAATACTGCCTCTTATTCTGGGTTAGATTCCTCTCTCCTCAGCAGTCATCCTCCCTCATAGGCCTGGCTTTTATCTTTCTTAGACTATCTCCCAGGGGTGCTGTGGCTAATAAAGGCTATAACTCACTTCTGAGGAGGGAGAAATAAAGCACACCTCAGAGGCAGACCAAGCCAGTATGACTCCAGGGGGAAGTCGTGTCTGAAGCAGGACACTCTGTTTCAACTCAGCCAACGTTTCAGGCTCCACAGTTGGCAAAGCTTTATTAGTCAGTCACTAACTCCAGACCTTGTTTATAGAGGCCCACTGCTACACTTATGCAGTTTAGTTACTCAATTCTTTTTTATTTTATTTATTTGAGAGCAAAAGAAAGAGGCAGAGAGAGAAAAGAGCAAGAGAGAGGGAGACAGAATGGACACACTAAGGCCTCTAGCCACTACAAATAAATTCCAGATGTACGGTCCACCATGTGCATCTGGCTTACATGGGTACAGGGTATCAAACCTGGGTAGCTGGGCTTCCCAGGCAAGCACCTTAACCACTAGGCCATCTCCCCAGCCCTAGTTACTCAGTTCTAAGAGGCTAGATGAGTTATTGTGTCTGTGTGTCCGAGTGTGAGGAGGATGTGGCCAAGTTCAGAATGACTGAACTAGTTTCTGATCAGACAGGTTCATAGAAGTGCCAAGTTATGGGAGCTGGTTCTGCAGTCAAGAAATGCTGTGTGAGTTACTTATTTCATGTGTTTCAGAGCAGCTCTTCTTAGTCTGACATAAAACTGTCATTATTCAGTTCTTCAGTGGAATCTTCAAAGAAGATATTCTTAAAAAGGATCGAAACGAGCAGACTTTTATATTACAGTTTTATTAACATATATATTTTAAATATTTTTATTTATATATTTGAGAGAGACAGAAAGAGGCAGAGAGAGAGAGAGAATGGGCATGCCAGAACCTCCAGGCACTGCAAATGAATTCCAGATGTATGTGCCACCTTGTGCATCTGGCTTATGTGGGTCCTGGGGAATCAAACCTGTGTCCTTTGGCTTTGCAAGCAAGTGCCTTAACTGCTAAGCCATCCCTTCAGCCCCTACATTGCAGTTTATGTAAGTCAAACATAGGGAGTAAGCAGGACTGCTTTCATGGGTGATACTCAAGCCATCTGAAGGCTCATGTTGGGTTAGGCAGGGTTTGCAGTGGTCTCACAGGGTGTGGAGGATTTCTGAGAATCTAGGAACGATGACTCTTTCCTTCACATACAAAATCAGGCATATGATCTCAGGACATGCCTTTTGGTGGGTTTCCTCTTTTCAGCAAGATCTGTCTAATCCTAAACTGGCACCCTTAACGTGGCTCAGCCACCAGCATCTCAGAGCTAAAGTGCATGGGAGGTGGTCAACTGCCCATATCCCACACTCAGATTAAAAGAAGGCATTTGGACCTTGAGGATTCTGTCATTGACCCCAGACTGGACATCGTCCCAGACCACTCTGCTTATAAAAGCTGACTCTACTACACACTTAGCTATAGAGTTCTGTCAGGCACGTATTTATATTCAGCCTGTGGCTGCATATCTGGCTACGGTCAGGAATGATACATAAATGTATCATAAATCTCTCCCTGACGGACACCACCTCAAGCTTTGGCCCCTGAACTCCCACTACAAACCAGTGTTTCAGATTTTGACATCTTAAAATACTACCACTGTGTTCCAAGTGAAGTTCATTTCCTTCGATATCACTAATTTCAGTTTCAAAAAGGTATATATAGATTTCCAATGTTTTTCTTTCCTCTCTCTATAAAGTATCTTACCTGGAATAGATGGAGAAGTCCTCTTCCGAGAGGCCATCCGACAGGTTGATTCCATAGGCCTCTTTCATGGGCTGGACTGTATTCTAGGGGTTGATAAGAAGGAAGCCGTCAGGATTTCCAGAGATGACAACAAGCCTAGAGAAATTGTGTTGTTTTTTTTTTTAATTTGTTGGGAGAGGAGACGTGTGCATGCCATGCTGGATATGCAGAGGTCACAGGATAACCATGGGGTTAGTCCTCTGCTGCCACCTTTTTTTGGGTGTCAGGGTTTCTTTACATCCCTGAGAAGGCCATTCTAGGTATGGTGGCTGTGCCTATAATACCAACATTTTGTAACTCCAGTACTTGGGAGGCTGAGGCAGGAGGACTATGATGAGATTGGAGACAGCCTGGGCAACATAGTGAATTTCTGTCAAGTCTAGAGTACAGGGTGAGATCCTACCTCAAACCAACATGTTTTATATATTCCCATTTCCCATGAAAAAATTTTCTTTAGAGCAAGAAAAATAGTCTGTTAAATTCATTGCCACTGCTCTCTCTATCTAATGTAGGTAGGAGTTGGTGATTTTTCTGTCAAAGGTCAGATAGTTTAGGCTCTGTAGGTGAGACAGTATTTGCTGCTACAGCACAAAAACCACCACATACAATACGGAAACAGTCTCCAATAAAACTTTGTTTACAAAAACAAGAAGTGGCTGGATTTGGCCAGTTAGTCATAATCTGCCAACAACAGATTGAGTTCTTTTTGGCTTTCAATTATTTCTAGATAGCAAATTTCCTCAAAACTAGATGTGGTACTTGCTTGCTTTCCCATACCACGCTAGTAATACTGAACTGACGGATGCATTTCCCATTGGGGCTAGTCAAAGACAGTGAGGGCCGGGTCCGAACCCTGAATCCCAATAGTGTGCCCAGGAAGGGAATGGACAGACATAAGGTGGATGGGCTACTCAAAGAGGGGCAGGATTCTCTGAAAAATTCCAAAGTGGTAATAAATTCACTACTATATAAGGGAGCAAAACTCGAGCACGTTCAGGGTCCATGCTGAATGTATTCACCCAGTGTTCTGCCTCAAGCACCACATTTTAAAACACTGTGAGTGAGATAACCGTGACATTTTCTTGCTCGCGGCCTTCTAAGTGAAAGCAGAATTTTAATCTTCCAGAGCCTGGAGCTGCCCCCGCACCTCGGCCACTTTGGCACTGTCTCCCGTGTCGGTCATCTTCACGGGAGTGGAGCGTTGAGACACGGAGCCCTCGTCCTCCCGGTCAGTCCCAGAGTCGTCCTCAGAGCTGCTGGACACGGCCTCCTCGCTGGGGGGTGGTGGGGCGCTGGCTGCTGTCTTCCGCTGCAATACAGTTTCTTCTCTGTTGCTTTTGTTTCTTTGAGAAAGATGAATATGGATGTGAAGCATCTTTTTCTAATATTTTATTTTTATTAATTTATTTGAGTGAGAGAGAATGGGCATGCCTGGGCCTCTAAGAGCCATTGCAAACAAACTCCAGACACATGTGCCACATTGTATATCTGGCTTACATGGGTCCTGGGAAATCAAACCCGGGTCCTTTGGCTTTGCAGACAGGTGCCCTAACTGCTAAGCCATCTCTCCAGCCCAGATGTGAAGCATCTCTAAGTTGAACCTTTAAGTCACTGTGTAGACTGTCCCATGCTTACAACCCTAGCAAAGCACATGGTACTAAGAAACTAGTTTCTAGAGTCAAGCTATGCTACAGTGGAACGCGTGCATTTCTTCATTACGTGTACTGATCTTACATGTGCTTAAATGCTGGGGTAAATTCAAGAAATAAACCACATGTACTGATCTTTGATGTGTTAAAATTCTGGTGTAAATTCCAGAAATAAACCAAATGTGCTGTCGGTGCAGAAATCTTCTTACCACTTGGCTACAGCGCCTTTCTTTCAGAACTGACATCATTATTTTCAAATTTTATGGAACAATAAGAGAAAACTATGTTTGAGATGTTAGTAAAATTACATATAGTTCATAGGAGCCTTAAGAAAAGGCTGAGTCAAAGCCATGTACATTTCCCTGCCTTTTATGAAGTTTTAATCATAGTGCATCAAAATAAGAAGCATTGATGATCATAAACAAAAAGTTACAATGTGTCATACCACTAATAAATAAGCTTATTGGCTGAATATTCCCTCCCATAATAGAAAGCAGATAGGAGAAAAAGTTTTAAAAAACACTAATTGATATATATATATATATGTATATATATATATATATACACACACACACACACACGTGTATATATATATACATACATTTGATTTTATTATTTTAAAGATATGTATTTATTTATTTGAAAGAGAGAAAGGGGGACAGAGAGAGAGAACCAGCACACTAGGGCCTCTAGCCACCATAAACGAACTCCAGATGCATGTGCCACCTTGTGCATCTGGCTTATGTGGGTACTAAGGAATCGAATCTAGGTCCTTAGGTTTCACAGGCAGTTACCTTAACCACTAAGCCATCTCTCCAGCCCAAGCTCTATTTTCAATATTGAACATTTTAATGATCCCAGAGTTATAAATGAACTACCTTTAAAGATACAAGAAATGTACTTTGCTACAAATGATGTGACTTGAAGTTATTATTTTGGGTAGAAATATTACTGCAGTGCTATTTTACATGAATCTTTACATCTCATTCTATATGAAAATCTTACCCTAGTACAGATTTTCCAGTTTCATCTGGTTTCCGCACAGTAAATGGACTTGGATCGATGCCAATAGTCTTAGGCATAAAGTCACTAGAAAAAGATTTTTTAAAAAAGGTAAAATACTATACAAATCACTATCCATTCAGATGACAGCATACCCACTTCAATCCCCACTCAATATCCCTAACCTCTCCTCTGGTTCCACATATATTCTAAGCCAAATGTCCTTGGTAAGTTCAGGTGATGTGGTCGTGAACTGATAGCACTAGGGAACTTCCTTGTGACCAGTCTTCTCAATGACTACAGGGGCTCAACAGTTTTGAGTAGGTTTATTTACTGGACACTGGACACCCAATCTACAACTAAGATATATACCATTCTGGTTATATATCACTATTAAATCTGAGGCAAAATTAAACTCACAAAAACCAGTGACCAAAAATTAAGCTGTTTTAGTCTATGGGTGATGTTTTTAAAGTAGACCGCTGAACGAGGCAGACATAATGATCAAAACTCAGTGGTCTGAGCTGAGATACCAGCATCTTCCTTAGACTACCTTAGGGTGAGGTTAATTCATTACACCATTGTTGGAACACTTCACATATAAGCTGTTTTAATTCACCACTGACACATAAGCTGAACTTTCCCACTCAGTCATCGAGGGCTACCTTACTGTTACCATGGTAGCTGAGCCCAGCTCCACAGCAGAGACCAACATGGCAACAGTTCCATGAGCTATGCCAAGACTCTGGATTCCAGCGTGTACCTGAGTACTACAGTTTTGTTGAAGGAAAACAAAATGATCTTGAGTGTAGCTAAAATGTCCACTTATTTCAGTAATTTTGTGTTGCTTTGTCAAAGCCTTTACACATAGCTCAGCCTGGCCTTAGACTTGCAGCATTCCTCCTGCCTCAGCCTCCTGAGCACTAGGGTTACAGGCACATGCCAGCATGCTTGGCAAAGTGTCCATTCTAATAGTTTGAGAATGTTTCAGCAGAGCAATTGGATTTCTGCCTTCCTTGCTAAGCAGTTAATAGTTAATCCTCATCATTTCCCATGTGTGTGGATTTGCTTACTCACTAAAATTTATATGCAACTCCAAATCCACACTGGCAGTGCCTATGCAATCACTCCTACCACAGGCTCGTAAAGAGCAGTGAGGTCTGAGTCAGCCGGCTCACACGCTCTTGTAGAACTTGGAGGTGTGCTCAGCCTTTCAGAGGTGCTCCCCTGCTATAAATGTCTTTTTTGCCATCTATTTGGGGCTACTTTTCACATTTCTGCATGCTTCCCATTGGTGACCTTGCTGTTTGAAGTGGTCCCTCAGCACAGCACTGAGGCTAGCATAAGGTGGCCATGATGCGCCTTCTGGAGAAAATATGTTAGATAAGCTTTAATTATAGTTCTGTCGGCTATGAGTGCAATGCTGAGAAGAGAAGTGAAGGACAGAGGGAGGGAGGGGAAGAGGGAAAATAAGGTATGGACAAGCTGATTATCTTTTTGTTAAAATTCATGTGTGTGCGCGCATGCATGCACACCAGGGCCTTTTGCCACTGCAAATGAAATGCCAGCCACTTGGGCCATGTTTTGGGTCCAGTTTACATGGATGGCTGGGGAGCTGAACCTAAGCCAGCCAGCTTTGCAAGTAAGCAGCTTTAAGAGGTAACTTTTTAAAATTCTATTGTGTGTGTGTACACATGCATATGGAGGTCAGAAGATAACCTTGGCATGTCAGTCCCCTTTTGTCCACCTTTTTTTTTTTTTTTGGAGACAGGTCTCTTATTGTTTCACCACTAGATAGGCCTGGAAGCTTCCAGATTCTCCTGGCTCCACCTCCCATGCTTTTGAGATTACAGAGATGTGAACCACTCTGCATCTGGCTTTACATGTGTGCTGGAGAATTGAACTTGGGTCGGCAGGCTTGAAAGCAAGTGTGTTTAACCACTGAAGTGTTTCCTCAGCTCCAACCTGGATAACTTTTATGAGGTCACATAATTAATCAGTAAATGATCTAAGATGAACATTCATCTTTTTAGTGTAATGCTTTTTCTACTGATTCCTATTAGTCCTTGCTTTCTACATGCAATGGAAAATGTTGAGCTCATTCCAAATTACAAATTAGACCCAATGAGAGACAGATTTCAACCTATCAGAGAAGAGAATTAACACATTTGGCTAATGAATTTTTGTTGTTGTTATTGTTGTTGTTGTTTTTCAAAGTAGGGTCTCACTCTAGCCCACGCTGACCTGGAATTAACTATGTAGTCTCAGGGTGGCCTTGAACTCATGGCGATCCTCCTACCTCTGCCTCCTGAGTGCTGGGATTAAAGGCATGCGCCACCACACCCGGCTCCTTAGATGAGAATTAACACATTTGGCTAACAAGCGATGGGGCTGAGGCAGCAGGTTCCCCTCCACAGAAGGCACTGGAACACACTAAAGACCTACTTCTGAGCAGCCCTTTGCAGAATGACTTCTGGTAAAGCAAGACATAGCTGACTAGGGAAACTTTAGTTTTCAAAAATGTACAGCCTTGGAACATACCGTGCCGAACTCGTCATAGCCAGGCAAAAGGTGTCATCAAAGCTACTCAGTTCATACGGCCGGAAGAACTCACTGTGGATGTCAATCTCCTCTTCATATCTGTGAAACTTCTTCACTGTCAACTTCCTTAAGTTCGCAGCACAGATAACTGAGGAAGATACTGCCTGTTACCAGAGCACGTTAGAGTGCACCCAGCAGATGTGTATGTAATACCAACAGTGCTCACAGAGGGCGCTGTGGTTGCTGGGGGGGGCACAATGCTCATCAAGGCTCACTCCACTCCCCCACCCCAGGCACGCACAGTGTGTGCACAAAAAATTACGCTTCAAAGCTGTGTGTAACAGCTCTAAGGAGGCATGAGGGTCCTTGTAAGTCCCAGGTGGCAGCAGAGTTATTTTAGGTATGAAATTACTCAGCCCTTTACAATTATTTTTTACTCTTAAATTCTTCCTGCAATTTAACTCAAACAAATTAATCAACACACATGCAGGTCTTTCGTTGTATTTTTGCTTATATTTGAATCCTATTAATGGTCACTGCTAGAGAAGTCCTTTCTCTCAGAAAAACCAAGCTTTCTTAGCAATAGAAATTGATTTTGCCCAGAGTTTCAAATTACACATTGGCAAATGAATTAATAATTTATTAAGAACTAAAAAATTCCTTTGTAATTTGAGAACTTTTTTTCACCCAAAGTGGAGACACTGCACCATGGTTAGATGGACTCTCACCTGGAGCATTCGAGGTTGTCTGAAGATCTTATGACAGACAACCTTTTACAAAAATGGAAAACTGTCTTGCCCAAGGCCAAAAGATGAAAGTATTTCAAAGGTAGGAAATTATTTAAATCAGGGAACATCACACTAGTGTATAGTTTACTTGAGGGTATCATCACTATAAAATTTCTCCTGCCTTTCTGACACAATAAAATTTAATTTAAATATGACTAAAGTGTACTTCTGTACCTTTTTTTTGCTGCTTAGCTACACGGGAAAAAGGCTTAATTTCTCCTCATGAATGATGCTGCTGCAGTCAGGTTCACATTGCTGGCAGAAATCACCCAACCAAGAGCAGCTTATGGGGCAAAGATGTTTATTTTGTCTTACAGGCTCAAGGGGAAGCTCCATGATGGCAGAGGAAAACGATGGCATGAGGAGAGGGTGGACATCACCTCTTGGCCAACATTAGATAGACAGTAACAGCAGGAGAGTGTGCCAAACACTGGCAAGGGGAAACTGGCTATAACACCCATAAGCCCACCCCCAACAATACACTCCCTCCAGGAGGCTTTAATTCCCAAATCTCTATCAGCTGGAAACCTAGTATTCAGAACACTTAAGTTTATAGGGGACAGATGTGGTTTGATTCAGGTGTCCCCCATAAACTTGTATCCTAAATACAAGGTCCTCAGCTGATGGCAATTTGGGAAATGGACACTCCTAGAGGCAGCATATTGTTGGTGGTGGGTTTATGGGTGTTATAGCCAGCTTACTTTTGCCAGTGTTGGGTACACTCTCCTACTGTTGTTGTCTACCTGATGTTGGCCAGGAGGTGATGTCCACCCTCTGCTCATGCCAGTGTTTCCCCTGCCATCATGGAGCTTCCCCTCAAGTCTATAAGCCAAAATAAACCCTCTTCTCCCTCAAGCTGTTCTTGGTCGGGTGTTTTCTGCCAGTAACATGAAGCTGACTGTAACAAATAAGTTCTCACTTCCTCTTCATCTCCCCAAAATACATAGAAACAGAATCAGCACTAGTTTAAAATGAATTATTGTATCAACTAAATAACTACCCAATAAATGTAAGCCTCAATACAGAAGATGAGCTCCTTATAAATTATATATAATATATATAAAATAATAATAAAATAAAAGGGAGTTTAATCACCTCTGCCCTTTAAGATGCTAAGAGATGTTACAGTCCCATATATTAAAATACTAACACAATAATGAGTTCATTTATTTCTGATAAGATGGTACAACAAAGGATTTAATGCTTTAAGTTATTAAGGTATAATTCCAAACTATGTTAGTGTAAAACTAGAAGAGAAACTGTTACCTACCTTCATCGTAAGGCAATGGTAAATGTCGGATCACCTCTGGTGTCCACCAGTAAGTGTAACTAAAGAATTAAAGCAGAGATAAGATGGACCAAACATAAAAAGTTAATTTTTAAAAAATTATTTTTATTTGACAGAGAGAGAGAGAATGAATATGGGTGTGCCAGGGTCTTCAGCCACTGCAAACAAACTCTAGATGCATGTGCCACCATGTGCATCAGGCTTACATGGGTCCTGGGAATTGAACTTGGGTCCTAAGGCTTTGTAGGCAAATGCTATAACTGCTAAGCTATTTCTCTAGCCCCTCAAAAAGTGGATTTTTACACTTCATCACATAAAAGATGTTGCTAATCTTTTTCTCCTTTTAAAACATGCTTGCAGATCTTTTGACACAGTAGGTCTTCCAAGATGTTAAAATTCCATCTACCTTAGTTATATATTTCAGGCAAGTCGTTTAATTTATACTTCTAAATACACAGATAATTTGCAATAGGAAAAGGAAGCTTTGGCTGTTTCCATGTTATTTCTTAATAGCTCCAATACTGCATAATCTACCATTTCACAAACACTATTACATTTATGTGGTGGTTTGATTCTGGTGTCCCCCATAAACTTAGGTGTTCTGAATGCTAGGTTCCCAACTGATGGAGATTAGGGAATTTACACCTCCTGGAGGGAGTGTATTGTTGGGGGTGGGCTTATGGGTGTTATAGCCAGTTTCCCCTTGCCAGTGTTTGGCACACTCTCCTGTTGCTATGGTCCACCTTATGTGGGCCAGGGGGTGATGCCCACCCTCTGCTCATGCCATCGTTTTCCCCTGCCATCGTGGAGCTTCCCCTTGAGCCTGTAAGCCAAAATAAACCTCTTTTTCCCACAAGCTGCTCTTGGTCAGGTGGTTTGTACCAGCAATGAGAACCTGACTTTAACAATTTACCTAGAGTCAATTACGATCAGCAAAGCTCAATATAGGTATTTACACTCATTTCTCATAAAATAATTAGTTCAAAATTAGCTGTCAGTAAAAATTCACATAACTAACCATTTATTAATAATAAATACAATGTAAAACTGGCAGTGCCTCCTTTACAGGGAAAGAAAGCTCAAGAATTAAGCTGGTCATTCTGGTAATATGCACTGATTAGAACTGAATTGAGGACTATACACACCATACACTCTGAGACTTCCCTTATATTTTACACATGTCCACTGCAATACAAATATTTTCAACAACTCCCTTATTATTTTCTCTTTTGGGGGGGGAGGGGGCGGCCACTGCAAACAAACTCCAGACACATGTGCTACCTTGTGTGTCTGGCTTACATGGGTATTAGGGAATTGAACCTGGGTTCTTAGGCTTTGCAGGCAAGTACCTTAACCTCTAAGTCATATCTCCAGCCCCTCTCTTAGCATTTTCTAACCCATCAGTTATTAGTGGTGTGTACACACAATCAACACATCAATTATTAGTGGTGTATGTGCACAATCAACACTGACAATACTCCTAGTATCTGTGAGTCAACTTTGCATACATCAATCTGATGCTGTATGAAAAAAGACACAATGGGACACTGATCAGAAATGAACCAACTTTCAAACTCCTGCATGTTCAAATCTTGTGTACATGGCCTAATTGATTATAACAATACATGACTCCTCAAAGATTCTAAAGAGTGTTCTCATTAATTTCTCACTGTAACTCTGTGAGGTGTGTCTAGCCATTGAAGTCTTGTGGATAAGGAAAAGGAGGTCCAGAGAGGTTCAAGAACTAGTCTAAGGCCTCACGCCTAAAGTGATTACAACTCATTTCCAAACAACCTGGAGGTTAAGACTGCTGGATGCCATATTCAAATGCTTCACATCAACAGGTCATTTCTTTTGATAATTATCTTGGGGGATGAGGGCTGAGACAGGGTATTACTATGTAGTCCAGGATGGCCTGGAACACACCATTAGTTAGTCCAGGGTACCCCTGAACTTGAAGTGATCCTCCTGTTTCAGCCTCCTACATGTCCCACCATGCCTATACTGGTGCATGACTGCAGAAAGCCTAAGTATCAGGAGTCACTGGAGTGGTTCCCACCACCAGTACTGCTGCTCTGGGTTCCTGTATGGATAAGTGTCACCAGAGTTGGCTATTTCCTGGAGGGAAGAATACTAGGGATCAGTCTGTAACTCTGATGTTACAAAGTAATTTCTGCCTAGATGCCACACTTGGAAACTCCAGGATGGGACCCTTGGACCTTAGATTTCCTGAGTGCTTCTGGCAAATGTGAAACCCTTAAGTGTGATACTGTCACTTTGCTTGAGTGCAGATGCACTTGTGTTCAATGAGGAGACTGAAGCTTTATCTGTTTCTCAGGGCACATGGGAAATGCCAGCTGCTGACCACTGCTTCCTGGCTGACCACTGGCACATTAACAACACTAAACTCAGGGCAATCATGGTAAGCCTGATTACATATTTCATGTGCTCATATCCCCCAAATTAAAACAAAACCCAAAACCACCTATTCAAAATAACATCAAATCTGAGTTCACATGATAGACTGGGAAGAAAAATACCTTCTTCTTGTTGGTAAAAGCCTCATGGTATTTTTGTGATGCAAATAAAAGTCTGTTGGGAGTTCCCAGAGGTGAGGCTTCCCTTCTGTGGGGTGGAAAACTCCCAGGAAGAGATTAATGGAATCTTGTCTATCAGCATCTAAAAAGCAAAAATAAGTATTTCAGAAAACTCGCCGCTGACATTGATACCTCAGGAGAACATCTTCTCAGGAGGACACTGATGACAGCAGTTTCATATCTCTGAGGGTAAGAGGCATGCTTCCATTTCAAACTTCATTCATATCTGTGGTGGTTTGATTCAGGTGTCCCCCATAAACTTAGGTGTTCTGAATGCTAGGTTCCCAGCTGATGGAGATATGGGAATTAATGTCTTCTGGAGGGAGTGTATTGTTGGGGGTGGGCTTATGGGTGTTATAGCGTTTCCCCTTGCCAGTGTTTGGCACACTCTCCTGTTGCTATTGTCCACCTTACATTGGCCAGGGGGTGATGTCCACCCTCTGCTCATGCCATCGTTTTCCCCTGCCATCATGGAGCTTCCCCTCAAGGCTGTAAGCAAAAATAACTCTCTTTTTCCCAGAAGCTGCTCTTGGTTGGGTGATTTCTACCAGCAATGTGAACTGGACTGCAACAATATCCATACACTTAATTTAAAACAGCTATTCACATCCTGAGAATTTAAATCTTCCTTCAGAAAACTTTCTTCTTGCCCTACACTTCTCATGATATATATATATATATATATATATATATATATATATAGAGAGAGAGAGAGAGAGAGAGAGAGAGAGAGAGCAGACATAAACTGCTTCTTGAACATTGACTAAAAATCTTTTAAGAACTGCCACAGGCTGCACAGATACATCAGTGATTAAAAGCATTGGCTTGCAAAGTCTGCCAACTTGGGTTCAATTCCCCAGTACCCATATAAAGCCAGAAGCACAAAGTGGCACATGCATCTGAAGTTTGTTTGCAGTGGCAAGAGGGCCTGGTGTGCTCATACTCTCTCTCTCTCTCTCTCTCTCCTTCCCTCTCTGTGCTCAAAAATAAATTTAAAAAAATTTAATTGCCACAGAGTGATTTTATTTTTAAAATAAAAACACATCCTCACCATTTGTTAATTTACCTCAAGTAAATACTTGAAAGACAAACAGAGTTGTCAGAGACAAATAAAATGACCCAATTCCTAAATTCTGTTGTACAACCTTGAACAAGTCAGTCACAGTTTCCACTTTTAATCCTTGAAAAGATGTTTATCCTTTAACAGCTATGTTTCCATTTTCTGTTTCTCTCCGCTGTGAAGCTGGCCTGTTCTCTTGTGTGATGATGAAGACAGCAAGGACATGAGAAAAACATCCTCATTCTAGCTATTCCACGGCTACAAAATTACCTTTCAAACTGTACTGTGAACTAATAAAGCTAACGGCACAAAAGCTCTACTTCCTCTTCCGTTTCCTGATTATATTTTGGCATAAATGCTAACACTGTCTCCTGACACACCCTACCCATGCCATGCTGCTTTCATGCCCAGTATCTTTATTCTTTCCCCATTCTTGCCTCAGAGCCCTGGATGTGTGAGTTTCACAGACATTCACAATATAAATAATAACCTTGTTCGGAAAATGCATGCGGGACTGAAAAGAAGCAGGGCAGAAATGACTGCTTTGGGAATAAGGTCGCATTATCATAAAATCAATTTTCTTCCAACAGCTATAGTGAATACATACATCTGAAATTAGTATGGGTTATTTGATCATTTTAGCAAAAGCAAATGAATGAAATACAGCAGATCAAATATGCATTCTCATTAATATTTTGACAGGAAGCATTCCATTAAAACAGAACTTACCTTTCAGGCTAAAAGTAATACATAAAAGGGATGTATTTTATATGCTGAGTATATTTGGGGCAGTTTTTTCTTTCTACTCATTGAAAGGAAACATCAAGTATTAGACAATGTAGACATCACACCTCTTCACACACACAAAAGTAAACATGGTGCTCTTCCAGTAATTTTATTTTCTGTGCTTCCTGAATAGACTTAACAGCAGTGAGTAGTTCATTTCATGCAGTGCCTCAGCATATCTTACAACTCTAAGGAGCTTTCCATTCCTCAGTCATGTTTTCAAAAGGAGTCTCTTTCAGCCTTTGACTCTAACAACAACTCCCTTTTAATGTCACCAAGTATGACAAAAAGTAAGGCGTGAGAAACACTTCCTCCCCAGAGAAAGGATGACCTTGACAAAAGCTGAGTGATTTCTTGACAATAGTGAACTTAAAATCTATCTGTGGCATTATGGTCACTAATGAGCTTGGGCCACTCTAATGAGCCTGAAGATCATCTGGTTCCCTTTGACTGCAAAATAAGGATGGTAGCATGTTGGATATGGATAAGAGCTGAACACAGGTAAGTCCTCTGTAGTTGTGGCTATCAAGAGAACAAAATGATTACCTACTTCCACACTCAAATATGCTTTAAAAGCAGAAACAATAAGAACGGTTGAATTGCCATTCAAATGATTATGCACCAAACAGTTTTGTTATTAATTATATTTAAATACATCAGGTCTGAATATAATAATTTTTAATTAGCTATGAATATTGTAATTCTGGAACTAAAATATTAGTTATTCTATTACGTTTATGATGAAACATATTATTAGATGGAAATATTATTCAATAAGTAGTACTTTTTAATTATTAGGGAGCGGGAACAATGGAGTTAGAACCCCTACCTTGTACCATACATGGAAACAAATGCTGATGAATGTAAGAAAGATACAGATACCCTCCTGCTACGAGACCAGGAGGGACAGATCACTTTTTTTTTTTTTTTTCGAGGTAGGGTCTCACTCTAGCCCAGGCTGACCTGGAATTCACTATGGAGTCTCAGGGTGGCCTCGAACTCAAGGCGATCCTCCTACCTCTGCCTCCCGAGTGCTGGGATTAAAGGTGTGCGCCACCACACCCGGCCGGGACAGATCACTTTCAAAAGAATCTACAACATTCCAACTTCCCTAGTTACCAAACCAGTGCAAATTTTCTACTACGCTGGCAAATACTCTTCAAATTGGGTACTCCCATATTGGGGCATTAAGTGACTAAGCTTTTCTGTGCGCGCGCAGTGTGTCATGGGTCATCTTGATTGTTAGCTTAATCAGCTTAAGAAATTCCTTAAGAGGAAAGCACACCTCTGGGCGTAGCTGTGGAACTGTTTCCAGAGGCAACAGGTCCTAAGGGTTCTCATGATGAGCAGCAATCCATTACTGACACTATTGGGGAATGGTAAAAAGTAGGTGGTGGGCCCTTCTTGTCCTTGGGGCGTGTCCTTGGGGCCTGGGACCGACCCCGCCTGTATTCTCCTTTCTGCTTCCATGTCCTCTGCGAGCTGAGGAAGCCCCTTCTGCACGGTCCCAGGACGACCACCACTGTGACCTTTTGCCCGAGCACACAGAGCCAAACAATCACAGGAGGAACCGTAGGAAAACGCACGCCAAACCAAGCGCTTCCCCCTTTGCTTGTCAAGGATCTCGTCACAGTGATGAGAAAGGCAACTGATTCATTAAGGCAAAAACAATACATGCTCCGGGTGTTTATTTAGGAGGACTCCACATGTTCAAGGAGAAAGAACTCAATTGTGACGCTTCTCAAGGATAAAGCAACATAATATTACTAACTAATCATGCTGTAGAATATTTAAGGCCATAAAGATTATTCACACTATCTAAAAGGGCAAAAGCAGATTGTAAATTACATGTACAATAAAACCAAAGGATAATGTTCTCCTAAATATGAATGAGTGGCTATCTTCTGGAAGGTGGGATTATATGATTTACTTGGGAGCTATTCTGTACTTTCTAAAATTAACACATCTACCTTAATAATTGAAAAAAAATCATTCATTCATTCAAGAACCTAACATGTCCCTCACTGGAGAAACAATACTGACAAGGACCTGGCTTGGGGGCTTATAATTCACAGCAAGACACAAAAATATATACAGACAATGGTGGGAAAGGTACTGTCAGCAGTTGTAGCTTCAGCAAAAGGCAGAGGCTGAGGTGCTGAGGGGTCAGAATGTGAACTGCGAGCCCAGGAGGGGTGTGGTCACACAGAGCCCCAAGGGCTGTGCCCTGCCCACGCACGAGGACCAAGAACTGCAAAGGTCTGACGGGAAAACAGGCTGAGCAGCGCCAGGAGAGGAAAGCACAGAGCCCCACACACAGAGGCAGCCAGGTCCCAGGAGGCCTGAGGTCACGGCGAAATGCAGTGGGAAGCCCTGGAAAGCATCTGCATGCGTGTGTAGTGTGCATGGGGATATGGATGTGTAGGAGTGTTCATATGTTTGTGGGGACATATGTGCATGCAGGTGCATGAGAACGCGTGAGCAGACCAGAGAACCACCTTGGGTGTCATCCTCAGCTGTGCTTTTTCAGATGGAGTCTCTCACTAGCGTGGAGCTCACCACTTAGGCTAGACTGGCTGGCTAGCAAGCCCTAGGGAATCCGTCTGTCTCCACCTCCCCAGAGCTGGGATTCCAGATATGCAGCCCCATGCTCAGCATCCATGTAGACACTGGGGCCAAACTCAGGTCCTCATGCTTGTGAGGCAAGCCCTTTACTGACTGAGCCTCCTGCTAGCTCCTGGAAAGGTTCTACAACGGGGAGAGAAAGGACCTAATTTAGCTGTGTGCATGTGCGCATCGCTATGAAGAGCTGGATTGGGAGAGCGGAAGTAGAGATGAGCTGGGAGCTCCACAGTTGCTAAGAGGCACTGACTGTGTGGCCAGCTGCAACAGTGGTAGGTGTTCTGAATGCTAGGTTCCCAGCTGATGGTGATTTGGGAATTAACGCCTCCTGAAGGCGGTGTATTGCTGGGGGGCGGGCTTATGAGTATTATAGCCAGTTTTCCCTTACCAGTGTTGGGTGCACTCTCCTGCTGTTGTTGTCCACCTGATGTTGCCCAGGAAGTGATGTCCACCCTATGCTCATGCCATCATGGAGTTTTCCCTCGAGTCTGTAAGCCAAAATAAGCCCCCCCCCACACACACACACAAGCTGCTCTTGGTGGGGTGTTTTCTGCCAGCAATGTGAACCTGACTGCAACAGTGGTCAACCTCCTGGTCCTCCTGCCGCAGCCTTCCAAGCACTGGGATTACAGGTGTAGGCCGCCATGCATAGCTAGTTTATTAGCGATCTATCACAGGAAGAAATCTGGCCTGTAAGACCTTTGCTCCCTAGTATCATAACTATAAATATTTTGTTATCTTGCAAGAAGAACTTTGTAAGTACAACAGAGATTATTAATAGCCAACTTCAACATAGAGAAACAGTTCCAAATTGTAATTATATGACTCCTTTTTTTAAAAATTTTTTTAAAAGAATGGGCACACCAGGGCCTCCTGCCACTGCAAACGAAGTCCAGATGCATGTGCCACCTTGTGATTACATGGGTACTGGGGAATCAAACCTGTGTCCTTAGGCTTCACAGGCAATGCCTTAACCACTAAGCCATCTCTCCAGCCTTTATATGATCCCTTTAAAGGCAGTAGAGGAAAATAGAAGAGGACGGCAGACCAAAACACAAAATGGATTCAACGTACCACTGGTAGCTCTAAAATAGAGTAAGTCATAAGTCAACAGCCCCAACTAGGATCTGAGCACCATCCCCAGGCAACGGCCAGTGAGAACATGGGGCACCAGTCCCCACAACTTCATGGGATTCTACCAGAACCTGAATTTAGTTGGGAAGTGGCTGACAGACACCCTGACTTGATGTCATCTGACTTTGGCCTTCTCAGCAGAGAACACAGCCGAGTAATGCTATGTCTGGTTACTATGGAAAATGAATACGGTATTCAAGAGGGGATGCAAGACAGGGATTTGGATGGGTCTGGAGCTCATGGGGAAGTCAAAGTTAGATACAGATCTGAGTGGAAATGCATACGATGTGCCTAGGGTGAAGGTAGAGGAGGAAGGTTTAAATCTAGAACAGAAGTCAGCAGAGGGACAGGTGGGGGGGGGAGGAATGGTCAGCTGGAATAAAAGTCGTCGAATGGTTGAGTAAGAGGGAGACAGATGCAACCAATGGATTTGGCAAAGTGGAGACTGTTGGTGACCTTGAGAAGCAGTTTCAGTGTCCCAGATGCTCAGAGGAGCAGACACACGTGCTACTCTGTCTGGAGGTTCTCCTTGGGAAAGCAGAGAGCTAGCACCGTGGCTGGAGGAGGGCACGGGATTAGGGTAAGACAGGATGGATGGCAGAGACGAAGGTGTGCTTTTACGTTAGTGGAAGTGACCGAGTAGAGAGAGAAGCGGGCGTGTGCAGAAGTGAGTGCACATAAAAGGGTAGAGTAAGAGTACGATTCAGAAACAGCAGAAGGTCTGGCTGCAGTTGGGACAGGGACACTCTCAGTAGTACAACAGTGTAAGGCAGAGACTGGGTGCGGTTCTGCATGTGATAGTGAAGGAAGTTCCTTCCCCATTACCCTTGTTTTCCCAGTGAAACGTGAACCCGAGTCAGCAGCTGAGATTGCGGGCTGTAGGCCTGAGGGAAGGACGAGGGTGACACGGTCTCTCTGGGTATGATGAGCTTGTAGTCTTCACCCCGTGAGCTTTTATTTTGTCAAATGATCTCAGTGGAGGACATGGTCCCCTTTGTACGAATGCACACACATGCAGTCACTAATTTAAATCACACACACGTGTGCATATGTACATGTAGGACAGAAGCAAGGAAGTACGTCCTTTTTCTTTTTTTTTAATTTTTTTTGTTCATTTTTATTTATTTATTTGAGAGTGACAGAGAGAGAAAGAGGCAGATAGAGAGAGAGATAGAGAGAGAGAGAGAGAATGGGCGCGCCAGGGCCTCCAGGCGCTGCAAACGAACTCCAGACGCGTGCGCCCCCTTGTGCATCTGGCTAACGTGGGTCCTGGGGAATCGAGCCTCAAACCAGGGTCCTTAGGCTTCACAGGCAAGCGCTTAACCGCTAAGCCATCTCTCCAGCCCCACGTCCTTTTTCTTATAATGTGATATGAATTCAACAAGTTTTAGCAAGAAAATTCAGGATTATAAATTTGGAATGAAAAAAAGGTAGAAACAGTTTAACAAGACTTTTAAAGGAATTAAATAGCTATTTAAATAGTGTCTAACGGGGAGTGCCTTGGTCCCTGTGCTTTCTTAGAAGGCATCCTCCACCTGCCGAGGGGACCAGTTAGACTGGAAGCAATAGGTGCTACCTGGAGACAGACTCCAGAGAATGCTCGTATGAAAAGCCTCAAGAATAAGTTTTCATTAAAAAATTATTATTCATTTAATTAGTTTATACAGAGAGAGAGAAAGAAAGAAAGAAAGAATGAGCACACCAGGGCTTCTAGCCACTGCATATGCTACTTTGTGCATCTGGCTTTACATGAGTACTAAGGAATCCAACCCAGGTTGTTAGGCTTTGTAGGCAAGTGCCCTGCCATCTCTCCTGCCCCAGGTGTTTTTTCTTTTTTGTTGTTGTTGTTGTTTTTTAGACAAAGGTCTTGCTATATTGTGCAGGCCCCAAACTTATCATCTTAAGCTTTCCTCCACACAGACCTGTGCCACCATGCCTGGTTTTAAGACCACATTTTAAAATAAGCCTGAGAGAGGGTCAGATGAGTTGCCTATAGAAACCAAGGGCAAAATCCCCAATTCTACCTAATTTCATTATTCTAGGTTTTTGTTTTGTTTTGTTTTGTTTTTTGTTTTTAGAGATAGGGTTTCACTCCAGCTCAGGCTGACCTGGAATTCACTATGTAGTCTCAGGGTGGCCTTGAACTCACTGCAATCCTCCTACTTCTGCCTCCCGAGTGCTGGGATTAAAAGCATACACTACCACACCCAGCCCTCTTCTACTTTCTTAATCAACAACTATCTTCCTTTTCAGAGTTATAGCATAATGAGATTGGTTACATGTGAAAAAGTTTTAATGCTTGAAAGAAAATTGTTCTATGTTATCATTATTATATAATACTCACTGTAATTTTTAAATGAGGTGTACACCCAGTGATAGCATGCTTCTTAAAGAAGTCTGTTTTAGCCACATTATTCATAATATAATACCTTTCATAACAGCTCATCTTTCAGACTGCCTAAATTTCCTTACCTTTCTGTATGTGCACAATGATCACCCATGACAACCATTGCTTTCTATATTATGCCTTTCTTTTAAACCATATATATACCAACTGCACTCTTACCCTCTCTGTCTTCTAATAAAGAGCCTTGATACTCAAGTGTCAATAATGATTCTTATGATGACAGGAGGAGCAGAAGAGTGGATGTCCTTTCCATAAGAACAATTCTAAACCTTTCTCAGGGCAACAACTCCTAGAGAAATCTGTACTGGTGAGCATAACTTACAATCATACCCTCTCATCTTCCGCACAACTTTTTATCTGTTGAATTGTGTCTCCTAAAGGCTATCTTAAAGCCCTAGCCCCCAGTGCCTGTGAATTGACCATATTTGAAAGTAAGGTTTTCATATCCAAATTAAGATGCAATCATATTGGAATACAGAAGGCTATAGACTTGGTATGGCTGGTGTCCTCATAAGAAGAACACAGACAGACAGACAGACACAGAGAGACTACCATGAAGACAGGGACACAAGGGGAGGGTGGTATATGACGATGGAGGCAACACGGGTGTTACTGTTGTGATCAACATGCATGTGGGTCTGGGAGAGGAGGTGAGGAGGTGGGAGGGCCAACTAAAATGAAGTAGTGTAAAGAAACACAAAAATTAAAAACCAAATCCACCAAGGATCACCAGTATCCTCCAGAAGCTAAAAAGAAGTAAGGTTCTCCCTGTTAGGTTTCAGAGATACTCTCCCTGCTGACACTGGGATTTTACACTTCTAGCTTTCAGAGCTGTGGGACAAACAAGTTCTGTGGTTTGAAGCTACCAGTTAGAGCTAGCCGCCCTTAGGCTCTCATACAGACTTCTCTTGGGTGGGGGGGGGGGGGTGTGTGACTTGCTTCGGACCACCAATGGGCTATGGCAGATGATGGGCTGTCAATCCCTTGGTATGTAACCCTACACAAGATTTATTTGCTAGCTGCCTCATCCTATAGACTCTCTTTTGCCAGCTGTGAAGAAGCAAGTTGCTATGACTCCTATAGCCACAAGGAACGGCATGGAAATGAATTCTGCTAGCAAACACCTGAGATGGAAGGGTGGATCTTCCCTAGCCAACACTTCAGAGGACATGGCAACCTGCTTGACATCTTATCTGTGGCCTTGTGAGACTTGATGCCGAGCACCCAGTCGAGTTGTACCTGGAGTTCTGACCCTAAGAAACTGACACAATGATTGTGTTTTAAGCTGCTAAATTCATAGTAATTTTTACACACAAAAAGAAGTGTAACAGACTCACTTTCATTTGCTCTGGACCCAGAAATGTCAAAAGCTGATGCCCACAGATGCCTTTACGGATGTTTCTGAGGAGGCTATTGCTAGAGACCCTCACAATTTCCTCAGTGTGGGCACATCCATCATTTTTATCAGAAAGTTCCTTACGCGTCCAGCATTTACCTCCTGGTTTCTGCTAACAGGGTCTCTTGGTCCCTAAAGGGCTTTACTGGCTAGGACCCAAGACAACCCAGTGCTAATTCCCTCTTCTACAAGGCCCATATGAGATTACCAGCAACACTCAAGTTCCATAGGTTTTATGCTAAGTGTGCAGGCAGGTCCCACCATGCACACTACTTGGCCATCCCACTGCTATAGATATGCTACACAGCAGCCCAAGGCCAACACTCACGGGCTACCTCCAAAGGCAGGACGTCACAACAGGCTCACGCAGAGTCCTGCTGATGCCCTCCACTTGAGGTGCAGGAGCAAGGGTGGGGAAGCAGTAACGCAAGAAACAGTTCATTCCGGAAAACAGCCTCGAAACTTTTTTTTTAAAGTATTTTATTTATTTGAGGGGGGAGGAGGGAGAGAGGCAGACAGAGAAAGAATGGGTGCACCAGGGCCTCCTGCCATTGCAAACAAATTCCACTCTCATGGGCCACTTTGTGCATCTGGCTTTGTGTGAGTACTGGGGAGCTGAACCCAAGACGCTGGGCATGCAAGCAAGTGCCTTTAACTGCTGAGCCATTTCTCTAACCCCCACCTTTGAATTTTTTTATCCTTCGTCTGTTCAATAGCTGAAACTCAGAATAGATCATTGAGCACTTCTTTTATAAATTCTGTGTATGGGGGCTCTGGAGAGATTGACTTAAAGGACTGCTGAGGGTCAGTTCCCCAGCACCTATGTAAAGCTGGACGCAAAAAGTAGCACATGTGTCTGATGTTCATTCCCAGGAGCAAAAGACGCTGGTGTGCCCATATATAAACACACATACATACTCACTCACAAATAAAGATGAGAGAGGCAGGGAAGGAAAGGGGAGAAAGGGAGGGAGAAATGGACAAAAGGAGGAAAGAAGGAAGAGAGGGAGAGAAGGAATAAATTCTGTGCCTGGGGCTCTATCTCACAGTCCCTTTGGTCTTTGACATCTATTACAATGGCAATGAAACCATAATGGAGGCAGAAAAAATACCACTGAAACAGCATGTTAAATTTAGTATTCCCAAGTCATGAAATTCATGAGTTTAAGTTAATGCTAATATTTCGATCTAGCATTTAAAAAGTTAAGAAATATTCACATTATTAAGCTATAACTTTGAATCCAATTTGAAAAAACAATGATTCAACACTCACAAACAAATCTGTGCATATAGAAATATAGAAAAAGAAACATGAAAAGAGACAAAAGCCAAGACACTAACGGTTGTTGCATTACATAAAACTCCAACTGTGGGTGGCAAAATGCAAACGTGTCCTATTTAAAACACAAAATGTTCATTCATTCATTTATTAAGTACCTCCTAAGCCACGAAGTCTGTTTTATTTAAAAATTTAAAGTAATTGATTTCAAATTTATTTAATCAAAAGGTCAAAAGGGAAAAAAAAAAAGCAGGTGTGCAAGGAGAGAAACTATATATCAGGTTAAGTCTTAGAAATATGTAGTGCTCCAGAATTACCTGAGAAGGCATTGCTGTAATACCTAGACAGAGTCTGCATGATGTCTTTGGAGTGCTGGGTCCATGGTGCTATCTTTCTGTAGGTTTTTACGCGATGAACGAGCTGAGAGCCACCATACTGAAGGGACAGAGTGTCACCATGGTCTTCATAGAGTTCTTCAAATAACCTTAGCAGAAGGAAAACTCACATTAAAACATCTTGCCAAAATGAATGCGCAAGACACTGACCGGAGCCTCAGATTCAGAAAAGGTCTTGTTGTATGAATTCTTCTGAGTATTCCAGAGAGACTTGAAAACAAATGCAAAGGCAAAATGTATCATATTTTGTAACATTTCATTAAATGTGAAGGTCTCAGAACACACTAAAGGAAAACAAGAGCATCAAACACATAACTCATCCAAGCCAGAGAAAGCCACTTCTAATCACTGAGCCATTCTGTAGCTTGCCAGATCAGTTCACCTGCCATCACAGATATTGAGTCTCTCTTGGACAGCCTTTGAAAAAAAAACACGTGCTCTGGTCAGCGACAGCAACCCACTATGGCACAACAATATAACTGTAAACAGAGTGGCTTATATACAACAAACATTTACTTGGACCAATGACTTTATCTTGGGAAGTCAGTGTCTGGCAACGAGTCACTTCTCAGCTCACAGGTGGTGCCGGCTCACTGTGCCTCACATGAGGAAGAGACTGGCAAACCCTCTGTGGCTGTTTTTAGTAGGGCACTAATTCCAACGATGGGGGTTCCACCCTCAGATCTAATCACTTCCAAGTCTCCGCCTCCTAATACCATCACTGTGAGGGTGAGGATTTCAATGCACGAGTGGGAGCGAGACGATAGCAGACTGTCCTACGTTCTTTCTGAGAACATGTACGTTTGAAGCTTGTGTTGCTAAGTGCCTGTGGACATTTTCAGGGCAGCAGACCTGGTCATAAGTAAGCTGACTACTTCCTCAGCCGAGTCTTTAGGAAAATCTTGTGTGACCAAAAACAGTTATCATCTTGTGCCAAAAACCAGCAGCTTGGGCTGGAGAGATGGCTTAGCGGTTAAGGCACTTGCCTGTGAAGCCTAAGGACCCATGTTCGACCCTCCAGATCTGTTAGCCAGATGCAGAAAGGTGAGGCAAGTGCAAGGTCACACATGCCCACTAGGTGGCACAAGCACCTGACGTTCTATTGCAGTGGCCTAGGCCCTGGTGCGCCAATTCTGTATCTCTGTGCCTCTCTCTCTCTCTAAAAAGAAAGAAAAAAAAAAAAAAAACCAGCAGCTCATGTGATGCTGCAGAACCACAGGACAAGGAAGAAACAGCAGTCTTTAATGAAGGACCTATCTCTTATATACCTTATATTTTTAGTGCAAAATGTATGAAGGCAGGGTATTTTTCCTCATTTCCATCTGGATTTTTTAACCCACTTGCTTGTCTAAGCACTTAAGGTTATCTAAAAATCAGAGTCTATTTAAAATCAATATAAGCTAAACAAACAAAGCAAAAACCAATGGCAATAACATACAAATCTTTAATAGAAATGTTACAAAATTAATTTGGTTACTGACATTTAGTAACATGATCTCTGAGAAGCTAAAAATAGAAATGAGTCATAAAAATCTCCATTATCAGTGAGTCTGCTTTCTGTCATTACTAGCATCTGAATGGCAGAAAACCAGGCTTACCTGACTGCGTCTGTATCAAACTGAAGATTCGGTTTGTCAATCAATCCCAAGGAATACAGCTGATAAGCCAAAGCACATTTTCCCACCATAAACTGTGCTGTGTTGGTGCGATCTAGACAGTCCACACAGTTAGTCCGGAGAATGCCAGTCTAAAGAGAAACACCGTAAGAGTTCAAGTCACTATTCACTTGCCCAAACCACTTCCATACTACAATAAAATTCTTTTCTTTTCTTTCTTTCTTTCTTTTTTTTTTTTTTTTTTTTGGTTTTATGAGGTAGAGTCTCACACTAGCCCAGGCTGACCTGGAAATCACTATGTGGTCTCAGGGTGGCCTTGAACTCATGGCGATCCTCCTACCTCTGCCTTCCAAGTGCTGGGATTAAAGGCGTGCACCACCACGCCTGGCTAAAATTCTTTCTTTACAGAAACAGGAGGCCGTTGTGAGCTGGGGTTGAGTGTGGGAGTCGTGTGCTAGGGCTAGATGCCATTCCAGGGCAGCTGCCGGGGAAGGAGCAGACCAATGGGAAGGTCAGCTGCGAGCAGGGCCCTGTGTCATTGCGCTGGAAAAGACAAGCCCCAAAGTGCCAGATAGAAAGAAATTGTCAAGATCAAAGCAGAAATCAATGAACTGGAAACAAACAAAACAATTTTTAAAAATTGATGAAACAAAGAGTTCATTCTTTGAAAAAGTAAACAAGATTGATAAACCACTGGCCAAAGTGATCAAAAGAAAGAGAAGACTCAAATCAACAAGATTAGAAATGAAAGTGGAGATGTCACTACTGATACCAATGAAATTATAAAAATCATCAGGGCATATTTCAAAAGCCTGTATTCCACAAAATTGGAAAACCTGAAAAATAGATGAATTCTTTAACTCATCTCACCTTCCAAAACTAAATCCAGAACAGACTTCCTAAACAAACCTCTAGCAACACTGAAAAAGTATCAAATATCTTCCAACAAAACGAAGTTCAGGCCCAGATGCATCACTACCCAGATGAGTTCTTCCAAACCTTCATGCAAGAACTAAAACCACTTTTCAAATTATTTCACACAATTGAAAAACAGGGAATGCTCTCAAACTCCTTCTATAAAGCCAACATTACTCTAATACCTAAACCAGAGAAAGAGCCAACAAAAATAGAAAGTTATACACCACTATCCTCAGTGAAATGAGATGCAAAAATGCTCTAGAAAATCCTCAGACTAAATCCAAGAACACATCAAAAGCATTATCCACCTCGATCAAGTAGGTTTTATCCCAGGGATGCACGGATGGTCTAACATATGGATCAATAAATGTAATTCACCACATAAATAAACTTAAACACAAGAATTACATGATTATTTTAATAGATGCAGAAAATGCCTTTGATACAATACAACACCTCTTCATGATTAAAACACTGGAGAAAAAAAAAACTGAGCAGGATACAATAAGATGGAAAGATCTCCCATGCTCATGGACTGAAAGAATTAATTTTGTAAAAATGGCCATCCCACCAAAAGCATTATACAGATTCAATGCAATTCCAATAAAAATTCCAACAATGTTCTTCACAGAGACAGAAGAAAAATAGTTTCAAAATTCATATGAAAGAATAGAAGGCATCAGAGTGCCAAAAATATCCTCAACAAAAGAAATATGTCTAGAGGTATCACCATGCCTGAATTTAAGATATACTACAAAGCTATAGCAACTAAAATATGTTGATACTGGGACAAAAAGACACGCAGATCAATGGCATAGACAACCCATCTCTAAATTCAAGCAACTACAGCTACCTCATCTTTAACAAAGGGGCCAAAAATACATACTGGAGAAAAGACAGCATCTTCAACAAATGGTGCTAGAGAAATTGGATAACCACGTGTAGGAGAATGAAATTAGACCCACTTCTCTCGTCCTTTAGAAAAGTCAACTCTAAATGGATTATGGACCTTAATATAAGATCTGAAACTCTGAAAACACCTAGAAGAAAACACAGGGAGAACACTCCATGATACAGGTGTAGGGAAAGACTTCCTGAATAAGACCCCAGTAGCACAGGAAATTAGATCAATACTCAACCACTAGAACCACAGGAAACTAAAGAGCTAATATACAGATAAGCAAATCACTAACAGAGTCAACAGACATCCCACAGCATGAGAGAAAATCACCAGCTATACTTCTGACGAAAGTCTAATATCTAGAATCTACTAAGAACTCAAAAAACAAAACAACTAAACAATAGGGCTGAAAAGATGGCTTAGCAGTTAAGGTACTTGCTCCACATAAATCAGATGCACAAAGTGGCACATGCATCTGGCATTCATTTGAAGTGGTCAGAGGCCCTGGAGTGCCCATTCTCCTTCTCTCTCTCTCTTCCTCCTCCCTCCCTCCCCCCTCTAGTAAATAAACATTTTTAAAGGATTAAAAAAACTAAATAATAAAAAAATGAAATAACCCAATCAAAAAATAGGATAGAGGGCTGAGAGATGGCTAAGTGATTAAGGCATTTGCTTGTAAAGGCAAAGGACCCAGGTTTGATTCCCCAGGACCCACATAAGCCAAGTGCACAAGGTGTCACATGCATCTGGAATATGTTTGCAGTGGCTGAAGGCCCTGGTGTGTCCATTCTATCTATCTGCCTCTCTTTCAAATAAGTAAAATACATTTAAATATTTTTTAAATGGGACAGAGATTTGAACACAGAATTCCCAAAGGAAGAAATACAAATGGCCATTACACACTTAGGGGGATATTCCACATCTTTAGTCATCAGAGAAAAGCAAATCAAAACAACTCTGAGATTTCATCTCACTCCAGTCAGGAAGGTATTCATCAAAAAGTTAAAAAGGGCTGGAGAGATGGCTTAGTGGTTAAAGTGCTTGCCTACGAAGCCTAAGGACCCATGTTCAATTCTCCAGGTCCCACATAAGCCAGATGTACAAGGTGACACAAGCGCATAAGGTCGCACATGCATACAGGTGGCGCAAGTGTCTGGAGTTCGAATAACAGTGGTTGGAGGCCCTGGTGCGCCAATTCTCTCTTTCTCTTTCTCTCTCACTCTTGCTCTCACCCTCACTCTCTTACATTAAAAAAAAAAAAAGGCTAGTCTTGGATATCTATGACCTCACAGTGCCTGACACTACCTACATAAGACTATCATAATAGGAGGAAAAGATCATGTCATCAAAATAAAAGACAGACTGATTGAGATGGGGAGGGGATATGATGGAGAATGGAGTTTCAAAGAGGAAAGTGGGGGGAGAGAGGGCATTATCATGGGATGTTGTTTACAATCATGGAAGTTGTTAATAAAAAATAAATAAATCTTTAAAAATACAAAAAAAAAAAAAGGCCAGTCTGTTGGGCTTGCCTCAAAAAAAGAAATTCTGGTGAAGCTGTGGGGAAAGAGAAACCCTTACCCACTGCTGGTGGTAATGCAAACTTGCACAACCACTATGGACATCAGAATGGAGACTCCTGGAAAAGATGAAAACAGATCTACCATTTGATCCAGCTATATCACTCCTGGGCATAGACCCTAAGGACTCCACTTTTTGCTACAGAGACACCTGCTCAGCCACGTTTGTTGCTGCTCTATTCACAATAGCTAGGAACTAGAATCAGTCCAGATGTCCCTCAACTGAGGAGTGGATAATAAAGATGTGGTACATACTCACAGTGGGATTCTACTCAGCAGTAAGGAAAACATTAAATAATGAAATTTTTCTATGGGAGTTGGAAAAATTCACTCGAAGTGCAGTTACAGAGACACAGAAAAGCAAATACTGCATGTACTTCATAGGAGGTTCCTAAGTGAGATGAATTGGAGATGGGTGCAAATTGTATTAAGCACCCCAGGAATATGGGCATAAAACTACAATGAGACCAGGAGAAAGAAGAACTAAGGAGAGAGAAAAGACCTGACAAGTCATGGGAGGGCAGAATATGGGGGTGGGAGGGGCCTGGAGGGATAGGGGGTAGGAAGGGAATTATACAAAAGTTAAGACAGCATGAATCAGTTCCATAGAAACCTTCAGCATGACAAGCATTCTAATTCTACAAGATATAACCACCCATAAAGGGGGAGAGGAAGGTAGTCCCAACAGGAGGAGGAAAAAACTTAACCTTCTTAAAAACCACAGACTATGGCTGGTAAATCCTAGGCTCAGAACTCAGTTGCCCCCCATAGTGAGCTGTTGGCCAGGGAGACACATGAGGTCCGCAAAACAATGTAGACTATTACCAAAGCACTTGATTCCCTGCCAGAGATAAAAGGTAAGACCTCACTGCTGAAGACACTACAGGCTGCAGTCTCAGAACATGGGGATACCATGATAGAATCAAAAGGGAAACTAGCTCCCTTCTGGCTAGCCCTCATAGTGCTAGAGAACCTTACTGAAGCTGCTGGAGGACAATGGTCACCAACAGCACGAATACGCAGAGGACCCTAAACACTACAAAATCAATCAGCTGGACAAGAAGTACACACTTGTGCAATAGTGGCACGTAGCCATTGTGGGTAACTGTTCTCGGATTAGATACAAGGCCCACTAAGTGGGACCAAACTCATATCTGGTACTGGAAACTAAGTCAGAATTCCATGGTCAGGAATATAGACTTCAGAGAGAAGCCCCCACTGCTGTCTGGAGAAAAAGAGTGGGACTGCACATCAGAAATCTCTCAAATAACTTTCCATACCCCTTTTAACCCAAGCTGCTCCCATTCTTGGTTGGGAATCTTTTATTTTACAGATGGTAGAGAAAATGGAAGAGAGCCAAGATCCATAGACAAGACAAGATAAGTGACTGGTCACCGTGAGACTTGCCACCTCTGCCACATCTTCCAGGGCTTAGGAGAAACTGCAGAAGCAGCAGCAATATGAACACTGCTCCTACTGCTAGCCTGACAACCAGCCTCAGGGTGATGGTGACAGACACAGTGATCAATAAGAGCCATCAAAGCAGAAATCCAGAGGCTACAGAGAACTCAAAACTAAATCAGACTGTCAACAAGCCTGTATGGCTCAGGGAACATTGCGGAAGAGGGGGTAGAAAGATTATAAGATCCACAGAATGGGTAGGAATACACTGAGGCACAGTCCCCCACCTCCTGCTACCCCATGTGATTGACTGAGGCCTTCATGACCCCACAGTAAATACCATAACTCCACTGAGGAGGGTATCCAGGGTAACAGCAGCCTAGGCAAGGGGATAAAAGAGTATATCTGTATAACCTGTTAAAATACTACCATATATATGTATATAAAGTACTGGAGATAATTTCCTGGTCATGTAAGAAATAAATTAGAAATCAATATTTAAAAAACAAAGAAAGGTTTGAGAAGAAAGGTTGTGGGTGTTATTCCTGAACAAATATTACTTGGTAAAGTTAAAAGTTAAAACAATAAAGAACATTTTAATAATCCTTTAAGGTTGAGCTGTTCATTTAATATTGCCACAATAGCACATTAAGCTTGGTATATATCTGAATTTATTTGAAAAGCTTAACAAGATGAAACAACTAACTAACATCTTCTGTATATACAAATTATCAAAATATAGAGCTTTTTATCATCTATCACCTCTATTGTACATACCAAATATTAGTGATTGGTAATATCATTCTTTAATCATGTTACTAAATATAATGTATACTACTTTTCCAAAGTTAATTTATGATTTTCATATTCTTATTGGTTTTTCTATTTTCAAAATAAATTTTAATATTTAGAAAAATTCAAAGGTTATATTATTTAAGCTAGATATCCCTCTGTGAGATAGACTGCTATATTATTTTAGCCACATGTCTTTGGAAGATTTGAACACTCAGAATGAGGCTTAAAAATCATTCTCAAGCTGAGCACAAAACTAATTAATAAAAGAAATGAAAAAAAAAATCATTCTCAGGGCTGGAGAGATGGTTCAGCAGTTAAGGCTCTTGTCCATAAAGGCTAATGACCTGAGTTAGATTACCCAGTACCCATGTAAAGCCAAATGCACAAAGTGGCACATGTGTCTGGAGTTCATTTGCCACTACTAGAGGCCCTGGTATGGCCATTCTCCCCCCACCCCCAGGTGTGGTGGTGTGTGCCTTTAATTCCAGCACTCAGGAGGCAGAAGTAGGAGGACTGCTGTGAATATGAGGTCAGCTTGAGACTATATAGTGAATTCCAGGTCAGCCTGGGCTACAGTGACATCTTACCTTGAAAACCAAAACAACATTCTTACTCGATTGATAATTCTGCATAAAACAAGACAGTAGTCCATCCACTCTTATAGAACATATTATACACTATGGACACAGACTGTATTCATTACAAATGTAATGCTGTCCATACCTGCAGGCGACCAGTGGGGATCACACACCCTCCTAGTTCATTCCACCTGTGTTTAAAAATAAATGCTTTAATATTTTTAATTTCCAGTACAAGTGAAAGTGCAAAAAACCATGATGGATCAGTAAACCATGTTCTCAAAGGAGCCCAGGAAGGGGTACCTTAACTTGTCCCATGGCCCACCCTTGGGCATTTTGTTCCCATGGTCAAAAAGTCTCTCTCACTTTCACCCAAGTCCGTGTCTCGTTTGACACTCAGAACTGTGTGACATCTTTCTAATAACATTTTCTACGTCTTTGTCTAATCCCCTGAACATTACAGGTTGCCCTCAACTCCAAGTCACAGCCAGACCCAAATGATGCATACTACAGCAAGACCATTACTTCCAAAGACACAAACAATAGTAGCTGATTTTGATTTTTCCATTTAACCACTGTAGTGAACTATGTTAACTGAAGATCAAATGCTGGAATTATATAATACTGGTTTCTTGAAAGATAAGCAAGGCACAGATCCTTGATCTAAAGCATCTCACGTACTAGCGATGAAGAAAGATTCGCAGCATTCATCTTTACTCCGAAAAAATTCTGTTCCTATTAAATACTCAATGACGTAATTCACTACAGAAAAGTTTACTCTGCAAAAATATTTTTGTGTAACTTTTATTCCACAAAGCAAGTGCTGATGGGCCTCCATCCCATGGTACTGAAGCACCACAGGCCTTCCCGGACACATGATGAACAGCGAGCCGTGAGCGACTCAGGACAGTCCCCCAAGCAGCTCACCTCCCCAAGACACTAAGCCCATCCATCTTCCACTTCTCCTATTTGGAATATTTTTACCCATAATAATGACAGCCTTGGTTTAAGTTCTTAAATATATACATACTTTTCATCCGGCCGTAAGATGCTGCAGTAAGAATCAGGGCGGTTCACAAAGAAGCCTGTTTTCTTTACCACACTTTCTGCAATCACATTCAGCCGGTCAAGAACGTTACACAGCTTACTGGAAGGAGAAGAAACAAAGAGAAAGCCAAAAGAATATATATATATATCCCGTATAGCTACAGGAAATACAGTCAATTGTAATTACATACAGGGATTTATCTTTTTTTTAATCTAATGGTTAATCCTTAATAGAAACACGATTATAAATAATATAAGTACATAATGCATGCTCAATAATTGACAACATGGGGTACAAAGAGACATGTAACTTAATATAAAAACATCAGCTATATTCCTTAGTTTTGGTATAGACCATTCCTACAAGAGCTTTCACTCAAACCAGCCATGTCACTATAGTTCATAAAAGGACTACACATATTATACAGTGGCAGGGGAGAAAAAAATGGAATATAAATTAGCATGAAAATCGATAACCATAATCAACTTAAATTATGGGAAGTATATGTATATAATTTAGAAAGAAGCATGAGTTGGGCTGGGGAGATTGCTTAGTGGTTAAGACCCTTGCCTACAAAGCCAAAGGACCTCAGCTCGATTCCCCAGGACACACATAAGCCAGATGCACAAGGTGGTGCATGCATCTGGAGTTTGTTTGCAGTGGCTGGAGGCCCTGGCACACCCATTCTCTCTTTCTCATTCTCTCTCATAAATAAATAAAAATATTTAAAAAAATTTTAAAGCATGAGTTAAGTACAAAACAACATATTCCACAATAACCAAACCTAGTGCTTATGTGACATCCAGGAAATGAGAAATATGGACAGGGCAAGGTTTAATGAAAGAGAAGAAAGTGTCTTAGAAAGCATGTTTTGAATCAGATATTTAAAGGTAAAGGAGATGAGCAAGACACCCCCCCAGAGGGGGAACAGTGGCAGCTGGGCTATGCCATCAGGGCTGAGCATAAAGACGAGGTTTTCTGGAAAGGAACAGCCCTGGGAAACAAATCAGAAGTTACAACATTCAGGAATGAAGCAGTTGGCGGGGCTGTGCTAACACTGAAGCAGCCTGGACTTGCTATTGCCAGGGTTGCTGCGGGTTCACCTACATGTGAGAAAGCCCGAAAGTGGCTATCTGAGAAAGAGTTTTAACAATCAGAAAGATGAAATACAAAAAGGCAGTCTACTGCCCTTAAGGGACAGTAGAGCTGTTCTGAGATGGCTAGATACTTTGAACAGATTGTGCAAATGACATAAGGAGCAGGCGAAGGGGTTGTCACTTAGTCCAAGCACTCACGACTGACCCTTCAGCAGTTTGTTTCACGAAGGAAGTTAAAGAATAACCCCGTACAGAGAGCGGCTTCTGCTTGTCTGCTACCGAAGAGGGAAGCTAGACAGACCCGAGTGTCACTCACCTCTTGGTGTACTTGGCCATGTCCCAGGGAATATACACAATGGTGTGCTCAGGCGGCAGAAACTGGTTGAGGTAGGTGACAGCCGCGACAAGTTCTTCACTCAGGATTCTCTCATGCTTTCTTTTCTCTCGTTCCTTTATCAAAAACAATTTTTTTTTAAATGTTTAAGTTAATCAACCTAAATGTCAGCATTATAATTACCTTAGAGGAACAGATTTTAAACATCTTTACCTTTCTATAACCTTAGTAGCTTTTTACCTTATTTTGATAATAAAAAAAAAGTCCTAGTTTTAAGTATACCTATTTACTAACATGGTAATAATATAAATGCAAACAAAAAAATTCTTCACTAAATTAGAATCTATAGATATGAGCTCTGAAGAGCCAAGGTGAGAGCTCTCTCTCTGCTCACCTGCCTGTGGCCTTGGCTGCCCCACACAGGCCTGGCCTACCCACTCCACAGCCCACTCTGGTAGAAGAGCTACTCTATAAGGAGAAGTGAACCCCCACCTGCAGCCAGCTGAGGGCCAGGGACTGAAGACACAGCCTCTAATGGACAGGCTAGCAGAGTACACTCGCCCCATCCTCGTCTGCTTTCAAACGTGCTCACAAAATACCCCATGGAGGAGTCCAACAGGCACTTTCTTCTCTTACATTGTGGCAGAATGAAGTGAGGTTGAGAGGCATTCCTGGGACTCACTCTTACTTACCTTCTCCTCCCTGCCTGACACATCTCCTTAAATACTACACTGCCTCTCAACAGGGCCATGCTACCATGAGGCCCTGTACTGCTACTTAGTACCGTGGGGCACAATGGTCAGTTTTCCTTGATCTCCACCTATAACATGAAGTAAAAACACTATCTCCTTATGACATTAATGTGAGATTTAAATGGAAAGACCATGGCTGGTTCTCATCAGAGTAACTGGCACATAGTTAAGTTCTCAATTAAAAGTATCTGTTTTGAAGCCGGGCATGGTGGCGCACACCTTTAATCCCAGCACTTGGGAGGCAGAGGTAGGAGAATCGCCATGAGTTCAAGGCCACCCTGAGATGACAGAGTTAATTCCAGGTCAGCCTGGACCAGAGTGAGACCCTATCTTGAAAAACTAAATACATACATACATACATACATACATACATACATACATACATAAATGTATCTGTTTTGAGGTGGAGAGATGGCTTAGAGGTTAAGGCGCTTGCCTGTGAAGCCTAAGGAGCAAGGTTCAATTCTCCAGGTCCCACATAAGCCAGATGCACATGGTGGCACATGTGTCTAGAGTTCTTTTGCAGATGCTAGAGCCCCTGGCACATCCATTCTCACTCCCTCTCTCTCTTTCTCTCTAAGAAACAAATAAAAAATAAATCTCTTTAAAAGTTATCTATTTTTACTGATGAGGCCCTAACTTGAAAAAAAAAAAAACCAAAAACCAGTTCTGCACCACAGACACTGAGACGGTATCAAGGCATGCCATTGCTGGCATCTAAATAATTCTTGTGCTACTTTCAATCACAGACATGACTTTTCGACTGCCATGAAGTTAATTAATAACCTCTGTGGAAGCAAACAAACATATCTGTTTTGCTCAGCTGAATGGACTAAATGGAGAAATCAGACAAGGGTTTAAGATGGGTGTTAGATCAGTACAGGATAAAAATACACTTTCCTTTTATTTTACCCTAAAGTTAAATTATATATTTGAAATTCTTTTCAAAATCACTTTTAAAAAGTACAAACGTTTTAAAATTAATGCATAAAGTCTACCATTTTATGAGGTGGGAAGAAAAGGCTATTCGGTTCAGCCTTCACTGTCTATAATGGATCTGCTGACTGCACTGTGCAGTAGTCTACAGTTTATGGGTTGTTTAGTCAACTTTCTTGGGCCACAGACAACTCTAACAAACAAATGCAACCTTCACATATCAACATCAGTTTGCTTATCAAAGAGTTTCAAAAGGTTCCAAGATGGCCCTTATGGCCATCAATGGCCCTCGAGTTAACAACCTCGGATACACAATTCAGGCGTGAGTCCAGCTTGACTCTCTCCTGCTACCCAGTAGCAGCACTGAGGCATGCAGACTACTGCGCGATGTCTTCCAAAGTGCCTTGAACGCCCACAACCAGGGAGATGCTCATAACACGGGGTAAAGAAGACAAGCACCTCACTTCAGTAACTTCCTCTGACGGCAGATAAAACATTCCTAGACTAAGGCATTCTGTGACTTTAATCATAAGTTAATAAGATCTTCTTCCAATTAACAAAATAAACGTTTTCTTTTTTCTTATAAACATAATAGTTGATAACAGGGCAAGGAATGCTTAAGGCCCTAAGTTCAATGGCCAGTACTGCCCCCAAAAAGGTTAAGAAAGGGGAATGGAGAGAGAGCTCAGTGACTATTTAGGCGTTTAAAGTCACTTATAAGGCCTACCTGCCCAAGTTCGATTCTTCAACCATCCATGTAATGCTGGATGGATGTTTGTTTGCAGTGACAAAAGATCCTGGCATGCACCTGCATGCGCATACACCCACACACACGAGAGAGAGAGAGAGAGAGAGAGAGAAAATATTTTTTTAAAAACCTAACATTTTGACGACTAACTTTCTCAAGGATGCCCATATTGTTATCTTTCTCTTATATCTCTCTCTTAAGGTCAATGCTTAAACTTTTATTAAAAATCAATAGTTAAGGGCTGGAGAAACGGCTTAGGCAGTTAAGGCGCTTCCCTACAAAGCCTAAGGACCTAGGCTCAACTCTCAAGAACCCAAGTAAGCCAGATGCACAAGGTGGCATATGCGTGAGGAGTCATTTGCAGTGGGTAGAGGCCCTGGCGTGACCATTTTCACTCTCGTTCTCTCATAAGTAAATAATTTTTTAAAAATCAACAGTTAAACCTTTTCTTAATAAATTCCAACTTTGCATGATTCAAAAAATAAGCAATGAGCTGGAGAGGTGGCTCAGCAGTTAAGGCACCTGCTCGTAGAGCCTAATGACTGGAGTTTGATTCCCCAGTACCCATGTAAAGCCAGATGCACAAAGTGACACATGCATCTGGAGTCTGTTTGCAGCAGCTGGAGGCTCTGATGGGCCTATTCTCTGTCTCTTCTCTCTCTCTCTGCTTGCAAATAAATAAATAAATAATATGTAAAATAAAAGCAAAGACATATAGTCATATATGTGCAAATATATATATATATATATATATACATATATATATATATATATATATATATATGTAGTCAGTTGCAATTTCTAGTGAAACACTTATTTCTGTGCTATATTGATCTTAATTTCTTACTGGACATTTTATACATGGATACGTTTTCTGGATACAGGTGAAAATAATCTTTGTATTATCATCCTAGTCTTAATCCTAGTCACTGTTTTAAGTCAAATACATTTTTAAGAGTAGAATATTGTTATTACACTAGTTATACTCTAGTAAGCTCATGCATGAAAAATGGAAACGATTCAGTAACAAAGAATGGAAATATTTCACTGTAATTTCAGAAAAATCAAGTCCCTAAAGCAGAAATTTTGTCTGATAAATTCTTTTCATGTCTAAAAAGAAACAGCTCATTCCCCACTCCCCCACCCTGGGCCAACTCCGTCCCACAAAAGCCATCCCACTTGCCAGTGCACCCCATTCCCTTGTGAACCCAGGAAAGCCAGATTAGCTCAACCCGCACCTCCAGGCTCCCGAATGCCATCCCACTGGCTACCGCACCCCCCATTCCCCTGTCCACTTCAGGCCACCTGACCAGGCACCCCCATACCTCACGTCACAGAACAACAAGCCTCTACATCAGGTCCTTGGGCCCCCACCAGAACCTCACCAGCTTCCTCCCTCTAAGCAGGCAGGCCCGATTGCCACCAGAAAAATAGTGGAAGCAATCATAAAAGGGAATAACCACTGGACACACTTCAAGGGTAGACCATAGCTTCCTCCTAAATTATATAAGGCTCATACACTGTGATGGGCAAACCACACCGCAAAAGGAATAACATGAAAATTCAAATGCAAGTAAATCCAATAAGATTACCCAGTCCTACAATGGATGTCTCTAATCAAAACATAGAAGAGACATTGGATCAGGACCCTAAAATGAAGTTATAAGCTATGCAACCGTGATCAAGCAAATGGCAGA
Source organism: Dipus sagitta (assembly GCA_036346955.1). Classification (NCBI taxonomy): domain Eukaryota; kingdom Metazoa; phylum Chordata; class Mammalia; order Rodentia; family Dipodidae; genus Dipus; species Dipus sagitta. The sequence goes on from CM070775.1 coordinate 37,249,116, forward strand.
ATTTGCAGAAAAGCAACAATAGGCCAATAATCGTATGAATGCTGTCTAAAAAGAAATAGCAAGTAAAGTCATAGAAACCTATGGTAGTTTGCCACATGTAGCAGACAGATTCAGGTTCGCTGAGATGAACTTTCACACCAGGCACAGTTTTGGAGGAAGGGATTTATTGAAGCTTGTGGATCCAGGGGAAGTTCCATAAATGGCAGAAGTAGCTGGCCTGCCTTCACAGGCCCAAGCAGAGAGAGAAAAGCACAAGCCTACGGCCAAAAGCCACACAGCACACTTCAGGAACTCCTGCTAGGCACACTTTGCATATCTTTAGATTGAAATCTGAAACCCACCACCACACCTAAAGATCCACCCAGTGACACTGCCTCCAGCCAGGTGGCTGCAGATGCAAACTACAAACAATAAAGAAGTGGATATATTGGGGGCCATCTATTCAAACTACCACACCAGGTACTGTGCACTTTCAATAGCTCATCACTGGTTACATTTAATACTCAAGAAATAAGCTCACAGGTTAACATTTAAATATATATACTACAGGGCTGGAGAGATGGCTCAGTGGTTAAGGTGCTTGCCTGCAAAGTCTAACAACTGGATTCCCCAGTACCCACATAAAGCCAGATGCAAAAAAACTGCGTATGTCTCTAGAGTTTGTTAGCAGGTCCTGCACCCATTCTCTCTTTTTCTCTTTTAATTTCTCTCTGCTGGGGTATGGCCCCATCTCTCTCTCTCTCTATCTGCTGAGGTATGGTGGTACATCTCTTTAATCCCAGCACTCAGGAGGCAGAGGTGGGAGGATCACTGTGAGCTTAAGACCACCCTGAGACTACACAGTGAATTCCAGGTCAGCCTGAGCCTACCTTAAAAAAACAAAACAAACAAAAAGTGAGTCACTAAAAATGTATACATAAATTGGACAACAAAAATATCCACCTAAGTTTTCTGTATTTCTTTCTTTGTACATAATTATTAAGGTGTTTAACACATATTTCACTTGTCTTTTGGAAGTCCTTTATTACAAAGGTAAATTCTTTTGTCTAATGACAAACACCAGCTACAACATTGTTCTGGACTTCCAAGCTGAATAAATTTCATTTCTTCTTGAGATAAGTTTCCTTTTGTATATTTTATTCTTAAATATTTTATTATTATTTTCAAGGTGAGAGAGAGCATGGGCAGGCCAGGGTCTTTAGCCACTGTAAATGAACTCTAGATGCTCTAGATGCATGTGCCACTCTATGCAATTGGCTTTATGTGGGTACTAGGGAATCAAACCCAGGCTGTCAGGCTTTGCAAGAAAGTGCCTTTAACCACTGAGCCATCTCCCCAGCCCTCCTCCTGTACTTCTGTAGGAAATGATTTTTATTATTTCTGCAGTGTCTGGTAGATCCTGGTGCATCAGCAAATCTGCTGATTTGCTTCCCGTTAGAATGCTGTGGAATGAGTTGGTAGCCCTGCAGATCTCAAAGCTTCTGAGGCACGGGGTTAAGGACTGTCGCTCCTCTGTCAGGGAGCCTTACCAGTGAAACACATGGCTTCACTATCTGTACCACCTTGCTGGCAGACTCCATCTTGTCCATCAGGACTGTTAGAACCAGAATGTCTCCATTTTTGGACTCTGCCTTCTAATTCATTGTTAACTCTGCTTCCCAAGAGTAACCCTGACCACCCCTCCCAATTATCACTTCCCTGGAATGACCTGGACCACCTGTCTGATCATCACTTTCCTGGAGTGGCCTAATCCCTGAGGCAAGGTGGACCACCCTGCAACCAAAGAATTCCAGTGACCCCATTGCCCCATAAGTATTCCTTAGTCTGTAGGGGAAGTGACGACGCACCTGCCTGGTCAGAGTCCTTCTCAGACTTTCCCCAGAATGAAGCCTGTCTCTGTTGATGAGCTGAGTCTTCGCCATCGGTTTCATTTCCTGCTTTTCCTAACAATGTAGCCTGCACGCATCACCTTCACTAGAGACGACATCTCTTGTCATGATAGTAATGGCTGCCTAAGTTGTTTTCCAGGAACTTGGAGGTGGCTTTTTTGCACTTCCAACCAACTGAAATCACTTGCCCTTTACTTGGCCTGCCCAATAAGTGACAGGGACCTGGTGACTTCAGGAGGCCAATATACACCCTCAGAGCACACTAGTGCCGCTGAATCTTCTGGACATGTGTCTTAGGAAGAGCCATGAAATGTGACTGCATAAGTGCAGAGCTCCAGTCACTCACTTCCGATGACTTCTGTCACCACCCTTCCTCATGCCCAAGACCATCCTGCTTCTGCATAGGTAAACACTCCCCACCCTACACGAGGGAGGTGGGTTAAAGGCTCTTTCTCCTGTCTCCACAGCTTGGCTGCCTCGTGAATAAACTTCGGTAAAACTTGTGGTCTTAGTTGGCACACTACAGCAGGCAGCACAAGCCTGGTTCAGCAACAATCACATGCACTGAACAGTATGTTTTTGTTTGTTTGTTTGTTTGTTTGTTTTCCTGACGTAGTTTCTTATTCGAGCCCAGGCTGATCTGGAACTCACCCTATAGTTCTCGACTAGCCTCAAACTCATAGCAATCCTCCCATCTCTGCCTCTGAAATGCTGGGTTTAAAGACATGCACCACCATACCCAGCTACAACAGTATTCTTTTTTAAAAAAATATTTTTTTTATTTATTTGAGAGAGAGGGAGACAGAGAGAGAGGCAGATAGAGAGAGAGAATGGGTGTGCTAGGGCCTCTAGCCACTGCAAATGAACTCCAGACGCATGAGCAACTTGTGCATCTGGCTTTATATGGGTACTGGGGTATAAAACCTCGGTCTTTAGGCTTCACAGGCAAACGCCTAACCGCTGAGCCATCTCTCCAGCCCAACAGTGTTTCTAATATGTAAAATTTATAGAGAATTCTTTCAAGTGCTCTAGACCCAGCCTTGAACTTTCAATTCCCCTTCCCCAGCCCTCCTGAGTAACTGAGATGATAGGGCTGTATCAGCAGGCCTAGCTACACATGAATTTATTATTAGTTTTAGCACTTTAATTTTTTAATTACGTATATTACAGGTTTTGTTCAAACTAAGGTTACAGATTGATCAGCTATGACTTCCTCATTCTTCATCAGGAGGGGGAGATACATGAATATGAAACCTCTGAATGAATGTGAATAAATGTCTAGGTAATCAACATCTGAACAGCTAATGTCACTAAGGCTATCCCTGGTAGGGGGTCATGACACAAAACAAAGACAACAAAGGAGGAAATGAAGAAGCTGACTACACTCTCACTTCTCCCTCTTCTTCCTGCCCCGGCTTCTGCCATTTTGAGGCCTATACTCCTTCATCTCTTGACTGCACATACACACACACGTGCACACCACTCCTTTGAGCACATGCATTTCATTACACTGCACAGTCCTGCCCCCCCCAACTGCCTTCCTCCTCTCCTCACCCCAAACTCCACCTCCATCTTTGGTGACAGTCCTGCCACGCTCTCATCGAGTCACATTGCAGACGCTGTCATCACAGGTAACTGCTCTGCCTTCAGCATCTCTAATCCAGAACCTCTCTTATGCTCAGATTGCTTCTGCTTTAAGCGTTCCGCCTCACAGGCACCTCGACCCACAGCCAGCTCTCTTTTCCCCAGCAGCCCTTTCCTCTCGGCCCTCCCCACTCTGTTCAGCTTTCTCAGTCCACTGCAGTCATTAGAGCCGAAATCTAACATGCCTTTGATCCTGTCCTTTTAGACTATACCTGTCTGGAAAAACTCAATGAACCCAATTATCTCTCTCTTTTATCTGTGCTTATGCCCATACAGAGCCCTGCTGGGGAAAGGCGGGCAACGGCTGAAAGGTCCCATTTAAGAAATCACGTTCATTTTTCAATCAGAGTCACATGTTGGGTCATGATATGCAGAGACATTTAGCTTACCCATAACTGTGGGCTAACTCCACAATGCATGACCCGTATACCTCAACAAGGAGGGGCCAAGGGGAGGGGGTAGGTCACGGATGAGCCTAACAATGGTACCAAAATGACTGTATTTGCTGAATACAGAACTGACTAATAAAAAAAAAAAAAAAATTGTGACAAGTAAAAAAAAAAAAAAAAAAAAAAAAAAAAAAAAAAAAAAGAAATCACGTGCACCAACTTGAAATTGGCTCTTAGCACTGCCTAGATGTTTCTAGCCAACATACATTCCCATGTACACAATACTATTGTACTTCTTCTGCCACCCACAAACCTCCACTCTCAGCAAATGACCTTTTCTCCGATCTTAAAGAGAAATGAAAGCCGTCAGAAGGCAGCAAGCACATGTACACACAAACGTGCGCACACCAGGGCATGCCCTTTTCTCTAGGTCGAACGCCTCTCAATCTAGCTCATGCTTCCTCTCCCAAGCTGACGCTCACACTCCGTGTGCAGGGGAGGCTTCTCTTCCATCATGAACTCTGGGCACACCACACTGGTAGCTCTCATTACTTCAGCATCGCCTCCATCATATTGGTAGCTCCACAAAGGTGCAAGTTGTCTCTATGATTGCCATGGCATACATTAAACTATCAAAAGCACTTGTCAGGGCTGGAGAGATTGCTCAGTGGTTAAGGTATTTGCCTGAAAAGCCTAATGACCCAGGTTCAATTCCCCAGTACCCACGTAAAGCCAGATCATAAAGTGGTGCAAGTTCATTTGCAGTGGCTAGAGACCCTGATGTGCCCAAATTCTCTCTTTCCCTCTCTCTATTCTTCCCCACCTCTCTGCTTACAACTAAATAAAATAAAATAAAAACACTTGTCAAGTGGCTAAATGGACAAGTACACCCTGGTTTTTATTAAATTGACATACTCATTAGCCAACCGCTCAAGAAAATCTCATAGCCGACTATGCTATTGGCTACGGCCACAATAATAACATAGCAAAACCTTTCTATTCATGCCCTCGGGGTCTTCTTAGATACTGACTGACATTCTTCCAACACACTGTGTTGCAGTGATAACTGATAAAGTTTACTGTGTGGTTTTCTTGCCCTCCATCCTAGGCCTCTGACCTACACATCCACCTGGAAACACAAGACAGCCAGTTGGTGTATATGACAGGGAAGCAGAGAGCTGAGGACAAAACCCCCACCCTGTCTGAGCTCCTTACAAGCCCACCTGACTCCTGAGCTATAACAGAACCTCAATTTCTGAATACAGCCTTTTGTTCCCATTATTATGCATTCATTTTTAGGAGGTCTTACAGACTGTCAGGAACTGAGTACATCACAAAGAGTGTGTGACAATTTGATCAACATGCTTCCCTTCCAAAGTTGTCCTGGAACCAAGATGGGAATGTCATGCTTGCCTAGTGTGCACTAGGAAACTGGGAGCCTGACATAAAGAATCCTCTTCCCTTGCAGATAGCGGTGCTCTTCCGGGAACGTAAGGAAGAGGCCACATGGGATCGGTGGCCAGAGATCAATACCGTAGGCTTTGCATGCGCTGTCAGGGTGTGATATCATATGCAGATGATAACGCATCTCCCCTTTGGGGGGGGGGGATGCACAGCTTGCTAACCGCGTCCTCTGTGCTGAGGAAAAGGCTGTCTGGGGTGCTGGATGAGTAAGTCGTACCTTCACTAAGTTCAGGATGATGATGGGAGAGCCAAACCTCTGCAGCATCTGGTCGAAGTGAAGAGCAGCCACGTGGGCGAAGGGGTCTGCCTGGTCCACTGAGAGGAAACAGGAGAGCAAACGGCCAGATGACAGTTACGGGACACGTCAACGCAATACAGGGCTGCAAAACTCCAGTGCAATGCACCCAGCAGTTCTACTTCCCGAAGCCCTCAATGCCTCCCTCAGGCTGCCTAGCCAACCACACATCTGCTTGAGACTCATGTTGAGCTCACCAGATTGCGCCTTCATCTGGCACTTATTAAATATGAACGATTCTTCTATTGAAGAAGCAACATATAAGTAATTTATCAACAACTTAAGGGTAAATTCACTGCATTAAAATAATAGCAGGACTAAATCCTCATCGGAACCCAACCACTTAGTACATTCCTGTGACAACGGTCCATCATCTTTAAATGGTAGTAGAAAAGAATTACTAACAAAAAGGTTGCTCCACGCACATGTAATAGGCGGCTTAGGCATCATGGTTGAGATGTCCTGGGACCAGTATAAGGGAACTGATCCTCTAACCTGCACGTAAGAAGAGTAACTGCCGGCAGGTGAAGGACATCACCGATGCATCGCAGAGGATCTGCTCCGTCTCCACCTCATTCGCAACGTCACCCTGCCAAGAAAGTGCGATTACAGACGCTCTGCTCCCAGAGCTGCAGGTGAAACAATACATTTGCCCAGTGGAGTTGTCATTCTTAACTCTATGAATGTCTTAAAATAAGTTTTGTCAGCATTCAATGTGCATGTTGTAAAAGCAAAACCATTAAAAAGACAAGAAATGCAATTAAAGATGCTCGCTTGCAAAGTCTGACTGCCGGGGTTCGATTCCCCAGTACCCATGTAAAGCGAGATGCACAAAATGGCACATGTGTCTGGAGTTTATTTACAGTGGAAGGAGGACCTATAATGCCCATTCTCTCTCTTTCTCTCTCTCTCTTTGCCTGTATCTCAAATAAATAAAATTATTTTTAAAAAAATAGTAGAGAGAGATGGCTTAGTTGTTAAGAAGGCACTTGCCTGAGAAGCCCAAGAACTCATGTTCAAATCTCCAGGTCTCACGTAAACCAGATGACAAGGGACACCAGGGAGCAGTGATGCACATGAGCACAAGGGGGTGCACACATCAGGAGTTTGTTTGCAGTGGCTGAAGGCCCCGACCTGCCCATTCTGTCTCTCTATCTTCCTCTCTCTCTCTCTCTCAAATAAAAATTTAAAAACAGTAGAGAGGTGGGCATGGTGGCACATACCTGCAATCCTAGCATGTAAGAGGCTGAAATAAGAGGATCACCATGAGTTTGAGGCCAACCTGGGCTACAGGGTGAATTTCAGGTCAGCCTGGGCTAGAGTGAGATCCTGACCCAAGAATAAGGAAGAAGGGAAGAGGTGGAGGGAGGATGAGGTGGGAAGAAGAGGCGGGAGGAGGAAGAGAAGAAGAAAAGAGGAAGGAAGGAAGAAGGCAGGAGGAAGAAAGAAGACAAGAAGGAGGGAGGAAGGAAGAAGGAAAGAGGAAGAGGGAGAAGGAAAGAAGAAAGAAGAAAATGACTAAGAAAAAAATCAAATTAATTAGCTAATAACTCAAGTAACAGCTTGACTGATAAGTGGTAGGAAGAGACAGACAAGAAAAACAATTACATGGAGTTACATAGGAGATAAGGAAAAACAGAAGAATGTAAACATTCAATTTTGAAGACCAAAAAGAAATGAAGGGACAAGAGTGTGATTCAAGTAATGTCTGCTAGTCAGAAGGAATGAAAAGGGAGATGAGAGACTTGGAGGTAACTCTACTTACAAAAATATATATGAAAGAAAATGGAGACTACTTCCAGAGGCAGTAATGGCATCCCGCTGACCTCTGAATATTCCAACGCAAATATCGTTGCTGCAAAATTCTGATTTTTTGTAAAGCAGCAGGTATGCCTTCAGGGCCAGTATCATTTCATGAACAATGCTGCTCCAGCCAGGAGGAAGGCCCAATGCCTCCCTCGACCTGTTCAGTCAACCACATAGCTGCTTGAGACTCAAGGCATCTAGTGCAAGTGGAGACGCGCATACAGGAGACGACAAGGTAGATGGCACTATGGGTGGGGCTTATTGCTATTTCCAGGTGTGAACAACAAAGAATCTGGCCTTGGGCTAGAGATGTGCCTCAGCAGTTAGAGGTGCTTGCTTGCAAAGCCTGCCAGCTCAAGTTCAATTTCCCAGTACTCACATAAAGCCAGATACACAAAGTGGAACATGCATCTGGAAGTTTGTTTGCAGTGGCAAGAGGCCTTGATGGGACCACAGTCTGTGTACCTTTCTCTTTCTCAAAAAAAAAATTTTTTAAGGTATTTATTTATTTATTTATTTATTTATTTGAGAGAGTCAGAGAGAGACAGAATGGATGCACCAGGGCCTCCAGCCATTGCAAACAAACTCCAGACACATGTGCCACCTTGTGCATCTGGCTTATGTGGGCCCTGGGGAATGGAATCAGGGTCCTTTGGCTTTGCAGGCAAATGCCTTAACCGCTAAGCCATCCCTCCAGCCCCTCAAAACAAAACAAAACAAAATTTAAAGAGTCTGGACAAAAATGGGAAGAGAGTAGGGTCCCATGCTCTATTTTTCCTTCTCATCATGACTGAACTTTTTAAAAGATTTTTTTAAAAGTCTTTTTTTATTTTTTAATCAAAGAGAGTGAGTGAGAGTGTGCGAATTGCCACACCAGGGCCCCTAACCACTGTAACTGAACTCCAGATGTGTACCCCATCTTGTGTGCATGTGCGACCTTGTGTGCTCACATCACCTTATGTGTCTGGCTTACGTGGGGCCTGGGGAGTCAAACATGGGTCCTTAGGCTTCACAGGCAAGTGCCTTAGCCACTGAGCCATCTCTCTAGCCCACAACCGAACTTTTAACATTTGGGCTGACTTCTCCTGACTCTTTGGGTGCTTTGCTGGTTTTATCTCTTTTCTTTATATACTTCAGAAATGGTTCACCCTCAAAAACACCAGGCATTTTGTAACCCCACCGGGCTGGCTGCTCAGGACATCTGCTTGGTAGTCATTTTCCTTGCAACTTTCATACTCTAGAAAATGAATGATTCTCTTGATAAAAATCCCAAACTAAGAAACTCTGCTTGTAACAATTCATAACTTCACCTGTGTCCCTAACGTAAAAGGTTGAAATGTCAATAGCGATACCGTTGTCCTCTTACCTCACAGTTTGCGCCTCTCTTGAGAAAACGGGTCCCAGCAAACTTACTGGACCTTCTGGCTATTAGGGTAACATACACTGGTCTTCCATAGATCAACAGCTCTTAGAAAGCAAGTTAAAGTTCTTTAGAATTCACAACTGTCGCACAAAACTATGAGAATCATTATACCACAAGTAGTATTGAAGTGCATCTTGTCCAATCATTTCAAGACACCAAAAGCTTCACCCCAGAATGGGTACTCTAGCCACCCCAGAATTCAACCTAATGGTTCTTCAAATCTGTACAGACAGGAGGGCAAAACCCAACTCACCCAGGGAGTGAATCTCACAGGAAATGATACACAGGTTATTGTGTGTTGCTGGCCAAAGAAAAGCCTGTCTCCCCTGTAGCCAAGTAAAAATGTACATTAAGTCCTTCTTTAGACTTCAGCAGTACACTTCTAAAGAGAACATGTCTCAATGAATGGGATGCTTAAACTGCGAAGCAACATATTACACCGAGAGAACAGAGTATATAATACAGTAAAAGCAATACAAAGTCTAAACACTCAATGAGCTCCTGGGAACTGCCTGGCCAATATACAGCTTATTCTGAGCCACAGTCTCATCTACTGGAGAATGATGCAATCAAAAAGTAGCTACAGGGGCTAGAGAGATGGCTCAGCATTTAAGGCATTGTCCTGCAAAGCCTAACAACACAAGTATGATTCCCCAACACCTATGTAAAGCCAGATGCAAAGTGGCACATGCATCTGGAGTTTGTTGACAGTGGCTGGAGGTCCTGGCACACTCATTTTTTTCTATCTCTCTCTCTTCTGTCTCTCTACGCATATAAATAAAAATATTTTTTTAACAAAAAGCAGCTACAGGGCTGGAGAGATGGCTTAGTGGTTAAGCGCTTGCCTGTGAAGCCTATGGACCCCAGTTCGAGGCTCAATTCCCCAGGACCCACGTTAGCCAGATGCACGGGGGGAGGGGGGCGCACGCGTCTGGAGTTCATTTGCAGTGGCTGGAGGCCCTGGCACACAACCGCCCCTCTCTGCCTCTTTCTCTGTCTGTTGTTCTCAAATAAATAAATAAATAAATAAATAAATAAATAAATAAATAAAAAGCAGCTACAGGGGGCTGGAGAGATGGCTTAGTGGTTAACCACTTGCCTGTGAAGCCTAAGGACCTCGGTTTAAGATTCAGTTCCCTAGTACACACATAAGCCAGATGCACAAGGTGGCGCATGCATTTGGAGTTCACTTGCAATGGCTGGAGGCCCTAATGTGCCCATTCTCTCTCTCTCTCTACTCTGTTGCTCTCAAATAAATAAAAACAAACAAAAGATTTTGTTTACCAAGCAGCTATAGGTTGAACCACAGTCCAAAAAATCTAAAATCCAAAATGCTTTGAAATTTAAAACTTTTTTGAGTGCCAATATGAGTTACAACTGGAAATTTTCACACTTGATCTCATGTGACTGATCACAGTCAAGATGCAGGCACACAAAGAATATTACAGAAAATTACCTTTAGGCCCAGAGCTTACTTAATGTGTATGTGAAACATATATGAACTATGAATGTATCCTTGGATGCAATTCTTAAGTATGTCAGGTTTAAGCAAATATTCTGAAATCCAAAAACAATCTGTACTCTGAAACACTTCTGGTCACAAGCATTTTGGATAAAGATTTTGGGTAACGGCTGCTAGGTGGCTGGAAGGACCGGCTGAGGTTATTCATGTAGAACTCCCAGCGCCTGACTGTAGATGCTATTTAACTCATAGTAATTACCCTTATCATCACACAAACTTCCAGAATTCATTAAGTGCTTAATCACCAGGAGACCAGATTCACTGTTTAAACTAATGAGCTTTAAAATTATAATCTATAATGCTGTTCACTTATTTAAAAAAACATTTATGATTAATATATGCCAGGCTCTGAGCTAGCTCTTGGACATATAAAGCAATCTCCAACTATGTTTTAGAAATGGCTGGACAGATGGCTTAGTGGTTAAGGTGCCTGCCTGATAAGTCTAAGAACCTAGGTTCAATTAATTCCCCAATGCCTACATAAGCCAGCTGCACATGGTGGCGCATACATCTGGAGTTTGTTTGCAGTGGCTAGAGGCCCTGGTGTGCCCATTCTCTCTCTCTCATAAATAAATAAATGCCATTCAGACATTGTAGCATGTACTTTGATATTTTTGGTGGTAAAAAGCTTGTCTTCTCCTGAGGTAGATTTATTTTTGGCAGGAGACAAAAGTGATTCAATATAAAGCTGGCTTATGCGGGGGAGGCTCACGCAGGTATATACTTCCTGGTTGAACAAGGTTACAAAGTAACAACCCCGATGTTCATGTACGACACTCTCTCATCTCCATGTTGGCGCCCATCCTCTCCACTCGCTACGAAGGACGCAACACTGAGCCCTTAAAGACCACTAGCACTGGTCGCTCCCTTCGACTCCACCCTTGGTGATGTAGGAAGGTATAATGAAGGTGAGGCCAGTCACATGTACTGGCTTCATGGCCTCAAAACAACTACTCCTGTAACACTTTCGCTACAGGTATTTAAAAGCCTAAGGTGGAAAATACATTAACTAAAAATATACCAAAAAGTGGCAAGAAAAACCTTGGCCCACTGCTATAAAGTATACATGGCCCTGTACCTCACGGCACATGGAACCTTCTTGAAAGGCTTCACCATTAACTAGACGAAATGAAGAGTGAGCCTGTAGAGAGAAGCAAGTTTCCATGAAGGTGAGCTATCTATCAGATTAGGCCAAGGATCAACCCACTTCTCTCACACCCCTTCCCAGTATTCCTGAACTACAACTGTGGGGCTTTTCCTCAATCATATCCACTGGCCCAGGCTCATTTTACTTAATATACCTTGAAAAGAGCTGTCAACTGACACTTCCTAAATACTACTTTGCACGTCATCCTCTGGAACAAAACTTTCAAAAGTTCTAGAATCAAGCTGCAAGTCCTCTGCCTCACCACCAAGGCAATCTGGTACCTAGCGATCAGACTCCCACCTGGCATCTTTCCCATGTCCTCTTACATACCTGAAGTTGTGCACACAAGCTATGAGAACATTGTCATGTATCTTCCATGTCTACTCTCATGGTGCTTGTCTACCCTGTAATCTCAACCAACCAACCAATGGATCAATCTCTCTCCCTCTCTCCCTCCCTCCCTGCTCACTGCTAAGACCTGACCTTGTTAGCTATGTCACTTACTAGGTATATAGCACTTTTTTCTTTGCTGTTTACTAATCTTACTGTGTGCATAACAGGTCTGTTCAAACAGTCCGCCCTCTTCACTGTATTTCTCTATGTAGCTTCTATGAATTCTGCTGGAGCTGTAGAGAGTAATCAAAAAAAATTGTTTTTGTTGTTTTTTGTTTTTGAGGTAGGGTCTTGCTCCAGCCCAGGCTGACCTGGAACTCACTATGTAGTCTCAGAGCAGTCTCGAACTCATGGCAATCCTCATACTACCTATGCCTCCCAAGTGCTGGGATTAAAGGTGTGCGCCATCATGCCCAGCTTAGTAATCATAATCTTACCACTTATATATAGCTTCCTAAAAATTGGTTCAGCACAGTTTAATAACACGTATTTTAAATTTTCATTTAAAAAAGGATACTTGATTGCCCACAGAACCCGTGAATAATATACAACAGCCAATCCCGATGCACAGTATTTTTAATTATATCCAGAAGTTCACCATTCCACACATACTTCATATATGGCTCACTAGAGATGCCAAATACACCTGAAAAACAAAAGTTGACAATAGATAAGGAAATTGACTGATACCCAACAATTTTAAAATATTTTATTTTTATTTATTTATTTGACAGAGAAAGAGGGAGAGAGAAAGAGAATGGGCGTGCCAAGGCCTCTAGCCACTGCAGACAAACTCCAGAAGCGTGCACCCCCTTGTGCATCTGGCTAATGTGGGTCCTGGGGAATCGAACCTGTGTCCTTTGGCTTTGAAGGCAAGCGCCTTAACCACTAAGCCATCCCTCCAGCCCCCAACGCTTATTTTTATTTTTTTAGAGAGAGTGAGAGAACAAAAGACAGAGGGAGAGAGAGAGGAAAAAAATGGAGCACCAGGGCTTCAGCCACTGAAATTGAACTCCACACATCTGTGCCACCTAGTGGGCATGTGTGACCTTGCGCTTGCCTCACCCTTTGTGTGTCTGGCTTACATGGGATCTAGAGAGTCAAACATGAGTCCAATCCTAAGCTTCACAGGCCTTAAACTGCTAAGCCATCTCTCCAGCCCCACAGTTTTAAGTTGTTCCACTTCTGTTTTTAACTTCAAAATGCAATGCCTGGTTAACAACATGGCCATTTTCAGCCAGTGGATATCATTCTACCAGTATTTAGAACATTGTGCTGTTTCCTTCAAAGTCTAAGAAGAAATGAATTTTCTGACTTATCAGAATTTTTAACTTAAGAGAAAATAAAACAAGAGGGCAAGGAAGAACACATGGACAGATGCATGAATGAAGCCAAAAAAGTGTCAGAATAAAGCTGTGGAGAACAATGTGAAGTCACGGTGCCCGGGCCCAGGACATCCCACACTGCCTCTGATCGGCTGTGTGACAGGCATTTCAGCAGGTGACTCACTGCTCAGTGCTCCTGTTTGCTCAACTCTACCTGTCATGTAGAGCTTGTGAGGATGAAATAAACAGCAGTGTGCACAGTGTTTAGGACAAGCCTGATGCATTATTCATACTTCTATAAGAGGCAGTAGTTAATTACATTGGGGCTTTCCACATGAAGAAATTAATTTCATCAAATATGATTTCAATACATTACAAATAAATTTATTAAACAGCCATGAGTTTTACAAAAATTGTGTGAAGTTTAAAACAAGAAATATGTTACACTAGTGTCTTCAAAGACGATAACTGCTCTGGTCAGCAGCCAATCAATAACATTTTTTCTCAAAATGTGATCTGAGTATTGATTTATATGTTAGGTTAAATACCTCTGGGTTAACTTGATAAAGCCTGGACTTTCTGCCATTGCAGTGCATCAAACAAGAGCATGAGCATTGACACTCTCCAATTCCACCACTTTCTATGATTAACATTTCCATTCTCTAGTCTGTAAAAGGATGACACTACTCCTTACCTCGGAGATGTTCAGGTTAAAGAGTTTATGCCAAGTCCCTAATACACTTTCTGATAACAGTACATAAGTAGGGTGGGGAGATGGCTCGTTTGGTAAAGTGCTTTTCATGCACGCATGAGGACCTGGGTTCAGAACCCCAGCCCCTACGTAAAAACACAGTGTGATCGTGTACATTTGAAACCCAACGCTGGGCAGGTGGAGACAGGAGGATCCCTAGTGATGGCTCCCTATTTCCTGTTAATTTTTTTTCACCTGATAGAATAAGCCTTGACCCAGGAAAGATGTTCAAATTCTAACCACCAGGTCATGGGAAGATGTTACAATACATGACAAGGAAGAATAAAGGTACAGGTAGAGTCAAGGCTGTTAATCAGATGGCCCAGAGTCAAGCATATTAGATGATTATCCCTACAAGTCCAAAGTTATCACACAGGGTGTTTAAAAACTAGACCTGAGCACATGCCTTTAATCCCAACACTTAGGAGACAGAGGTAGCAGGATCACTGTCAGTTCAAGGCCAGCCTGAGACTACATAGTGAATTCCACATCAGCCTGGGCTACAGCAAGACCCTACCTCAAACAAAACAAAAACAAAACAAACCAGGCATGGTGGTGCATGCCTTTAATCCCAGCACTTGGGAGGCAGAGGTAGGAGGATCACCATGCGTTTGAGGCCATCCTGAAACTACATAGTGAATTCCAGGTCAACCTGGACTAAAGTGAGACCCTACCTCGAAAAACCAAAACAAACAAAAAACTAGACCTGAATGTATTCCATAAAAAAATGAATAATTTCTGTTAAAATGTCAGCATAGGGGCTGGAGCATGGCTTAGTGTTTAAGCACTTGTCGGCAAAGCCAAGGACCCAGGTTTGATTCCCTAGTATCCATGTAAAGCTAGATGCACAAGGTGACGCATGCATCTAGAGTTTGTCTGCAATGGCAAAAGGCCTTGGCACACCCATTCTCTCTTCCTCTAACAGCCTCCTTCCCTCTCTGTCTCTCAAATAAAAAAATTTTTTTAGTTAAAAAAAAAGTCAGCATATAACTTGCTGACTGGCCTACAGATGAAATCACATGGTTACTACAAACATGAGTTCCGTAAGTTCATGCATCCAAAACAACCCAGTGTAAGGGTAAACGGCACACAAAGATAGAGAAATGTGAGAGAATGCAATGACATGTCACTTCATACACGTCATACTAATGTATGTTAAGGATGCTGAAACCACCTACCGCTTCCACCCTGTGTAGTTAATCCTTCGTCTTCAAAGATGTCAAAGCTCTCCTGGCGAGTCTGGGCTGTTTCTGATTTTAACATCTCCAGGGGCATTCGCAAGACAGTAAGGTTATACTGGAGTGAATGGGACAAATCATAGCTGTAACTGAGAAGAGAAGTGAAATGTAAGAATTACATGAGCAAATTGAATTTTGAGGTCTTGACTCCATCTGAAATTCAATCTGTGAACTAAGTCACTGAGCACATGTTACTTCCTTGGAAGCAATGCTGTTAAATGAGTACTTTAAAACACGGCCACATAAAACATGCCTGGGAAGTTTTAGAAAAGCTCCCTGCGTGACTCAGGCATTTGCATGGCTAGAAATATACAATATAATGCAAATGACCCACGTTCATTAATTTGCACAACATACATTTTGTTGGTTCATATTGAAATCAACCTAAGCCCATTATCTTGTGCAAGGGGTGTGTGTACATATATATAATGTGTATGTGTTTTATATATATCTATATGAATGGGATTCTATAGATATATAATGTCTTCTTCAAAAGCAAAGTAGTTCTATTGGCTACATGATAAAGCAGGGATAAGCACACAGCACAGGCCACCACAGTGAAGTGTTTTTACAAGTAAAAACCATATACAAAATTACAGTAGTGTCTGTGCAAATAAAATGTAGCCTTTAGGCAAAAAGAAACCTTTTATAATTCTGATTTCAAATCATTAATAACTTTGCTTTACTCTAGCTATAAATATTTTAACAGAATTTTAGAAAGTATGCTGAATACATGAGCCTTACATGAGTTCATTTGTAAAGCAGATAAGTAACCTTTTAAGATGGTTATAATTCAATCTGCAGTCATACATTAATTATTATTTCTTCAATGTACTTAATATCATTTAACTGACACTGCTTGTAGTGTTTCTGTAAACTTCCACTCCACCACTTTGCTTGAGGGTATATTTAAAAGCAGCACCTAGTCTAGAAAGGAGAAGAGCCACACTCAGAAGCTGGTCTTGCTGGACATGGTGATGCGTCAGTCACTGTTTCTAATGGTGGTGGAGCCATAGTGGTCTGCCATAATTTATTTCTTGTTTTTTCTTTACTTTAATCTTTACTAATTTATTTATTTATTTATTTATTTATTTATTTATTTGAGAGAGCGAGAATAAGACAGACAGAGACAGGGAGACAAAGAACGGGTGTGCCAGGGCCTCTAGCCACTGCAAACGAACTCCAGACACATGTGCCACCTTGTGCATTTGGCTTATGGGGGTACTGGGGAATTGAACCTGGGTCCTTTGGCTTTGCAGGCAAGTACCTTAACCACTAAGCAATCTCTCCAGCTCTATTCTCTTGTTTAATTATCAATATTTGTTGTGTTCCTGGAGTAGCTGGTTTTTAGGCCTTGGTAAACAGATACCCATAAATGTCTCTGCACCAAAAGGGATCTATAACTTTTCTCCTGATATGTTTTCTTAGACTTTATCTTTATACAAACTAAATGCTACATTCACTCCAGGCAAATTAGCAATTTACAATGGCACCAGTAATGCATCTGTATTATATATGTTTCATATTTCTAATTTACTTCTACCTAATTTTTCCAGAGTAACTGAAATTGAACTGCGACACTGTCACAACTCTATATTAGAGGCTAATGCAAATTTCATTTTTATAATTCAAAATTACAAAAAGAAACTATTCCTTTAAAATACGCCAGAAAAAAGATATTTTTATAGTGAGAATAAATACCTTTTGATTTACCCATTTTAATTTCCAAGTATCATGTTTTTAAGCAGAGGAAATGCCTATATGTTAGTGATTTTAGATGAAATAATATGGATTTTTGATTGTGCTCAGTTTGGTTTTGCCCCTTAGGAAAGGTTAAGTGATTGACAGGTGTAAAGTTAAGGTAAACCTACCTGAAGTAAAAATTGCTAGATAGATCCACATTTTGAAATATCCTCAGATACCTTTAAAAAAAATCAGAGCATATTACATTCATGGAATCTTATTACTCTTCAGTTTAATCTTTACTAGTAAGTACACTCATTACACAGAAGAATCATGCCACCTCTGAAATAGGAATTTCAGCTGTCAATCATCCCTAGGCTACCATTAATTTCCCCACTGATTACACAGCTAGAGGCAAAGTCATGTGTTCAAATGGACATGGCACACACTTCTCTCTCACTTTCTCTCTCTCTCTACATACACACACACACACACACACACACACACACACATATTCTAGTAATGTTTTAAATTTTCTCCATAAAATTTGGAGTAGCTTTTACTACATTCACTCCCAGGTACTGTATGGTCTTCAATGCTATTGTGAACAATATTATTCCTTTTTCTCATTGGTTGCTGCCCATGTGTGGAAACAATACTGATTCTTTTTTTTTTTTCCTGAAGTAGGGTCTTACTCTAGCTCAGGTGGACCTGGAATTCACTATGTAGTCTCAGGGTGGCCTTGATCACACACGATGATCCTTCTACCTCTGCCTCCCAAGTGCTGGGATTAAAGGAGTGCATCACCACGCCCAGCATTAGGTTTTTAAATATTTATTTATATATTTGAGAGAGGGAGAGAGAAAGAGGCAGAGAGAGAACGGGTGCACCAGGGTATCCAGCCACTGCAAACGAACTCCAGACGCACACGCCACCTGTGCACATGGCTTACATGGGTCCTGGGTAATCAAACCGAGGTCCTTTGGCTTTGCAGGCAAGTGCTTTAACTGCTAAGCCATCTCTCCAGACCCTGATTCTTACATATTGATTTTTTTTCTTCAGTCAGCTTGATAAACGTTTTCATTAGTTCTCAGAGGTTGTAGGTATTCTTAACTTTTCAAAGAAGATGGTCATGATGCCCACATTGACAATGTTTATCTCTCTTTTCAAGCTTTACTCCTTATCTTTCTATTCATTGCATTGGGTAGGGCCTTAAACACAGTGCTCAATTTTAATTGTGACAAAATGCCTCTTTTGTTCCTTGCTTTGATTAAAGGCAATGCTTTTAAAGTTTCACTTCTAAGAATAATTTTGTATTACAGGCTTTTAATGAGTATCAGGTTAAAAATTGCTTATATTCTTAAAGTCTGATAAGATCTGGTCACAAATGGACATGAAATTTTGCCAAATAGATTTCTGGCAATGATAAGATGATCATACTTTTTTTCCAACAACATTTTAAGGTGGCAAATTGTTCCAGTAAACTTCCTAATGTTGACAGAACCCCATGCACTTCAGGGCTGACTTCTATTTATCCATATACATGAAATAAAATAGTACTGAATTTTAGTTCCTAATGTTTTACCAAATAATCTTTTTTATAATTTTTTGTTTATTTGTATTTATTTGAGAGCAACAGACAGATAGAGAAAGAGGCGGAGATTGAGACAGAGATAGAATGGGTGCACCAGGGCCTCCAGCCACTGCAAACGAATTCCAGATGCATGCACCCCTTTGTGCATCTGGCTAACGTGGGTCCTGGGGAATAGAGCCTCGAACCAGGGTCCTTAGGCTTCATAGGAAAGTGCTTAACTGCTAAGCCATCTCTCCAGCCCCAAATATTCTTACTTAATAAATTATATAGCTTTATTGGTATGCTAAAATATTTTCTATTAGGTAATATTACTTCATCTTACCTATAATAAGCTATTAATATAATTGCATCTCATTCTGGATAATTCCCATGTGGTATATAATACTAATCCTAAAATAATTTCACTTTAAAGACAGTCAAACCACTATATTAAACAACGTAACTTGTTTTATTATGCTTGGCATGCCCATTCTATCTGCCTCCCTTTCTCTCTCCCTCCCTCTTAAATAAATAAAAATAAAAACAAAATTTTAAAAAAGAATCAAAGGCAAAGTTTATACATAAACCTCTTCATCTTTTTCTTCTTCAGATTCATATGCACTGATCTACCTTATTCACTTTTAATTTTTTAATATACTATGCTTGCCCACATGCTATCTTTTTCTATAATAATGCTATAATTTTTTTCAGTTAATATAAATCAGAGGTCCACTAGATCTAGTAAGCTAATTCATCCTCATCTGAAATTACTTTAAAAAATACATGCTTTTTAAAATTTATTTGTAAGCAAGCAGAGGGATACAGAGAAGAGAGACAAACAGAGAGAGAGAAAAAATGGGCATGCCGGGCCTCTAGCCTCTGCAAATTAACTCCAGCTGCATGAGTCACCTTGTGCATCTGGCTTTACACGGGCACTAGGGAATTGAACCTGGGTCTTTAGGCTTTACAGGCAAGCACCTTAACCACTGAGCCGTCTCTCGAGCCCAAATCAATTACTTTTAACAACACCACTTCCATTGTCGTCAAAGACACTGTGACAAGAATTCAGAAGCATTTAGAGTATTAACAAGGTCTTGAGCAGAAAAGCCTCACCAGGGCTGGGGAGTTGGCTCAGTGGTTTAAGGCACTTGCTTGCAAAAATGACCATAGCACCTTAAATTTTGGTTTGTGCATCAAAACCACACTCAGTACAGAGCATAACTAAATTCTAAACTATTGCCTATTCTATATCCTAAACACATAAGTATGCCTTTGTTGCATGTTAACTTTTATAACATTAAATCAATTGAACTCTTACAGACTTTAAATCAGCCAATCTGTCAACAGCTTTCCTCACATTCTCAAGGTGCCAATATTTCCCCATGTTCAGAAAGACTTCAGACCTATATAAAATTGGGGAATGAAAACAGTGCAAGAGGGATGGAGAGATGGCTTAGCGGTTAGGGTGCTTGCCTGTGAAGCCTAGAGACCCATGCTCCACTCTCCAGGACCCACGTAAGCCAGACGCATAAAGTGACATGAGCAGGCAAGGTCGCACACGCACACAGGGGGCGCATGCATCTGGAATTCAATTACAGTGGCTGAGGCCCTGATGTGCATGCTCACTCACTCTCACTCGCTCTCTCTCTCTCATTAAAAAAGGGGGGGCAGTCTGTTAGGCTTGCCTTAAAAAAAAGGCCAGGTGTGGTGGCACACACCTTTTGATGCCAGCACCTGGGAGGCAGAGGTAGGAGGATCACCATAAGTTCAAGGCACCCTGAGACTTCAGGTCAGCCTGGGCTAGAGCAAGACCCTACCTCAACAAACAAACAAACAAAAACAACAGTGCAATAAACACTACCATGTCCTTCTTCTATATTCACTGTTCAATCCCTCTACTAAAACACACACATTCTCTCTTTAAATACAATGGTACACTTTATTTTTATTTTGGCATGCTTATTGGGGGGGGGGGCACACATGTGTGGAGGTCAACATTTCCGTCTTCCTTAGTCATTCTCCACCGTGTTTTTTGAGACACCAGAGCTCACCAATTTGGCAAGCCCAGTCCACCCACTTGTCCCAGGATCCACCTAACTCGGTCTCCTGCAGGCTGAGATTACAGGTGTGGGTCACCACACCTGGCATTCCCATGGGCTCTGAGGATCCAAACTCAGGTCCTCATGCTTGTGCAGTAGGCACTTCACCCACTGAGCCATCGCCCCAGCCTCCACTTTATTGTTCTAAGCCACTTGACTGGAAGACCCTAATATGAAAATCTGAAATTTGAAATGCTCCCAAATCTGAAAATGTCTTGTGAACTGGCATGATGCCACCATGGACATGCCTTCACACTGACCTCTGGTGGAATAGGGCGGTCAAAACACAAGTGTCCTAGATGCCGTGAAAAACTGTCCTCAGGCTATGTGTATAAGGTGTACATGAAAAATAACTGAATTCTGTGTTTAAATTTGAGATTCAGAATCAGATAAAGCCCAAATTATAAAACACTTCTGTTCCCAAGCAGTTCAGATAAGGGCCACTCAACCTGTATCACTATATCTAAAATTTAATATTCGGTCAGTATCACTACATTAAGTCCCAAAAAACTCCTTTAGGTCTGTGTGTGTGCATGCACATGCACATTTCCACTGAGGATCTAACTGAAATGCACATGCTGCTCATGTCCTGTCTTTTTTTGCCTTTGAAGACTGTGACATATTTGAAGAGTCTAGGCAAGCTGTCTTGGGAAAAGTCCCAATCTGAATTTCTGTTATTTCCTCAAGCTGTCCTTGAGGAAAATATCCTTCCTATTGTTTTACATTAAGAAGTGATGCTGTCTTATCATTTGATTAAATATACTTATCATTTTAATTGTAAAAATTCTTTTTTTCTCTTTGTAAACAGTAGAAATCCATAAACCTTAGTTATGTTGAGACTATGCAAATATCCTGTCTCTCACATCTAATCGTTTCAGTTGCCATTGTTAACCCTTGTCTGAATCAAATATATTTTTAATATTTTTTCTTCATTTCTTTGAGAGAAACAGAGGTGGGGGGAGGGTAATGGGCATGCCAGGACCTCCTGCCACTGAAAATGAACTCCATACGCATGTGTCACTTTGTGCATCTGGCTTTACGTGCTGTGGTGGGTTGATTCAGGTGTGCCCTATAAACTTAGGTGTTCTGAATGCTAGGTTCCCAGCTGACGGAGATTTGGAAATTAGCACCTCCCGGAGGCAGTGTACTGTTGGGGGCAGACTTATATGGGTATTACAGCTAATCTCCCCTTGCCTGTGTTTTGCACACTCTTGTGTTGCTATTGTCCACCTTATGTTGGCCAGGGGGTGATGTCCACCCACTGCTCATGCCATCATTTTCCCCTGCTATCATGGAGCTTCCCCTCAAGTCTGTAAGCCAAAATAAACCCTTTTTTCCCAAAAGCTGCTCTTGGTCGGTGATTTCTGCCAGCAATGTGAACCTGACTGACACATGAGTACTGGATGATCGAGCCTGAGCCCTTAAGCTTTGCATGCAAGACTGACCTTTTATCACTGAACCACCTTTCCAGCCCCGAGTCAATTACTATAACAGACCTTTAATATCCTTAAACAGAACTTATACAATTCTGATCCAACAGTTCATTTTCATGTAATATTTATACTCCTATGGTTGCATTTGTTTGGTCTACCATTTGAAAACAAGCAAGCAGTTGCCCCCAGTACATACCTGGCTTCATCAGGATGAGTAATCCGTACAGAGTCATTTGGGATATAAATCATATTTGTATCTTCAATCTTATATATGGCATGACCTCCAATATCTGCCATCTTCCTCCGTTTAGTTATTAACACAATATAGTAGCCTTCCAGAAACCTGACAAAACCTGTGCAGTGGAAAAGTACACGTAATTCACATAAACTCAATAGTGCAATGTTTGTAGATATGTATCTGAAAACCTGTGCAGTGGAAAAGTACACGTAATTCACATAAACTCAGTGCAGTGCTTGTAGATATGTATTTAAAAGGTCAAAGGCTTGACACATTTCCCACTTTAGTACTTTTATAATTAATAACCATACAATATTTTGGTTGTTATTATTAATTCCTTTTAGTCTCCTCCTAAGTAGGACTGGGCACCTTCTATATAAGGTTAAGGGGAGTCAGATGTTTGGTGGGAACAGATTTTTGATTCTGTAAAAAGCTGAGTGGCACAAGAAAGTACAGAGTTACCATCTCAGATCTAGTGTAACTACCTTTTCAAACTAATACACACTCCCCACTCCTCCTCTATAGTCTTAAGCTTGCACTCTGGGTGCTATGAATCTTTTGCTCTAGAATTGGCAGATACCTAATGTCTGTCTTGCTATCCTCAAGTAACAACACACATAAAAATACTCATTGCATTTATTAACATATTGAAATCTATATGGAAAGATGTTTCAAGGATCCTATAAATCACACTAATGAGAAAATGCAATTAAAACAATAAAGAATACATTTCGGAGATAAAAGTACAAAGTTCTTTAAAAACTACTCCCTTAAGATCCTTCCTCTCTTGCAGAACAGTCATAAATGTCCTGACCAAAGCTAAAGAAGGCAAGAATGGAAGGAGGCACCGAAACTGATGACTATGTCACTAAAAGCCAGCCAGGAAGCAGTGATCCTTTCAGAAAGAGGAAACGTATCAAAGCAAGGCTCTTGGATATTGCATACAAGAACTGAAAAGTGGAATCAAACTGGCTATAAGAAAGAAATATTTCCACCACATATGGTGCCTCATGCCTGTAATCCCAGCATTGGAAAGGCTGAGGCAGGAGTACTGTATCAAGTTCAATGCTAGCCTGGGCTATCTAGTGAGTCTGAAGCTAGCCAGCACAACTGAGTGAGACCATGTCTCAAAACACAAGAGAGAGAGGAAGAGATTGATTTATAAAATAAATTAGTATTTCTTTTATTCTTGCTATATGCTTGCTTTTTTATACAACAAATTCTCTGCAACAACTTCTCTCAACCATCAGTCTAACTGAATTTTAATTTTATGTGCTTGGCTCCAGACTATTTATATCAATCTAGATTCTACTCCATAATCTGTAGGAAAGAAAGTCAATAAACTGTACAACAGACTTTTGACCAACTTGAATGCTTTCGGTATATCATAAGCCTATTTCCTCTTCCTTTTACTACCCAAATATAAATGTCTCTCTTTTTGAAAAGATTCTTGTTGGGCTAGAGAGATGGCACAGCAGTTAAGACACTTGCCTATGAAGCCTAAGGACCCATGTTCAACTCTCCAGGTCCCACGTACGCCAGACACGCAAGGTGACGCAAGCATGCAAAGTCGCACATGAGCACAAGATGACACATGCATCTGGAGTTCAACTGCAGGGCTGGGGACCCTGGCATGCCAATTCATTCCACACACACCCCATTAAAAAATGAGAAAAAAAGATTTCTGTCAAGTCCAGAAATACTTAAGGCTGTGGTTTGGCACAGATATTGACCAGGAATTCCTCACTCTAATATACTAGCAGGCTCTCTCACCTTCATTCTGCCCCCATACCAATGTCACTGCCTACTCTCTAGATGACAAGATGATGGCATTCAGGTCAAAGCGTTTTCTCTCCCCCAAGTAAAGAAGGCTGTGTCACTTTAGAGACACCAGGCAGAGCAGGAGCGGGTATGGTGGTATAGAATATTTGGGGCTGAACAGGACTCACAACCCACCACTGGGAAAAAGCAACATTCTTCTTGGGAAATTATGGCAGCCAGCTACTATCCCAAAAGCCTTCTGTGAGACAGCACTCCAGCAGAGAAGTCTCAAACTCCCACACAAGGAACCTAGGGTCTTTCCTCAACCCAGTTCTTGCGACTGAAGTGGCATCTCCGAGGTCAAACCACACTGCCCTCTTTCTTGCTGCTCTAGGCAATATAAAAATAAATATAATATAAAATATATAAATATAAAATATATAAATATAAAATATAAAAATATAACCTTGCTGTTATTTTCAATGCAACCTTATATATCCCACCCATTTTTAAGGTGCTGTTTTAAGTAACAGCTTAGCACATCATGTAGTTTACTACAACGATGCTTATTCTACCACTCCCCTTCAACATGTTAGCAGCTTAAGAGACTGTCTGCTGACAGGTGACATAGGCCACAAAAGGACACAGATTTCAGGACTATGTAATCAGAAGGGTCAGGAAGGTCACCAACCACATATTCTACCCATTTGACCAGGACCAAATAAAACAACTTAGTGGCAGATGCTCAGGACGCTGTCTGGCGGTTTCTCATGCTTCCTCCAAATCACAATGGAGCAGGTCAGGAACTGGCAAAATGGCTGCAGGGCTGGATCCATGTTCACAGCAAAGAAAACCCTTTAGATCAATAACCCTCAAAACAGTATCTGATGACTAGAGCGGTTTAGATGTTTTCAGTGTCAAGACGACACACAAATTGAGAGTAAGGATTTAGGAACTCTGGAGACATTAAGGCTGTCACGATGCATGAATGTATGATCAATCAATTTTCTCTGAACAGCACACAGGCCATAAACACTAAACTGCTGTTTTGAGTCACACAAGGCAATCTGCATGCAAGTAATGCATGGCATCATGCATGGGCCTGTGAAATACTGGAGAGGGGGAGGACCGCAGCCTCACTAGAAAGAGCTGAGAAGCACTGCTCTAGGTTCTTCCATTGTTTCAGAAGGTCACCTGATGACAGTTCCAACCATTCCAACAAGACTATACACAAACTAGGGCTGGAGGGATGGCTTAGCAGTTGAGGCGCTTGCCTCAAAGCCAAAGGACCAAGGTTTGATTCCCCAGGACCCATGTAAGGTGGCGCATGTGTCTGGAGGCCCTGGCATGCCAGTCTCTCTCTCTCTCTCTGTCTCAAACAAATAAAAATATTTAGACACACACACACACACACACACACACACACACACACTAGACGTGGTGAAAGTTACTAGAGAAAATATTTTAGAAGAGAAGGTAAGCATTCTAGTCATCGCACACAGGTATTATTTTGACAATTTCTCAAAGATATGTATTTTGTGTTTCACAATCTCAGTGCCCTTCTGTATCTCTAAGATAGAAGTAGAAAAATGAAGTCTTTTATTAGCTCTCTATTCTTCACTGATCCTTTATTTGTGTGGGTAAACTAGAACACACAACAGTACATTATTGTGTCTTCTTATTTGTAAAGGGGTCTTTCAGTGACATAAACATCTCAAAACAGCCTCAAACTAAAGAGCCTCTAGGAAAAACAACTAAGACTGTCATCAAACAGCCTCTTACTATAAGAGAAACAGCTATGACTGTCACCTAGAAAAGAAACACAGAGATACTTTTAGCCCTGGTCCACAGTTTATTTATGTGTAAGATAAATACCTGATTATAAACTTGGTCATCAGTTAACTGGAATAAGTCTTCTAATTTTTTTATTTTATTTTTATTTTTTTGGTTTTTCGAGGTAGGGTCTCACTCTAGCCCAGGCTGACCTGGAATTCACTATGTAGTCTCAGGGTAGCCTCGAACTCATGGCGACCCTCCTACCTCTGCCTTCCGAGTGCTGGGATTAAAGGCATGTGCCACCACGCCCGGCTTAAGCCTTCTAATTTTGCATGCTTGGTGTCAATAGATGAAAAATTAGGCAAAAGAGGGCTCAGTGGTTAAGGCGCTTTCCTGCCAACCCTAACGACCCAGGTTTGATTTCCCAATACCCGTGTAAGCCAGAAGCACAAGATGGTGCATGCGTCTAGAGTTCATCTGCAGTGGCTAGTGCCCTGGCATACCCATTCTCTCTCTTGCTTTCTCTCTCTTGCTTCTCTCTCTCTCTCTTCCCCATTCTCTTGCTCTCTCTCAAACAAATAAATAAAAATACAATGTTTAAAAAAATAGGAGGCTAGAGAGATGGCTTAGTGATTAAGACACCTGCCTACAAAGCCAAAGTACCCAGATTCAATTCCCCAGGACCCATTTAAGCCAAATGTACAAGGTAGCACATGCGTCTGGTTCATTCGCAGTGGCTAAAGGCCCTGGGGCGCCCATCCTCTCTCTATCTGCCTCTTTCTCTCTCTCTCTCAAATAAATAAAATATAAAATCTTTAAGAATACGCAAAAGATTCTGTTAAAAACGAATATGCCAAGTACAATAAAAAAAAATGGCCAAAGTACCATAACATTACAACATTACAACATTACAGCTGCCTGGGAGCCCACTACTTGTAAAAAGTAACTTGCCCTAAGACAAGGCCAGAGTGCCCAAGGGCTGTTCACAACACAAGGCCAGAGTACCTATTAGAGTTACCTTCTCAATGCCGACACACAGCACCTGACCAAAAGCAGCTGATGGGAGGAAGCCCCATGATGGCAGGGGAAAGGCGTGGCATGAGTAGAGACTAGATATCACCTCTGTCATAGCAGGTGCAACACCATAACAAGAGAGTGAGCCAAACCCTAGCAAAGGGGAGCTGGCTATAACACCCCCAAGCCCACTGCCAGCAACACACCTCCTCCAGCAAGACCCCACCTCCCAAATTGCCATCAGCTGGGAATTAAGCATTCAATACAAACAGTTGAAGGGGGACACCTAATTCAAGCTACCACAAAGCCCAAAGGCAAGTCACAGTACAACAGAGTGCCCATGCACAGTTCAATAACTATCTTCATTTTGTCGCACTTAATCATCAAGGAAATTCAAACTCTGAAAAAATACTGCCTAATTACATATGCCTGAAAATATTACCATGTAAAAGTTGGAATAATGTATCAGGAACTAAAGAAATAACATTAGACTATGAAGCAACTATTATCTTGAAATGCCTACTGTACCTAGGAAACACTTTTTTTCCACGTTTCTTTTTCTTCAGTTTAAAACGTAAGCGGGTCTTAAAACAGAACTTGACCTATATGAAATCTATGGGATTGAAACCCATGAACTCACCCGACACACACAGACTTTCCTAAGCCCACAAACATTTAGCTAATCAACAAGTCACCCCAAGGGGCTTGTCCAGACTCAGCAGGAGTATCTCAGAGGCCAGGCCTATGGGAAAGAAGTCCAGTGCGCTGCATCGGTGGCTTTGGCACAGCCCGTCACGGCAGGGAAGGCACGGGGCAGGAGCTCGAGCGGCTGGTCACACTGTGCGCGTGATCAAGGAGACAGGGGCAGAGGGGTGTGCTCAGCTCTCTTGCCCCTTTTTATTCAGTCCACGACCTCAGCCCGTGGCATGGTGGCACCCACATTCTGAACAGGTCTCCCTTCCTCAGTAAGCCTTTCTGAAAACAGCCTCCTAGACATACTCAGAAGTATATTTCCATGGTGATATTCCATGGTGATTCTAAATCCCATCAGGTTGATAATCAAGATTATCCATCTCTTATGACATGCCATGCTTCACCTTCCCTGAATGCCACCTGAGACCCAAGATAGACCTAGAAGAGTCTGTAGAAGCTAGAAGACAACATTGAAAGAAAGAAAAAAAAAAAACACTCTAAACACGGAACAGGAAAATTAAAGTTCCAGTAAACATACAAAGGAGAGAGTGCTAAACTAAAAAAAACCTAAGCCAGGCGTAATGGCGCATGCCTTTAATCCCAGGGCTCGGGAGGCAGAGGTAGGAGGATCGCCGTGGCCACCCTGAGAATGCAGAGTGAATTCCAGGTCAGCCTGAGCTAGAGTGAGACCCTACCAAAAAACCAAAAACAACAACAAAAAAAAAAGTAACATAGCTGGGTGTGGTGGCTCACGCCTTTAATCCCAGCACTTGAGAGGCAGAGGTAGAAGGATTGCTGTGAGATCAAGGCCAGCCTGAGACTACATAGTGAATTCCAGGCCAGCTTGGGCTAGAGTGAAACCCAACTTCAGAAAGAAAGAAAAAAGTGTAACATAAGAACCTGAAATTTAAAAAAGTCCGGGCATGGTGGCACACACCTTTAATCCCAGCACTTGGGAGGCAGAGGTAGGAGGATCACCATGAGTTCCAGTCCACCCTGAGACAACATAGTGAATTCCAGGTCAGCCTGAGCTAGAATGGGACCCTACCTCGAAAAACCAAACACATAAAAATAAAAAAATAAAGTCCACACTAATCATTACTATCAGTAGCAACGACCTAGTTAATATATATGGCCCATTAGGATTAAGAAGCACTCAAGATTCTGGTGGCAGAAAGGGTGAGATATAACTGCCCCCACTTTACTGTCTAAGTTTTCCAAGGCCCTGAGCAATCTGGCCTCATCATAATGTCCCCAACATCCCAGATGCTACAGCATCTTTGTGCCTATGTGTCTGCTGTCACCCCTATTGGAAATCTCCTCCTTTTTCCCCCCGTATCTACTCAGATCTTCTTCTGCCCTCAGGCTCCAGTTCAAGTCTCAGTTATTCCCAAAACTTTTCCTGGCCATTCCAGGTCCAAGTAATGCACTCCCCAAACAAATCAATTTATGGCACAGCATAGCTCTTCACTGTAGCATAGGGATGGCTTCACACGCACTGATTTCTGTCCTCAGGCCCAATCAGGCACAAAAGCACCTGTGATGGTTAATCCTGAATGTCAACTTGACAAAATTCAGAATCACCTAGGAAACAAACCTCAGTGAGTGTCTGAAAGGCCACTGCAGAGAGGTTTAACTGAGCAAAGGAGACA
Organism: Dipus sagitta; assembly: GCA_036346955.1. Lineage (NCBI taxonomy): Eukaryota > Metazoa > Chordata > Mammalia > Rodentia > Dipodidae > Dipus > Dipus sagitta. Next base: position 37,278,324 of record CM070775.1, read on the forward strand.
CACTCTGAATGTGAGTAGTTCTGTCTCAAACTAGGGTCCTGGATGGAGTGAAAACTGAAATGAGAAAGTAAATTGAGCACGAACATTCCTCTCTGCTTCCTGACTGTGAATGCAAGTGACCAACTGCCTCATCTTCCTGCTACCATGTCTTCCTGCCATGAATCCCAAGGCATAAACTCTTTATTTAACAGAGAGAAAGAATGGGCACACCATGGCTTTTAGCCAATGCAAATTAACTCTAGACACATGCACCATCTTGTGCATCTGGCTTACGTGGGTCCTGGAGAATCAAACCTGAATCCTTTGGCTTTGCAAGCAAGCACCTTAACTGCTAAGCCATCTCTCCAGCCCCACAAACTCTTAAGTTGCTTTTTTCAGATATTTTGTCACAGCCATGAAAAAAGTAACTAATTTACCATCATACCATAAAGACAGGTTGAATCACCTCTTACAAAGAAGGAGCTATGGAGCACGCTAATGCAGTCAATGAACAGGACAGAACTGCAGTGAGACAGAAAGCGTAGCCAACTATGCTTAAAGGGATCAGTATCAGTGTACAAATATAACCAGTGATCCTGTAACAGGGTGCTAGGGGTTCAGCAAAGTCCTTGGACTCAAAACCCTAGGTTTGTCTGATTTTAATCAAAGAATTGAATAAAATAATACTGGGAAGGATAATTACTAAATTATTATATTTATTGAGGGAAGTGCAGAACTAAGGAAAGGAGAATGAATACACCCACGTGGTGGGCCTAGAAAAACCATGAAGAGGACAGAAAAGAAAGCACAGAGCTCCTGTCATGTAGAGAAAGAGTCCATGTGCAAAGCAAGGACAAGGGGCTCTCTCCATGGCTTAGCCCATCTGGGCCAAGATGAGAAAGAACTTACCAGCAGCTGGAGGTTCCGGAGAGGTCAGGTAGCACAAAAACTTTGTTCTCTCCTCATAATCATATTTATAACCTTATGGTGGTGGGCCCTACCTTCCGGTTCAGGTGAACTGCAGGACAGCTAATTGGTTTGGGCTAGGGGCTGTCTCAGGAAGAGGCTAGCCATGATGCCAAGTTCTGGGGGCTGAACCTGACCAACTACAATGTTAGAGTTAGATTTAAATCCTAGTAGAGACCTCCTTCCCAGGAGAGGCCCAGGTAAGACATAAGAATTCAAATATACTTTGATCTAGCAAGTGAAGATGGCTTGGATAGACTCAAAGACAACCCTACTTCTTACTTTCAGGGGCCAAGTCACCCTAACTGCCCACTCCCTCTCAATCCCACTTCCTTGAAAACAATGCAGCCGGCACAGCCATGGTGCCCATTCCTGATGTCCTACAGAGCTGCTGCAAAGGGAAGCTGCTTCTCAGGGCCCGGGACATAGAACATGCAAAGGAGCGCTTACGCACACGGACGCAATCTCAAGTGTGGTAGTTTGAATGGATGTCCATCTCCCATTGACTCAGGTCTTAAAACTAAGCTTGTAACTTGGTCTCCAGCATCTTGGCTGGTGGAGGCATGCTTCATGGGGGGCAGATCCTGGGGCCCAGCCCAAGGGTGTATTTGGGGCTGATTTGAAGTCCAGCCCAAAGGTGTTAAGAGAGCAGGGTGAGCACTGGGGTCCCTGCCTGCTGTTGATTTTATACTTGCTGCTTTTGATGGTGCTGGCTGCTGGTGGTGGTTGTGGGTTTGTTTGTTTGGTTTTTTTTCCCCTCTCTGCTTGGATATATGAATGGAAGCCAGCTTCTGGCATTTGATGGAACTTCCCCTAGATCTGTAAGCTTGAAATAAACCCTTCCTCCAATAAATTATTGTCTGGCTTGGATGTTCATCCCAGCAATATGAAGCTGTCTACTACAAAAATGATCCAATCCCAAGTTTCTGATGCTCTGGTTTTAAAGAAGGCTTCTCTGTGATCTGGAATTCACTCTGTAGGCTCAGGGAGGCCTCGGACTTATGGTGATCCTCCTACCTCTGCCTCTGGAGTTCTGGGATTAAAGGTGTGTGTCACCACACCCAGCCTTCCTGCAACTTTTTAAAAAAGTTTTTATAGGACTGGAGGGATGGCTTAGTGCTTAAGGTGTTTGCCTGAAAACCCAAAGGACCCAGGTTTGATTCCCCAGGGCCCACATTAGCCAGATGCACAAGGGGACAAATGTGTCTGGAGTTTGTCTGCAGTGGCTAAAGGTCCTGGCGCACCCATTCTCAATCTCTCTCTCTCTTCCTGTCAAATAAATAAAAATAAAATATAAAAAAGTTGTTATATCTTATTTATTTGAGAGAGAAAGAGAGAGAATGGGCATGCCAGAACCATGACATGCCCCCAAACACTTCGATATATTTTGGTGTCCTATTAAAAAAAAAAACAAAAAAACACCTGAGCAGTGTTGAGCACATGCAGAGACACTGTTTGGTATCTGACTGGCAGATCATGAGGTTTAAAACTCCCACAGCCATAGATGATGCTATAAAGCCTTGTGAACTCTAAGTGCCCATGTCAAAACAAGCCAGCAACCAGGTGAGGGAGGGGACCCTCCTTACCTACAGCAAACAGGTGAGGGAGGCACACTCCTTACCTACAATACCAAAAGCTGAGACGGCGCGAAATAACCCGGAGGATCCTTTCTGTCCCATCTTTGTTCGGTTTCCTAGGTCCAAGCGGCCAAGAAGCTCCCGCACTTCCTGCTGAGTGTACACATGCTAAGAAGCAAGCACACAGAGTCTATGAGGTTGTGTGACTCTTTATCATGTCCACTCCTAAAAATTGAAAGGTGCCTACAAGAATCATTTGCTATTTATAAACTATATAATGCATACCTTAGTTATCATCCATAAAAAGCCAGCAAGTCCATTAACATGAGAAATGAAGGATAGTTGCTGGATCACACTGCTATATGGAAAAAACTGTCAAACCCTTGTTCTCTGAACCTGAGATTCAGAGACTGAAGGAATCCAGACCTATTGCAATAAGTCTGTGAATGCTTTAAAATGATATGAAAAACTTGCATTTTTATGAGAAGACCATAGCTGTTAGCTTCTCAAAGGGCTCCCTAATCAATTGTTCCCACTCCCACATCCAGCTTAATAACCACTGTATTATGTTAGTAAAAGTTATGAAGCAGGGCTGGAGAGATGGCTTAGCAGTTAAGTGCTTGCCTGTGAAGCCTAAGGACCCCAGTTCGAGGCTTGATTCCCCAGGACCCATGTTAGCCAGATGCACAAGGGAGCACACACATCTGGAGTTCGTTTACAGAGGCTGGAAGCTCTGGCGCGCCCATTCTCTCTCTCTCTCTCTCTCTCTCTCTCTCTCTCTCTCTTTCTCTGCCTCCTTCTCTCTGTCACTCTCAAATAAATAAATAAACCAAAAAAAAATTTTTTTAAAGTTCTGAAGCAAATCCAGGGGGATGGACAGCCAGGGGTAGCACAGGGAATCATACTAAAGAAGTCATCCCAAATTGTTACAACACAGAAAAATAGTTCTACAAAGAGTTTAATGAAAATAGTCCCAAGCTGTAAATACTAATATGCTTCAGAAAGCAGACATCTACATGGATTCAAACATATTCAGATGGGAACTTCAATCCAAGGGTTAAGTTCTTTCCTTAGAAAAAGCTAAAATGAACAATAGCATATATATATATATATATATATATATATACATATATATATATATACATATATATATATATACATATATATATATATATATATAATTTTTTTTGGTTGCTCAAGGTAGGGTCCTGACGTTCACTATGTAGTCTTAGGGTGTTAGAGTGGTCTCAAACTCATGGCAACCCTCCTACCTCTGCCTCCTGAGTCCTGGGATTAAAGGTGTGTGCCACCAAGCCTGGCTGCATCCTAGTATATTTTACTTTTGAGTAGTAGCTCTCTGTTCCATGTTACCTGAATGAAGCCTGGACACTTTTGATTCTGGATAACATAGTGTCTGTGTAACAACTGCCTATCACTTCTTTTCTGTAAAGCAAATCATCAAAGGGAGCCTAGAGATAACTTTCAACAGCATAGGAAAGTCTGTAGCAGAGAAGTCTTCCCTAACTACACGTAGCTTCATATTAAAGCACAGTAACAGGCAATCTGCTTGGTACATGCAGCATTAAATTACCCTGAATCCTTAAAATGTCAACTGGTTAACAGAATATATTCATTATCTTATCGGAAGAGTGTGTCCTTTCAGAAGCAAATCAAATTGAGGAACAAAGTATAATTCGACCTAACTTTTCAATGCCAAGAATTTCCAGAAACCAAATCAGAGACGCATATTTTAGCCAACCAGAAAAAAAATAATTGCAACTTTTAGGTGCATGATAGAAGAAAAGCATGCTATTAAAAGCTGTAAGGACAATTCATGTTCTTTGAACAATGCACATTCAAGTTTCTGTTTGTGGTAAGGATTGATACTTACCCTATCATCAATTATGACCAAATCTTTTGGTTCTGTTCTATCAATTTTCAAGACACGATATTTCGTTTCTGCATGATTGCTCCCAACTAGGAAGTATCTCTAAATAAAAAAGAAAGTCAGTTGTTTTAAGGCATTCTGCCCTATAAACATTTCAGCACCAGTTTAGGTTTTAAAAGTTTATTAAGTCAGCCGGGCGTGGTGGCGCACGCCTTTAATCCCAGCACTCGGGAGGCAGAGGTAGGAGGATTGCTGTGAGTTCGAGGCCACCCTGAGACTCCATAGTGAATTCCAGGTCAGCCTGGGCTAGAGTGAGACCCTACCTCGAAAAACCAAAAAAAAAAAAAAAAAAAGTTTATTAATAAAGGCAGGTTACTTCTTAAAGAACATTTCTGTTCAGGATAACACGCAGATTAAAGGGACTGATCCTGAAAGGTCAATTTTTAAATTGAAACAGTCTTAGCAGCTTCATGATCAGTATCAGTCTAATGTCTGAAATATGCCAGTAACCAGGTCAGATGAATTTAATTATATTATAAAATTAGAGATTAGCCTACCTGATTGGAGACTGATGTTTAAGCTTCGCCAGGAAGCAGCAGCTCTGATAAGAATTAGAATGCTCAACATATAATTAGGGAGCTTAGACAATCTTAGCTACTAAAATATTGATCGTCTGGCAAATAAATCTTTAAAAATTTTCTATACAAGTATGAAAATGACTTTAATATAGCAACTATAAAAACCTACTCCAAAGTCCTCTAAAAGATTAAAATGGTTGTAGTTTCCCAAATGGTCTTTTATAGATAAGCTAGAGGAAATAATTAAATTCTTCCTTTCTGAAACATTTCTTTGAAACATTATAGCCCAAACATAATAGCATATTATTCTTCTTAATGCTGGGAATTATATGAATAATAAAAATGTGGGAAAATAATGATTATGTATTTTATAATAAGCATATATGTAAATGTAAAAGTTCTTAAGAAAACTGAATGATGTGAATTTAAGATTTCATGCTTTGATGCTAGGGATCAAGCGAGAGCCTCACATGCTAAGCACACACTGTACACTGAGCTACAACCCAGCCCCTGTATGAATAACTGCCAAATTACTTTAGAGAAGATAACTAAAATCCCACTAACAAAAATAAGTTACTTGAGCATAATTTGCTTTAAACACGTTTTTGAAAACATGACTTTCTTGACCACTGAAGAAACTGAGAAGACACTGCCATGATCCAGCGACATCTTACACCTCTGGTTGAGCAAGGTTACAGGCACACAAAGCAATTCAGTAGCAAACACCGTAGGAAACTGGAACAGGAAAGACTGAAGTGAGCTACTACAGATGAAACAGAAGAGTCAAAACCACAATTCAACAGCCAAGAATGGGCAAGACTGAGAAACGTTATGGTATATCAGAATGTGAAGACTTGGTTGAAGTGTTTTAATTCTAAATTTATAAAACTCAATGGAAGCCAGAAGGGGTGGCGCACGCCTTTAATTCCAGCACTCAGGAGGCAGAGGTAGGAGGATCACCATGAGTTCCAAGCCACCCTGAGACTACATAGTGAATTCCAGGTCGGCCTGAGCTACTGTGAGACCCTACCTCAGAAAAACCAACCAAACAAACAAACAAAACAAAAAACCACAATGGAGTTTTAAGTATATAGACTTAATACCACATAATGACATTTTAGTCAAAGACACAGTATGATGAGGGTTCCGTAAGGTTCTATTGTTAATGATATCACAACTGTCCTAGTTTGTGTAAGTACACTCTGTTTTGAACAATGCAATCAGCTGACACATTTCTCCAAACACATCCCTGTTGTTAAGCAACTGATGATTGGATGTTTGTTTATCAAAGTCTGATCTAGTTAAAGGTTACAAAGAGCAGAGCTATATGCTAACGAAGGATGGATCAGCCCAGCCTCAGGAGGAAGGCCAGCCATAACACTCAGCCCCTCGTGTTCTAGAAGTGGGAGGGTCTAGATGACACTACCATAAATTGTCATGGATGAAAAAAAATCAACACTTATAATAATAATGAGTAAACCAAGCCGGGGCATCCAATAACAGGATTCAATGTGCTGTAAGGGAGAGCAGCTGTAAGGGCAGGGGAACCGAGAGAAGGAGGGCTTCAAAGTGTTGCAGAAAAGGGCTGGAGAGATGGCTTAGTGGTCAAGGCATTTTCCTGCGAAGCCAAAGGACCCAGGTTCGGTTCCCAGGACCCACAAAAGCCAGGTGCATGCGTCTGGAGTTCGTTTGCAGTGGCTAGAGGCCCTGGCATGCCCATTCTCTCTCTGTCTCTCTTCTCTCTCTGCTCGCAAATAAATTTTAAAAATTCTTTTTAAAAAGTGTTGCAGAAAAGCTAAGGCAAGACACCAGGAATGCTCAGGAAGCAGGGCTTATTTAGGACGCAGCATGTGCAAATTCTGAACCTGGACTTGACGAAGGTCTTACTATTCATACTTTGGATTGTGAGTTTCAGCAAAGAGAACATGTTGATTGGTGCAAAACTCAGTTTTAAAGGAAATGGGTTTCTCTTGGAAAATAAACAAAATAATGTAAAAAGCCCAGTCTGAGCCAGACAACAAGAGGAAGTTCCTATGTCACAGGAAATTTTCCCTGGAGAGACTAGACACATACATGTCTTCACTTCAAATCGGGCACAGGTGGGAGACCAAAGTACGATTACATCAATAACAGTCTGGTGAACCAGTGAGTTTACTGGGGGAGGCACTTACGGAACATAAAGAGGGGTTACTTATGGGAACGTGGGGACCCCAAAGCAGCCACTTTGATGGAGAGCCCTGTGTCAAAATTACTCCTCGGATGCTCCTCCCGCGGCCTCAGGACGAGGGCTTACTTCCAGAGCATCTGGACCCCAGAGCAGCCGCACCACGGAGAAGCCTCATTCCACCCTGAAGGACAACTTCCCTGTGGACGCTTCTAGAAGTTCCTTGTCCCTGTCCAGGAGTGAGAGACCACAGAGCAGCCCTTCAGTGGGGCTCACTGTAGGACGGGGTTCACTTCCATGGAAGCTCCTCCCTCAGCCTGGGGGTGAGGGCTTACTTACAGAGCACGGAGACTCCAGAGACACCACCTCAGCGGAGCTCACTGTTCCTCCATCTTTTCCGCTCTAGATACTCTGTCTCCCAGAGGTCAGGAGATCTTTTGCGTTACTGCATACAGCTGGTGCAGACGGTGCTTAAATCTCAGGTGGGGATCTGATGACCCTCCCCACACCTTCGCTTATGAGGTCGCCCAGCTGCTTTTGATAAGGCTGGAAATAGCTGTTCCCTGATTTCAATGTGGAGGAAATTTGCCATACAACATCCTTTTAAGGAGAGGGGCACAGGCTGGGTGGCTGTAGCCAACCACAAGCCTGTCAGTAGACATCTGCTAGCAGGAGTGCAGAGAGAGAGAAAATCCTTGCATTAAAAAAATCCTTTTTTTTTATTAATTAAACTTAATTACTTGCTTTTACTTTGTCTTATATCAAAAGAATTTCAGCAAGGCCTCAGCTCCTTCCGTCCCTGAGGCCCAACTCACCACGGGCAGAAGAGGAGTTTGCAAACTGTTCATACTTGCTAGCCAACATGGGAGCCACCTTCGTGACGACTGGAAGAACAGCTCCCGGCAAAGGCCTGAAAGGCGAGGTGCTGGCTGTGTTTGTTACAGGAACAAGATGAAGAGAGAATGCTCAGCACCTGGCACAGTGGGCACAGTGTTCAACAGAAAGAGGGAACACAATAGACCTTCGAGCCTTGTCTTTACTTTTAAGAATGTCAGCAAGTCTATGCCACTGTAGTTGAGGAAAAGCACACCCCCCAAACTGAAAAAAAAAAAATTATTATCCCAACAGCACGAGAATGGGAGAATGCATGCTCTGTTAGTCATCCCTTTCGGCTCTCAGGAGAAGGGAGCTTGCAAATTATGAACCGTGGCAGACATGCTATAAGACATATCTATCGACTGGATACAAACAGCACACAGGAGTCGTACTTAACCCAAGGATGGTCAGAGCCAGCTACCCAGAGAGGCTGGTGTCCTGATGCTGCACTTGACCTCGGAGACCTTGAGGCAAGTGAGCCCAGATAAGAGTTGCAGATTTCACAGGGTTGAGTTCTTTGCATAGCAACACAAAAGACTGGGCACACAGAGGACAAGGAGTGAGTAGAGCAAAGGAGGTCTGCTGAGAAAGGGGAAAGGCTGCATCACCACAGGCCAGACGTGCTTAGGATGAAACTTTTATAGACCTATTTTATTTTATTTATTTGCAAACAGAGAGAGAAAAGAGTCAGAGAAAATGGGCACACCGGGGCCTCTTAGCCACTGCAAACGAACTCCAGACGCATGTACCTCTTTATGCATCTGGCTTTACGTGGGTACTGGGGAACTGAACCCCGGTCGTTAGGCTTTGCAGACAGATGCCTTAACCATGAAGGCATCTCTCTAGCCCCCAAAGAACAGAAAGGAAAACAGAAATTAAAAAAGTGTACATTCTGAGTTAGAACTCAGAGAAGTGGGCAGGAACAGAACTGAGGGTCTGAGGACAAGGCATGAGAGCGGGCTTCCGGGGGTTAAAGGGTATTACCTCATTACAGGGGTACATACTCCTCCCACCTCCTTCGCATGCCTTTAGGTGAGAGGTGTTCACGGTGATTCAACGGGCTCAGCTGGATTAACTCTTAAGGGAGTGGACCACAATCTGACCTTTAGGGTACTTTAGGATGTCACGAAGAACCTTCCCTCAACCAAAGCCAGATGCTCCCGTCACTCTCCCTTTCCAGTGGTATTTTAAATCCCATGGAGGGGAAACTGTGACGTCACCAGCGACCAGCAGGTGGAGTCCCACGGTCCTTCAATGACCTCCAAGCCTGCTGAAGTCTGTCTGGCTAGAACAGTAGGACAATAGTTACCCTGGGCTTCAACCTACTGGGGTCCTCACTCGCTGTCCCCACGGGGCGTGTGCCCCTCAGCTTCTGCATTTATTGCTTGCTTCCAAAGCCTTGTCAGCACTTATCTGAAGTTTCCCCTCCCTCTCCATTTAACTTTACACACCACAAGACCTGGGGGCTACCTCTCTAGTAACCTCTGTTGTCTTTTAGCTTCTAGTCTACTAGTCCCGCAAGCACTTGGGGCTGGAGAAAGAGTGACCACCTAACACGGTGATCTTGTCATGTGCTGGGTAATTTTCTAGATTTACACTAATACTTTCCCTCCCCCCGGGTAAGCACACAGAAAGATGCCACTCAGCAAGGAAGCACATCAGTTTTAAGGGAGGTTTAACTCCCAGGTGAAATTCCTAGAATTTTTAGAGATTCTGGGAACCCTAAAGAGCAGTAAGATAGTGGTTTGACATTTTCTAATAAAACGACTAGGCCTAGGGAGATGGCTCGGTGGTTAAAGGGCTCCTGCTTTCAAAGCCTGTTGGCCCAGGTTTAATTCACCAGTACCCATGCAAAGCCAGAAGCATAAAGTGGTGCATGCACCTGGAGTTTGTTTGCAGTGCATAGAGGCCCAGATACCAGGCCCATTCATTCCACCCCCCCCAATCTCTCTCCTCCCCCTACCCCCGCCAACAGATAAATAGATTTTTTTTTTTTTTTTTTTTTTTTTTTTTTTTGGTTTTTCGAGGTAGGGTCTCACTCTAGCCCAGGCTGACCTGGAATTCACTATGGAGTCTCAGGGTGGCTTCAAACTCATGGCAATCCTCCTACCTCTGCCTCCCAAGTGCTGGGATTAAAGGTGTGCACCACAACGCCCATCTTTAGAAAAATATTTTTAAAGATGAACAAAAATTCTGACACGCTAGTGTGGCACAGGACTTGTAGAGCACACTTAAGAAGAGTAGCTCTTTACCTCCCATATCCAGATGCGTCCAAAGGCTCTAAGGGTCACAGTGCCCAAAACTACAGTCCACAGAAGGGAGAAACAGGTGTGAGTGGGAAGAAAGAAGTGGGAAGCAGTGTAACGAGCCACATTCTCTTCTAAAATGGTCTAAGAATACTGAAGCTATTTTGTGTAGAGAATAGCGCCCTCGTGTGGAGCAGGTTATGAAGGAAAGATACCCGCCCCGCCCGCGCCCCCCCCCCCCAACACACACACACCCCCCATCACCAGCTTGGAGAGGGCCTGCGGTGGACAGAACTGCTGTCTGCACTGCCCTCTGGCGGCCAGCAGAAATCTACTTACACCCTTTTCCAGCAAGACCTGCTTCTCAGTCATTTCCGCCCCTGAATACAGCCACGTTGTAACTATGCATACTTTACATTGTGTTATACTTAATAGTATTCTTCTAAGTGGATCTCAGAATTTGAGAGCTTTAAAATTACTCTGAAATATTTTTTTCATTAAATTCTTCATTGCTTTTTTTTCAATTTTTTATTTTGATTATTTTCAAACCTACAGTAAGATAACAGCACACCCAACATCCACATACCCTTCACCTACATTCACCAAATGTTTCATTCTGAAGCATCTGTATTCTTGCCTCCTTGCCGATAAAAGCTTTCTTCTGAACCACGTGAAATGAATGACAATACACAATACACCCCTAGAAACCTCAACTTGAATTTCCTAAAAACAAGAACAACTCCCAAGCCTAGTACCACCAATAAAACATCGCATAAATACAATCCAGGTGTAAACCTTCCCAAGGGGCTGGAGAGATGGCTTGGCAGTTAAGGCACTTGCCTGCAAAGACAAAGGACCCAGGTTCAGTTCCCCAAGACCCATGTAAGCCTGATGCACAAGATGGCACATGCATCTGGAGCTCCTGTGCAGCAGTTGGAGGCCCTGGCAGGCCCATTCTCATTCTCTCCCCTCTCTCAAATAAAATAAACTTATAAACCTTCCCAAGTGTGCCCTATAATATCCACAGACGCTGGCTTGTGTAATTTCATCAAGCCTCATTCACAGTGTATCTGTCATCTGTTTTCCTATCTTCTGATCTGTTTCGCTGTTGTTGTGTGAGTATTTCATAGAGCTCAGGGTGACCTTAACTTGTGTGTGGTTTTTGACCTGGAATTCACTATGTAGTCTCAGGGTGGACTTGAACTTGTGGCAATCCTCCTACCTCTGCCTACCACGCCGAGCACCTTACTTCCTTGTTGATATCACTCATCTGCCTGCTTACCACTCAGTGCTCCTTTTGTGTTGCACTGGGCTAGAGACCAGAGGAAAGGAAAAATGAAGATAAAGTTTGGAGACAGAACTTAATAGACTGGACTGGATATATGCAAGTACTTTTGTTTGAATGACCAGTTGTATTACGGTACCACTTAAAGTTGCGGCGGGGGGGGGGGGAATGACTGGAGAAGAAACCGGTGTAAGGGAAACCAAGAGCTCAGTTCCCAGCACAGCCAATGAGATGGAATTGTTGTGCCAAGTCCCCTGACAAGAAGCCAAGACCCCCAGTCATCCAGGAGTCACCCAGAGAACCGCCACAGAAGCCGAGACACTCGAATGTAAAAGCAACAGGTTTCTTTATTGCAAGCCTAGGCCTGGGCTCCGTCCACACAGTCCGGCACAGTGGTAGTGAGGGAGAGAGCCCCTTTCTTTTGGGGGAAGGGGTTCATATAGGAATTCGAACAAAGAAGTAGGGGATAGATACATGATTGGTTGATTTAGACAGTTCTGATTGGTTTGGGTTTTCGGTGGGCAAAGTTGGGGCAGGAGCTAGGGGCACTCCAGGCAGATGAGGTAATCTCCATTTTGATGGGCTAAGCAAACAGTGGGATTTCACGACTTTTGAATTGACAGGTTTATCTAAGCAGGTGGTCGGAGGCCAGAGGGCCCCCACAGTGGAGTGTTTCTAGAAGGTCCTTGAAGTGGAGATTCCTCAGTTTCTTATCTAAGCAGGTGGTCAGAGGCCAGAGGCCTCCGCAGTGGAGTGTTTCTGGGATGCCCTTGAAATGGAGATTCCTCAGAAACTTTAGGGAGAAAGGCAGCAAGCAAAGTTTAGAGAAGCAGAGGTCAGCACATTAGCCGGCTAATTCTCTATCTAAGTCAGGCCTGGGCCTTTTTACTTAAAATGGTTATATTTGGTCTCGCAGAATGGGAACAGGACAGACAAACCTGGAGCTCAGAGGAGAACTCTCAGTGCATCTGAAGCCCGAGGACCAGGCTATCCCACCAGCAAGCGTGAAGACAGAGATGAGGGTAGAACACTAGCCTGAGGAACTCTCAACATTCGGAGGAATGGCCAGGGAGAGCCTGGAGCACCGGCCAGGGAGCAGGAACCCCGCGCCTGGAGTGGACTCGGCCCAGCAAACAGAGAAGAGCAGCTAGAGGAGGACAGAGGCAGCGCGCCCGCATCGTGCATGGAGTGCTGCTGAGAAGCCGAGTTAGAGGAACACCAGAGGGCCCAGGAGTGTGATAACAGTAGCTTTGTGGGGCCTTCTGTAGCAATCTAATGGCAGGTGGGGGCAGATGTACAGCAAGCAGGTAGGAGAGCAGAGGGACAGGGCTCTGGATAAAGGTGGAAGTGAGCGCTTGTGGTCCTCCCAAACACCTTTAAAACCTAGTCAAGTTCATCATGCTTCCTATTAGGTATGCGTGAAGACAAAAGCAGCATCCATCGGCTGGAGGGATGATGGTTCAGTGGTTCAAGGCACTTGCTTGCAAAGCCTCCCAGTATCCATGTCAAGCCAGATGCACAGAGTGGAGCGTATGTCTGGAGCTTGCAGTGGCAAGAGGCCCTGGTGCACCCGTATTCACTCTCCCTTTCTCTCACAAATAAATACATAAAAATGTTTTTTAAAGCCGGGTGCGGTGGCACGTGCCTTTAATCCCAGCACTTGGGAGGCAGAGGTAGGAGGATCGCTGCAAGTTCAAGGCCACCCTGAGACTACATAGTGAATTCCAGGTCAGCTTGGGCTAAGATGAGACCCTACCTTGAAAAACAAACAAAAAAATGTAGATTTTTTTTTTAAATAGAAGCAGCAAGAAGAGTGACAAAGGCAACTTCACACTGAACAGCATGCCCAAAGAGGTTGAAAACTTATCAGTGGCAGCAGGAAAGCAATTTCCATGTGACTGCAGAGGGTGTGAGAATCTGTGCTGCCTAGTACTTCTGGAGTAGTGTAAGATGAAATAAAGACATCACACACTTCTGAGTGGAAAGAAAACGGGCTTTGAACTAAAGCTTAAGAACAGACTAGCATGAGACCGTCTCAGAAGTGACAATGGACAGGAAAGACTGGTGGGTAATGCCTTCAAAATTCCTATCACTGTTTTATACTTTGTATTATTTATTTGTGGGTAAGTATGTGTGTGTGTGTGTATGGGTGTGCACATGCCATGGCACATGTGTGGTTTCTCCTCTCATCTCTTTTTTTAAAAAATATTTTTTTTATTTATTTGCAAGCAGAGAGAATGGACATGACAGGGCCTCCAGCCGCTGCAAACTCCGGATGTACGCACCACTCTGTGTATCTGGCTTTACGTGGGTACTGGGAAACTGAACTCAGGTCCTTAGGCTCTGTAGGCAAACACCTTAACTACTGAGCAATCTCTCCAGTCCATCCTATCACTTTTTTTTTTTTTTTTTTTTTTTTACAGAGAAAGAGAAAGAGGAGAGAGAAGGGGCACACCAGGGCCTCCAGCCATTGCAAATGACCTCAGACGCATGCTCCACTTTGTGCATCTGACATATGTGAGCAATCGGGAATCGAAGCTGGATCATCAGGCTTTACAAGCTAGCACATCTCTCTAGACCCTTAACCTTCTTTTGAGACAGGGTCTCTTGTGCTGCTACTGATTGTGATGGTCTGGCTCCCCCTCCCATGACCATAAGTACACGGGCATTACAGACACGTGCACTACTTCGTGTCAAGGAGGATCAAACTTGGGTCAGCAGGCTTGCCTGAGTGAGCACCTGTAACCATCTCCCCAGATCTCAGATAAGTGTTTAACTCAATACTCAACTTATCACTCTGACATAAGTGTGGCATTAAGGACATTTTTAGGCATGCAGAGGCTCAAAAATAAAATTATTTCCACCAGCCTTTCTCATGAAACAAATGAGAGAGGTGCTCACCCAAATGAGGGCATAAATCAAGACCAGAAAACTGTATAATTTGGGCAAGCAGGGAAATTGTCAAGAAGAGGAAACAGGATGACAGTAAAGGAAGGACCAAGAGTGACGGCTCTGCCACGTGCCCTGGGAACAGCCATTTCAGATCAGAGCCACTGCTTCAGTATGAATCCTCCAAAACACCTAGAGGTATGAATGTGTTCAAAGGAGATCTGCACACCTGGGGAAATCTGAGGGTAAATTGATTATAAATTCATAGTAACCAATAGGGATTCAGGGGGAGGGAAAGGTCATCTCGTGTACTGGCAAAGCCTAGACCAGTGACAGGCCCACAGCTCAAATGGTGAGGGTGACAAGAAATGGGGGTGACAGTGAAGAAAGAGCAGAGCAGCCATCTCTGCACACTGTGCACTCACCTGCCTGGGTGCGTGCATTTGGCACACAATCAGGTGTGCAAGAATCAACACTGCCAGGGCATCCTTTGTGTCTGCAGATGTGCTGTGGAACGTGGTTCTGTAGATGTGTTATGGGGTATGGGTTTGTAGCTGCGTTGGGGGTCATGGATCAGCACATGTGTCATGGGGTATGTGTATGTAGATGTGTTGTGGAGTGTGGGTTTGTAGATGTTTCTGGGACGTAGGTTTGTAGATGTTGTGAGATGTGTATCTGTAGGTGTGTTGTTGTGAGGTGTGGGTTTGCAGATATGTTGTGGGATGCATGTGTATAGATGTGTTACCAGTGAGTGTGTGTAGATGTGGTGTGGGGTGTGTGTGCAGATGTGGTATGTGGGGTGTGTGTGTAGATGTGGTGTGGTGTGTGTGTGCAGATGTGGTGTGGGGTGTGTGTGTAGATGTGGTATGTGGGGTGTGTGTGTAGATGTGGTGTGGTGTGTGTGTGTAGATGTGGTATGTGGGGTGTGTGTGTAGATGTGGTGTGGTGTGTGTGTGTAGATGTGGTATGTGGGGTGTGTGTGTAGATGTGGTGTGGGGTGTGTGTGCAGATGTGGTATGTGGGGTGTGTGTGCAGATGTGGTATGTGGGGTGTGTGTGTAGATGTGGTGTGGTGTGTGTGTGCAGACATGGTGTGGGCTATGTCTGTGTGTAGACATGGTGTGTGTGTAGATGTGGTATGTGGGGGGTGTGTGTGTAGATGTGGTATGTGGGGTGTGTGTGTAGATGTGGTATGTGGGGTGTGTGTGTAGACGTGGTATGTGGGGTGTGTGTGTAGATGTGGTATGTGGGGTGTGTGTGTAGATGTGGTATGTGGGGTGTGTGTGTAGATGTGGTGTGGGGTGTGTGTGTAGATGTGGTATGTGGGGCGTGTGTGTAGATGTGGTATGTGGGGTGTGTGTGTAGATGTGGTATGTGGGGCGTGTGTGTAGATGTGGTATGTGGGGTGTGTGTGTAGACGTGGTATGTGGGGTGTGTGTGTAGATGTGGTATGTGGGGCGTGTGTGTAGATGTGGTATGTGGGGTGTGTGTGTAGATGTGGTATGTGGGGTGTGTGTGTAGACGTGGTGTGGGGTGTATGTGTAGATGTGGTGTGGGGCGTGTGTGTAGATGTGGTGTGGTGTGTGTGTAGATGTGGTGTGGTGTGTGTGTAGACGTGGTATGTGGGGTGTGTGTGTAGATGTGGTGTGGGGTGTGTGTGTAGACGTGGTGTGGGGCGTGTGTGTAGATGTGGTATGTGGGGTGTGTGTGTAGACGTGGTATGTGGGGTGTGTGTGTAGTCGTGGTATTGGGGGGTGTGTGTGTAGACGTGGTATGTGGGGTGTGTGTGTAGATGTGGTGTGGTGTGTGTGTAGATGTGGTGTGGGGGGTGTGTGTAGATGTGGTATGTGGGGGGTGTGTGTAGACGTGGTGTGGGGTGTGTGTGTAGATGTGTGTGGGTGTGTGTGTAGATGTGGTATGTGGGGTGTGTGTGTAGATGTGGTGTGAGTTGTGTGTGTAGATGTGGTATGTGGGGTGTGTGTGTAGATGTGGTGTGGGGCGTGTGTGTAGATGTGGTGTGGGTGTGTGTGTAGATGTGGTGTGGGGTGTGTGTGTAGATGTGGTATGTGGGGTGTGTGTGTAGATGTGGAGTGGGGTTGTGGGTAGATGGTGTGTAGTGTGTTTAGATGTGTTGTGGGGTGTGTGTGTAGATGTGGTAATGTGGGTGTGTGTGTAGATGTGGTGTGGGGGTGTGTGTAGATGTGGTGTGGTGTGTGTGTAGATGTGGTGTGGGGTGTGTGTGTAGATGTGGTATGTGGGGTGTGTGTAGAGTGGTGTGGTGTGTTGTAGAGTGGTGTGGTGTGTGTAGATGTGGTGTGGGGTGTGTGTGTAGATGTGGTATGTGGGGTGTGTGTGTAGAGTGGTGTGGGGTGTGTGTAGATGTGTGGTGTGGATGTGTGTGGTGGTGTAGATGTGGTATGTGGGGTGTGTGTAGATGTGGTTGTGGGGTGTGTGTGTAGATGTGGTGTGGGGCGTGTGTGTAGATGTGGTGTGGTGTGTGTGTAGATGTGGTGTGGGGTGTGTGTGTAGATGTGGTATGTGGGGGTGTGTGTAGATGTGGTATGTGGGGTGTGTGTGTAGATGTGGTGTGGGGGTGTGTGTAGATGTGGTATGTGGGGTGTGTGTGTAGATGTGGTGTGGGGTGTGTGTGTAGATGTGGTATGTGGGGGTGTGTGTAGATGTGGTTGTGGGTGTGTGTGTAGATGTGGATGTGGGGTGTGTGTGTAGATGTGGTATGTGGGGGTGTGTGTAGAGTGGTATGTGGGGTGTGTGTGTAGAGTGGTTGTGGGGTGTGTGTGTAGATGTGGTATGTGGGGTGTGTGTGTAGATGTGGTTTGTGGGGTGTGTGTAGATGTGGTATGTGGGGTGTGTGTGTAGAGTGGTGTGGGTGTTGTGTAGATGTGGTGTGGGTGTTGTAGAGTGTGGGGTGTAGAGGTGTGGTGTTGTATGGTGGGGTGTGTGTAGATGTGTGTGGGTGTGTGTGAAGTGGTTGGGTGTGTAGGGTGTGGTGTGTTAGAGGTGTGGGTGTGTGTTGGTGTGTGGGTGTGTGTGGTTGTGGGTGTGTGAGTGGTGTGGGGTGTGTATGTGTGGTTGTGTAGATGTGGTGTGGGGTGTGATTGGTGGGGTGTGTGTAAGTGGTATGGGTGTGTAGAGTGGTGTGGGTGTGGTGTGGTGTGGTGTGTGGATGTGTGTGGGTTGTAGATGGGGGGGGGTTGTAGTGGTGGGTGTGTGATTGGTTGTGGGTGTGTTAGTGTGTGGTTGAATGGTTGTGTTGTGTGGTGTGGGGTGGTTAGATGTGGTGTGGGGTGGAGTGGTGGGGGGTGTGGTGTGGTGTGTGTGTGTAGATGTGGTGTGGGTGTTGTGTGTGTGTGGGTGTGTGTTAGTGTGGTGGGGGTGTGTGTAGATGTGGTTGTGGGTGTGTGTGTAGATGTGGTGTGGGGTGTGTGTGTAGTGTGGTATGTGGGGTGTGTGTGTAGAGTGGTTGTGGGGTGTGTGTAGATGTGGTGGTTGGGGTGTGTGTAGTGTGGTGTGGGGGTGTGTGTGTAGATGTGGTATGTGGGGTGTGTGTGTAGATGTGGTAGTGGTGTGTGTGTGTGGATGTGGTGTGTGTGTGATGTGGTGTGGGTGTGTGTGTAGATGTGGTGTGGGGTGTGTGTGTAGATGTGTTGTGGGGGTGTGTGTTAGTGGTGTGTGGGGTGTGTGTGTAGATGTGGTGTGTAGACGTTGTATGTTGGGTGTGTGTGTAGATGTGGTGTGAGTGTGTGTGTAGATGTGGTATGTGGGGTGTGTGTGTAGACTGTGATGTGGGGTGTGTGTAGACGATGGGATGTGGGGCTGTGTGTGTAGACTGTGTATGTGGGTGTGTGTGTAGATGTGGTGGTGTGTTGTGTAAGATGTGGTATGTGGGTGTGTGTGTAGATGTGGTATGTGGTGTGTGTGTAGATGTGGAGTGGGGTGTCAGTGTGTAGATGTAGGTATGTGGGGTGTGTGTAGACGTGGTAGTGTGGGGTGTGTGTGTAGACTTGTTTATGGTGTGGGGTGATGTGTGTAGATGTGAGATATGGTGTGGGTGTGTGTGTAGACTGTGGTGTGGGGTGTGTGTGTAGATGTGGTGTGAGGTGTGTGTGTAGATGTGGTGTGGGGTGTGTGTGAGATGCTGGTGTGGTGTGTGTGTAGATGTGGTGTGGGGTGTGTGCTAGATGTGGTGTGGGTGTGTGTGTAGATGTGGTGTGGGGTGTGTGTGTAGATGTGGTATGTGGGGTGTGTGTGTAGATGTGGTGTGGGGTGTGTGTGTAGATGTGGTATGTGGTGTGTGTGTGTAGGTGGTATGTGGGGTGTGTGTGTAGACGTGGTTGTGGGGTGTGTGTGTAGATGTGGTGTGGGGTGTGTGTGTAGATGTGGTATGTGGGGTGTGTGTGTGTAGACGTGGTATGTGGGGTGTGTGTGTAGATGTGGTGTGGTGTGTGTGTAGATGTGGTGTGGGGTGTGTGTGTAGATGTGGTATGTGGGGTGTGTGTGTAGAGTGTTTGGGGTGTGTGTGTAGATGTGGTGTGGGTGGTGTGTAGTGATGTGGTAGTGGGTGTGGTGTTGAGATGTGGTATGTGGGGTGTGTGTGTAGATGTGGTGGGGTGTGTGTGTAGATTGGTTTGGGGTGTGTGTGTAGATGTGGTATGTGGGGGTGTGTGTAGATGTGGTTGTGGAGTGTGTGTGTAGATGTGGTGTCGTGTGGTGTGTGTGTAGATGTGGTGTGAGTTGTGTGTGTAGATGTGGTATATGGGGTGTGTGTGTAGATGTGGTGTGGAGTGTGTGTGTAGATGTGGTGTGAGTTGTGTGTGTAGACGTGGTATGTGGGGTGTGTGTGCAGATGTGGTGTGGGGTGTGTGTGTACATGTGGTGTGGGGGGTGTGTTTGTAGATGTGGTATGTGGGGTGTGTGTGTAGATGTGGTGTGGGGGTGTGTGTAGATGTGGTGTGGTGTGTGTGTAGATGTGGTGTGGGGTGTGTGTGTAGATGTGGTATGTGGGGCGTGTGTGTAGATGTGGTGTGGTGTGTGTGTAGATGTGGTGTGGTGTGTGTGTAGATGTGGTGTGGGGTGTGTGTAGATGTGGTATGTGGGGTTTGTGTGTAGATGTGGTGTGGGGTGTGTGTGTAGATGTGGTATGTGGGGCGTGTGTGTAGATGTGGTGTGGTGTGTGTGTAGATGTGGTGTGGAGTGTGTGTGTGTAGAAGTGGTATGTGGGGTGTGTGTGTAGATGTGGTATGTGGGGTGTGTGTGTAGATGTGGTGTGGGGTATGTGTGTAGATGTGATGTGGGGTGTGTGTGTAGATGTGGTGTGGGGTGTGTGTGTAGATGTGATGTGGGGTGTGTGTGTAGATGTGGTGGTTTGAATAGAATAGATGGCCCCCAATATATTCAGTTGTTTTTCTGTTTGTAGTTTGCATCTGCAGCCACCTGGCTGGAGTCAGTGCCATTGTGTGGATCTTAAGGTGTGGTGGTGGGTTTCAGGTTTCAATCTAAAGATATGCAAAGTGTGCCTAGCTGGAGTTCGTGAAGTGTGCTGTGCTGTGTGGCTTTTTGGCTTGTGCTTCTCTCTCTCTCTCTCTGCCTAGTCCTGTGAAGGCAGGCCAGCTTCTTCTGCCAATTATGGAACTTCCCCTGGATCTGTAAACTTCAATAAATATCCCTTCCTCCATAACTGTGCTTGGTCTGAAAGTTCATCTCAATGAACCTAAATCTGTCTGATACAGTAGACGTGGTGTGTGTGTAGATGTGGTGTGGGGTGTGTATGTGCAGATGTGGTGTGGGGTGTGTGTGCAGATGTGTTGTGGGCTATGTGTGTGTGTAGACGTGGTATGTGTGTAGATGTGGTGTGTGTGTAGATGTGGTGTAGGGTGTGTGTGCAGATGTGTTGTGGGCTATGTGTGTGTGTAGACGTGGTGTGTGTGTAGATGTGGTGTGTGTGTAGATGTGGTGTAGGGTGTGTATGTGTAGACGTGGTATAGGGTGTGTGTGTAGATGTGGTGTGGGTTTGGCCAGAGTCTGGGTAGAGAACTGGGATTCTAAAACAGCCGCATTAAAATACACATGAAGACAGGAGACAATCTAAGCTAATTCTCTTCTGAAAGTGAAGTGTCATTTTTCAAGAAAAGCTTTAAATTTGTAGGTAACTTTGACAGCAGGGATGTGATATAAAGATGAATGTGTTTCTAAAATATATATAGGAAACCCACAAGAATACAATAGGCAACCCATTTCACAGGAAATTCAGTATCTACTAACATTATTATCTCCTTTTATAATGACAGGCTAATTAATCATTCGCTTTTCATCTGAGGGAGGAAAATTAGGCTTCCTGGAAGGGAAGAGATTGTGGGTTGCATGACAGCGTCAATCAGTGCTAACCTTCACCTGAACTTTCAGAATAAGGGGATTACTTCGAGAGAAGAGCCTGAAGTGACTCCTGTGGTCTAACAGTGTGGCAGGCCAGCTGCCTCCCTGAGCCCAGTAACCCCAGCAGGGGTGAAGCTAGTCTGGGAGGGGCAAGAAGTCTCCTCCTAAATTAGGCATGGCTCGTCCACTTGGGCTGTGCAACTTCACTGATGGGAGAACTTCCAACCCCATGTAGAGACTAGTGTGGAACCACTGTCTCCAACTGCACCTTTTTTTTTTTTTTTTTTTTTTTTGGCTCTTTTTAAAATTTTATTTGCAAGCAGAGAGAGAGAATGAATGGGGACACCACACCAGGACTTCCAGCCACTGCAAACAAACTCCAGATGCATGCACCACTTTGTTGCATCTGGCTTCACGTGGGTACTGGGGAATCGAACCTGGGTCATTAGGCTTTGCAGGCAAGCGCCTTAACCGCTAAGCCATCTCCCAGCCCCTCCAATCCACCTTCTCCCGTGCTGTAATCACAGAGCGTCGTTTCCCTCCTTGGTTCCCTGCTCTCGCCCCTCAGTCAACACTACACTGTACTATACAGTCCTCTTGCCTTCCCTAATCACACAAGGGGTACTCCACATCATGGGGTTCTTGTATTCCACTCTGTGGTGATGGTAGAAGGAAGGCTTCCTAAGTCCTTTTGGAAGAAATGAGTACAAACTGACAATTCAGAGCTACAGGAGTCAAGATCATCCTGACAACATCCATCTCTACAAGACACATGGGGGTTCACACAGACGCCCTTGCTGTACTCAGCTACCAACCGAAAGTTAACCACTATAGCCGGGCACGGTGGCGCACACCTTTAACCCCTGCACTCAGGAGGCAGAGGTAGGAGGATCACTGAGTTCGAGGACAGCCTGAGACTGCATAGTGAATTCCAGGACAGCCTGGGCTCTAACGAGACCCACTCTCAAGGAAAAAAAAAAAAGTTAACCACTATATATACTATGTGTTATGAAATGGTCACTTATTGTGATGCTAAGAACTTCAGAGCATCAGCTTTCAGAATTTCACATTAAGCCAGAACGCCCATAAATTGGAAGCTGCCTAAGACAAGCAGAATTCCACCTGGGATAATGTCCGGTTGCTAAATCTGTGGGCGACTGCTACTCTTTTTTTTTTAATTTTTTGTTTATTTTTATTTATTTATTTGACAGTGACAGACTCAGAGAGAGAAAGAGACAGAGAGAGAGAGAATGGGTGTGCCAGGGCCTCCAGCCACTGCAAACGAACTCCAGACGCATGCACCCCCTTGTGTATCTGGCTAACATGGGTCCTGGGGAATCGAGCTTTGAACTGGGTTCCTTAGGCTTCACAGGCAAGCCAAGCACTTAACCGCTAAGCCATCTCTCCAACTGCTACTATTTTTTTTTTTCAAGGTAGGGTCTCACTCTAGCCCAGGCTGACCTGGAATTCACTATGGAGTCTCAGGGTGGCCTCGAACTCACAGCAATCCTCCTACCTCTGCCTCCCGAGTGCTGGGATTAAAAGTGTGTGCCACCACACCTGGCTCGACTACTATTCTTATTAGAACTGAATTAGGCTGGGCCGCTGAAGACCAGAGAAGGGGCTTCAAAGCCAAATGGTGGGGCTGGGGAGGTGGTTCAGTTGGTAAAGTGCTTGTCTCTCCAGCATGAGGACCTGAGGTCAGGCTCTCCAGAACCCACATAAAACGCTGCCTCTGGCAACTTGTGGTTATCAGCCCAGCACTGGTTAGGTGGAGACAGAAGGATCCCAGGAGCTCAGTGACCATCCAGTCTAGCCAAACTGGGGAGCTCTATGCCAATGAGAAGTCCTGCCTCAAAAAGTTGTCCTCTGGCCTCCACACACGCACACCACACAGAACACCAGAGAGAACTGTACCTTCCCTGCTGCCACTCTCCAATCCCCTTCCTTTCCTTCTCTAAATATTCCTCAAAATACATCTCTGGACACAGGTAACAGGGCCAACCTGAACTGCACGTCAGGAGCAAGTGTGCCCAATTATCCTCCTACTTGAGTTCACAAGAAGAAACATTATCTTGCCATTGTTTTCTTCCTTAACATGCCTCCTAGTTTCTTCACAGCCAACTTACAACACATGAATTCCTGTCTCTTCCAAATACTTGTTGTGGTGGTTTGATTCAGGTGTCCAGCATAAACTTAGGTGTTCTGAATGCTAGGTTCCCAGCTGATGGAGATTTGGGGATTAATGCCTCTTGAAGGCAGTGTATTTTGGGGGGCGGGCTTATATGGGTGTTACTGCCAGCTTCCCCTTGCCAGTGTTTGGCACACTCTCCTGTTGTTATTGTCCATCTTATGCTGGCCAGGGGGTGATGCCCACACTCTGCTCATGCCATCGTTTTCCCCTGCCATCATGGAGCACCCCCTCGAGTCTGTAAGCCAAAATAAACCCTTTTTTCCCCAAATCTGCTCTCAGGTGATTTCGGCCAGCAATGTGAACCTGACTGCAACGCTTGTCAACAATGACATTGGTCAACCTTCTGACAGGTGAAAAATGAAAACTTTATTGCTTCACTTTATTGGCAAACTTAATAATTTTTCATATTCACATTTTGATGAGTTACCTAGTCATTATATTTCCTTTGAAATTCAGTATTGCAGTTTTCAGACTGATTTATAAAACACTTTGTATATAAGGCTATACTACCATATCTATTGTTCCGGCCATTAATTCTTTCCTTACCTGTCATTAGGCTTTAAGTTATTTTTTAAATATATAATTGTAGTTTTAAATGCTCTATTTTAGAAAACAGTTAAGTCATGACGTACCACATGAAGCTAGAAAGAGTTGAACTGACTGCTAAGGTGTAAATGTCAGTGCCCTTCATTCACACGCTGAAATTTAATCGCTGATGCAAGAGCATTACAAGGTGATGTGGCTGGGTCATTCCATAGACACGTCTGAATAGGACCAGTGCCCTATCAAAGAGGCCAGGGGAGCCGATGTACCAACTGTGTGAGGACATTTGGGCCTTCCTTCATCAGACGTTCAACCTGTCATGCTTGGACTTAGGACTTCCCACTCTCTAGAACTGTGAGAAATAAATCTTTGTTGTTTATACACTAGTTTGTGGTATTTTATTATAGTTGTCCAAACAGACTAAGATACTGATAATTCAAAATCTATAAGCAGAAGAAACCCAAGAGTGGAAAATGATTAGGCAGAAAACAACAGAGAATAAAGTCAACTTCTGTTCTTTCAAATAACTCATAGAATTCATCAAACTCCGCTATATTCCTATGCTGCCACTTAGCGGTGCTTGTGAATGTCCCGGCTGGCACTCCGAGGAGCGTCAGCTATTCTGAAAAGAGGCGAGCATGCGGCCTGTAGGAAGACGTGCTTAAGTCACTGGTTTCCAAGTCTGATGATGACAGGCGGCAAATGTACCTGCACAGCGACGGTGGTGGTGGCGCTGAGAGAAGGGTGTGATCCTCTCAGGCAGATCAGACAAGCATGGAGGGAGCTACCCGACTGCACAAAAACCACAGGAGCACCTACTCCTATCCTGGCAGTCTTGGTTTCAAGGCATCATGGCCACAAAAAAGCAAGGTGAAAACCAACAGGAGAAAGTTCAAGAGTCTTTTTCTAAGGATGTAAAACATACATATATACATATACATACATACATATGGAAAAATATATGTCCCTGAAGGAGGGAAGAAAAATAAGAAAGAATGCAAAATACCAAAGTCACAAATGAACAGGGGGTTGGGGACTGGAAAGATGGTTCAGCAGTTACGGCGCTTGCCTGCAAAGCCTAATGACCCGAGTTCTATTCCCCAGTGTCCATGTAAAGCCAGATGTACAAAGTGGCACATGCATCTGGAGCTCATTTGCAGTGGCAGGAAGCCCTGGCACATGATACTCACTCTCTTTGTGTCTGCCTCTCTCTCTCTCTCTCTCTCTCTCTCAAATAAATAAAAATAATTAAAAAAAGAATGAATGAACAGGGGAATTTTCCAAAAACCCTATAAATACTGAAAGGCTAAACACAACAACTAGATGCTAATAAAATCAACTAGGGCAAAATGGATTAATTTCTTGAAAAATACAATTTGCCAAAACCAATTTAAGATCCAGTGAATATCTATATAGTCCTATATCTGTTATAGAGCGCTTCATTATTAAAATTCACTCACAAAGCAACTCCAACCCCAAATATTTCAGTAATGAATTCCAACAAATAACACTGAGAAAACAAGTGCCCATCTTACAGTCATTTTCAGAAAGCAAAAGGAACATTTCAATTTACTTTTTGAGGCCAGAGGGCCACTGATAAAAAATCCAACAAAAATTTTAAGGAAAATGATAGACCAATATCCTAAACATAAAGCCAGAGCTGGGGCAATGGCTCAGAGGATCAATGTTTGCCACACACGCTTGAGGACTGAGTTTGGATCCCCAGCACCCATGTAAATGCGTGTGTGTGTGTGTGTGTGTGTGTGTGTGTGTGTGTGCGTTGGCCTGTCTGTTATCCCAGTGCTTGACAGCAGGACAGGGGAGCCCTGAGGCAAGCTGACAGCTTGTCAAGCCACATCAATGAGCTCCAGGTTCAAGTGAGACCCTGCCTCGATAAATAAAGTGAGAGCAATTGAGGAAGACACCTGATGCCAACGTCTGGCCTCCACATGCACACGCTCATGTATACACTCGCACACTCATGAGCCAACACACACATGAACATGCATGCATATCACACATGCACATGCACATACAAAAAATTGTAAAGGCAAAAATCTTTTACATGGGTTGGAGATGGCTCAACAATTAAAACACTTGCCCACAAAACCTAACGATCCAGGTTTGATTCCCCAGTACCCACATAAAGCCAGACGCCATTGTCACATGTGTCTGGAGTTCATTTGCAGTAGCTGGAGGCTCTGGTGTGCCCATTCTCTCTCCTCTCTCTTTTTCTCTTTCTCCCTCCCTCTCTCTGTTTGCAAATAAATGAAATAAATTTTTAAGAAGGTCACATATCTTTAAAAACTTGAACAAAATATTAGCACATAGGAAATAACATCATATGAAAACATGACTAAGTAAGGTTCATTTCCATAATTCAAAGGTTAATGTAGTTGGCCACAATAAGTATAAAAAGGAAGTGGCACATATACATATATATGTATATGTATATATACATACACACATACACACACACACACACAAATGCAGAAAAAAAATCTATACATGATTTAAAAATAAAAGCCCTCAGCAAAACAGGAAAAGAATCTTTCTCAACCTGATACAAGACACCTATGAAAACTAATAACTAACATCACTTGGTAGTCAAAGACCTAAGATCAAGAAGAGGACATCGTGGGCTGGAGAGAAGGCTTAGCGGTTAAGCGCTTGCCTGTGAAGGCTAAGGACCCTGGTTCGAGGCTCAATTCCCTAGGACCCACATTAGCCAGATGCACAAGGGGGCACAGGCATCTGGAGTTCGTTCACAGTGGCTGGAGGCCCTGGCACGCCCATTCTTTCTCTCTCTCTATCTGCCTCTTTCTCTCTCTGTCTGTCACTCTCAAAATAAATAAATAAAAATAATAAAAAAATTTTAAAAAGAATAGGACATTGTGGAGTCTTTCTTTTTATTTACTTTTTTTTTTTTTTTGAGAGAGAGAGAGAATGGGTAGGCCAGGGCCTCAGCTACTGAAATCAAACTCCAGATGCTTGCACCACCTAGTGGGTATGTGCGACCTTGCACTTGCCTCACCTTTGTTTGTCTGGCTTACATGGGATCTGGAGAGTCAAACACGGGTCCTTAGACGTCACAGGCCTTAACCACTAAGCCATCTCTCCAGCCTCATCATGGAATTCTAACCACAACTATTCAGTTTTGTACTAGGGGCCAAGCCAGTGCTAGAGGGCAAGAAAAAGAAAAGAAAGAGGCCCAGATCAGGAAGAATGAATAATCCTTGTTCCAAATAATATGATTTCAGCCAGCTGTGGTAGCGCATGCCTTTAATCCCAGCACTTGGGAGGAAGAGGTAGGAGGGTCAACAAGAGTTCGAGGCCAACCTGAGACTACACAGTGAATTCCAAAATAACTTGTCAAAAGAAGAAACTGGCCAGCTATCACAGGTCCATGCAAAGAGAGAAAAGCCACCACCAAAAAGCAAGCAAGCACACTTAGGAACTCAGGCCGAGCACAGGTACTCTGCCTATCTTTAGACTGGAATTCCAAATCCATCCCCCACCTTAGGGCTGGACCCTAGGACCCATACACAGTGACACTTCCTCTAGCCCCATGGCTGCAGATCTAAATTACAAACTGCAATAAAATCCTGAATATACTGGGGGCCATCCATTCAAACTGCCACATTGGAATTACCCCCAAGGATGTTCCTCCCTTAGCCTTGGAGTGAGGGCTTACTTACAGAGCATGAGACCCCCAAAGCAGTAGATGGCCTCTCTCAGCCTCAGGGTGAGGGCTTACTTACAGAACATGGAAGCTCCAGAGATACCACCTCATTGGAGCTCACTGTTTCTAGATCTTTCTCTCTATATATACTCTATCTCCCCGTGAGGTCATGAGATCTTTTGCATTACTGTATACAGCTGGCGCAGGGGGTGCCTAACTCTCAGGTGGGGTCTGATGACTCTCCCCACACCATCGCTGATGAGTTGACACAGCTGCTTTTGATAAAGCCCGCAACAGTTGTTTACATCTTTCAATGTGGAGGAAATTTGCCATACAACACCACATAAAGCCAGATGCACAAAGTGGCACATGTGTCTGGAGTTTATTTGCACTGGCCAGAGACTCTGGTGCACCCATACTCATTCTATCTGCCTCTTTCTCTCAAACAAATAAAACTATAATCATTAAGAAGAGCTGGTAATGACATAAGAAAACAAACTGATGCTGGAAAAATGGCTTAGCAGTTAAGGCACTTGCCTGTAAAGCCTAAGGACCAAGGTTCAATTCCCCAGTAGCCACATAAAGCCAAATGCACAAGGTGGCACATGTATCTGGAGTTCACTGGCAGTGGCTACAGGCCACTCTCTCTTCCTCTCCCTCTGTCTGCCTCTCTCAAATAAATAAAATATTTTAAAAAATAAAACAAACTGACCAGTGTCACAAAGCATAACACATCCTTCATCTGCTCAGTCATGCAAGTTTTCACAAGGACACCAAAACATGCAATAATAGAGAAACAAAGGCCTTTTAAACAGATGATGTTTGACAAACTGGTTTATGGGAAAAGTGAATCTCAATCCCTATAGTGCCTAGACTCTAAGAACCCTTCAGCATTCTCATGCCCTGAACTTCATGTCTCAACTAGTGCCACACACTGAACAGAGTGACTCGTGTAACCAACAGGGTATTACAGAAATGATGGCGTGTGACTTCCCAGGTAACAACATCATAGAAGACCTTAGCGCTGCCTCCTTGTTTCTGTTGCATCTCTGTGAATAATGCCAGTTACCACATCACAAGGACACTTGAGAAGTCTTCGGAAATGTCTGTTAGGCCCGAAGCTAAAGCTTCTTGCTCAGCAGTCACACAGTCTACCAAACACATGAATGTGCGCCTGGAACAAATTCTACCTCCCATCTGAGCTGTAGGTGACCGTACCTAGGGGACCTTGTAACTACAGCCTCATGAGACCCTGAAACAGAACTACTCACATTCCTGATCTACTGAAATCATGTTACATGCTTACTACTGTACAAAGCCACTATATCTGGGGATAACTCATTCCAATAAATAAGACATATTAAATCACATCACACATAAATTAGTATGCAAGCCAGACGTGGTGGTGCACGCCTTTAATCCCAGCACTCGGGAGACAGAGGTAGGAGGATTGCTGAGAGTTCTAGGCCACCCTGAGACTACATAGTTAACTCCAGGTCAACCTGGACCAGAGTGAGACCCTACCTCGAAAAACCAAAACAACAAAATTAGTATGCAACATAGATCACCATTTAAAAGCTAAATCTCTTAGAGGAAACATAGCAAAATATGTCTAAGAGCTGGGAGAAAAAAAGATTGCATTTAGAAAGTAATAACAACAAAATAAAAAGTGGATAAGGTCAGAAATTCCTCTATACACATGTCTCTATAATCCAAGGACTGGGAAAGGTGGGACAGGACAATCAGTAGATCAGGAATATTTATTATGATAAGAAATTAGAACATTAATGGCAGGACACAAACATGCAGCTGGCCGGCAAAGGCACAGGGAACTTTTCAATAGTAAATGAAATGTTTCCTGTCACGTTAGGGATATGAAATACACACGCATACAGTTCTGCTCAATTTCCACAACTTAGGTTGGTGCATTGCGATTTATGTCACTTTCACCTAAAGAAATACAACCTTAAAAACAACAAATGGTGTAATAAATGGGAGTAGAATGAATTATAAATAATAAAGAATGACAGAATGTTAGTAAACTAACATTTAGTGGAGTGATGTGTTTATCGGAGTTTTTATACTCCCTTTCCTTTGTATACTTTTGAAATTTCTACAATAAAAAGGCTAAAAGCAAAAGAGCAAAGACAATGAAACCACAAGGGCGGCCAATTTCGCAAATTATTCATGAGAAATGAAATTATAGTGTCAAATTGATATGACAAATTCTGCTCACTTAATCTCAATACCTGTATGCGATTTGTCTCAATCCAGTTACAAAGACCTTGACCCAGCAGCAGGTTCCTGACCACACTGGAAACAGCATGTCGTAAATTTGTGGTGTCTCACTCCTTTCTTCACTAAGTCAATAGTAGTAGCAGGGACAGTAGCACTACTGACCCCTTCTTATGAAGACTATGTGGAGAGCTTTGAGCAGTGCTAGCATAGACATCTCTTATAAATATTAGCTATTATTCTCATTATGAAAATCTACTACAGAGTGCTTTTGAATTCTTAACATTTATTTAGTAACCAATAATTTTATGCTTTTTCTGAATTATGTCCCTTAAACTATGAGCATGACTCAAAAAAAATCATTCTACTTATACCTTTAATCAAAACTTAAAAAAAAAATCTTCAATTTATGTCAGTTAACTATCTGAAACCAGTTCAGAGACTCAGTGTCGCATTCCCTGTAAGGCAACGCCCTGTAAGGAAGGGGGTAGTCCCATGTGATTTGTCCACAAGGGGAAGTTTGGAATATACAGCTCTTTCTGAAAAACCCCCTGGTAAACATCCACTGTTGCAAGAAATGTACATGTCTGTACTGGGAAGACCAGCAAAGATTTGACAGGGGGACAAAAAGGAGACATTCAAAAATAAAAAATAGAAAGGGCAGAAACAGACATAAAGAACTGAAAATGACAGATTTTGACTGTAGAATAAGGCACATAGCTGATTATCAATAAATATTCACGGGAGGGGGGTCCTGGAGAGATGGTTTAGCAGTTAAGGCACTTGCCTGCGAAGCCAAAGGACCAAGGTTCAAGTCCCCAGAACCCAGGTGAGCCAGATGCACATGGTGGCACATGCTTCTGGAGTTTGTTTTCAGTGGCCAGAAGCCCTGGCCTGCCCATTCTACCCCCTTCTCTCTAATAAATAAATAAAAATAAAATATTAAAAATAAATAAATATTCAGTGGCTTGATGTCAAATTAGGGACAAATTAGAGAGTTTACTCTCAGAATCGATGTCACTGGAAAGACCTGGAACTTCAAGGTAGGGTTTCTAACCGTACACAAGGACCAGCACATTTTTTAAAAGGAGGAAGTTTCATTTCGATGTCAAAAGGATACTTCTGTGCAACTATCTGCAGAGAACTGAAGATGTGTACAAATACAGTATGTTAGATTTCATCTTCTGGTCTACAGCCAAACAACTTGTCAGCTAAGTTAATTTAGAACCAATGAGTCTACACCCATGACTGTAGGCAAACTGTTAGGATTGTGTATAGCTGAGAAACTGTCACCATAAGTACTTTCTTGAACTCCTCTAGTGAAGGCTACCCAAGTGTTTCTCACTTGGTATGAATATGCCTTAAGGGACACTCTTAAGAGAGCACTGAAGGACTAAGTACAAGAACTCGAGTACTCAGCACAAACGGGTACCGCAAAGCAGTCAGCATAGGCGGGTGCGGCAGGAGTACTCAGCAAGTGCATTACTGTGACTACGGAGTCATGTTAAACACAGCCCCTACTGTCACAATGAAACCCAGATTCAGGAAACCTACACTGTTCAGGCTTTGCCTTCCAATCACAGGAATGACACATAGAAAGTTCCAGAAGCACCAGTCCCTAAACTAGTAATCTAAATATATACGATCTGTTTAGTCACTATTTACATGGCCACTGGCAGTAATGTAATACCTTGTGGAAAAAGTCAAGTAAAAAGATATTGTCCACTAACAGACAAAAATAAGTTTTTTTTTTCTTTCCCTTTGAATAAAAAAAAAAATTAGACCAAGAAAACAACAATACACGTGACCCATCAGTGATGTGTGCCATGGAATAGGCAAATAGAAAAGTTCGGTTTTGCTTGTACCCCCAGTGTACTGTCACTAGCGAACGCAGCAACTCCAGCAGACCTGGGTTCAACCACCCCCAGGCACCTGTCCGCAGGTGTCCCTGCCGAGGCTTCTAAGCCCAAGCTCGTGCTCGCAAACCAAGTGGCCTGAGTGGGAAAGCGGGGCGGGGACCCCCGGGCACTGCCCAGGGAGAGGGACGGGAGGCGGGTGCTGCCTCTGCCCGGGGCCCCCGCCCCGCCCGCACCCTCTCGCCGCGCCGGGTGCTCACCGCTCTGGTCTCGTACAGAACCAGCTTCTGCACCGAGCTGATGATGGGGGCCGCGGCCGTGGGCATGGTCAAGCCGGCGGCCGCCCGCAGCGGGGCACCAGGCCGCGGCCCTGGCGGTGGCAGGGGCCGGTCAGCCCCGCAGACCGAGCGAGAAGACTCCCCAGTCCGCGGGCATCAAGGCCAGCTGAGAAACGCACTGGCCGGCCACCAAGCCCGCAGGTGACCCGCCGAGGCTCGGGTGTTTCCGGATTCCGGAGCCCCTCCCCCACCCTCCTGTCAGTCCCCGCCCAGCGCATAGGAGGCGGGGCTGGAGGACGTACCATAGAGAGGCGGTGTAGAGGCTCCTAGGGCCTGCGTACTGCTGAGGAAGGAGCCTGTGGACGCCATCTTTGATGAGGGCAAGAGAACAAGTGGGCGGAGAATTGAGTCTGATTTAGCCCGTCTCTTTAGTGAATCGGGAGGATTTGGTCTTAGGTTGGAACATGTTTCTTTCCCTGTTGCTAGATAGATTCATTCCCAAATTGGTGTTCCCCCCCCCTCGCTACTTCTGCTCTTATATTCCTGGAAATCTATCATCTGAATATGTGTGTTTTCCACTCTCCTCCTTTTGCTGCCTATATTATCTTTGTGAGAGTCAATAAAGTCCATATTGTGGCTGTAAGGCCCCAGTTATCTTCACTACTTGAAGGTGGCACTTTGGGAGTTTGCCACAGGTCGTGCCCGAGAACAACCATTGGTAAATACTAAGCTGCGGCCATGTGGTGTGTTGGACGTGCACTGTCGCTGGAGGCCGGCCGCTCTGGGTTAAGATAAGGCTTCTTCGTCTGCTGTGTGTCTGGACAGAAGTAGACAGTTACGCACGCGCTAATCAGGGTGCCAAAAGCAAAGGCTGAGGG
Organism: Dipus sagitta; assembly: GCA_036346955.1. Classification (NCBI taxonomy): domain Eukaryota; kingdom Metazoa; phylum Chordata; class Mammalia; order Rodentia; family Dipodidae; genus Dipus; species Dipus sagitta. Next base: position 37,310,827 of record CM070775.1, read on the forward strand.
TATGAATCCCCGCTGAGTTACAGCCCCTCTTCCCAAGGTCCCGCCCCGGACCGGGCTCTGCCCACCGGTTTCCCGGGCAACCGCCCAACACATCCGGGATCGGGGTGCAGCGGCGGTCCCCACCGAGGGGTCCACTGCGGACAGGTAAGCAGTAAGGAGGTCCTCCTCCTCCTGCAGGGAGTCACTCCGCTTGCAAAACTAAACTTCAAGATCTCTTCATAAATCCACTTTTTAAAACAGTTTCTGCCTTCAACGACTAAAGTATCCCACAGAAACTTACTGAATCACTCGCTGTAAATAAGATGGGCTGGAACGGAGGCTAAGCCAGCCTCGGCTTCCCAGAAATCCCTCTGAGCCTCAAAATCCACCGCTAGAGGGTTCTCAACTGCTGAAAATGGAATAAAGTTGTAGAGAGCACAGACATAATAGGATGTGTTTGAGTTTCTGTGATAGGTCCAAAATTGAGGAATTACAAATTCTTTAAAGAAGCACTTAATTGTGTATTATTCCTTTCATAGTTTTGTGGGTTTTTATTGAGAACATAAAGACATCTGTGTCTGTCTGGCACTTACAATGACTTGTATTTGTTAACTGGGAAGAAAGACATAGCTATCCTCTATTTCATGATGAATGCCAGTCTTCCCAATTCAAGTTAAACAGTTGCACAATGCTTCAGTTTAGGAAGTAGCACTTAAATATCTAGAATTCTGGTTTTCAAATAATTTTCAATTAATTTTCAATTGTTTTGTTTTTATTATTTTTAGTTTTATTTGTTTATTTGAGAGAGTATGAGTGGTCAGGTCCTCTTGCCACTGCAACGAAATTCAGATGCATGCACCACTTTGTGCATCTGGCTTTAAGTGGGTATTGGCGAACAAAGCCCTGAGTCAGCAGGCTTTGTCAGCAAGCGCCTATAACCTCTGAGCCATCTCCTCAGCCCAAATTTTCAATTATTTATAATTAAGTAGTTTCATTTGAAACTTGTCTTAGTTCATTTCATCCAGAAGTAGATCCAAGACAAAAATTTGGGTCAAGCTGTTTATGTGGAAGGAAACCCCAGACGATCAGCAGAGAAAGCTCTTGTTTAAGGACTATTATCAAGCACATTTCTCTGTTGGCTGAATTCACCAGGGTATAATGCTGTAAATATCTTAGAACTGTCCCCTCTCAAGAAGCAAAGGAGCATAGGTATTTATTGGACAACTCCCACTAATTATTGGCTGAAACCTGCTAAAGCAGAGCATTGATTCCTTGGAGCTTGCTGTTTGCCTATGTTCACAAAGAGAGGGTCTGGCAGCTGGAGGAAGCCCATAGATCTAGTCGTGCATGCCAGCATTCAGAAGTTGGGTAGCTGTGACTAGGAAAGACAGAATAACAGCAGCATCTGCTGTACATGCCATTTGAACCTCTCATGTCCATGTATTCCCCACATTGAGTTCACACGATCCCATCTTCCATCCTTGAAGGTAGTGACAGACTCTCAGTTTCTAAATGCAAAGGACTTCCTGAAAAAAAAACATTAATGGACTAAGCAATATAATTCACTACAACTAACCCTATACCTGTAATGAATCATTCAGCATTGTTCCCTAAGACCCATTCTAGAGTTTTCTCACCCTTCTGCTAGTTTAAATCATTTGCCCATAGAATGACCAGCTTTCATCCCTGAGAAGTAGCCCTGGCTACTCTGTCCTTTACTAGTTTATAGTTGTGCAGTTGCCATTTACTGGATGTTAATGCATCAGGATCATCACTCAGAGAATCCCCTGAGTCAAGACTACATTCCCTGTCCCAATGATATCATAGCAAACCTATCTCCACCTGCCAGTGCAGTGACTGCTTATAGACTTGTAGAGCCAAGAACCCTCCGTTGACAGTAGTAGGCTTAGGTTTAGCAGAACACTTCTGAGTGCTCCGGTAGAACCATCTCTCCTATTTGCCAAACCCAGTCATGAGAAAGGGAGGCACAAATTACCCAAATCAATCACAACAGAGTGATGGCGGAAGGGATGACCACTTCTCTATCACTTGGCACAAACGCATTACTAAAAATGTGCAATGTCTCAATCTCACACAATCCAGAATAGCGCAATAGCTGTCTCTATATACAGTGCAGAGCTGAGAAGCCTGTCTGACAGATAAGATGCTCCTAGGTGAGGTGGAAGGTAGTAGGGCCAATGAATCTTTGTCATATCTACTTTACTGTAAAGAGGGTCCTTTGATCAGAGGCAATATTGCATGAGATTCCTGATGATGAATGATACATGTGCCACCCTTTCATAGGTGTGTTGCCCAATGCATTGTAGACAGGACAGGCAGACTCACTTTCCCTTCCTGTGTCACATTGTCACTTGGACCTCAAAAGTGAAGAGGTCCTGTGTAATGGGTTTGAGTGGCTGTTCTGTCTGCTTAAGGGGACTGCATTACATTGAAGGCTCAGCTTCAGTCCGTTGTGGCAATACAGAACATTTAGCAATAGTAATAGCTACAGCAGTCCGGTGAGAGGGAGGGAGCCTTACCATTGACCTCACACATAGACTCTGTCACCCCATCCCTGCTGCCAGAGCTTGTTCACTTAGGGGCCCAAAGTACAAGCACTGAAGATGGCTGGCATCTTCTGGTAATTGTCATGCCCACCTGCTCAGTCAGTGCCTCCGTGGAGGTGGATGGTTGGTAAACAGAGATCCTCATATTAGTGCACACGTGCATGAGTCTTCCACACTGAATAACGAGTTTAACCCCTCAAAGTATTTATTACTGGGGCTGGAGAGATGGCTCAGTGGTGAAGGTGCTTGCCTGTAAAACCTAACAACTCAAGTCCAATTTCCCAATAACTACATAAAGCCAGATACACAAAGTGGCACATGCATCTGGAGTTCATTTGCATTGGCTACAGTCCCTGGTGTACCCATTCTCTCTCTCTCTCTCTCTCTCTCTCTCTCTCTCTCTCTCTCTTTCTTTCTGTCTCTCTTTGCAAATAAATAAATAAAAATATTTTTAAATTTTTTTCTTATTTTTATTTATTTATCTGAGAGAGATAAAATAAGCAGAGTGATGGGGGGCTTTTTGGCTTGTGTTTCTCTCTCTCTGCTTGGACCTATGAAGGCAAGCCAGCTTCTTCTGCCATTATGGAACTTCCCATGGATCTGTAAGCTTCAATAAATCCCTTCCTCCATAACTGTGCCTGATCTGAAAGTCCATCTCAGCAAACCTAAAGCTGTCTGCTACAAAAGTTGATACCAGAAGTGGGGTGAGATGAACCTGACCATATAAATGTTGGTCTTTTGGAACCTTTGTTTTAGAGGAATGGACATGGACTTGGTGCTTACAACTAAAGATGCCTTCTGGAATGGTAAGCCAAGTTTTGTGGGTTATTCTGATGAGAACTTGAAAATACTAAGTGCAGACAGTATTAAACTTCAAGGCTTGGCCTATGAGCTTTCTAAGGGGAAGAAAAGACTATAGGGGACTTTGTTGGAACTGGGCTACTGACATAAGGACTGGATGCATCCTGCTGCCTAGGCCCAGAGAGTTTGATCAAGATTAAATTTATAATAGACATATACTTGGCTCAAGATATTAGACTGAAAAAATTAAGATTTTAAGCTGGAAAACCTCAAACAAATTAAAATTACAGACACTGAGACTGATTTTAGATTGCTAAAGCTACTTTTGGGAATTACATTAATAATCTTAAGAAAGATGGCCCAACTGTTTTACATTAAAACAATGAAGAGGATGCCTGAGGAAAGACTATAATGAAAATGCAAACTCTTCAGCACTTGGGGGGCAGAAGTAGGAGGAGTTCCATAAGTTCGAGGCCACCCTAAGACTCCATAGTGAATTCCAGGTCAGCCTGGGCTAGAGTGAGACCCTATCTCAAAAAAAAAGTCTCTTTTTAGGCGGGGATGTGGAAAAAGAGGAACCCTTCTACATTGTTGGTGGGAATGCAATCTGGTCCAGCCATTGTGGAAATCAGTGTGGAGGTTCCTAAAACAGCTAAAGATTGATCTACCATATGACCCAGCTATAGCTCTCCTAGGCATATATCCTAAGGACTCATCTCATTACCTTAGAGATACTTGCTCAACCATGTTTATTGCTGCTCAATTTATAATAGCTGGGAAATGGAACCAGCCTAGATGTCCCTCAACTGATGAGTGGATAATGAAGATATGGCACATTTATACAATGGAGTTTTACTCAGCAGTAAAGAGAAATGAAGTTATGAAATTTGCAGAAAAGTGGATGGATCTGGAAAGAATTATACTAAGTGAGGTAACCCAGGCCCAGAAAGCCAAGCGCCACATGTTCTCCCTCATATGTGGATCTTAGCTAGAGATGATTGGGCTTCTGTGTGAGAAGGAAAAAACTCAGTAGCAGAGGCCAGTAAGTTAAAAAAGGAGATAGAAAGGGAAGAGAAAGGAAGGGAGGAGGGCTTTTATTAGGTTGGTATTGTATATATGTAAGTAGAAAGATTGAGATGGGGAGGGGATATGATGGAGAATGGAATTTCAAAGGGGAAAGGGGGGAGGGTAATACCATGGGATTTTTTTTGTTATCATGGAAAATATTAATAAAAATGGAGAAAAAAAAAAGAAAATGATCTGATAACTCTGAAAAAGATACATAAATAATGTTGAAAGCAACTTTATAATAATGAAAAATTTGCTAAGAATCTATATGTGAGTTCAGAAAGATTGGTTACCCTATAGTATACTAAGAAAAATAGTCATTAATATTTATCATCTGGGGTAATGACCCTTGTTTTTATTAAATATGTTAAATCTTAAGAATTATGTCTAGCCGGGCGTGGTGGCGCACGCCTTTAATCCCAGCACTCGGGAGGCAGAGGTAGGAGGATCGCCGTGAGTTCGAGGCCACCCTGAGACTCCATAGTGAATTCCAGGTAAGCCTGGGCTAGAGTGAGACCCTACCTCGAAAAACCAAAAAAAAAAAAAAAAAAAAAAAAAAAAAAAAAAAAAAAAAAAGAATTATGTCTAGAAGAAAAATAAAGTGAAAATAAAAATCAAAAAAAAAAACATTTCACTGACAAACAAATGGCAAAAAAAAAAAAAAGTCTCTTTTTAAAAAGAGTTGACTGGAAAAAGAATCTGCTTTTCAAGGTTACTATTTATTTTGTCCCTGATTTAAAAAGATTGTTAGTTTTAAAAACATTAAAAAATGCATGGAGTGGTCATGAATTACACACAATTCCAGGAGCCAGAACTGCTGCTGAGATACAACATGAGATAGGGCGTAATGACCCTGATAGGCTGAAAAAGCCTTTAGAAGACGGATCATGGTTTGCAAGGAGACCCAACGATGTTTTGGATATACCAGGACTATACAAAGGCTACCATGGAGCACACTGTTAACCTGGGATGAGAGTTTTCCCCAGCCACTCTACCCAGCTGGAGGGCAAAATTAGAAAATCCAGAGACTGTCAGTCTCTGGTTATATTGGATCTAAACTACAAAAGTTTGATGGTGGTTGAGTTTACATTATTTTAGTCTCTCCTTACTATGTTTACTCCATGCCTTTATATGTTGAAAGTATTTAACTTGTTTGATTTTACAGGACTCACTATCTTAAGTTGATCAAGACTGTGGGGACCTTTAAAACTGGACTACATACAATTTACAATGTGTGATGGTTTTAAATCTACTGGGGGCCAGCTGCAGAATGTGGTTGTTTGAATATATGATCCACAGTATATTCAATGTCTTATTAGCTTGTAGATTGGATCTGCAGCCACCTGGCTGGAGGCAGTGTCACTGGGTAGATCTTAAGGTCCAGCCCTCAGGTGTGGTGGTGGGTTTGAGATTTCAATCTAAAGATATGTAAAGTATGCCTAGCTGGAGTTTCTTTAAAATGCTGTACTGTGTGGCTTTTTGGATTGTGCTTCTCTCTCTCTGCTTGGACCTATAGAGACAGGCCAGCTTCTTCTGCCATTATGGAACTGGTGCCCTTGGATCTGTAAGCTTCAATAAATCCCTTCCTCCATAACTGTACCTGGTCTAAAAGTGCATCTCAGCAAACCTGAAACTGTCTGTTACACTCTCTTAAATAAACATTTTTTAAAACTACAGAGGAGCTGGAGAGATGGCTCAGTAGTTAAGGTGCTTGCTTGCCTGCAAAGCCTAACAACTTGGGTTCGATTCTCCAGTATCCACATAAAACCATATGCACAAAGTGGCTCATGCATTCAGAGTTTTTTTTATAGTGGCTGTAGGCCCTGGAATGCCCATTCTCTCCTCTCTCTTTCTCTCTCTCTCTCTGTCTCTCTCTCTCTCTTTGTTAAATAAATAAAATATTTTTAAAAAAAAACCTACAGAGACCTAAAAATATATTGGCCTCTATGTTTAGAAGTAGAAGGTACAAAATACAACTTGTCTTTACCTAGGAGAGGATGCCTCAGAATGTCCTTTTACATTTTCATCAAAGTAACAAGTCTTGAACTGTCATGGGTTTTTCTCTCACTTTATGCCATCTATGTGTCTTATAAGGAAGGCCATTGTTGTAGTTCCTTTTTCATTGCTAGGACAAAGCACCTGACCAAAGCAGGAGGACAGTTTTTATTTTGGTGTATAGTCTCAAGGGGAAGCATCATGCTGACAGGGGAAAGCATGGCATTAGCAGAGGCTGGACATCACCTCTGCCACAGCAGGTGGAAAACAGCAGCAGGAGAGTGAGCCCAACTAGCACTGGCAAGATAGGGGTTAATAAATCTCAAGATCCACCCCTAGCAACATGCCTTCTCCAGAAAGTCTCCACCTCCCAAATTGCCCCTACACAGAGACCAAGCATTCAGAACACATGAGTTTAGAGGGGGCATCTGATTGAAACCACCACATTTTGCCCATGTCCCCCACAAAATCATGATCATCCATGATATGAAATGCATTCGGTTGAGCTTTCAAAGTCTTCGTAGTTTTTATGAATCCTGACACTGTTTAACATCCCCATAGTCCAAGGTCTCTTAACTGAGAGCCTATAAAACCAAAGCACAAGTTAAATACACATAATGGCACAGAAACATACATATTATTCACATTGCAAAGGATGGCATTGGGCACAGCAAGAAAAGACTGAACCCATGCAAGATCTAAAACAAACAGGAAAAATATTAAATCCTACAGCTTGATGTGTGGTATCTAGGAACCTATAGCAAAGTCTCTGGGATTTCAATTCCACCCCTCCAGATGTGCTGTCCACAGGCCAGGGAAAACTCCATCCAAGTCTTAGCATCTTCAAAATCCTGGGGTTCCCACTACAACTCATGGTTCATCCTCATGGCTTCATGGGGTTTCCATGCAGGGATGCCAACAACCCTGCATCATTTTGCCCAGTGGCCATTTCTAAAAATAAAATAAAATGAGCTGTGAGCTGGGCTTGGTAGCTCACACCTTTAATGCCAGCACTTGGAAGGCAGAGGTAGGAGGATTGCCATGAGTTCGAGGCCACCCTGTGACTACATAGTAAATTCCAGGACAGCCTAAGCTAGAGTCAAACCCTACCTCAAAAAAAAAAAAAAAAAAAACCTGAGTTGCAAGTCCAGTGATCCTTTCTTTTCTGCATTTGTTACATTCCCATAGTACTAGGTAAACTATCAAATTTGTTAAACCAGAGGGGAATGGAGCCAAATTTAAAGAGAAGGAAAACTCCTTCAGCAGGCTTCCTACTGTACCAATGCAGAACATCTGGCCCAGTGTCAATGGATGTAATCTCCAAACAATTGCAGCTGAACTAGGCTGCAGTGTCCTACTCAAACTTTCATTTATTTTTGTTTTTTATTTATTTGTAAGCACTGAGACACACACATACACATACAGAGAGAGAGAGAGAGAGAGAGAATGGGAATACCAGGGCCTCTAACCACTGCAAAAGAACTCTAGATGCATGTACCACTTTGTGCATCTGGCTTTACATGAGTACTGGAGAATAGAAACCAGGTTATTAGTCTTTGCAGGCTAGCAACTTAACCACTGAGCAATCTCTATCCCATCAAACTTTCTTTCCTTGCCATATTCTTCTGCTCCCAATAGTCAATTTCTTCTAAATTCAGCCCTTAGTTCTCAGGACACAGACAGAACACAGTATTCCTCTCACACAAACTGCTTCCAGCCCAGTACAGACAAAGCTCTTTCTTCCCCTCTATAGTTCTTTTTAAAAATACATTTTTTTATTTATTTGAAAGAGAAAAACAGGGAGGGAGAGAGAGAGAGAAATGGGCATGCCAGGGCCTCCAGCCACTACAAATGAACTCCAGATGCATGCACCCCCTTGTGCCATCTGGGTTATGTGGCTCCTGAGGAAATGAACCTGGGTCCTTTGGCTTTTTAGGCAAGTCATCCCTCCAGCCCCTCCATAGTTCTTTTTGCATTCAGGTCTTTCAACTCTGACTATAATGGCTCACCAAGCTCTGCTTATTGCACCGCAGGACATCTCTTAGTCCAGGGTTTCAAAGCCTTCCACATGCTTCCCAGACATCAGTTCCAAAAGCCACAGAGTCAGGTTTCTAGCAGCAACAATCCCACTCCTCTGGTACCAGTTTTCTAGTGTAGTTACCTTCTTACTGCTGGAATAAGGCGCCACACACAAAGCAGTTAATGAGAGGAACACTTTTATTTTGGCTTACAGTCTTGAGGAAAAGCTTCATGATATGAGGGGAAAGCATGGCATGAGCAAAGACAGGACATCACTTTTGCCACAAGAGGTGTAAAACAGTATCAAGACAGTGAGCCGAACTAACCCTGGTAAGATAGAGGCTAATAATCCCCAAACCCCATCCCCAACAGCATACCTCCTCCAGCAAGGCTCCATCTCCCATGTTAACATCAGCTGGGGACAAAGCATTCAAAACCCATTAAGTGTGTGTTGGGGGGGGGTTGCATCTAAATCAAACTACCACAGGTATCCAGAACACTTACCACTTTTCTTTTCAACCAAGTCTGATAGTGTCCACACTGTAAATCAGCGAGACCCCTTGTACTGTATTGTCACAAAGAGCAGGAGAGTCCTTGGGTAAGAATGAATCCTCACCACTGATGTTTCAAGTGGTTACAAATTCTTATTTCTTCCTAGAGGTTGAAAATGAATACATGCATTTTCTAGATAGCTCCATACCAAAAAATAAAATAAATAAAATAAAAGGGGCACTGTCAATCCAGCAAAGATTTCAGCTTAATCGCAGAGCTGGTGTGATTAGGACAGCACTCAGTTAAATCTATAGCAGCAGAGTAATCCACTCTCATCTGTTGTGCTGTATCTGGCTTTTGCAAAAGCAATATTGGAACATTTCAAAGGACATCTCCTAACTCCGTTTGGTTAGCACTCTTCATTCAGAATGATTTGCTGTGGTTATTTTGCCCAGGGATGCAGGATGTGTAGTTTAATGATTGTCCACTTGGTCTCTTCTATCATAGTGGCTCTTACCCCAGAACAAGGAACCACTGTGAAGGTTTTTCCATCTTCTGTGCCAGATATGCATTGGGGACCAGGAAAATAATCATGGGATGCCCAAAAAAGATCCATGGGATGCACTGTAAGACAGATCCATTTGTCCTCAGTCTAAGAGGGGAATGTGATGGTATCTTGGAATCCTCTGGTATCAAAAATTAGCTCAGACTCTCTATCCAACGGTCCTTGAAAGAAAAATTAATGGTTTGGGCTGGGGAGCTAGCCCACTGGTTAAAGACACTTGCCAAAGACAGAGGCTGTGAATACTACAAGTAGCAGAGCTGAAGGTGTGGAGCTACTCAAGCCTTTCAGATCCCAAAGGATTTCATCACATGTCCCAGATAAATGCATGGAGCTCCAGGATTTGGTGTTCTCCTTGTCTGTATTTTGATCTTGCTCTCACCTAATCTTTCTTTACCATGCCCCCATTCTGCCCTTTTGGAATGGTAATGATTATTCTGCATCATTACATGTCAGATTTTACAGGGCCACAGTTACAAAACTACCTTCAGTCTAAGATGAGACTTTGGACTTTTGAGCAGTGTTAGGACTGGTAAAGATCACGGGGACTTTTGAAGTTGAACTGAATACCTTTGCATCATAAGATAGCCATGAAGCCTGTAGGGGGCCAGGGACAGAGTATCATGGTTTGAATGTAAAATGTCCCCATAGCCTCATAAGTTTGAACACTTGGGCCCCTGCTGATGGTGCTATTTGGTAGCCTTGTTGGAGGAAGTGAGACACTGGAGGGGGCCCTTGAGGGCCAGTTCTGCAAAAAGCCTGGCCCCACTTACTGTTCTCTGTCTATTTTCTACCTGACAATGTGACAGTGTAACACCAACTTCCCACTTTGTCCTGCCATCCTGTCCCTGCCATGACAAAAATTCCCCTCAAAGCTGTAAGGCAAATGAAGCCCTTTTCAGTCCATGAGCAGTTTCTGGTCATGCCATGTAGGTTCACAGCCATGAGAAAGTAACTGATAACCTATCAATGGTTTGAAACCAGGACTTTGCACGTGCTAGCCACATGCATTACCACCAGCTTATGTTTCAGGTCCACCTTTCCTTTCTTACATTTTTTTTTTAATTTTGCTTAATTTTTATTAACATTTTCCATGTTTATAAAAAATATCCCATGGTGCTACCATCCCTCCCCCTACTTTCCCCTTTGAAATTCCATTCTCCATCATATCCCCTCCCCATCTCAATCAGTCTCTCTTTCATTTTGATGTCATGATCTTTGCCTTCTCTTATGATGGTCTTGTGTAGGTAGTGTCAGGCACTGTGAGGTCATGGATATCCAGGCCATTTTATGTCTGGAGGGAGCATGTTGTAAGGAGTCCTACCCTTCCTTTGGCTCTTACATTCTTTCCGCCACCTCTTCCTCATTAGACCCTGAGCCTTGGAAGGTGTGATCGAGATGTTACTCAGTACTCCAGTCACTTCTTTCCAGCACTATACCTTCTGAGTCATCCCAAGGTCACTGCCATCTGAAAAGAGAAGATTCTCTACCCAAAGTGAGAGTAGCGTTAATATAAGGGTGTAAATATTAAGAAAAGTGCTTACTGGGCAGTTTGATAAGCATAGTATATACATTTTTCCAGACATCAGCAGATGTTACACCCCTAGGGCTCTTGACTACCCCTGTTTTAAGTTTTCAGTATCAGGGATGTATTCCCCCCCATGGAGCGGGCCTGCAGTCTAATTGGAGGGCAGTTGGTTTCCACCATGACAGACATGCCACTATTGCACCCGTTGGCTCATTTGGCCTGGTCCTTTCTTACATTTTTATTTCATTACTTTTTTTTCTTTCTGTTAGAAATTATATGTCAGTTCATTTTTATACCTTGATACTGGCGTGCACATCTAATAGGCTTTATTTACAATTTTTTTTACATTCTTCTACAAAATGAAAGAGCATGAGAATGTTTCCACTCTGTCCTCCACCTCCCAACATATATGCTATCACTTTCTATTATTCTAGCTCTTAGTTTTACTTTTGAAGCTCAAAAGCTGACATTTTTGTTTTATGTAGTTAATGTTTATGTTTATCAATACTTTGCTCACTTTTTCTCCTGTGTCTTAGACCTACTAGCAGGAGACATTTTCTTTCTGCCTGAGCAGACCCCAGTGAGTTCTATTTTTGGTTATCTGAAAATGTTTAATTTTGCCCTATTCTTGAGCCATAATTCTGCTGCATATACAATGGTATCTTGAAAATACTTTTCCCTCAACTCATTGTTGCTCCTAACATCACCTATAAGTTTAACTGCCATTGTTTTGGATGTATTCTCTCTTCTGTATCTGCCTTTTAAAGATACATCTTCAGGTGCTGCAGAGATGGCTTAGTGGTTAAGGCATTTCCCTGCAAAGCCAAAGGATCCCGGTTTGATTCCCCAGCACCCACGTAAGCCAGATGCACAAGAGGGCGCATGCATCTGGAGTTCATTTGCAGTGGCTGGAGGTCATGGTGCACCCATTCTCTCCCTCTCTCTTTCTCTCTCTTTCTCTGCCTCTTTCTTTCTCTCTCAATAACTAAAATATATTTAAAAAATAAGAATACATCTTCAATGTTCTTCAAATTTTCATTTTTATTTCTTCACATGCATTTCTTTATTAAAAATATTTTATTTGGGCTGGAGAGATGGCTTAGCAGTTAAGCGCTTGCCTGTGAAGCCTAAGGACCCCAGTTCGAGGCTTGATTCCCCGGGACCCACATTAACCAGATGCACAAGGGGGTGCACATGTCTGGAGTTCGTTTGCAGTGGCTGGAGGCCCTGGCACGCCCATTCTCTCTCTCTTATCTGCCTCTTTCTCTGTCTATCGCTCTCAAATAAATAAATAAATAAAAATTTAAAAAATAATAATAATTAAAAAATATTTTATTTATTGAGAGAGTGATACAGAGAAAGAAGGAGGGAGGGAGGGAGAGATAGAGAGTGCACCAGGGCCTCCTGCCATAGCAAATAAACCCCAGACACATGTGCCACTTTGTGCAACTGGCTTTACATGGGTACTGGGGAATTGAACCTGGGTCTTCAGGCTTTGCATGCAAGTGCTTTTAACCTCTGAGTCATCTCCCCAGCCCCAAATTTCTTCTTTATCCTGCTTCATGACATGTTATAGTGCCTAAATTTAATGATCCCATTTTACCAAGAATTGTGGAAATTTCTTAGTCTCTAGCTCTTTAGGAATTCTTGCTCTTTCTATACCTCCTGAAACTATTATATCTTTTCATTGTATTCACCATGTCAATGTCTCTCTTTAATGTTTTCCTACTTGGGCTTCGTCCTGACTAATATCTCAGCATGGATGACTTACACTTTATTTATTCTCTCCTTAGCTCTATTATTTATTATTTATGTACTAGTTGTCACTTTATTGTTCAATCTTATACATTTGATTTGTCTTTACACTTATTTGTATCTTTTTTCAAATCTGCCCAGTCACTCTTAATGGTTCTTTTTACATTGTTTATATTACCAACCTTCTGTTTTATTTCATTAAGCACATTTAACTAAGTAGCATTTTAGCTACACTTTTCATTTTGAGATTATTGTAGATGTATATGCATCTGTCAGAATAATATAGCAGGATCCTTTAAACCCTTTAATTATTTTCCTTTGATATCTTGTAACACTATAGTACAATACCATAATCAGGTACTGGTGACTGGTACTGATGCTGTCAAGATACAGAACATTTCCATTACCACGAGGATCCTACATGTTGCCATTATATAGTCATAGCCACTTGCTCCCATAGCATGACTAGCAAGCACTGATTCATTATCCATCTATATATTTGTTTTATTTTTTTTTTTGAGGTAGAGTTTCAGTCTAGTCCAGGCTGACCTGGTATTCACTATGTAGTCTCAGGGTGACCTCAAACTCATGGTGACCCTCCTACCTCTGCCTCCTGAGGGCTGGGATTAAAGGTGTGCACCATCATGCCCGGCTACCATCTATACATTTTTATTACATCAAGAATGTTATATAAAGTCCAACATTACAGAACCTATAGAACTGACCTGCTTTTTGCTTGGAATAATTCTTGGTTATTTACTTAGGTTGTTGTATGTAACCATAGTTTATTCTTTTATGTTACTGTCATAACTCATGGTAAGGGTATACCATCATTTCTTTAATCATTTACTTACTGAAGAACATGTGGGCTCATTCCAGTTTTTGCTTATTTTGAACAAAGTTTTTATAATCATTCACATATAAATTTTGGCAAACATAAATTTTTCACTTTCTGGGATAAATGCCAGTGAGTGCAATTGTGGTCCTCATGGGTCACTGCATGTTTAATTGTTTATGAAATAATGACCTGCTTTCTAGAGGGACTGTAGAATTTTATATTCCCACCAGCAACTGTATGCGGAATCCAATTTGTCTGAACCTTTACCAGTATGTTGACACAAGTTCTCACTTTATCCATCCTGGTAAGCATGTAGTGATATCTCTCTGTGGCTTAAATTTCCATTTCACTTATGACTAATGATTTTAACATCTTTTCATGTATTTATGTTCCATATGCATGTCTTCTTTTTTGAGTTTAAGATTTTTTGTAATGGGTAAGACAGAGAGAAGGGGGAGAGAGGAAGAAGACAGGGAGAGAGAGGTGCAGGAAAGGACAGATAGAGAGAGGGGAGAACAGCAAGATGAGAGGGAGAAACAAGGAGGAAGATAGAGGTGAACAGGGGACAGAGAAAAAGGGGGTACACCCACGTGTATATCCTCCTTGATAATATTTCTTTTTAGATGTTTTGGGCATTTTCTTAGTGGATCATGAGTTGTTTTTATTGTTGAGTTTAGAGAGTTCTTTATTTATGGCCAGATATCCTAAGAATTTCTCTTTGTTTTGCCAATTTGAGCTACTTTTTTATCATCTTTTAGGTGTGTGTTTATTTGATAGAGCTAAGACACATTCCCACATGGCTCTTCGTACAGCTACTTTACAGTAATGATTTGATTTTATACATTAATTTGGAAATGATTGCTATATTCACAAAATTAAATCTTCCCATCCCAAAGTATATTATAGTTGTTCACTTACTTGGATCCTCTTTAATATACATCAATAAGCATTTTATAGTTAGTGCACATTTCATATTAAACTTATTCATACCTTTCGTAAACATTTGTATAATTGCAGGATTTTTATTGTTATTGTTGATCTTAAATTCTTGGTTTATGAAAAAATGCTGTCAATGTGTAATTTTAAATATAATATAATAGTCCTAATAAATAATGTCATCATTAAGAAGTATATTTTTTCTTTTAATATTTTTATTTATTTGCAATCATAGAGAGAGAGAATGGACACACCAGGGCCTCTAGCCACTGCAGACGAACTGCAGGTGCATGTGCCACTTTGTGCATCTGGCTTTATGTGGGTACTGGGAAATGGAACCTGGGTCATTAGGCTTTGCAGGCAAGTGCCTTAATCACTCACTGAGCAACCTCTCTAGTCCTTCTTTTAAAAAATATTTTTATTTATTTGCAAGCAGGAAGAAAGTGAAAGATATATAATTTTTAAATATTGTTTTATTCTGGTCTGTAAAAATGCCTTTGTTATTTTATTACTTATATAATAGTGTTATTGCATGAGTGTATTTAAATATTTTATGAGTACAAATATGTAAATAGTCTACAAGTACAAGTTCTTGAAAACAAGACATGATCTTGGTTCAAAAAAAAAAAAATTGGGGCTGGGGAAAGGGCTTAGCAGTTAAGGCATTTACCTGTGAAGCCTAAGGACCCCTGTCTGATTCCCCAGGACCCATGTAAGCCAGATGCACAAGGGGGCGCATGCATCTGGAGTTCGGCTGCAGTGGCTGGAGGCCCTGACGCACCCATTCTGTCTTTCTCTCTGCCTATTCCTCCCTTCCTCTCTCTCTCTCTCTCTCTCTCTCAAATAAATAAGTAAATAAAATATTTTTTAAAGTCCAAAACTATGGTCTAATTTTTCTTGATTCATTACAAGAGGAACATAAATTGAAACCCTGCTTCTTACAGACATAATGTATAAAATTCAACTTCTATGCCTAGTCTAGAAATCTTAAATAACTCAAAATAGGTAAAAGCTTTCAAAAATTATTTAAAGATATATCTTGCAGACATATGTAAGTGTTAGAACCTATATCTGTGTACTTATGCATGAACATAGGTTTATTTTTTCCCTTGATTTGGCCTTTTAGGAACTCTTTGAGCTCTCTTATGCAGCTTATGGGTATATCTTTTTTCTTGCAAACTAAGAGCCTATTTTTTTTTTTTTTCTTTTGAGGTAGGGTTTCACTCTAGCTCAGGCTGACCTGAAATTCGCTATGTATTCTCAGGGTGGCTTTGAACTCACTGTGATCCTCTTACCTCTGCCTCCTGAGTGCTGGGATTAAAGGCATGCGCCACCACACCCAGCTAGAGCCTATTATTTTTAATAGATAATTTATTTGCAGTTACTGAAAAAAATCCATCCATGTATTTAATGGTATGGAATGGCTCTTATGCTAAGCAAATGTAGAGGAGCTCTCCTCAGCCTTGAAGATTTGACAAATGAAGGAACTTCAACAGTTTCACTTATTGATTGATTGATATGTTTGTGGGAAGGGGTATGTCCAGGGTCATTTGCCATTGCAAAGAAGTGCCAGATGCCTGCACCACTCTGCATCCAGCTTTACCTGAGTGGCACCGTTAGCCTCTGACCCATGCCCAGCCTCCAACAGTTTCACTTTTTTATCGCAGTATTTTGCATAATGACTTCTGAAGAGAAGACAGAAGAGTGCCCGTTTGTAGATATATTTGATGAAGATGAAGCTGAGAAAGAATACTTGTTGTCCAAGCCTACTTGCTTTATTGTATTTGGGAAACCAGTAAGTTATCTCTTCCAACTTATTTAGTATTTGGCGGGAGGCGGGGGGGGGGGCAAGGGGAGAGGACATTGAGGTGGGGTCTTGCTCTAGCCTAGGATGACGTGAAATTCAACTCTGTAGTCTCAGGCTGACCTCAAACTCACAGCGATCCTCCTACCTCTGCCTCTTGAGTGCTGGGATGAAAGGTGTGCGCCACCACATCCGATGGTTTATTTAGTAGTTTCGAAATCACAGTCTTATAAGTTACCATATGAAAATGGAAACCACACAGTATGCTTATGTTTTGGGTGTCTGATAGATTTGCATCATGTCATTTAAATTCAGTAAGAATATTGGTTTTAAATTCAAACTGTCTCTCTTCTTTTAAAAAGTGTGTGTGGTGTGTGTGTGTGTGTGTGTGTGTGTGTAGGTCTGTATGGGCCATGGCACACATGTATAGAGGTCAGAGGATATTTTTAGGTTGGTCCTCACCTGTCCACCTCATTTGAAACAGGGTTAATTCTGCCATTCTTTGTGGTGCCTGCCATGAGCTTTCAGACTTGCTGGAAAGTCTCCTGTTTCAGCCTCTCATCTCACTGTCAGCCACCATGGCTGCCAACTTCTTACGTGGAACCTGAGGATCGAGCTCAAGTACTTCACCTTAGACAGTGAATGCTTCATCCCCTGAGCCATCCCCCCCACATACACACTGTCTCTCCTCTTAAGCACTATAATTGAAAAGGAACCTATTGTGTTTGTATTTGTTTTTATATATAAGAAGCTAATGTTATTTCACAAATGTGACCTTTTATCATTAGACTATGATGCTTCCTAGGGATATCAGTTAAGAGATTTATTTGCTCTTGAAAATTACTAAATAAACTGGGTCTGTTGTTGTAGACCTGTAATTTTATCTACCTGGGTGACTGAAGCAGAAGGATTTTAAGTTCAAGGCCTGTCTGTGCTACAGAGTGAGTTCCAGGCCTACCTGGGAAACTTACTGAGCTCTTATCTCAAAATAAAAAGTAAAAACAGGATATAGGGATAGAGTTCAGTGGAAGAGCACTTGCCTAGCCTGCACAGGGACCTGGGCTGACCCTCAGTACAACCAAAAGAAAAGAAGGAAGGGAGGGAGAAAAGGAAGGTAACAGAGGGAAAGAGAAAAAAGAAAGAAAATGAGAATCACTAGATAGAAATCTGTCAAAATAATTCATTTTCTTTTAGGGAAGGAAATAAAGTGATGACTCTCAATATATGTCAAATAATTTATAATCAGAATTACAAAATTTAACAAACATGTATTATCATGATGGCATAGCTTTCAGATTTTAAGTATAGCTTTCCTAATTTTTTTTAAGTTTTTTAAATATATTTTTTATTTATTTGAGAGAAAGAGGGAGAGAGAGAGAGAATGGGCATGCCAGGGCCTCCAGCTACTGAAAACTAATTCCAGATGCATCTTGTGCATCTGGCTTACTTGGGTCCTGGAGAGTCGAACCGGGATCCTTTGGCTTTGCTGGCAAATGCCTTAACCGTGAAGCCGTCTCTCCAGCCCAGCTTTCCTAATTTTTTTAATTAATTAATTTTTTTTTTTACTGGAGCTGGGAAAATGGTTCACTGACTAAGTACAATTATTGCACAAGCATGAGGGCCTGATTCACCCTGAAGTCAATTTCCCAGCACCCACATAAACAGTGGGACATGGCCACATATGCCTATAACTCCAGTCATATGGGGAGCAGAGACCAGAGAATCACTTGGGCTTTCTGGTCAACCAGACTGACTGAAAATTGCAGCTCCAGGTTCAGTGAGAGATCAAGGAAGTTAGTGCTCTGGCCTCTACACATGTGTATATACTGTGGGCACCTCTGCACACACATGCATATGCCACATACACACCACACTGCTACACATAACATAATAAATAAATATTTACTTAAATAACTTAAGGTGATATGGCATATGCAAGAATTGTTAGAAAATCAAAGTTCTAAATATATAGAGTCACCTCTTCCTTTTTATGAGGAAAAAATTATGTAATACTAACCATCAGTAGAATTCTTTAAGTTGGCGTATCTGCTTCACTGTGAAATGAGTGTTCTGTTGGATTTTAAATAACATTTCTCTTTTTAAGGGGGCTGGAAAGACAACATTAGCCCGTCACATAGCACAGGCATGGAAATGTATCCATGTTGAAGGTAAACATTATCTTTTTCCAATATTATAGTATGAATACTTTCAAATATCCACAAAATACAAAAAAAGTGTAATGAACATCCATCCACCCATCAGCTAAAATGTCATAACTAATATTGTGTTATATTTTTAGCCAGACATGTACCTGGCAACCCAGTGAATATTAGCTTTATAATGGTATCAATCTAATCATGTTTTGCCCTCTGTTAGTCCTAAATTTATACATAGACTTTATAAGGGTCTAAAAAATATCTTTGAGGGCTGGAGATATGGCTTAGCCATTAAGGCACTTGCCTGCAAAGCCAAAGGACCTTGGTTTGATTCCCCAGGACCCATGTAAGCCAGATGCACAAGGTGGTGCATGCATCTGGAGTTCATTTGCAGTGGCTGGAAGCCCTGGCTTGCCCATTCTCTCTCTCTCTCTCTCTCTCTCGATCTCTCCCTCTCTCCCTCTCTCAAATAAATAAATAAAAATAAAAAAGTCTTTGACTCTATTCCTATCTCCAATTCTCTAATTCCATAGCTTAGAACTATTTGAAATGTATGTATATGTCTTCTTATGAAAGATAAGAAAGGAAAGAACTCCTATAGCCTTTTTTCAGAATTATCATTAAGGATAAATTGTAAGGCTGGAGGGATGGCTTAGTGGTTAAGGCATTTGCTTGCAAAACCAAAGGAATCAGGTTCAATTCCCCAGGACCCATGTTAGCCAGATGCACAAGGGGATACATGCATCTGGAGTTTGTTTGCAGTGCCTGGAGGCCCTGGCATGCTCGCTCTCTCTCTCTCTCTCTCTCTCTCTCCCTCTTTCTCTGTCAAATAAATAAATAAAAATAAAGGTAAATTATACTTTTTTCCTTACTTTGTTTGCAATATATGAGAAAACAGGATATATTCATTCTTTTAATCAGTAAAGCTATTTTCTAATGGAAAATAATGAATAAGAAATTCATAAGAGTAGAACTAGAACTAAAAATAGATAATATTTAACCTCATATTGTCCAAAGAAATGTTCATTTTAAAATTTTATTTATCTATTTATTAGAGATGAGAGAGTGTGTGTAGGTAGGAAGAGAATGAGTGCACCAGGGTCTCTAGCCACTGCAAAAGAACTCCAGATGTATGTGCCGCTTTGTGTACATGGCTTACATGGGTTCTGGAGAATTGAACCTGGGCCCATTGGCTTTGCAGGCAAACACCTTAACCACTAAATCATCTCTCCAGCCCAAGAAATGTTAATTAAAATGACACTGATTCATATTTGCCTACCAACTTGGTAGTGAATATTTAAAATTATTATGATTACTGTTGACAAGGATGTTATGAAATGGGCATTCCAATGCTATAAGTAAAATTGAGATGTCATAATATTTTTGGAGAACAATTTGGTTACACATAACACACATAGGACTCTAAATTTTTCTTCTTTTTTGCAAAAAAAATCACATCAAGGAAATTCTAAATAATATGAACCCTTCCATAGATTACCAACAATTGTGCCATAATTCAGCTCTTGAGTCCCCCTCTGGATCCAGCACTGGCCATTCCTACCCCAGGATGCCCAATACCAAGTAATAGATAAAATTTCCACCTCAGGCCCCCTATTTTTTATAGAGATTTTTATTGATTGATTGATTGATTGATTGATTGGGGAGAGAAAGAGAGAGAGAGAATGGGCATGCCAGGGCTTCTAGCCACTGCAAACATGTGCCTCCAGCTTACATGGGACCTGGAGAATTGAATATGGGTCCTTAGGCTTCACAGGCATGCTCCTTAACCATTAAGCCATCTCTCCATCCCAGACCCTCTCTTTTTAAATCAGTGTTTATTCATTTTAACATTTTCTGATACACTGTTTCCTTTTATACTATCACTGTGTAAATAAGTGGGTTGTGGATATAACTGTATAGATATAAAAAGGACATAGCTTTTTTTTTGTTTGTATGGTACATTACAACTTCCAAGTCTCTGTCATATGCACCAAGTCATTTCATCCTCACATTCTCTTGTATGCTACACAAAGCATGTGCATACAAGGTCTAGAGTGTTTAAAGAGTTAACGCCATTAAGATTCCTAAGTTGATGAAGTGACGAAGACAAATTCTATATGGACTACATTCAGTTACCTCTGTTTTAACCTTAAGTGACATTATGTATGTAAATAGGTTTTATAAATTCCAAAGTGATATGCAGACAACCTTTGCTACCAGATCCAAGACACTTCGAATTCATTTCTCATTTTGGCAATCCTAGCGTCAGCTTGTGCTAATATTTGGAAGTGTTCTAATATTTTGAATTCATGTTTCAGCTTTATCAGTATTGGAAGAACACATTGCCACTGAAACGGAATCAGGCGCCATGGTAAACAAATCTACATTTCTTAGTTACTGTGACTACCCAGGGAAGCTCTGTAGCCCAGACCGGCGTTATCCAGTGACGTGCAATGTCTGTGCTTGGCCTTAGTTGCAATCCTTGCTGAACAGTGGTCACAGCATTCCAGATGAATTTGTCACAAAGCTGTTACTGGAGAAGCTCAACTCCTTAGAAGTCTCCCACTTTGGTATGTTCATTCTCTTGTACATACAATGATGGACGAATGTGTGTTTTTTTTTTTTTCCTTTCTTCTTAAAAATATTTAGTATTTACTTAAGAGAGCTAGAGTATGGGCCTCCTGCCACTGAAACAAGCTCCAGACGCATGCGCCACTTTGTGCGTCTGGCTTTAAGTGCGTACTGGGGAATTGAACCTGGTTCCTTAGGCATGGTAAGCAAGCACCTTTATCCACTGAGCCATCTCTAGTTTTTCTTTCTCTTTCTTTTGCCTTGGCCCTGTTGTCTTACCGTCTTCATTCAGTGAGCATCTCAGCTAGCGTCCTTGGCCCGTTTCTTTTTATCTTCCACATTCTACATTTGTTTCAAAACAGAACTTGTATGTTTCGGTCCCATTGGACATCATGTGATCTGATGAAAAGTCTCTGTGTGTTCTTCCTAATGCCTGTAACTCCACCGACTCCCTTGCCCCTCACATGTACCCCGTTATCAAATTTCTGTCAGAGGTTAAGTGTCTCAGCACTGCTCCTCGCTTTAAGGCAGCAATGGGTGCTGGGAGGGTAGCAGCTGGTTCTCTGACTCCAGGCGTCTCCAGGCTTCCTCCTGTTCATCCATTCTGCCCTCTGGCTGTCTATCCAAATGTACCGCTCTTCTTTCTTTCTTTCTTTTTTTTTTTTTTTTTTTTGGTTTTTCGAGGTAGGGTCTCACTCTAGCTCAGGCTGACCTAGAAATCACTCTGTAGTCTCAGGGTGGCCTCGAACTCATGGCAATCCTCCTACCTCTGCCTCCCAAGTGCTGGGATTAAAGGCGCGCTACCATGCCCGGTTTGAGGAAGGACTTTGCATCCACAATTTCTCAAAACAAAGACCACTGAAGCTAGAGTGACTAAAGCAAAAGGAGGGAAGAAGAAAAACAATACAAACTGGGCTGGAGAGATGGCTTAGCGGTTAAGCACTTGCCTGTGAAGCCTAAGGACCCCGGATTGGAGGCTCGATTCCCCAGGACCCACGTTAGCCAGATGCACAAGGGGTCGCACGCGTCTGGAGTTCTGGCAGTGGCTGGAGGCCCTGGCGCGCCCATTCTTTCTCTTTCTGTCGCTCTCAAATAAATAAATAAAAACAAAAAAAATTTAAAAAAAAATACAAAGCAATCCAGACAAGAATACAGGAATAATTGCTCACTTCGGCAGCACATATACTAATACTGGAATGATGCAGAGATTAGCATAGTCCCTGCACAAGGATGACATGCAAATATGTGAAGCTTTCTGTATTTTTTAAAGACAAAAAAGAATACAAGAATAAAAATAAAATAGATGATAGATAGATAATCAGTAGATAAATAAAGTATAGTTATTTACACTATATACTTACATTTTAACCTACATTATAGCCTATATGTTATAATACATGCTTTATGTAACTTATGTATGATACATAGAGATCAAATCTATGTGTGGATATAGTCCATTCTGTATATTGTCTCCATAGAAAGACAGGCCACCTTTGTAGAGACCGGTGTTTGGTTCTATAGATACGGACTACAGACTGGCCTTGACAAGTCTGCTTTTGCTGTTTCCATTACTGAGTTTCATTGACGCCCATCACTTCAATCTGAAAGCAGAGCCAACACTTTTCATTTCAGGGAAATGGGGAAAACTCCTTTTTTCCACTTGCCAAAAAATGGGGACAAATTAAGAGTATGGGCCTGAACCAGCTGATTTTCTCTGGGTAGTGATCTAAATAGCCTTTCAGTTTTCTTTCTTTGTTTTCCTTTTTGGTTTTTCAAGGTAGGGTCTCGCTCTATCCCAAGCTGGCCTGGAATTCACTATGTAGTCTCCGGCTGGCCTCGAACTCACAGCAATTCTTCTATCTCTGCCTCCCAAGTGCCATGATTAAAGGCACGTGCCACCACACCCTAGCACTTTTCTTTCTTTTTTTCTTTTTCTTCCTTTCTTCCTGGGTTTTGAACCCAGGCCCTTGTACATGCCAGGCAAACATTCTGTCACTAATCTACATCCCGGCTTTATCTGTCATTCTATTGGTTGGGTGATACAGGCTGTGTGGTCCCCTCTAAGTGTGGTAGTATGAGGTCCACCATCCCTCCATCACGGAAGGGCCAGAGATGAGTGATGGCCTCAAAGAAATGTGATGGGGAAATTCGTCTATGCCGCCACCCTCAAACACACCTCTGGAATTAGAGAAGTCGACATGTGGGCTCTGGTTGTTTATGGAAAAATATTGT
The DNA here is from genome assembly GCA_036346955.1 of Dipus sagitta. NCBI lineage: Eukaryota > Metazoa > Chordata > Mammalia > Rodentia > Dipodidae > Dipus > Dipus sagitta. Next base: position 37,334,130 of record CM070775.1, read on the forward strand.
GCTGTGTCATAGGAAGCTATGATTGAATCTTTAAATACCATAATTTTAGTCAGGCATGGTGGTGCATCCCAGAACTCAGGAGGCAGAGGTAGGAGGGTTGCTGTTAGTTGAAGGCCAGCTTGGTATTACTGAGTGAGTTCCAGGTCACCCTGTGCTAGAGTGAGACCCTACTTCAAAAAAAAAAAAAAAAAAGGAGCTGGGCGTGGTGACACATGCCTTTAATCCCAGCACTTGGGAGGCAGAGTTAGGAAGATTGCCGTGAGTTCAGGGCCAAGGCCACCCTGAGACTACAGAGTGAATTCCAGGTCAGCCTGAGCTAGAGTGAGACCCTACCTTGAAAAACCAAAAAAAAAAAAAAAAAGGAAGAAATTTTCTCTCATGCCTCCTCCAATAGCCACACAGCCACACCATTTTCATTAAAGCTCATAAAGAAAGCCCACCTTCGTATAGTTATGTGGCTAGAAAAGGAAGAAATTATTTCATTGATTTGGGAGTGATTACAGGTATTCATAATCTTTAATCCTCAAAACTCAACCAGTGGAACTGTTCTTTAAAAAGTCAGTTGCATTTTGGAATCTGAAATCATACCAGTGAATTTCTCAAGCTCTATTATACTGGACTCCACTGATCAGTTTTACACTCAGAATAAATCTCTTCCTTACGTATTGTGTGGCACTGCATTACTTGTTTACTGAGTTATGGAAATCTTCCCACTATTAACACAATGCATTATACTACATCCAAAAGTCATACCTGGGGCTGGAGAGATGGCTCAGTGTTTAAAGAAACTTTCCCTGCAAGCCTGACTGGAGTTCTTATCCCCAGCTTCAGTGTAAAGCCAGATGCACAGTGACACATACATCTGTAACCCAGTTGGTCTATGGTGATGGGAGACAGTCAGGAGAATTCCAAAGCTCATGGGCCAACTAGTCTGGCCTTCCGAGCAGTACACAATTAGGGGGCACTGCCTCAAACAAGGTGGAGGAAGGGGACCATCCCCCCGAGGTTGTCCTCTCACCTCCGTACGTATGCCATGGTACAAACGTGCCTGTGCATACGCACATATCCTACACATACGCACACTAATAAGCATAGAACAAATCACACTTGTTAATATCACCACCAGTCCTGTTGAGAAAGGCCTTAAGGCATAGTGGAGCACTAATCCCAGCACTTGGGAGGCAGAGGTAGGAGGATCACCACGAGTTTGAGGCCAGCCTGAGACTACAGAGTGAACTCCAGGTCAGCCTGGGCTAGAGTGAGACCCTACCTCAAAGAAACCAGAAAAAGAACTTAGAGGTTGCTAAGCATATGGCAATGGCTACAGGTTTTCCCTTTAACATTATAATTAGTTATATATACTATCATTTGTCCTTGAAGTGGACAGGTGCACCCTATTTATTTTCTAAAACTATTTTTAACATTTTTATTTATTTATTTGCAAGCAGAGAGAGATGGAGATAAGAGAGAATGGGCACACCAGGGCCACTACAAGCAAACTCCAGATGCATATACCACTGTGTACACGGCTTTACGTAGGTACTGGGGAATTGAACCCTGCTCATTAGAATTTTCAGGCAGGTGCCTTAACCACTTATCTCTCTCTCCAGTCCCTGATATTTTTTTAATCAGAGAAACATTATTCGTAGTTGTACTTCATGTGGCAATAACCTTAACTGTTCATTTAAAACATTTGACAGATGCAGGGCATGGTGGCACATGCCTTTAATCCCAGCACTGGGGAGGCAGAGGTAAGAGGATCATCATGAGTTTGAGGCCACCCTGAGACTATATAGTGAATTCCAGGTCAGCCTGAGCTAGAGTGAGACCTTACCTTGAAAATCCAAAAAAAAAAAATTTTTTTTTTACAGATAATTTAATGACCTGTATAACTACATGATGTTTTATAAAGTAATGATAGTAAATCAGTGCTGCTCTCATATGGTGATACTATTATAAGTTGTTGAATTATATTTATATTTTACTCTACAGGGTACATTCTCACTGAAATACCATCACTCACACCGAATACCATAACCACCATGCAGCAAATAGAATTAATTAAAAATTTAAAACTGAAACCCGATATTATAATCAACATTAAGGTAAGGATGTTAGTTTTTTTTTTTTTTTTGGTACAGCAATTCTTTCTTTTTCATAGTACTTAAGTACAAGGAATGTTTACAAACTTCTTAAGTAGTAGTTGAAATAGTAATTTATGTATGATCATATGCAGAGCTTAACTTTCTCATACTACTTTTCCTCCTGGAGTTCCATCCCATAAATCACCACCTCGACCCTTCACCAGACTTAATGATAGCCATCTTTGAAGGACAGACAGCCATTATCAGAGCCATCTGTCCCTGGCAAGCCTTCCCTTCCTCTGCCCTCCACCTTCCTGTGTAAGAGTTCAGTAATGCTCTGCTGACCTTCAAACCGCTTTCTTTTCTCATATTACTCACCTCTCTGGAATCATCCATTTTCCTCTAGAACTCTCTTATTTGAGGGTAAAAATCATGACTCACTCATATAAACATCACTGTATGATACCTGTCACTCCCAATATGTTTACCAATGAGGTAAAATGAAAAAAAAAACATAGACAAATGATTCAAGTGTATAAACGGTAAAGAAAAAAAGCCGGGCGTGGTGGCGCACACCTTTAATCTCAGCACTCGGGAGGCAGAGGTAGGAAGATCACCATGAGTTCAAGACCACCCTGAGACTACATAGTGAATTCCAGGCCAGCCTGGGCTAGTGTGAAACCCTACCTCAAAACAACAACAACAAAATCACAGAATTCTGAGCAGGGTTTCTAGCCCCACACCTTCACTGTGTGAAGCCCACAGAGAACATGGCAATGGATTAGAAGGCCTCCAGGTGACATTGTGATCACAGACCAGGTTTTTAACTTGCCTATATATTTCTCTAAATCTGCAAGATGGTTTTAACTTTAAAACAATATCAGCTGACTTAGTCTTAAGAGGATTATCTTAAGAATTGAGTAAAACTACACATGAAAACATTTTGAAAGACAAAATTTACTTGTAGACTTTGGGGGGTTTTTGTTATTGTTATTTTGTTTTGTTTTGTTTTTCAAGGTAGGGTCTCGCTCTAGCCCAGGCTGACCTGGAATTCACTGTGTAGTCTCAGGGTGGCCTTGAACTCTTGGTGATCCTCCTACCTCTGCTTCCCAAGTGCTGGGCTTGAAGATGTGTGCTACCACGCCCAGCTGGTTTGGGCTTTTTTGTTTTAAGTATATGGACTAAGTTTTCCCATTTGAAGAATTCACATGCTAGACCAGAATAAATGCTCTGTCAGGTCCCATTTCCAAATGGTATTTTATGAACTACTTTGCCCATTCAACTGTAAACGATAGTAAACATTGCAAGCATATATTAATATGTTGTTGAAAGTCTGTGGCTCTTCCCCCATTTTCCTTCATGCTCATTCTTTTCAAACTAAAGTGGCAGAACCCTCCCATGAAACATTGTAGATTAAACTGATTTCTTACCCTTCTTGCACTTATTGATCATTTTACTGTTCTGCTGGCCTCCTTTATTCAGCTTGAGTTGTCTGATATTCTCACACACATTAACTTTAGATGAAAATGTTGGGCTTGCAGCCAAGCATGGTGGCATACACCTTTAATCCCAGCACTCGGTAGGCAGAAGTAGGAAGATCGCCATGAGTTCGAGGCCACCCTGAGACTACACAGTGAATTCCAGGTCAGCCTGTCCTAGAGTGAGACCCTACCTTGAAAAACAGCAACAACAAAAAAAAAAAAGTGTTGGACTTGCATGAAAGTTCTTTCTTGTGCCTCTTTGGCATGGAATGAAATCACATGCAAAATGCCAGTCACAGTGTTGCATTTGCTTGGGTTTTCAAGGAGGTTTTTGTTGATGTAGCATGTTAATAGGAAATAAAAGCATATGCAAGCTAAGCATGGTGGCGCACGTCTTTAATCCCAGCACTGGGAGGCAGAGGTAGGAGGATTGCTGTGAGTTTGAGGCCACCCTGAGAATACAGAGTGAATTCCAGGTCAGCCTAGACTAGAGTGAAACCCTACCTTGAAAAAAAAAAAGCATATACAAAATGGTTTAAGTGATTAACAGCATTGTTCCTTAGTGCGCTGACTACGATTTATGCCAACGCATTTCTGGGCAAAGACAGCACAGCACCACAGGGTACGTATACACTAGGGACCAGTGGGACCCCGAGATCATTGAAAGCCGCAGGAGAAAGAAGAAAGACACACCCAAAGAGGGAAAGGCAGAAGAGGAGGAAGAGGAAGAGGAACAAGAAGAAGAAGAGGTAATATCCCAATATGGTCATTTCCATGGGTGCCATATAAAATTTGCTAGAAATAAGTGATAGTATGGATAATCAGATGTCAAAGAGAATTATACTTTCCTTAAGCTTTTATTGTCTGAAGGAGATGGGCAAAATACCTCATATTTTACAAACTATTATATTTTATGTGTTCATTTTTTTAGATTAGCAGGTATTAATTGTACAAGATAGTGATTTCGTTATGAAGTTTTCATCCATGTGTGCAATGTTGTTTGATTGTACTCATCCCCTATCACCCCACTTGTCTCCCTCACCACTGCCATTGGTCTGCCCCCCCCCAATAGTCACATTTCTACTTTCACATATTTTCTCCCCAAACTATAGATTCCTTATATGAGAGAGAGAGCATATCTTATTTATCTTACGGAGTGTGGCTTATTTCACTGAACACTATAGTGACCTTGAGTTACCTGCATTTTCTTGCAAATGACATAATTTCATTCTTTTTCATGAATGACCCTGCATTGAGTATGTATACTACATTTTCTTTACCCATTTATCTGTGGATGAGCAGGGAGTCTGGTTCTATAATGAGGCTGTTGGGAGTCGTGCTATAGTATACACAGACATGTAGGAATCACTAATGTATACTGACTTTGATTGCTTTGCTATATGCCCTACATACTATGTATGTCCTGCAGCTACCTCATATGTGTGGTGGTTTGAATGTGAAGTCCCCCATAAACTCATGGGGTTTGAATGCTTGGTCCCCAGCTGGTGACAGTTTGGAAGGTGGAGTCTTGCTGCAGGAGGTGTGTTGCTGGGGGTGGGCTTAGACTAGGTACTGTAGACAGCTCCTCACTTGTCAGAGCTCAGCTCACTCTTGCTCACTCTCCTGCTGCTATTTTTCATCTGCTGTGGCAAGAAGTGATGCCCAGCCTCTGCTTTGCCATCTTTCCCTGCCACCATGAGACTTTTCCCACTAGACTGTAAGCCAAACTGAACCCTTTCCTCCCATCAGCTGCTTTTGATCATATGTTTTGTCCCAGCAACAAGAAGGTAACTACACAATGTATGGTAGTTATATATATTTTTTGAGGAACCTCCATACTCATTTCTGTAGTTACTAGAGTAATTTACATTCCAACCAACAGTATGTAAAGGTTCTTTTATCCCTCACCTCCTCCCTTCATGTGTTGTTGTTTATTTTCTTGATGGTAGCCATACTGGGTGTAATGAGATGGAATATCAGAGTAGTTTTAATTTGCATTTCCTTCATGGTTTTGGATCTTGAACACCTTTTCTTGTATTTGCTGACAATTTGTACTTCCTATTTTAAGAACTGTATGCTCAATTCATCTGCTCATTTTTATTAGATTATTTGTTATTTTGATACTTAATATTTTGTTTATCTATTTGACAGAGAGAGAGAGAGAGAATGGGTGTGCCAGGGCTTCCAGCCACTGCAAACAAACTCCAGACGCATGTGCCACCTTGTGCATCTGGCTTACATGGGTCCTGGGGAATTGAACTGAGGTCCTTTGGCTTTGCAGGCAAGCGCCTTAACTTCTAAGCCATCTCTCCAGCCCTGACACTTAATTTTTGAATTCTTTGTATATTCTGGGTATCTTTCTCCTCTAAAATCAGAAATGAGACATAGATCTCCACTCTGTCTCAATATAGGCTTTGAATTAATAGGCAGAATAATAAAGAGCAAGAAATAAAAAGGTTACAAGTATGAAATGAAGAACTCAAATTATCTCTATTGCACATGATATGATTTTTACATACAAGACCCTAGAGACTTCATCAGGAAACTGTTAGGACCGATAAACTCTTTTAGCAAAGAAGCAGGATACCATGTAAATGAAACTACCAGCAAGTGTTCCTTCTACCAATACTGAGCATGCTAGGAGAGAAATCAGGAAAGCAATTCCATTCACAACAGTCCCTTACCCCCCAAAAGCCCACCTAGGAAATAAACCTAACTAAGGAGGTGGAAGACCTCTGCAATGAAGACTCTAGAACACTGAAGAATGAAATGGAAGATACTAGGAAATGGAAAGACCTCCCACACTTGCGTCAGAATTACTATCATGAAAATGGCTACGTTGCCAAACCCAACTTACAGATTCAGTGAAATCTCCATGGAAAGTATCAGTGACAGCCTTGCTCGGGATATGGCTCAGCAATACTTCCAATGACAGTCTTCACAGAAATTTTTTTAAGTTCTAGTATTAATAGAAACCAAAGCAGTCCTGATCAAAATCAGAAATGCTGGCAGTATCTTAATCCCTGGTATCAAATTATACTATATAGCCACAGTAACAAAGACAGCATGGTGCTGGCAAAAACCAAGCATGTCGACCAATGGGTCAGAGGACCAAGAAGCAAACCCACAGAGCTACAGCCATCTGATTTTATGCAAAGGTATCAAAAACATATTGAAGAAAAGACAAGCTCTTTAATAAATGGTACTGGGAATGTTAGATGCTCACAGGCCTGAGACTGAGACCAGAACCATCTCTGTCACCTTACACAAAAATCATATCAAAGTAGGTTTTAAAAAAAAACCTTTGATGTGCATAACTGGTAACCTTCTTAGCAACTTTGTTAGATCAGGAACCAAATAAGAGATATGCCTCTTGAGCAGGTCTGTGAGGCTCTTCCCAGGAAAGATTAATTGAGGGGGCAGGAATCCTCCCCCAGAGTAGGCATCCCTCTGTCAGCAGCCTGTGTACGAAGAGGTCCTAGGACAACGCTTTTTCCCTGGCTGTCCTTCCTCCTTGCCAGTGAGTGCATCTACTCTGTTGTTTCCATCCTTCACTGGCACCAGAATCCAGCTTCTTGGGAATAGTGGGGCATCTAGCCTCGTGACAGAACAGCGACTGAGTTCTGGTCTCTCTGGTGTGAAGACAGCCATCATTGGACAACCCAACCCATATGTTGTAAGCCAGTTGAGTAAGTCCCCTGCATCACATATGCATTCACTCTACCAGTCTGCTCCTTTAGAAAACCCTGACTAACACAATGTATGACCCCTAGGGGAAAAAAATGGAAAACACTTCAAGATATAGGCGTAAGCAGCAACTTTCTGAATGAGACTCCGATAGATCATGAAGTAATAGCAAGAATAATAAAATAGAATTATGTCAGGTTAAAAAATACAGCAAAGGAGCCAAGCATGGTGGCACACTCCTTTAATCCCAGTGCTTGGGAGGCAGAGGTAGGAGGATCGCAGTGAGTTTGACGCCAGCCTGGGACTTCAGAGTGAGTTCTGGGTCAGCCTGGGTTAAAATGAGATCCTACCTCAAAAAAAGTTAAAAAAAAAAAAAAAGCTGTTAACATAGCATTTGAAAAGACAAAATGATTTCACATGAAAGTAAGTAAAGTATTAGACAATGACCAGCATCTATTCCCGATGTTTTTAAAAGAAAGAATGCCTCATCACAGAGAGTTCTGAACACATGTGATTTTGGCATGAATAAAGCCCATCATCTTAGCTCAAAGCCAATAGAGCACTTAGATGATGAGAACCAGGGCTCCCAGCTCAGTCCCAGGACCAGGTGGTCTTTGCTAATTGGTGATATCAGCCAGGGATGTAACAGTGAGGAGTGAGGCGTGAGGAGTGAGGACTAGGGCAGGTTAGGGCTGTGCCATCCAGCATGGTGGCCACTAGCCCCACATGGCTATTTAACTTTAAATCAATGAAAATTATGTAAGATTTTAAATTTACTCCTGAGGTAGTATAAGCCACACTTCAAGTAATCAGTGACCATCCCTTCCTAACTGGACAGTGCAGTTCTAGAACATTTCCATTCCTGCAGAAAGTTTCATCGACAGAGAGCACATACTCCTCTTGAGAACACAGCTGCCTCTCGCTGAGGCCCAGGCAGCTGTCATCATCTGGGGATGCTAGTGCATTTTTACCAAGTAGTCTGATTTTTCCAGAGAAGCCCCACATCCAGGTCATAAGATAACAGTAGTTGGCAATGAGTCAAAGCACTTAAAAAAAAAATTTTGGCCAAAGCTATGGGATGTAATCATCCTAGGTCCTTGGGCAACATTCAGTCTCTGGGGCCTTTTGCTGTGATCCCTGCCGTTGAAGTCAGCTCCACACTGCTGGGACAAGCATCCAACCAGACACAGCTTATGGGAAGAAAGGGGTTTATTTCAGCCTTTTACTGAGTCTGGGAAAACACCATCAATGGCTGAAGAAGCCAGCTTCCTTTCATAGATCCAAGCAGAGAGACACCACCATCAGCCAGTACCACCAGCAAGAATGAATAGCCAGAGACCAAACTGCTCTGAACACACCTGGTAGGGCTAGACTCCTATTTGCCCCAAACACACCTTGGGTCTGGACTCCAGGATCCACTCTGTGATGGTTACGTTTTGTTGTTAACTTGATCTGCCTGCCAGCGGCTAAAGTTGCAAGCTCAGTTTTAATAAAACACCTGAGTCTATGGGACCATGCATTCACACTGCCACACCTGCCTAGTGTATGTTAGCTATGTGAGGTTAGATGAATAGGCTTGTTGCATGCTTGGGTGGGTGGCTAATAATTGCATGAAAGAAGGTTCATTCTATGAACACAAGAATCTGAGCGATCTCTCCAAACTCTGCAAGAGCTTTGTAAGTGTGCCCCTTGCTTCCTCCCTCCTCACCTCCATTCTTTTCAGAAGAGCCACTTTTTCTCACCCTAACCCACCCTGGGGACTATATCCCTAGAGACCATTCAGCCAGCGACTCTAGGCTTGCTCCACGGAATAGAGACACAACGTGAGGCATATGGAATTGTCAACTTGCTAGTAGCCACCCTTTCAAAAAGTAAAAAGAGGGCTGGACAGATGGCTCAGTGGTTAAAGGTACTGGCTTGCAGAGCCTGACAACCTGGGTTCAATTCCCCAGTACCTACATAAAACCAGACACACAAAGTGGCTCACATATCTGGAGTTCATTTGCAGAGGCAGGATGCCCTGGCACCCATTCATTCTCTCTCTTTCTCTTTCTGTCTGCTTAAAAATAAATATATAGGGCTGGAGAGATGGCTTAACAGTTAAGCACTTACCTGTGAAGCCTAAGGACCTCGGTTCAAGGCTTGATTCCCCAGGACCCACGTTAGCCAGATGCACAAGGGGGCGCACACGTCTGGAGTTCGTTTGCAGTGGCTGGAAGCCCTGGTGCACCCAATCTCTGTCTCTCTCTCTCTATCTGCCTCTTTCTGTCTGTTGCTCTCAAATAAAAAAAAAATTTAATAAATAAATATATAAAATTTGTTTTGTTTTTGGTTTGGTTTTGGTTTTTCAAGGTAGGGTCTCACTCTACCCTAGGCTGACCTGGAATTCACTCTGAAGTCTCAGAGTGGTCTTGAACTCATGGTGATCCTCCCGAGTACTGGGATTAAAGGCATGCATCACCACGCCCAGCTAAAAAAAAATTTTTTTTTTTTTTTTTTGGTTTTTCGAGGTAGGGTCTCACTCTAGCCCAGGCTGACCTGGAACTCACTATGGAGTCTCAGGGTGGTCTCGAACTCACAGCGATCCTCCTACCTCTGCCTCCCAAGTGCTGGGATTAAAGGCATGCGCCACCACGCCCGGCAAAATATTTTTTTTAAACTGGAAAGAATGACTAAATATGATGCTAGTACATGCATTCGAGAAGCTGAGACAGGAGGATGTGAGTTTGAAGCTAGCCTAGGCTGCACAGCCAGGTTCCATTTAAAGAATAAAAATGGTATGGACCACTTAGCCATGTGCCACACCTCACGCTGAGCACTTTTACATGTCCTGTTCCATCGCTTGGATGGTTCTTCCTCTAGAAACCTGTGTGGCTCTCTCCCCTCCTTCCTTGCTTCAGGTCAGATGCACTCAGTCAGAAAGCCCTTTCCTGACCACCCATGTAAACAGCACCCATTGCTCTCTGCTGTAGTTTTCTTTCTAATATTAGCAGTAACACGTTGCAGATTTATTTTGCCTGCTTGTCTTTGCTATCTTTCCCAACTGCAAAGTGGGCTCCGCGAGCCCAGAGTGCTCGATGGTTTTGCATCTCAAGGTCCCTAGGGCAGTGCTTCCAATGGTGTCCACACTTCGTTCTAATGCTGCTGAATGAACGAAGGAATGATGACACGCAGGTATCAAGAGAAACTCTCATTTCTCTATTTCGTCTTTTAAAAATATAACATTTGCCTGGCACGGTGGTGTACGCCTTTAGTGCCAGCACTCGGGAGGCAGAGGTAGGAGCATCACTGTGAGTTCGAGGCTAGCCTGGGACTACATAGTGAATTCCAGATCAGCCTGGGCTAGAGTGAGTGAGACCCTACCTCAACCCTCAACCCCCCCCAAAAAAAATTGTCCCCTGCTATATGTATTGGGAAGGAAAAAATGAAATTAGTAAGTATTAAAGTCAACCTAAAGTTTAGTTCAATCCCTCCTAATAATCTCATTCTCTTATCTTCTCTAGCTTCTCACCACAAACACTACATCTAGGCACAACACTGAAGAGATGTAGCTTATAAGGAGGTATAATGGTGATCAATGATATAAAGATAGCTAAACTCTCTCTCTCTTTTTTTTTTTTTTCCACTAAAGGCATTCTTAGCTGAAATGCAGATGGTGGCTGAAATTCTCCAACACCTAGTTCAGAGGCCCTGAGGACTATATGGAAAACGTGGAAAGCACTATCAAACTTTATAAGGAGACCATTCTTCGTGTTCTAGAAGTAAGGGTGTGAGACATCACAACTGAAATAGTGATACTGGTGTTTTGTTTCCAGTTCACGTTCATATCTTCATCTCCATGTAGTGTCTAATGTTCCTCTTGAACTTGGTATAAAGCACTTAGAAAAGGGCTTCCAGGGCTAGAAAGATGGCTTAGCAGCTAAGCCAAAGGACTCAGGTTCCATTCCCCAGTGCCCACGTAAGCCAGACGCACAGGTGGCACATGCATCTGGAGTTCATTTGCAGTGGCTGGAGACCCTAGCACACCCATTCTATCTCCCTCTCTCTCTCTCTCAAATAAGTATATAAGTAAATATAAAGTATTAAAGAAAAGAAACTACCATAATGAAGGACTTTGAAATGCAGAAGAATATCACGTACTGACTTGTTAGCTCCTGGTTATTTGTGGTTAAATAAGTAATGCTGGAATCATACACTTTCTATCTAGAAAGAAATAAAGACTAGAGTTCAGTCTTACAAGAGACTGTGACAAACAGCATGCACTCTATGATTAAAGAGATGAACTTGTTTACACTGTTGGAATATGGCCAACATTCCTTGATGAAGACCTTCTAAAAGAATGAAGGGAGACAGGATTTGTGGCAGTAGGTAAATGAGGTGCCATCCTGAATCTCACGGAGCCACACAGAAGGATGGAGATAGACTTTGTTTTTAATCTCAAGTCTTGAGGAAGCGTGAAAGGGGAATTATTTCTCAGCCATTTCTATTTTCCAAAAGTTCAACATAGTTCTTTTTATTAAAAAAATTAATTTTTTTTACAAGCAGAGAGATAAAGAAAAAGAGAAATAGACAGAGAGAATAGGTGTACCAAGTCCTCTAGCCCCTGCCAACAAACTCCAGATGCATGTGCCACTTTGTATATCTCGCTTTACGTGGGTCCTGGGGAATTGAACCTGGGTCGTTAGGCTTTGCAAGCAAGCACCTTAACTGCTGAGTCATCTCTCCAGCCCCCAACATAGTTCTTGTACAAAAATAAAATCCATGGGCTGGAGGAATTGCTTAGTGGTTAAGGCACTTGTTAAGCTGCAAAGCCAAACGACCCAGGTTTGATTCCCCAGGACCCACGTTAGCCAGATGCACAAGAGCGCACATACATCTGGAGTTCATTTGCAGTAGCTAGAGGCCCTGGCATGTCCATTCTCTCTCTCTCTCTCTCTTTCTCTCTTTCTCTGTCAAATAAATAAATAAATAAATATAAAATATTTAAAAAAAAAATAAAATTCAGTTGAATTTAGATTTTAACATTTACAACAAAAGTAAATAGAAGAATTTTTAATAAAAAAATCAGTATAATCTTGAATAGAATAAACATAATTTTAAAACTATAAATATGAAAAGATATTTAATTATAGAAATATTTTATATTGTAGACATCATAATAGACACAGTTGAAATATAAAAATATTTGCAATCCATATGGTAAGTAAAGGTTAGAGAAAGTCCATGGATGCTCGAGACAGACAACGTATAAGAAAATACACAGACATCTTGATTAACTAGTTTGCCAGAATGGAAATCTGAATGCAGAACCATACCTGGGCAATAAACAGCAAACAAATGGATGTCACTTTCAACTCGGTTTGGCAGAAGCGTAGAAGCTAGAGTGGACAGTGGTGGCAGCAGGAACGAACCTTCTCATCCACGGCTGGTAGGACTGGAGTCATGCAGCCTATCAACATTAACACATACCTGCACGTATTTTGATTTATGTGAGGGAGAGACAGAGTAAGCTGGACACCCACCAGGGCCTCCTGCCACTAGCAAACAAGCTCCAGATGTACATGCCACTTTGGGCACCTGGCTTCAGGTGGGTATTGGGGAATCAACCCCAGGCCAACCGGATTTGTAAGCAAGCACCCTTAACCACTGAGCCATCTTCCCAGCCCCCAAATGTACTTTTAGAGATCTGGTCAACCTACTCAGTGCATCAGGATACAATATGCTTATTCAGTGATACTGGGCATTTACACATGTGCAATATTGACATCAATGAGGAGAAGGGGAAGAAAAGAGCCACGCTTGGGGATACAAAGTGTGCTTGTCTGCATGCCCTCACTGGCTGCTGTTACTACACGTTACTTTCTGTAATTATTAAAGAAGAATGTAGCTTTTAAATCTCGAAACTAATGATAAAAACAAGTTCTTTAAAACAACTGAAAAAAATATTGCAACCTACCTAACTGTGAAATGGTAGAGGAGCACTAAATAAATTGCCTTATAGCTATAATATCTAACCTTATTAAACTATTAAAATATATTTACAATGATCTTATAAAGGCATAGAGGAAGGTTATAATGTTTAGTAGAGAAGTAAGTGCTAGAATTTTATATATGTTATGGTCTCAAACATGTAAACAAATTTCATAGACAAAAAGATGAGTGGAAAACAGTAGCAGTAATAGTAATTTCTTTTGGGTGATTGGATTAGAAACATTTTTCTTTCTATTTTTCTGGTTTGTATATTTTCTCTAAAAATATGACCTAAAATAATACAAATATATTACCCTGCTTCAGTGATACTTTTATCTATAAAGAAAGTCTATGGGTTGGAAAGTGGGCTTAGTGGTTAAGGCACTTGCCTGCAAAGCCTAAGGACTCAGGCTCGATTCTCCAGAACCTATGTAAAGCCAGATGCACAATGTGGCACATGTGTCTGGAGTTTGTTTGCAGTGGCTGAAGGCCTTGGTGTACCCCTTCTCGCCCTCTCCATCCCTCTCTCTCTCTCTCTCTCTCAGAAGGAAGAAAGGAAGGAAGGAAGGAAGGAAGGAAGGAAGGAAGGAAGGAAGGAAGGAAGGAAAGAAAGGAAGGCAGGCTTTGATTCCAATCAGTTTATTCTATGGTTTCAAAACCAGGAAGCAAAGCTCCAAAAATATGCTATAAAAAATGCCCCATAACATATTTTGATTGGGAAGGACTTTAAGACTTTAAACTAGAGGAAAAAAATGAAATAAGTACACACACACAGGAACATAACATTTGTGGTAGGAGGTTGGGGTATAGCTCAGTAATGGAACAGTTGCCTTGAATGTGCAAAGCCCCAGGTTCAATCCCCAGCATCTCAAAAAGAAAAAAATCAGCCAGGTGTGGTGGCACATACCTTTGATCCCAGCACTCGGGAGGCAGAGGCAGGAGGATCACCATGAGTTTGAGATCACCCTGAGACTACATAGTGAATTCCAGGTTAGCCTGGGCTAGAGCAAGACCCTACCTCAGAAAAACCAAAAAAAAAAAAAAATTATGGCCTGGCATGGTGGCACATGCCTTTAATCCCAGGCTGATGTAGGAAGGTCATTGTAAATTTAAGGCCAGCCTGGGGCTACAGAGTGATTTTTCAGGTCAGTCTAGGCTAGAGTAAGACCCTACCTTGAACAAAACAAAACAAAACAAAAACATGGTAAGAAGTTTGGGCTTTATTTTTATTTGGTTTTTCAAGGTAGGCTCTTGCTCTAGCCCAGGCTGACCTGGAATTTACTATGTAGTCTCAGGGTGGCCTTGAACTCACAGCAAACCTCCTACCTCTGCCTCCCAAATGCTGGGATTAAAGGCGTGCACCACCACGCCTGGCTAGAAGTTTGGACTTCTGCAGAAGACCTCTTGAGCGTCTGGGGAGGGAGGTAGCTCAATGGTTAAAGGCACTTGCTCACAAAGCCTGCCAGCCCAGGTTCAATTCCCAAGCCACCCATGTCATTTGCAGCAGCAGGAGACCCTGGAGTGCCCCCTGCATACACATTATCAGGTTTCTCTCTTGTCTTCTACAGGAAATGATGGCTGAGCATGATCCACAGTACCTCATTGAACTGGACGGAAACAAACCTCCAGAGGAGCTCTTCATGGTGAGTGCAGCAACAATTGGAAATTCAGCGTTATGTTTATTCATCTGCTCATATTTAACACAAAACTATATTTGAATTTAAAATCTCTTTATGGCCAAAACTGATCCCCCACAAAGCACATGGCTAGCAGTAAGTAGTACATGACAAGATGCTTGACACAAATAGAATCAGAATATATACACCTGCTAGGGTAAGCGAAAAATTTTTAAAATAAGCAAGTAAGCAAAACAACAATAACAACTGCTTGTAAGGATGTGGAAAATGCGACCCCAAAAGTATCTTATAAGAAGTAATAAAAAAACAGATTGGAAATGTGGTTCAACAGTAGAGCACTTACCTAGCATATGTGAGGACCTAGGTTTAATACCCAGAACCACAAAAAAAAAAAAAAAAAATACAGTAAGCATCTCTTCAACATCTAGTTGATATCTGGCATGATGAAAGACACGAGGGATACAAATGGGAAGGAACAAGTGAATTCCCTCATAAAAATCCAGTGTCGGCCTGGAGAGATGGCTTAGCAGTTAAGGCATTTGCCTGCAAAGCCTAATGATCGAGGTTCCGTTCCCCATCGCACACATAAGCCAGATGCACATGGTTATGCATGTATCTGGAACTCATTTGCATTGGCTAGAGACCTTGGCATGTCCATTCTCTCTCTCTCCCTCTCACACCCATGCATGCACTCTCGCTCAAATAAATAAATAAAAATATTTGGGTGGAGATAAACATATAAGTGGTGGTTTGTGTTGTAACCAGAGAAGTATAAGGTCTATAGTTGCTGACAGCAGAATGAAACCACGTCTAATAGGGAGGGCCACCTGCGTGAAATTTCAGCCCAAGGATGAGTAGGAATTAGATCTGGGGAGGGTCCTGGGTGAAGTTGTGCTCTGTGATGAGGGATCCAGAGGCAGAAAGGACAGAGCTAGTTGTAAGAACTTAGGACAGGGGGGACGAGTCAGGGAGAGTCGCACAGTGCCAAGCCTCGAGAGCCAGCTGAGCAGAATGAGCAGGAAGGAAGACCTAGGAATCCCATTAGGGAGTTCTGACTTCATCCCCAGGGAGCAGGCAGCCAATGAAAGGTGAGACTGCCGCCCAAGGCAAAGGTGGAAGGAGACTCAGACTGGTGGTAGGATGACTAGTTCTGACTCTGCCAGTCAATCAAGCAGATGCTGGCCCCGGAGCAACCTAGGGCTGCCTACAGTAGGAATGGACAGAAGAGGACAGATCTGAGAAATACTTCAGAAATCTACATGCAGGGCTTGGTAAGTAACAACACAGGAATTAAAGGAGAGAGAAATGTCAACAATAATGCCCAGATTTCTGGCTTGATCTCATTGGTGGCAAAACGGTAATGATGGCAGGGGAGCCAGCTCACCTGGGGCCATGCTCTGGCCAAGATTACAGGGCTCTCCTCTCCACCAAAGCCAGCAGTCAGCTTTCAGTGTTCATCTGACTGAACCATGAAGCCACACTGGTCACCTCTCCTTCCTGGCCTCTTCTCTTGGCCACTGGGAGACCCCAACATCTCTCCTGCCTCTCCCCCAAACACTCCAAGGCTGGAAGATGGCAGATTTCACTTCCTGGGAGCTCTTCTCTATCTCCCACCACTCCTCAGGAGACTTCACCCAGTCCCAGTGGCTTTGAAAACCTCGGCAGTGCTAACACTGAAATTCTTTGTACTCTCCCAGATCTTGCCCCCAGTTCTGCACTGGTGCCCTCAGCTGCCACTGAGCAGCTGCATATCCAGCTGGATTCCCACTGCTCCTGTTGTATTTAAATGCCCGGATGCCACTGCACAGCCTGCCAGACCCTTCCTCAGGTCTCCTCTCTGAGCATCACCTCCACCCTTCCGATGGCTGTTCTCTTTTGTTTTCATATTCACATCCAGTCCATGAATGTGCACTGCAGACTTCTTCGATGTGCACACAGGTTTTCAACTGCTGAGCTATCTCTCCGGCCCACGTACACAGATTGTTAATGCTTGTTACTACCTGACCACACTTCTCTAGTGGGCAGAAACTTCAAGAGGCCTGGTGGAAACTTGGCAGGCCTGTCCAAGCTCCAGTTTGGAACTGGTACTCTGAAACTTCTGTCAACATTGCATTTCCCAAATCAAGTTACACAGGGAACATTAAAAGGTTCAGGGAGCACGCCATCCAAAATGAACTAGGGACATAACAAGCAAAGCAAGAGAAGGTTGAACTGTGAACACCTTACACAGTCTGCCACAAACTACCACACAGTCAATATTTTGTCTGTCTCATGTATTTTGTGCTAGCCTATTTTTTTCTTCAGACTGTCCCACATAGTATCTGTATTAGTCTCTTACGGTGACCATAAGGAGAACCACAAATAGGGCTGGAGAGATGGCTTAGCATTTAAGACACTTGTCTGCAAAGCCTAAGGACCCATGTTCGACTCTCCAGATCCCACATTAGCCAGACACACAAAGGTGAGGCAAGCGCAAGGTTGCACATGCCCACTAGGTGGCGCAAGCATCTGGAGTTCGATTGCAGTGGCTGAGGCCCCGGCATGCCAATACTCTCTCTGTCTCCCCACCACCACCAAAATTTTTAATTAAAAAAAGTACCACAAGGGCTGGAGAGATGGCTGAGCGGTTAAGACGTCTGCCTGCAAAGCCAAAGGACCCAGGTTCGACTCCCCAGGACACACATAAGCCAGACGCACAAGGGGGCTCAGGCATCTGGAGTTCATTTGCAGTGGCTGGAGACCCTGGTGTGCCCGTTCTCTCTCCCTCTCTCTCTTTCTACCTGCCTATTTCTGTATCTCTCTCTCAAATAAATAAATAAAAATTAAATTAAAAAAGTATTTTAGGCCGGGCATGGTGGTGCACGCCTTTAATCCCAGCACTTGGGAGGCAGAGGTAGGAGGATTGCTGTGAGTTCGAGGCCACCCTGAGACTCCACAGTGAATTCCAGGTCAGCCTGGGCTAGAGCAAGACCCTACCTCGAAAAACCAAAATATATATATATATTTTTTTTAAAGTACCACAAATCAATAGTTTCAAAGGACAGAAACATATTCTCCCACAGTTCCACAGTTCTAGAGGGTAAAAGTTCAAAGTCAAGGTGTTGGCAGATGTGTTCCATCCGTATTCTCTAGGGGAAGGTCCATCCTTGCCTCTTCCAGCTTTTGTGGTCCCAGACATCTCGTGGCTTATGGCTGCAAGCTGCAATATGTCGCTTCCCTCTTCACAGGGCTCTTGGCTCTCCAGAGGGCAGAGTGTCATGCCCTCCAAAGGACATGTTGAAGACCTGACTTCAATACTCGTGAATGAGACCTTCTTTGCATACAATAAGGTTTGGATGAAATCCTATTTAATTAGAATGTCGTAGCCCAATTAGGAGAAGAGATGGAGACACGTGGGAAGAAGGTGACTATGTGACAATAGGGGAAGAAATGGGAGTGATGTATACACAATTTGAAAAAAAAAGAACCAAAGATGGCCCACAAAGCACAGAGGCCAGGGAGGACTGAGGAAGGAAGCTGCCTGGAGTCTCCGGCAGGCAAGGGAAGCAGCCGCAAGCCTATCACCTTTCAGAATGCTTAAGATGTTCAGATGCCAATGACCACAGTGCTTGTTTCTCTTAACTTAGATAGTCATAGAGCGAATGAAACATCTGAATCTCAGAAGAGCAGCTATCATAACCAAGCTCCAGAGTACAGAGGAAGAGATTAGTGACATCGGAGACACTGTAAGTTCTGTTCACATATTTGAGTGCATGCACGTTCAATATTGAACACCTCAGTTTGTATCTTCTAAGGTCTAAAGGACAGCTCTACATGAAAGGTTTCATCTGGGATGAAGCTATAATGTTAGCGCAATATTCTTTTTTTTAGAGAGAGAGAGAGCAAGAGAGCGAGAGCAAGAGATGGAGGTGGGGTGGAACTGCCGTTCCAGGACCTCAGCCACTGAACTCGAACTCCAGATGCTTGCGCCACCTAGTGGACATGTGCAACCTTGCCCTTGCGTCATGTTTGTGCATCTGGCTTATGTGGGATCTGGAGAGTTGAACTTGGGTCCTTAGGGTTTACAGGCAAGTGCCTTAACCACTAAACCATCTCTCCAGCCCTTCTTTTGTACATTGCAACAAAACAGGTTTCAAAACAAAGAAATATGGTAAAATCATAATAGTTGGCCAGAGTCATAATAGAAAAGAAGCTCAGCTTAACTTCAAGTGTTTTCTAGCATAAGTGAAAGCAAAGGCATGAAAGCTCTGAGCTCTAGAAACACTCACTCATCCACCAACCATTGAAATAGCTACTGTGTTTCTAGCACTGATGGACTTTGAATGTGCTGGTCAAAGTGTGACTGCCAAGTGCTAAAAGAACCATAAGGACTTTAAAAAAAAACAACAACAACATTGTATATGTTTGTTTGCAAGCATATAGAAATATAAAGAAGTGAAACAGAGAGAATGGACACACCAGGGCCTTCAGATGCTGCAAGCAAACTCCAGGCACATGCACCACTTTGTGCATCTGGATTTACATGGGTACTGGGGAATTGAACCAGGGTTGTTAGGCTTTGCAAGCAAGTGCCCTATCCACTGCGCCATCTTTCTAGCCCATCCACAAGTATTTTGAACTGGAGGGTTCCATCTATTTTGGGAAGTTTAGTTTTGCCTATATAAATATTTTTTTCTGAAAAAATAGCTTAGCATAAGTAGATACTGTAATTCAAATAAGCTATTGTTGACAGAGGTCATCTTGCTCTTCCACACCATCACTTTGGAGTCCCAGCCAGATCCATGCAGGAAGAAAGAGGAAAGCAAAAAGGGGAACTCTGTCTGGGAGGAAATAGCTTTGTGTGCTTTTGTGTGTGCTTCCCTTTTTCGTGAAAGGCCAAATGTTGTGGGGGTGTTCACCCAAGTCATTGCTCTCATCCCGGAAGCAGTTTCTTCCTGGCAGCCCAGGCCACCTCGCCCAGGATCACCTAGGCAGCTGACCACAACTACATATTCCTCAGTTCTATATCCCCATTGGATTAAACCAGCATATGTGGAGATGGGACCTACATTTTTTACAGAACCCAGAATGGAACCCGATGACCAGTTAAATCTGAGAACCTCTAACATATGATATGCTATAGGAGGCTGGTGGTTGACTGAGGGACTAATTTGCAAGTTTTTGTGTGTTTTGAAGGACTTTAGATGGATGCTTTTTAGCCACAGGCAATGATTTGTGGAGACTCAGTATAGTGGAAGATTTAAGCTGACTACGTAGTGGGGTCATGTAGGAACCTTTTTAGTTATAGCAATGCCCAGTCCAGTTGAAACAGAATTTCTGGGGTAGAGATCCAGCTTTGATTAAACCCGAACAATACAGGATATATCATCAAAGGCGTAGATGGCAGAAGAAAAAAATAGATGGACTTCATTAAAGTTCAAAGCATCCATGCGTCACAGTGTGTTGTCAATAAGTAGAGTGAAAAGGAAACCCACAGAATAGAGGAAAACACTTGCCTTTCATTTATCCGACAAGAAATGAAGAATCCCTCCAAATAATTCTACAACAATTGAAGAACCCAATTCATGAAAGGTGAGACTGGAATAGACTTTTCTCCAAAGAAGGCATACAAATGACCATGAGAACATGACAAGAGAGTCAGGTGTGGTAGTGCACGTCTTTAATCCCAGCACTTGGGAGGCAGAGGTAGAAGGATCGCCATAAGTTTGAGGCCAGCCTGGAACTACAGAGTAAGTTCCAGGTCAGCCTGGGCTAGAGTGAGACCCTACCTCAAAAAAAAAAGCCCAAACAAAAAAACATGAAACTCATCACAGGGGAAGGACAATGAAAAGTACAATGATAAACTACCACATATACATTAGGGTATTATCCAAAAACAGGAAATAAAGTGTCAGCAAGCTGAAGAAAAATTAGAACCCTCTTACATTACTGGTTAGGATATTAAATGGTACACCTACTGTTTAAAATAGCTTGGTGCTTCCTCAGACAGGTAGACAATGAATTACCACACAAGTCCAGCAATCCCTCTTTTAGGTATCCACTCCCTGCTCCTGCAAAGAATTGAAGGCAGAAATGCAAACAGATACATCTTCCCACCCCTCAGTGCTATTGGAAGTGTAGCTCGAGGGGCATGCGGTTGAGAAAATCATGTGGCCTGCTATTCAAACTCTTTCCCACGTGTGTACAGGAAGTGGGTTGGTAAGGCAAGAGCCACTGCCTCCTGGTGTACCTGGCACAGCTGCAGTCCTACCTTGTCTGCGAGCTACGTGGAGAAGGCTGATTGTCCATGAGAAGCACATGGCCACCCGTGAGGCCCTCAGTCTCATGTAGCTTCCCTAAGGTTTTCTTGTTTCATAGCATGTGGCTGTCACTTCTGGCCCTCAGCTGAGGACTTGGAGGTAGTACCCCTTACCATATGCTGGCCTCTGTGCCGCAGTCTTCAGTCTCACCCATGTGCCATGGTCATATTGGAGTCACAGATTCAGATGACAGCTACATTATAGGTTGGAGGAAATCAGCCTGGACACTGACCCTTGGCAAATGCCCAGCATGCTGTCTCTCTCCAGTTCTCTCATCCTCTACTGAGGTAGCCAAAGTCATGGCCGGCGAACCTGCTAGCAATCTCGGCATTCTGTAGAGAAAAACAGACTTCTCTGCAGGCCATGGGAAGAAAGGATTGTTGAGAGAGACATTAAAATCTTTTATTTATTATTTATTTGCAGAGAGTGAGGGGGAAGGGAGAATGGCACACCAGGGCCTCTTGCAACTGCAAATGAAGTCCAGATTCATGTGCCATTTTGTGTATCTGGCTTTACATGAGTACTGGGGAGTCAAACCTGGGCCATCATGCTTTGCAAGCAAGTGCTTTTAACTGCTGAGCCATCTCTCCAGCCAGAGGGAGACTTTGAATATTAAAAAAAGGAAAAAAAAACACTTATAAGCCAGGTAAGTGCAAAAGCAATCCGTATATAACATCTTACTACTTAAAGCTTAGTTGCATTGATCTAGAACATTTTTAGAACATGTTTCAGTAAGAATTTTTCATACCCGAATTGCACATTTCCTGAATCAACATTTCATCTTCTGGTGCCTTGACCTTCTCTTGTGAAGGAGATACATTATATAATGCAAAGGAAGTATTATATAAACTTGGATCTTCTTACACACACCAACATGGTAGACTTTGATATGGATGTATACAGAACCTTCACTCTGCTTTGAGAGAACAAAGAACACAGTTGTTGTACAACCAAGACAGATTCAGCAAAAACCCACCAGTTGTGAGGATGTCTAAGATCCAGAAACTGCATGCAGATGCAATCAACTAGGGATGGTTGGAGGCTGTTTGACTACCTGGCAGACAAGTGTGGCTTCGGCAGGAATGTTGAGATACCATCTACAGCTATGTGAAATTCCAAAGGAATGAGTTCCTCAAGAGCAGCAGGAGGGCTGGAGAGATGGCTTAGCAGTTAAGCGCTTGCCTGTGAATCCTAAGGACCCTGGTTCGAGGCTTGATTCCCCAGGACCCACGTTAGCCAGATGCACAAGGGGGTGCACACATCTGGAGTTCATTTGCAGTGGCTGGAGGCCCTGGCGTGCCCATTCCCTCTCTCTCTCTCTCTATCTATCTATCTGCCTCTTTCTCTGTCTGTCCCTCTGAAATAAATAAATAAGAATAAACAAAAAAATTCTCTCATGGAAGAAAATCCTCAGTAAATTTAAAATAATATTTTCTGAAAAAAATAAAAGCTAACCTTATTAAACAAAGTATGATGACTGACAAAATAGCCTAATTATTTTTAAAATAGTAAAGCATTATCAAATAAAAAGTGAAATACTTAATACTTCTGTTTTCAGCTAAGTCCCCATGCACATTTTTCAGTGTAGCATTTGTTTCTCAGGAAGAGCTCTTCCGCACTATTTCGGCTTATAAACTTATCGCACCGCGCTACCGATGGCAGAGAAGCAGGTGGGGACACTTTTGTCCCGTGTCTTTGAAAGAGGGCATGATTTTGGCAGGATCGGCAGATTTTTCCGTGAGGTAAGTTATATATCTTCAGAACTCTGTTTTAACATTTGCCCAAGTATGATTTTTGTTGTTTATTATTATGGCATATTTTAAGTTTTCTAGGTAAAATGTATTGCCTTTCATCCGAAGAAACATTAAAAACATTTTTATTGAACCCGCGTCCCTACCTTCTTCCACCGATGCCAACACCACCGTGTAAAGTGTTCATATTTGGACCTCAGTTTTCAGGAAAAACCACACTTAGTGGTTTGCTTGCAGAGCATTTCAAAGGAAAGGTAACCATCTGTCTATTCTGGATTGTAATCTGTATGGTTTATTTGTACCTGATATGATTTCATAATTTTACACTGTCACCTGAGGGCTTGGAGGAGGAAAGCCTGATTGTTATTGATTCTTCCAGACCACAGTCTCTCTCTGCTTCCCAGCAGCCCAGACTTGAATGTCACTTCATTCACTCATCTCCTAGGTTACACTCCTCCTGGCCTCCTGTCACTGTCTTCATATCACACTTCATCATTCTTGATGATTTCTTTTGTTATGATTTTTAATATATTGTGATGTGTGTGTTGGGGGAGGAGTTGTGTACGTGTACATGCAGGTGCATGAGCACATGGAGGCCTTAGGTTGTCATCTACAGGAATGCTGACCACTTCTTTGGTAGGGTCTCACTCTAGCCCAGGCTGACCTAGAACTCACTATGGAGTCTCAGGATGGCCTTGAACTCACGGCAATCCTTCTACCTCTGCCTCCCGAGTGCTGGGATTAAAGCTGTGCGCCACCACACTCAGATTGCCTACCTGTTTGCCTGCTTCCTTCCTTCCTTCCTTCCTTCCTTCCTTCCTTCCTTCCTTCCTTTCTTTCTTTCTTTCTTTCTTTCTTTCTTTCTTCCTTTCTTTCTTTCGTTCTTTAATGTAGGGTCTCACTCTAGCCCAGGCTGATCTGGAACTCACTCTGTAGTCCCAGGCTGGCCTTGAACTCACAGACATTCCCCTACCTCAGCCTTCTGAGTTCTGAGATTAAAGGTATGAGTCACCATGCTCAGCTCACATTTTTCACCAGGTAGACTAACCAGCAAGCTCTGGAAATCAGCGTGTCTCCTCCCACCCACTCTGTGATTACAGGAATGTGCCATCATACCCTACATGTTTACGTGGGCACTAGGGATTGGACTCAGGTCCTCATACTTGTGAAATACACACTTTACTGACTGAGCTATCCCCTCGGCCCAGTATCCTCATCATGTACAAAGATCCTTCTCCCAACATCCTGGCTCATCAGTTCTGTGGTATCTTCTTGTCACTGGTCTTGTTCTCCACTTTTAGTAAATGAAGAGAACTTATTTGTAGCTCACATCACATCTATAGCAGTAAAGATGGTTAAGAGCAGGCAGGTTTGAAGTGTAATTTAAGAGCCAAAAGATTTGATAAGGAGTTGGAACATGGAGAAATTATAAGGCCAGTGTGCTTAAGATGTTGCCCATGAAATAAGGCCAGGCACAAGATCATGGTTAGGGGTGTTGTTAGAGCAATGCATGCCTTATGAAGGCTTCAAAGTCATTCAAAGAAGCTCCTGAATATATATTTTTTTATTTTTATTTTAGAGAGAGACAGAGAGGCAGAAAGAAAATTGGCACGCCAGAGCCTCAGTCACCGCAATGGCACTGCAGACACTTGCGCCACCTAGTGGTCATGGGCGACCTTGCACTTGCCTCACCTTTGTGTGTCCAGCTTACATGCAATCTGGAGAGTTGAACATAGGTCCTTAGGCTTTGTAGGCGAGTGCCTTAACCAATAAGCCATCTCTCCAGCCCCTGAATGCTTGTAAGAACAGGGTAACATTGTCTATTTGCTTCTACCTTTTTAAATATGAAATATGATAGGTGTACAAATAGAGAAACTCAAGGAATTATTATAAATTTAACCTCCATATTCCCACCACCCAAGTTAATATGGAATATTCCCAGCAGTCCAAAATCTATCTCCATTTCTCTTCCCATTGCCAATCCATGCAATTGGTAAATATTGCCTTAAATGTTGTGGGGGTTCATTTCCAGTTTTGATGGTCTAACATGAAAGTATATACCCAAATGCCAGAGATTAGTTGTGGTAGTTTGAATGTATGGCCCCATAGACTAGACTTCCATCTTGAGACTCCAGTGTGTGGAGTCCTACTGGAAAACAGGAGATGTCACTGGGAGTGGATCTTGGAGTTTAGCCCTAAAGTGTGTTTGGGAGCAGATCTTATTAAATCAGTCAAAGGTGTGTGGAGAACAGTCTGAGTTTTGGTTGTTTGTGCTTTTTTTGTGTGGCACTAGCTTTTGGTGGTGTCTCTCTGCTTAGATCTACGAAAGGGAGCCAGATTTTCCCACCATTGATGATGTTCCCTTGGACTCTGTAAGCCTGAGATAAACCCGTTTTCTCCCATAATCTGTGTCTGGTTGGATGTTTGTCCCAGCCACATGGAACTGACCGCAGCGTTAGTTGTGCAAGCTTTCTTGAAGCTTATGAGTTTAAACAATGTCTGTTCCTGATGCCTGGTGTCTTTCACTTGATGTTGTGCTTGTGATGTTTATCCGTGCCATCACCTACAGCTGTAGTGCATTCCCATCATTCTACTGCGTTTGGTTGAATTACAATTTAGCCATCATTTTGCACATGCATGTGTGTGTGTAGAGTTCATGTGTGGTGTGTGATGCATGGTGCATATGCATGTGTGTGCAGATGCCTGCACCCATGCACAGGCAGGCAGAAGCCAGAAAACATGAGGTGTCTGTTGCAGTCCAGGTCACATTGCTGGTAGAAATCACCCAACCAAGAGCAGCTTCTGGGAAAAAGAGATTTATTTTGGCTTACAGGCTTGAGGGGAAGCTCCATGATGGCAGGGGAAAATGATGGCACGAGCAGAGGGTGGACATCACCCCTTGGCCCACATAAGGTGGACAATAGCAACAGGAGAGTGTGCCAAACACTGGCATGGGGAAACTGGCTATAACACCCATAAGCCCGCCCCCAACAACACACTGCCTCCAGGAGGCATTAATTCCCAAATAACCATTAGCTGGGAACCTAGCATTCAGAACACCTAAGTTTATGGGGGACACCTGAATCAAACCACCACAGTATCCTTCTCTTATTGCTCATCTGCATATACCTTTGAGACAAGGTCTCTCCATCAACCTGGAGCTACTGTCTGTCTGCAAACTCCAGTGATTCTCTGGTCTCCATCCCCTGTAGACTGGGGTTACAGGTGTGTGTGGCCAAGCCCAGGTTTTTACATGGCTTCTTTGGAATAGGACTTAGCAGTCTCTGGCCCAAGAGGCCCTCATGCTTAAACAGCAAGCAGTCTTAACTGCTGAACTATTTCCTCAGCCTGATTCTGCTCCATTTGAGTGGTAGAAAGACTCAGATTGATTCCAAACTGGTGTGTTATGATTAATATTGCTATAGACTTTCTTGGATATCTATGCCCCATGTTACAGTTGGCTGCACAATGTCGGGACAAACATCCAACCAGACAGTTTTATGAGGGGTAGGGATTTATTTTAGACTTACAGATTCACTGGAAGTTCCATCACTGGCAGAAGAAACTGACTCCCATTCATACATCCAAGCAGAGAGAGAAGCCACCAGCAGCCAGCAAACACCCCAAAGCAGCATGCGCACACCACCGGCCAGTGCTCACACCGCTCCGCACACCTGTGCGCTGGAATTCAGATCCACCCCCAACGACACCTCCCTGTGGCAGGACTCTGCCTGCTAGGGGCTGAATCTGTAAACTCAATTTTAATAAAGCACCTGAGTGTGTGGGGCCATGCATCCAAACTACCACATCCTGTAAATGCACATATTTATACAGTGGAGATGTATCTAGGGGGACAGTTGCTGGGACATAAGAGGTGGCATATATATGTTCCTTCAACTTGTGTTGATAAGGCCAAACTAGTTTACTAATTTAAAACCTCATTAGTGGGTATAAGAATCTGATTTTACATTCTTGCCAACTCTTATTCTGGATGGCTTTTGGATTTTCTTTTGTTTTCTTGTTTTTTTTTTTTTTTTTTTTCAAGGTAGGGTCTCACTCTAGCCATGGCAATCCTCCTACCTCTGCCTCCCCAGTGCTGGGATTAAAGGCATATGCCACCATGCCCAGCCTGGATAGCTTTTTTTTTTTTTTTTTTTTTTTTTTTGAGGTAGGGTCTCACTCTAGCTCAGGCTGACCTGTAATTCACTCTGTCGTCTCAGGGTGGCCTTGAACTCATGGTGATCCTCCTATCTCTGCCTCCCAAATGCTGGGATTGAAGGCATGCACCACCACACCTGGCATGGATAGCTTTTTAATTTTAACCATTTCTGGTGTGTGTTTGGAAGTCTCTCACTGTGTTTTTGTGTCACCTGTAACTAATGACTAGTGAAGCTGAACACTTTTTGTTTACTGGTGACAGGAGATCATCTTCCTCCTCTACACTTAGGGTTCCTTGAACTATGCTCCACAGTGCTGGCTTATTGGCCATTAATTTGCTTGAGTTTGTACTTGTCCTTATTTCTTGCTCAATTTTTAAAAGATAACTTTGGGCTGGAGAGATGGCTTAGCAGTTAAGGCACTTTGCCTACAAAGCCTAAGGACCCATGTTTAACTCTCCAGATGCCACATAAGCCATATGCAAAAAGGTGAGCCAAGGTCAAGGTCACACATGCCCACTAGGTGGCGCAAGCGTCTGGAGTTTGATTACAGTCGCTGAGGCCCTGACACGCCAATTCTCTCTCCTTCTGTCTCTCTCTCAAACAAAAATAAAAATAAAATGACTTTGCTAGATGGAACCATCTTGGCTAGCAATTATTTACTTTCAGGGCCTGAAATACATCATTCTATGATTTCCTGGTTTTGAAGGTTTTGAGTAAGAAATCTAATGTTATGCTGATATGTTTGCCTTCATGAGGCGGTATTTGTCTTGCAGCTTAAATATTGTTTCTTTTGTACTGTTCGCATCTTGACCATAACCTGTCATGGAGATACTCTTCTCTGATCATGTCTTGCTGGGATTCTAAGTGCCTCTTGTGCTTGGGTGTCCATGTCTTTAAGTAGATTTAGAACGCTTTTCCGCTCTAATCTTACTGAATAGATTGTTTACGCCTTTAGTTTTTATCTCAGCTCCTTTCTCTATCCCAGGGATTTGGCCTCTTGACCATAGCCCAGTGTCCACAGAAGAAGATCATGTCTATTGACTTCTGTTCTTTGTCGATGCTTAAGTGCAGTATCTCCTTGACCTTGTCCTTTTTCTTCTGCTTGGTCTAGCCTTGGTCAAGATGCTTTCCACTGTGTTTTTATATGATTCTTTGATTTTTACTTATTTATTTTTTAATTTCAATCTCGTTGCTGAATTTTTCCACCATGGTGCTGAATTTTCATTCATATTTTGGATTTTCTTACCCACGTAAGATTTTCTCCTTTATGTCATTGGCTTTCCTCTCCCAGTCTTGAATGAATTTCCTGTTTTATTCATCTGTTTCTTTGTGTCCTCTTTGAGGTTATTTGACATTTTTACAAGTAACCTTTTGAATTTTTCATTCAACATTTTACCTATTTCAAGATCTTTTTAAATAAATGGCTGATATTCCTCATAGATAATTCACCAATAAAATATTTAATGAAGCTGAGTGTGGTAGTGCACGCCTTTAATCTCAGCACCTGGGAGGCAGAGGTAGGGGGATCGCCATGAGTTCGAGGCCACCCTGAGACTACATAGTGAATTCCAAGTCAGCCTGGGCTAGAATGAGACCCTACCTCAAAAAAATAAAAATGAAGGCTGGAAAGATGGCTTAGTGGTTAAGCACTTGCCTATGAAGCCTAAGGACCCCGGTTCGAGGCTCGATTTCCCAGGACCCACATTAGCCAGATGCACAAGGGGATGCATGCATCTGGAGTTCATTTGCAGTGGCTGGAGGCCCTGGCACACCCATTCTCTTTCTGCCTCTTTCTCCCTCTGTCTGTCACTCTCAAATAAATAAATAAATAAAAATAAAAATGAAGCCCTGCCTCAAAAAAAAAAAATGCTGATAAATCTCAAAAACATTCATGGAGGGAGAGTCTGATAAAGATTACATATTTTGTAATTCCGTTTATAAGAAACTTTATACCAGGCACAGCTGACCTATAGTGACTGAAGGCAGAACATGATGAGGGTTAGGAATGAGTGAGAGGGAAAGGAAAGGAAGGGAAGAAGGGACTGATTACAAAAGAACAGAAAGCAGACATGTTGGAGAGAGATGGAAATTCTATATCTTAATTTTGATTGTTGATATATGTATGCATTTGTAAAAATACTTCAGTTTGTATATTTGAAATAGATACCTTTTACTGTATATAAATTATTCATGTAAAGTTGGTTTGATATGTATGTTTTAGTTTTTGATTAAGCCAAAAATATATATAAAATGAATATATACATATAATTTACACAGTACCTACATGAAAACATGGCTAAATTCCTTTGAATGCATAAACTCAAAAATTAGTGAGTTTTGTACATAATTCCTAAGACACCTCAAGCAGTGTCTACTTTTGGAACATAGATGATAGACAGATACAAGGATGATAGAAATAAATGAACAATGTGCTTAACATTTGCAAGACCTGGTCGTTATGTTTATTTTCTCAACTATTTCTGTAGGTCATTGACTATGCCAAAGTTATTCAACCACGTTTTGAGGAAGCCCGGGAAAAACTCATCAAAGACACCATAGCTGAGGCCACTGACACAGCAATTAAAACTGTAAGAGACCAGCTCCACGCAGAACTACTAGCTAAAAGACAAGGTGAGCCATTTTTTTAAAAAAATAAATAACTTTTTTTGAGGCAAGCCCAACAGACTGGCCTTTTTGGCGGGGGGTGGGGGAGAAGGTTTCTGGGGTAGGGTCTACTCTAGCTCAGCCTGACCTGGGATTCACTATGTAGTCTCAGGGTGGCTTCAAACTCACAGCAGTCCTACTACCTCTGCCTCCCAAATGCTGGGATTAAAGGCGTACACAACCCCACCCAGCTCAGACTGGCCATTTTTATGCAAGAGAGAGAGAGAGAGAGAGAGAGAATTGGCACACCAGAGCCTCCAGCCACTGAGGTCAAACTCCAGATGTGTGTGCCACCTTGTGGGCATGTGAGATCTTGCATGCTTGTGTCACTGTGCATCTGGCTTATGTGGGATCTGGAGAGTCAAACATGAGTCCTTAGGCTTCACAGGCAAGCGCCTTAATTGCTAAGCCATCTCTCCAGCCCAAATAAATAACTTTTAAGTTTTGGCAAACCTGGGTGATAATGGTTAAGAGTAAGGACATTTATCTTTTTCTGTTTTTTCAAGACAGAGTCTCACTCTAGCCCAGGCTGACCTGGAATGCATTCCATAGCCCCAGGCTGGTCTTGAACTCATGGTAATCCTCCTAACCCAGTCACCCAAGTGCTAGGATTAAGGAAGTTTGCCACTTTGTATGATTATATAATTTATGTATTTGGCTATATGATTTATTGGACAAGGTCTTTCATTTACTCATCTTGATGTCCTTGTTACATGCACGTTTGTGCTCTCCTAATGATTGGTTGAAGGCATAAATAGAAACTGATTCAAAAGGAAAAAAAATCTCCTGTACAACTTTAAGGAATCAGGAAGGCACACCTACATTTATAATTGTTTGTTTGTTTGCCTATATGAGTTGAGAATTGAGTTACTGGGCAGACTGAGCAGTATTTGCACCTGTATCTCTACAGTGGTGATTAAAGCAAGAATTCACCTGACTCTTGGCAAGTTGTTGTTGTGTTAGAGTTACATACCACACTTGATTATAATTAAATATTTCTATTTGTAAATGCTAAATTCCGTGAAACCGAAGGAAGTTTTAGTGATCACTTAACACAGTTCTCTAATATGACAAAGAAACTAAGGCTAGTGGAGGTTAAGTGAGTCTCCATGGCAGAGACTTAGGCCCTCCTTTCCCAAGTTCCAGTCTCCCAACCGTTTGGCCTCTTTCCCTGGCTCACTGAATGTTGATCATAATATTTATTTTCTTTTTAAATTTTTTTAGAGAGAGACAGAGAGAGTGAGAGAATTGGCACACCAGGGCCTCAGCCACTGCAATTGAACTCCGGACGCTTGTGCCACCTAATGGGAATGTGCGACCTTGCGCTTGCCTTACCTTTATGCGTCTGGCTAATGTGGGATCTGGAGAGTCAAACATGGGTCCTTAGGCTTCGCAGGCAAGCACCTTAACTGCTAAGCCATCTCTCCAGCCCTGACCATAATATTTTAAAATAAACATAGGGTGGTATTTGTTTCTTCATTTTTCTGCTTTTCTTTAGGAAAAAGTGAGGGTTATCTTGGCTATTTTTGAAAGATACACTGGTTTGGGTAGAAGTTATATCTCTAGTAGTTTTCTGCCATTGTCTTTACTCTCCAGGTGTGCACTGTGAAGCATTTGTACATTACTACCGCTTTTTCTGTGTATAGTTGTAATGGTTAGTTGTGGTTCTATGCCATTTGCAAACTTAAATTCATTTATTTAATTTTTATTTATTGATTGATTTGAGAGAGGAAAAAGAGGCAGATAGGAGATAGAGAGACTGAGAAAGAGAAAGCAAGAATGGGCATGCCAGGGCCTCTAGCCACTACAAACAAACTTCAGATGCATGCTCCCCCTTGTGCACCTGGCTTTCATGGGTCCTGGAGAATTAAACTTGGGTCCTTAGGCTTCATATGCAAGTGCCTTAACTGCTGACCCATCTCTCCAGCCCAAATTCATTTATTTTAAAGTAAGGCTTCTTCCTAATGAAGATGCTATCATTGTAAAATATCTTGTGTTAAATAAATGTCTAAATTAACTTTTTTCCAAATGTTGATCCCATGTTACAATTGTTGTTTACTAAATTATCCATATTTCTTTTGGCTTTTTGCGGTAGTCTTTCCCTAGCTCAGGCTGACCTGGAATACACTATGTAGTCTCAGGGTGGCCTCAAACTCATGGCGATCCTCCTACCTCTGCCTCCCGAGTGCTGGGATTAAAGGCATGCGCCACCACACCCGGCCTCCCTGCCCCTTTTCTGAAGAGGCCTTCCTTATTGGGGGACGCAGGTCAACCCCATGGGGATTGTGTGTCATGCATTATGGGGCAGCAGTCAGTTATGGGGGAGACGCAATGTCTCTGTGCAAAATGTCCCAAAGTGTGGCTCCTGCAAATGAGTAAAAGCATCCAACATGATTCCTCAGAGCTTACAGGAAAACAGTCCCTAAGGCTGCATGCCACCCAAGTGGTCATCCAGATAACGTAGAAGGAAGCAGCAGGTTCAGTATATTAACTTCAAAATGGAGACCAGACTTTATAGCTCCTCAGGCATACTTGGAGAAACACTGACCCAGACTCATTAATTGAGTCGGTCCAAGCTTGAGTTACCTACGTTGTGCTAGATGTGATTCTAGGGACTGTGGATACAGAGGTGACCAGACTCAGGAAGCTTCTGTCCCTGTGGCACAGGGTTACATGTAGTACCGAGCATAGGGACAATCAATCAACCAATCAGTAAAACAACCCCAGTGGTCAGGTAGAAACGGGAACATGGATGACCTCCCCCAAGAGGAGATACCAGACTGACACCTGAATCCCAAAAAGAAGCTAGCCAGTATGCTGGAGCAATGGTTATCTTTAATGTTTCTTACAGTCTATAACAATTCCTTTCATATCAGATTAGGTCAATGAATCAGATTTTGAGCTTTCCTTAAATTGCCTTCTCCTATGAGAATGTATATACAGAGTTGCCTTGCTTATAATTATAAAGTTATACTTAAAAGCTTTTGTAAGTCTTCTTCAAGTCACTGATTATTCTGACAAAACAGTTAACCCCTTCTTAACTTTTGAAACGTCGGAAATTGGGCCTGGAGAGATGCCTTAGTTGGTAAAGTGCTTGCTATGTAACCATGAGGACCTGAGTTCAATACCGGACTCCACAACAAAAACAAAACAAAACAAAACAAAAAGTCTAGGTGTGATGGCAAACTAATCCCAGCTCAGGAAGACAGAGACGCGTGCATCCTTGGGGTTTGATGGCCTGCCAGTCTAGCCTACTTGGTGAGTTCTGTGTCAGTGAATGACCCTGTCTCAAAAAAAAAAATTCTTGATCCCAATAACTGACTGCTGCTCCCACAATGTATAACCCACAACCCCATGGGGCATACCAGCAACCCCACTGAGGAGGGGGCCCTGCAGAATGGGGGTAGGGAGGAGGGAAAAGATGCTACTGACACATGATGTATCTATACACGGTATGTTCTTAAACTGGAGAGATGACTTAGTGGTTAAGGCACTTGCTTGCAAAGCCAAACGACCCAGGTCCAACTCCCCAGGACCCACCTATTCCAGGTGCACAAGATGGTTCATGTGTCTGGAGTTCATTTGCAGTGACTGAAGACCCTGGTATTCCCCATTCTCTCTCTCTCTCTCTCTGTCTCTATCTCTCTGCCTCTTTCTCTCTCAAATAAATAAATAAATAAATAAATTTTTGAAAAACAAAGTATGTCATTAATAAAAAAATTCTTGAGTTGCAGCCCAAATATATCTTAAAGTATTGAGACAAGATTTTTAATATTGAGGGATTTTAACATAAAATATATGTAATAAATCAAGTAGGGCGTAGTGGCGCATGCCTTTAATCCCAGCACTTGGGAGGCAGAGGTAGGAGAATTGCCATGAGTTCGAGGCCACCCTGAGACTACATAGTGAATTCCAGGTCATCCTGGGCTAGAGCAAGACCCTACCTCAAAAAATAAACAAACAAACAAAATATATGTATCTGTGTGTGTGTGTGTATAATAAATCAGAAGATAGCCACCAACATGAAGCCTATGATCCTGTGTCCCAGGCATTTAATACTTACAACAATGCTGTCAGTTTCATGATTCTCATCTGGCCTAGAAAAAAACTGACAGAGATCAGATGGTTTACAAAAGCCCACAGTCCTTACATGACTATCGGAACTTCAACGCAAGTCTGCCTGGGTTTAATGTGGCACCTTTGAATCACTCACTTGCCTCCCCATCCCCAGCTACTTGTTTCTAACCCAGACAATGATCTTTCAGCAGAGGAGCAATCACTAACGGAATTTCAAAGGCACACTAGAAAAAAAGAGTTGGAAGAGTTACCAGACTTCACGATTACAAACTCAGATGAGCTGCAGCCACTGGATGAAGAAGGTAATGGCAGTGATTGTTCTGACACAAGAGGCCGTGTCACTGTCCTGAGCGTCTCTCCTGACACAAGAGGCCGTGTCACTGGCTGTCCTGAGTGTCTCTCCTGACACAAGAGGCCGTGTCACTGGCTGTCCTGAGTGTCTCTCCTGACACAAGAGGCCGTGTCACTGTCCTGAGTGTCTCTCCTGACACAAGAGGCCGTGTCACTGTCCTGAGTGTCTCTCCTGACACAAGAGGCCGTGTCACTGTCCTGAGTGTCTCTCCTGACACAAGAGGCCATGTCACTGACTGTCCTGAGTGTCTCTCCTGACACAAGAGGCCGTGTCACTGTCCTGAGTGTCTCTCCTGACACAAGAGGCCATGTCACTGACTGTCCTGAGTGTCTCTCCTGACACAAGAGGCCGTGTCACTGGCTGTCCTGAGTGTCTCTCCTGACACAAGAGGCTGTGTCACTGTCCTGAGTGTCTCTCCTGACACAAGAGGCCGTGTCACTGGCTGTCCTGAGTGTCTCTCCTGACACAAGAGGCCGTGTCACTGTCCTGAGTGTCCCTCCTGACACAAGAGGCCATGTCACTGACTGTCCTGAGTGTCTCTCCTGACACAAGAGGCCGTGTCACTGTCCTGAGTGTCTCTCCTGACACAAGAGGCCATGTCACTGACTGTCCTGAGTGTCTCTCTGACACAAGAGGCCGTGTCACTGGCTGTCCTGAGTGTCTCTCCTGACACAAGAGGCTGTGTCACTGTCCTGAGTGTCTCTCCTGACACAAGAGGCCTGTGTCACTGTCCCTGAGTGTCTCTCCTGACACAAGAGGCCGTGTCACTGGCTGTCCTGAGTGTCTCTCCTGACACAAGAGGCCGTGTCACTGACTGTCTTGAGTGTCTCTCCTGACACAAGAGGCCGTGTCACTGTCCTGAGCGTCTCTCCTGACACAAGAGGCCGTGTCACTGACTGTCCTGAGTGTCTCTCCTGACACAAGAGGCCGTGTCACTGGCTGTCCTGAGTGTCTCTCCTGACACAAGAGGCTGTGTCACTGTCCTGAGTGTCTCTCCTGACACAAGAGGCCGTGTCACTGGCTGTCCTGAGTGTCTCTCCTGACACAAGAGGCCGTGTCACTGTCCTGAGTGTCTCTCCTGACACAAGAGGCCATGTCACTGACTGTCCTGAGTGTCTCTCCTGACACAAGAGGCCGTGTCACTGTCCTGAGTGTCTCTCCTGACACAAGAGGCCATGTCACTGACTGTCCTGAGTGTCTCTCCTGACACAAGAGGCCGTGTCACTGGCTGTCCTGAGTGTCTCTCCTGACACAAGAGGCTGTGTCACTGTCCTGAGTGTCTCTCCTGACACAAGAGGCCGTGTCACTGGCTGTCCTGAGTGTCTCTCCTGACACAAGAGGCCGTGTCACTGGCTGTCCTGAGTGTCTCTCCTGACACAAGAGGCCATGTCACTGACTGTCCTGAGTGTCTCTCCTGACACAAGAGGCCGTGTCACTGTCCTGAGTGTCTCTCCTGACACAAGAGGCCGTGTCACTGACTGTCCTGAGTGTCTCTCCTGACACAAGAGGCCATGTCACTGACTGTCCTGAGTGTCTCTCCTGACACAAGAGGCCATGTCACTGACTGTCCTGAGTGTCTCTCCTGACACAAGAGGCCGTGTCACTGTCCTGAGTGTCTCTCCTGACACAAGAGGCCATGTCACTGACTGTCCTGAGTGTCTCTCCTGACACAAGAGGCCGTGTCACTGGCTGTCCTGAGTGTCTCTCCTGACATAAGAGGCCGTGTCACTGACTGTCCTGAGTGTCTCTCCTGACACAAGAGGCCATGTCACTGACTGTCCTGAGTGTCTCTCCTGACACAAGAGGCCATGTCACTGACTGTCCTGAGTGTCTCTCCTGACACAAGAGGCCGTGTCACTGTCCTGAGTGTCTCTCCTGACACAAGAGGCCGTGTCACTGGCTGTCCTGAGTGTCTCTCCTGACACAAGAGGCCGTGTCACTGGCTGTCCTGAGTGTCTCTCCTGACACAAGAGGCCATGTCACTGACTGTCCTGAGTGTCTCTCCTGACACAAGAGGCCGTGTCACTGTCCTGAGTGTCTCTCCTGACACAAGAGGCCGTGTCACTGACTGTCCTGAGTGTCTCTCCTGACACAAGAGGCCATGTCACTGACTGTCCTGAGTGTCTCTCCTGACACAAGAGGCCATGTCACTGACTGTCCTGAGTGTCTCTCCTGACACAAGAGGCCGTGTCACTGTCCTGAGTGTCTCTCCTGACACAAGAGGCCATGTCACTGACTGTCCTGAGTGTCTCTCCTGACACAAGAGGCCGTGTCACTGGCTGTCCTGAGTGTCTCTCCTGACACAAGAGGCCGTGTCACTGTCCTGAGTGTCTCTCCTGACACAAGAGGCCGTGTCACTGTCCTGAGTGTCTCTCCTGACACAAGAGGCCGTGTCACTGACTGTCCTGAGTGTCTCTCCTGACACAAGAGGCCGTGTCACTGTCCTGAGTGTCTCTCCTGACACAAGAGGCCGTGTCACTGGCTGTCCTGAGTGTCTCTCCTGACACAAGAGGCCGTGTCACTGTCCTGAGTGTCTCTCCTGACACAAGAGGCCATGTCACTGTCCTGAGTGTCTCTCCTGACACAAGAGGCCGTGTCACTGACTGTCCTGAGTGTCTCTCCTGACACAAGAGGCCGTGTCACTGTCCTGAGTGTCTCTCCTGACACAAGAGGCCGTGTCACTGTCTTGACAGTCTCTTCCAGTGAAGTAGCTTAAGCAGTAAAGCATGGTTTTTCTTTTGCATTAGGATTTGCTCAGGACACCAGAAGAGACAACTCTTTGGGCGGCACTGAGGAAGACAAATCCAAGTTAGAAAGAAACCTTGACACAGATGGTAATAGAATGACCTAATAACATGCTTATGCATCTTATTTCCAGTTATTTTACGTTTAGCAATGTGATATATGAGCTCAAAATTAACACACTTGAAATTGAAACCTTCAGCAGACAAAAAAAAAAAAATTGACTTCACCCGTACATATTTAAACTGAATAGCTTGCAGAAGAAAAAAATAGATTTATTAGAAAGTAGAAAACATAGAAAATGGGAAATCAAATACAGGCAAAACCCAAGGGACAATTTTGGTATGTTTCCAAATTTTATACAATCACTATCACACAATTATAAATTCTTTCTTCAAAGCTCTACCTCCCTTAACATATTAGAATCAAAGCATCATAAACTCGTAATTGTGGTTGTAAAATTTTATCATTTATCCATTTGCTATTTACCTTAAAAATTGTTCTGTTCATATTTTAACATGATGGAGACCATATAACAATACATGATATAACATTACAGAATTATATAAAATATTACACGATAGCTATAATATATGCTATTTTTTGCCATATTCACCTACAGTGTATCACTCGGTTTATATTACATTGTTAGGAAATAGCTAACCCTTATTTTAAATTGCTGAACAGTTTCTCTATGAATAGCTAAGACTTTTAGCCTTATAGTAATCTTTATGTTACTTTTCTTTGTTTGGTACCATAACTAATATATCAATAAATTTTTAGAGTAACATTTTGTCTGGATGTTTACATTAATGGAATTACCAGATTAATGAATATGAAGCTATAACAAACTGCTTTGCATACAACTTATTCCAAACTATGTTCTCCTCGGCAATACATAAATATATATCATTGTTTCCTCATTATTTTCTCTTCAGAGTTATTTAATTTTTCTTTCCAAGTTTATTATTTGAATATTTATTTATTATTTATTTCTTCCTTTTTTAGATGTCCATTTTTATCTTTTACTAATTCTTCTGAATTGTCATATCAATTGTGTTCACTCTTCATAGTCTTTCTATGTTAGTCCCTGATCTTTCTGTTTTCTTTTTTTTTTTTTCCAATTGAGCTATTTGTAGTCTACATCACATTGCTGTTTTGGAAGCACCTTCTAGGCATCTTTCATAGTTTTTGGAATCAATTAATTGCTTTTTCATTGTTGGTTTCTATATTTTTAGGCTTCTTCCTCTTCTGTTTTCTATGGGGTTTTTGTTTAGCTTTTGTTTTTCTGTTTTTATTGCTCTAATCTTTTTGTCATCAGCTTAAGGTGTATATATAATTTGTTTTGATACAAAATGTGTAGTTCTTTGTTATTGTTTTTACTTACTGATTCACACGTAAGTACTTTTCTTGCTGTTTATTTCAAGTTAGTGGGAGTGGAATTTATCACTGTTGGAAACTCATTTATGGCCTCTCGTCCCCTAAAAGAGAGAAAGAGAGAGAGATGGAAGGAGGGAGGGAGACAGAGAGCCTATGTAGAAGGTAGACCATATATTCAAAGCCAGGAGCCCCATCTTAGCAGCTGTGCAATTCCCACACCAATTTACATGGGCAGCCGGTCTCCCAGACTGCCCATTCCCGCTGTGAGCAGGGTAGTCTGAGTTAGAAGCAGGTGATGGTCC
The DNA here is from genome assembly GCA_036346955.1 of Dipus sagitta. Lineage (NCBI taxonomy): Eukaryota > Metazoa > Chordata > Mammalia > Rodentia > Dipodidae > Dipus > Dipus sagitta. The sequence continues at coordinate 37,372,716 of CM070775.1, forward strand.
CTCTCCATTGCAGGAGGGATGATAGTATTGGCAGTCAGCTTTTCCCAGGCAGGCTGAGATAACACAGCTACTGGGAATTCTGAGACTGTTACCTCAGGAAAGACAAGCTGGACTTTTTTTTTTTTCCAGTTCGGATTCACTGGCAATATATTAAGCTACAATTAGTCCTAGTTTTGCTACAGGTTATCTTTATTTTTTCTGCCTATTTGAATGTCATGGTTAATATTTTAATTTAAAATTGGGACCCTGATTCTGGGTTCCTTGAGTTCATACCGCAGCCTTCCATGTCTATGACCCCTTGGTACCTGCTTTGCGCTTAACAATGTTTTGTTCACAGATGAAAAAGAAGTCAGTGACTTGTCCACACTTATTAGGAGTCCTCAAGACCTCAGTCAAGAGCGAGTGGTGGAGTCAGACATAGGTAAAGTACTATCTGACTAATGTCGTTCTCTTAAGTGTGGCCCAAAAAAACAGGGGCTGGGAGATGGCTCAGTGGAGAAAATGCTTGTCACACAAGCACGAGGACCTGAGTTCAGATCCCCAGCACCCAAGTAAATGCCAGGTAGGCATGGCAGCCTGCCTGTGGTCCTAGCACTCAGGAGGCAGTAACAAGGGATGCCTAGGTCAAGGTGGCTAGCTAAAATGGCTGAATTGGAGAGCTCTGGGTTCAAGTGAGCAACTCTGCCTCATGAATTAAGAGTAATCAAGGAATTCACAAGGGGGTGCATGCATCTGGAGCTCGTTTGCAGTGGCTAAAGGCCTTGGCATACCCATTCTCTCTCTCTCTCTGTCTCTCTCTCTCTCTCTCTATATATATATATATATATATACACACACACACACACACACGCGCGCACGCACATTAATAAAGAGTGATTACCAGGTGTGGTGGTAGACAGACAGTGAGAGAGAGAGAGAGGTAGCGGGCATGCCAGGGCCTCTACTCACTACAAACAAACTCCAGATGCATAGGTCAACTTTTTGCGTCTGGCTTTATGTGTGTACTGGGGAATGGAACTCAAGTCATTAGGCTTCACAAACAAGCACCTTGACCACTGAACCATCCCTCTTTAGCCCCATGTACCCTGTCTTTTAAGGACACTATAGTATGAAACCTTTGGCATACACGAACACAGGGAAAATGACACATAATATATTGTTGTGTTGGGAAGATGGACAATCTTTCTGCTCTGCCATCCTCAGCATGTGGCTACCCTGGTAAACCACGGGATGTCTGCTGGAGTTCCATCTGTCACGTTCATGTATATAAACAGGAAGCAGGCCAAAAACAAAGGACAAGATTTAACACTCACCAGCTGCCTTAGCTCTCTTAGATTTGTTTTTATTATTTTATTTGAGAAAGAGAGAGAGAGAGAGAGAATGGGTGCACCAGGGCCTACAGCCTCTGAAAAAGAACTTCAGACACATGCACCACCATGTGCATCTGCCTTACATGGACCCTGGAGAATCGAACCCAGGTTCTTTGGCTTTGTAGGCAAGCACCTTAACTGCTAAGGCATCTCTCCAACCCTGAATTAGCTCTCTTAAAGAGGTGACAAGAAGCTGGTGTGGTGCTGCACGCCTTTAACCCAGCACTTGGGAGGCAGAGGTATGAGGATCACTGTCAGTTTGAGGCTAGCCCGGGACTGCAGAGTGAGTGCCAGATCAGTCTGAGCTAGGGTGAGACCTTACCTCAAAAGAGAAGAGGGCAGGAGAGATGGGTTAGCGGTTAAGGGGCTTGCCTATGAAACCTAAGGGCCCAGGTAAGCCAAATGCACAAGGTGGCACATACGTCTGGAGTTTGTTTTCATGAGTAGAGGCCCTGCTGTGCCCATTTTCTCTCTCTCTCTCTATCTGCATTTTTCTCTATATATCTCTCTCTTTAATAAATAAACAAAAATTTAAAAAACAGAAAGAGGTGACAAGAAAAAAATTGCAAAATATAAATAATACCCCTCCCCAAATTCTGCTTGCATTTTATTGGCCATATTTGACAGCTGAACATGCACCTTCCCATGGCTCCAAGAAGACCAGGCGTGGGTTCTTGGCTCTTCTGCTCTGCCTGTCTTGAAGACAGAGCCTTGCAGGAAGCTGCCATTTGACGGTCCTTGGAGGGTTTTCTGGGCTGAGGTCATTAGGCTCATTGAGGTCAGCACCTCCAAAGCGGGACAGGAAATGCAGACACGGAGGTCAAGGGGAGCAGTCTCCTCCCATCTCACTGGAGAAGTAGGTGCACATCTAACTTATGGCCTATATAGCTTGAGAGCCAACTCCACCCTGCACGCAGACACTTCCACGCCAAATAAGAGCAAAAACCCAAGGGTAATACTGAAAGTTGAGCTACCTTTTCACCAACCTCCTCCAAGCCTGACTGCCTCCTGGCCTGGTCCTGCCTCATCGCCGTCTCCTGTTCTGTAACCCAAGTATCCACCTTGTCTTCTGACTCCTTTCCTACATGTTTCTGCCTCTCTTCTCTCCTGAATCCTCCTCTCTCATTTCCTGGCTTTGACTCTTGCCTGACATGACCTTCATCCTGCTGCCCAGGCTCCAAGTCACTGCTCTTCCAGCTGGTGATTGCGTGGCAAACATTTTCCCTCCCCAGTGCCGTTTCTTCCTTCTCCCAGCCTGTGCTGTAGGAGCTCAGAAACCAGAGGTAAGACAGCATTGTCCCCTGGCAGTATGAAAGGTGTCCATTCATTAACCGCTGTGTCTTAGTCCCCACAGAAGACACGCTGGAAGAGATAAATGCACACCATCCCATGGTCACTGCCATGCTACGGGAGACCCTCAAAGAGACAAAAGATATGAACTTCGAGCACCCGTATGACAAACACGCTGAGATCCTAGAGACGGTCCTCAAAGAGGTAAAACCAAAACCAACCCCAGCCTATGAATACACATTAATGTCATTACCTTATAACCTAAGAAAATGTTAATCTGAAATTGTCTAAGTGTTAGTCTCGTTTTATGGAATCCTTCGAACTCATGCTTGCTTTATTAAGTACTCAAGTAGAAAATTGTTGGTGGTCCTTGGTAAGTTTTCAGTTATCAACAAAATTATGGGATGTAACTTCATAGTTTCAAAACTTAACTCATTAACTTCGATTGTTTTTGATTCAGGTGACTTGGTTAAAGATGGTGCATATGAAGCCAATAGCAAAGTTTGATATTTTATCTCTGAGCTAAATTATCATAGAGCAACACAAATTCTGTTCCATATCCAACACTAAACATGTGTTAATAAGAGAAGCGACCCCTCTCTCTTTCTCTCTATTCTTGCAAATAAACAGAATATTTTTAAAGGGGTTGGAAAGATGGCTTAGAGGTTAAAATGTTTGCTTGCAAAGCCTAAGAAACCAGGTTTGATTCCCCAGTATCCACATCAAAGCCAGATGCCCAAAGTGGTACATGCATCTGGAAGTTTGTTTGCAGTGGCTAGAGGCCTTGGTGCTCTCATTCTCTCTCTTTATCTGCCTTATTCTCTCTCTCTCTCTCTCTCTCTTTCTCTCTGCTTGCAAATAAATGAATAAATAATATTTTTTAAAAAGACAAGGACTGGAAAGGTGGGTCAATGGTTAAGGCACTTGCCTGCCAACCCTAAGAACCCATGTTCCACCTCCAGGTCCCACAGACTTGCAAGGTGAGGCAAGGTTGCACATGCCCAGTAGGTGGCGAACCTGCCTGGAGTTTGATTGCAGTGGCTGGAAGCCCTGGTGTGCCAATTCTTTCTCTCTCTCCCTCCTCTCTATCTTGTTCTCTCTGTGTGTGTGTCTCTCTCTCTCTCTCTCTCCCTCTCATAAAGGTTTGTGCCACTATGCCTGCTAAATAAAGAGAAAGAGAGAGAGAGAGAGAGAGAGAGGCAAGCAGAGATACAGGTAATTTTTCTGTTGAAAGAGGAAACCCATATCAAATGCTATGTTGTGTGAATAGTAACAGGGGGCTTACCTTTTATTTATAAAGGTCGTGGTAGTTATATGAATCTCAGATAAGCATTCAGAGCAAAAGTCCAAGACCAAATGAAACAGTTTTGACTCTTAATGAACTTCTGTACTTCTCTGTGATTTAACTTAAAATTATTCTGTGAGAAATGCCAGGCGTGGTGGTACCAGCCTGTAATCCAACACTCAGGAGGCTGAGGCAGGAGCCAGCCTACGCTATAAAGCAAAACCCCATCTCAAAAATAATGTTATGTGAGAAGAAAAAGCATATAACACGAGATGCTAGAGCCCCTCTGTGGCACACCAGGCACCTCCTCTGAGCCTCCCTGACCTGGGCGCTTTTGGCCCCTCTGGGCATCTCTCACTCACCTGGTAACATCTGCATCTCTTCAGGTCTCTGGCATCTGCTGTGTTTCCTCAGAAGCATTATGAACTCTGCACTAACCCTTTGCCCAGCACTGCATGTAGACGCTGGGGGATCTGAACATAGACCAAACACAGCCCCTGCCTTTAAGAAATTTTCAGTCGGGTGGAGAAAACTGACCTGTAAACTACTCATGTGCCAACTGGCAAATAAGCATGCCCGAGACATGGAAATTCATCCCCTGAAGCACGGGCCTATCATCTTTGCCTAGGCAGTGAGACACGGGCAGTAGATAAACAGTCCTCAGTATGCATAATGTTTTAGCATATGCTAAAGGCTACATCACAATCCTCCAAAAAGCAGCAATTCTTTATCCATGTAGAATAAATTAATTGTTGAGGAGGAAAGAGTGTGGTAACATTGAAATCATCTTAAAATGGTCAAGGATGCTGCTGCTTATCTCTCCATCGCTGGAGCAAATATCTATAGTTGGCTTATAAAGAGCAAGTGTCCTTTGGCTCACAGTTGGGTGGCTTCAGTCCATGACTGGCTGGTCCTATGGCTTTGGGACCTGCAGTGAGGAAGCACACATTGGGGGGCTTGTGGTAGAGCAGACATTCTTACCTCCTAGCCAGGAAACAAAAAGGAGAAAGGAAGGGATCAGGGTCCCACAAACCCCTGCAAAAGCAAGCCCCTAATGACCTTCCACTGGGCCCCACCCTTTAAAGTTTTCACCACCTCTCAACAGCTCCATGCTGTGGAGCAAACATGCAACAACACACAGATGGTTAGGAGACATTCCAGATCAAAGCTGCATGTAGCAAGCTTCAGGCACCACTGCAATGGGAAAACGCTTATGATAAAATTCTCAACAGAGGCTAGGCATGGTGGTGCATGCCTTTAATCCCCAGCACTTGGGAGGCAGAGGTAGGAGGATCGCTTTGAGTTTGAGGTCACCCTGAAACTACATAGTGAATTCCAGGTCAGCCTAAGCTAGCGAGACTCTACCTTGAAAAAAAAAAATCTCAACAGAGGCTGGGTGTGGTGGTGCACGCCTTTAATGCCAGCACTTGGGAGACAGAGGTAGGAGAAGCACTGTGAGTTCAAGCCCAGCCTGAGAGTACATAGTCAATTCCAGGTCAGCCTGGGCTAGAGTGAGACCCTACCTTGAAACTCCCCCCAAAACAAAATCTCAATAGAAATGCTACTTAATAACAAATACTTATGTATAAGGAATCATGAGGGCTGGAGAGATGGTTTAGCAGTTAAGCGCTTGCCTGTGAAGCCTAAGGACCCCAGTTAGAAGTTCGATTCCCCAGGACCCACGTTATCCAGATGCACAAGGGGGCGTACGCTTCTGGAGTTCATTTGCAGTGGCTGGAGGCCCTGGCGCACCCATTCTCTCTCTCTCTCTCTATCTGCCTCTTTCTCTCTCTGTCTGCCGCTCTCAAATAATAAATAAAAATGAACAAAAAAATAAAAAAAAAAGAAATCATGAACACCAAGCTAAGTGTTCAGCATTTAAAGGCATTAGCTTGTAAATAAAGCCTGGGGTCAGGTTTGATTCCCCATCAAGCCAGATGCATAAAGTGGCACATGCTCCTGGAGTTTGTTTGAGGCATTCACAGACTTAACACCCCCCATTCTCTAATTCTCAGTATCTCTCCCCTTCCCTCTCTCTTTCTCTCTCTCGTGCTCACATATACACAGAAACAAATATGCAATATTTATGAAATGAAAAATATTTTTAAAAGAAATTATGAATGTCAAGTAATAGTTAAATCTAATACCTCAATATAAAACCAAGCCAAGGATATAAACATATTTCATCAAAGAAAAACTACAGATGATTAAGTAAAAAATGTGTAAGCTGGGCTAGAAAGGTGGCTCAGCACTTAAGGTGTTACAAAGCCTAAGGACCAGAGTTCGAGTCCCCAGTACCCATGTAAAGCTAGATGCACAAAGTGGCTGTTGCAGTTACCTTCTCACTGCTGGGAGAAATGCCCAGCCAGAAGCAGCTTATAGGGGGAAAGAGTTTAGTTCAGGCTTAACAGAATCCAGGAGAAATGCCATCAATGGTGGTAGAAGCTGGATCACTTCCATACATCTATAACAGAGAGGCTCAACCAAAACCCAGCAAACATGAACTGCCAGAGTCCAAAGAACTGATTCTGAACACTCAAGACCTACCTCCAGTGACACGCCTCTTCCAACAGGTTGCTGGAAACTTAAGTAGGAAGCTTAATCTAAAATATTTGAGTCTATGAGGGACATACCTTCAAACCACCACAGTGGTGCATGTATTTGGAGTTCCTAGTGGTAGGAATCCCTGAGGCACTCATTCTCTCTCTCTCTCTCTCTCTCTCTCTCTCTCTCTCTCAAGTAAATTAAAAATATTTTTTAAAAAATGGTTAAAGATATTTGTATGAGTTCTACAAAGATGGCACATCAAGATAGAATCCTTGACTTATCAGGTTACGATGATACATAATATAGGTGCACAATTTTTCCCAGGTAATGGAAGAAAACAGAACAGGTTTTCTGGTGCCCCAAAATATGGAGGCTGGATTGTGGACAACTGCCCTCTTATAAAAGAACTTTGGATGGCCTTCATTGACAGAGGAATCACAATTGATTTGGTGATATGTTTGTCAGACACAGAAAACAATGGTTGGTAAATATTCGTCATATAAATTTGAGAGTAAATTTCTATTGCTGATAATAGTTTTTGTCAAAATAAGGAATGGAAAACTCTCCACTCTCCTTAGATACAAATACCATCCAACCCACTCCCACCTCCAACAACCCCTGGAAGATGTAGTGATGCACAGAGTGAGGCCTCCATCCACCAAGGAGGTGGACCCGGGGTAACATGCTGGGCCGCTGAGCCTCCCAGGAGGCCTTTGTAGTTGTTGGGTGGAGCTAAGAACATAAGCTCCCCTCTCAGCCAGCAGCTCTCCCTTGTCAGTGAACACTGGATAGACTGAAGGTTGCTAGAAGTACATAATGATATGAAAATGTAACTGTTCTGTCACTTTGACTCTTAAGGAAACATAATTGAAATGAGAGTTTCCAAGGGAAAACAAATAAACTGTCTCTTCATGTTTATATTATTTATAACATTTTTTTTTGTTTTTATCTTTGTCTTATGAAGTAAGGTCTTGCTCTGTAGCCCAGGCTGATCTGGAGTTCACTGTGTAGTCTTGGGTTGGCCTCAAACTCACGACAATCCTCCTACCTCTGCCTCCCAAGTGCTGGGATTGAAGGTGTGAGCCACCACACCTGGCGTTATTTACTACATATTTTGGTTGTTTTTTTTTCTTTTTCTTAATTAAGATGGTCAACTAAAATGTTAAAGAATTGGGGTTCTGACATTTTTTTTCTTTATCTGTATTTCAGGAAAATGTTTATTAAATAGAATGTACTTAGACAACAAGTCTGCGATTGATGCTAAAATTTTGGAAAGATTGTCAGGTGAACTTCAGAATAAAAAGAAGGAGCAAGCCGCAGAACAGTAAGCTCATGTGCCCTCGCTGCCCATGAGATGTCTTCTCAGAGCAATGTACTGCCTAGAATGAATACAGCCCAGCATGCCCTCTATACCCACACAATGTCTTCTCACTGCACATGCCCATGAAATGTCTCAATATCAAAAGATATTCTAGGGCTGGAGAGATTGATTAGTGGTTAAGACACTTGCCTTCAAAGCCAAAGGACCCAGGTTCAGTTCCCCAGTACCCAACCAGATGCACAAGGTGGCATATGCGTCTGGACTTCATTTGCAGTGGCTAGAGGCCCTGGCACACCCATTCTCTCTCTATCTGTCCCTATCGGCCTTTCTCTCTCTTTCTCACATAAATAAATAAAATAAAAAAATTTTAAAGGTATTTGAAGGAGCTAGAGAGATGGCTTATAGATTAAGGCAATTTTTTTGTTTTTTATTTTTAATTTATTTATTTGAGAGCGACAGAGAGAGAAAGAGGCAGAGAGAGAGAGAGAGAGAGAGAATGGGCGTGCCAGGGCCTCCAGCCACTGCAAACTAACTCCAGACGCGTGCACTCCCTGGTCCATCTGGTTAACGTGGGTCCTGGGGAATCAAGCCTCAAACCAGGGTCCTTAGGCCTCACAGGCAAGTGCTTAACCACTAAGCCATCTCTCCAGCCCCAGAGGACCCAGTTTGATTCCCCAGTACCCATATAAAGCCAGATGCATAAGGTGACACATGACTCAAGTTTGTTTGCAGTGGCTAGAGACCCTGTTGCACCCATTTCTCTCTCTCCCTCTCTCTCTCTCTCCCTCCCTCCCTCCCTCTTTTTCACTTTCTCAAATAAATCATTCAATTTTTAAAAAATTTTCCTATTGACAACTTCCATAATTATAGACAATAAGCCGTGGTAATCCCCCCACACACATTCCCCTTCACAACTCCACTATCCATCATATCCCCTCCCTCTCTCAATCAGGCTCTATTTTATTTTTTCTGTCATGATCTTTTCCTCCTACTATGATAGTTTTATGTAGGTAGTGTCAGGCACTGTGAGGTCATGGATATTCAGGCCATTTTGTGTCTGGGAAACTGCATTGTAAGGAGTCCTACCCTTCTTTTGGCTCTTACCTTCTTTCTGCTACCTCTTCCTCAATGGACCCTGAGCCTTGGAAGGTGTGATAGAGATATTTCAGTGCTGAGCACTCCTCTGTCACCTCTTCTCAGCACTATGGTGCATTCATTATGAGTCATCCCAAGGTCCCCGCCATCTGAAAAGAGAAGCTTCTCTAACCAAAAGTAAGAGTAGCAGTAATATGTGGCTATGAAGATTATGAGAGGTGCTTACCAGGCAGTTTGGTGAACATAGCGTATACATTTAGCCAGACACCAGCAGGCATTACACCTGAGGGCTCGTGACTACCCCTCTCTTAGTTTTTCAGTATCAGGCATGTATTCCCTCCCATGGAGCAGGCCTCTAGTCCAATTAGAGAGCAGTTGGTTTCCCCCATAACAGACATGCCACTATTGCACCCATTGCCTCATTGGCCTGGCTGGCCAACTTTAAGGCTTGCAATGTCCATTGTAGTTTATCTCCACTAGTAAATTCACTCTCTCCCATGGAGCTGTATGCAACATAGTTTTTTCTAGTTTTCTGTCAGCTGGTCTATATGGAAGAGGTTTTCAGCTCAGCTCCAGCAGGATTTCTCAGTGACCTTGCAGCCCAGGCATGTGGAGTCTTCAGCAATAGGGTCTTACCATCTATTCCTGGTGGGAAATGAAGAGGCTTGACAACAGCCTACAATGTTTGGGGAGGCAATAAATATTTTTTTTTAAAAAAAAAAAAAAGGTATTCCGGGCTGGATAGATGGCTTAGCAGTAAAGGCACTTGCCTCAAAGCTTAATGACCCAAGTTTGATTCCCTAGTACCACATAAAGCCAGATGCACAAAGTGGCACATACATCTGGAGTTTTGTTTTTTTTTTCGAGGTAGGGTCTCACTCTATCTCAGGCTGACCTGGAATTCGCTATAGAGTCTCAGGGTGGCCTTGAACTCATGGCAATCCTCCTACCTCTGCCTCCCGAGTGCTGGGATTAAAGGCATGCACCACCACACCTGGCTATATCTGGAGTTTTAATGCAATGACTGGAGGCTCTGGTGTGCCAATTTTCTCTTTCTGTCTCTCTCTTTTCTTGAAAAAAAAATATATATTAAAAAATGAATTCCATCAGGACTGAAGAGATTGCTCAGTGATTAAAGGCAATTACATTCAAAAGGTATTCTAGGGCTAAAGGGATTGTTTAGTGGTTAGGGCACTTGCCTACAAAGTCAAAGGACTTAGGTTCGATTCCCCAGGACCTACATAAGCCAGATGCACAAGGTGGTGAATGCATCTGGAGTTCTTCTGCAGTGGCTGGAGACCCTGGCACACCCATTCTCTCTCTCTCTCTCTCTCTCTCTCTCTCTCTATCTCTCTCTCTCTCTCTCCATATATATATATATATATATATATATATATATATATATATATATATATATATCTACCTCCTTACCTCTCTCTCTTTCAAATAAATAAAAATTTATAAAAAAATTAAGACCATGAAAAAGTTATTCTGTCAACAAGTTGATAAATTTATGAATACTTCTAGTATCTCTGAAGTACTCAGTTGTGCATGGCTTTATAGTTCATATCAAATGTATTTTTGTTTTGCTTGTGTGTGTATAGTATGTGTGGGGTGTGTGGGGTGTGCCCACATGTGTGCAGATGCACCTGCACACTGCAGGCATGAAGAAGCCAGAGAACAGCAAACCTCCGTTCCTGTTACTCAGCTGCCGTATTTCCTGACTCACCGAGCTTGGAGCTTGCCATTTTCCATTATACTGGCTGACCAAGGAGCCCTTGTAGTTCTTCTGCCTCTGCCTTCCTCAGCACTGGAGTTAAATGTGCATGGCCACACCCAGATTTTTATGTGGGTGCTGGAGATCAAACTCAGTTCCTCGTGCAGGAGCAGCAAATTCTACTACCCGAACCATCTGCCCAGTTCCTCAAATGTAATTGTGTTTGTTTGGTTTTTCAAGGTTGGGTCTCACACTAGCTCAGGTTGACCTGGAACTCACTTGGTATTTCCATGCTGGCCTTGAACTCACAGCAACCCTCCTACCTCTGCCTCCTGAGTTCTGGGATTAAAGATGTGCGCCACCATGCCCAGCTTCAATTTTTTTGTTTAAAGTTTCAAGAAATGTGTGTTGTTGTTTTTTTTCTTTTCAGGAAGAGGCACACCAGGGCCTCTAGCCACTGCAAATGAACTCCAGATGCATGTGCCACCTTGTGCATCTGACTTTGTGTGGGTGCTGGAGAATCAAGCCTGGGTCCTTTGGTTTTATAGGCAAATGCCTTAACTGCTAAGCCATCTCTCCAGCCTAAGAAATGTTTTTTAAATTTATTTATTTATTTATTTGAGAAAGAGGGAGGCAAATAGAATGGGCATGCTAAGGCCTCTAGCCACTGCAAATGAACTCCAGACACAGATGCCACCTTGTGCATCTGGCTTACGTGGGTCCTGGGGAATTGAATCTGGATCCTTAGACTTCACAGGTGAGGGCCTTAACTGCTAAACCATCTGTCCAGGCCTCAAATGTATTTTTAGTCAGACTTTTTTTCAAAAGACAGTGGGAACTTGAGAACAGACTATATATATATATATATATATATATATATATATATATATATATATATATGAAATTTTTATTAATTTGAAACTTTGTTGTATGGACAAATCATGTGTTGGTCCCATTCCCCTACTCCCACTCCCATTCCACTGAGGGCCCTCCTGGTCGGGGGGGGGGGGGTTACTGGTAAGACAATATACATTTTATAACCATAACTATCCGTGATTTACTAAGTAGACTCCACAAGCTGAAGCAGTGACGTGATCCAGTGTGAAGGAAAATACTCTGTGTGATAGAACTAATATCCCAGGCTGGGGACAAGGCTCAGTGGCTAATGGTGCTCACTTGATTAACCAACAACCCAGATCTGTCCTCTGCTCTATGGAAAGAAGGAACATTGTTTATATTTGGCAGACTTAGCTTGGAAAGCTTATGCTCTATCTGGGTGAGCTGAAGAGCCTTTAGAGCTATGAACACACAGTTATGCATAGCTAAGGTTAAATTTTAATAAACTTTATACTTCTTTAGATTAAGGTATAAAATGCAAAAAAGAAACGTGACTATTATGAGAGTTGCTCGTCCTCACTGAAACATGCTCTTCAAAATACTCAGTTTTCATCTGTCCGTTGGGAGTCACACTGCTCAAAGCCATGAAGAGCTCTAGATATTTCAATACTAGAGTCTGGGACTAGAGACAACTCAGTGGTTAAGGCACTTGCCTACAAAGCCTAACTACCTGAGTTGATTTCCCAGTACCCATGTAAAGCCAAATGCACAAAGGAGCACATGCATCTGGCGTTTGTTCGCAGCAGCTGGAGGCTCTGGTGCACCCATTTTCTCTTCTGTCCCTCCTCTCTCTCTTCCTCTCTCTCCTTGCAAATAAATGAATAAAAATATTTAAAAATAAATGCTAGAGGGCTGAAGAAATGGCTTAGCAGTTAAGACAGTTGCCTGCAGAGCCTAAGGACCCAGCTTCGATTTCCCAGTATCCACATAAGTCAGATGCACATGGTGGCACATGCATCTGGAGTTCATTTGCAGTGGCTAGAGGCCCTGGCATGCCCATTCTTTCTCTATTTTCCTCTCTCTCTCTCTCTCTCTCTCTCTCTCTCTCTTTTTCTCAAATAGATAGATAAAAATAAAATATTAAAAAATAAATAAACAAATATGAGATTTCTCAATGAAAATATACCAAACCTCTTACCTTTTATTGATGACAGCACATATTGCTTTCTCAAATCCTCTTCCCCCTCCCTGACCTTCAGGTATAAGTAACTTGAGCAAGGTTTTAGGAGAACTCATTAATCGCTAAAAAATTATTACTCTTGTAGGAGGGTAGCATGGAGGTTGGGCAAAGGTTAACTGATATGTGTGTGTGTCAGAGGACTTTTCAGTGTTTGTTTGCTTGTTTGTTTCTTTGAGACAAGGTCGCACTCTCTAGTCAGGCTGGCCTGGAACTCTCAGCAATCCTCCTGCCTCACCCTCCCAAATGCCAGGGCTACAGGTGTAAGGCACCACACCTAGCTTTGCAGTGTTTATTGTTCATTGAAGTTAGTCATTCCTTAAGGAACTTGATACAAAACTCTATGAAGCATCATTTAGTTGAATTTGTAAATCAAATTTTGGATTATATATTGACTAATAGTTATTGCTAATTCAGAAAATAATTAGAAAATTACATTCACTTTTAGCTTTTGAAAGTTTTGTTGCAAATGGGGTAACAATAATGCTGAATTTAAGGAATTACTTTTTAAAATATTTTATTTTTATTTATATATTGAGAAAGGGGGAGAGGCAGGTAGAGAGAAAGAATGGGTATGCCAGGACCTTCAGCCACTGCAAACAAACTCCAGGTGCATGTGCCACCTTGTGCATCTGACTTATGTGGGTCCTGGAGGATAGAACCAGGGTTCTTTGGCTTTGCAGGCAAGCGCCTTAACCACTAAGCTATCTCTCCAGTCCAGGAACTATTTGTTTTTATTTTTTTTTCTTTATTAGTTAGTTTTGTATTCAGCAAATACAGTCAGTTTGGTACCATTATTAGGCTCATCCATGACCTACCCCCTCCCCTGGGCCCCTCCTTGTTCAGGTATATGGGTCATGCACTGTGGAGTTAGCCCACAGTTATGGGTAAGATAAATGTCTCTGCATATCATGACCCAACATGTGGCTCTGACATTCTTTCCGCCCCCTCTTCCGCAAAATTTCCCTGAGCCATGTTGGGTTCATTTTTGGTCTGCTTTAGTGATGAGGTGTTGGGGGCCTCTGAGGCTCTGGCTCTCTGATTTGGTAGGAGTTGATTTTTCTCTGTGTTGATCTCCTTCCCCCTTGTGCTGGTATCCGGTTCATCAGGAAAACAGCACCCTTGCTTGTTTCGCCAATTTTTCTTAGTTTCAGTCAGGGCCCTTTTGAGGTATGATGGGGTGGCTCTCTCCTTAAGATCTACATCTATCTGAAAAAGAGAAGCAGATTCTCCAACAGAGAGTAAGTTAGCACCAGGACAAATGAGATAACACTTACTTTTTTTTATAGAGAATTTAATAGGTGTAGGCCCTCTTGTAGCCCACAATTGATGGTAGCTTGATATTGGAGAGTGGGCTTATGTTTGGATATGGTTCTGACTTGTTTCCCAGCTCCAGCTATGGGTCCCATACCAGTGAGGGGATCAGTTAGCCAAATTGAGAGCAGTTGGTTCCCCACCATGGCTGTGTGCCACTACTGCACTTGTGTGGGCATCACAACAAGTTATTTGCTGCGAAGTAGGTTAGACCATGCGTTGCTTGGACAGATATTGGTCATTTTCCCCCAGTCGCCCATGTAGCACCTTCTGGCACTAGACGCGCTGACTGTCTGGGGACTGACTGTCTTCCAACTTCCAGCCATGTCATTCTAATTTGCATGTCAATCACTATTTGTTTTTAATTTATTTGAAAGCAGAGAGAGAGAGAGAGAAGAGAGACAGTGAGAGAGAGAATGGGCATGCCAGGACCTCTCACCACTGCAAATGAACTCCACATGCATGTATCACTTTGTGCATCTGGCTTTATGCGGGTAGTATGGAATTGAATCTGGGTCATTAGGCTTTTCAGGCAAGCACCTTCACTTCTGAGCCATCTCTCCAGCCCTAAGGAACTACTTTGTGAGTATGTGTATGCAGTATGTGTAGTCTGGGGTGATGTATGTGCTTGTGCAAGTGCGCATGCCCCAAGCATGCATGGAGAGGCCAGAAGAGCAGCACATCGGCTGGTGTCCTCTATCTCTCATCAGCATGTTTCCTTGAGATGGAGTCTCCCACTGAACCTGGAGCTGCCAATTATGGTCCTACTGACTGACCAATGAGCCCTTTCTCTTCTCCCCACAGTACTGGAGTTACAGATATATGTGGCCACACTCATTTTTTAACCTAGGTACTGGGGAATCAGACAGTACCCACAGGCCCTCTCAAGTCCTCATGCTTGTGAAGCAAGTACTCTTTCCTGCTAAGCCATGTTCTCAGCCTTAGGAGCTACTTAATTTTCCCAGGGTATGCAAAATAGTGAAATATTTGAGAACAGATGAAATCTTAATACATACAAATCCTCCTGTTTGCCTCTCAACTTATATTTAAATTATCCTTTATTAACATTGACAAAAGTATAACATTCCAGATTTTTTTTTTTTTTTTAGGCAAGCCCAACAGACTGGTCTTTTTTATGAGAGAGCATGAGAGTGACAGGGAACAAGAGAGAGAATTGGCACACCAGGGCCTCCAGCCACTGTAATCGAACTCCAGATGCTTATGCCACCTTATGCATATGTGCCACCTTGCATGCTAGTATCACCTTGTGCACATGACTTATGTAGGATATGGAGAGTTGAACATGGGTTCTTAGGCTTCACAGGCAAGCACCTTAGCAACTAAGCCATCACTCCAGCCCCAGATTTCTGTTGTAAAATATGCATTTTATTTATTTGAGAGAGACATAGAGAAAGAGGCAGAGAGAGAAAGAGAGGGAGTGAGTGGGTATGGGCATGCCAGGGCCTCCCACCATTGCAAAAAACCTCCAGCCATCTCTCTCTCTCTCTCTCTCTCTCTCCCTCTCTCTCTCGCTCTCGCTCTCTGAACATGTCTCCAGCACCTCATTCCATATTTTCTTACCAGAAATTCTGCAAAAATGACTAAAAGCTGACTGACCTAAACATATAAAAGGTATAATTGATATTATAAATAATTAAATATTTTTGCAACTATCATTATTTAATCCTGTAGTAAATGTGAGGTGTCTGAACTTCCAATAAAAAAAAAACTAACTTGCACCTTTTCATTTCAGAAAAGCCAAAGAAGAGCAGAGAATGCAAGAAGAAAAGCAAGGGATGTTGCCTACTATCAATGAGAACGAGAAAGGCAAGCACAGATTGCTTAGATGACAATATGTCATTTCATCTTATATCAGTATGGCTATTTGGGGGCTGGAGAGACAGCTCAGAGGTTAAGGCACTTACCTGAAAAAAAACCTAATGACCAGAGTCACTTCCCCAGTATCCACATAAAGCCAGATGCACAAAGTGGCACAAGCATCTGGGGTTCGTTTGCAGTGGCCAGAGACCCTGGAGTGCCCATTGTCTGTCTGTCTGTGTCTCTCTTTCTCTCTCTCTGCTTGCAAATAAATTTTTTAAGCAATGATATTTTCTAGTGCATTATAGACACATTTTCCCAATGATCACATTTACCAGTTTCCCAATAAGTCCAGGTTTATTCCTTTGGCTTTGACATATTTATAGTTGGCCCTTTCACTTTCACAATTTCAATTTTCTACAAATTGTGTGGTCACCAGATTAGCGGATTCATAGCAAAAAGATTCTTATGCCAAAGAAAGGACTGTTTGGGGCTGGAGAGATGGCTTGGTGGTTGAAGGCACTTGCTTGTGACGTCTGGCAGTCTGATTCAGCTCTCCAGTACCCACGGAAAAGCAAGTACACAGAGGAGCACATGTGTCTGGAGTGCATTTCCAGTGGCAAGAGGCCCTGACATGCCCATTCTTTATCTCTCTCTCTCTCTTTCTCTCTCATAAACAAATAAATAAAATATTTTTATAAAAGAACTCCTAACACGAAGACCCCATTGTGACCCTACAAAAGGGGTTCCCTGCAGGATGGCATGCACAGGTTATTTTCAAACAGTTGCTCTTGCCATGAATGTCACATGGCTGTTAGAATTGCTTCATTTTAAAACAATATCTGATTTATTTGAGAGAGAGTCCTTGAGAAAGAACGGGCACACCAGAGCCTTTTGCCACTGCAAACAAACTCCAGAGGCATGGGCCACTTTGTACACTTGGCTTTACATGAGTACTGGGGAATTGAACCTGGGCTGTCAGGCTTCTCTAAGCAAGTACCTTTAATCACTGAGCCATCTCCCCATCACTTGGCTGTTAGAATTACTTCTATTGGAAGGATCTTGTGAGAGTTGAGGAAACTGCCAAACTCTTGCTAGTCCCATTGTCTTTACACATTAACTTCTATCACACAGAGGACAGGATTTTTTTTTATTAGTTTTGTACTCAGTGAATACAGTCAAATTGGTACCATTGTTAACCTCCTCTCTGTCCTACCCCCTCCACAGGGACCCTTCTTGTTGGGGTTTATGGGTCATGCATTGTGGGGTTAGCCATCAGTTATAGGTAGGAGAAAATGTCTCTGTACATCATGACCCAAAGTGTAGCTTTGACATTATTTCCGCCCCCTCTTCTGCAAATTTCCTTGAGCCATGTTGGGTTCATTTTAGGTCAGCTTCAGTGATGAGGTCTTGGGAGGCTCTGTGTCTTTGGATATCTGGTTTGATAGGAGCTGATTATTCTCTGTGTCTCTCTCCTTCACCCTTGTGCTGGTACCGGGTTCACGAAGAAAACAGCACTCTTGCTTGTTTCTCCATTTATTCTTAGTTTTATTTGGGGCCCTTTTGAGGTATGATGGGGTGGTTCTCTGCTTAGGATCTGCATGTATCTGAAAAAGAGAAGCAGATTCTCCAGCAGAGAGTAAAGTTAGCACAAGATAAATGGGAAAACCATTATTTTTTAGAGGGAATTTAATAGGTGTAGGCCCTCTTCTAGCCCATAATTGGTGGAATCTTGATAATGGGGAGCGGGCTCATTTTTGGATATGGTTCTGACTTGTTTACCAGCTCCAGCTATGGGTTCCATTCCATTGAGCAGATCAGTTAGCCAGATCAAGAGCAATTGGTTTCCCACCCTGGCTATGTACCACTATTGCACTTGTGTGAGCACCACATCAAGTTGTTTGCTGCTAAGTAGGTTAGACCATGAGTTGCTTGGACAGATATTGGTCATTTTCCCCCAGTCATTCATGTAGCACTTCTGGCACTAGACGTGTTAACTCTCTGGGGACTGACTCTCTTCCAGCTTCCAGCCATATCACTCCTTGTTACGTGCCAACAGCATATGGTGTCTTCAGCAGTAGGATCTTGCCACTAACCTTTGTTGGGTCATCAAGTACTCTGACAGAAATCTGTCTTCTTTTGGGAAACCTTGTAGGTCTCTCTGATCAAGAGCTCATTGCGGATGATAGCCACCTGCTGGTACTGGGAGTTACGGGGTCAGTGCCCAAGAAGAAGGAAAGAAAAAGATAAGTATTATAAAAGAGATAGAGAGGTGAGAGAGAAGAGAGAGAGAGAGAAACAGAAATAGGAGAAGATTAAGGTCAGTCTTCATCATACCCTCTCCAGGGCCTTGTGGCTCAGGTGTTCCCTCTAAGGGCCTGGTGAAGGTTCAGCCATTTGGTCTGTCTTTTAGGATGGAGAATTTGATGGTACCATTGCTATTTGGGTCCAGATTTGTGTCCCCCATCCCCTTCCTTACCCTCCCCTCCCTCCTCATCCACCCTATTGTCTGGTCCTCAAGATGCTTACTGGCTGTGTTGGCATGTTGGGTATATTCAGGTTAGGAGCTGTAGATGAGTGAGACTATGTGGCGATTATCTTTCTGTGATTGGGTAAGTTCACTGAGAATGATCTCTTCCAGGTTCGACCATTCTTCTTCAAATTTCATTGTGTCATTTTTCCTTACTGCTGTGTAGAATTCCATCATATAGATATACCAAATCTTGGTTATCCATTCATCTAATGATGGACATCTGGGTTGATTCCAGCTCTTAGCTCTTATGAATTGAGAAGATATAAACATGGTTGAGCAATTCTCTCTAGACTGAGACGTGAACCTTTTAAGGGTACATGCCCAGTAATAGAATAACTGAGTCTGTTGGTAACTCTATAGTCAGCTTTTTGAGGAGTCTCCATATTGCTTTCCAAAGTGGTTGTACCATCTTACATTCCCACCAACAGTGGATGAGTGTTCCTATTTCTCTGCATCCTCACCAGCATTTATTTTCATTTGATTTTTTAATGTTTGCTATCCTTACTGGAGTAAGGTGGAATCTCATAGTTGTTTTAATTTGCATTTCCTTGATGATTAGGGATGATGAACATTTTCTTAAGTGTGTGTTTGCCATTTGTATTTCTTTCTCTGAGAACTGCCTGTCCAGTTCTTTGCCCCATTTTGTGAGTGAGTTGTTTGACTTTTTATTGTTTAGGTTTTTGAGTTCTTTGTAGATTCTAGAGATTAGGCCTCTGTCAGTTGGATATTCAGCAAATATTTTCTCCCATTCTGTGGGTAATTTATTGGCTTTGCTTATTGTATGTTTGTCTGTGAAGAAACTTTTCAGCTTCATGTGATCCCATTGGTTGAGTGGTTGTTTACGATCCTGTGCTACTAGGGTTTTGTTCAGGAAGCCTTTTCCCATTCCTATATCATGGAAAGTTCCTCCTATGTTTTCTTCCAGTAGTAGCCAAGTTTCCGGTCTTATATTGAGGTCTTTGAACCATTTGGACTTGATTGTCGTGCATGGCGAGATATGTGGATCAAGTTTCAACTTCCTGCATATGGTTATCCAGTTTGTCCAGCACCATTTGTTGAAGATGCTCTTTTTTCCAGCCTATATTGTTAGGGCCTATGTCACATATCAAGTAGCTGTAGTTGCTTGACCCAAAGTCTGGGTCCTCAATTCTATTCCATTGGTCTATACTCCTGTTTTTATGCCAGAACCATGCTGTTTTTATTACTATGGCTTTGTAATATAGCTTTAGATCAGGTATGGTGATGCCTCCAGAGGTATTTCTATTGCTGAGGTTATGCTTGGATATCCAAGGCCTTCTGCCTTTCCATATGAATTTTAAGATTATTTTTTCTGTCTCTGTGAAGAACAATGTTGGGATTTTGATTGGAATTGCATTAAATCTGTATATTGCCTTTGGTAGGATTGCCATTTTCTCAATGTTAATTCTGACTATCCAGGAGCATAGGAGGTCTTTCCATTTTCTCAAATCCTCCTCAATTTCTTTTTTGAGTGTTTTTATGTTTTCATTGTATAGGTCTTTCACTTCCTTGGTTAATGTTATTCCAAGGTATTTTTTTTGTTGCTATTGAAAATGGGACATTGTCACTTATTTCTTTCTCTGTATCTTTGTCATTTGCATATAGAAAGGCTACTGATTTTTGTGCATTGATTTTGTATCCTGCTACTTTGCTATAGGAGTTAATCACCTTCAAGAGTTTTGGGATGGAGTCTCTTGGGTCTCTTACGTATACAATCATGTCATCTGCGAATAGAGCTAACTTAACTTCTTCCTTTCCAAACTGTATCCCTTTTATTTCTTTCTCCTGTCTTATTGCTTGAGCTAGGACTTCCAGTACAATATTGAAGAGCAGAGGTGAGAGTGGATACCCCTGTCTTGTTCCTGATCTCAATGAGAATTCCTCCAGTCTCTCTCCATTAAGTATTATTTGGGCTTTAGGAGATTTATATATAGCCTTTATTATGTTAAGATATAAACCGACCAAGCCAATTCTCTCCAATGTTTTGATCATGAAATGATGTTGTATTTTGTCAAAGGCCTTTTCTGCATCTATCAAAATGATCATGTGGTTTTTGTGTTCAACCTTGTTTATATGGTGTATGATGTTGATAGATTTCCATATGTTGAACCACCCCTGTGTTCCTGGGATGAATCCCACTTGATCAAGGTGGATAATGCTTTTGATGTATTGTTGGATTTGGTTTGTGAGGATTTTGTTCAGGATCTTTGCATCTAAGTTCATCAGGGAAATTGGCCTGTAGTGTTCTTTTCTTGTGGCATCTCTGCCTACATTTTGTATTTGGGTAATACTAGCTTCATAGCAGGAGTTGGGTAGCTTTCCCTGTTCTCCAATTGTGTGGCACAGTTTGACAAAGATTGGTTTGAGTTCTTCCATGAAGGTTTGATAGGATTCAGCTGAGAAGCCATCTGGTCCTAGACTCTTCTTTTTGGGGAGGTTTTTTATTACCTTTTCAATCTCAATGAGTGTGATAGGTTTGTTTAGGAGATTAATCTGCTCTGAATTTAGCTTTGGGAGATGGTATGTGTCTAGGAACTTATCCATTTCCTCCATATTATCCAGTTTTGTGGAGTAGAGATTTTTTGAAATAAGTCCTGATGATTCTCCCAATTTCACTTATATCTGTTGTGATCTCTCCTTTTTCATTTGAATTTTGTTAATTTGAAGCATCTTTTTTTTTTTTTTTTTTTTTTTTTTTTGCTTGATCAAATTGGCCAGGGGTTTGTCAATCTTATTTATTCTTTCAAAGAACCAGCTCTTTGTTTCATCAATTTTCTTAATTGTTTTCTTAGTTTCCAATTCATTAATGTCTGCTCTGATCTTAATTATTTCTTTCCATCTGGAGCTTTTTGGGTTGGATTCTTCTTGCTTTTTCAGTGCCTTTAGTTGGATTGTTAGGTTATTGATTTGGGATCTCTCTGTCTTTGTTATAAAGGCATTTAGTGCTATAAATTTCCCCCTGAGGACTGCCTTCATTGTGTGCCATAAGTTTTGGTATGATGTGTTCTCACTGTCATTCATTTCTAGAAATTTTGCAATTTCATTTTTTATTTCGTCCACTACCCATTTATTGTTTAAAAGTGTGCTGTTCAGTTTCCAGGCGCCGATGTGATTCTTGGTGGGTCTTTTGTTGTTAATTTCTAGCAATATAGCATTGTGATCTGATATCATGCAAAGAATTATGTCAATCTTCCTAAATATATGGAGGCAGGCTTTGTGACCCAGTATATGATCTATTTTAGAGAATGTTCCATGGGCTGCTGAGAAAAATGTGTAGTCTGTGGATTTAGGATGGAATGTTCTGTAGATGTCCGTTAGGTCTAAATATTCTGTGGTTTTGTTGAGCTGTCTTCCTGAGTTTCTATTTGGATGACCTGTCTATTACTGATAATGGTATATTGAAGTCCCCAGTTATGATGGTGTTGGTGGTTATTTCTGTTTTATTGTCAAGTAGGTTTTGTTTTATGAACTGTGGCACCCCTGTGTTTGGTGCATAAAGATTTATGATTGTGATATCCTCTTGATGGTCATTGCCTTGATAAGTAGGAAGTGGTCTTCTTTGTCTTTTTGATTTTTTGGGTTTGAAGTCCATTTTATCCAATATTAATATAGTTACACCTGCTTTTGTCTTATTCCCATTTGCTTGGAATATCGTTTTCCGCACTTTCAGCCTGAGGAGGTGTCTCTTTAGTGGTGCGATGGGTTTCTTGAAGACAACAGATAGAGGGGTCTAATTTTCTGATCTACCCTGTTATCTTGTGTCTCTTGGTGGGTGAATTAAGGCCATTAATATTAAGGGTCATGACTGTGAGGTTTGATTTGATTCCTGCCATATTGTGTTGGTGTATGTGGTTTGGTGTTTTTATGGACTTTGAAGTTTTTTGTGACTTCTCTGAGTTTGGTTATTGTGATCTGCTTCTTGTAGGCATTTGAGGTTGATTATTTGGTTCTTCTGTGTGGAGAATTTCCTGAAATACTCTCTGTAGGTTTGGTTTTGTGTTCATATAATTGTAAAGCCGAGTTTTGTCATGGAAAGCTTTTCTTTCACCATCTATTATGAGGGATATTTTTGCTGGGTAGAGTAGTTTGGGTTGGAAGCCATAGGTTCTTAGACTTTGTAGTGTTCCATTCCAGGCCCTTCTGATTTCAGGGTTTCCATTGAGAAGTCTGAAGTAATTCTGATGGGGTTACCTTTAAATGTGATGTGCTGTTTTTCCTTAGCTGCTTTTAGGATTTTCTCTTTGGTGTCAATGTTTACAGTCTGAATGACAATATGTCTTGGAGAGTTTCTCCTTTGGTCCAATCTGTTTGGAGTTCTATTAGCTTCTTGTATCCTGATGGGCCTTTCTTTTGAGAGCATGGTAAAGTTTTCTTTAATAATTTTGTTAAATAATTTCTCCATGCCTTTGGTCTGAATTTCTTCCCCTTCTGGTAGTCCCATGATCTGAATGTTAGGACATTTAAGGGTATCCCACAATTCTGTCATATTTTGTTCACAGAAATTTTTGAACTTATTGAAACTTTTGAAATCTCAAACTGTTTCTTCTGTCTTGTCTTCCAGATCAGAGTTTCTATCCTCCACATGGCTATCTTGAGAGCTTCTAAAGAGTTTTGGGCTTATTCAATTAGGTCTGCATTTTCTACTACATTTTTTATGTATAGTTTCCATCCCTCTGTCAAGTTCCCTTTTCACATCATTTTCTGATTTTCTTGATGCTTCTTGGAATTCATCCTTGCATGTCTTTATGTCTACATTTAGCATAGCCAACTGATTTTTGAGGTCCTCTTTTTTTTCACTGTCCTTCATATCCTTTAACTGTCTTTGAACCCCTTCCATTTTCTTATCTATCAGGTCTAGTCTAGTGATGGCAGCATCCACACGATTATCAACCTTTGTTGCTTTTTTGCAAGTTCTACCAATAACTTGGTCAGGGTTGCATTGCTCATAACTTCATTTTGGGGTTCTGATCCTAATGTCTCTTCTATGTTTCGATTAGAGACATCCATTATAGGACTGGGCGATCTTATTGGATTTACTTGCATTGGATTTTTCATGTTATTCCTTTTGCAGTGTGGTCTGCCCATCACAGTGTTCGGGCAGGGAGAGTGGGACTATGGTGTCAGTGGGCGGAGGAAGTGGTGCCTCTTTGGGGAAGCAGGCTTGAAGTTTCATGCAAGTGGGTGGAGCAGGCCTGAGCTTGCGCAGGTGGGCGGATGGGCGGAGCTGGCCAGAGGTCATGCATGGGTGGGGGTAGCCGGGTAATCACCTGTGTGCAGCGATGATGCAGGTGGGACTATGCTGGCCTGGGTCCCCTTGCCTGCAGTTAGTGTGAGAGTATCCTGAAGCTGGGACTATGGCTAGCACAGCTGCTTGGAGGGACTGGGGGACTGGTGCACTACCTGAGAGCAAGGGAATCAGCCGATTCCCTTTTATGCAACTCCACACCCTCCCACTGGTGATCTATTAGAGATTTCTCTCCCCTAAAAGACCCATTGAATGCTTAATGCCTTGCCTTTACTTCCCCAGGAGGTGCAGTGCAGTTAGTCAGACGCCATCTTGACCAGAAGTCTGAGGACAGGATTTTTGCTTTTAAGTTTCTTTTAATATTGAAGCTTTTAAAATGATATCCATGGATTAAATTTAGGATCTGTGAACTTAAAAGTACATTATCACTAACTTCTACCTGAAATTTAGAGTTTCCTTTAACTATTAACACAGACAACTAAGCACAACAGTATTAGCAGTACCTTGACTTTGTTGTCAATACAAATTAAGATATTTTCATGCTGCATTGTAGTTTTACACACCTTACCTATGCTTTTCCTGTTTCAAAATTATAGCAGTAACTAAATCAGGTATTAGTTTGTCTTTAATACATCCATAAAATACACAAATTTCTTATAGTTCAAAAATTATATCTTGACAACTGTATTTCAATATAGTTGGCATCTTATGTGTTTTCTTTGTGGCTTTGAAAGCATTATTATAAAAAGAGATCCATCAGTGTCATCACATTGCCAAAAGGGACCATAGGGCATCAGTTTGCCATGCCACAGGCCACCCCAAAGCTCAGTGCTGCAAAACAACTACCACCTCTGTGATTGATTTACACCATTATGTGGGGTGCAGTGAGGACAACAAAACAAAGAAACTTGGTTCTAGTTTTCAGCCATCCACCTTGGAAGTGGGTCCTCCAGCCAGGCTTTGTGTTTCATATATCATAATCCTGGTCAACATCTTCTTCACAGCTCATAAGATACCCTAAGCCAGAATCCCCTAGCTGAGTCATCCCCAAATTCCTCATTCACAGGAACTGGGGAACATGTGAATGGGTAATTTATTGTGAATCCATAGGTAGATGCTGAGCATGGTGGCACACCCCTTTAATCCCAGCACTCGGGAGACAAAGGTAGGAGGATTGCTGTGAGTTTGAGGCCACCCTGAGACTACATAGTAAATTCCAGGTCAGCCTGGGCTAGAGTGAAACCCTACCTTGAAAAACTAAAAATAAATAAATAAATAAATAAAAATAAATAAATAATAAAAAGAGGTAGCTAATATAATACATAATGAATAGCCAAAATCATAAATATTCAAATATCATAGATTACCTTTTAATACACTCCTGATCTACATGGTACATGTGTTTTTGAAAAAAGTATTTGAACAGTGTATAGTTTTCTACATTCTATAAATTTATATGTTATTTTATGTCATATGTTATATAAATTAAAACCATGTAAATTGAGCTGGTTGTGGTGACACAAACCTCTAATCCCAGTACTTGGGAGGCAAAGGTAGGAGGATAGCCATGAGTTTGAGGCCAGTCTGAGGCTACATAGTAAATTCCAGGTCAGCCTGGGCTACAGTGAACCCCTACCTCGAAAAAAAAAAACATGTAAATAAATACATATAGGAGATGACACATTTTAAAGGAAATTTGGGTTTCTTGCATAGACCACATAACTTCATCCCAAGCTGTAACAGGATTTGGCAAAAGTTGATTTGTGCTTTTGTATACCCCCGTAGTATGTTCAATCTAACACAAACTGGTTCATCACATTCCAAGTTACATACTTGGCCAGGCACGGTGGTGGATGCCTTTAATCACAGCACTTGGGAGGCAGAGGTAGGAGGATCGCTGCTGTGAGTTTGAGGTCAGCCTGATACATGGTGAATTCCAGGTCAGCCTAGGCTAGAGCAAGACCCTACTTAAAATAAATAAGTACAAAAAAAAGTTACATACATACTTGGAAGACACATAAACTGTAGTCCTGCCTCAGGCGTAGGTATCAGGATGCTGTGAGATGCTTTTCTCTGCATGCATAATCACATAGATTCAGATACCAGAGGTATATCACACCACCAGAATGTGACTCACCAAGGAGCTCAGTGGGGAAAGAAATGAGCCCAGAAAACAAGCTCATGTACTTTGTTGTATCATCTATGCACAGGAAAGGCCTTGTTCTCCATTTTCATATGCATATTACGTCAATTTCATAAGTATATGAAATAAGATTGGGAAAATAAGTTTTCTGAAACCACCATCCTCCTCCTCCTAAAATACTTCCATGCACATAATACTCAGCAACAGCTACAGAAAACTTGTAATTATACCTTCAAAATGTATAATTAAAGCTGGGCATGGGCATGGTAGCACATGCCTTTAATCCCTAGCACTTGGGAGGCAAAGGTAGAAAGATTTCTGTGAGTTTGAGGGCAGCTTGGAACTACAGAGTTCTGGTCAGACTGGGCTAAAGTGAGACCCTACCATGAAACAAAAACATATATATGTATATATATATATGCATGTATATATATATCCATATATATATGCATATATATATCACAGATCAATATACTAGATCGTTATTTCTAATTAGCTATAATAAATCTATATTGTACATATAATGTCTACATGTAGCCCAATAGAACCAGAATATAAGATACATAGGCAATTTCAATTTTCCTAGTAGCTACAGATTTTACATTTAATTTTTCATACTAAATCTTTTTTTTTTTTTTTAGGTTGGGTCTCACTCTAGCCCAGGCTGACCAGCAATTCACTATGTAGTCTCAGGGTGGCCTCAAACTCACAGCAATCCTCCTACCTCTGCCTCCCAAGTGCTGGGATTAAAGGCATGCGCCACCACACCTGGCTGTCTCATGCTAAATCTTTGACACACATTGCATATTTAATTCTTGTTCCTATCTCAGTTTGGACTAGCCTCATTTCAAGTGCTCAGTAATCATACAGGGCTGGTGGATGCCATATTGGTTGGTATAGATCTAGCCTTTCCCTTATGGAATGGACATTGGGCCTTTTCTAGTCTTTTACTGTTAAAATATTTGAGACTTCTATAAAAAATTCTTTTTTAAAAATGATTTACTTATTTTGAAAGAGAAAGAGAACATATGGGCATGCTAGGGCCTCGTGCTACTGCAATCAAACTCCAGATTCTTGCACCACTTTGTGCATCTGGCTTTACGTAGAGAAGGGGCATTCAAACCCAGGCTGGCAGGCTTTGCAATAAAGTGCCTTTAACTTCTGAGCCATTTCTCCAGCCCCATTTTTCTTTGGGATAAACCTTCATTCTGGTTCTCCCTAGCACTGAGGAGATGACTGTCACCTTTTACCACTCTTTGTTAATAGACACAGCTTAGCAGTGTGTGGCTTGAATAGATGGCCCCCAATATATTCAGTTGTTTATTTGTTTATAGTTTGCATCTGCAGCCACCTGGCTGGAGGCAGTGTCACTGGGTGGATCTTAAGGTGTGGTGGTGGGTTTCAGATTTCAATCTAAAGATATGCAAAGTGTGCCTAGCTGGAGTTCCTGAAGTGTGCTGTGGCTTTTGACCTTTAGGCTTGTGCTTCTCTCTCTCTGCTTGGTCCTATGAAGGCAGGCCAGCTTCTTCTGCCATTTATAGAACTTCCCCTGGATCTGTAGGCTTCAATAAATATCCCTTCCTCCATAACTGTGTCTGGTCTGGAAGTTCATCTCAGTGAACCTGAAGCTGTCTGCTATACAGTGTTTCATCTGTCTCTTTTATTCAACCACATACTGTGGGAGGGCAGGGACCACTCCTGAATGCTTTGTTTTGGCCTCCATACTTCACAGCACCCAATGAATATCTGCTAACTTAAACTAAATAATAATTAATTACTTCTAGAAATTGAAGAGGCTGAAAATGAACCTGAGGAGGAGATTGAGCATGATGATTATGAAGACCAAGAAGAGTCTCAGATGCTTGAAGTACCCAAGGAGAACAGAGGGTCATTGTCACCTGATGCCCCTGAAGCAGAGGCTGAACTTGAACCAGAACCAGGTTAGAAATTACTGAGGAACACCTCCTTCCGTCTACCCACATCTCTGTGTGTGTGTGTGTGTGTGTGTGTGTGTGTGTGTGTGTGACCAATTCCTTCATTCTATCCACATCCACATCCACGTGTGTGTGTGAATAACATGCAAGATGGGGGCTGGAAAGATGGTTCTGCAGTTAAGGTGCTTGCCTGTAAAGCCTAACAAACTAAGTTCAATTCCCAAGCACCCACACAAGGCCACATGCATAAAGTGGCATATGCATTTGGTGTTCATTTGTAGTGGCTAGAGGCCCTGGTGTGTCCATTCTCTCTCTCTCTCTCTCTCTCTCTCTCTCTCTCTCTCTCTCTCTCTTGCACATGCCTTTAATCCCAACATATGGGTACTGGGGAATCAAACCTGGGTCCTTAGGCTTTGCAGGCAAGCACCTTAACCACTGAGCAATCTCTCCATTCCCAGAACATAGAAGGATATTGACTAGAATAATAATTGAAACATGATACATATAATTCTGGTTGACAACTATTATTAACTATTTTTAAGTTTGTTTTTTTGTGACATCCAACTGGCAGTGCCCAATATTCCTTTTAATTTTTCACTAAAGTACCATGGGGAGACACCCAAAGAACACAAGATGATAATGGGAAATGATTATATCACAAAAGCCCAGGTGTGGGAGCAGGTATGGAGGAATTGAAGGGAATCCCAATGACTTTCGCTGTTAGATGGACAGACTGTATTTTCTTGGATGATATAAAACATCTTTTAGGGGTTGGAGAGATGTCTTAGCAGTTAAGGTATTTGCCTGCAAAGCCAAAGGATCCTGGTTTGATTTTCCAGGACCCACGTAAGCCAAATGCACAAGGGGGCGCATGCATCTGGAGTTCGTTTACAGTGGCTGAAGGCCCTGGCATGCCCTATTCGCTCCCTCTCTCTGTCTCTTTCTCTGTATCAAATAAATAAATATTTTCTAAAACCTTTCAGGGTGGGAAAGATGGCTTAGCGGTTAAGGCACTTGCCTGCGAAGCCTAAGGACCCATGTTCTACTTTCCAGATCCCACCTTAGCCAGAATCACAAAGGTGAGGAACATGCAAGGTTGCACATGCCCACTAGGTGGTGAAAGCACCTGGAGTATGATTTCATTCGCTGAGGCCCTGGCAAGACAATTCTCTCTCTCTAAAATAAAAAATAAAAT
Source organism: Dipus sagitta (assembly GCA_036346955.1). Classification (NCBI taxonomy): domain Eukaryota; kingdom Metazoa; phylum Chordata; class Mammalia; order Rodentia; family Dipodidae; genus Dipus; species Dipus sagitta. Next base: position 37,401,615 of record CM070775.1, read on the forward strand.
AATTTTTAAAAATTGCCTAAAAAATACATCTTTCACATAAAGGTCCAGCATGGATGGTTTTGGAGAAGGCATAACTAACTACATGTCCTCACGCCATAGTCCCACTGTCTGCTGCCAGTCTTAAGACATAATGTAAACACACATGTGAAAAAAAAAATATATATATATGGTATATCACATGCATAACCATCCTATAACACTATAAAAAGCATCTTCTGAGTTAAACTAATACTTGTGTTTTCTTTCAGTAGAACTTATGTTTAATACTTATTAGAGCAGGAGATCAAAAGGCACAAGTCCAGGTCTGGCCTAGTAGTCGCATGTCTAATTGTAAATTGCTCAATTAAAAAAAAAAAAAACACTATATATCACAGCAAGGACAATACACAGATAGATAACATTGAGAATATACAGGTAATTCCAAACTGGCTTAATCAGAAACTGCAGTGTTGAGATGCAGATGACTAACAAATATTGCCACTTGAAGAAGGTATTGCACTATAACCTATATCAGGTATATATCAGGTTTGTAATGGAGATGTCCTGATATAAGAAAGAGGGATAAAGTGAAAGTGCATGTATGTAATGAGAGGGAGCTCAGAATTACTCTACTTACCCTTCCTTTGGGTAAGAGGCATGGTTTTCACAAAACCATGTGGAACGATATAATGAAGGCCAGAAGAGGATTAATTCATAGACTCAGAGGCAGATTTTACTTCTGTGAATAATTTCATATGTAAAACAGCATAACTTTTACAAGATATGTACTTAAAGTACTCAAAATGGGACAAGAAGATAACGGTTTATGAAATAGGAATCAGGAGGCATAAAGAAAGGCCAATCTAGGGCTGGAGAGATGGCTTAGCAGTTAAGGCACTGACCTGCAAAGGGACCTAGGTTCAATTCCCCAGAACCCACATGAGCCAGATGCACATGGTGGTGCATGCATCTGGAGTGCCTTTGCAGTGGCTGGAGGCCCTGGCATGCCGACTCTCCCTCTTTCTCTCTCTCTCTCTCCCTCCCTCCCTCTTTCTCTCATAAATAAGTAAATAAATAATTTTTTAAAAATGTTCCTTTCAGGCTGGAGAGATGGCTTAGTGCCTAAGACTCTTGCCTGCAAAGCCAAAGGACTCATGTTCGATTCCCCAGGACCCACATAAGCCAGATGCACAAGGTGGCACACATGTCTGGAGTTCGTTTGCAGTGGCTGGATGCCCTAGCACAACCATTCTCTCTCTCTCTTTCTCTTTGTCTACCTGTCTCTTTCCCCCTCTCTTAAATAAATAAAAATAAAAAGTATTTTAAAAAATGTTCTTTTCCTGCCTTATGCTGTCACATATTTTTGTCACCCTTTACCTAAACTGTATTTTCAAGTAAACATACTATATATAATTTAAACTGGTTTTAAAATTGTCTTTGTGCCAAAACTTTTGTAAAGAAGTAACATGATAAAATTCAACTAACAATTAGATTTCTTTCTTAAGGTTTTGAGACTACTACCGTAGAAACAGAAATTGCAAGAGGCTCCAAAGAAGGCTTGGAAAGTGAAGAACTATCTGAAACAGGTTAGACTACAAAATAAAAGTAGAGCTTTTCTTAAATATTGAAACCTTTACTTGGGGCACAGTCCTACTATTTATCTTTCTATGTTATATGGTAGTTTATATGCATTATATTTATTTAGCTTATTCCATTAAAATGTGTACCTATCAGTTTATATCACCTATTTTCATCTAATTTTATCATAGACATTGTATTAATAGTAGTAGTTTACAGGGACTAGAAAGATAGCTCAGAGATTAAAGGTGCTTGCTTGCAAAGCCTGCCAGCCTGGGTTTGATTCCCCAGTGCCCATGTAAAATCAGATGCACAAAGTGATACATGTATCTGGAGTTCTTTTACAGTGGCAAGAGGCCCTAGTGTGCCCATACTCATTTTCTCTCTCTCTTTCTCTTTCTCTCTCTCTCTATCTACTGGCAAATAAATAAAAATAATTAAGAAAAATAGTTGAAGGTTTCATATCATACTCATTAATCACCTAAATAATTTGAGATCTACTAGTAGGTTGTAATTTAATCTAACAACATATAATAAAGCATAATTATAGTATGAATTTATGAATGCCTATTGTTGCTTAGAATATCAAGTTTACCTCTTTCATATGTTTAAAAAAATATTATGGGAGTGGAGAGATGGCTCATTGGTTAAGGTGCTTGCCTTCAAAGACTAACAACCCTGGTTCGATCCTCAGTACTCAGATGCACAAAGTGACACATGCATCTGGAGTTCATTTGCAGTTGCTAGAAGCCCTAGTATATTCTCTCTTGCTCTCTCCTCTCTCTCAATCTGTCTCCCCCTTTCAAATAATAAATAAACATATTTTAAAATAAATAAAACTTAACAATATTATGAAGCATATATTCTTGTGGCAATATGGCTAGAAGTAGGTGATTTCATGCTTCTTTTTTCTCTCGCTTTCACCCCATAGTTGTGCTGCCTGAGTTTCCAGAAGATGCTTACCCTGACGTTCCTGAAATGGAGCCCTTTAAAGAAACTATTAATAATTTCCTTATGACATGGAAACCACTGGAGCAATTACTTAGTGACTTCATTCAAATTGCCACTGTGGACATTTCCAGCAAAACACCAAAAGAACTACTTCAAAAAGTAATTGAGACTATGGAAAGTAAGGACTGTAAACATATCACTTACGATCAAAAGCAGGTAGCAGTAAAAACATTTTGGAACTTTAAAGCCTTTATTGAAGATATATTAAGTGTAGTAATCACTTTTAATCAGGTGTCCCTGGTAAACTCGTATGTTCAGAATGCTTGTTTCCTAGCTGATGGCAGTTTGGGAGGTGGACCATCGCTAGGGTAGATGTGTTGCTGGGGTGGGTTTAGGGATGTTATAACTAGCTCCCCCTCGTCAGGACTAGGCTCATTCTCCTGCTGCTGTTGTCCACCTGCTGTAGCAGAGGTGATGTTCACCCTCTGCTCATGCCATTTTTCCCCCTGCCATCACAGAGCTTCCCCTTCAGACTGTAAGCAAAAATAAACAATTTTTCTCCCATCAGGTGCTTTTGAGCCAGCAATGAGAAGGTAATTGCAACATTAAGTAAAGCATTTAATATATCCAATCATGCTACTTAACAACTATCACATTGCAGGTTCTGGCTGGCGAGAGAAACCATGGGAATACACAGCACTGGTCACTCTGGCCAGTTGTCACAGGAAGACCTTGTAGAGGCCTGCCTGCATGCATACTGAAACTGAAAGATCAGCCATGATCATTGATTTTCCTAACCTACTCTACTATGCTAACAACTTTCTATTCTAAAAATGCTTTCCCCAATGATTTTTTTAACAGAATCTTTTCAGTATAGTGCATGGGAATTAAATAACAAAGATTATGAGGAAGAAACAGAAGACTACCAGGCTGAGATGGAAGTTGATGAGGAACAAGGAGAGGAGGAAGAGGAAGACGATGAGGTATGGCTTTTTTTTTTTTTTTTTTTTTTTTCTTACAGCACTGCAAGGTGTCTCTTAGGCCACGATTTCAAAAACTTCCATATTCCACTTGAAAATCACCTCCAAAAGGCCAAAGCCACACAGGTGTCTAGCGGCAACCCCACTCCTGGTACCAACTTACTGTCACAGCCAGTTCGCATTGCTGGCAGAAATCACCTGACCAAGAACAGCTTGTGGGGGAAAAGGGTTATTTTGGCTTACAGACCGAAGGGGAAGCACCACGATGGCAGGGGAAAATAACAACATAAGCAGAGGGTGGCCATCACCCCCTTGCAAACATCAGGTGGACAACAGCAGTAGGAAAGTGTGATAAACACTGGCAAGAGGCAACTGGCTATAATACCCATAAAGCCTACCCCCAACAATGCACTGCCTCCAGAAAGTATTAATTCCCAAATCTCCATCAGCTGGGAACCTCGCATTCAGAACACCTAAGTTCCCACTTACAACACAATATGCCAAATCCTCAGGCATTACTCACTTAATTTGCCATAGCTAAGAAGTTGTGGCCCTGACTCACCATTTAGTTCTTGAAAATCAGAATCTAACATACTGACCCCTAGACCAACCATGTTGATAGACTTTTGTTTGTTTGTTTGTTTGTTTGTTTCATTATAACCGTGTCTTCAGAGGGCTTAACTCGCTTGGGGTTCATTTATTTTTTTAAGAAAAAGTATAGAATGTCAATGTAGAGAGATATGAAACATATGTTAATTAAACTAGTATAAGGATGTCCTTATAGATTGTTTAGTTTTTTGTGGGTTTTTTTTGATTGTTTGTTTGGGGTGGTTTTTCAAGGTAGGGTCTCACTCTAGCCCAGACTGACCTGGAATTCACTATGTAGTCTCAGGGTGGCCTCGAACTCATGGCGCTCCTCCTACCTCTGCCTCCCGAGTGCTGGGATTAAAAGTATGTGCCACCATGCCCAGCTTGTGGATTGTTTTGAAGTTGGATTGTTATAGATTAAATATTACTCAAGAAAAATTTTTTCATTTCTCTTGCATCAAAATGTCTTTGGTAATCTCTGAAGTAACCACTATTTCTAGGGTGAAGAAAGAATTAAAGAGAAAAGAAGGCATTTGGGAGATACAAAACACTTTTGTCCAGTGGTTCTCAAAGAAAACTTCGTTCTACAGCCTGGCAACACAGAGGAAGTTGCTAAGTACCGAGAGAGAATCTACTACTTCTCCACTGCCGAGGCCAAGGAGAAGTTCCTGGAGCACCCCGAGGACTACGTGACACATGGGGAACCCCTGAAGGTGAACACGCCATCCTTCCCACTACTTACCCCAGGTCTTCCATTCCTGAGCTTGACAGGGACATCCTCACACCACAGAAAAATGTAGTGACGATACCTAAGTTAAAAAATAATATTTTATGGGCTGGGGAGATGGTTCAGTGGTCAAAGGTGCTTATTTGCAAAGCCTGGTGGCATGGGGTTGTTTCCCCAGTACCCACGTAAAATCAGATGTTCAAAGTGGCACATGTGTCTGGAGTTCCTTTGCAATTGAAGTCATTGGCTACTACAGTAAAGGCCAGTTCTTCTGCTTTGACTGTGACAAGAGCAAGCCAGTGACCTTGGAGAGGATGTGAGGTAGTATAGGGTCCAGAGATTGTTGGATTTTCCCGGGGCCTGACATCTGCTATAGAACTGTGATTGCTTGGGGCGACTCTTCCCTGCCTTACTCTCAGAGGTCTGTTGTCAGAGGATGCCCACCCTGATGGGTTGATTATTTTAGGGGTAATGATTGGTACTGATTGGTTAGATTTCAAAACAGTCTTTCTTCTTTGAATATTTTATTTATTCATTTGCATGCAGAGAAAGAGAGAGAATGGGCACGCCAGGGCCTCCAGCCACTGCAAAGGAACTCCAAATGCATGTGCCACTTTGTGCATCTGGCTTTACATGGGTTTTGGGGACTCAGACCCAGGGTCATTAGGCCTTGCAGGCAAGCACCTTAACCGCTGAGCCATCTCTCTGGCCCCCTCATACAATATTTCTTATGATGAGTTGTCTTTGTTTAGTCTGATTTAAATCTGGTTGAATGGCTACTATTACCATGTCAAGAGAAAAATCTATTTTTCCCTCCTTTATGTCAGGCAAATGCTCTACTACTGAGCTAGATCCCCAGCATCCCTCCTTCAAAAGAAAGTTATTTTATACTTACTTGTTTATTGCCACTGGGATGATATTCTAGTTTCTTTGTTGTTGTTATTGCTGTGGTGTGTGTTGATATGGGACTATGCATGTGCAGGTATACACAAGCGTGTGTGTGCATATGTATTCACGTGGAGGCCAGAAGTTGATGTCAGTCTAAGTGGTAAACTGTTGAAAAAGTGATTTTTTTTTTTTTAGGGCTTGGAGAGATGGCTCAGTAGTTATGGCACTTGCTTTCAAAGAATAACCACCCAAGTTCAATTACCCAGTATCCATGTAAATCCAGATGCACAAAGTGGTTCATGCATCTGGAGTCCTTTTGCAGTGGCTGGAGGCGCTGGCACACCCATTCTCTCATCTCTCTTCATTCTCTCTCTCTCTCTCTCTCTGCTTGCAAATAATTCTTTAAAAGTGGTTTAAGTAGTACATTTCATTATTCATGTAAGCCAAAATAAAAAAGAACATGCGGCAAGCTTTTTGCATTTCTAAAGACAAAGCCCACACCTACGGTTGAGGAGGTGCCTGGTGTCTTCCTCAGTCGCTCTTCATTGTACTCTGGAAACCAGAAGGTGATCCCACAGTTTCTCTGCAGACATAAAATGCACTGGGCTTTCCAGGAGAACTGTTCTTCACCAGCCAGCTAGCTGCCTTAGCTCCCTTGGTGTGCCAGGCCGCCCTATTTCACAGAGGTTGACCCCTCTGCAGGAGAGAGGTGTTACTCCAGTAATTTTAGCATGTGACATTTAAACTATGCTCCAAAAGTATGATGTGAAGCTACAGCTAGATTTCATACCATCCTATTTTCATTGTCCATAATTTATTTTTTCAATATTTTTCTCACATGACACATCGGTTAAGTCTTGTCAGAGGGGTCCAGTGCTTGAACTAATGATAGACTCAAACCCATGCAAACCAAGAGGAGAAGATGGTTTCTGAGCAGGCAATCAAGACAGGGTTGACACCAAAGGGCTGATAAGTGCGTGCCTTGTTGGAACACATCTTTACAACCTTCTTTCATGTCTGAAATTTGGCTCTTATATATATGGTCAATGGCTTGTAGGGATATAGATTTCTGGGTTGTAAATCATTTTTCTTTTTTAAATGTTTTTATTTATTTGCAAACAGAGAGAGAGAGAGAGAGAGAGAGAATAGGTACATCAGGGCCTCTTGCCACTGCAAACAAACTCCAGACACATGGATCACTTTGTGCATCTGACTTTATGTGGGAACTGGCAAATCAAACCTGGGCTGTCAGGCTTTTCAAGCAAGAGCCTTTAACCTCTGAGCAATCTCTCCAGCTTTTTAAAAAAAATAAATAAATAGGGGCTGGAGAGATATCTTAGTGGTTGGGGCGCTTGCCTGCAAAACCTAGTGACCCAGGTTGACTCCCCAATACCCACGTAAGCCAGAGGCACAAGGTGGTGCATGTGTCTGGAGTGCGTTTGCAGTGGCTGGAGGCCCTGGCACACCCATTCTCTCTCTCTGTCTCTATCTGCCTCTTTCTCCCTCTCTCAAATAAATTAAATATTTAAAAATAAATAACAGAGAAGAAGCAAGGCTAGTTTTTATTAAGTGCATTTGGGCTTATCATATCAGGATGGTTATTAATACTCCCTGAGAGTCATCCTTATACAGTGAATTATTAATTGGTTATTCATTAATAATTATTAATAACCATTATTAATTGTCAGTTGGTATACTGATGCCTAAGCACCATTTAGTTGGCATAGTGAACATTCTTTTTCTCCTTTATTTTTTATGGGGGTGTTTGGTTGCAAGTGGGTTTTTTCCTATGTAGTTCTGACTGGCCTGGAGCTCCTCAGTCCCGGGATTACAGATATGAGCCCCACACCTGGCTCAGGTGAATATTCCTAACTCTTTCCTTCTCCCTCTGTCCACCCTATCTCCGTCCCACCCTCTGTGCAGGCTCCCCCGCTAAGATATTTCTTCTGGGTCCCCATGGCTCTGGAAAAACTTTGTATGCAAGATATTTGGCAGAAAAATTTGGCATTTTTCACATTCAGTTTGATGAATTCCTTCAACAAAAATTATTGCTGAAAGCTGAGAGGAAGTTTGGGCCTGAGTATGAGGAAGATTCTGAGGAGGAGCAGGCCACTAAAAAAGAAATGGAGGAGCTGGCAGTGCAAGCCAACATTACTCTGGAGGAAGAAAGTCCCAAGAAGCAGGTAACCCTGGGGATCTCTTTGGAAATACTTTTATGTTCTGTGCTGCTTTGGGGAAGTCGGGTTGTAGCCAGAGTTTTAGGGGATAAATCCAGCTCCAGCAGGCCTAACAGGCCAGAATCCTGTCCCAACACTCCTATTAAAAAAGATGTCAAGCCGGGCATGGTGGCGCACGCCTTTAATCCCAGCACTCAGGAGGCAGAGGTGGGAGGATCACCGTGAGTTCGAGGCCACCCTGAAACTACATAGCTAATTCCAGGTCAGCCTGGACCAGAGTGAGACTCTACCTCAAAAAAAAAAAAAAAAAAAAAAAAAAAAGAGATGTCAAAATGAAAAGTAAGAGAGGAGATTTAATCCATGTACACGAATAAAAGGGTTCAGTGAGCCAGGCATGGTGGTGCATGCCTTTAATCCCAGTACTCAGGAGGGAGAGGTAGGAGGATTGCTGTGAGTTCGAGGTCACCCTGAGACTCCATAGTGAATTTCAGGTCAGCCTCGGCTAGAGTCAGACCCTACCTTGAAAAAAACAAAACAAAAAAAAGGGTTCAGTGATCCCAAATGTATCTTTGGGGTGACATGAGCTTTAAGGGTTTTTTTTGTTTTATTTTGTTTTATGAGAGGAATTGAGCAAGAGATAGAATGGATGTACCAGGGAGGGCCTCCAGCCACTGCAATCGAACTCCAGATGCCTGAGCCACCTAGTGGGCATGTGCAACCTTGTGCTTGCCTCACCTTTGCGCACTGGCTTACATGGGATCTGGAGAGTTGAACCTGGGTCCTTAGGCTTTGCAGGCAAGCGCCTTAACCACTAAGCCATCTCTCTAGCCCAAGCTTTAGGTTTTAAAAAAGGAAGAATTGGGGGTGAGAAGCAAGCTGTATGCATTGTTAAGTAGTCTTGGTCAAGATATAGTGTGAGCTGGGTGTGGTGGTGCATGCCTTTATTTTTTTAATTTTTTTAATGTTTTTGTTATTTTTATTTATTTACTTGAGAGCGACAGAGAGAGAAACAGGCAGATAGAGAGAGGGAGAGAGAATGGGTGCGCCAGGGCCTCCAGCCACTGCAAACGAATTCCAGACTCATGCGCCCCCTTGTGCATCTGGCTAACGTGGGTCCTGGGGAGTCGAGCCTCGAACCGGGGTCCTTAGGCTTCACAGGCAAGCGCTTAACCACTAAGCCATCTCTCCAGCCCTGTGCATGCCTTTAATGCCAACATTTGGGAGGCAGAGATGGGAGGATCACCATCAGTTCGAAGCCACCCTGAGAATACATAGTGAATTCTAGGTCAGCCTGGACTAGAGTGAGACCCTACCTCGAAAAAAAAAAAAAAAAAAAAGATGCGGCCTGGATGATCATTGTCTCATTTCTGGTTCTGCAAAGTGGCCTTGCTGCTTGAGGGGACAAGCTGGACAGGATGAGTGACACTTCAGGGTACAGTGTGGATAATTACCTATATCTGGGGGGGGGGCGGTTATGTCCTGTGTGGCTCTGCTATTCCTGGAACCCGAGATCAACAGGTTTAGAACAGTAACGAGAGGCCTTTAGGTACCTTTGGGGAGGGGTCTAGAATAGGATATTATAAGAAGCTATAAGTAAGATGCCTAAATTGCTCTAACCTTCATGCCTTTGCCTTGAAGGGGAATGAGATGATTAGGTGTCAGCAGTTGCTGGGTAAACACTCCTTGAGTGATTAACCTCTCTACACTAATACTATGTGCAGAGATTAGCAAGTGACCCAAAGAACAGGATACAGATAGAAGATGGAGGCAGATGCCAGGCTTTCTTCTTGCCTATCCTGTGGGCCCAAGTGAGAAGTCAGTGCTGTTTTGCAATGGCAGCTTCTAAGAGTCTGTTATAAATTCAAAGTATTATAAAAGCTCTAGTTCCTAAGGGAAAAAAATGGCCTTAAAAGTCATCCTTCCCCATATTAATATAAGTCTTACTGCTCATCTAGGATAGGAAATACTGTTTTATATGATTCACAAAATTTAGAAAAGCTTGCTAGGCGTAATGGCATATCTTTAAGCCCAGCACTGGGGAGGCAGAGGTAGCAAGATCACTGTGAGTTCAAGGCCAGCCTGGGGCTATAGAGTGAGTTCCAGGTCAGGTTGGGCTAGAGTGAGATGCTACCTTGAAAAAAATTAGAAAAGCTGTCCTTAAGTAAACTGTTGGATAGCATTTATTTGGAACTGTATTATTTTATATGCCTAAGGTATGCTATAAGGCTTTCCAATATTGTATTCTCTTATTGTCTACTAAGTAGAATTTTTTAAAAATCTACCCTTGAGCCAATGGAGATTTCAAAAGAGTAATTTTCTAGTAATACCTAATAAGAAACTTTGTATCTCTTAGATGCTTTCTGTCTTGGGTTGTGCAAAGAAAGTTCTGGGTGCTGGAGAGATGGGTCAGTGGTAAAATGTTTGCTGCACATGCATGAGAATCTGAGTTCAGATCCCCAGCACCCATGTAAAATAAAAGGTGGAATGCACCTTTAATCTTGGCACTCAAGAGGCAGAGTCAGGCAGCTACCCAGGGCTCCCTAGTCTAGCCAAATCAGTCAGTTCGAGGTTCAGTGAGGGACACTGACTCTAGGAAAAAAGTGGACAGCAGCTGAGAAAGACACCTGATGTCAACCTCTGGCCTCTCACGCATGTGCATATACACGTATGTGCACATACATGCACGTGCACCTGCACACAAATGCTCACACATGCATACAAGCATGCCCATGCATGCCACACAGATGCCCGTGCATGTAAAGATAAGGTAGTTCTGAATTTTCACTCATTTTGAAACCATTCTGACACAATGGGACCATTTTCTTCTCAAATGAGCTCCAGAAATGGACCTGGCTATGGATGGATGGATGGATGGATGGATGGATGGATGGATGGATGGATGGATGACTTTAAAAAAAAAAGAAAAGAAAAAAAGGAGCAAGGTTGGGCAGAGACATGTAGTATGCCAGTAGGTATGTGGCATGCCTTCAAATATATTTTAATGTTTTTGACCTATATTTAGTAGTCAGAGAGAAACTCATATTTTATGAACCTAAAAATGTAAATTAAGCTAGGTATGGTGGCACCACCTTTAATCCCAGCACAGGAGGCTAAGGTAGGAGGATTGCTCTGAGTTTGAGGCCAGCCTAAGACTACACAGGGAATTCCAGGTCAGTCAGGGCTAGAGCAAGACCCTACCTCAAAAAAAAAGTAAATTAATCCAGCTTTTAATGTATAATGGGTCTAGATGTTTTTAATATTTGTATTTATTTGCAAGCACAGAGACGTAGGAGAGAGAGAGAGAGAGAGAGAACTGGCATGCCAGGCCCTCCAGCTACTGAAAATGGACTCCCAACATATGTGCCGCTTTGTGCATCTGGCTCTAAGTGGTTACTGTGGAACCGAATCCAGGTCATTAGCCTTTGCAGGCAAGTGCTTTAACCACTGAACCATCTCTTCAGCCCCTAGATTGTTGTTCTGAGGCAAGCCCAATGGACTAGCCTTTTTTTTAATGCAAGAGAGCAAGAGCGAGAGTGAGAGAGAGAGAGAGAGAGAGAGAGGAAATTGGCACACCAGAGCCTCCAGCCACTGTAGTTGAACTCCAGATGTGTGCGTGACCTTGTACATCTGGCTTATATGGGACCTGGAGAGTCAAATAAGGGTCCTTAGGCTTTGCAGACAAGCACTTTAACTGCCAATCCATCTCTCCAGCCTGAAAAAAACCTTTTTATTGACAACTTTCTGAAATATAAAAAATATACCATGATAATTGACTCTCTCCCACCATCCTTTCCCCCTCCCATATTCCTCCTCCACTGAATCCCTTCTTCCTTCCAACTAGTCTGTCTTCTGTTTTGATGTCATCATTTTTCCCTCCTATTATGTGGGTTTTGTGTAGATAGCCACTGTGAGGTCATGAATATCAACAGCACTTTGTGTCCAGACACATAAGTGGCTTTCTTTTAAATTTTTATATTGGTTGACTTCTCAGGAGCCACATTAAAGGGTTTCTTATTAGATAGTAAAATTAGGGCTGGAAAGATGGCTCAGCACTTAAGGTGCTTGCCTGCAAAGCCTAAGGACCCAAGTTTGATTCCCCAGAACACACATAAAGCCAGATGCACAAGGTGGCCCATGCATCTAGGGTTTGTTTGCAGTGGCCAGAGGCCCTGGAGTGCCCATTCTCTATATATCTTCCTCTTCTCTCTCTCTCATAAATAACTGCTAAGCCACCTCTCCAGCCCCAATAAAGTATTTTTTTAAAAAAATTTAATCCCACTACTTAGTAAGCAGAAGTTTGTTTATTTGCAAAGAAAGAGAGAGAATGGGTACACCAAGGCCTCTTAGCACTACAAATGTACTCCAGATGCATGTGCCTTTTGTGCATCTGGCTTTACTTGGGTACTGAGGATTTAAACCTGAACCAAACCTGGGCCATCAGGCTTTGCAAGAAGATGCCTTTAGCCACTGTGCAATCTCTCCAGCCCCTGATTTTTATCTTTAGCTTCCAGAGGTACAACTTACCGAAGAAGAAGAAGCAATCAAAGCAAGTATAATGGAAAATGAGCCACTGCCTCCAGAAATTCTTGAACCCATTCTTTCTGAGTGGTGGCTAAAAGAACCAATTCGGTATGTTAATTGATATAACATAATGTGTTTATTGATTTTTATTTGCTTTATTCTATTTATATATTTATTTGAGAGACAGAAAGAGGCAGATAAAGAAAGAGATAATGGGAGCACCAAGGCCTCCAGCCACTGCAAACAAACTCCAGATGCATGCGCCACCTTGTGCATCTGGCTTTACATGGGTACTGGGGAATCAAACTGGTGTCCTAAGTCTTTGCAGGCAAGCGCCTTAACCACTTAGGCATCTCTCAAGCCCATTATTTGCTCTATTCTTTTTAAAAAATATTTTGTTTTTATTCATTTATTTGAAAGAGAGAGAGAGATAGAAATTGGCATGCAGAGAGAGAAAGTATGGGTGCGCCAGGGCCTCCAGCCCTGTAAACGAACTCCAGATGCATGTACCCCCTTCTGCATCTGGCTTACATGCATTCTAGGGAATTCAACTGAAGTTCTTTGGCTTTGCAAGCAAGTGCCTTAAGCACTAAGCCATCTCTCAAGCCCCTATTTGCTCTATTCTTAAAGGCAAAATATAGTCCACCATATACCTAAGAATATAAAATGATACTTAAAAATTTAATTTATTCTCATTCATTCATGGAAACTTATGATTCTTACTTGAACTACACATTAAAAGCAACTGTAGTTTTTTTTTTTTTTAATTCCAATGTCAAAGTCACATTGTCCCACTCCAAAACATAAATCAGAATTTGTCAAGCGTTAAGACTGGAACTGCAGGTGCTAATGTCTCTGAGTAGTCCCCAGTTAATTCACGCACAAAATTGCAATTGAGAGCTATATTCCTTTTTTAAAAAGAGTATTTGTTTAAAAAATAATATTTGTTAAAAACTTTAAAAAAATTTTGTTGATGTGTGTGGGGCACGCCAAGGGTCTCTTGCTGCCACACATGAGTGCCCATCCAGCTTTATATGGATGGCTGGGGAATCAAACCCAGGCCAGCAGGCTTTGCAAGCACATGCCTTTAACCACTCAGGCATCTCCCCAGCCCCAAGAACTTTCTCCTAAGCCCATGAGGCCTTATGATGTGCTGGACTCCTTCCTTCTGTAGCCTTGTAAATGTTACAGTTAAGATCACTTGACAGCTGTCCAGTATTGTCCATTACCAAATACACCAGGAACAGTGCTGACCCACACGACAAATCTCCATGTCACCAGAGTTTCAAACTTCCCTCAGTTTCTTAACCATAATCTCCTGCCTTGAGACCCTCTAGAAGACGCAATGATGTGTACAATACTGATTTGAGCACACTCATGTTTACAACTTACTAGTACCACCCAGTGATAGTCAACCATATTATAGTCAAATCAATTTAATTAATCCTTACAACCATCCAACAGGACAGAAACTTTAATTATCTCAATTTGGAAATAAGGAAACTGAGTCAATAGAGGATTTAGAAAACTTGTCATTTCCATGCACCTATTCCCTGGATGACATGAGAAAGTGATGTTGTTGGTCATTAAGTGTTTAATATTTTTATTGCTCCCAAATTAGATCAATAAAGGAAAAGGAAACAGAAAACAGAAAACAAAAAAGCAATAACTAAGAAAAAATTTTAAAGGAAAAGCTAAAAGACAAAAACAAAATAAACATAAATCAATATAGGCACAGACAGAGATATGAGTTGAAGAATTTAATGCCGAAAGTAAAATTGCAAGCTGGGTATGATGGTGCATGCCTTTAATACCAGCATTCAAGAGACAGAGGTAGGAGGATTGCCATGAGTTCGAGGCCACCCTAAGACTAAATAGTAAATTCCAGGTCATCCTGAGCTAGAGTGAGACCCTATATAGACAAAAAAAAGTAAAATTACAAAAGCCTAAATAAAATATTGACTCTTATGTCCCCACCAAAATGTATTATAATAAAAATTTATAGTTGGATGGCATGTAAAATATTAATATGCAATGCTAAACTAAAAATAATATGCAGAACTATTGATTTATGACAGAGATATGATATTATATGATATGGTAGAGATGATATGATAGGATATCATATCATATGATAGAGATGGATATGTGAGCAACTGATTGGAAAGAAATGTAAAAAGACAGTAATCTCTAGGATATAGAATTATAAAGAATTTTGCCTTTTCTCTATTTCCCAACTTTTGTTTTGTTTTGTTTTGTTTTGTTTTGTTTTGTTTTGTTTTGTTTTTGAGGTAGAGTCTCACTCTAGCTCAGGCTGACCTGGAACTCACTATGTAGACTCAGGGTGGCCCAGAACTTGTGGCAATCCTCCTACCTCTGCCTCCTGAGTTCTGGGATTAAAGATGTGCGCCACCATGCCCAGCTATTTCACAACTTTTTGACTGTGAAATTTGTTTCCTTGATCAAAGAAAAATTAACACATTTTCAAGGCTATTCCCTCAACTCTGGAGCAATCTACTGAGGGCTGAAATAAGGGGTAAGGGCAAAAACAAATATGGAGGCCGGGCGTGGTGGCGCACGCCTTTAATCCCAGCACTTGGGAGGCAGAGGTAGGAGGATCACCGTGAGTTCGAGGCCACCCTGAGACTCCATAGTGAATTCCAGGTCAGCCTGGGCTAGAGCGAGACCCTACCTTGAAAAACCAATACATATATATATATATGTAAATACAGAGGAAGTGTACCAGGTCTGAGCTATTACACATGAAGGAAGAGAAGACATGCCAAGCCTAAACTATTATCATGGGAGGGAGGTAGGAACAAAGTCTAAGGTATCTAAGGTATCCTGGTACCCAAGCACTGGGGAGCCCAATGAAGGGCAGCTTGGAAGGGTAAGAATGAATAGTTTTTGATGCTAAAAAGCATAGATCATGGGCTGGAGAGATGGCTTAGCAGTTAAGGTGCTTGTCTGCAAAGCCTAGGGACCCATATTTGATTCTCCAGGTCCCATGTAAACCACATGCACAAGGTGAC
The DNA here is from genome assembly GCA_036346955.1 of Dipus sagitta. Taxonomy (NCBI): domain Eukaryota; kingdom Metazoa; phylum Chordata; class Mammalia; order Rodentia; family Dipodidae; genus Dipus; species Dipus sagitta. The sequence continues at coordinate 37,417,036 of CM070775.1, forward strand.
ACAAGCGCACAAGGTCACACATGCACATAAGATAATGCACGCATCTGGAGTTCAATTGCAGTGGCTGAGGCCCTGGCATACCAATTCTCTCTCACGCTCACTATCATAAAAAAATAAATAATTAATTAAAATTTTTTAAAGCATAGATCAGATTCAAATGGAGAAACTAAGCAGTCACATAGGAGCCAGGGTATATGTGTATATGTATATATGTATATGCATATATATGTATATATGCATATATATATATGTTATATATATTAGAGCAAGAGAGAGACAATTGGCATGCCAAGGCCTCAGCCACTGTAATTGAACTCCAGATGCTTGTGCCACCTAGTGAGCATATGCAACCTGTGTTTGCCTCACCTTTCGTGCATCTGGCTTATGTGGGATCTGGAGAGTCAAACATAGGTCCCTAGGCTTCGCAGGCAAGCACCTAAACTACTAATCCATCTCTCCAGCCCAGGAGCCAGGATACATAGGATATATAGGAGCCATGATATAACTGTCATGTTACAAAAGAAGACAGAGGGGAAAGGGTATGAAGTGTCTAATGAAAGAAAGCATCATTAGAGAAAAATCTATGAAAATCTAGCCTCAAGCCAATGACTTGGCTATGTGGGCCTGTTAAGTGGGTTCTTTATCTAAAGGTGACGTACCCATTAGGCTGGGTATCCTCCAACACAGAGAACTTATTTTCTATTTCCCTATGGTCTTCTTACAACTTTTAGTATGGTTCTAGTTAATAATAAGTATAAATGGACTGATTAATTTTATATTATAAAAAATTATCACTTCAATCCAACTTTAAATATTTTGGAGAAGAAATGCCATATATGTCATATGGGCTCATGTAACTGAATGCCGAGGTTGTGGAAATTTCAGCAATAGTTAAAACGTTTCTGAACACACAACAATCAAAATTTAATTCAAAATTAAACCTGTAATGAACCAGGTGTGGTGGCACATGCCTTTAATCCCAGCACTCAGGAGGCAGAGGTAGGAGGATCTCAGTGAGTTAGAGGCCAGCCTGAGACTACAAACTGAATTCCAGATCAGCCTGGGCTGTAGTGAGACACTTGAAAAACCAAACCAAAAAAAGAGAAAGAGAAAGAAAGGAAAACTGTAGTGATTAGGAGGTGTTCCTGAGAGTGCTTACCAGTTTGCATCTGATGACTTCACCATGGCCTTCCCTGGTTCTGAGCACATGACATACACTCCTTGCTCTGAATGCTTCCTGCAACATCCTCAGCCAGATCCTAAACTATTAAATGGTATGAACTGCAATGTTTTTACTGTACATATGTGGTAGTTTGAATGTGATAACTTTTTGTTTGTTTATTTGAGAGAGAAAGAGAGACAGAGGCAGATAAAGAGAATGGGCACGCAGTGCCTCCAGCCACTGCAAACAACCTCCAGATGCATGCGCCACCTTGTGCATCTGGCTTACGTGGGCACTGGGGAATCAAATTGCTAAGCCATCTCTCCAGCCCAGGTTTAATTCTTTATGTTAAAATAAACAAGCACGTCCATTACATTAGTCAACAAATTTGCTTTTGTCTTTTATAAGTGGCAAAATTATATGCATACCAAAGAATTGTTTTAAAATAAATGTCTTTATTATTATGAGTAAATGTTTAGTTTGTATACCTACTTTATATAGCTGTATACCAAGCATCACATAAGAATCCTCTGGCAAAAAGGAGTTGTCATGTGGACAAAGTTTTAAAAGCCCTAATAGATACAAGTAGTCTTTTTTTTTTAGGACACTGCAGCTGTGTGTGGTGGTACACACCTTTAATCCCAGCACTCGGAGGCAGAGGTAGGAGGATCACTTTGAGTTAGAAGCCAACCTGGGACTACAGAATGAGTGCCAGGTCATCCTGGACTAGTAAAACCACACCTTGAAAGCAAACCAAGAAACCAAGGGGGAAAAAAGACACTACAGTACACTCTAAACTATTTATTACACATCCAGTAAAATTGTGATCTATCAATATATTTTAAAAATCAATAATATAGAGAGGTAATCATATATAAATACATCTGTAATAATTCTCTATTTTATTGATATTTTTAGATAGCATACAAATGGGTTTATTATGACATTATCACATATATATCATGTACTTTTGTTCATAGTCACCACCACGTTCTCCTCCTTATCCACCCTTCACATTACCATTCGCTTCCTTCCTCTTCCCAAAGAGTTCCCCTTTTGCTTGCATGTTATAGGAAGGTAGGTAATATATAGATGATAGATAAATAGGTAGATAGATAATAGTTAGACTGATAGATGATAGATAGATAATAGACAGTTAATAGATAGATGATAGATAAATAGATGATAGATAGGTATCTAATAGACAGTTAATAGATGATAGATAGATATCTAGTAGACAGTTAATAGGTACATGATAAATAAATAGATGATAGATAGATATCTAGTAGACAGTTAATAGATACATGATAAATAAATAGATGATAGATTGACAGCGAAAGGTCATGATTCTGCACATAAGAGTAACCATGGGATATTTGTCGTTCTGAGTCTGGCTTATTTTGAATGTATATAATATTCAAAACAAATAAATTAGGAAAATTTCCATCTAGCTCTACAGGCTTTATCCTGGATGGTTTCCCACGGTACCCCGAGGAGGCCCAGTTTCTAGGGAAGCATGGATTTTTCCCAGACGCTGCTGTGATTATTCGCGTTGAAGAGCAAGATATTTTTGAACGCCTCCTTCCCGGACAAGTTGAAAAGTGGAAAGTGAAGCAGAACAAGAAATTAGAAAGGAAAAAAATTATCAAAGACATGAAGACAAAAATCAGGGTGTGTGCCCAGTACAGATGCGTGAGAATAAATCTGCTTTAAATTTAAATTATAAAGTGGTTTTCCAGAGGGTGGGGACAGCTCGGTAGTGGAGCACAAGCAGGGCAACCTTAGCTGGGCTCCCCAGAACCCACATAGAGTGTGAGCCCACAAAAGGACAGGATAGCATGAGTGTCTAATCCCAGAGCTGCTATGGCAGGATGAGATATGAAGATGGGAAGATCCCCAGGAGCACGAGGCCTAGCTAGCCTGGGTACCCAGTGACAGCTAGCAGGAGACTGCCTCAACCAAGGAAGAAGGTGAGAACCAGCAAGCGAGGTTGTCCTCTCATCTCCACATATATGCCATGACAGAGAGAGAGAGAGAGGATAAAAAATATGTATAGTCTTCCAATTCCCTTACCACAATAAGCAAGAAAACATCTTTCATCACATATTGAGTTCTGAGTTATTTTGATAGAAGTTAAGAGTTATATGAGGCAGCTTTTGATCATCGACAATGCTAATGCTTCTCTTTCCAAGACAAATGAAAGACAGTGATATCAAGGGCCGAGGCAGGGAGGAGGAGGAGGCCCCGGGATGCAGCAGTTTCAGCAGCTAGTTCATAACCTCCGCCCCGTCACAGCCCACAACCCCACCTTCCCCAGAAGCTCCACGGTTCACATTAGCACTCCGTCAGTCATCCTGCATCTACTTTCAGGCGATGCAGGCCAATTTTCATAACTCTCTCCCAGGTCTGAACTAATCTCTTTTTTTGTTTTATTTTTATTTATTTGAAAGCGATAGACAGAAGGAGGCAGAGAGAGAGAGAGAATGGGCGCGCCAGGGTCTCCAGCCACTGCAAACGAACTCCAGACGCATGCGCCCCCTTATGCATCTGGTTTATGTGGGTCCTGGGAAATGGAGCCTTGAACCGCAGTCCTTAGGCTTCACAGGCAAGCGCTTAACCGCTAAGCCATCTCTCCAGACTTGAACTCTTCTCTTTCCAAATCCGCTTCCTAAGTTTACCTCCCAGCCCGAGGTAAAACAGACGCCCCTGTGCAGCAGCCACAGGGGGTTCACTGCTCCCTGTCAGGGATCCTCACAGGGTTAGAGCGCCAGGTTTTCTGTGAACGCATCCGCAGAGCGGCTCCTGCGGCTTGGTGTCCAGTGGGTTTTGAACAGAGGGTGAAAGACCATATGTGACCGAGCTCAAGACAGCTCCAGCCTCTGGCAGGCACACCTCAGTGAACTTCACTGGCTGCTGACTTGAGTGAAGGAGACGGAGGGAAAGCGCGAATTTCTATGCCGAGCAGGAATGGTTCAAAGTGAGTAGAGTTTAGGGAATCCTGAGCCAATAAGACACAGAACCTGCCGGGCGTGGTGGCACACGCCTTTAATCCCAGCACTCGGGAGGCAGAGGTAGGAGGATCGCAGTGAGTTCAAGGCCACCCTGAGACTCCATAGTGAATTCCAGGTCGGCCTGGGCTAGAGTGAGACCCTACCTCGAAAAAACAAAAAAAAAAAAAAATAGACACAGAACCTGAGGGCAACTGATGAGTTTTCATGCAAACCTGGAAGGCATATCAACTGATCCATTCCGTTAGACTTAGAATATCCTAGAAAAACTGGAACACTGTCACTCACCCTCCCTGTCACCAACTCCAAAGTACAGCGGCTTGCCTCATATTTGCAATTAGATTTTTCGGGTTTATAGGTGAGCATATTTGAATGGTGAAAATGACTGTCAAACAGTTTTCAACATATTGCCTCCCAGTTTGTCTTGATTTCTCCTCGTATGAAATCCAGTGTCAGATTTCCAAAGGGAGTTCTAAAATTTGTGGAAAGAGTAGTTGACCTCTGCCGAGCATGGTGGTTCATGTCTATAATCCAAGCACATGGGAGGCTGAGGTAAGAGGATCACTGTGAATTCAAGATCAGCTTGGGCTACAAAGTGAGTTCCAGGTCAGTTTAGGCTAGAGTAAGACCTTGCCTCAGGAAAAAAAAAAAAAAAAAAAAAAACAGAATGGCTAACCCTAAATGCTGTTTGTAGCTGGCCAAGAAGGTAAGGATGCAAGCGTATAATTACCATTGTCATATGTTTTCCTGGAATGGTCCCCCACCCTTCCACCAAAATACTAACCCTATCTGGGAAAAAAAAATATGTTAATATACAAAAAGCAATTTTTATCATTTTCTGCTTAAAAATTCTAAATGTTTCTTTAACAGGAGGAGACGATTGCTAAAAGAAGGATTGAGCTGATTTCAGAGAGAGAGAAAAAACAGAAAGAAGAGGTATGTAAATAAAATTGGTTTCAAAAAACAGCAGAACAAACTGGGCGTGGTGGGGCACGCCTTTAATCCCAGCACTCAGGAGGCAGAGGTAGGAGGATCACCGTGAGTTCGAGGCCACCCTGAGAATACATAGTGAATTCCAGGTCAGCCTGAACTAGAGTGAGACCCTACCTAAAAAAAAAAAAAAAAAAAAAAAAAACAGCATAACCTACCAACCATGATTTCAGTAGTGTAAAATAAAAAGATGTGTTTAAAAAGTCCCAAGGCAGGGCTGGAGAAATGGCTTAGCAGTTGAGGGGCTTGCCTGTGAAGCCTAAGAACCCAGGTTTGATTCCTCAGGACCCATGTAAGCCAGATGCACAGGTGACACATGTGTCTGGATGATTTGCAGTGCCTAGAGATCCTGGCATGCCCATTCTCCCTCCCTCTCCCCCCCCAATAAATAAATAAATAAAAATTAAAAAAAATAAATCTGCCGGGCATGGTGGCACACGCCTTTAATCCCAGCACTCGGGAAGCAGAGGTAGGAGGATTGCTGTGAGTTCAAGGCCACCCTGCATAGTGAATTCCAGGTCAGTCTGGGCTAGCTAGAGTGAGACCCTACCGCAAAATAATAAATAAATCTTTAAAACAAAAGTCCCAAGGGAACTATGCAGCCTTGATACAGGATTAGCAAAATTATGCACCACTTTGTTTTCTTTACTTTTAGAATGCTATGACTATTTAAAATAGTCTTTTATTATTTCTATAGTCAGAAAAACTGAACCCCCCCTTAAATAAGACCACTAAACTATTTAAATAATCTGATACAAAATTCAGTATGTATTGAACTCTGTCTTTTGGATTTTCGTCTTGCTTTACACACCTCTAGCCACCGCCACGGAGACAGGCCGAGAGCTTAGAAGTGAGCAGAGACAGCTGTAAAGATGAATGAAACCAAACTGTTAATTATTAGGCTGGAGAGATTGCTCAGTGGTTATAGAACTTGCTTGCAAAGCCTAAGGACCCGAGTTTGATTCCTAGTACCCACGTAACACCAGATGTACAAAGTGGCACATGTGTCTGGAGTTCATTTGCAGTGGCTAGAGGCCCTGGAGTTCCCATTCTCTCTCTCTCTCTCTCTCTCTCTCTTTCTCTCTCTCTATCTCTCTCTCTCTCTCTTTCTCTCTCTCTCTCTCTCTCTCTCTCTTTCTCTCTCTCTCTCTTTGGTTTTTTGAGGTAGGGTCTCACTCTAGCCCAGGCTGACCTGGAATTCACTACGTAGTCTCAGGGTGGCCTCAAAGTCACCTCAATTCTCCTACCTCAGCCTCCTGAGTGCTGGGATTAAAGGTGTGAACAACTATACCTGCCCATTCTCTAGCTTTTTACCTGTCTCTTGCTCTATCTCTTTTTTTTCTCACTCTCTCTTGAATAAATAATAAATGAAATATTTTTTTAAAAAATACCCTTAAAAATGTTGATTATCTCAGGGGGAGTAATAGAATGAAGGAAAGATAGCCTGTGACTCACATAGCCAGGCACCTGTACAAGATTCTCAGTATAGCACCTCTCCGTGTGTGCATAGTTTAAAGAATAAGCCTTGAAGGTAATGGATTGTGTTTTCTTGAGAAAACAGCTGTTCCCACATCAACCTACTGGAGCCACTGTTACAGGCAAACAACTCAAGGGTGCAGAAGTCAGAGGAGGAGAAATTAGATAAAAGTGTTGTGGTTTGAAATGTCTCCCATAAGCTCACGTGTTTGAGCTCTTAGTCACAGCTAGTGGCTGTCTGGGGAGGTTGTGGACCCTTTAAGAGGTAGAGCCTTGCTGGAGGAAGTGGGTCGTGAGGCATGAGCCTTGAGGTTTGATAGTCCCGCTCCACTTCTGTCTGGTCCCTGCTTTCTGTTCTGACAAGATGTGAGGTAGTGAGGATCCATGGCTGTCACAATGAAACTGCCTGCCGCCAGCCCTTCCTCTCCATGATGGCCTGTGAACCAAAACAAACCCTTCCTCCATGAAGTTGCTTCTTGTCAGGTATTCAGTTACAGCAATATAAGGAAATACACAAGTCCTCTTGTAAAAGTTAAGTGGCTCCGATTTACACATTCAGCTACAAGACAAGTGATGGGATGGCCCTTGCTTTCTTCCCTTCCCAGCTAGTTTAAAAACACCGTTGGTAACATCTTCAGGACTGGCTTTCCTACAGTCTGATTTCCATAAATGCTCAGAACAAAAAACAACAACAACAACAAAAAAGAGCCAGGCATGATGGCACATGTCTTTAATCTCAGCACTCAGGAGGCAGAGGTAGGAGAATTGCCTTGAATTTGAGGCCACTCTAAGACTACATAGTGAATTCCAGGTCAACCTGGGCTAGAGTGAGACACTACCTCAAAAAAAAAAAAGAAAAAGGGGCTGGAGAGATGGCTTAGCAGTTAAGCACTTGCCTATGAAGCCTAAGGACCCCGGTTCGAGGCTTGATTCCCCAGGACCCACGTTAGCCAGATGCACAAGGGGGCGCATGTGTCTGGAGTTCGTTTGCAGTGGCCGGAGGCCCTGGCACACCCTCTCTCTCTCTCTCTCTCTCTCTCCCTCTTTCTCTGTCTGTTGCTCTCAAATAAATAAATAAAATTAAACAAAAATATTTTTAAAAAAAGAAAGAGAGAGAGAAGTATTGAAGAGAAGTATTTGGAGTAAATAAATGAATTTTAATTTGCATTTAGTAAAAAAAAAAAAGAGAGAGAGAGATTACAACAGAGTAACAGAAAGTTTGACTTGTTAGACTTATTACAAGTGCTACTACACTCCCCTGGCTTATCTGGTCAGAAGACAGGTGGTGAAATGCACTAGTGACTGTGGTACAAAATGCTGCCGAACATCTCATGCAATTGCTGCTTTATCAAAGCACCAAGTCCACAACCATAAGTAGATCTTATGGCTATGGCACCATCTCTCAGGGCAGCAGTGTCCTCTTCACTATTTCCTTGGCCAACCTTCCTTCTTTCCTTTCTAATTTCCTTCCGCCTTCCCTCCCTCTCTTCCTTCCTTCCTTCCTTTCTTCTCCCTTCCACTAACATTTTTCCTTCTACTAACTTCCTTCTATCCATCCTTCCACTGCTCTTCTTCTGTCCACTAACAAACATTTCCTTCCATCATTACCAAACATTAACTGATTTTTGTGCCTGATATTATTTCAGAATAGAGCTTATGGCTTTATGGTAAGCAGAATTTACAGAAATCTCTGGCTCCATTCCAATGCTCATTCCCTCAGCAAACACACTCTTGACAGCCTGCTCTGTTCAAGGTGTCATGCTAAGAAAGGCATTTCAACCTGGAATCAAGTACAATTTACTATTGCACACCTTTGGGGGTCTCTAGAAATCCCCTGAAGAACTGGAGTTTATAAAGTATATTTTTTCTTTATTAGTTAGTTTTGTATTCAGCAAATACAGTCAGTTTGGTACCATTATTAGGCTCATCCGTGACCTACCCCCTCCCCTTGGCCCCTCCTTGTTGAGGTATATGGGTCATGCATTGTGGAGTTAGCCCACAGTTATGGGTAAGATAAATGTCTCTGCATATCATGACCCAACATGTGGCTCTGACATTCTTTCCGCCCCCTCTTCCGTAAAATTTCCCTGAGCCATGTTGGGTTCATTTTTGGTCTGCTTCAGTGATGAGGTATTGGGGGCCTCTGGGGCTCTGGCTCTCTGATTTGGTAGGAGTTGATTTTTCTCTGTGTTGATCTCCTTCCCCCTTGTGCTGGTATCTGGTTCATCAGGAAAACAGCACCCTTGCTTGTTTCACCAATTTTTCTTAGTTTCAGTCGGGGCCCTTTTGAGGTATGATGGGGTGGCTCTTCTTAGGATCTACATCTATCTTTCTTTCCCCAGGATTTGCAGCGCAGCTAGGCGGTCACCATCTTCGTATTTTTATTTATTGCTTGTAAGCAGAAAGAGAGAAAAGAGAGAGAGAATGAGCATGCCAGGGCCTCCAGCCACTGCAATAGAACTCCAGACACATGTGCCACTGTGCATCTAGCTTTACGTAGGTACTGGGGAATCAAATCCCAGTTGTTAGGCTTTGCAGGCAAGCACCTTAACCACTGAGCCTTCACTACAGCCCCTGAACTTGAACTTGTAATTCTTTTCTTTTTTTCTTTTGGTTTTTCGAGTTAGGGTCTCAATCTAGCTCAGGCTGACCTGGAATTCACTATGTAGTCTCAGGGTGGCATTGAACTCACAGCAATCCTCCTACCTCTGCCTCCTAAGGGCTGGGATTAAAGGCGTGCACCACCACGCCCAGCTTTGAACTTGTAATTCTTAAGAAAAGATTTACCTAAAGTGTAATGAAGGAAAATTAAAATATTAGTAATGAGGGAAATTAGTTTGTTTGTTTGTTTTTTTTCTATTTTGCAATGAAAAATCTAAGCTCAGAGAGATGAAGTGAATTACTGGGTGCTAAGCTCTTGTATGTAGCCAGCAAGTCTGAGCAAACAAGTCATGAACAGACTTTACAGACAGCAGTGAAAAAATTCAGTATGAACTGGAGGGAGTCTAGTCTCTCCCTCTGTCTCTCTCTCTCTCTCTCCCTCTCTCTCTCTCCCTCTCTCTCTCTCTATCTATCTATCTGTTGGGTGTAGTGGGGCACGCCTTTAATCCCAGCACTGGGGAGGCAGAGGTAGGAGGATCACTGTGAGCTCGAGGCCACCCTGAGACTACAGAGTGAATTCCAGGTCAGCCTGAGCTAGAGTGAGACCCTACCTTGAAAAACCAAACAAACAAACAAACAAAAACATAGCAGTTGCAAAAGATCAAATTGCCTTTTACAGAAAAAAAAATGAAATCATTTTTCCACAGAATAATTAAACTGTGGGTTTCTCAGATTGTCTGCTGTATATAATCTTAGTATCTTAGCTTTTTAAAATATATATCTCTAAATTGTACTAAAGATGTTTACCAAATTCATATGAAAAAGAACTAATATCTAGTACTGGTAACTAACATCTAGTTACCGCCTTGTTGCTGGACAAGATACCTGACCAGAAGCAGCTGATGGGAGTTTCAGGTTCATGGCACCTTGTCACTATGAGGGGAGGTGTCATCATGGCACAGCAGGCAGCCAAGGTGTCACATGTTGTCACAGCAGCAGGGAAGAAGCAGCAAGAGTGACTGGCAAGAGGGGCTGGCTTCTAAAATCTCAAGCCTCCCTCTCCCCAGTGACACACCTCCTCCAGCAAGGTTGCACCTCCCAAAGGCTCCACAACTTTCCCAAATTGTCACCTTCTGGTGACCAAGTATTCAAAACACATGAACCTATGCGGGACATTTCATTCAAGCCATCACAGTGGTAAAGCCATTGTCTACTCTTGTCTAAAGTGGGTAGACTCTGGATTCAAGCCCCATAATATATATAAACCATATTCATTATTGATATGTAATCTGATCATCTAGAAAGTCTAAAGGGTAAATCACAGAAAATTATTTGAAATCAGTCCTGTTGACCTCTCAGGTAATAGTGACATTTGCCCATGATAAAGAAAAAAATTGGACCTCTCAGGAACAAATGAAGTCTAATGTGTTTCCTAACCCACGATATACAGGAACATTTATGTTCCTATTACCATAGAAACAATGGTAGTAATAATAATATAGACTTCAATTGCCCTTATGTTCTTGTGTATGTGTGTGATGTGTGTGTGTACACATGTTCATATGTATGTGGGTATGCATGTGTATATGGAGGGAGGTATGCAAGTGGAGGCCAGAGAATGATGTCAGATGTCTTCCTCGGTGCTCTCTCTCTTATTTACTGAGACGGGTTCTCTCACTCAAACATTCAGCTAGTCTAGCTAGCTTGCTCCAGGGATCCTGTCCCTGAGCCCTGGCCACCACTCCTGCTGTCCAGCATATGTGTGGAAGTATTTTTGTCAAAGATCAGGTGGTTATAGCTACCCGGACTTATATCTGGGTCCTCTATTCTGGTCCATTGATCTACATACTTGTTTTTGTGCCAGTACCATGCTGTTTTTGTTACTATGGCTCTGTAATATAAGTTAAAATCAGGTATGGTGATACAACCAGCCTTATTTTTGTTGCTCAAACTTGTTTTAAATATTTGAGGTTTTTTTTGTGCTTCCAAATGAATTTTTGGATTGTTTTTTCTATTTCTATGAAGAATGTCATTGGAATTTTGATGGGGATGCATTAAATATGTAGATTGCTTTTGGTAAGATTGCCATTTTCGCACTATTGATTCTTTCAATCCAAGAACAGGGATGTCTTTCCATTTCTTGATGTCTTCTGCAATTTCTCGCTTAAGTGTTTTAAAGGTTTTTCGAGGTAGGGTCCCATTCTAGCTCAGGCTGAGCTGGAATTCTCTATGTAGTCTCAGGGTGGCCTCGAACTCATGGTGATCCTCCTACCTCTGCCTCCTGAGTGCTGGGATTAAAGGCATGTGCCACCACACCCTGCTAAGAAAAATGAATTTTTTTAAAGTGTCTGTTTTCTAACTTTAAAAACAAACTAGAAGCCAGACATGGATGACATAATACCCATAATCTCAAGCACTGAAGAAATGGAGGCAAGAAGATCAGGAGTTCAAGGTCAGCCTTGGCTACATAGCTGAAGACAACCTTAGCTACATGAAACTCTACCTCAAAGAGCAAAACAAAGTAATAAACAAGGCAAAGCACAAAAGCTAGAAGAGCTATGTAATAATATAGCCAGAGAGGTGAGTTCGTGTTACAGGAAACTGAAACTCAAAGAGCTGGCACCAGAGACTGGGTGGAGAATCAGGTTATTTTTCACACTAGTGTGGGCCCAGAGAATCTCTTCTAAAGCCTGGACCCTAATTCTTGGTGGTTCAGAGCTTACATGCCTTATCTTGGACTAGACTTATTATTGTTAAGTCTCAGAGCCTAAAGCCCTGGCCTAATGCCAGAGACCTTGAGTATGAAACAGGCAAAGTTTGCAGGAACAGGAAAACAGTTACTCAGCAGACAGATGGAGATAACAAGGAAACACAAGATGATTTACAGTACAGGACATGAGCTGCAGTGAAAATCATGGCCTTGGGACAATACAAAAACTACTACAATGTTAGACGTAACCAGCATGAAAGACTGTACAGTACAAGACATAACCAATACAAAAGTCTATTACAGTACATGACATAATTTTGAGAGAGGGGCTTCTAAATTTTCTTACCCCAATTTCCATCTCAGCCAGGCTCATCTGGAAAGCAGATGTCCTTAGCTAATAGCATAGCATCCTACATTAAGTCCAGTGATACTTAGATGGCTTAGCAGTTAAGACACTTGCCTGTGAAGCCTGAGGACCCAGATTCTATTCCCCAATACCCACGTAAGCCAGATGCACAAGGTGGTGCCTACATCTGGAATTCAGTTGCAGTGGCTGGAGGCCCTGGCATGCCCATTCTCTCTCAAATAAATAAATGAATTAAATATTTTAAAATATATTTAAAAAACATAAGAGAAAGATAGAGGACCAAATGATTTCAAAATAGTAACAGTGGAATGAGAACTGAGAACAAGGTCATTGGTCCATTGTCTCCCCCAGCTTCTAAAGGAACAAAGGGCTGATCTTGGAGATAGGTTAGGCAATAGCAAGCTAATTAGAAGATTCCAGAGGAGAGATAACCAGCACGTCAACAGCAGAGAGGTACTGGAAAAGAAAGCCTGCCTGACGCCTGACTTAGGGTCAGAGCCCCTGGTAACTGCGCCCACTGGGTGTGAAGAGAAGCCTCAACCCACAGGTATCTGTCTAGAGGGCAGTATTCCAACAGAGGTGAGGCTGCTTCAGGGAGGGGTGTGCCTGGAGTACAGGGGGCACAGCTTGGCACCAAGTGAACCAGAGCCTTAGGCTGCATACTGAGTGCCCAAGTCCTGTTGCGTTCTTTCATAATCATTCATGCAGTAACCTTCCTTCTTAGGAAGGCTGTGTGGTAGTTTGAATAGATGGCCCCCAATATATTCAGTGTTTTATTAGTTTATAGTTTGCATCTGCAGCCACCTGGCTGGAGGCAATGTCACTGGGCGGATCTTAGGGTCCAGCCCTAAGGTGTGGTGGTGGATTTAAAATTCCAATCTAAATATATACAAAGTGCCTAGTTCCACCTAGAGTTCTGAAGTGTGCTTTGTGGCTTCTCTTTCTCTCTCTCTCTCTCTCTCTCTCTCTCTCTCTCTCTCAGCTCGGACCTATGAAATCAGGCCAGCTTCTTCTGCCATTATGGAACTTCCCCTGGAGCTGTAAGCTTCAATAAATATCACTTCCTCCGTAACTATGCCTGGCCTGAAAGTTCATCTCAGTGAACCTGAAGCTGTCTACTATACCACCATCCCCGCAATAGATCAGGAGTTTATTAAAGCTTGTAACTTAGATTTCCAACCCTGCCTGGAGGAGATGTCACTGGGGGTGGATCCTAGTGTCCAGCCCTAAGGTGTGCTTGGGGGTGGATCTGGAATTCCAGCCTAAAGGTATGCAGAGTGCTTGAGCTCTGCCTGGGTTCCCTGCTGTGGATTTGGTTCTTGCATTTGGTGGTGCTCATGTAGGGTCCTCTCTGTGTGGGCTTGTGAAAGGGGGTGTATCAGACAGCTTCAGGTTCACTGAGATGAACTTCCAGACCAGGCACAGTTATGGAGGAAGGGATTTATTTATTTATTTATTTATTTTATTTTTCTCCATTTTTATTAATATTTTCCATGATAACAAAAAAAATCCCATGGTATTACCCTCCCCCCTTTCCCCTTTGAAATTCCATTCTCCATCATATCCCCTCCCCATCTCAATCTTTCTACTTACATATATACAATACCAACCTAATAAAAGCCCTCCTCCCTTTCTTTCTCTTCCCTTTCTATCTCCTTTTTTAACTTACTGGCCTCTGCTACTGAGTTTTTTCCTGAGGAAGGGATTTATTGAAGCTTACAGATCCAGGGGAAGTTCCGTAATGGCAGAAGAAACTGGGCTGCCTTCACAGGACCAAACAGAGAGAGACAAGCATAAGCCAAAAGCCATACAGCACAGCACACTTCAGGAACTCCAGCTAGGCACACTTTGCATATCTTTAGATTGAATCTCAAACCCACCACCACACCTTAAGATCCACACAATGGCATTGCCTCCAGCCAGATGGCTAGAGAGGCAAACTACAAACAAATAAACAACTGAATATATTGGGGGCCATCTATTCTATTCAAACCACCACAGGGGGCTAGCTTCTTCTGCCATTGTGGAACTTCCCCTGGATCTGTAAGCTTCAATAACTCCTATTCCTCTCATAAACTGTACGTGGTTTGGAAGTTCATTACAGCAATATGAAGCTGACTATGACAGGCTGTAGTCTAAAAGGACATGGACATTATTAGCACAGAACTTTCTAAAAGGGACTATAACAGCATAACAGCACTTAGTACTGTAATGATACTAGCTGTCATTCACACACCTCTGCCCAGCATGACTCTGAAGGCTTTTCATATATTATTTCATCCAGTTCTCCTCCAAACCCTGTAAGGTAGATATTTCTATAATTTTCATTTCACAGATAAGAAAACTGATCTTGTGCTGGTTAGTTATACATCAGTCAAGTTTTTATAACTCTTTGAGATATACTTTTATATATTAAATATTCTTTCTGAAGACAATCAAAAACATGAAAAAATCATAGACATAAATACTATTTCGGATATTGACTATTTATGAGATCACTACGGTGTCAAAGTCTTGAAATCATTAAATCTGGGGGTGCCAGATATGTAAATTTTTACTGCATAACCAGATGAATGCTTCATAGGCTGTCAACCAATATCAGATTATTACAAAATACTCCCGATGGTATGTTCACAGTGTCATTCGGCACATTTTTTTTTTTTTTTTTTTTTTTTTTTTTGGTTTTTCGAGGTAGGGTCTCACTCTAGCCCAGAATTCTAGACCTGGAATTCACTACGTAGTCTCAGGGTGGCCTCGAACTCACAGCAATCCTCCTACCTCTGCCTCCCGAGTGCTGGGATTAAAGGCGTGCGCCACCATGCCCGGCTACATGGCACATATTTTATAGGTATGGTAAAAGGGAATATTTTCTTCCGTAGAATAATGGAGATGATGACAACAGTGAGGAAGAACCTGATGAAGAAGAAGACATTGAAAACATCCTGGAAGAGGAGTTTCCAAAAGAGGACGAAGAGATGAAAGACGAAGATGAGGAGCAGGAAAGCAATGCTACCGAGCGCCTGCGGAGTGAACTGGGAGAGAAATTTGAAGCAGATGTGAATAATATACAAATGATACAGGTTATGACTTTTCCTTTACTTCTTATGATTCAAACATCTATTTACTTGGGTGGGGGGAGTGTGGGAGCACCAGGGCCTCTTGTTCCCACAAACGAACTCCAGACACATGTGTCGCTTTGCATATCTTTACATGAGTACGGAGGCATCAAACCAGGCCTTCAGGCTTTGAAAGCAAGTGTCTTTAGCCCCATATGTCATAATTCAAAAGGTCACAATTTGAAACTGAAAACAAGCAATTTGCCTTAATATCTTATTTCTTTGCAATATTTCAAACGAAATGCATGTTTTGGGGCTGTGTTCTCTTAACAATCATGAAAACAAGTCCATGATCAAGACTAACATGGAGGCCTCACAGAGTCAGTTATTTTAGCCACTTATGAACTGAAAATATTTCTTTTCTACACTGAAAATAGTCACCAGCGGTGTCTGTATGTTGTAACTGAGTACCACCAGCCCTATTTCCATGAAATATATTAGGTTCTATGATTTCTTTCATTAGAATGAATTTGAAAGAGTTCTGATACCAATAATTACCGTTAATGGAGCTCGGAAAATCCATATTGTACAATATGTATTGACTATGAAGTTGAAGCCATTGGTGGAAAATCGTGCAAGCATTTTTGAAAAGTGTTACCCAATACCAGCAAACCTTGCTCATAAGATGCTCGCCTACACCTACAAGTATATAAGCTCATTTGGCTATTGGGACCCTGTGAAGGTAATTTCAGCAAATCAGTCTGAGAGCACTGTTCTTTCCTTATTTTGTAATTATTTATTTACTTACTTATTTCTTACTAATTATTTCTTACTAGTTACTTATTTACTTATTTCTTAAGCAAAAAGGGTTGTATAGGAGGCCAGGTAATGTCAAAAATTATAAATGTAAAGAATTCCTAACTAGTTTATGAAAATACTTGGGGGATCTTTTGCATTGGTGATGATGGAAATCATTTAACTTTCAACTTTGCTTTTATTAACAAATACATAATGTGAGCAGGCACTTCGTGTTGTAGTCAGTTTCAGGTTGCTGGGCTGAACACCCCAACCAGTCACAGTCTAGGAGAGAAAGGGACTTATGTCAAGCTTACAGATCTGGGAGGGATTCCCATCTGTGGTGGAAGAAGCTGCTTCCATACATCCAAGCAGAGGGAAACCATTACCAGCCAGCAAACATCAAAAGCATCAAGAACACACACAAGGGACTGGAGTATGATTTAGCAGTTAAAGCATTTGCCTGCAAAGCCAAAGGATGCTGGTTCAATTCTCTGAGACCCACATAAACCGGATGCACAAGGGGGCGCATGCATCTGGAGTTCATTTGCAGTTGCTGGAGGCCCTGGCGTGCCCATTCTCTCCCCCTCTCTCTGCCTCTTTCTCTCTCTCAAATAAATAAATAAATAAATAAATAAAATATAAAGAAAAAGAAATCCCAGCCAGGCTGGGCATGGTGGTACACACCTTTAAACACACACACACACACACACACACACACACACAAACACACACACACATGGGCAGCAAGTAGCAGGGGGACCCAGGCTCCAACCTCTCTGCATATGTTTGGGCTGGAAATCCAATCCATCCCCAAACACCTGTTAGGGCTAGACCCTAAGATCCACAACCCCCCCCCCCCCCGTGACACCTCCTCCAGCTAGGCAGCTGTAGATCCAAGTTACAAGCTTTAATAAAACTCCTGAGTCTATGGGGGACATAACATTCAAACTGCCACACTCAACTACCCCTACGTTTCTTCTCGTCCCTAGCATTTGACTCCCTGTTAATGACTTGCGGTCCAGCTTCAGAACAGCGGTGCTGACAATACCTAGTCTGTAGCTCTCAGACAGGAGCAGTGTTAGCACATTATGCCATGCCTCTTCTGCTGGCTCCAAGATAGCTACTGTTCAGTAGTCTGATGCTTTCAAAACACTCTTCAAACCTACACCAATGCAAAGATGTAGCACCATTCCGTTTCATGCCCTCACCTCAAGCTGTCTCTGGTGGGTGTTTTTTAACCTCTTATAACTGCTGCTAATGTCAATGTGAGTGGGATTTTTCACTGTGCAAAGATACAGAAGACTCTCAGGAAGAAATTGTCCTAACAGTGTTAGAAAAAGTTCGAGACAAGCAGAAACATCTATGGCAAAGGATTGGACTTTATTGGAGGCGAGTTGTAGAGGGACACTTTGCGTCTCAGCAGTCGGGACTCTGGCCACATGAGGTGCCAGGGTAGAATTTGGCAAGGAGGGTTATATCAGAAGGTTGGGATCTTGTTGGCAGGGGATGGGGAGGGAGAAGAATTAGCAAGTGTGAAGGAAGCAAACTTATTTGAACTCCTTTCTTCTGAGATAGCCACCCAGGTATCTGACTATTGAGATAGCAGGAGGCAGTCTGTGGACAGACTTCCTGGCATCCAGCAGTGGTATGTTGAATTCCTGACATTTGCCAACTCCTTCAAACAGGCTGTGCCAAAAGAATCCAAGAGAGCCCCCTGCACTAGTCTGTTCTAGATACCACAACAAAAGTTAATACAGGATTGGTGAAAACAACGCAAGCTGTTTCCTCATAGCCCTAGAGGCTGGAAGGCCAGATCAAACTCTTGCAGGGCTGCTTTACTTGAGGCCCCTTTCCTTGTTTGCAGGTGGACACCATTGCATACTGTCCTCATGTATCAGTCAGGGTTCTCTAGAGGAACAGAACTGCTAGAATGAATTATTTTAAAAGGGGATTTATTGGATCAGCTTACAGTAGTCCAATAGCAGTTGCAGGCCCTAGAATCACCGAACCTGGTAGTTGCTCAGTCCTCATGGCCAGATGCCTCAGCAGTCCCTACCCGGCACTGCAGATGGTGCTGGAAAGCCTGGAGGCTTCCCGAGGAGCCGCTGGGTTTCAATCCACGGGGGTCTTCAGTTGATGCTGGTCTTTCGTCCGCACTGGTCTTCAATCCACGCTGGAAGGTAGCAAGCAGCTCCGGCAGCCAAAATGGAAGGAAGGCAGGAAGGAAGGAAGGGACTCTTTTTTCCCAGAGCTCCCTTGTATCAAGTCCCCCTCTAGTTCTGTAGCAGACACCTTCAAGTTCGCTGAGATGAACTTCCAGACCAGGCACAGTTATGGAGGAAGGGATTTATTGAAGCTTACAGATCCAGGGGAAGTTCCATAATGGCAGAAGAAACTGGCCTGCCTTCACAGGCCCAAGCAGAGAGAGAGAGAAGTACAAGCCTAAAGGTCAAAAGCCACAGCACACTTCAGGAACTCCTGCTAGGCACACTTTGCATATCTTTAGATTGAAATCTAAAATCCACCACCACACCTTAAGATCCACCTAGTGACCTTGCCTCCAGCCAGGTGGCTAGAGATGCAAACTACAAATAAGCAACTGAATATATTGGGGGCCATCTATTCTATTCAAACCACCACACCTCGCATGAAACTTTTTTCTGCATAGAGCCCCGGTGTTTCCTCCTTTTATAAGGACACAAGTCCTATTGCATTAGGGGCAAATCCTTATGACTTCATCTTATCTTAATTACCTCCATAAAGGTCCTATCTGTAGGCTGGAGAAATGGCCTAACAGTTAAGGCACTTGCCTGCAAAGCCTAAGAACCTGAGTTCAATTCGCCAGTACCCACATAAAGACAGATGTACAAAGTGGTGCATGTGTCTAGAGTTCGTTTGCAGCAGCTAGAAGCCCTAGAGTTCATTCTCTCTCTCTCTCTCTCTCTCTCTGTGTGTGTGTGTGTGTGTGTGTGTGTGTATGTGTGTGTGTGTGTGTGTGTTTCTCTACTTGCAAATAAATTTAATTTAAAAAAAATAGGCCAGACTTGGTGGCACACGCCTTTAATCCCAGCACTCAAGAGACAGAGGGAAGAGGATTCCTGTGAGTTTGAGGTCAGCCTGAGACTACATAGTGAATTCCAGGTCAGCTTGGGCTAAAGTGAGACCCTACCTCAAAAAACCAAAAACATGGGCTGGAGGGATGGCTTAGTGGTTAAGACAGTTGCCTGCAAAGCCAAAGGACCCAGGTTCAATTCCCCAGGACCCAGGTTAACCAGATGTACAAGGAGGCACATGCATCTGGAGTTTTTTTTGCAGTGGTTGGAGGTCCTGGTGTGCCCATTCTCTCTCTTTCTCTCTTTCTCTCTCTCTCTCTGTCAAATAAGTAAATAAATAAATCAGGAGCCAACTGTAAGGGCTCCATTTATATATATAAAAAAATCAAAAACACAAAAAATTAAAAATTGAATAAAATATTTTAAAAAAGAGCCTATCTCCAAGTATAGTCACTCTGAGAAATAGGACTTCAACATAAGAATTGTAAAGAAGAGGAGACAGCACTGTCTTAAGGAATGGATCTGTTTGTGAGGATAAATTAGCATGTGAATAAATTCAATATATGCTGAAGGTGTAAATGAAGTAGAGGAACTATAGGAATTTGGGAAAAGAAATATAAAAATATAGGAAACATTACAGTAATTGCATATGCACATGAAATAATTCATACTTTGTGCAGCTATTTCATATAAATATTTATAATTAGTTTTCCTTATTCTGGAAAAAAATTTGTTTTGTATTGTACAAAGTGTTTTTTAATATAATTGGAGGAAATGCTATGTTAATTAAAACTAACTTACAAATTGAATTGTGTTACAGCTAAGTGAAGGGGAAACAACCAAGCCAGTTGAAAGTGCAGAGAGCCCAACTTATCCTGTGATCCATCGTCAGTATATTTACTTTTTATCTAGCAAAGAAACTAGAGAAAAATTTATGATGAATCCCATCAAATATATCCGGCAATCCAAACCTAAGCCTGCTTTGCCTATTAGGATTTTTATTTTGGGGCCTCCAAAATCTGGGAAGACTACAGGTGAGTGCATGAAATTAAGTCCTGAAACTGGAAACCAGCTGTCAAAATTAACTTTAAGAAAGCTAGAATGGGGGCTGGAGAGATAGCTCAGTAATTAAGGCACTTGTCTGCAAAGGTTTAATTCCCCAGAACTCATGTAAAGCCAGATGAACAAAGCGGTGCATGCATCTGGAGTTCATTTGCAATGGCCAGAGACCCTGGCACACACATTCACTCTTTCTATCTCTATCTCTCTGGTGGCAAGTAGGTAAATAAAATATTTTTTAAATCGCGCTAGAATGGCCTGGCAATGTAGCTCAGTTGTTATAGTGCTTGTGTTGCATGTATAAAGCCCTGAGTTCAATTCCCAGTATTGCATAAAACACCGGGAAAGATGGCTGTTGTAGTTACCTTCCCGTTCCTAGCACAAAGCATCCAACAAAAAGCAGCTGATGGAAGGAAATTTGTGTATTTTGGCTTACAGTCTCAAAGGGAAGCTTCATGATACCAGACATGGAGCAGAGTTGGGCCTTGTGAAACGCACAAGACTTCATTGTGGGTCCCACATACCAGACATGGAGCAGAGCTGTGATGGACATAGGCAGGGCCCTGGGTGAAAACCAACCTAAGCTGTCTGAGGTGAAAACCTCAGGCTAGGGAGAGAACCTCCTCATATCTTGGGGACCAGACTGGCAGGGGAGCGCCTCCCCCCATTCTTGGGAGTCCTAGTGAGCCTGGACCCCCAGAAAAAAATCTCAGACCTCGAGATAGGCAGGAAGTAAGGCCACTCCCTCTCCAAGGACGGGATACCTGGACATTCAGACAAGACTTGGGTTTTGCCCATAACCCTGTGGCCTTTAGCCAGTTGCCTAGGAAACTCCTTATATGGTATCAGCCAGCACCTTTGCACAGCCCATACCCCTGCCATTGCCTGTGTGCTGGAATGTATGTCCCCATATGCTAATTAGGCATCAGCAAGCAACCTTGTACATCCAATCCCCGTAGGACCCTCTTCCCACTCTTGATTGCTTATAAACTCATTTCCCTGAGAGCTGTTCACAGAAACTGTCTACTGAAAGTCTTTTCTTTCGCATGTTTACCACCATGGTTGCCTGGGTGCCTTCAGGGGGACCACAGCCAGCCCGGGAGGGAGGACCCAGGAACCCACAGAGCTGGGCCTTGTGGAACCCACAAGACTTCATCGTGAGTCCCAGATACCAGACATGGAGCTACAGGATTGGGTTGCTTATTGTCAGTCTTGCATTGGTCCAGTCTTTCCTTGCTATGCCTTCTTTGTATTACAGGAATGTTTACCCTGTACCATTTACCATTTATAAGTTGAAAGTAGGTAACTTGTATTTTGATTTTATAGAGCTCACAGTTAAGAGACCATCTTGAGTCTCAGATGAGACTGTGGATTTTTGAATAGTGTTGGGATTGGTAAAGACTGTGGGGACTTTTTGTTTGGAGGCAAGCCCAACAGATTGCCCTTTTTTCAATGTGAGAGAGCAAGAGTGGGAGTGAGAGTGAGTGAGAGAGAGAGAGAGAGAGAATTGGTGTGCCAGGGTCTCCAGCCACTGTAATTGAACTCCAGATGCATGTACCACCTAGTGCACATGTGCGACGTTGGGCACTTGTGTCACCCTACGTCTGGCTTACATGGAACCTGGAGAGTGGAACATGAGGCCTTAGGCTTCACAGACAAGCACCTTAACCCCTAAGCCATCTCTCTAGCCCAACTGTGGAGACTTTTAATGTTAGGCTGAACGTATTTTACATCATGAGATGATCAGGGGTGAGATACGGTACTTTGAATGTGAGGTATCTCCCATAGCCTCATGTGCTTGTGAGTCAGCCTCATACCCAGTCCTGGAGCCCTGCTGGAGGAGATGTGCCACTGGGGGGTGGGTCTTGAGGTCTATTAGCCAGTCCTACCGAGTAGTCTCTAGCTTGCTTACTCTTACTGCTCCCGCTTAGCTAGTGATGTAGGAATATGTGAGCCAGCTCCTCTTCTACCACACGTTCCCCACCATGATGAAACTTTCCCCACCAAATTAATAAGCTTGAAATAAGCCCTTTCCTCTCATTAAATATATATATATGGATGGAGAGATGGCTTAGAGGTCAAGATGCTTGCCTGCAAAGCCAAAGGATCTAGGTTCCATTCTCTATTACCTACGTAAGACAAATGCACAAGGTAGCACATGTGTCTGGAGTTTGTCTGCAAAGGCTGGAGGCCCTGGCATGCCCATTCTCTCTCTCTCTCTCTCTCTCTCTCTCTCTCTCTCTCTCTTTCTCTCTCAAATAAATAAATAAAAATAAAAAAAAAAAACAGTTGAACAAACTGCTAACATACCCACCAAGGTTCAGGGATTGTTGCAGAATAGGGGACAAGAAAAGAAATATCCTGAGGCTTGGCTGGATAGATGGCTTAGTGGTTAAGGCACTTACCTACAAATCCAAAGGACCCAGGTTCAACTCCCCAGGACCCACAGAAGCCAGATGCACAAGGTGGCTGACACAGCTGGAGTTTGTTTGCAGTGGCTGGAGGCCCTGGTGTGCCCATTCTCCTCCCCCCCAATTCTTGCTCTCAAATAAATAAATAAATAAAATTTTTTTAAAAAGAAGAAATATCCTGAGGCCCAGCCCCCACCCCACAGAGACTGACAGAGGCCCTAATTACGCCACAGTGAACATCAATAACGCTACTGAGGAGGGCCTTCAGGGAAATGGAGACAGAGAGAGGGGATATAAGATTATAACCTATGTAAAAAAAATTATTAAAAATTAAAAGTAATTGAAAACATCAAATAAGGTCCCAGAAGAAAAAAATTAACTCATAAGCTATTATGGTGGTGTGACTGTAAAATGCTCCCATAGTCTCATAGGTTTGACACTTGATTCCCAGCTGGTGGCACACTCCACAAAGTAGTAAAACCTTTATGAGGCAGAGCCTGGCTGGAGGAAGTATACCTCCGGGGGCAGGGCATGAGGTTTTGCAGTCCATCCCCACTCACTGCTTCCTGACTGTGCTTCAAAGTATCCTCAGCTTTCTGCTCCCACCGGCCATTCCTTCCCCATCATGATGAAACTTCCCTTCAGAACTGTAAGCCACAGCTGGGTGTGGTGATGCACACCTTTAACCCCATCCCTCAGGAGGCTGAGTGAGGTAGGAGGATTGCCATGAGTTGGAGGCCACCCTGACACTACATGTGAATTCCAGGTCAGCCTAGGCTAGAACAAGACCCTATTTTGAAAAAAAAAACAAAACCTGTAAACCAAATTAAACTCTTCCTTCCATAAGCTGCTTCTGCTTGGGTATTTGTTCACAGAAATAAGAAAGTGCCTGACACAGCTATAAATCACTATTTCCGTGAAAGTATGTCATTATATTTTGAAAATATGTATTTATAGCCGGGCGTGGTGGTGCACACCTTTAATCCCAGCACTCGGGAGGCAGAAGTAGGAGGATCTCTGTGAGTTCAAGGTTACCCTGAGACTACATAGTGAATTCCAGGTCAGCTTGAGCTAGGGTAAGACCCTACCTCTAATATATATATATATTATATATACATATATATGGTATTTATTTGAGAGAAAGAGAAAAAGAAGAGAAACAATGAATGGGCGGCACTGCAAACAAACTCCACACACATGTGCCACTTTGTGAATCTGGCTTTATGTGAGTGCTGGGGAATTGAACCTAGGCTGGCAGGCTTTGCAAACAAGTGTCTTTAACTTCTGAGCCATTTCTCCAGCCCTGATTTTATATATAGATATATAAAATCTTTGTTTGAGAGACAGACAGAGAGAGAGAGGATGGCTGTGTCAGGGCCTCCTGCGGCTGAAATGAACCCGACTCATGCACCAATTTGTGCATCTGGTTTTATTGGGTACTGGGGAATCAAACCTGACCTTGCAAGTTTTGCAAACAAGCGTTATAACCTCTGAGCTATCTCTTTGGTCCCCATTTCCTAGAGAATTACCTGAGACCTGTCTGTCTGGGGAAGCCTATCCTGACAACAGCATGGAATCCATACATGGACAGACTGGGGAATGGTACAAGCCAATGAAATAGGATTGTTGCCTTGTTATTTTAGACACTGTACCAAATATTGAGTACACAGGAGGTTACTCCCATGCTTCTCCAAGTTTTGCTACCTCATGCAAATGGAATCTCACCTAACCATTGGTTTAGTCATGAAAACAAGAAAAAAAAAATCACATAATTCAGGCTAGAGATATGGCTTAGCAGTTAAGAGGTTTTCCTACAAAGCCAAAGGACTCAGGTTCAATTCCCCAGGACCCATATAAGCCAGATGCACAAGGTGGCATAAGAATCTGGAGTCCATTTGTAGCAGCTAGAGGTCCTGATGCACCTATCTCCCCCCCCCCCGTCAAATAAATAAATAAATAAATATTTTTAAAAGTTAAATAAAGCCACATAGTTCACTCATGAACCAGCTCCACCAGTCACAAACCTGAAATTCTATTACAACTGATCCTTGACCATTGTTAATTTAGCAAAATGTGGCAATTTTAATTTTCAAATTTTTTCAAAATATTTATTTATTTGACAGAGGGAGGGGGAAGAGGCAGATAGAGACAGAATGGACACAGCAGGGTCTCCAGCCACTGCAAACAAACTCCAGACACATGTGCCACCTTGTGCATCTGGCTTCTGTGAGTAATCAAACCTGGGTCCTTGGCTACACCATCTCTCCAGCCCTAATTTTCATTGTTTTCGAAGCATATGAATATAAGCTTGCGATTAATGTCACGAACCAGAAACTGAAAGTAAGGTCAACTGATGGATATTGAAGTGAAATATGTTTAATATTTTATGTCTTTCAGTTGCCAAAAAACTTGCAAGTGATTGTGGCTTCAAACGTTTGTCAATAGGAGATTGTTTGCGTGTTGTGTTAAACAACCAGCCAGAGACAGAACTGGCACTTATGTTAAACTGGCATCTTTATAAAGGCATGACAGTGCCTGATGAGCTGGCCCTGCAAGCCTTAGAGCTCTCTCTGATGGATAGTATGTGCAACACTGTAGGGTAAGTGAGCCGGACAGGAGAAGGGGGAAGAGGAACTTGAATCCTTTAAGTTGCTTGCTAGTTATTTAAAGCATGCTTTAAACAAGCTTTGGATCGCTTGTAAAAGGTATGATTTACTTCTCAAACTTTGAGCACTGACATGATTACATACTAGTTTTCTGTCAAGGTACACCTTAGCTGCAGCCCTCAAGGCAGAAGAGCAGCACCCAGGCCCCTTCATTCGCAACAGCAACTCCTGAGTACAAAAGTCACCAGACTTTCACAGTCCCCAGAAGAGGCACTGTGACTCCCATACCGCACTAATGTTCCTTACTGCCCCATGAGATGATGGAGAAGTCACCCTCTCTTTGCCCTCAGATGGCGCTGATTCAGGGAACATCATCGCTATCAGGCCTGACAGGGAGCAGTGACCCTCCTGTAAGGCCACATTTGGACAAAAGAGCTGTATGCCTGAGCTGTGTCTTTAGTTCGCCACTCTCTGCTCCACGTCTATCCATGCAGCACCGCCGCTGGTCACAGTAATACATACGGTGGTCACAGTAGTAAGATCTGTTCGGAGTGAAGTCTAGTGCCCTGGTCTTGAGCCTAGATCCTCTGGAGCAGGGAGCCCTCTGATTTACTGTTTACTTTACAAGTTACTGTTTACTTGAAACCTCGCAGCTGCTCCTTTCTGATGCCATTGAGTCAAGTTGTTGAACAGTTCTGGTTTCAGTCATAGAGCATGTTTTGGGTGCAGATGATTTCCCAGTGACCCCTTGGGATATGAAGGGACACACCTGTGTTGACTTCCTTCCTCCCCGGTGTTCAGATTTGCAGAGGAGGGACCTCGATGAGGCCATCTGTGGTTGAGTCACAGAAGTCTTACTTCATCTTAAGCCTAAAAAGATGTATCCACCCTGGATTTCTCTAATCCCAAAGGCCACTCAAGTGACTCTTCCCAGGATAAAGAAGTTGGAGTACTCTCTATTTTTTTTTTAAAGGACATCCTCATATAGTTTCTGTGACAGCAGGCCACATGTTCATTCATAATGCTCTCCACTAGGAGACTTCGGGCTGGAGCCTAGACTTTCTGGGGAGCAGTAGAGAGTGATGAAAGCCACACAAACCTAACCCAATGGCCACCTTTCCCAGCCTGCTTCACCTCCTAGTGAGTTGTCCGCCATGTGAGGCCACTCCTCACAAAACTTCTGAATTGCCTTTATTATTCCCTTAGTTTGATAGTGACAATCTCATGATCTCAGACTCTTGGACCCTGTCACCCTTTGTGCCCAGAAGTATCCGTGAAGGGCATCACAAGCTCTCACTTCACTTCTGCATCCCAGCCTCCTCATGGGCCGGTGAGATGGCTCAGCTGTAAGAGGTGCTTGCTTGCAAAGCTTAACGGCCTGGGTTCAGTTCCCCAGTATCCACATTAAGCCAGATGCACAAAGTAGCACATGCATCTAGAGTTCATTTGCAGCAACAGACCTTGTGTGCCCATACTCATGCCCTGTCTGTGTGGTGGAAAGCAACTATGAGAGAAAAGAAACATGAAGTGTGGAGTGTTTTTTTCCTTTTTGTTTTTAACAAAAGAGAGAGAGAATTGATGCACCAAGTCCTCTAGGCACTGCAATCAAATTGCAGACACATGGGCCACTTTTTGTGCATGTGTGACCTTGTGTGCATGTGTCTCCTTGTGCATCTGACTTACATGGGTTCTGGGGAGTAGAACCTGGGTCTCCAGGCTTCGCAGACAAGCACCTTAACCACTAAGTCATCTCTCCAGCCCTTTGAAAAAAATATTTTTTTTAGAGAGAATGAGAGAAAGAGAGAGAGAGAATTGGCACGCCAGGGCGTCAACCACTGAAATCGAACTCCAGATGCTTGTGCCACCTCGTGGGCATGTGCGACCTTGCACTTGCCTCACCTTTGTGAGTCCAGCTTATGTGGGATCTGGAAAGTCAAACATGAGTCTTTAGGCTTCGCAGGCAAGCACAGTAACCACTAAGCCATCTCTCCAGCCCTTTTAAAAAAAATTTATGTTTTTAGAGAGAGTAAGAGACACACAGAGAGAGAATTAGCATGCCAGGGTGTCAGCCTCTGAAATTGAACTCCAGAAGCTTGTGCCACCTAGTGGGCATGTGCGACCTTGCACTTGCCTCACCTTTGTGTGCCCAGCTTATGTGGGATCTGGAGATTCTTTAGGTTTCACAGGCAAGCACCTTAACAGGTAAGCCATCTCTCCAGCCCTAATTTTTTTTTTAATGAGAGAGAGAGAATTGGAGTTTTTACTTCCATGTCTTGTTGTCAGTGCTGTCATCGATGGGTACCCTGTGACAACACATCAGATGAATCTCTTGGAAGCCAGATCAATCATCCCCATGATCATTTTTGAGTTGGATGTGCCTTCCAAGGAGATTTTCAAAAGATTGCTCCTGGATAAAAGAAACCAACAAAGGTAACATACATGATACAAATAATGAAATGTTACTCATCATGAAGGAAAGGCTGTACATTTTTTAAATAGCTTTTTCAATTGCCTCTCCATTTCTCCATTAGTTTCCCTTACCCGTTGCACAATAGTTCGCATATCATAGCTGCCAAGAATGCAGTGTGCCACAAAAACATGGCTGAGATTAGGCAGTACTATCAGAAACAACATCAGAACTGGCATGTAATTGATGGATTTCACAGTAAGTGGCGGATATGGAATGAAATCACTAAGCACATTAAAGACATGAATAAACGCATGCATGTATACATGGAAAGAATAAAAGAAGGTAAGACAATTTTTTAAATTTTATTATTTACTTATTTGAGAGCAACAGAAAGAGAGCGAGAGAGAGAATGGGTACACCAGGGCCTCCAGCCACTGCAAACGAATTGCAGATACACATGCTACCTTGTGCATCTGGACTACGTGGGTACTGGTGAATTGAGCCTCATCGAACCAGGGTCAGGCTTCACAGGCAAGCAGTTAACCACTAAGCCATATCTCCAGCCCTAGGACAATATTTTTAAAAGTAAAATAAACTATAAATTTAAAGAATGCTTGACTGATGTTTACATACCTCATAAAATTTGAGCATTTGCCTTGAGTCTTAGTATTTTAAATAGATAGTTCTAATTGAATGGCTTAACATGCCTGCCTGACTGAAGGAGGGCTACAATTGCTGGGATACCAGCTAAAATCAGAATTGTGGAGAAGTTGCATGATGGAACATTCTTTGGGCTTCCCTGCCATCTTTTCAGCATTACATGTGGCATTGGGGGTGGCAGGAATGGCAAAATCAGCAGACCTCATGATCTGGCCCCCAAAGTTTCTTCCCCATGGAGAGGAGTAACAGGACATAGTCAGCATCCTCAAACCATGACTCAAAAATTGAAGAAACTCTATGAGGGTTGGAGACATGGCGTAGCAGTTAAGGCACTTACCTGTGAAGCCTGAGGACCCAGGTTCAATTCTCCTGGACCCACATAAACCAGATGCACAAGGTGGCACATGCATCTGAAGTTCATTTGCAGTGGCTACAGGCCCTGGCGCACGCCCATTCTCATTCTCTCTCTATCTGTGTCTTTCTCTATCTCTCACTCATAAATAAATAAATACTCTGTGAACATCAAGATTAATTGTACTTTATTTGAAGGTAAAGTCTGACATGTGTTGACCTGTAGTTGTCAGTGGTCAGAAGAGTCATCCCAGTTGTTTAGAGAAGTTTGCTGTCATAGATTACAGGGTGCTTCCCAGAGTGTGATACATTTATAAAATTGAAAATAGGGCTAGAGAGATGGCTTAGCGGTTAAGCGCTTGCCTATGAAGCCTAAGGACCCCGGTTCGAGGCTCAATTCCCCAGAACCCACGTTAGCCAGATGCACAAGGGGGCGCACACATCTGGAGTTCGTTTGCAGTGGCTGGAGGCCCTGGCGCACCCATTCTCTCTCTCTCTCTCTCTCTCCCTCCTTCTCTCAAATAAATAAATAAAAATAAACAAGCAAAAAAATTTAATTGGAAATAGTCTGAATTATCTGAAATATGGCCCCAAGGTTTCAGATAAGGGATTTTTAAGTTTGTCCATATCATATAATACCTTATCTATGTTACTAAACAAAGAATTCTTCATAGCTTATATATTTATTTGCAAGCACAGAGAGAGAGAGAGAGAGAGAGAGAGAGAGAGAATGGGTGTGCCAAAGCCTCTTATCACTACAAACTCCAGACATATGCACCAATTTCTGCCTCTGGCTGTACATGGTTATTGGGGAATCAAACCTTGGCTGGCAGGCTTTGCAAGCAAGTGCTGTTAATCACTGAGCCATCTCTCCAGTCCTATGCCCCATAATTTTGTAGTTAATTTAAGATATTTCTAGACATATTCTTTGGAGAAAGGGTAAAACTTTCCTTGGTGATAAAAACTATTACAAATATATTGCCCTTAAATTGTGTTCATTATGGGCTGAGAGATGGCTCACTGATTGAAGGTTCTTGCTGGCAGGGTCTGTTGGCCCAGATTTGAATCCCCAATACCCACATGGAGCCAGATGCACAAAGTGGCTTATGCATCTGGAGATTGTTTGCAGTGAGAAGCCCTAGCACGACCATTCCCCCCCCCTTTAAATAATAAATAACATTTTCAAAATTTTGCTCATTACAACTAAGATTATAAAAAGTGATTTTCTTTTTATAGCATCTCATATTGCATTAGAGTCCCCATCCCAATAGATTTTAGGAAAGAAAACTATTAAGCTTGTCCATTAAAGGCCTATTTCTTTCTAAAATAGACTCTTTAGGGTGAACTCAGTCACTTGTGGATAATGTTTCTTCCTTTCCCTTGTGTTGTATCTGAGCACAGAGAGAAATTTGTACCGAAAACACTGTTGCAGTAAGGTTTGCATTGCTGGCAGAAAACACCCAACCAAGAGCAGCTGGTGGGGAGAAAAAATGTTTATTTTGGCTTACAGACTCAAGGGGAAGTTCCATGATGGCAGGGGACAACGATGGCATGAGCAGAGGCTAGATATCACCTCCTGGCCAACATCAGATAAACAACAGCAACAGGAGAGTGTGCCAAATACTGGCAAAAGGAAGCTGGTTATAACACCCATAAGCCCACCCCCAACAATACACTGCCTCCAGGAGGTGTTAATTCCCAAATCTCCATTAGCTGGGAACCTAGCATTTAGAACACCTAAGTTTATGGGGGACACCTGAATCAAACCATCACATTCCACCCCTGGCCCCTCATAAACTGATAACCATACATGATCTAAAATGCAATGCATTCATCCAACTTTAAAAGTCCCCATAGTTTTTATCAATCCCAATGATGTTCAAACATCCTTATAGTCCAATGTCTTTTAACTGAGCCATAATACCAAAATAAAGAAAAAAAATCCCCCAAAAACCCATAATGGCACAGAATAAACACTCACACTGCAAAAGATGGCATTGGGTATAGCAAAGAAATATTCAACCAATACAAGATTTAAAACAACCAAGGCAAACATCAAACTCTGTAGCTCCAAGTCCAACAACTCTAACCAGTGACAAGTCTCGGGAATTCCAATTCCACCCTTTAAGCTAGGCTATTCAAAGACCTTGAAAATTTCATCCAGTGCCTGCAGCTCTCCTTGGGAGCCATCTCATAGTCCTGGCATCTCCACTGGGTCTCCACTGAAACCTATGGTTCATCCTCATGGCTCCATCGGGTCTCCATGTAGGTAATCCAACAAGCCTACTTCAAACTGCTCATGGCCATTTCCAAAATACAAAACTGTGTTGCAAATTCAATGACCCTCTCTTTCCTGCATTTGTTATACACCGTAATGCCAGGTGGGCTGCCAACTTGTTAATGCAGCGGGGGAGGAGGTGGAGAATAAAGCACACTTTGAAGAACGAGACCCTCCTTCAATATTCAGACCCCTTCCAAAGAGTCTGCATTCTTCCTGTTGTCCCAATGCAGGCCAGCTGGCCCATTCTCGATGGTTGTAATCTCTCAAACAATTGCAACTGAATGGGTAGCAATTTCAGACCAAAGATTTCATTTTTTCTTTGCCATATCCCTCTGCTCACACCAGTCCATTTCTATGTAATGCAACACTGTACAAGTTCTCAGGACACAGGCATAACAGCAAGCCTTTCTCTCAAACTGCTTCTAGCCCAGTCTAGGCAAAGCTCTTTCTCACCCTCATAAGCCAAACCTCACAGTCCATAGTTCTTACTGCTTTCAGGTCTAACCAGAGTGGTCCATCAGGTTGTACATACAGCACTGCAAGGCACCTCTTAGGTCAAGGTTTCAAATTCATCCACATTTCTCCTGCAAAGCAGTTCCAAGAAGCCAAAGCCACAGTCAGGTTTCTAACAACAATGACAACACTTCTCAGTACCAACTTTACTGTTATAACCAGGTTTGCATTACTGGCAGAAAACACCTGACCAAGAGTAGCTTGATGAAAAAAGGTTTATTTGGCTTAAAAACTCAAAGGGAAGTTCCATGATGGCAGAGGAAAATGATGGCATGAGCAGACAGCTTCAAGTTCACTGAGATGAACTTCCAGACCAAGCCCAGTTATGGAGAAAGGGATATTTATTGAAGCTTACAGATCCAGGGGAAGTTCCATAATGGCAGAAGAAGCTGGCCTGCCTTCACAGGACCAAACACAGAGAGAGAAACACAAGCCTAAAAGCCAAAAGCCACACAGCACACTTCAGGAACTCCAGATAGGCACACTTTGCATATCTTTACATTGAAATCCCAACCCCCTACCACCATACCTTAATATCTGCCTAGTGACACCGCCTCCAGCCAGGTGGCTGCAGATGCGCCAGGGGGCACATGTATCAGGAGTTCGGTTGCAGCAGCTGGAGGCCCTGGCATACCCATTCTTTCTCTCTCTCTCTCTCTCTCTCAAATAAATAAAGAAAAATAAAATATTTTTTTTAAAAAAGAAAGCAAACAAAATCATCAGAAGAATTAAGCCAATCATATAAACCAGCATAAAAGATATCATCATCCATAATTATCAAAAAGAACAATTTGCAAAATAATGTTTACATGTGGTGACATAAGTATACTATATGAAAAAGACATGAAAATATTCAATGTATGAAAAGAGACTGGAAATAACATAAACCCACAGTGATTACCTCTCAGGAGAGCAAGTAGGCTGAGAGATGCCAGTATAAATAATTACTTATACTTTGTTCATTTGAATTTTTTGATTGATTGCTTTTTGAGCCAGGGTTTTCCTATTATCCCAGGCTGGTTTAGAACTCATGGCAATCCTCCTGCCTCAACCTCCAGAATGCAGAGATTACAAACCTCCACTACCACATACAATTTTAGTATAAGATATATATATATATATATATAGTTATAGTTATAGTAAATGGTTGGTTGGTTGGTTGGTTGGTTGGTTGGTTTTGAAGTAGGGTCTCACTCTAGGCCAAGCTGACCTAGAATTCACTCTGTAATCTCAGGTCGGTCTTGAACTCACAGCGATCCTCCTATCTCTGTCTCCTGAGTGCTGGAATTAAGGTGTACACCACCATGCCTGGCAGAAAGAGAGTGAGAATGGGCATGGCAGGGCCTCTAACCACTGCAAACAAACTCCAGACACATGTGCCACTTTTTGCATCTGGCTTTTATCTGGGTATTGGGGAATCAAACTTGGGTAGTTAGGCTTTGCAGACAAGCACCTTAACCACTGAGCAATCTCTCCAGCCCAGTTATGGTAACTTTTACTTTTTACTCATTGTTTAGAATTATTTAACTGTAGTATTTGTATAGTGCTATCTAATTGAAATTATTTTAATGTTTTAATCATTGTGTCTCCTGTGAAAAGATACATAATAACGGTTATTATGTTAATAATAGGAAAAGCTGCCTGCATTAATAATTTATGTATTACACCTGATGAGCTGATTTCTCGCCTGGGAGAATTTGGACAGTTCTGCCCAGTCAGCCTGGCAGAATCCTATGAATTAATTGATTGTTCTCTAACGGACTCCTTGGAATTTGCAGCCGAGTTCAGGGGACATTATTATAAAATGAATTCTCAGGAAAAACTAAATGTAAGTTTTCTTTTTTTTTTTTTTTTTTTTGTTTTTTCGAGGTAGGGTCTCACTCTAGCCCAGGCTGACCTGGAATTCACTATGTCATCTCAGGGTGGCCTCGAACTCACAGCGATCCTCCTACCTCTGCCTCCTGAGTGCTGGGATTAAAGGCGTGAGCCACCACGCCTGGCTTGGTAAGTTTTTCTTAACCATAACTATTTATGAAGGAAAGAAAATGCCTTATATTGAACTTCATCAAACAAAAAGGTTGGGTTCACCGGGGAATACTCAGAAAAGTTAAGACAGGAGCCCTGTTAGTAGAACCTGTGATTCTGGGGCCAGTGAAAAGCTAAGAAAACAGTCCTGAGACAGCATCTTCGGACATATTTTGAAAAGGTTCCAGAAGATAGAAGTCCTTGGGCAATGATAGGTCTTGGCCAATCTATCAGGTAGGTAAAGCCAATGGTGAGTCTCACCAGTGGAGGGGGCTGAGCATCAGGGTGGACATCCACCTCTGCAGTGGAGGGGGCCAAGCATCAGGGTGGACATCCATCTCTCCAGTGGAGGGTGCAGAGCATCAGGGTGGACATCTGTCTCTCCAGCGGAGGGTGCAGAGCATCAGGGTGGACATCCGTCTCTCCAGTGGAGGGTGCAGAGCATCAGGGTGGACATCCATCTCTCCAGTGGAGGGTGCAGAGCATCAGGGTGGACATCTGTCTCACCAGTGGAGGGGGCAGAGCATCAGGGTGGACATCCACCTCTGCAGTGGAGGGGGCTGAGCATCAGGTGGACATCTGCCTCTGCAGTGGACAGGGCCAAGCACCAGGGTGGACATCCATCTCTGCAGTGGAGGGGGCCGAGCATCAGGGTGGACATCCGTCTCTGCAGGGAGGAGGCCGAGCATCAGGGTGGACATCTGTCTCTCCAGTGGAGGGGGCTGAGCACCAGGGTGGACATCTGCCTCTTCAGTGGAGGGTGCAGAGCATCTGGGTGGACATCCGTCTCTCCAGCGGAGGGTGCAGAGCATCAGGGTGGACATCCGTCTCTCCAGTGGAGGGGGCTGAGCATCAGGGTGGACATCCGTCTCTCCAGTGGAGGGTGCAGAGCATCAGGGTGGACATCCATCTCTCCAGCGGAGGGTGCAGAGCATCAGGGTGGACATCCGTCTCTCCAGTGGAGGGGGCCAAGCATCAGGGTGGACATCCGTCTCTCCAGTGGAGGGTGCAGAGCATCAGGGTGGACATCCGTCTCTCCAGTGGAGGGTGCAGAGCATCAGGGTGGACATCCGTCTCTCCAGTGGAGGGTGCAGAGCATCAGGGTGGACATCCGTCTCTCCAGTGGAGGGTGCAGAGCATCAGGGTGGACATCCGTCTCTCCAGTGGAGGGGGCAGAGCATCAGGGTGGACATCCGTCTCTCCAGTGGAGGGGGCAGAGCATCAGGGTGGACATCCGTCTCTCCAGTGGAGGGTGCAGAGCATCAGGGTGGACATCCATCTCTGCAGTGGAGGGTGCAGAGCATCAGAGTGGACATCCGTCTCTCCAGTGGAGGGTGCAGAGCATCAGGGTGGACATCCATCTCTCCAGTGGAGGGTGCAGAGCATCAGGGTGGACATCCGTCTCTCCAGTGGAGGGTGCAGAGCATCAGGGTGGACATCCATCTCTCCAGTGGAGGGTGCAGAGCATCAGGGTGGACATCCGTCTCTCCAGTGGAGGGTGCAGAGCATCAGGGTGGACATCCATCTCTCCAGTGGAGGGTGCAGAGCATCAGGGTGGACATCCGTCTCTCCAGTGGAGGGTGCAGAGCATCAGGGTGGACATCCGTCTCTCCAGTGGAGGGTGCAGAGCATCAGGGTGGACATCCATCTCTGCAGTGGAGGGTGCAGAGCATCAGAGTGGACATCCGTCTCTCCAGTGGAGGGTGCAGAGCATCAGGGTGGACATCCATCTCTCCAGTGGAGGGTGCAGAGCATCAGGGTGGACATCCACCTCTGCAGTGGAGGGTGCAGAGCATCAGGGTGGACATCCGTCTCTCCAGTGGAGGGGGCAGAGCATCAGGGTGGACATCTGTCTCTCCAGTGGAGGGGGCAGAGCATCAGGGTGGACATCCGTCTCTCCAGTGGAGGTAGTTGAGCTGCAGGGGAAAAGCAAAGTAATAGAAACAAAGCAGTGACTGACTTGGGTCTCAATACTAAAAATATTATCATGAGAATTACCAAACTATTCTATATTGTTTTCCCTCAGTATGCATTGGGGATTGCTGCCAGAATGCCCATAAGGACACCAATATCCATGCATGCTCAATTTATTTAAAGAATGGCATAGTATTTGCATATAACCTGTGTAAATCAAATCATGTGCTAATCATTAACAACATGTAATACAATGTAAATGCTATGTCAGTTGTTTTTATTCTACATTGTTTAAGGAATAATGAAAAAATCCATACATGTTTAGTACAGAACCAAAGTTTTCTGAATATTTTCAATCTGAGTCCAAGGATGCAGAAACCAGAGACAGGGAAGGCTTAAATATGTGTTGGTTCTGATATTGTGATGGCCATAATCTGATAATGTAAGATGTTTTATAGCCAGATGTGGTGGTACACGGCTTTAATCCCAGCACTCAGGAGGCAGAGGTACGAGGATGGCTCTAGTCCAGGCTGACCTGGAATTCACTATGTAGTTCCAAGGTGGTGGCACACACCTTTAATCCCAGCACTTGGGAGGCAGAGGTAGGAGGATCACTGTGAGTTTGAGGCCACCCTGAGACTACATAATGAATTCTAAGTCAACCTGAGCTAGAGCAAGACCCTACCTCAAAAAAAAAATAATAAAAATAATAATAATGAGGAGGAAGAGGAGGAGGTTTGTGAATGAAGCAATAGTGAAAACAAATCCGAACATTT
This sequence comes from Dipus sagitta, assembly GCA_036346955.1. NCBI lineage: Eukaryota > Metazoa > Chordata > Mammalia > Rodentia > Dipodidae > Dipus > Dipus sagitta. The sequence goes on from CM070775.1 coordinate 37,453,263, forward strand.
TATTTTCTTTTGAAGAGTTGGAATTTTTATGAAGTCACATTAGTGAATATGCTTTGAGCATTTTAGTGATAACTGATGTCAAAGAAGTTAACTAGCTTGCCAAAGAGTACAGACAGTCTAGCTAGTGGCTGTTGTCTCTCTAGTCCCTGTCACGTAGAATGAACTTGAAAAATATTTTTAATGAAAAATGAATGGGCCAGGGGTGGTGGCGCATGCCTTTAATCCCAGCACTCGGGAGGCAGAGGTAGCAGGATCACTGTAAATTCAAGTCCAGCCTGAGACTACACAGTGAATCCCAGGTCATCCTGGGCTCCAGCAAGACCCTACCTCAAAAAAAAAAAAAAAATGAATGAATGAATGAAGAGACAAGGAGAAACCTTAGATGTGGTCAGTTGATAACTTGGGACTTCCTGTCAGAGAAGTTATTATAGCAACTTCTCTCAGATTTCTTGAAAGACAGAACGTTGCTACTAATGATGGGGACAGGAACAGGTGAGCCTCCCCGGATTTTTGATTGGTTCATTGTTGTTGTTTTAAACAGTCTTCCTCCTGTACCCCTCTTTTAATAGAAATTTTTGGAGCATCCAGAATTGTATGTGCCCCCTTTAGCGCCTTATCCTCTCCCAGCTCCTAATATGATCCCCAAAAGGCTGACGGTGTCGGAGCTGAAGAGTCGTTTCCCTAAGTGTGCGGAGCTCCAGGGCTTCTGTCCAGTGACCTATCAGGATGGAAAACAAAGGCAAGTCTTCGCCCCTGCAGAACAGAAGTCTCCTCAGAATGAGGGCCCTGTCTTAACGTTTTTGTTTGTTTGTCGAGGTAGGGTCTCACTGTAGCCCAGGCTGACCTGGGATTCACTGTGGAGTCTCAGGGTGGCCTCGAACTCACAGCGGTCCTCCCACCTCCGCCTCCGGAGTGCTGGGATTAAAGGCGTGCGCCACTACGCCCACCATTCTTAATATTTTGATTATGTGGGGAAATCTCTCTTTCTTGGGCTTCACAGATAGAAAACTGAAACGTCTTCTCTTTTGACATTTTACTTACCCAATACTACATCTTAATTACATGACAGGGTGTTTTTGATTTTTTGATTTTTTCAGATATGAAGCCCTAGTGCCTGGTAACATTAAGTACGCTGCAGAGTACCGTGAGCGTATATATATATTTGAGACTGAAGAAAAACTCCAGAAGTTTCTGAGGTGAGATTATTCACTGAGTCACAAATATTTATTGAGTATCTTCTATGTTCCATTCGCTGTGCTGGGAATTGCAGATAGGAAGGGAAACACACACACACACACACACATGCACACATGAAGAAGGGCTGGTCTTTCTAGCCCAAAGCCTGAGGCTGGAAGAAAGGACAGAGAGCCAGGTTCCAAGCAGAGGGACCTACAGTGAACCTGGCCCTGAAGGTCTGGGAACTAGAAGAAACTCAGCATGACTGGATGTCATACATAGAGGGAACGGAACAGAAGTGAGGTTCAAGAGGATGAGCATAAAAACCATTGTGGAGGCGCACACCTTTAATCCCAGCACTCGGGAGGCAGAGGTAGGAGGATTGCTGTGAGTTCAAGGCCACCCTGAGACCTCTTAGTGAATTCCAAGTCGGCCTGGGCTAGAGCGAGACCCTACCTCAAAAAAAGAGGGTGAGCAACCCAGAGTGTGGTAGGCCAAGTAGAGCCACCAAACAGCATGTGGACTGTTGTAGTCAGGTTCGCATTCCTGGCAGAAATCACCTGACCAAGAGCAACTTGTGGGGGAAAAAAAAAAAAAGATTTATTTTGGCTTATAGACTTGAGGGGAAAGCTCCATGATGGCAGGGGAAAACGATGGCATGAGCAGAGGGTGGACAACAGGAACAGGTGAGTGTGCCAAAAACTGGCAAGTAGAAACTGGCCCACCCTCAACAACACACTGCCTCCAGGAGGTATTAATTCCCAAATCTCCATCAGTTGGGAATTTAGCATTCAGAACCCCTAAGTTTATGGGAGACACCTGAATCAAACCACCACATGGACTTGTCCCTAGGATCTCCCAGAGGAGATCAAGACAGATCAGGGTTGAAATTCTTGAGACAGTGGTTGTCGCAGGTCACCAGGGGGTCTTGGCTGAGCAGTGTGGGCTTAGAGGAGGTATGGGGACTAAGATCTTGCTTACATTCCAGAAATTACAAACAGGCCTGCAGCAGCCAGGAAGGACAGGAGCAGAAGGAAGCAGGGTGGATGGGAAGCAACAGGAGTAGGGGCACTTCTGCACCCTGGATCCCGCTAACGGGCAGACGCATTCACAAGAAGCTGGAATCTAACTTTCTTTCAACTTTCAGATTTTCAACTATTCACGACTGATTCCAACTTAAACATAAAACACCATGTGATCGAATGCTACATGCAGATAGAACTTGTGCAGCAGTTGCCATTTCTAGCAAGGCTTATGTTTTGAGATTTTTTAATTATAAAAGAATGAGAGATATTAGTTGCCAGAAGAGATGTAAGATTGAACAAGTGAGCCAAGTGTAGTGGCACACACCATTAAACCTAGCACTTGGGAGGCAGAGGTTTGAGGCCAACCTGGGACTACAGAGTGAGTTCCAGGTCAGCCTGAACTAGAGTGAGACTCCACCTTGAAAACAAACAAACAAGGAAGTTTGAAGGAGTATAAATGTGGATTTCCTTTCATTGTTGGTTTTTCTTATTTTTTGTTTTCTCATTTTTGAAGCAAAATCTCACTCTATAGTCCAGGCTTGCCTGGAACTCATTCTGTAGCCCAGGTTGACCTAGAATTCATAGCAATCCACATGCCTCTGCCTCCCAAGGGCTAGGAATACAGATGTGAACCACACATGTAAATGAAGTTGAATGGTAAATATCCAACAAAGAAGGAAATACTAAAGATTGAGGGGGCTGGCTAGATGGCTTAGCAGTTAAGGCACTTGCCTGCAAAGCCAAAGGACTCCAGTTCGATTCCCCAGGACCTATGTAAGCCAGATACACAAGGTGGCGCATGTGTCTGGAGTTCGTTGGCAGTGGCTGGAGGCCCTGGCGCACCCATTCTCTCTCTCTCTCTCTCTCTCTATCTGCCTCTTTCTCTCTCACATTCTCTCTCAAATAAATAAATAAGTTAAAAATGTTTTTAAAGGTTAAAAAGAAAAGATTGAGGGAGGAAAAATAAAAGGCTACAGTTCAATACTTGAAGAGAGGGTGCTCTGGGGATCCAAAACATGGGTGGGCACTGGTCTTACATGGAAGGCTCCAGTGTCAGGGAAAAGAGCACATGCATGGTTCTGCTTGTGATGGGCAGCTGATGGAGGAAACTCCTTCTTGATAGCTTCCATCCTGGGTATAGCAGGGCATCCATTGTGGGGATGGAACTGACACTCAAAGAATTAGAATTATAAGAAGAAAAAAAGTTTTCTATGGTTGCTGTGAAAATTAAGAAATCTGAGAATCAGCGGGGTGTGGTGGCCCACACCTTTAATCCCAGCACTTGGGAGGCAGAGGTAGGAGGATCGCTGTGAGTTCAAGGCCAGCCTGAGACTACACAGTGAACTCTAGGTCAGCCTGAGCTAGAGTGAGACCCCACCTCAAAATAAAAAAAGAAAGAAAAAAAGAAAAGAAATCTAAGAATCAATGAGCAAGGCCAGGGACCCCAGTGAAGTGTGTGACTATAAACTTCCAGGAGCCCAGTGCCAGTGATGGTGGCACACACCTATAGTCCTGGCACTCAGGAGGTTGGGGCAGGAAGAGCATGAGTTCAGTCTTCCGCAGCTACATACTGCCAGGGTATGTGAGACCCTGTGTCAAAAGAAAGAAAGAAAGAAAGAAAGAAAAGACCCCGTCTCAAATCAAAAAACAACAAAAAAAAAAACTTCTAGGAGGCTTAGTCTTCCCGCTTGTAAATTTTCTCCAGTGGATAAAATAAGTAGTAAGCTTTATCTGCCATTGCCTCTGGCTCCTGCATATCGCATGTTCACATAATGTGTGTGCCTGTGAGCACCCAGCTAACGCGCTTTGCATTCTTAGGTTGCCACTGAGATACTGGGACCAGCAGCTTCCACAGAAACTGCCCCCGCTGAGGGAACCGATCCACCTTACCAGTCTCCCTTTGCCTGGATATCTGGAGCAGGTTCTGTGGCATGATTTCTATGATACACATTATAAGATTAAAGTGATCTTTTTAACAACCGCTTTAATTTTGGTAACAGTGAAGTTCAAGGCAGAATTTTCTAATTTTAGGTTGCCATTCCATTCTTTACCTACTTTTTAAAAAATTCTCCTTCTTATTTTATGTATTTATTTATTTGCAAGCAGAGAGAGAGAGAAGAGAGACAGACAGAATGGGTGCACCAGGGCTTCCAGCCAGCTTCCATAAACAAACTCCAGATTCATGCTCCATCTTGTGCATCAGGGTCAATGTGGGCACTGGGAATTTGAACTCAGGTCATTAGGCTTTGCAGGCAAGCACCCCAACTGCAAAGCCATCTCTCTAGCCCTCTTTGCCTACTTTATTTATGGATGGTTGTTAAAATAAAATGAACGAAAAACCTCACCTCCCAAGGCTAAAATATGTGCACCAAATGGAAGAGAGAGTAGATTTTCATGAAATTACTTACATTTGACTTGGATATGTGGTTTAGTTCTTATTTTTAGATCTTATTTCATAATTTGAAATGTACAGATTTTGCCTGGCTCCACAGTTAAAGGCACTTGCTTGCAAAGCCTGATGGCCTGGGTTCCATGCTCTAGTATACACATAAAGCCAGATGCACAAAGTGGCACATGAGTCTGGAGTCTGTTTGTAGTGGTGGGAGGCCCTGGTGTGTCCGTTCTCATTCTCTCATCCATTCATTCATTCTCTGTCTCTCTCTCTTCCTTATAAATAAATGATAATAATTTTTTTAATTTTTTTGTTTATTTTTATTTATTTATTTGAAAGTGACAGAGAGAGAAAGAGGCAGATACAGAGAGAGAGAGAGAATGGGCGGCCCAGGGCCTCCAGCCACTGCAAATGAACTCCAGATGCGTGCGCCCCCTTGTGCATCTGGCTAACGTGGGTCCTGGGGAATGGAGCCTCGAACCGGGGTCCTTAGGCTTCACAGGCAAGCGCTTAACTGCTAAGCCATCTCTCCAGCCCAATGATAATAATTTTAAAAATAAAATTCAAATAGTAAAACTCCTGGGAAGATGGCTCAGTGGCTAAAGGTGCTTTGCTTGTAAGAGCAGTAAAACTACTAGCCAACTACTAGATCAAAACTTTGAACTTAAAAAATAAATGCCTAGGGGTTCAATTTCACTGTGTTGTCACAAATTCTTAAACACTTTCTTTTTCAACTTGCATGAAAAGTTAGCCCTTCTGTGGTATAATCCCAGCACTGGGGAGGTTGAGACTGGGAAATTACAGGTTGAGGCTAGCCCAAGTTACAGAGCAAGATCCAGTCAAGGAAGGAAGAAAGAAGGGAGGGGAAGAGGGGGAAGAAAAATAGAGGGAAGAGAAGGGAAGGGAAAGGAAAGAGGGAGGAAAGAAGGAAGGAGGGAAGAAATAGAATCATACCAAAAGGAGGCTAGGGAAGTTCACTAAGAGAGTATTGTCACTGTCGTAAAGGCCACGTTTTCTCAGGAGGACGCCTTGCCTTCTGAGCTCCAGGACCTTGACTGCAGTGATAACATGGTCTCTGGAAGTCCTTGTCATGTGGACCAGCACCCCATCATGGCGGTGGGGGGGGGGGGGAACAGCAGTTCTAAGAATGCAAAGCACAGATCACCAAGGCAACTCAAAGCCCTGTGTCATCCCCTTTCTTTTTTTAACTTCTTGTTGTTCAGTGTCAGTTATCTAAACATAAAGATCACTGTGGAACTAAGCCAGGGTGTGTATCTATCACCCAGCCAGCACACTGACAACTTGCATTTCATTTTTCCTAATCAACCGTAGTTTGTGGGTTTTTTCCTGTTGGCTTAAGTGGTCATCGACATTTTTAGAAGTCCCAACCCCAGCGAGACAATTTGAAGAAATAAGGCCTCTTTGGATATCTGCATTAGGAAAATAACTCAAACTCAGATGTATGCATGATTCAAACTGTTTCCTACCTGCAGGGTATTGCAACATCACTAATTAAAGCAATGAATTCAGCAGGATGCCTGAAGCCCAAATTCCCCTTCTTAAGTGTAAGGAGATCTGCACTCCTCTACATAGCCTTTCATCTCAAAGGTATGCCTTTTTAAAATAATATACTGCTCACAAATAAGTTAACCTTAGCTGTAGTATATGTGATAAATAAAATTGTTAAGTCAGCTTGACTACTTACTTGGAGTGTATGTTTGTTTGTGGTCAAGCATACATGAATGCATGCATGTATGTGTGTGTGCATGCCTGTGTGTGTGGTAGTGGTAGTAAATGATAAACAGGGAAAACAGTCTAATGAAAATAGGGACTTAGGCTGAAGACATGGCTTAGTGGTTAAGGCACATGCCTGCAAAGCCTAAGGACCCAGGTTCAATTCTCTAGGTCCCACGTAAGCCAGATGCACATGGTGGCACATGCATCTAGAGTTCATTTGCAGTGGCTAAAGGCCCTGGCACACCCATTCTCACTCTCTCTCTCTCTCTCCCTCTCTCCCTCTTTCTCTGTCTCAAATAAATAAAAATAAATCTTCTTAAAAAAAAAAACGAAAAGAAGCTGGGTATGGTGGCACACGCCTTTAATTCCAGCGCTCAGGAGGCAGAGGTAGGAGGATTATCATGAATTTAAGGCCACCCTGACACTACAGAATGAACTCCAGATCAGCCTGGGCTAGAGTGAGACCCTACCTCAATAAAACAAAATAAATAAATAAATAAATAAATAAATAATGTTTGTTTGTTTTTTTCTAAATTCAGCCCTGGGACACTGGAGCTGGGTTTCTTTTCTTTTTTCTTTTTTCTTTTTTTTATTTATTTGAGAGCAACAGACAGAGAAAGAGGGAGAGAGAGAAAGAGAGAGAATGGGCGCACCAGGGCTTCCAGCCACTACAAACGAACTCCAGATGCGTGCGCCCCCTTGTGCATCTGGCTAACGTGGGTCCTGGGGAATCAAGCCTCGAACCGGGGTCCTTAGGCTTCACATGCAAGCGCTTAACCGCTAAGCCATCTCTCCAGCCCAAAAATAATGCTTTTTTTTAAAAAAGAAAGAAAATAGGGGCTTGGTGACACAGGTCTATAATCACAGTTACTTGGGAGGTTGAGACAGAAGAATCACAAGTTCAAGGCCTGCCCCTACTACAGATACAGAGTGAACCCAGCCTAGACAACTTAGTGAGACCCTGTTTAAAAGATGTTTGTTCTGTTTTTTTTTTTTTTTTAGTATATTTTATTTATTTATTTAGAGAGAGAGGAAGAAGCAGAGATAGAGAGAATGGGTGCGACAGGGCCTCCAGCCACTGTGAATGAATTCCAGGTGCATGTACCCGCCCCCCTTGTGCATCTGACATACATGAGTCCTAGAGAATCAAACCGGGATCCTGTGGCTTTGCAGACAAATGCCTTAACCGCTATGCCATCTCTCCAGCCCTATTCTATTGTTTTTTAAAGAGGGTAAGTAAGGGCTAGTGGTGTAGGTCTGTGGTAAAAAGCTTGCCTTGCATGCATGAAGCCCTAGGTTCAATCCCCAGCACAAAAATCAATTAATAAAATAAAATAAAATCAGAGACTATAACTAATATAGTCAAACTTTCAACAATCCATGCCATAAAGAAAGGTAAGTATAGGCAATGGTGATCTAAACTAGAATAATCCTCTACTCTTCCCTGGGATGTGACAACCTCCTCCTTTGTAGCTTTGTGCTCAGTTACACATCCTGTTCTTTCTTTCTTTCCCATTTAATGTCTAACTAACCTATCAGAAAACATTCACAGTTCTGTGTGATTTTCTGCAGCATTTAATCCCAAAGGTTCTGCATATTCAAGACAAAAGTATAAGAAGAAGTTGGATCAGTTTATAGAGAGATGTGAGCTCATAACATACCTGGGTGCCAAGATGACCAGAAAATACAAGGAACCTCAGTTTAGAGCCATTGACTTTGATCATAAGTTACAGACTTTTCTCTCTCTACAAAACATAGACCCCGTCAATGGATAGCTTGATGGGGTTACTGCAGCCTGAATTTCAAGAGTTACCTCCAAAAGACAGAGGGAATTGAGAGAGGCAGACTTGAAAATCTGGTGCTGTGTGAAGTTCTTTCCGCTTCTGGCCTGATGTTGCCTGGCTAACAGGCTTCCGGTGGACTCAAAGGCCTGCCAGCCAGGAAGGAGCGGCCTCTGTATACAGAAGTATCGATACAGCTTTCAAGTTCATTACTGTTCTCTGAGCTTTGTTGCTTTAATGAGATACACATTACATTTGCAGTCCATTTAGAATTTTTAAATTACTTAATGTATCTGTTACCTGATTTCCTTTTTAATGTTTCAGTAGAAAACCAGTCTGTTAAAGAAAGTTAAATGTATGTTAGAAACCTTCAAGAAACAAAACTAGCATTGATATAAATACGACAGAAATCTTGTCATACTCTTGACCTGAAAAACTGTAAACTCTGTGAGCATATATGTTTTTCCAACACAATAAATGAATTTTGGGTCAATCAGCTGGCTACTTCTTTACTTTTTTAGGTATTCACTGGTGTATGCTTTACATATTATTTTATAATTATCAATTACTTGAGTTCTAAGAAGAATAAAATCCAGGGTCTTTTTTGACATGTCAGGAAGTGTGACGGGGGAAAACTTAATTAAATTGAATGAGTTTTAAATCAGTTTTTCAATGGAAAGATAAAACGTCTAAGGCTGGGGATATAGCTCAGTTGGTAGAGTGCCTGCCTAGCATGCATGCAGTTGTGGGTTCAATTCTCAGCACATCATAAAACAGTATGCGGTGGTGTAATGGCACACACCTGTAATCCCAGCACTGGGAGGTAGAGGCGAACAGATTAGAAGTTCAAGGTCGTCCTCAGCTACACAGTGAGTTTGAGGCCAGCCTGGACTACAAAAATAAGTAGATGATCATCTAAAATGCTAAATAGTAAAATTGGCTCTCTAGAAGAGTTAAACAAAAAAAAAAGTGCCCTATCTTAGGAGAAAGAAACAGTCCTTGGACCAACCGAGGCAGGGATCAAGTGCCATGTGGTTCCCATTCTGGTCCCTCCCAGCCACCAGGGTGCTTCCTCTGAGTAAATCTCTTCAACAGAGTGCAGTGGATAGAAATGTTGAGTAATCAGAGTTTCCCTAGCTGGGCGTGGTAGCACACACCTTTAATCCCAGCACTCGGGAGGCAGAGGTAGGAGGATCGCCGTGAGTTCGAGGCCACGCTGAGACTACATAGAGAATTCCAGCTCAGCCTGAGCTAAAGTGAGACTCTACCTCGAAAAACCAAAAAAAAAAAAAAAAAAGTTTCCCATAGTAGCTTGTGGCTCTGGTCAGGTGTCTGTCCCTGACACATACGGAAATGCAGTTAATTCCATGTAGAACCTTACTTAGAGCCACAGACAAGGCCGGGGAGACGGCTCAGAGGTTAAAGGCCCTTCATTTGATTCCCCAGTGCCCAAGTAAATGAAGACGCACAAAGTGGCAATGCATCTGGAGTTCCTTTGCAGAGGCAGGAAGCCTGGTACACCCATTCTCCCTGTCTCTGTCTCTCGCTCTCAAATAAATAATTTTCTTCAAAAAGAAGAGCTACCGACAAGTACTATCAGATGTGTACTGTTGAGTTAACATGCGTCATCTTATCAAATTCTTACACACTGCCTTTATACACACCAGAAGAGCTTCTTACACAAGCTTTAAAGCAGTAGAACCCGCTCTAGACCGTGTTCAGCCTCACACGGAGCCTCGCTGGTAAACCAACATGGTGTGTCAGGGTCCTCAAGGTGTGTCACTGGCCAGAGTCCTTTGCATGCGTGAGCCTGTAAGAGTCCAAAAGCTATGGAAGACCCTCAGCAAAGTCTCCTTGGAGCCTGAGACTCTCCCCCAGCCTAGCCAGGGGTGCACATATCCCACCCATCTGCGATGTTCGCTTTCCTCCTTCGGACAGCAAGCTGTGACCCCTTTAGCTGGCAGCATCAAGAGGTCTGTGTGGCACTAAGGGTAGAGGGCAGCGTGCCTGCCACGAGCAAGGAGAGAGAACACGCATCACCTCAAATCCTCGTGTCGGAATTTCCCTCTCGTTTACAAATCAGGCTTGCATATGCATATGATTGTTACAGATGATCCATTCACTAGTATCCCACAACCATGTTCTGACTGGGTACCTGGGGACTGAAAGTGCACCCCCTTGAGGGGGAGCCTTTCCCCAGGAAGAGACCCTGAAACCCAGAGATCAGTCCGAGACCACTGGATGCAAACAGCAAGAGGCTTTATTGTGGGTACCGGTGCACCGGGGCTCGACACGGAGTCCTCACGCAGGAGGGGTGAAGAGCCCCGGCCCCCTGGAGGGAAGGGCTTATAAAGGGAGTGAGGCGGGAAAGAAGGACAAAGGGGTTACGTCATCTCGCGCCCTTTGAAATGATTAGTTCTGAGAGGGCGCGCTTGTGGGTTGCCATAGGGAGGGGGACCTGCCTTTGGAATTTTCCATATAGAGTGGGTCCTGATTTGTCTGATCCACCTGGTGTCCCTTAATTGGATAACCATAGGGGGTGGGGGTTTCAGGTCACAGAGTTCATGGAAGAGGCAGTTAGGCCAGGCCTCTCTTAGGTGCTCAGTAACTTAACAAAAGAACAAAGCAAGCAAGCAAGGTTACAGAAGCTGAATAGAGCAGAATTAGCAAAAGCAAAAACTCCAGTCTCTATCTGGGGCGTGGGTGGGTTTTCCCAACTGTTTGTTCCCCTACCAGACCAGGTGTTAGACCACAGATATCCCGTTTGGCCACCTAAAGGAACTGACCTTGCCCTGAACTGGTGCTTGTTTGTGCAAGCCTTGCAAAATAGCATTACAGCAGTCAAAATGGTGTAACAGCGGTCTAGCCGGGGTTTTTCAGGGACCCTTCATACCTTTCCTGAGGGCAAGAACTCAGAGTGATGGCTGGGTGGGGTGTTCATTGGGGCTCAAGGCTCTCGTGGGCCCACCCCCTTCCCAAGCCGCTTTGCTTCAGGAAGAGCCGAGTGGAGCAGCACCCAGGACAGCCTGTACCCCAGTGGCTCGTTTAGATGTCAGTCGCTGCAACCACAAGACCCAAGGGGAGAGGTAGTCCTCCCATGACAGTGCCTAGGACATGTCATGTGAGGACTGCGGATGAAATGTGGAAAAGTAGGGAAGAGATTGAACGATACTTTCTTCTCTTTTCTTTATCATGATTATACTCAGGGTGCAGTACAGGGAATGGGGGACCTGGAAACACTGTTAAGAGTGTTTGCCTAGTGCTGGAGAGGTGGCTTAGCCATTAAGGCACTTGCCTGTGAAGCCTGAGGACCCAGGTTCAATTCCCCAGTACCTACCTATGCCAGATACCCATGGTGGCACATGCATCTGGAGTTTGTTTGCAGTGGCTAGAGGCCCTTGCAGGTCCATTCTCTCTCCCTCTCTCTCTCAAGTAAATTAATAACTTTAAAACAATTGTTTAAAAAGAGTGTTTGTCTAGTGCAAGGCATATGCACTTTTGACTAGATAAACCGTATTTGATCATACCTGTTGCAGGTACATGCTTTTTTATTTATTTATTTTTATTTTTATTTTTATTTGAGAGGGGAGAGAGAGAGAGAATTGGCATGCCAGGGCCTCAGCCACTGGATTCAAACTCCATATGCTTGTGCCACCTAGTAGGCATGTGGCATGTGCAACCTTGAGCTTGCCTCACCTTTGTGCATCTGGTTTAAGTAGGATCTGGAGAGAGATTAAACATGGGTCATTAGGCTTTGCAGACAAGTGCTGTGGGGAGCCCCCGGAGGGTCCCCAAGTGGGATTGTCTACTAGACCCGAAGACACTCACACGGAGAGCTCTCAATGCAAGACGCAAGAGGTTTATTGTACCGGTGCACCGGGGCTCGACACGAAGTCCTCACGCAGGAGAGGTGAAGAGCCCCGAGCAGCCGGGAGGTAGGGGTTTTTAAAAAGGAAAGATCATAAAACATGCGGAAATATCTCAAACATGTTTCAGCTCAGGGATTCTTCAGATGTCGTCAGGGTGTCGCCTCGGCTCAGGGATCGTGACCCCAGGCAGGGAGCTAGGGCCCCTGCGGTTAGGCATTGTTCAATTGTCTCTGAGCGGAGGCTTTCCAGAAATTGGGTAAGGGGGTTACAGTTGAGCAAACAGGGGTTGGGCAAACAAGCACAGGTGGGCAAACAAGCACAGATTTCTAAGGCAAAGGTCAGCATTTCAGTTAACTAGTTCCTTATCTGGGCCCGGGCGGCTAGTTGCAGAAAGTCACGTACTGCAGAAAGTCACGTATAACATGCTTTTCCTTCATAAAATGGCTGTCCTTATGTCTAGGTAAAGCAAGCAATTGTACAGAAGCCAAAGAAGCAGGTTAGTTGTATTTATTGGTAATCTTTCAGTGCCTTTAACACTAAGCCATCTCTCCTGCCCATTTACTTATTTATTCATTTTTATTCGCTAGAGAGAGGGGTGCATACTTTTATTCTATATTGAAAAGCATTATGGGCTGGAGATATGTACCAATGTTTAAGGTGCTTGCCTGCAAAGCCTAAAGACCCAGGTTTGATTCCCCAGTACCCATGTAGAGCCAGATGCACAATGTGGTACATGCACCTGGAGTTCACTTGCAGTTGCTAGAGGCCCTGGCAACCCATTCTCTCTCTCTCTGCCCAGGGTGGTGGCAAACACTTTTGATCCCAGACTTGGGAGGCCAAGCTAGGAGGATCCCTGTGAGTTCGAGGACAGCCTGAAACTACATAGTGAATGCCGGATCAGCCTGAACTAGAGTAAGACCCTACCTCAAGTGTTATGCTTGTAGGCCAGGTGTAGTAGCACACACCTTGAATCCCAGCACTTGGGAGGCAGAGGTAGGAGGATTGCCATGAATTCAAGGCCACCCTGATGCCAAATTCCAGATCAGCATGGGCTAGAGTGAGACCCTACCTTGAAAAACAAAAAACAAAACAAAACAAAACAAAAAACCCCGCAACAACGAAAAGTGTTATGCTTACCCTTTTTGCCTCAATACTTGTAATCAGGCTGGAGAGATGGCTTAGTGGTTAAGGCACATGCCTGTGAAGCCTAAGGACCCAGGTTTGATTCTCCAGGTTCCACATAAGCCAGATGCACATGGTAGCACATGCGTCTGGAGTTCATTTGCAGTAGCTAGAGGCTCTGGCGTACCCATTCTCTCTCCCTCTCTCTGTCCCTAATTAAAAAAAAAAAAAAAGTGCTTGAGATTATCTGCCTAATATAAGTTCTGGGAAAAATTACTTGGTTAAAGGCATAAATTCATGATTCATATTACCATATTATTTTCCAAATAATTATAGAAATTTATACCACTTCCAAAGGTGCCATGAGTGCCTATTCTATTTTACTTCTTTGTTCTGATGTGGCATTATCTTCCTAGGTTTTTATTTATTTGACAGAAAGAGAGAGAGCAAGCAAGTGTACTGGCATTCCAGGGCTTCTGGCTACTGTGTATGAACTCTAGATGCATGTACCAACCTGGAAATCTGGCTTTACATGGGTACTGGGGAATCGAACATGTGCTACAGACTTTGCAAGCAAGTGCCTTTAACCACTTAGCCATCCCTCCAGCCCCCACTTTCTGATTACAAAGCCAAACATCATTGCTTTAATCTCAACAGAGATTGAATGTTATTGCACATGTTAGCTATAGGTTGCATTTTCTTTTTTATTAATTATGTCTTTACAGCCTTTGTCTTTGATTCACTAGCAATTCTAGAAAAAAAAATATTTATTTGAGATAGAAAGAGAGAGGAAGAGAGAGAGAGAATGGGCACCCCAGGGCCTCCAGCCATGCAAATGAACTCCAGACGCATGTGCCACCTTGTGCATCTGGCTAACATGGGTCCTGGGGAATCAAACCTGGGTCCTTTGGCTTTACAGGCAAACGCCTTAACTGCTAAGCCATCTCTTCAGCCCAAAATATATACATTTAATTCTTTAGGCCCCTATAATGCATTTTAAGTGTGAGCTGTAATTTTAAATTCTTCAAATTTCAAAGTAATAAATATTGTGGTTTAAAACATTTTTTATTTTATTATATACTTTTCACTTGAGAGAATTATCAAATTCAAAACATTTATTAAAACTTCATAAATTCGAGCTGGGCATGGTTTTTAAAAATTTTTTTTTGGTTTACTTTTATTTATTTGTTTGAAAGTGACAGACAGAGAAAGAAAGAGGCAGAGAGAGAGAGAGAGAGAGAGAGAGAGAGAGAATGGGCGCGCCAGGGCCTGCAGCCACTGCAAACAAACTCCAGATGCATGCGCCCCCTTGTGCATCTGGCTAACGTGGGTCCTGGGGAATTGAGCCTCGAATCGGGATCCTTAGGCTTCACAGGCAAGCGCTTAACCGCTAAACCATTTCTCCAGCCCAACATACGCCTTTAATCCCAGCACTTGGAAGCAGAGGTAGGAGGATCACTTTGAGTTTGAGTCCACCCTGAGACTACATAGTAAATTCCAGGTCAGCCTGGGCTAGAACAAGACCCTACCTCAAAAAACCAAACCAAATAAAATAAGAGACAAGAAGAGAAAGAGGAGGAGGGTTATAATGATGCCATAGTGACTTTGAACAGTGACAATTACCTTTCTGTTGAAATCCCTGTGGGTTATAATGGATTTATAGCTTCTTTCAACAGACACCAGTTGTAGCAGACAGCTTCAGGTTCGCTGAGATGAACTTCCAGACCAGGCACAGTTATGGAGGAAGGGGTTTATTGAAGCTTACAGATCCAGGGGAAGTTCCATAATGGCAGAAGAAGCTGGCCTGCCTTCACAGGCCCAAGCAGAGAGAGAGAAGCACAAGCCTAAAGGTCAAAAACCACAGCACACTTCAGGAATCCAGCTAAGCACACTTTTGCATATCTTTAGATTGAAATCTCAAACCCACCACCATACCTTAAGATCCACACAATGGCATTGCCTCCAGCCAGATGGCTAGAGATGCAAACTACAAACAAATAAACAACTGAATATATTGGGGCCATCTATTCTATTCAAACCACCACACCAGCCAACCATCCCAGGCTGCACAGATGTTTCTGATGCCTTTCATTAGGACAGAGAACTCCCACCAGCCTTTAGTGGCCAGCTAATGACAACGCCTTCCTTCTTCCAATCCCTTGCTAGTTTCTTCACTGATACAATCCATCCAGAGGTCAGCAGACACAAGGCTGTGATGAGAAAGTTCTTGAGTCCTTGCAGCCTCCCAAGGCCACGAGTGTTGAGCAAAAGGATAGAGGCTGGATGTGGGTGAGAAGAAAAAACTGGCAGCCCATCTGTCTAACAGTATGCACTCTATATGTGATCTTGTTTACTTATTTATTTTTCAAGGTAGGGTCTCACTCTAGCCCAGGCTGACTTAGAACTCACTCTGTAGTCCCAGGCTGGCCTTGAACTCAAGGTGATCCTACCTCTGCCTTCTGAGTGCTGGGATTAAAGGCATGTACCACCATGCCCGGCTTCCTATCTTTTAAAAAAATATTTTATTTATTTATTTGCAAGGAGAGAGACAGAGGGAGAGAAAGAATATGAATGGCTATGCCAGGACCTCCTGCCATTGCAAACAAAGTCCAGATATATGTGCCACTTGGTACACTGAGCTTTTAATGTGGGTACTGGGGAATTGAACCCGTGCCATTAGGCTTTGCAGGCAAGCACCTCAACTGCTGAGCCATCTATCCAGTCCTCCTACCTTTTTAAAAAAATTTTTTTTCTTTTTTGGTTTTTCGAGGTAGGGTCTCACTCTAGCCCAGGCTGACCTTGAATTTACTATGGAGTCTCAGGGTGGCCTGGAACTCATGGCGATCCTCCTACCTCTGCCTCCTGAGTGCTGGGATTAAAGGTGTGCGCCACCACGCCCGGCTTTAAAAAAATATTTTATTTTTATTTATTTATTTGACAAAGAAAGTGGGAGGGGGGGGAGAGAGAGAGAGAGAGAGAGAATAGACATGCCAGGGCTTCCAGACACTGCAAACAAGCTCCAGATGCATGTGGCCCCTTGTGCATCTGGCTAACGTGGGTCCTGGGGAATTGAACCTGGGTTCTTTAGCTTTGCAGGCAAAGGCCTTAATCGCTAAGCCATCCCTCCAGCCCCCTCCTACCTTTTTAATATGTAAACATAGAGTCTGAAAATAATCAGTATTAATGGCAATCCTTGACACACTATTACTCATAGCCCACTTCCTGTTTTAAATGGTGTTTTCATTCAACATGTTTGTTTTGTTGGCTTGTTTGTTTGTTTTGAGGTAGGATCTCACCCTAGCCCAGGCTGACCTGGAATTCACTATGTAGTCTCAGGGTGGCCTTGAACTCACAGTGATCCTCCTACCTCTGCCTCCTGAGTACTGGGATTAAAGGTGTGCGCCACCAGGCCCGGCACATTCAACATGCTTGATCTAGTCTATTTTGTTTAGTCTCCAAATTAGACACCTAATTTGTAGGTCTGTGGATTTTTTGCTGTAGTATTTTTGCTGCCATTCTTGTAGCAGCAATAAAAAAAAAAAAAAAAAAAATGAGGCAACCAAGTCCTAGACAAGGAGAATAGGAGAAAGCTAGCTTTGTTTTAGGCAGCTTCAGTTAGGAATTGAGGCTCAAAAAGGGAACCAAGGGATACCACACCACTTGCGCTCTTGCCCTAACACGAAAAAGGAGCCTGGCAGAAATGGAACTGTCTGATGAGACTGAGCTTCAGCGCCCCCTGCTGCTCAGTCTAGCTCGCTACCTAAGACAGACCGCTTGGATAGGCTGACCCAGGGACCCGCCCTCTAAATTCACCAACCAATCAGGTCTTCCTCTTGCCTATAAAGGCTCCAGTCTTCCTCCTGTCCCAAACTGGGCAATTCCATCCTGCTCAGGTGGCTCTGGCTGGCCTACCTACCTGTCTTCCTTGGGGCTACAAGGATACATGTGAGTCTGGCTTCCGGTTGCGGGGGGGGGGGGGGGGGGGAGGGTGGAGAGCATAAAGCTATTTCTTGGTTTAGATGGCTTTTCTGTTTATCTCTGCTTTATAGTTTAGGGTAACTTCTCTCTATTACATGCGTGATTTTTCTCTAGTTTCTGAATCTGCCATGTGCAGGTGCTTCCCAAGTTTCCCTACACAAAGCTCCTAGATTCACTTTCCACATGCCAGCAGCTTTAATTTCTCTTTAAGAGCCTCAGTTTCTCTCAAGTCCACATGCTTGCTGCTGTACTCTAGGTTTTTTTTTTTTGTTGTTTGTTTTTTGTTTTCCCCAGACACTTCAATTTCGCTTAAATGAGCCTTATAAACTATGCAGTTTTCACATGAAGAGCGTGTTTCCTAAACCCCACAATTTGTGATTTCTCCCTGAATAAACTTACTAATTCATCATTTATCCGTCTCGAGTCTAGCTTTATCAATTCTTTGTGAAAGGTAAGACAGAACCCAAAACTTGGGGTTCATAAATTCTAGGAGACCCCTCCTGAACCCCCAATTCCTACATCACTAGGACTGACCCCTCTTCCTTATGGATTCAGGCGGAGCTCCCCCTGCCCCACTTGGACCCCCACAAATCTGAAGGATTTGGAGACGATTCAGAATGAAGAGGAAACTTCAAAGGACGGTCATGTGTGGCCTGAGCTGTTTTAACAACAACAACAACAAAAAAAAAAAAAACAGTAAAAATGCAAGATTCTGCCTAGTAATTATACCGTCAGTTTCAAGATCGTGGAGGTTAGAAATGGCATGTTCGGAATCTGGAAGTGGAAGGAACAGTGGAAGCAATTAGGTATGGGTGAGAAAATGCTGAGTAAACAGTTGGGAGTAGGTGGAGAGTGGGTCTAAGTGGGCCTTGAAGACCATATTAAGAAGCTACAAATTGGGCTGGGGAGATGCTTAGCAGTTAAGGCGCGTTGCCTGTACAGCCTAAGGACCCAGGTTCAATCCTCCAGTACCCACATAAGTCAGATGCACAGGGTGGCACATGCATCTGGGGTTTGTTTGCAGTGACCCTGGTGTGCCCATTCTATCTGCTTCTTCTTCTTCTCTCTCTCTCAAGTAAGTAAATGAAATATTTAGGGGAAAAAAAAGAAGCAGCTAAAGCCGGGCGTGGTGGCGCACGCCTTTAATCCCAGCACTCGGGAGGCAGAGGTAGGCGGATCGCCATGAGTTCGAGACCACCCTGAGACTCCATAGTGAATTCCAGGTCAGCCTGGGCTAGAGCGAGACCCTACCTTGAAAAACCAAAAAAAAAAAAAAAAAAAAAAAAAAAGAAGCAGCTAAATTTTTATGATTTTCACCAGAGGAGTGACTCTAGCCTCTGTATCTGGTTTGTAGTTGGAGAGGCCTCCCAACTTCTGGGTCTTGGAGGAAACAACACTACAGCTAAGGTTAGTTGAAACTCTCAACACCTCCGGATGAAAAGTATAAAAGTTTGAATAAAAACAGCAATCATTTTAGTCACAGTAGTCATGCCACACACTTAAATGTCCATTGCATAATTCATCTTGTTTACAGCACTCTACCCCTACAAAGTTGGCCCTAGTGTTAATTTCCCCATTTTTTAGACAAGGCTGTGAGGATAATTAACTGGTCCAGGACCTCTCAGAACTCAAGTCTATTGGACTAGAGGAGGACTCTCTGCTCCCTTGCCACTCTTCTGAGCTCATACTCAAGAATCATGCAATCTAGTTACCAAAATAAAACTTGAAAAAAAAAACCCTTCATCATGTTGTTTCAAATAAGTTTACGATTTTCTACTGGCCCGCAGTCATAACTCTCCTGGGCGGGATGCAGCCCACCGAGCTCACCTCTAGCTAAAGGAACCAAACAGGGTAAGGGTTAAATAACAATACTAGATGATGAGGAAGAAATTGGTGACTTTATTTACCGGATCTTCTGTCTACATGACAAAAGCGACTAAGGTATCAGTGAAGAGTTAATGATGCAATCCGATATAAAACTCTCCAGGCTGGAGTGACGGCTTAGCGGTTAAGACGCCTGCCTGTGGAACCAAAGAACCTAGAACCCACGTAAGGCAGCTGCACAAGGTGGTGCATGCATCTAAAGTTCGTTTGCAGTGGCTAGAGATATTTCTCTAATAAATACAATGAAATAAAATATGAAACTCTCCAAAGCGCACCGTGTGCGTTAACAACGCCATCCCTGTTGCTTTCCTTTCCACCTACTTCGCAGCAAAGACCCCACCCTCCCGCAGCCCACCGGGCGGGGCGGAGCCGCTCACTCAGCCCGGCCCCGCCCCAGCTGCTCAGGGGGCGTGGCTTACAAGACCACGTGGTCCCGTGTCCGCGCAGGCGGCCTCGAGCCGGCGCTTGCTTCCGGGTTGGCGCTGAAGCCGCAGCGGAAGTCAGGTGGCGCGAGGGGCGGGGCGCCCTGCGGGCTGCTGGCTGGGCCGGCCGCGACCCCGACGCCGCCGGGCTCCAGGTGTGAGGTAGGTCCTGGGCGCGCGCTCGGGACCCCGGGCCGCGCCGCCCCCGCCCGCCCCGGCGGCCTCCCGGGATCCGGACCCGGCGGCGGCGCCCGCTCGCCCCTCCGCGGGACAGGTCCTTGAGTGCTAGGCCCCTTGCTCCTCCCACCGTGTTTCCTTCCCCGGATTCACATGGATGTTTTCCCCATCTTGTTCCCGCAGGTGGAATGGCTAATCGCGTAGGAGATCGAGGCAGGGTAGATCCATCTCGAATGGTTGAGGCACGGAAGGGGTTTCCAGATGGTGCATCCCGTCCTCCAAATTCCAGAGGAGAAAACAGACCGCTAGAGGTTATATGGACATGGGAAACTCACCAAGCCAGGTAGGGGACGACAGGGATGACATCCCAAGGCCAAGGCTACAAATAGACTTCTAAGAGGTGATCGTGGTAAAGTTCCTCCGGCACGAAGCAAATAACAGGTTTGTTTGGGCTGGAATTCACCTTGGGACGATAGTTCCCACTTCTCTGTGTGGACACTAGAGGACAACCTCAGGTGTAAGTTCTCTCGAGCGCTATCCACCCGGTTTTATCCAGTTCTTTGGTTAAATTAACAGACACGTAGTCAGGGTCTGGGGTTCAGATTTGCCTGGTTAGGCCAGTGAGCTCTAGGGATTACCTGTCTCCTCTTTCCCAATGCTGGAATTATAAGTGTCCACCTGCCTTTATTTTTTAATTAAAATTTTTTTCTTAAATATATTTTTTAAACATTTTTATTTATTAGAGAATGGGTGCACCAGGGCCTCTAGCCACTGCAAACAAATTCCAGATGCATGCACCACCATGTGCATCTTGGTTTACGTGGGTACTGGGGAACTGAATCCAGGTCCTTAGGCTTCATAGGCAAGGGCCTTAACTGCTAGGCCATCTCTCCAGCCCCTCCCCCCCTTTTTAAACTTGGGCTGAGGGGGGGGGGTCAAACTGTAAGCACTTCCCTGACTAACTTATCTCCCAAGCCTAACATTTCCTCCTTATTAAGCATTTTATTATTATTATTATTTCAGATTTAAGCCTCTTTAGCTTCTGGAAAAAAATGGCAGAGACCTCACCATTGCCTTCTGGGCATCTTGTCGTACACTCAGACACTCACAGTGACGCTGTTTTGGCCAGTTTGGAGGCTCAGAGGAAGAAAGGCTTCCTTTGTGACATTACTTTAATCGTGGAGAACGTGCATTTCCAGGCCCACAAAGCCTTACTTGCTGCCAGTAGTGAATATTTCTCAATGATGTTTGCTGAGGAGGGGGAGATTGGCCAGTCTATCTACATGCTGGAAGGCATGGTGGCCGACACCTTTGGTACTCTCCTGGAATTTATCTACACAGGTTATCTGCATGCCAGCGAGAAGACAACAGAACAAATCCTGGCCACTGCTCAATTCCTAAAAGTCTATGACCTGGTAAAGGCTTACATGGACTTCCAGAACAATCATAGTTCTTCGAAGCCACCAACTTTGAACTGTGCTGGCACACCCATGGTTGTTATTTCCAGTAAGAAAAATGATCCTCTGAAACGCAAACGGGGAAGACCCAGAAAAACCAGTAATTTGCAGGAGGCAAAATCAGAACTGGCTGCAGAGGAAGAAATTCAGTTACGAGTGAATCATTCTGTTCAGAATAGACAGAACTTTGTGGTTAAAGAAGGGGATGGTGTGGAATTAAGTGGACAGATTCCAGCCAAGGAAAAGGAATCTGAGCCTGTCTGTGAGCCAGGTAGAGGTGAGGTGCTGCCGGCTGAAAAAGATGAGAACTGTGACCCTAAGACCCAGGATGGACAGGGCGACCAGAGTAGGTGCAGCAAGCGGAGGATTCGGAGATCGGTCAAGCTGAAAGATTACAAACTTCTTGGAGATGAGGACGACCAGGGTTCAGTCAAGAGGGTGTGTGGAAGGAGGAAGCGCCCCAGTGGTCCTGAGGCCCGTTGTAAAGACTGTGGCAAAGTCTTTAAGTACAATCACTTTTTAGCAATTCACCAGAGGAGCCACACCGGTAATCACACTTTCGGAGCTTCCTGCAGTGTGTTTGGGGGTTTGGAATCGTGATAATGATGGTACCTACTCATGGTGCAGCTTGTGCATGACAGGCATTATAACAAGCCTTCTTACATGCTACTGTATTTGATTCTCACAGTAGTCCCTCATGATAGATGATATCCTTATGGTACATGTGAAAAATAACTTGCCCGGGCTCCCATTTCATGACGGAGCTAGGCTGATTGCAGAGCTCTGCTTTTTTGGAGTTGTTGGTTCAAGGCTTTCATTTTCATCAAGTTATATGAGCTCTACACCCAGCCTTTTCTGCCTTTTGATTTGTGAATATTCCTTATCAACACCACAGCACCACTGTCCTGTTGTGGACAGTTTGTAATTTAGCCATCTAGTTGTCAGTGCTTCCTCAGTTCAGCATTATCCAGTTAGACACTTGTGAAGGAAGTGTCTTCTCTGTCCAATATGGCAGCACTAGCCACATGTACATCCCTCATGCTAAGCAAGCCCTCTACCCCAGGCCAGCATGTAGATTTTGAATTGTGGTTACTGAGACTGCAACACTGAATATGTGTGCTGGGTGTGTGTGTGTGTTTATGTATGTATAGTGTGGGTGCACATGCAAATGAATGTATGTACATAAAGGTCAAAGGTCAGCATTGTATGTCTTCCTCATTCACTTTCCACTTTATTTATTTATTTATTTTGGCTTTTTGATTTTTCAAGGTAGGGTCTCATTGTAGCCTAGACTGATCTGAAATTCACTATGTAGGTTCAGGGTGGCCTCTGCCTCCCAAGTGCTGGCATTAAAGGCACGCGCCACCAAACCTGGCTCACCTTATTAATGTTTTTTATTAGTTTATTTGCAATCAGAGATAGACAGAATTGACACGTCAGGACCTCTAGCCACTGCAAACGAACTCCAAATGCATGCGCTACCTTGTGCATCTGGCTTATGTCGGTACTGGAGAACTGAACCTGGGCCCTTTGGTTTGTAGGCAGGTGCCTTAACAGCTAAGCCATTTCTCCAGCCCCTCCCCCTTTCTTCCCCCCTCGAGGTAGGGTCTCATTCTAGCCCAGGCTGACCTGGAATTCACTGTGTCATCTCAGGCTGGCCTTGAACTCATAGTGATCCTTCTACCTCTGCCTCCCAAGTGCTGTGATTAAAGGCATGCACCCCCACACCCCGGCTTTCACCTTATTTTTAAGACAGGTCTCTCTGCCACGGAGCTCAATGTTTGATCTAGACTAGCTAGCCAGTAAGCCCTAGGAATCCTGTCTGCGCCTCCCAAGTACTGAGATGGCTTATAGGCACATTACATGGGTGCTGGTGATCTGAACTCAGGTCCTCATGCTTGCACAGCACACAGTCTACTGAGTCACCCGCCCCCCAACCCCAAGAAATGGAATTTTTAAATTTGTTTGGAATAACCACATGTGGCTAATGGTTTCCAAGTTGGACAGAGCAGAGTCCTTGAGCCCCCTCCAATTGTTGAGCTCACTCTGCTTCTTGTCAGGTTGTTGCCACTTACAAGCTTCCGTGTAGGATCTGGTGATTAAGTCGGCTGCCACCCAGCCTCTGCTACCATGTGACCCAGAGCATCGGGTGCTATGGCTCTCAGCCTATGCGTTAGGACAGCTGAGTTTCTGCAGCTGTGTGGGCCTCGGCCCCACACAGCTTTTTGATTTATTTCTTTGGAGTATTGATGTATGAGGGATTTATTTATTTATTTTTGGTATGTGAGTGTGGAAAACCCTGGATTCTCGTATTTGGAACAAAGTACATTCTCCAGAAATGTTGTTGAACGGAGATGGATTCTTTTTAGTTTTTCAAGGTAGGGTTTCACTCTAGTCCAGGCTGACCTGGAATTCACTATGTAGTTAGTCTCAGGGTGGCCTTGAACTCATGACAAACCTACCTCTGCCTCCCAAGTGCTGGGATTAAAGGTGTGCGCCACCATGCCTGACTGGAATCTTAATACTAGATTGTTTTGGTTATTTTTTTAATTAATTTATTTATTTTTTGGTTTTTAAGGTAGGATCTCATGGTAGCTCATGTTGACCTGGAATTCACTGTGTAGTCTCAGGATGGCCTTGACCTCAAGGTGATCCTCCTACCTCTGCCTCCCCAGTGCTAAGATTTAAGGGCGTGTGCCACCATGCCTGACTCTGTTTTGGTTATTTTATCAAAGGTGTGTATATTTGAAAGTGCTGAATTGTTCAGTAAGACTTGCTAAGGAAAAATAGCTTATAGAATCTTTTGCCCCCAGGGTTCCAATATTTTGGAAAACCACCATCTAGTCCCAGAGTTTTCTTCAGTGATATCATACATGATCTATTCCCCTGTGTTTTTCCCCTGCCAGAGCTCATTCTGTTTGGATTTTGAACATCCTGGATGCATCCTTTACTTTTCTTATTTTTCACTTTTTCTATCAGTGTTCAATGTGCATTCCGGGAGATTTCCTTTTTATCTTTCAGCCCTTAAAGGTTTGCTATTTCCATTCTTTTTCTTTTTTTATTTCTAGGGACTTGTTTTGTTCTTTGAAAAGCTTTTTCGATATTGGGAATGGGTCCCAGGGCCTGTGCTTGCTTAGGTGAGTGCTCTACCACGGAGTTAATTTCCCAACCACTTTGATTTTTTTAAACATATTTTTATTTATTTATTAGAGACAGAGAAAGGGACACACAGAAAGAGAGAGAGAATGAGAATGGGTGCACCAGGGCCTCTAGCCACTGCAAACGAACTCCAGTTGCATGTGCCACTATATGCAACTGCCTTATGTGAGACCTGGAGAATCACTCCTGGGTCCTTAGGCTTCTCAGGCAAGTGCCTTAACCGCTAAGCCATCTCTCCAGCCCCACTTTGATTTTTTTTTAATTTATTTTTTATTTATTTGTGGGGGGGAGGGGGAGGCAGATAGAATGGGCATACCAGGGCCTTCAGCTGCTGCAAATGAACTCCAGATGCCTTTGTCAGCTTGGTATCTGGCTTACATGGGTCCTGGGTAATCAAACCTGGATCCTTTGGCTTTGCAGGCAAGCACCTTAACCACTGAGCCATCTCTCCAGTCCTGATTTTTGTGTTTTAGGACAGGCTCTCACTATATAACTCAGGCTGACCTCAAAATTATGATCTTCCAGCCTCAGTTTCCCAAGGGCTGGGATTGTAGAAATGCACCGCCATGCCTTGTGATCTTAATGTTTTGCAGTGTCTGTTTTCTACATATTTCTTCCCCCCCCCACCCATCTGTCCTGTACTATTAAAGGCTTTCCTTGAATGCTGGAGATTTTTTTAATAGTGTTTAATTATATGCAGGAATAGGTTACTCAAAGTTCCTAGTAGCTCTATGGTATGAGGAGAGCCTATGAAGCAGTGGCCTGTGGAGGGGTTGCTACTGGACCCCACTTTCTCCTTGCTGGTGCCTGTGTCGGTCTTGTGTGGCTCTCGTACTTCAGACCCATCACCTTCCAGGAAATACACTTCTACTCCTACCTGGAGACTGCGGCCTGGCTGTGGGTGTCTGAGCAGGAGGGTTTCTCATTACTTAGGAACTGATCTCCCTGGCCTGTGTGGAATAGGAAAGTCTGTGAAAGTTTGCCCTCTATCCTTCCTCACCTGTTTTCAGAAATCACAGGTGCCACTGATTCCTGAACCTTTTGGGGGCTTGGCTTTAAAGATAAGGTTGTATCTCTCTGTTCCTCCTATTAGCTTTGATTTTTACCTGTTCCAGCTTCCAAGCCTGTATTGCTGCTGTCTGTCCTATCCACTGGTCTTTGGGTATTTGCCTTTGCAGAGAAATTCCTAGACAGTGAACATTTACGAACGATGTGCTGTTGTGTGCTTACCCTTGGCAGGGGACTGAAAGATGTGCAGATTCCTGCTCACACCATTTCTCTGGCTCTCTCATTCCAGGGGAGCGACCCTTCAAGTGTAATGAGTGTGGAAAAGGCTTTGCCCAGAAGCACTCCCTGCAGGTGCACACCAGGATGCACACCGGCGAGCGACCGTATACCTGTACCGTGTGCAGCAAGGCTCTCACCACCAAGCACTCGCTGCTGGAGCACATGAGCCTGCACTCAGGTAGTGGAGCTTGCACCCATAGGCCCCAGCCACCAGGTCCCCATCCCGCGGGTGGGCATTTCAGGGGTCTAAATGGTGTTTTTGGCCGCTTGGTGTCATTGAAAGACAGGAGCACAAGCCTGTCAGTGTGCGTCCCAGAGTTCTGCACAGCTAGGACTCAGTGGCTTGCACTGCCAGCACCACGTGCAGACGTGCTCTGCTTCACCGCTGGAGTTTAGGATCACTTCTTGGTGTGCCTTGTGGGGAACTTGAAATCTCCAGTTCGTCCCCGTCTCCACTGCTCCCTGTTGCACTGCATCCCTTCCAGACCCGTGCTTCTGCAGTAGACGTAAATACAGGTGTGCCACTCATGCCCCTTGGAGAAAATGGGACCTGGGTCACTGTGTCATTTGCCTTGCTGCTGAGCTTTCTATTTCTCTTGAGCTCTTGGCACAGTTTGAACGTTTTCCTTTTTTTTTTTTTTTTTTAATTTGGCAGGACAGAAGTCTTTTACCTGTGATCAATGTGGAAAATATTTCAGCCAGAAAAGACAGCTAAAGAGCCATTACCGAGTTCATACAGGTGCAGTACTAATAAGGGGGGACAAAATGTGAGTTGGTGGGGAAGAAATGCAGGTGCAATCTGCTTGTCAGTCATTGGGTTCTTATAGGAGGGAAATAGGTATTTAGAGAAAAGAGTCTTAATTCTTGTCCACCACCATGGGATTTAAATTAATTTTGGTGCCATATATAAAAGCCCCATAGAAGGAGTGTTTTTCACAATTGCCCCTTGTCCAGCAGGGATTCAATTGATAGGTTGTTAGTACCATGGCGGTTGGTCCAGGCTTTCTCCCAGCTGGTCTACTAAATGTCCCCTTATCCTTGTCAGCTGTAAAGAAATGAAAGGATGGGAGGTGGGGGGGGACGACAACGTTCAGGTTCAACAAGGCAGTCCCACTGAGTGCTTGGAGGGAAAAAAAATCACATGTAGGAGACTTAGGGGGCTCCAGCTCTCAGAGGAGCAGTGAGTTGGGGTACACAGGGAAATGGTAACTTACTGAAGTTAAAAAGCAAGTTGGTGGTTGTTGTTGTTAAACTACTGTATTTAAAGTGGTTATTTTTCAGGGAAGTGCTTTAACACAAATCACTGAAGAAGTACAGGGAGAACATATATGCACTGACACTTTTTTTATTGTTGCGACAAGGCCATTCATTACCGGAATGCAACCACTGCCATCGCAAATTCATGGATGTGTCTCAGCTAAAGAAACATATGCGAACGCACACAGGTAACGTTATCTCACCCATCCCTGCCGCACTTAATACTTTTCAACAGTGAGGAATGACACCCTAGGCATCCACACCTCCCAAAAATGCAAGAATGAAGAGGGGGTAAGGTTGATTAAGGCTGTCATGTTTTTTCCCCTGTTTAAGAAAAGTAATCTTAACACCTTTTAGTGAGGGACATGAATTCAAAATAACCTGTTAGATTCTCCAAGAAAATTGTTCCATTATAGTTTGTTAGAATTCTATTAAGTTATCTACTAAAATTGTATGTAGAGCGACTTTTTTGGTACACTGGGCTAAGCTTTTAAAAAAAATTTTGGGGGGCCTGGAGAGATGGCTTAGCGGTTAAGGTGCTTGCCTGCAAAGCCTCAGGACCCATGTTTGACTCTCTAGATCCCAAGTAAGCTAGACATACAAAGGTGAGGCAAGCGCAAGGTCACACATGCCCACTAGGTGGCACAAGTGTCTGGAGTTTGATTGCAGTGGCTGAGGCCCTGCACACTCATTCTCTCTCTTGCTCTCTGTAAAAAAATAAAAATGTGTATATATATATTTTGTTGGACTGGAGAGATGGCTTAGTGGTTAAGGCATTTGCCTGCAAAGCCAAAGGATCCCAGTTCGATTCCCCAGAACCCACATAAGCCACCTGCACCAGGGGCGGGGAGATTCATTTGCAGTGGCTGGAGGCCCTGGCACGCCCATTCTCTCACTCTTTCTCAAAAAAAAAAATGAATAAAAATTTTAAAAATACACTTTATTTACTTAAGAGACAAAGAGGCAGAGAGAGAGAGGCGGGGGGGGGGGGAATGGGCGTGCCAGGGCCTCTAGCCACTGTAAACAAACTCCAGATACATGGGCCACCTTGTACATCTGGCTTACATGGGTCCTGGGGAATCAAACCTGGGTTCTTAGGTTTCCTAGGCAAATGCCTTGACCACTAAGCCATGTTTCCAGGCCTGGACTAAGCTTTTTAAGTACAGGTTGATAATTTCTCAACTTCAAGAACACCTGGCATAATAGGTGGTGGGTTCATCATCCAAATGCTTGGGACCAGGAGTATCCAAAATCCAAATTGCTCCAAAGTCCCAAACTTTTTGAGTGCCAACCTGATACCTCAGTGGAAACTTACATCTGGCCTCCTGTGATCGGCCATGTAGTGCAGCTACATTAGCAATAGTATGTACTTGCTTTTTTGTTGTTGTTATTGTTGTTTTGAGGTAGGGTCTCACTCTAGTTCAAGCTTACCTGGAATTCACTATGTACTCCCAGGGTGGCCTTGAACTCACGCCAATTCTCTTACCTTTGCTTCCCAAGTGCTGGGATTAAAGGCATGCACCACCATGCCCAGCTTTAGAAATAGTACACAAAATGACCGTCAGGTTGACATGAAACAGAATGAATTTTCTTTTTTTTTTTTTTGTGGGGGAGGGGTCGGTGGAGTGAGGTAGAGACAGTCTTGCTCTAGCCCAGGCTGGCCTGGAATTCATTATGGAGTCTTACACTGGCTTCAGACTCACAGCAATCCTCCTACCTCAGCCTCCCAAGTGTTAGGATTAAAGGCGTGCACTGCCATGCCTGGCTTAAGAATAAATTTTGTTTACAGACATGATCCCATCCCCCAAAATCTCATGTATATGCAGATATTCCAAAATCTCAGGGGGAAATTGAAATACTAATGTTCAAAGCATTTTGGATAATAAATATTCAGCTTATATCAGTTTTTTCTTAAAGGTAGGAAATTACCTCATAGGGTGTGAATTTTATGAAAATAATGCCTTTACAATCTTTATGTATAGACATTGTCATTAATAGGTCTATAAAATCTAATGCAACCATTCAGTAAATATCTACTGATCAGTTCTTGGGTACCAGCCACTGTTTGGGGCCTGAGGAGAGAGCCCCAGCAGTGAATGGGTCCCTGCTGGTGGAACACCAGCATTTAAGCAGGGCGACGTCATGAGTAAGCAGGTTGCATAGTCCATAGTAGCAGTCGCCTCAAGGAAATGAAGTGCAGAGTAAAAACACAGGTACCAGAAGAGTTGCTGTCCAGGTGACACAGTCCTTAACCAAGGTGCAGCAGGAACAAAGCCTTTAGACAGGACCACGTCTGACATGCTGGAGTGACTGAGCAGAGCAGGGATGCTGGGAGTTGAAGGAAGCAGTAGAGATGACATCTGGGACAACCAGACTCCATGTAGTACAGGAGTTAATCAGTTTTGTGGCACATTTCAGTCAGCTAAGAAGCTTGGGGGGAAAAAAAAAAACAAAACTTGTCTTAAAAGCATTGGTGATGAGAGAATAAACCATTTAATTAGAAAGGATGTAAAAAAAAAGTGGGGCCTTGGAGTGTGCATCGCAATCTCCTTGGGCACAGGCTTAAGCACTTGGAGGCCACAGTGAAGACGAGTGGCTTTGCAGAGAGGAGTGACATGGCATGACGTGAGCGAGTTTAATAGGATCACCCCAGCTCTCGGGTGAGGTGGGGCAAGGTTGGGAGTAGCAGGGCCTGTTAGGATGTTGCACTGATCAAGGGCTTGGCACAGTGCCAGGGCATTGGAAATTGCAGCACCTGAGGCAGTTCTAGACAGATTGTGAGGAAAAGTCAACGTGATTTGTTCATGACAGTGTCAGGGAGGGAGTAAAAAAGGAGGAGGAGGATGAAGCACTGGGGAAGATGGAGAAAAACCAGGAGTTGGCATTTGGTCGCATTGGGTCTTAGGTAGGTCAGCTTGACATCCAGAAGCAGGACACTGGAGATGAGCTAGAGCTGTGGGCAGAGCTGTGAGCACGCAGGCTTGCCCGAGCCTTCGCATGCTGTGTGCGGGCTGGGGTTAGCTCAGTGGATAAGAGCGCCTGTTGAGCAAGCAAGAGGACCAGAGTTAATCCCCAGCACCGAAGTAAAATAAAGTGGGGTGTGACTATGCTTGCCTATAACCTCAGCAATGAGGGGGATGGAGATGGAGGCTCCCTGGTCAGCCAATCTAAGCAGAAAACTCCAGGTTCAGTGAGAGACTCTGTCTCCAGGAACTATGGTGGAAAAGTGATAGAGGAAGACACTGACATCTTTTCTGGCCTCCAGTGTTCACGGGGCACGTACATCTACACATGCCAAAACCACCTAAGGAGTATGTGGCTGCAGTGCACACCTGGGAGACTGGATGCTGCCAGACTGAGGTAGTCCAGATGTAGTAGAGGAAAGTCACTTCACCTGGATTTTATAGCTCAGGCTAGTCTTAAACTCATAGCAGTCTCCTGCCTCAGGCTTTGAGTGCTGGGATTAAAGGAATGAGCCACCACACCTGGCAAGAGTTCAGGCCTCTGTAAGCAAATAGGCCTTGAAATGGGGTGGAAAGGAAAAGGCCTGTCCTTTGTCATCCCCTCTAGCCCTTCTCAGAAGAAAGTGACAGTGGTGGGTAAAAAACTGTATTGGCTTGGGGAGATGGCTCAGAGGTTCTGAACACTTGCGTGTAAGCATGAGGACCTGAGATGGCCCAAGTTGTATCCCCCAGCACCCACATAAACAACTAGACATGGCCATGCAGGCCTATAACCCTGCTATGGGGGTGCAGATCTGAGAGTCTTTGGGGCTACTGAGCTACCAGACAGCAGAATGGGCAGCTCTGAGTCAAGTGGAACACTCCATCTGAGTCAATAGGAAGAGGACACCTGACGTCCTCCTCTGGC
Source organism: Dipus sagitta (assembly GCA_036346955.1). Lineage (NCBI taxonomy): Eukaryota > Metazoa > Chordata > Mammalia > Rodentia > Dipodidae > Dipus > Dipus sagitta. The sequence goes on from CM070775.1 coordinate 37,483,856, forward strand.
CTTCACACGTATGGCCGTGACCTTTGGGGTGGGAAGATCAGTGGTGTGAAGATGTAGTTCATCCAGCTTGTCACAGGGGTCCTCGTCCAAGGTGATTCTTGGACAAACGTCTAGCCTGAAAGGGCAGGTCACTGGTCGTCCTCCATTGTTCTCTAGTGAAGGGACTCCGTTAGCTCTTCTGTTCATCCTCCTCTCATCCGTACTGGGATCACTTAGTGTCACTTCTGGAGGACACCACCTGTCGTCGTCTGTGCCGTGTACAGCCCGGCACTGAGTAAACCCTGATGTCAGTGACGCTGGTGGGATCCGAGTCTGCACACTTTCCATAGGCACCTTAAACACCATTGTGGAGTTCATGCATCAGAGTTCTGGAATAGCAGACCAGGCCAGAGCCTAGACACTGAGATACTCATAGATAAACACATAAACCGCCTTAAATCAAAAAGGAGGGCTAGATAATAGATGCACCCTGTGCTATGTGAGATAGTAATAGCACTGTGGAAAAGCTGCTCAGAAAAGGGGACTGAGGAGTGTGAGCGAAGGAAAGACCACCCCGAAAACATCCCAAGATGAGGTCAGGAGTTTGCACTAGGTGGCTGTGACCTCCAGGGGCTTTGGCTGTTCACAGGATGGGGCCAGCAGAGCCTTTGCCACAAGAGTGATGTTCTGTCTGTCCATGTGTCAGGATTCACCCTGGTTGCCACATTGGCAGTGGGTGGGCCAGGAAGCAGAAGCCATTTTTGGAGGATGCTGCTCTGGTCCAGGTGGGAGGGGAGTGCAAAACAGTTAGATTCTGGATATATGGTAAGGTAGATATACATGTACTATGTAAATCACCCTAGTATAGAGCAGTCCCTTTGAAGGCTTGTGGGCCACCTAACCTAGAAGTAAGGCAGGAGATCAGAAGTCATTGTTAGACCTGTGGTTGGAAAATTCAGGCCTAAGTGTGGTGAGTTATTTGTTATCTGTGTATAAACAGTGCCTAATGCAGCTTTCGCCGGAAGCCACATCCGCTTCCTGTGTGTGGAGCGGAGGTGCAGAGCTCACTTGTCTGTCACTCACTCACTGATGGAGCGTCTGCCTGGTTCTTTCTGTATTGTGGAACTGAAATGGTTTGAGTTGGTACTCTTTTTAAAATTTTTTATTCACTTGCAAGCAGAGGGTGAGAGTGGGTGCACCAGGGCCTCCAGCCACTGCAAATGAACTCCATATGCATGCAGTACCATGTGTATCTGGCTTTTGTGGGTCCTGGGGAATTGAACCTAGGTCCTTAGGCTTCGCAGGCAAGCACCTTAACCACTAAGCTATCCCTCCAGCCCTGGGTTGGTACTTTTAAGTGTTGAATGCATGTTTCTAAATGCCTCCTCTTTTCTCCTAGGGGAGAAGCCGTTTACTTGTGAAATCTGTGGGAAATCTTTCACAGCCAAGAGTTCTCTTCAGACCCACATCAGGATACATCGGTAAGTGTGTTTGACTTTGGGTTTTTTGTGTGTTTGGTTTGAGACAGGGCACAGCAGTCTAGCCCAGGGTACCCCAAACTTGGGGTCTTCTTGCTTCCATGTCCCAAGTGTAGGATTAGAAATTAGAAGCTCCTGACTTCATCAGTAAAGGTTGGCAGACATTTTTCTCAGTTGAAGACCTCATTCAACTCCAGAGTTTTATGGAGTAATGTATGTTATTCATAATAATCCTTTTCCTCAAATTGTTGCTCTAATAAATTTTCTATGTAGTTTATTATTTTGCTTTCAAATGAAATATCTCACTTAGAAAAGTCAGCAGTATTGATTCTGATCAGTGAAAATGTGTATTGTTCATTATTGACTTTTGTTTTCAAGGTAGGGCCTCACTCTAGCCCAGGCTGACCTGGAATTCACTATGTAGTCTCAGGGTGGCCTCAACTCATGGTGATCATCCTACCTCTTCTTCCCTAGTGCTGGAATTAAAGGTGTGCGCCACTACAGCTCATTGTTAAATTTCTATTTGGGGGAGCTGATCCAGAAGCTTAAATCTTCCATCAAGAAAGAAAATTAGCGGGGTATAGTGGTTCACAACTGTAATTCCAGTGCCCAGTAGGTAGAGGCAAGAGTTGGCCCACAAGTTCAGGGCCATCCTGGGCTACATCAACCTAGGCTAGAGAGAGAGATAATGTCTTTAAACAAAAAAAAAAAAAAAAAGAAAGAAAGAAAAAGAAAAAAAGAAAGAGGAATAGTGGTTTACACCTTTAATCACAGCCTTCCTCAGGAGGTTGTGAATTCGAGGCCAGTCTGAGCCTCAGAGTGAGTTCCAGGTCAGCCTGGGCAATGGTAGAACCCTGTCTCAAAAGTAACAAAAAAAAAAGGAGGAGGAGGAGAAAACCCAATAAGTAAATGTCAACTTTAGTATTTCCTGGAGTCGGGCATGATGGTCCACACCTGTAATCCCAACACCTGGAAGGCAGAAGCAGAAGACTCAAGAGTTTGATGCCAGCCTGGGCTACATGGTATTTTCTTAACAAATGCATTTCTAATAGGAACTGCTTACATTTTTAATGTGACATTAATCATAATATATGCCTATTTGGCCTCTAGAGTGTAAAAGTTTGCTATAAGAGCTAGAAAAAGAACTATTTGTATAGTGTGTAAATATTTATTTTCTTATCTGAAATACATGCTACAGAATCATAAAATGCCCCATGTTACCCAGTCCTATCTGCCAGCCTTCCTTGGAGGACAGAGCCCACCCTTTTTAAATTATATTTACTTTTTAACTCCTTTTTTATTTCTGAGGTTTGAGACTGAAGCCCATAGAAGTGTGCCTTGCCACAGTACAAGTCCTTACGTTAGTAGAACTTGTGGCTGATGACTCTCAGTCCAGTTTGTGTCCCTTTATTTCTCAGCATGAAGCACAGTTGGAGTTTATTTGACAAAGTCTTTAACCTAGATTTCAGCACAGACATTAAAGGAGAGACAGGTGCTCAGGAAAAGGACAGTAAACACTCAAGATGTTGGTAGGCTCCCATGTTCCTCTGTTCGCAGTTGCTTCTCCCTAAGTCACCCGGAAGTGATAACTAGGTATTCCTGTCTTCCCCTCTTGTGTGTTTCCCTGTAGGGGAGAAAAGCCGTACTCGTGCAGCATCTGTGGCAAGTCCTTCTCCGACTCCAGTGCCAAGAGGAGACACTGCATCCTGCACACGGGCAAAAAGCCTTTCACCTGCCCCGAGTGCAGCCTGCAGTTTGCTCGCTTAGACAATTTGAAGGCTCACTTGAAAATCCACAGCAGAGAGAAGCACGCAGCCGAGGGCAACAGCGTTCCTGGTGGTAACGGTGCCGAAGAGGTCAGGAGTATCCTCAGCTGCAGCCGTATCCACTCTCAGCCTCAGGCGAGCAGGAGATTCAGCTCCTTGTCACCTGACTCGGTTCATGACATCAACTTCATGCCAGGGCCTAGCCAGGGAATCAGCATCGTGACTGCAGAGAGTTCCCACAACGGAACCACCGACCCGGCTGCTAATCTCACCCTGCTTGCGCAGCAGCCCGAGCAACTGCAGAACTTAATTCTTTCTGCTCAGCAGGAGCAGACAGAGGACATTCAGAGCCTCAACATGATTGAAAGCCAAATGGAGTCCTCACAGACAGAGCCAGTGCATGTAATCACACTGTCCAAGGAAACCTTGGAGCAGCTCCACGCCCACCCACAGCAGACAGAGACGCTCCATTTAGCAGCAGCGAGTGCTTCAGGTCCGCCTCAGCACCTGCAGCTGACACAGGAACCTGACCCACCACCACCCACCCCGCTTGGCCAGGAGCAGAGCTGACCGGAGCCCTGTCTGACTGCTCCAGTGAGGCCTTCTCCTGCGCGGGCAGCAACAGGGTGATGGACGTGTTTGAAGTCAGGCTCTTTCTCCGAGACCATCTTGCAGATCCGTAAAGAGATGTAGAGGCCAAACAATATTTATAATGTGCCCCATTAGGGAAGTGAGTGCATGTGTGTGTGTGATGTCTAATCTATAAAACTGTTTTGCATTTAACATTTCAATATTGATGAATGGTTTTCATCAACTATGTCTCAAAGACATTGATTTAGACCTTTCCGCAAGTGTTACATGCTCACAGCCGTAGGGAAAGGTCTTGACTTTCCAGGAACATTTTTCCTATCGTGGAACATAAGAAGTAGTGGAGGTGGGATCAGCTGTGGTGGTTGGTTGTTTCTTCAGTTTTCTTAGGCGACATAATTGCTAGTACAAAAGAAGTCAGGGCTGATGGTGACAGATCATGGCATTCAGGAGATTTGTTCTTTTCATAACTCTCCCCTAAGATAGGACCTTGTGTGGTTCAGTAAGGTAATCGTATGTTTAAGGTAGATCCAAACACATAAACTATTCAGAACTCAAAACCCATATAACAGGAAAGTCGAAAGCATACTCTTTGAGTTCAACTTTTCTGCAAAACATAGATTTATATATTTTTTGATTTTTTAAATTTATTTATTGGAAAGAGAGGCAGATAGAATGGGTGTATGCAGGGCTCTAGCCACTGCAAACAGACTCCAGATGCATGTACCAACTTGTGCATCTGGCTTATATGGGTACTAGGGACTATGAACCTGGGTCCTTAGGCTTCACAGGCAAGCACCTTAATAGCTAAGTCATCTCTCCAGCCCCAGATTTTTATATATTTTAAAAAGCAGAATGTTGACATTTTAATTAAAAAGGTTAAAATATGAAACTGGATTAAGACATTCACTCCAATAAACTGAATTTTTCAGATAATGATATTTGATTTTTATGATGAAGTTGAGGGTTCTGTGGTTATTTAGAACATGAAAGTTTATTCAGTATAATTTAAGTGTAAAATATACTCTACTGGAGTCTACTTGATCTCTGGAAGTCTTGATATACATGTTATATTTTATCATTTTCTGGAGGTGGATATGTACTATCTGCTTTTACTGCAATTCAGGTTACATTCCATAAAGTGGACACATCACTTAATTCGAGCCTCAGAGACTAGAGCCAGCCTGTGTCTGTGACTGTTTGCTTTTTAAAAAGAGACCTCTTAGCCAGCTGTGTCTATGATTGTATGCTTTTAAAATGATCATCACAAAATTAAATGACGTTTGGGTTAGGTTTTTAAGTTCAGTGCATTTAATTGAATTTGTCAACTGTTTTTTGTTTGTTTTTTTTTCTTGTAGAATCTGGCAGGGCTGCTTGAGAACAGAGGAGGGGCCACTGTTACATCTAAGTCAACACGTGGGTTAGAAAGTAGTGTGAACATTAACATGGTCCTCAGATAAGTTGTTTTCTTGTCTTAGGCAGCTTTTCTTTCCACTGAAATCAAGTATGCTCTTTGGAGGTTGAAGAAATAAGCCAGGTGGGGTGGCGCACACCTTTAATCTCAGCACTTGGGGGGCAGGGGTAGGAGGATCACCATGAGACCACATAATGAATTCCAGGTCAGCCTGGACTAGAGTGAGACTCTACCTCAAAAAAAAAAAAAAGAAAAGAAAAGAAAAAGAATTATTCAGGTTAGAAGATGGAAATATTTTTGTTGTTTATTTATCAAGCTGGATTTTATCATATGTAAAATTTCCAAACTGATATCTATATTTGATGCATCAACCAAAGTAATATTAAATTGAGCCTGACTGGAATAAGGGTGTGATTTTTTACAAATACTGTTAGACTTTTACTATTTCAGGGTCTTGATTTAAACTATTTATTTTAAAATGCAAACTTTTTGCCAGCCTTTCAAAGCTTCCTGATACCATTTTCTCCAGGAAATAAGCAGTCCTGAAGTAAGTGAACTGCTCAGTGTGCACAGCCAGGTGTCTCCTCAGAAGCATGGCTGGGTGCTTGGTCATTCGTTCATGTTTTTGGTGCTAGAGACTGTCTGGGCTCATGTGTGCTAACCATTAGTGTCACTGCTGAGGCACACCCTGGACCAGCTTATTTTACCTTTGGTATTTTATTGTACTTGGAGACAATACTCACGGTGATGCCCAGGCTGGTTTTGAACTTCTGAGTCCAAGTGACTGGGACTGCAGGTGTGTATCACCATGCCTGGCCTACACAGCAGCTTATAAGTCAAAATCAAATTGCTTTACAATAGTCTATCTGTATATTAAGAAAAATATAATAGAAGCTGGGCCTGTAATCCCAGTTCACAGGAAGACCATGAGTTCAAGGCCAGCTTAAGCTACTTAGAGAGACCCTATACTCCCCACCCCCAGTGGGCAATCTCTCCAGCCCCCCCCCACACACAACACACCTTTTTTGTTGTTGTATATGTGTGTGTGGTTTATTGAGGTAAGGTGCACTCTAGCCCAGGCTGACATAGAATTCACTATGTAGTCTCGGGGTGGCCTCAAACTCACAGTGATTCTCCTACCTCTGCCTCCCAAATGCTGGGATTAAAGGCGTGCATCACCACGCCCAGCAACGTATACAATTTTTAAAACTTTTTAGCAAGTAGAGATATGAAGTGCATGTACTAAGAAGCAGGAGATTGTGTTTTGTGGCTCCCAAAACCAACCTTGTTTAGAACGTGATTCTGATTTTCCCATAGAGCACTGGCCTTGGGAAGGCTCAGGCACCTCAAAAACAGGTTGATGTCTTTGTCTGGTGTTTCCTGAAACCTTCTGCCTCTATTTTGTACAGTTGGCTCTTGTGTGGTATATGCTGTGGGCAGCAGGTTAGAAATGCTATTGAGGAATGAAGCTAGCTCAGAGATGTTTGTAGTTCAGGTGTCCACACGCAGGAGCATTATGTCTGCTCCACAGGGAGTCTTGTCTCAGTGATTGTCAAGCCTTTTCCATCAGTGGCACAAAACAAAAAGCACAACAATGGGAAAAAAAAAAATAACGACAGGGGCTGGAGAGATGGCTTAGCGGGTAAGGTGTTTGCCTGCAAAGCCAAAGGATCCCAGTTCAATTCTCCAGGACCCACATAAGCCAGATGCGGAAGGGGGCAGATGCATCTGGAGTTCATCTGCAGTGGCTGAAGGCCCTGGTGTGCCCATATTCTCTCCCCCCCCTCTCTCTCTTCTCTCTCTCCCCCTCCCTCCCTTCCTCCCTCCCTCCCTCTTTCTCTGTATCAAATAAGTAAATAAAAATAATTTTTAAAAATGAAAAGAAATAACAGGGCTCATAAGCCAGGCATAGTGGAACACACCTGCAACTTAGCACTTGGGAAATGAAGGCAGGAGGACTAGGGGTTCCAGCTCAGCCTCCACTACTTAGTGAATTTGAGACCAGCCCTGGCTACATGGCACCCTGTCTTCCAAAACAGTTTACGAAACTAAGCAGAAGCAAGATTTATCAGGCACCTGGTGGTTTGAGGACCACAGTCCCATCTGGCCATGACTGCTGTGTCATTTTGTTAGGATTGCTGTGACTGGTACCATGGACTGGGACTTCAGCAACAGAGGTTGGATCAGAGATGAAGGGGCCAGAGAGCTGGTTTCTTCTGAGGCCTCTCACCTTGGTTTGTAGATGGACTGCTCTCTGGCGTCACGTGGTCTTCCCCTGCCTGTCTTGCATCCAGACTTCCTCCTTTGGTGAGGACACTAAACATTGCATCAGCCCACTCTGAGCCTAGTTTGTAACTTTTTTAAAAAAAATTTATTTATTTATTTGAGAGCGACAGAGAGAAAGAGGCAGAGAGAGAGAATGGGCGCGCCAGGGCCTCCAGCCACTGCAAACGAACTCCAGATGCGTGCGCCCCCTTGTGCATCCGGCTGACGTGGGTCCTGGAGAATCGAGCCTCAAACCAGGGTCCTTAGGCTTCACAGGCAAGCGCTTAACTGCTAAACCATCTCTCCAGCCCTAGTTTGTAACTTTAATACCTGTTGAAAGACCCTGTCTCCAGATGCAGCCCCTGCTGAGGTTCTAAGATAAGAGTTTTCACCGTTTGGGTGGTGGGGTTGGGGGGCACACCTGTAACCTATTTGAAGCAAGCCTTACTTAATCTTCATAGCAATCCTATGAGGTAAGTACTATTATTATTATTATGCCCATTCAACAGATCACAGTGAGGCCCCAAAAAATGATTCATTACCCAAGGTCATAAAGTAAGTGGCAGGCCAGAACTGGGCACAAGCATGGCTGCTCTCATCCTGCTTCACAAAGTGGATTGAGACCAGAACTATAGATCTGTGTCTGAAAAGTTAGCACACGGTCAGACTTTTGACATAAACAAGTGAAAGTCATAGTGTCTTCTAATGAAATAGATTGACTATCATTTTAATAATAATATTTTTCACTACTGTTAAATCAGTTACCAAGTAAATGAAAGTTACTGCTAAGTTGAAAATATCTTGGCTAACTCGAACCTTTCTGTTAGTGAGCCTTTTCTTTGAGCTTTTACTCAGGCTATTTTAAGTCTAGGATCTGGTTTTATTTTTTTTTTTATATTTTAATATTTTAATTATTTGAGAGAGAGGAAAAGGCAGATAGAGAGAATGGCCTTCAATCACTGCAAAGAAAACCAAACTCCAGATGTATGTGCCACTTGTGCATCTTGCTTACGTGGGTCCAAGGCAATCAACCTGGGTCCTTTGGCTTTGCAGGCAAATGCCTTAACAGCTGAGCTATCTCTCCAGCTCTAGGGTCTATTTTGTAAGTATTGAGGTAGGTTTTTTTTTTTTAATCTCCAATTTCCAAATTTCAACCTAAATCCTTGTGAAAACCCTTTCTTTGTCTTGTTTTTGGTGGTTTGTTTTGTTTTGTTGTAATTAGGAATGGAGGAATGACTCCTAAGAAATCCTCTTGCCTGGCTTTTTTTTTTTTTTTTTTAGTTTTTCGAGGTAGGGTCTCACTCTAGCCCAGGCTGACCTGGAATTCACTATGGAGTCTCAGGGTGGCCTCGAACTCACGGCAATCCTCCTACCTCTGCCTCCCGAGTACTGAGATTAAAGGCGTGCCCCACCACACCCAGCCTTGCCTGACTTTTATACATATAAGGTAGGAAGACGTGACCTCTAACAAAACTGAGATGTCATTGTGACGTTTATCTTACTTTCAAGGTCTTTACACAGAATTAAGCAACAAAGACTCTCACCTGAAATCCTGAAATGCCCCACACTAGATGAACTTTCAAACTAAAGCTCCTTCACATTTATAACAAAATAGGAATTTGACCACATTAGGTACATTAACAAGGAATCAACTTTTTATGTGAATATAAAACGTGCTATTACATTTAATGTGAGTTGTAGGAAGAGGAAAACATTTGAGTGTGGAGGAACGGAAATTCCTGTGTTCTGGAACATGGACTTACTTTGAATTTTCTTAAAATTATACTCAGAGCAACTTAAAAAAAATGTTTGTTTATTTGAGAGAGAGAAAAGGGTGTGCCAGGGCCTCCTGCCATTACAAACAAACTCTATAGACACATGCCATTTTGTGCATCTGGCTGTACATCATTATATTATTACTCCCATTTAACAGATAATAATAAGAATTAAACTTTTGTAAGCAAGCCCTTTAACTGCTGAGCGATCTCCCCTTGAGTTTTTAATAACCATAGCATCAATTTATATACTTGGAAATGATTTACCAAAGACTAGTTTGCCTTTCCGTTTTAGTGCTTTTTCTGTTTGTTTTCTTTGGGGTTTTGTTGGTTTCTTGAGTCAAAGTATCATATAGCCCACACTGGCCTTGAACTCACTATGTAGTTGAAGCTGGGCTTGAACTGATCTCCCTGTCTCCACCTCTCAACTATTGGGATTACAGGCATAAAACACCACATTTGGCCAAGTTCACATTACTTTATTTTATCCTTGTTAAATAAAAAACTGAAGCTTCCTTAAGCTAAATTAAAATTAAAAGCAAAAATATGCTTTAAAATTACCTCAGATAATTATTAAGTGACTTCTGGGAAAAACATTCTTCAAATGTTTGAAGATCAAAAGCAGTCTGGTAACAAAGTGTGGAAGACACCCGACCCACCCATGGCTTTAGCTTTTACCATCTCTAAGGTAGACTTGGGTGGAGCCTGTGGAGCATGCTTTGACTTATATCAAAAGCAGCATACAGGCCTGGAGAGATGGCTTAGCGGTTAAGGCGTTTGCCTTCGGTTTGATTCCCCAGAACCCATGTAAGCCAGATGCACGGGGTGACGCATGCGTCTGGAGTTCATTTGAAGTGGCTGGAGGCCCTGTCGCGCCCTTTCTCTCTCTCACTCTGTGTCTGCCTCTTTCTCGCTCTCGTGCTCTCTCAAATAAATAAATTAACTTAAAAAAAAAAAGAAAACTTTACAAGCAGCATACAGAGGATAAAGTTGGAGAGAAGAGTAGGAAGTGAGCAGAAAGAATTTTCCAGATTCATCCATTTTGTTTTGGTTTAAGGTTGACTGGTTTATTAGATTATAGATAGAATTTAAGAGAAGGAAGGAATACAGAGCTCATGCCCAAGAAGCACGAGTGGGGTTAAGAGAAGGAAAAGAGAGAAGGCAGAAATGGGGTAAATCCCAGAGCTCCTGCCCATGAAGGCAAGAGAGTAAAGCCCCAAGCCAGAGAACTCCTGCCCATGAGAAGATAAGAATGGCATAAAGCCCCCAGATTCATTCTTAATGAAAAAGAGTGATTCTGCTTTTGCTTTTTTTTTTTTTTTTTATTTGAGAGAAAGAAAGAGGCAGATAGAGAATAGGCGCACGAGAGCCTCTAGCCACTGCAAACCAATTCCATTCACACGCTACCTCATGCATCTGACTTACATAGGTATTGAGGAATTGAACCCGAGTCCTTTGGCTTTGCCGGCAAGTGCCTTAACTGCTAAGCCATCTCTCCAGCCCTGTTGTTTTTGTTTTGAGACAGGGTCTCATGTAGCCCAGGCTGGCTGCTAACTCACTATGTAATCAAGTATTTCCTTCAACTGCAATTCCTCCTTTCTCTACCTCTGAGTGCTGGGATCACTGTCCCACCATTCTGGGTTTATTTAGTCCTGGGGAGCCAACCACCAGCCCAGGGCTTCATGCATACTAGGCAAGCTTTTTTTTTTTTTTTTGAATATGTTTTTTTGAGTCAGGGTCACGCTCTAGCCCCAGCTGACCTGGAACTCACTACGTAGTTAGTTTCAGGGTGACCTTGAACATGGTGATCCTCCTACCTCTGCCTCCCCAGTACTGGTATTAAAGGTGTGCACCACCATGCTAAGCATTCTTAGTGGGGGCCTCACTCCTCACCCCCCACACACTCATAGACTCCATCACAAGGTTACATCAGTTTTACTTCAAGATATCTCTTGAATCTGTTCACTGTATACTTTTTCTATTGGAGGATGGTAATCCACCTCCCTTAGGGTCAAACAGAATGCCTTGCTACATGAATAGATTGCTTTATTATTTATTTATTTAAGGTAGAGGAAGAGGCAGATAAATAGAATGGGCACACCAGGGCCTCTAGCCACTGCAGACAAACTCCAGACACAAGCGCCACCTTGTACATCTGGCTTGGGAATTGAACCTGAGTCTTTAGACTCTGCAGGAAAGCACCGTAATGGCTAAGCCATCTCTCCAGCCCGATTGCATTATTTATTAAGGCAAATGTGATCATGTCCCACTTGGCTTAAAATCTTTCTGCAGTTTCCTACTGCGCTAAGAAGAAAGTCCCTAACCCAGCTTCTTCCTGGGCCTCTTCCCCATTCTCACTTCCAGCCGTGCTGGCTTCCCAGTTGTTGCCCAATGCACACCCAGCTCCTTCCTGCCTGAGGGCTTGGAGGCTGCTGCCTTCTAAACCTTGAAAGGTGTCTGCCCTCACTGAATCATGATGCCTCGTCGGTCAGAACTCAGGGAAACTCCCTGACCCCCTAATCTTAATCAAGCCACCCTTTTCATGACACGCTGCTGTACTTTGGCTCCGTGTGTTGCTCTCTGGGCTACCGTATTCCTGTGCCAGGACCACGGCTTCATTGGCGGAAGACATTGACCTACAGGTTAAGGATAGCTGAGACATGTCACCTGCAGTGTGAGGCATTTAGTTTCTGGCTCCAAGCCCAGGAAATTAGAGGTTGGGAGGTGAGGTAAGGAAGTTAAGGATGACATTCCAGGAAGACAAGAACCTAGTCTAGGGCACAGGGGAGGAGATCCTGGTCTTGGTGGCTCAGGTTTTCAAGTAATACGATTACTTGCAAAACCCTTGGAATGGGATTCTGTTAAAACTGGCTTTGTTGCCGGGCGTGGTGGCGCACGCCTTTAATCCCAGCACTCGGGAGGCAGAGGTAGGAGGATCGCCATGAGTTCGAGGCCACCCTGAGATGACAGAGTTAATTCCAGGTCAGCCTGGACCAGAGTGAGACCCTATCTCGAAAAACCAAAAAAAAAAAAAAAAAAAAAAAAACTGGCTTTGTTGATCCAATGCGAACTAGTGAGTGAGTGTGCCAGTGTTTTTAGTGTTATGCTCATATGCAACAAAAATCATGACTCAAGGCTCTTTTGAGAAAAACACACGTTTTTGGTTGTTTTTTTTTTGTTGTTGTTGTTTTGCCTTAATAGAAGTGCCCCCACTTGAGGAAGTTCTGTGAGTAGATTTAGTTTTGGTGTTTCGTCTGTACCCTTCTTCAAACCAGCAACACTGAATAAGATCTCAGAACTGAAATGAGCCGAGGAGGCTGAGTCATTAAGCCGCCTCCATTTCAGAGACAAGGACATGGAAATGTGCTGGTTCAAGGCTTAGTGCTGGCATCCAACCAGACCTTCTGGATTCCAGACCCATGTTCCTGGGCTTTATGCTCTGCGGGATGTCTTTTTAATTAGCATCAAGGGAAGCTGGAAGTCAGCCGGTTTTTAAAGCATGGAGGAACTCATTGTTCTGTGGTTGATCACTTTAAAAGACAAGTGTTACTATTTGTTGTCCAGAAAGTCACATAACCCTGATGGGCTCCAACTAACTGAAAAGAAAGTCAAGCTCCACCCTGCCAGGCCTTCGCAAACAAACTGCAAAGTTGGAAAAGTTAGCTGCCATCTTGTAAAAGGAAAGGGAGCCGTGCGATACGAAAAGCCTGGGAACCCATTTACAGTGGACTGTTAGAGCTTTTTTACAGTGTGTGATTAAATATGGGTGTGTCTGACATTCTGGAAATTCGTTAGAAGCCAAATGTTGTGTCACATTCAAGAGCTAGAGTGGGTCTAGCTGGGAGGCTGCCCCGGTTTCCTGAGTATGTGGCCTGGTTGAATTGCCTGGGCTCTCTTGGCAGAAAGCTGGCATTTCCTCTTGCGTCCGCCCCTGCTACAGCTCAGCTCCAGTGGAGAACACTGACTTGAGGTCTTACTGAGTCTCTGGATAAAATGCAAAATGAGAATAAACCAAAAGGGACAGTCATTGGGCCCCAGCTCTTTCTGGACTCTGAGCTCAAAGACAGCAATTGTTTCTTCCTGGTTATGTTAGTGTCTCTGCTGAGTGTCCTTAGTTTACTATAACTTCCTCATAATGCCAGGCTGTGTTTGCCCTGTTGGATCAAGGATGGTGGACTGAAGCTAAGAGACTGGGTCTGATATGAGCACTGCCACTCACTGTGTGTAACCTGTACAGGTCAGGGAGCCTCTGTGGCCTTCAGCGTCCTTTTCGGTAAAGTAGGAGTGTTGTGAACACTGAGATTCAGAGTGTGACTTAAATTTTCATTCTTTTAAAAATATTTTGTTTGAGCGTAGGTGTGGTGGCGCATGCCTTTAATCCCAGCACTCAGGGATTACACAGTGAATTCCACGTCAGCCTGTGCTAGAGTGAGACCCTATCTCGAAAAACCAATATATATAGTTGTGTTTATAGGCTTTCTGCTCTTACTGCAAAAGCACTCCAGGCGCATGTGCCACTTTGTGCATCTGGCTTTTTGTGGATACTTGAGAAGAGAACCTACAAACAAGTGCCTTTAACTACTGAACCTTCTCTCCAGCCCCTAGAGTATGACCTTTAATAAATGAGAATTGATGTTTTACTGATATTAACTAGCTGAATGGTTCTGGACAAGACCCCCCAAGTTGGGTGTTATCTTGTAGGAACCATGAAGAATTAGATCGCCAGGGTCTCCACAATGTCAGTTTCCTAAATCTTCACTCTAGATCTTGAATCTTGTCAGTCTAACCTCTCTCTCACATATCCCTCCCTCTTTTCTTTCTTTCTCTTGTTTATTTGTTCATTATTTATTTTTTTGAGGTAGGGTCTCGATCTACCGCAGGCTGACCTGGAATTTACTAGATAGTCTCAGGGTGGCTTCGAACTCAGGACGATCCTCCTACCTCTGCCTCCCAAGTGCTGGGATTCTATCTTCCTTTCTTAGTCAAGGTCTAACACCCACAGAACACCCCCTTGTTCTTTGTGCTCTATGGGATGATGCATACCCGAGATTTTCCTGAGTCTAGGAGCAAACAGACCGGTCTCAGGGTAGCGGACCCCAAAACTGGCTCCACTGTGGCACCCCGGGATGTGCATTTCCTGGTGGGCGAGGTGAAGGGAACGCAGACCTCCGTCCGCAGCCACCCTCCGAGGACCTCTCGCGGAGACCGGCGCCCGCTCGGCGCGGCTCGGATGCGGCCCGGGGAGCTGGACACCAACGGGGCTCCCTTCGGCTGTCCTCGGGGACACCGATCTCCCGGATCCCTCCCGCTCCGGGGCCTCGAGTTCCCCGGCGGCGGCCCGATGTTTGCAGAGCCACGCCCTCGGGCCCCTCCCTGCGGGCGTGGGCGGGTCGGGGCCGGGGCTGTCCCGGGCGGGCTGGGGGGGGGGGGACCCCGGGCTAATGAGATGCTAATAAGGAGCGGCTCGACTCCGCTGGGCGCCTCGCTCCCACCGAAGCCCGGTCCCGCCCGGCATCTCCGGCTTTCCCCAGCACCCTTTCCTTCCTCCGCCCGGACTCCGGGACACCCTCCCGCTTCCGGCCCCGAACGGTAAGTCGTCCAGCGGCGCCAGCTGTGCGCCCAGCAGCCTGGGCGGGGTGGGGATGGGGTGGGAGTGCTTCCGGGGAAGCGAGCCTGGCCGCTCCGGCGGGGTCCCCCTGCCCTCCAGGCTCAGTGCTGGGAGGGGTCCCCTGCCCCGCTGCCTGAGGGTCAGCCCTCCTTCCTTCTGATCGCTCCACTCCGGCCACTTCATTTGTCCCGGCATTCTCACGCTGGGTCCCTCGCCCCTTCCCCTTCTCCCGAAGACTTTATCTCCCACCCTGCAACTCATATCCCAAGAGGGACTTTTGTCCTCTGAGTCCTTGTCCTGCATTGGCGAGGCCGGCCAGAAGTTGTGGGGGGGGGGTTGGGGGGAGGCAGCTGGAGGTTAGGGCTCAGCGCCCCCAAGGACCTGCTCCCCAACCCCCGCTGCACGGACCCTCCCTAACTCTCCTCCCCACCCCGTGGGCAACCCATCCCCAGCTCTGCCAGCCCCAGCGTGAGCAAGCTCCTCCAGCAGCCCTCGAGCTTGGAGCGAAGGAGAGAGAGGGGCACAAAGGGAAGCCTTGTCTGGGAAGATTCCTGGGAGAGCTGCGCCAGCATTGGGGGTGGGGGTGGGGGGGACTGGACCTTGGGAGTCATTTGGGGGTGGAAAGAACCTGGGAGGGGCGACCCCCACCGCAGCTTGTCGGCTCCTCCCCTTGGGCAAGACAAGATCGCAGGGGAAGTGCTGTGACCACAGTGAATCAGGAGGACTCTGTCACATAGACGGATAGTCGCAACATCCTCCCACGGTTCTGTCCGTGGAGGTGGTTGTGGTGGTGGGAAGTGGAGCCTCCGTAGACTGTTGCCCTCTGCGTCAGGAGGCAAGCACGTGGAGGGGAAACTTTGCTCTGGGCTCCCACACCCAGCCCGGCGCCGCGGCCTTGAGGGAGTTTGCCTGGCAGGCCGCTGTGGTTGCGGCATTCGATGGCATCCTGTGTGCAGGTTTCTCTTCCTCCAGGCAGCTGGCTGAGAAACTCCCCCAAGTCCTACTTTCGGGGCCTTCCTGCTCCCCACCGACCCTCCGTGCCCCAGATACTCTGCATGGCTCCCCTGTGCCCTCTCTGCCCCGGGCTGTTCAGTGCCTAATTTCACTAGATAAGAGATAGCCTTAGACTGTAGGACAGGACCTCACAGGGGAGTGGGCTGTGCGCAGGAGCTCAGCCAATCAGAGGAAGTCCCTGAACTCCCTTGGGACACCAGCCTGCTGACTCCTCCCCCTTTTCCTCTCTCTTCTCAACCTTCCCTCTTCTTTCTCTCTTACAGCCACTAGACTCTTAGCAGCCCCTCCTATCCCCAGGAGGGGCTCCATGGCGTCACCCACTTCCACCAACCCAGCTCACGCCCACTTTGAGAGCTTCCTGCAGGCCCAGCTTTGCCAGGATGTGCTAAGTAGCTTCCAGGGGCTCTGTGGGGCCCTGGATGTGGAGCCTGGTGGGGGCTTGCCCCAGTACCACAAGATCAAGGCTCAGCTCAACTACTGGAGCGCCAAGTCGCTGTGGGCCAAGTTGGAAAAGCGAGCAAGCCATCCTGTCTACCAGCAAGGCCAAGCCTGTGCCAACACCAAGGTGGATGGATGGATACGTGGGCTTTGGGAAGGGTGTGCGCAGTGGGGGATCAGAAGAGGAAAACGAGATCCCACGCTTGACTTGCCCTGTGTTTGCAGTGCCTGGTGGTGGGCGCTGGACCTTGTGGACTTCGCGCGGCTGTGGAGCTCGCACTGCTAGGGGCCCGAGTGGTGCTGGTAGAAAAACGCACCAAGTTCTCTCGCCACAATGTGCTCCACCTCTGGCCCTTCACCATCCATGACCTGCGGGCCCTCGGAGCCAAGAAGTTCTACGGGCGCTTCTGTACTGGCACGCTGGACCACATCAGTAAGATCCGCATAGTAGCCCACAGCGGTAGGCATGCATAGGTCCTAGGGCCAGGCCAGTGGGAGGCTGTGGGGCCAGACAAGATTCACTTCAGCCAGGTGACCTTAAAGATCCAAGTCCCTCTGACATCTAACAATTGGGCAGTTGGACGTCTCTCATCCACGGACTGACCAGCCCTTCGCTGCTTAGCTTCTAGGATCAGATGGCGAAGTATGTTCATAGTGGTATGGCCATAGACAGTGCTAAGACCTTCTCCAGCTCTAACCAAACACACACCTGAGCTGAGGGAGGCTTGGCGGCCCTGGTCCTTTTTCCTAATGTCCTTTCCCTCCAGGTATCCGGCAGCTGCAGCTGCTTCTACTGAAGGTGGCATTATTGTTAGGGGTGGAAATTCACTGGGGTGTCACCTTCACTGGCCTCCAGCCCCCTCCCAGAAAAGGTAAGTAAGTACTTTGGTGGTCCTGGGAAGTACCCATCCACCAAGGAGGTCTTGACCAGAAGATGGAATTTATTTGCAAATACTGAGAGCAAGACAGAGGGGCGGGGTGAGAGGGAGGAAATGGGTGGGTGTGCCAGGGCATCTAGCTAGTGCAAATGACCTCCAGATGCGTGCGCCACTTTGTGCATCTGGTTCCACATGGATACTGGGGAATCAAACCCAGGTCGTCAGGCATTGCAAGCAAGCTCCTTAACTGCTGAGCCACCTCCCCAACCCAGGTTTTGTTTCTTTTCAGATAGGGTCTCACTCTAGCCCAGGCTGAGCTGGAATTCATTATGTAGTCTCAGGCTGGCCTTGTACTCAAGGTGATCCTCCTACTTCTGCCGCTTGAGTTCTTGGGTTACAGGCGTGCACCACCACGCCTGGCTGGGTCACTGCTTTCTGAACTGTAGAATCCTTTACACATTTATTTCAACTGTTTCTATGGCTTGACCTGGCAGCATAGGACCCCTCTGACTTCCATACCTCTGCGCCTCTCATATCCTCTGTCCCAGGAAGTGGATGGCGTGCTCAGCTCCAGCCCAATCCCCCAGCCCAACTGGCCAACTATGAATTTGATGTTCTCATCTCCGCTGCAGGAGGTAAATTCGTTCCCGAAGGTGAGTAGCCCCTTTCCTCAAAAGAGCCAGCATCTTTTATGCCTTTGGTCCTTTCCAGAAGTGTTATTTGTAGTTTCCCTGCCTTATCCACCTTCTCCTCCTCACCACTAGGCTTCACCATTCGAGAGATGCGTGGCAAACTGGCCATTGGCATCACAGCCAACTTTGTGAATGGGCGCACGGTGGAGGAGACTCAGGTGCCAGAGATCAGTGGTGTGGCCCGGATCTATAACCAGAAATTCTTCCAGAGCCTGCTCAAAGCCACAGGTCTGGCTCCATGCTGGCTCCCCTTCCCTCGCCTGGCTGTGGGTTGGTTCCCACCTCTCCCTCCCAGACCAGTGCTTAATCCAAGGAACCCCACACGTGTCCTCCTTTGTGGTCCTGGCAGCAGAAGGGAAAGAACTGCCCCCAGGGACTAAGCAGTCACAGCCCCACTGGAACTTTTTTAATGAAATGCCTGGGTGTTTGGTTTTGTGCTCCCTTGGCTGAGGTATAAAGATGATGTGAATGAAAACGGAAGTGGAGCTCACGAGGATGCCCTGTGTTTACTTTGGCTTCGCACTGCTAGGTGACTGTGTGGTACAGGCTTCCCAGCTGCCACTCCGCCTTTGTGCCAAGCCATGCCAGGGCAAACAGTCCTTTGTGCCACCGGGACTCCTGGGGCTCTGTGCATGGAACACTCAGTGCACCAGGCTGTGTTTCCAACACTCAGAGGTCAGCAGTCTCCGAGGTGACATTCATCTCCTGTCCCTGTACTGTCCCTTCAGGCATTGATTTGGAGAACATAGTGTACTACAAGGATGACACCCACTACTTTGTGATGACAGCCAAGAAGCAGTGCTTGCTGCGGCTGGGGGTCCTGCGCCAGGTGAGACGTGGGCCCGGGCAGGAAGAGGTAGCCTGGACAGTGCCGGTTCCTGTGTGTGGCTGCTTCTGCCCTGGCACTGACAAACTTTGTTTTTGGTGGTGGTTGAGGGGGTTGTTTCTTTGAGGCAGGGTCTCACACTACCCCAGGCTGACCCGGAACTCGTTCCATAGCCCAGGCTGGCCTCAGATTAATAGTAATCCTCCTACTTCATCCTCCAAGTGCTGGGACTAAAGGAGTGCACCACCACGCCCTGCTTGACAGGGCCTGATGTGCCCTGTATTTGCATGGCAGCAGGATTCATATTCTGGCCTAAACCTTCTCCTAGCCACAGTACTCTACGTGAGCTCTAGGAGGGCAGGCAGGGTTTTGTCTCTTTGCCTCCTGCTTACTGCTATGTCCAGTCCTAGAGCAGCACTCAATGTGCAGCGAGTGCCCATCGTGTCTTCCCTGAATGGGTGAACCAGCTGAGGGCCTCCAGTGTATTTGTCTCTAAGTGTTGGCCCACCTGAGGCTGTGACAAGCTCAGGTCTGACAGCAGCGCTGTTGGACTTCATGGTAGAGCACAGCGTGGCCTCTGCAGGAGCTGAGGAAGCGCTGAGGGAGGGCTTGAGTGTGGGAGGCAGGCACAGCTTTCAACTGCTGTATTATCTGAACAGCCCCTTCCTTTCTCTGAGCCTCAGCGTGTGCATCTTGTACACCCACGGGGATGGGATTGGCCCCACTAACCTTGCTATCGAAGGCCTCAAAGGTTCTGATCTGTTTGGCCATATAGGACTGGCCGGACACTGATCGGCTGCTGGGCAGTGCCAATGTGGTGCCCGAGGCTCTGCAGCGCTTCGCCAGGGCTGCCGCTGACTTTGCCACACATGGCAAGCTCGGGAAGCTAGAATTCGCTCAGGATGCGCGTGGGCGGCCTGACGTGGCTGCTTTTGACTTCACCAGCATGATGCGGGCAGAGAGTTCTGCCCGTGTGCAAGAAAAGCATGGTGCCCGCCTACTGCTGGGACTGGTGGGGGACTGTCTGGTGGAGGTGAGCGCTTCAGGAAGCATATTGGTCCCATGGTTGGGGAGGAAGCGGATGCGGTGCGGGAGGGGCGGTAATAAAGCTCTGCTTGGTAGAGGTGAAAACTGTCTGGTATGAAGGGACCCTCAGCTCTGCTACAGCCATGGAGATAACTGGGCCTGAGACACTCACAAGCCTGTTTCCTGGTCCTCTGTGTAGCCCTTCTGGCCCCTGGGCACTGGGGTGGCCCGGGGCTTCTTGGCAGCCTTCGATGCAGCCTGGATGGTGAAGCGGTGGGCAGAAGGTGCGGAGCCCTTAGAGGTATTGGCTGAACGGTAAGGCCTGGGTTGGGGACCTAGTTCAGATGGGGCACAATTTAGGACGAGGGTCAGGAAGAGGGAAGGGAATTCTAGGGGAGTGGATGGAGAGCTGGGCAGTTCTTGAGGGCTGGGGTGTTGACAGGTACCCTCCCTTTGCTGCCCCTACCCCCATCACCACCTCAGAGAAAGCCTATACCAGCTTCTTTCACAAACCTCGCCGGAGAACATGCATCGCAACGTAGCCCAATATGGGCTGGACCCAGCCACGCGCTACCCCAACCTGAACCTCCGAGCTGTCACCCCCAATCAGGTCAGACTCCTGCACCTCCACTGAGCTTCTTAAATCAGCCTCCTTCCCCTAGAGGCCGGGTCTTCCCAGCTCATCCACTGCCTGGGGTGGGGGTGGGAGGTCAGACCTACCACAGATTGTTCTCTCCCCATGGATCCCCGGGGCTGGGTGGTCGGCTGACTTGAGAATGAGAGGAGCTGTCTTAGGTACGAGACCTGTATGACGTAGTGGCCAAGGAACCTGTACAGAGAAAGACTGACAAGACAGATGCAGGAAAAACGGCCACTGGTAAGCGGTCCCTCCTCCATCAGCCAGTGAGGCCCAGTCAGCAGGCTGCACTGGTGGGGTGGTTTGGTGGGGCCTCTGGAGGGGGGGGGGGCTTCAGCCTGAGCAGCAGCTGGGTGCCAACTGCGTGGAAGTAGCTCAGGACTGGCCCACCACTGGCACCAGGTGAAGGACAGCTGTGCTGTCTCAGTCAGCTGTGCAAACCACAAACTGCCTTTTCTGTCAACCTCCCTAGCCTGCTCTGCCATATGTCCCTCTGACCTCTATGTGTCTGTAGTGGTTGCTCTTTAATCATTGTCCAATTTCATGCCAAGAAGGGATCTTTCTTTCTTTCTTTCTTTCTTTTTTTTTTTTTTTTTTTTTGTGAGGTGGGGTCCCACCAAGGCTGACCTGGAATTCACTATGTCTCAGAGTGGCCTCAAACTCACTGTGATCCTCCTACCTCTGCCTCGTGAGTGCTAGGATTAAAGGTGTGTGCCACCATGGCCAGCTCAAGAAGGGATATATATATATATATATATATATATATATATATACATATACATATATATATATGTATGTATTTATTTGAGAGACCAAAAGAGGCACAGAGAGAGAGAGAGAAAGAGAGAGAGAGAGAGAGAGAGAAAGGGAGAGAGATGGGTGTGCCAGGGCCTCCAGCCACTGCAGACGAACTCCAGATGCATATGCCCCCTTGAACATCTGGCTTACGTGGGTCCTGGAGAGTCAAATGGGATCCTTTGGCTTTGTAAGCAAACACCTTAACCGTTAAGCCATCTCTTCACCCTATCAAGAAGGGACTTTTAGGGCTGGAGGGATGGCTTAGCGGTTAAGGAGTTTGCCTGCAAAGCCAAAGGACCCAGGTTCAATTCCTCAGGACCCACATTAGCCAGCTGCACAAGGGTGCACATGTGTCTGGAGTTCGTTTGCAGTGGCTAGAGGCCCTGGCATGCCCATTCTCTCTCTTTCTCTCTCCCCCTTTCTCTGTCAAATAAATGAATAAAAATAATAAAGAAGGGACATTTAAATGAGTTTATATAAATGATGTGTTGTTGGCTGTGAGCATAAGGCTGCACCCCAGTTCCCATAAAGATGCCCACACGTGGCAGTGAGGCCATGTGCCAGGTATGGGGCAGAGGGGCCTTGGGCATAGCACAGTCTTTCCTCCCAGGGTCAGTGGGCACACAAGAGGAGCTCCTACGCTGGTGCCAGGAACAGACGGCTGGGTATCCTGGAGTCCATGTCACTGACTTGTCTTCCTCCTGGGCTGATGGGCTAGCACTGTGTGCCCTGGTGCACCACCTGCGGCCTGGCTTGCTGTGAGTTGGGGTGGCACCAGAGACCTACCAGTTTGCACCTCTCTTGCATACTCCACCCCTCCCCTCTACTGCATGGTAAGGAGATGCTATGTAGGAGTTGGCACACACAGTGAGTCCCAGTTCCACCTTCTGCCTGTCCCCAGAAGTGGTGTAACAGCTGGGCTCTGCCTGCCAACCTGACAGAGTTTTGACATAATCAAATGCATTCAATAGAGGTCAGAAATGTCAGACAGGATGTTGCTTAGTGGTGGAGCACTTCCTAGCATAAGTGAAGCCCTAGGTCCAATCCCTAAGGCTTCCCGCCACCCCCCCCCATAAAAGTGTATTGGCAGGGGAGGGGGTTGTCAAGTATTATGGTGCATGCCTGTTATTGCAGCAGAGGCAGGAGGATTACCAGAAGTTTAAGGCCACCCTCATCTGGAACTAGGCTGGCCAGGGCTAGATAGCAATGCCGTCTCAAAAATATCAAAACTAAATGAATAAATAAAAGAAATCCAGAGAGAGAGAAGTGGTGGCAGAGTCAGCAAACCATCCTTTCTGCCCTCACCTCCCTTTGCTGTTCCCATCTTCTGTCCCCTGCATCCTCCTAGCCTTAACTCCACCAGGTTCTTGTCTCCCATTGTCCTCTCTTCTGACATCCCACAGGGAACCTTCAGAGCTTCAGGGTTTGGGAGCTCTGGAAACCACTGCTTGGGCCCTGAAGGTGGCAGAGCATGAGCTGGGCATTACACCAGTGTTGTCTGCACAGGCAGTGGTGGCAGGCAGTGACCCACTGGGCCTCATCGCCTACCTCAGCCACTTCCACAGTGCCTTTAAGAGCATGCCCAACAGCCCAGGTCACCTGGAGGGTATGTGGGCACGAGCGGGTAGGACAGGAGGGTGGGAGTGGGGTTCCCGTGGGCTGGAGAGTGCCTATGTAAGGGTTACAGTACTGATGGCACCCAGATGTCAAATTTGGACTCTGCCTGCAGGCCCCACTGGCCAGCTCTCTACCGGGACCTCCAGCGCAGTACTGTTCCTCGGCAAACTCCAGAGGACCCTGCAACGGACCCGGGCCAAGGTCTGAGCGGGGCTTGGGCCGAGTTGCTGGGGAGGACATTCCCAGTGGGGGGAAAGGGAGGACTGGGGCTCACCCTCATGGTCACAGCTATAGAACTTGTTGCAGGAAAACGGGGAGGATTCCGGCGCCAAGAAGCTTCGCTTGCAGGTAAATGCAGGCAGGGATGGGATGGTCCTTCCTCAGTACTGTTCCTCTGTCCTGTCCCTTATCCCTGTCTTACCCTCCACCTCAAGTCCTGTAGCAGCCCATCCTGTCTCCCTGCCTGTTCTCACTCCCTTCCCTTCCAGCCCTTTCTGTTCATTTGCACATATCTGCTCCCCTGCTGACACTGCCTGAGCACTTACCTTCTCAGGTAGAGGCTGAGACCCCAAGTACTGAGCAGCCATCTGTTTCTGAGCCCAGTGTACCCCTGACACCCCCACCCCAACACCAGGAGGTGAGAGCCAGGACCCCGTTTGCAGGCAGGGCCCCGGAGAGGGCAGAGAAGGAGGGTTTACAGGGGAAGGGAAGAACTTGGCAGCTGGCCTTGGCTCCAGTGACCCCGGATCCTGGGCTTCATGCAGGTTGGTACAGAGGATGTGTGTGCACTTTGTGGGGAACACCTCTACATCCTGGAACGCTTTTGTGTGGATGGCCACTTCTTCCACCGGAGCTGCTTCCGCTGCCGTACCTGTGAGGCCACATTGTGGCCAGGTGGCTACGGGCAACACCCGGGAGATGGTGAGTGAGTGTGACAGATGCTGGAGGAACTTTGGACCTGGCCCTTGCTGGGGGATGAGGAGTTTGGCAGTGGTGAGGAAGAGGGATGCTGGACATGATGTGGAAACAGACTTGAAGGTCCTTTCACTGTCCCTCCAAAGCTCCAGATATGGGGAATTAGGAGGCTTCACCTGCAATCCCACTGTCTTGTTGCCTCTACATTCCCTGGTAGATTCTGAGTGTCTGGACATTAGCCTGATCCCTCTCTCTGGCCCTTGCACCCCACTCTTCCCAGGACATTTCTACTGCCTCCAACATCTGCCCCAGCAAGGCCACGAAGAAGACAGCACTGATGGAAGCCCTGAGAGCTCGGTAAAAAAAAAAAAAAAAAAGCCGTGTGTGTGTGTGTGTGTGTGTGTGTGTATAAGAGGGCCTCCCCAGCTGGACCTCAGCAAGTACACTTGGCTAGCAGTGAATGGATGCTGTCCTCCCAGGACTAAGCTCCACAAAAGAAAGATGCTTGTCCTCTACTCTACTGTATCCAGACCATTGCCCGACAATGTCCACTAAATGGGATTAAGTGAATGAGTGCCAGGGCCCATTTTGGCCCAGTATGGGTAACCTGGACCACAATGAACAGGTGCCTGACCAGAACACATGGTGGCTTTTCCAGGAGATTCCTATACCAGGTGACAGCAGCATGCCACCAGATCCCTCATCTCCCACAGCTCTGCCTGAAGCAGCCAGCCCTGTCCCAAGCCCCAGCCAGCCAGCCCGTCGGCTGATCCGCCTCTCCAGCCTAGAACGCCTGCGGCTGTCCTCCCTGGCCATTACCCCTGACTTGGACGTGAACGCTCCACCCAAGCCCCCACGCAGCTGCTCTGCCTTGGCCCTCCAGGCCTTGGAGGGAAGTTTTGTGGGCTGGGGTATGCCAGTCCAGGGAGCGCAAGGTAACCATTCTTCCCACAAATGTCCCCAAAAGTGGGGGTAGGGCTACTGGGATTTCTGCAAGAGGATTCTAGGAATAGAAAAAGAGGCCATGGGACTCTCAAGCCATTTCTCTCTCATCTACTCAGTTCCCAAGGCCATGGAGCAGGGGGAAGAGAGTCCTTCCTCCAGTGAGGAGGAGGAAGAAGAGGAAGAGGTACCTTTGGAGTCAGACTTGGAGCAGGTGAGTAGCAGGAGCTTGGCTACCTAGTCTGCCCAAGCCAGGAGGCATCTGCCATACACTGTCCACTTCCTCTACGGCAGTGCCCTTCTCTTGGAATGCCTTTTCACCTAGTCCTACTTCCCCAAAGCCTGCATTTCATCTACCAGAATTCACCCATTTCCAGTCCATCTTTTCTGCCCCTCCAGTTCTCCCACTCCTGCTCACCACAGGGCCACATCCTATGGCTGACTGGCCCAATACTCCATAGGCCCTGCTGACTCTGTCCAAGAACTCAGGCACCATGACCAAGTACCCAACATGGTGCCGTACCCTGATGCGCCGTGCAAAAGAGGAGGAAATGAAGAGGTTCTGCAAGGCCCAGGTGAGACCCAGGTGTGGCCGGAGTTGTGATGGGGTCAGAGTTAAGACTGAGATCAGAGTTTGGAGCTGTGATGGGATCAGAGGTAAGGCTGAGATCAAAGTTCAGAGCTGTGATGGGGTCAGAGGTAAGGCTGAGATCAAAGTTCGGAGCTGTGATGGGATCAGAAGTAAGGCTGAGATGAGAGTTCAGAGCTGTGATGGGGTCAGAGGTAAGGCTGAGATGAGAGTTCGGAGTCGTAATGGGGTCGGAGGTAAGGCTGAGATCACAGTTCGGAGTCGTGATGGGGTCGGAGGTAAGGCTGAGATGAGAGTTTGGAGCTGTGATGGGGTCGGAGGTAAGGCTGAGATGAGAGTTTGGAGCTGTGATGGGGTCAGACGTAAGGCTGAGATGAGAGTTCGGAGCTGTGATGGGTCAGAGGTAAGGCTGAGTTGAGAGTTCGGAGCTGTGATGGGGTCAGAGGTAAGGCTGAGATGAGAGTTCGGAGCTGTGATGGGGTCAGAGGTAAGGCTGAGTTGAGAGTTCGGAGCTGTGATGGGGTCGGAGGTAAGGCTGAGATGAGAGTTCGGAGCTGTGATGGGGTCAGAGGTAAGGCTGAGTTGAGAGTTCGGAGCTGTGATGGGGTCGGAGGTAAGGCTGAGTTGAGAGTTCGGAGTTGTGATGGGGTCGGAGGTAAGGCTGAGTTGAGAGTTCGGAGCTGTGATGGGGTCAGAGGTAAGGCTGAGATGAGAGTTTGGAGCTGTGATGGGGTCAGAGGTAAGGCTGAGTTGAGAGTTCGGAGTTGTGATGGTGTCAGAGGTAAGGCTGAGATGAGAGTTCGGAGCTGTGATGGGGTCGGAGGTAAGGCTGAGATGAGAGTTCAGAGCTGTGATGGGGTCGGAGGTAAGGCTGAGATGAGAGTTCGGAGCTGTGTTGGGGTCGGAGGTAAGGCTGAGATCAGAGTTCGGAGTTGTGATGGGGTCGAGGTAAGGCTGAGATCAGAGTTTGGAACTGTGATGGGCTCAGAGATAAGGCTGAGATGAGAGTTTGAAGTTGTGATGGGGTCGGAGGTAAGACTGAGATCAGAGCCTGTCCAGCACTCTGGTCTTGAGCACTCCAGGGCCTTCTTGTCTTTCCTTCTACAGTCCATCCAGCGACGACTAAATGAGATTGAAGCTGCTCTACGGGAGCTGGAGGCTGAGGGCACCAAGCTGGAGCTGGCCTTGAGGAGCCAGAGTAGTGAGTGAACATGGGGAAGGGATAAGCTGGCACGCCCCTCTGGCTTCTAGTACCGCCCATGCTCAGCCCCCAGCAGTATCTCACCCCAGCAAGTTCTGGCCCAGAACAGTCCTGATTGCCGTGCCACACGGCTCCAGCACTCACCCACAACACACTTTTTCCTGGATTCTTTTGCCCTCTCCCCAGCTCTGATCCTGTAATGATGGCCTCATGACCGACCACTCCCTTCCCTCTTCCTTATCAGGCTCCCCAGAGCAGGAAAAGAAACTCTGGTTAGAACAGCTGCTGCATCTTGTCCAGAAGAAAAACAGCTTGGTGGCTGAGGAGGCTGAGCTCATGATCACGTACGGCATGGGGAGGGTAGCAGGACTAAGTGGGCCAGGCCCCAGCCCCGAGGGCCCCCTGCAATCCTGTGCCTCTGCATGCCCTCCCCTCCACAGGGTGCAGGAGCTCGACCTGGAGGAGAAGCAGTGGCAGCTGGACCAGGAGTTGCGGGGCTACATAAACCGGGAAGGTCTGTGAGCTATCTCATGACCAAGCAATACAGTCCTCTAGTCCCTTGTACTGCTGAGACCATTCAGGAGGAAGCCAGAGGGTGGGGCTTCCAAACCTCCATCCCTCTTTCAATCTGACCTGTACAGTTGACCTTTTGTGCAATATTTCCCTGAAAATGTACATTACTGCTGAACACCAGTGTGAGCCAACCTAAGTGTGCAGGCAAGGCAGCAAAGCCTGGGTTGGAGAAACCACACAGGCTGCAGATAGTCTGACCCTCTCCTGCCCCCCTCCCCCGCCGCCCAGATCCCTGCTCCCTAAGCCTCACTTTTCTCCCTTCAGAAACCCTGAAGACAGCTGCAGACCAGCAGGCTGAGGACCAGGTTCTGAAGAAGCTGCTGGACGTGGTGAACCAGCGGGATGCCCTCATCCGCTTCCAGGAGGAGCGCAGGCTCAGTGAGCTGGCCTCAGGGCTGGGGGCACAGGGCTAGAAGACAGCTGTGGGCCTGCATGCCCTATAAGAAAGACACCCCCTTTGCTCATCTGGGCAGCCTAGAAGGGACCCTTACTCTTTATAGTAAAAATGTTTCTACCATAAACAGAGTTAATGCTGATGGGAGACGGGGATGTGCTGGGAGGACAGAAGTCCTAAGGTGCACACTGTCAATCACGTCATCACTGCCTCACCAAAGAAAAAGGCAGAGCCACTAGTGTGTCACATTTTATTCTTCAGCTCTGCCCTCCTGCTGCCAGGAGTGGGGCTAGCTGAGGCTCTGAGCAGAGGTCCTGAGTCTCTCTTGCTCTTCCCAGCACATGCTGCAGCTCGGACTGGGCCCGACATAAGCCTTTGGCCTCCTGCATGTGGAACAGATAGACTGCACCTGCCCCCAGGACCAGTCCTACGTTGGGTGTCCAGAGCATTACGGCCATTTCCCTGGCCCCTTGTCCCGCTGCCAGGATGCACAGCAAGGCCAGGAAAATCAGCCCTAGGCCAATCACATAGCCAGCAAACGAAGCCCACCAGAGAGCTTGAGCTATGCCTAACCCCAGCTCCGTCCAGGCCTCCCTTAGCACGTTGATCAATGATGACCTTTCTGGTGGTCCTAGAATGAAGCAAGATAGTGGGGAAGGAGAGGGTCAGCATGGAGGAGGTGCCCTAAGACGGAGCGGGGCAAAGGAAAGGGAGGGTTGACTCACCCTGGACAGGGCTGGGGTCTTGCTGGGGTGGGCTGTGCCTCACATATAAAGTAGCCATGAGGGCTTCATGGTCAGAGAGGGGTGTGCCATTGTGGGGGTCATGGCCTGTAGTGGTACTGAGAGTCTTACAGTTGATGCAGAACCCAGAAACTGCCTAGGAAAAGCCAGGGCAGAAAGAAGCTTATTTCAGAGGACGTCCTTCTAGAAATCAGCTCCCAGCATCCCATTCTTCAGCCCTCAGTGGCCCAAGCCTGGTTAAGCTAAACAAAAGAGCAGCATAGGCAGGTGACAGAGGGAGAGCGAGTGGGGAAAGGCATGTGGGGGAAGGAGTCTGACCTTATAAAGCACATAGTCAATGCGGATGCCCAGGGGAAATGGTCCTAGGTCCTGTTGGCTGACGTAGCAGTTCTTGGGCACCATGGTACAGCCATCTTCAGAGCCCTAGGGGGAACAGGTGGCTAGGATGCTCAGGGGTATGGAGATGGAGAGATATGGGGGAGTAAGTAGGAAACAATGAGGGTCTCACCTTGAAGTCCTGGGTCTCAAGGTATGCATCACGTAGCCCGGTCCACTCCTTCAGCAGGCAGCAGCCCAGGTCTTTAGGATGCATGTTGAGGTCGCCACACAACAAAACCACATCCGCAGTCTTGGATGTATGGCTGGGGAAGCCATGTGGTGAGGAAGGACTTCTTCCCTTCCCACCTCTGCCCTTTTAAGTGGAACCCTGGCCACCCTTCAGCCCTTGGGTCCCATTCCACTTCCCCTACCAAGCCCAGGCTCACACACTGGATGAATTGGGCCAGTTCCCAAGCTTGGGCCACACGGTGTGCTAGGTAGATGTCCTTCTGTCGACTGTACTCAGCATGGAGCTAAGTGAGATAGATGACGAGACAGCAGGTAAGATGAAGGGCTCCAAGGGTTGTACAAGACAGGACGGCATCTGTCACTTGGCATGGTGTTTGGCACAGAATGGGTGAACCTTGCCCACTGCCACCTTTTGACCCTACACACCTCACCCCAGGATAGAGCATAGTTAAAGAAGGCCCTTCTCCACCTCAGGACCGGACTGCCTGTTCCAACACCTAAGCTCAGCTGGCTCCACTCACGTGGGTCACGTAGACATTGAGCACCAGTCCACTTAGATGGAGCACCAGCAGCCCCACAGCCTTCCCACAGAACCAGTCGCCATGATGTATCTGTGGGCAAGAGGAGACAGGAACTCAGGGGACTGCTACCCTCCTGCCCAGCCCCGGGGGGGGGCCCTAGGAGGGCTGGCTCCTCCACCTGGGTAAACTGAAGAGGAGGGAGGCTTACCATATAGGGGTAGCCATTCAGGGTGTAGACATGCTGGATAATTTCTTGGAACGGGTGCTTGGAGAAGACACAGAGGCCACTGCCAATGATTCCGCTGAAAGCCAAGCCCTGCTTAATAACCAGAAAGGCAGGGAGGGGAATACCCAGCCCTCTTCCCCTCCCCACCTCTTGTCTCCCAGCTTTCATCAGCATCTTTTCTCTTGATTGCTGAGATCAGCCCCAGAACAAAGCTCAACACAACAGCCCTCACAAGACGGAAGCGGGCCGAAGAGCTGGGATCTTTCAGGCACCCCCACCCCTGTTCCCACATCCAGGGACAAAAAAAAAAAAAGTGGGGAGCCAAGAGCTTCCAGGTCTCCGAACTGACTCAGAGACGTCTCACCTTCTGAAGTAGTGGGCAGCTGGATAGGTGAGCGATAGCTTCTGTCTCAGGTACTGAAAATCTTGCTCACTCCACACCTGAGGGAAGGGTGACAGAAGCTTGCTAGACCTTCCTCCGCAGGGCAGACGACTCCTGCGCCCCCTGCTGCCCTCCTCTCCCCTCCCAGCCTGGGATCGAATGCAGCCCGACCTCACCTCCTCCAGTAGGGCCAGGTCAAAGTTCTCCACGTTCAGAAAGTCTCCCAGGCGCTTCACGCGGTCGGCCCGATGCTTGCTCACATAGGGGATGTCCCTAAGAGAGGGAAGGACCAGGCCCGCCCCCAGCACCCCGAGATGAGATCGCTGGGGGCAGGACAGGGTCGAGGCCCGGCTGAGGAAGGCCTGCTTCCTTCCTCGGGCTGCGCGGTGGGAACGGGATGGCGACGGGCGCACTCACCAGCAGTTGAGGTTGAAGACCCGCAGACGCAGGCAGAAGTTGGGCTTCATGGCCGAGGTGCTCCGAGGGGGAGGGGGCGCGCACAGGTGGCTGACCTTGACCCCGGGGCGCTCCCCAGTCTCACGCGGCTCAGGTCCTGGGTGACTCCCGCGTTACCGGGACAACAGGCCGGCTGACCCAGATGGAGCAGTTCTCCAACCCGGAAAGGAGATGGGTTACGAAATCCCGGCGCGTGCAGGTCGGCGAGGGCGGCGCGCCAGGGCCCTGGGGAAAGGATGAGGGGTCCCCAGAGGGTGGCCGGGTGGGGGGGGGGCTCCGGGATCCTCGGCTGCTTCCGGCCCGCAGCCCCCTCGGCTGGCCCCTGAAGCCCGGCTTCTCCAGCAACAGGCGCCCGGTGCACAAGAGGCTCCGCCCCCGCCGCCCCGCCCCCTGCGGGCGTTTGTGGGCGGGGCCACGCGGTTGCCGCGGCGACGCGCAGTGTTTGTGCTCTGCCAAGTGCCCGCCGCGCCGACATGGCCGCTCGGCCGCCTTGCTGGACCAAGCCCGCCCCGTGCCCTCCGCAGCGGCCGCCCGAGTCGCGGCCGCTGGAGGTGAAGGTGGTGGGCCTTTTCAAAAGCATCAGCTTCCAGGTCGCCAAGACGATCGTGGAGGTAACCGCGGACAACTCCGAGGACGCCCCGCCTTCCTGGGCTCCGTGTCCCCCGCACGTGCGGCGAGCGTCTCGCGGGCCCCATACCACCGCTTCCACCCCAGGACCCCCGGGCTGAGCGCGTTTCGTAGGAACGCCCCATGGCACCCCCGTCCCCGGGTAGGGGACAAATGCAGGTCCGCCGGGAGGGGCCTTTGACTTGGGCAAGAAGGCCTTAAGGGGAATAGTCATTGCCATCCCTATACTTACCTACGTGAGCGTTTGTTTTTTAATTTAGTTGTTTGAGAGAGAGAGAGAGAGAGAGGCAGATAGAGGTAGTGGCCTCCAGCCACTGCAAAGGAACTCCAGATGCATGCGCCCCCTTGTGCATCTGGCTTACGTGGGTCCTGGGGAGTTGAACCTGGGTCCTTTTGCTTTGCAGGCAAACGCCTTAACTCTCCAGCCCCGAGCATTCATTTAAAAAAAAAAAAAGCATTTTATTATTTAGTTGCAAGGAGACAGAGACAGAGAAAGAATGGGCGCTCAGGGGCCTCTTGCCACTGCAAAGGAACTACAGATGCATGTGCCACCCAGTACATCTGGCTTTACTTGGTTACTGGGAATCGAACCTCAGTGACCAGGCTTTGCAAGCAAGTGCCTTTAACCGCTGAACCACTCTCCATCAGCGCATTGATTATTTATTTGAGAACAACAGACAGAGAAAGGCAGATAGAGAAAGAGAATGGGCACGCCAGGGACTCCAGCCACTTCAGTCAACTCCAGATGCATGCACCACCTTGTGCTTCTGGCTTACGTGGGTCCTAGGGAATCAAGCCTTGAACGGGGTCCTTAGGCTTCACAGGCAAGCGCTTAAGTGCTAAGCCATCTCTCCAACCCTTAGCACATTGATTCTTGATTGGATAACAGATTTATAAAATTTAAGAAAAAGAAAAGGGAGGAAAGTATTACTATATAGCCAGCTGATTTTTTAAAAAAAAATTTATTTGAGAGAGATAGAAAGAGGCAGAGAAAGAGAGGGAGAAAATAGGTACGCCAGGGCCTCCAACCACTGCAAATGAACTACAAATGCATGTGCTACCTTGTGCATCTGGTTTACATGGGTACCAGGGAATCGAACCTGAGCCTTTAGGCTTTACAGGCAAGTGCTCTAACCACTAAGTAATCTTTCCAGCCCTAGCTGATTTTTTTTTAAACCAACAGCTCATTCTGGAAGGTCCTCTTTTTCTAAAATTTCTGTAGCAGTCACTACATTCCAAAAGAATTACATGCTTCACGGATTTCTCAAGAAATGGCCCATGGTGCTTTGAAGAATCTACATGTGTCTTTGTAAACAAATAGAACAAAAGGGAAACACTTGAATAAGCAAAAAACAATTGACCAGGTCAGTCATGCTGTAACATGCCTGCCACCTGAAGGCAGGAAGAAGTAGTGTATGAAATGTTGACAAGCACAGCTCTGTCCCTTTTGGGGGTGAGGTTTTCTCTAAAGCCTCCCCAGACTAACCATTTTGTTGTCTCCCAAATTACCCAGCAGGATACTGGACAAAAAAATGCAGCCAAGTCGGTCTGGAGAGATGGCTTAGCAGTTAAGGTATTTGCCTGCAAAGCCAAAGGGTCCCAGTTAGATTCTCCAGAACCCACGTAAGCCAGATGCACAAGGGGGTGCATGCATCTGAAATTAGTTTGCAGTGGCTGGATGCCCTGGTGCACCCATTCTCCCCCCGTCTCTTTCTCTCTATCAAATAGATAAAATAAAATGAAATAATTTTTTAAATGCAGCCAAATAGAATTCACCTTAAGAAATCCCTGCTCCCTGTCCCATAGGCCTGGAGAAATGACTCAGAGATTTAAGGCATTTACTTGAAAAGCATGACTGTCTGGATTTGATTCCCCAGCACCCACATAAAGCCAGATGGACAAAGTCATGCATGTGTCTATGAAACCACACCTGGGTCTTTGCAGCCTCAGGAGTCCATGGTGTGCCCATATTTTCTCTCTCATAAATAAATAAAAATATTTTTAAGGGCTGGATGGATGGCTGAGCAGTTAAGGTGTTTGTCTACAAAGCCAAAGGACCCAGGTTTGATTCCCCAGGACCCACGTAAGCCAGATACACAAAAGGGCACATGCGTCTGGAGTTTGTTTGCAGTGGCTGGAGCCCTGGTGTGGCCATTCTCTCTCTCGTTCTCTCTCCCTCTTTTTCCCTCTTTCTCTCTGTCAAACAAGTAAATAAGTAAAAATAAAATATTAAAAAATACTGTTAAAATTTTTTTTTAAAACGGAAATCCTTTCCTTTGACTGTGGCAAGGTCCAGTAAAACAGTAAAAGTGCTGGATTTGTTGTTTTATTTGTGTGGAGGGTTGAGGGAGTATTTTTTTGGTTTGGTTATTTTTAATTTAATTTAATTTATTTATTTGAGAGAGAGAGAGAGGCAGGTAGAGAAAGAGAGAGAGAATGGGTACACCAGGGCCTCTAGCCATTGTAAACAAGCTCCAGATGTGCGCGCCACCTTGTTCATCTGGCTTACATGGGTCATGGGAAATCGAACCTGGGTCATTTGGCTTTGTAGGTAAACACCTTAACTGCTAATCCATTTCTCCAGCCCCCCAAAAAACATATATGCATATATATATATGTTTTTTTAATGATCCTAAGGCTTGCTGGCTTGCTAGACTAGCTGAACCAGTGAGCTCATTCCCTACCACACACACACATAGACAACCATGCATAGCATACATGCACACCATACACATGAACAGAAAAAGCCAGGACAACTTTTTAAAAAATATTTATTTATTTGAGAGAGAGAGAATAGGTACACCAGGGCCTCCAGCTACTGCAAACAAACTCCAGTCACATGCCTTGTGCATGTGGCTTTTATGGATCCTGGGGAATCAAGGCTGGCTCCTTTGGCTTTGTAGGAAAGTGCCTTAACTGCTAAGCTATCTCTCCAGCCCAGGACAACTATTTTAAAAAAAAGAACAGCTGGGCTTGGTGGGACATGCCTTTAATCTTAGCACTCGAGAAGCAGAGGTAGGAGGATAGTGAATTCTAGGTCATTCTGGGCTAGAGTGAAACCCTACCTTGAAACAAAAAAAAAAAAAAAAAAAGAGAAAATAATAAAAAGTAGGATAGTACTTAATTTGAAAACTGTTGGACCTATTCCAGGTAGTCCTTGAGTCAGAAATAGCAATCATCCTGCAGAGTTGCTTTAAATTGAGCACAGACATTGGAACTGAGAAACAGTTTTATTGTTTACCTCGTCTAAGGAGGAAAATGGCCTGATTGCTCTTGCCCCCTTCTCCCCTAGTCCCAAAGTATGATGCACTCTTGTCCCAGCTGTCTCCCCTATGGAATGTTCACCCCCTGATGAAGCATGCCAGGCCTGTGTCCTTTCAGACCACACAGGGCCTCCAAGCACCATCCTAAGCAAAGACAGTACGAACTGCAGTGGCTCTCAGCTTTTCCTGTGGCCCATCCACTTCTCAGACCCACTCTGAAAAGGAAACCCTATTTTTTACTGCTTCATCTGCCTCTTCTGGCTTTGGAGGGAGGCAAAATGAAACTAATATCAAAAACCTAGGATTGGGCTGGAGAGATGGCTTAGTGGTGAAGGCTCTTGCCAGCAAAGCCAAAGGACCCAGGTTCGATTTCCCAGTATACACACAAAGCCAGATGCACAAGGTGGCACATGCATCTGGAGTTTGTTTGCAGCGGCTGGAGGCCCTGGTGCACCCATTCTCTTTATCTGCCTCCCCCCCCCAACTCTCTCTCTCAAATAAATAAAATAATATTAAAAAAACAAACCCAGGATTGCTAACCCATAAAACTTTATCTGATTCACAAAAAAATTCTACCAAGACATATTAAATACTAAACCTCAGTTCTAAACTTAAGCATATTATTTACTTCTCATTTTCCCATGGGATATAACCACAAGAGTATCCATTTGGCCATTCTCCTTATATCAATGAATTAAGACAATAATATTTGCAAATATTTGCCGCAAATCAAGTAGCTGTAGATCCACTGAAGTTTAGCAGTCTAAAGTAGGGGGAGATTAGACCTAAAAGAACATAGCAGATCCAAAAGTGATTGGCACAAACCTCCCAGTCACAATGTGGCAGATGTGGTAACAGGTGGGGATGTAGGAAGGCAAAGACATGGCCTTGCCTGTTAGAGCGTTTTAGAATGTTCTAGAGGTGAGAGAGATCAGGAGGCTGGGGAGATGGCTCAGTTGATAAATGTGCTTGCTGCAGATGCAAGCATGAGGACCCGAGTTCAGATCCTCAGCACCCACATAGTGGTGTGTGTCTGTAGTCCCACCTTGGGAGGCAGAGATATGAAGATTCCCCGGGACAAGCTGGCTGGTTGGCCTAATAGGTGAGCCCTGGACTCAGTGCCTCAGTAAATAAGGTGGAGACCAGTAAAGATGAGACATCAATGCATACCATGCACACACATGCAAAAAAAAAAATTAAAAATCTGATGGAATCCCAGTGTGGACTGGGTAACAATTTGGAAGGGCCTCTGGGAGTAGGCCAGAGAAATGTCTGTCAGCTAGGTGCCACTCTAGCTGATATGTGGTACGTAAAACTTCTTGGCAACCCCATAAAAATTGGGATGAATGACTGAGTTTAAAAGAGACCTGAAGTAAAACGTTCTGTTTTGAAACCTAGATTCTGAAGAACAGTTATCCAAACAAATTTGAAGATCCTGTAATAGTGCCTCTGCAAGAATTTGCATGGAATCAATATCTACAGGAGAAAAAGAGGGTAAGAGCCACTGAGGATGTGGGGTGTTGGCAGCAAGCACATTTCTACCTGAATTATCCACACATTGTTTGGGAAAAATGAAAATATCCAGCTATATTTTATTTCCTTATGTGCTTTTCCTAAACTTAATCAATTTATCAGATTTTTCTTTTTTTAATAAAGGAACACTT
This sequence comes from Dipus sagitta, assembly GCA_036346955.1. Taxonomy (NCBI): domain Eukaryota; kingdom Metazoa; phylum Chordata; class Mammalia; order Rodentia; family Dipodidae; genus Dipus; species Dipus sagitta. The sequence goes on from CM070775.1 coordinate 37,519,718, forward strand.
CCAAACTCTTTTAAAAAAATATTTAATTAATTTATTTAGAGAGAAAGAAGCAGATAGAGAGAGAGAATGGGCACACCAGGGCCACCACAAACGAACTCCAGACGCATGTGCCACCTTGTGCATCTGGCTTATATGGGTACTGGGGAATCAAATCTAAGTCCTTAGGTTCACAGGCAAGCACCTTAACCACTAGGCAATCTGTTCAGCCCCGTTTTTTGGCTTTTTGAGGTAGGGTTCTGCTCTAGCCCAGGTTAACCTGGAATTCACTATATAGTCTCAGGATGACCTCAAACAGCAATCTACCTACCTCTGCCTCCCAAGTGCTGGGATTAAAGGCATATGCCACCATGCCCAGCTCTGCCTTCTTTTTCTTTTTTAAAAAATATTTATTTATTTACTTATTTATGTGTGTTTGGGGGGAAGGGGCAAACCAGTGGTCTTTTGCCACTGCAAATGAATGCCCATCCTTCCTTATGTGGGTGGCTGGGGGAATTGAACCCAGCTGGCAGGTTTTGTAAGCAAACGCCTTCAACTGCTGAGCCTTCTCCCCATCTCCAGACTTGCCTTCTTGAACAGTAAAGTCTTTGCAGGAGTTCCCTTTGGATAGCATTCGAAGAAGGGAAGTCTTAACTCTCAGTGGTGTTTGGCCTTGCTGGCAGTTACTCCATCTTCTGAGGTGTCACTTACACTTGCTGTGCCATCCCAGCACTCTGGTCATTGTGGCCTGGCCCTTCTGGAAAGTGTGGGTACCGTACATCACAGAGACAGCAGGGCTTCACGTGGAGCTGTTGCCTGGAAGCACTCTAATGGCAGTGGCCGAGCCCCCATGGACAGCTTGTTTTTGCTGAAGCTCCGTCCCTGCAGCAGTCACCTTCTCATTGCTGGGACAAAGCCCCTGACCACAAGCAGCTGGTGGAAGGAGAGGGGTTATGTCCAGCGCATAGTTTCAAGGGAAAGTTTCACCATGGCAGGCAAAGCACGGCCAAAGCAGATTTGGTCTCAGTGAATCATTTCTGGACAGTTCTAGAAATCATTAGGTCCAGGTTGCCATCTTGAGCAAGGGAGCCTCCTCACTTATGTATAACAGAGACAGAGATAAGACAGCCCCATCTTCACCCTCCAGATAAAATGTCATCTGTGGTATTTCCTCCATGTGCCTGTCCACAGTTATATTCTACAAGTGTTAGGTAGAATATACCACTGTTAAGTTTGAACCCTTTAGGCACTATTGGCACATGGGGTTTATCAGTGAGTTGTCAGTGACCATGAACAAGGGTATTCTGCCTCTGGAAGTAGGCCATAGGAAGACCGCAATAGGATACTTGCTAGATCTCCTTAGGAGCTGGCAATGGAGCAAGTTGGCAAGTTAGAGGCAAACTGTTGCTCAAACTAGTATTTCTCCAGGCCCAGTCTCTAGACCAGCAGCTCGGATATGCAAGACAGAAGGGCTGGCAAGGGCATTTTATTCTATGTCAGAAGGTCACATTTTTACTTCCTATCTCAGAAAGGAATATATGCATGTTCACAGTGCAACAGTTTGTTCTGCGTTAACCTTTAACCTAGATGGCCCCTCAGGAGGGGTGTGAGGCACAGTGGCCCTGGGAGTATGAGAAGTCTGCACAGAGACAACTGTGAGGAGAGATGCAGAGGATAGTAAGGAGGGAGGCCCCAACACCATGGGTCTCCGGGACAAGGCCAACCACCTGACCAGAGGGAAAGGCAGTTGTCAATCCTGCCCTCCCAGATCGCTGGCTCTCAGTCAATGCACATAAAGATTTGATTCCTGGCCCCTGGTTTTTGTGGTGACATGCACCGTGATCTCCAGTTCCAGTTACAGCACAAGCACTTACTGGAATGCCATTAGAAATGAAAGCGTTCCCTCCCTCCCTCCTCTCTCTCTGTCTCTCTTTCTCTCTTTCTCTTGCCCCATCCCTTAGTCAGAAAAAATCAGATGGGCTCAGTAATGTGGGAATCTGATTGTCTGCTAGAGTTTGGGAATGGCTGTACGAAGTTGCCCTTGGCTGGTGGGTAAAAACAGGCCACATCTTCTCTAGGGGAGTGTTGTTCATTGGCCACACTGGGGAGTTAGGAGACTGGCTATCAATCAATACTGAGTGAATAAAACACTAACACTACAAAGGGCTTAGGACTTAGTGTTGGGAAAAGTGAGTTTTCTTCCTCATTGTCTCTGGTTGTGTTCCAAGAATCCTTCTCGTCCCTCAGAAGGCATTTGCTAAACGTGTCCAGAAAACAAAATAAAACAACCATTTTCTCATGCCTGAGGCCCTCTGTGTTTAGAAGAATAAAAGAAAAGATATCACTTTTCTTTTGCTTAGGAAGCCATGTCTTACCCAGAACCCCTTACCTCTCCAAGAATACACACAGTAAAATATGCTTCAGGAATGAAATTAGATTGCATTTTACTTGCAACTTACTATAACAAGTATGCTGGGCTGGAGAGATGGCTTAGCAGATAAGGCGCTTGCCTGTGAAGCCTCAGGACTCAGGTTTGACTTCCCAGAACCCACATAAGCCAGACACACATGGTCACACATACGCACAAGGTGGCACAGGCGTCTGGAGTTTGATTGCAGTGGCTAGAGAGCCTGGCGTGCCAATATTCTTTTTCTTTCATAAAAAAACAAGTATGCCATGCACATAATTATTTTTATTACCAGATTTCTATCCATCTTTGATGATTGTAACCTTTCAAAAATTACATTTTAAGCTACTATGTGACTTCAGTAATGTTTTAGTCTCAAAAATATTCCCTTTGATAGCAGAATTCCAAAAGATGGTTTAAAAATGATTGAAAAAGAAAACCCTTAGTCCTAGAATTAGCAAGTTTAGCCCTGGTTTATAGGAATTTTGTTTCCTTCATTACTTTCTTTTCTTTCTACTTCCTGCAGGAGCTCAAAGATGAAACCTGGGAATATTCTTCCTATGTGATGTGTTTTATTAACAATCAACTCCTAGGTAATGATTCTGATCTGAAGAAATGGGCCCAACAGGTGTGGGATGTCGTTGACATCAGGCCCACCACACTCTATGAGGCACTCACTTTGGATTATTCTACGAAATTCTTAAAAGACACTATGGCAAGTTATACTGATTTTATAAGAAAAATAGAATTTTTGAATATTATCATTATTATTTATTATTATTTTATCAGCAATTGGAATAAACCCCCAGTGGCCTTGTTGAGATCCAGTTTAGAGGATTAGCGTTTTTGAGGTTTGGCTGGATGTGTACAGACGTGTGTCGCACAAGCAGGCAGGGGGCACAAGGAGACCATCCCTGTCCAAATGCTTCTACTTCCTTGAGATGTACCTGCACAAAGTATCCCCTTCAAAGCACAAAGCCCCTTGGCATGCACCTGTAATCTGGTCAGAAGTCTGAGGCAGAGAGGTTGTTTGAATTCATTATTTCCAGGCTGGGATGATCAACATACCAAAAGTCCATCTCCAGACAAAACAGAACAGAGCCGATGAAGCCCATTGCTCATTCATCTGAACATTGAAATAGTTACTTATATGTTTTTGGTTTTTCCAGATAGGGTCTCGCTCTAGCCCAGGCTAACCTGGAATTCACTGTGTAGTCTCAGGCTGTCCTTGAACTCATGGGAATCCTCCTATCTCTGCCTCCTGAGTGCAGGGATTAAAAGTGTGTGCCACCATGCCCAGCTGAAATATATATTTTTAGTTTTGTATTTTTTTGGTGTGTATGTGTATATATGGCAGGTACTTTAGCCACTGAATAAATAATTTTTAGTGAGAGAGAGAGGAAATTGGTGTGCCAGGGCCTCAGCCACTGCAATCAAATGTCAGGTGGTTGCACCACCTAGTGGGCATGTGCAACCTTGTCCTTGCCTCACCTTTATGCATCTGGCTAATGTGGGATCTGGAGAGTCGAACATGGGTCCTTAGGCTTTGCAGGCAAGTGCCTTAACTGCTAAGCCATTCTCTAGCTCTAAAATGTTTAAATTAATACTGTGTGTATTTGTGTATGCCCGTGGGTGTGGGTGTGGGGGTGTGCATGTGGAGGCCAGAGGTTGGCAATGTCAGGTTGCTTGATGGCTTTCCTCCTTAATTTACTGAAGCAGATCTCTCACTCCTCTGCAGCTAGTCTAAGTTGCCAGCTTGCCACAGAGGCCTTCCTTGCATGCGTTCATAGGTGGTTGCTGTGCCCACCCTGCATGTACATGGGTGCTAGGGATCTGAACTCCAGTCCTCATGCTTGTGTGGCCTGCATTTTACCAACAGAACCATGTACTCAGCCCTCCTAATGAACACTTTATAACACCCAAGTGCAAGCTATTATAGTGACATGAAAAGTCTCAGAAGGATTAGTTTTAATGATCAGTTCCCGGAGATGCATTTGATCTGCAGAATGGCAGAGTTGGCACGAGCAGGCCTCATCAGGCTATGGTAATTGACAGTGGCAAAGGATTATAAGAAGCACAGGGTTCAGGGGTGAGAGACAGACTGAGGTAGGATGGCAATCAAAGAAGGGAAAGGCTACTTTGTGATTTTGCTGGGAAACCTTATTGTGGCAACAACTGTCCACCATGGGAAACCATGGCCTGTGCCCAGAGTGAGCTAGACTGTGATTTGAGCAGAGGCAAAGGCCTTGTCTCGTGAGTTCTCATTTAATTGTCTTGAACAAGAATGAAATATAGTAGGTGGCCAGTGAGTGGTTGAATAAACAGCGCATTTTGAAAATGCCACAAACTCTGGGCTTTGGAGAGGAATTTATGTTCATAGTTATTTCCCAAAGGAACAGGAGGCTAGAGGTACATGGTGTATCTTGGCAGTGTCTGGGGACAGTGTAATATAAGTTATACTGGTAAATTGTTGTATAACATATTGAAAGCTGACTCTGGGAAGGAGGTACAGCTCACCCCCCAGTTCCAAGCCCAAGGGCTGAAAGCATTAAATGTCATGTCCTTGAGAGCAGCTAGAAGGTGAACCACTCCCCCCCAGGGTATCTAGTGCTCTCCCCCGCCCAGCCCATAAATCTTAAGATTTGAACAGAGGTCACAATTGTTTATCTTCCGGTATTAAAATGCCTGTTGTGGGAACTGCTTATTGGAAGCCTTGCCCAAGGGGAGGTTGCTCTGCCCGGGGACCCTTGATCCATAGATGACATCAGCAGGCGGGTTTTCAGGGGCTTCTATAGTCGTTTCTGCTGGTTATGGGTAGATGTCCAATCTGATGTTGTAGTTTTGTCTGCTGTTGCTGTTTATTTTTGTGTTTTTACTTTTCAGCAGTTGCTCCAGTCCTTTCTGCTGGATGTTGTTCAGAGCTCTGCTGTTGTTTTATTCTTCCTCTGATACTTAACCATTTCTTCTTTCACCTCTGCTTGCTATATCCCTAATACACTCATTTCTTTGAAACTGAAAGCACAGTATTTGTAGATCATTTGTCCTGGTAGAATACACAACAAGGGAGGCAGAATTAGTGAGAAATGAGACAGGAAAAGTGAAACGATCAGCCAAGATTCTTGGTGCTAACACAGCCAGCTCCTGTGACTATAGTAGGCAGAAAAGGTGTGTTGTGAAATGATGCTGCTTCTCCCAGGTGACAAGAAAGCTGGAGGAAAAGCTTTGGAAGCCAGGTAGGAACCAAGAGATGCCTCACACTGGGAAAACAGAGCCAGAGCCATGCCATGGGAATGTGTGGACTGAATGCTGCCCCTAGGCACTGCTAGGTCTAGATTTATGCTGCCACCACCATCAAGAGTGACTTCTTGACATTTCTGTCTTCCTGAGCTCCAGGGCTCTAGGCAAGAGCACTTGTCCTGCAAGCCTACGCCATACCCCATAGCCTGGCTGTCACAGGGTACAAGGAGGGAGAATCTGATCCCTATAGGTTCTACTGATGGTGGTAGTGGCTTGTTGCCAAGACCAGAAGAGTGATCAGATATTAGTAGGAGGAAAAAGCCTGCCAGATCCTAAAAAAGACCTGAGGCCAGGTTATGATTTACTGCTCGTTCTGAACCAAAGGTTAGTTTTGATCTAGAAGAACAGTCCGAAGGGTGTTTTTTGGTTTTTCGGGCTTTTTGTTTGTTTGTTTGTTTGAGGTAGGGTCTCACTCTAGCCCAGGCTGATCTGGAATTCACTATGTAGTCTCAGGGTGGCCTCCCACTCATGAAGATCCTCCTACCTCTGCCTCCCAAGTGCTGAGGTTAAGGGCATGTGCCACCATGCCCTGCTAAAAGGGTCATTCTTTGTTTTTTTTTTTTTTTTTTTTTGTTTATTTTTTATTTTTTTTCTTTTCTCAATTTTTATTAACATTTTCCATGATTATAAAAAATATCCCATGGTACTACCCTCCCTACCCCCCACTTTCCCCTTTGAAATTCCATTCTCCATCATATCCCCTCCCCATCTCAACCAGTCTCTCTTTTATTTTGATGTCATGATGTTTTCCTCCTTTTATGATGGTCTTGTGTAGGTAGTGTCAGGCACTATGAGGTCATGGATATCCAGGCCATTTTATGTCTGGAGGGAGCACGTTGTAAGGAGTCCTACCCTTCCTTTGGCTCTTACATTCTTTCCGCCACCTCTTCCGCATTAGACCCTGAGCCTTGGAAGGTGTGATCGAGATGTTACTCAGTACTCCAGTCACTTCTTTCCAGCACTATGATACCTTCTGAGTCATCCCAAGGTTACTGCCATCTGAAAAGAGAAGATTCTCTACCCAAAATGAGAGTAGCGTTACTGTAAGGGTATAAATATTAAGAAAAGTGCTTACTGGGCAGTTTGATAAGCATAGTATATACATTTTTCCAGACATCAGCAGATGTTACACCCCTAGGGCTCATGATTACCCCTGTTTTAAGTTATCAGTATCAGGGATGTATTTTCCCCCCATGGAGTGGGCCTCCAGTCCAATTGGAGGGCAGTTGGTTTCCACCATGACAGATGTGCCACTACTGCAACCGTTGGCTCATTTGGCCTGGCTGGCCAATTATAAGGCTTGCAGTGTCCACTGTTGAGTATCTTCACTGGTGGTATCTCTTTCTCCCATTAAACTACATGTAGAATGGCTTCTTCCAGCTTTCTGTCAGCTAAAAGGGTCATTCTTAAAGAGAGAACATAGTCATCCTCTTTGCTGTTTGGGGGTGGGGAATATAGGGCTGTGCCAAAGTAAGCTCGTAGCAGGTGGCAGTTGGAAAGCTGCTATAGTGCATTGCTAGGGATAATGAAAGCTTGAATTAATGGGCTGCCCTGAGGGAAGAGGACCTGGATTCCAGCCTGAGATGTTTTGCTGAGGGTGGACTTCTCTTGCTGAGTCAAATCCAGGGTTTTGTTTACTTCTAGGTTGGAAAAATGTGCTAGACAAATGTTGCAGTTACTTCTGGGCTGCTGGGACAAAACATCCCACCAAAAGTTTAATTATGCCCAAACGGATTTACTCATTTCCTCAGTCAACTGTGATTTTCAACATAGCCTCATTTCCCTCTTAAACCTGCAAGGTTTATGCGAATATGCCTCCTATTCTTTAGTTATAGCATTCTCTTTTATAGGTAAGCACTTGTAGCACAGAAGCTGAGATGCACAAAAATATTAATTATAATTGGCTGAGCATGGCAGCTCATGCCTGCAATCCAGCTTCCAGGAGGCTGAGACAAGGTTCAAAGCCAGCTGGGCTACATAGTGAATTCCAGGTCAACTTAGACTACTATAAAGTGAACACTCTGTCTCAATATAAAACCAAACTAAGTAATTATAATAAAAAGTAATTGAGTGCCAGGCGTGGTGGCGCACGCCTTTAATCCCAGCACTCGGGAGGCAGAGGTAGGAGGATCGCCGTGAGTTCGAGGCCACCCTGAGACTCCATAGTGAATTCCAGGTCAGCCTGGGCTAGAGTGAGACCCTACCTCAAAAAACCAAAAATAAAAAATAAAAAATAAAAAGTAATTGTAATTATAATTAGTAAGGTAGTAATGCCTTTTTGCTTGATTTCAGCCAGTATAAGGTTTTTAACTGAAAAATACAAAAAGACTAGAGTGACATAAAACAGGGATAGGATACATTAATGTGATAACATTGATGTCTCCAGATTCTTAAGAATGTTGTCCACGATCGGAAATTAGCTCTTTTAGATGTGCTCTGGCCCTAAGAGCTGATACGATTAAGATTAGCGTTCCTCAGCTGGACGTGATGGTGCACGCCTTTTATCCCAGTACTGGGGAGGCAGAGGTAGGAGGATCACCGTGAGTGCAAGGCCAGCCCAAGACTACATAGTGAATTCCAGGTCAGCCCGGGCTAGAATGAAACCCTATCTCAAAAAAAAAGACAACAACAACAAAAAGATTAGTGTTTCTATTTTAGATGCCTCTTCTCCTCCCCCTCATCCCTTTCCTCCTTTTTTTTTTTTTTAAGTTTTATAAACCTAGCTCTTTGTTTAAGTTTTTTTGTTTTATCTTGTTTATTTGAGAGAGACAGAGAAAAAGAGGAGGAGGAGGAAGAAGAGGAAGAGGAGGAGGGAGAGAGAGAGAGAGACAGAGAGAGAATGGGCATGCCAGGGCCTCCAGCCACTGCAAACCAACTCCAGACGCATGCACCACCTTACACATCTGGCTTATGTGGATACTGGGGAATGGAGCCTTGAACCAGGGTCCTTAGGCTTCACAGGCAAGCGCTTAATCACTAGGCCATCTCTCCAACCCTCCTTTTCGTTTTTTGATACAAGTTCTCACTCTATAGCCCAGGCTGGCCAGGAGTTCACTATGTAACCCAGGCTGCCCTTCGACTCACAGTTCTCCTGACTCAGCTACAGATGTGGACCCCTACCTCCTGGCTTTGAATGCCATTAAAGGACTAAGAAAGACCTCACAAGCAGCCATCCTAATCCGAAAGAGTATCACGTGAGATCGTGCCAGCATCACTGAAGAGACCTGGAACCCTCTTCCAGGCCCTTGGAAACAGCGACCTTGTTTTTCTACCAGGAAGGGGTGTGGCTTGGCCCTGACTAGCTGGTCTACTCTGTCTCTGAAAATCCAGAACACATAGTAACCAACTCCATGTCACTCACACTGCCTCTTTTCCCAAACCTCCTTAGTTAAGAAAAAGAGTCCCAGAAGAATTTTTAGTCGAGAGGAACTGCCCACTGTTCCCTTCCATGTTGTTCGCCATGCCAGGAACTAGAAGGCCACGTGTTCTCATTCCTTTATGATAAGACAACATGATTCAAAGCTTCCCTAACTGAAGAGGTCTTAAAATTTCATTTCAGAGAGAGAAACGGGCAGATAGAATGGGCATGTCAGGGCCTCCAGCCACTGCAAAGGAACTCCAGATGCATGTGCCACGTTGTGCATCTGGCTTACTTGGGTACTGGGGAGTTGAACCTGGGTCCTTTGGCTTTGCTGACAAGTGCCTTAACTGCTAAGCCATCTCTCCAGCCCTGAAGAATTTCTAAACTGTATGTTTTAAAGACTTGGTTAGATAAAAAGAAAACTAAAGTAGCCAGGCGTGGTGGCGCACGCCTTTAATCCCAGCACTCCGGAGGCAGAGGTAGGAGGATCGCCGTGAGTTCGAGGCCCCCCTGAGACTCCAGAGTGAATTCCAGGTCAGCCTGGGCTAGAGTGAGACCCTACCTCGAAAAACCAAAAAAAAACAAAAAAAAAAAAAAGAAAGAAAGAAAACTAAAAATTTATTTATTTGCAAGCACAAAGAGAGAGAAAGATAACAGGAGAGAGAATGGGCATTCCAGGTCCTCCTGCCACTGCAAATGAGCTCCAGATGCATACACCATTGTGTGCATCTGGCTTTACATGGGTACTGGGGAATTGAACCCTGGACTGTCAGGCTTTGCAAGCAAGTGCCTATAACAGCTGAGTCATCTTTCCAGCTCCCTAAAAATTTATTTAAGTCACTTAATTTTGCATCCTAGTTATCTGTTGATATTATGGTAAAGTTGTGTGACTGAAATGCATATCCGTTTTAATTTTGGTCATTTTTGAAACTGTCTTAGAAGATTAGATGACCTATATTATTTTTACGTGTCTAATTTTAACAGCATGATTTTGTGTTCTTGGATGTTCATATTGGTCTTACTCCAATTGGAAGACTGGTTTTTGAGGTAAGAGAATTTTGCTTTTTTCACAAGTTGGGAGGTCTCTGTAATTGATTAAATATTTAATATTTGAAACCTTTTATCTTTACTTTGTAGCTATATTGTGATGCATGTCCCAAAACATGTAAAAATTTTGAGATCTTGTGCACAGGAAAAGCAGGGTTTTCTAAAAGAGGTATAAGACTCCATTATAAGGATTCAATTTTTCATCGAATAGTACAGAATGGTTGGATACAAGGAGGAGGTAAGTTGAAAACCTTAAATGTAACCTAATTGCAACATCAAATCAGAATGTCAAAAATTTCATTTAGTCAGGCGTGGTGGCACACACCTTTAATCCCAGCACTCGGGAGTCAGAGGTTGGAGGATTGCCATGAGTTCAAGGCCACCCTGAGAGTACATAGTGATTTCCAGGTCACCCTGAGCTAGAATGAGACCCTGCCTCAAAAAACCAAAAAACAACAACAATAAAATTCATTTATCTACCTTTATAGAATGCATAAAGAATTAAATATTCTTAGTTGTAAATGTTTATACTTGAAGGATATTTTATGTGGTGAAATGATGAATTAAGATATCTGTGTTTCTTAGAGTGAGACCCTACCTCAAAAACCTGAAAAAAAATAATAAAAATAAAAAATTGTTTTTTAAATGTCTAAAATATGTACATGTAATTTATACTAGCAGGAGCATTCCAAATTAAAAAGTAGTATAGGAGAATAAAGTAACTTTCTTTTTCAAAATATTTTATTTGTTATTTATTTGTAAGCTGAGAGAGGGAGGGAGGGAGAGAGAGAGAGATAATGGGCACACCAGGGCCTCTTGCTTCTGCCAATGAACTCCAGATGCATGTGCCACTTTGTGCATCTAGCTTTATGTCAGTACTGGGGAATTAAACCCGGGACATTAGGACTTGCAAGCAAGCACCTTTAACTGCTAAGCCATCGTTCCATCCCTAGGGTGATGTTTTAAAATCAAAAAATAGGGCTGGATGGGCTGGAGAGATGGCTTAGCGGTTAAGCGCTTGCCTGTGAAGCCAAAGGACCCCGGTTCAAGGTTCGATTCCCCAGGACCCACGTTAGCCAGATGCACAAGGGGGCGCATGCATCTGGAGTTCGTTTGGCAGTGGCTGGAGGCCCTGGCGTGCCCATTCTCTCTCTCTCTCTCTCTGCCTCTTCCCCTGTCTGTTGCTCTCAAATAAAAAAAAAAATAGAGCTGGAGAGATGGCTTAGCGGTTAAGCGCTTGCCTGTGAAGCCTAAGGACCCTGGTTCGAGGCTCGACTCCCCAGGACCCATGTTAGACAGATGCACAAGGGGGCACACGCGTCTAGAGTTCGTTTGCAGTGGCTGGAGGCCCTGGCGTGCCCATTCTCTCTCCCTCTGTCTATCTGCCTCTTTCTCTCTCTGTCTGTTGCTCTCAAATAAATAAATAAAAATAACAAAAAAATTTTTAAAAATCAAAAAATAATTTTAGGGCTGGATGGCTTAGCGGTAAGGCGCTTGCCTGCAAAGCCAAAGGACCCAGGTTCAATTCCCCAGGACTCATGTTAGCCAGATGCACAAGGGGGCACACGTGTCTGGAGTTCATTTGCAGTGGCTGTATGCCCTGGCACGTCCATTCTCTCTCTCTCTCTCTCTCTCTGTCTAATAAATAAATAAAAATTAAAATAATAATCATAATTGTTTTTAACAATTTGTTCTTTTTTGTTTGTTTAGTTTTATTTATTTGAAAGTGACAGACAGAGAGAGAAAGAGGCAGAGAGAGAGAGAATGGGCGTGGCAGGGCCTCCAGCCACTGCAAATGAACTCCAGATGCGTGCGCCCCCTTGTGCATCTGGCTATTGTGGGTCCTGGGGAATCAAGCCTCGAACCAGGGTCCTTAGGCTTCACAGGCAAGTGCTTAACCACTAAGCCATCTCTCCAGCCCAATAATAATAATTTTTAAAGCTCAACTAAGTACCTAAAAGTACCAAAATTATAGTGCTTTAAAGGAACACTAAGGCTAAGAATTTGGAAGTAGAACAAATGAAGAGAATTCATTTCTCACCAAAGATGTTACATTCTTACCAGTGAAAGTATCATCATAAAACTTTTGGTTCCTTTTCTGCTGCTTTTCAGCTGGTAAAGGCAGGTTAGCAGCAAAATTAGTTTTAGAAGTTCTGAGGAAGTGTCCTGTTACAATTAATCAGACAGCAACTTAAAAATAATTGGCTTGCCAGGGCGTGGTAGCACACGCCTTTAATCCCAGCACTCGGGAGGCAGAGGTAGGAGGATCGACGCAAGTTCGAGGCCACCCTGAGACTCCATAGTGAATTCCAGGTCAGCCTGGGCTACAGTGAGACCCTACCTCGAAAAACCAAAAACAAAAACAAAAACAAAAACAAAAAAAACAAAACAAAAAAAAAATAATTGGCTTGATGTGGAAGGGAATGCTTGAATTTAATGACATGCACAAGCTCAAATTGATGTTTAGCTCTTTTAGTATGACCAGGACCATTTTGAGGCTGATGGAGGGGTTATAGCTTTATTTCAAGCATCACATTAAAAGTGGCTGTTTTTCTCTCAGTCTCTCCAAAATGAGGTCATATCATACACACTATTATCTAACTTGGATGTTTTGCTACTTAAATATGCAATGTTTATTTTCATATCTTCATAAACATGCAAATATTGTTGAGTCTTTCTGATTTTGTTTTTATAATATTGCTGATCTAATTGAATTCTCCATTGGTGAACATTTTGATTGTTTTCAATTTTTTGTTAGCATAAACAGTCCTCAAAGGAACCAGCATTGGGCTCCTGATTTTAAGGACAGTGGTGACTCAGGAGCTAGGAACCCAACTGCTATATTTTGAATATTTTATTTATTTATTTGAACAAGAGAGAGATGGAGATAGAGGCAGATATATAGAGAGAATGAGTACTCCAGGGCCTCTAGTCGCTGCAACTGAACTCCAGCCACACGCACCACCTTGTGCATCTGGCTTATGTGGGTACTAAGGAATCAAACCTGGGTCTTTAGGCTTTGCAGGCAATGCCTTAACCACTAAACCATCTCTCCAACCCAACTGCTACATTTTGTCTTTGGACTTCCCTTAGAGCAAGTCTTGGAAAAAGTAGGCCATGTTATTTTTTAAAATTATTTATTTATTTGAGAGAGAGAGTGAAAGTGTGCCAGGGCCTCCAGCCACGGCAAACGAACTCCAGATGCATGTGCCACCTTATGCATCTGGCTTATGTGGATACTGGAGAATCAAACCTGGGTCACTAGGCTTCACAGGCAAGCACCTTAACTGGTAACATCTCTCCAGCCCCTTTAAATATTTTAAAAATATCTTATTTATTAGAGAGATAGAATGGGCACACTAGGGCCTCTAGCCACCGGAAATGAACTCCAGACACATGCGCCACCTCGTGCCTCTGGCTTACATCGGTACTGGGGAATTGAACCTAGGTCCTTAGACTTCGCAGGCAAGCACCTTAACTGCTAAGCCATCTCTCCAGCGGCCATGTTATTTGTTGAGGATTTTTGTTCAACTATTTATCTGAAGTAAAATTTGCAAATGGTAAAGTACATAGGTCTTGAGTCATATTTTCAGACAGTGATACAGTAATGATAAGGGCATTTGAGAAAAAAAATGAGATTTCTCAATTGAAACCCAACCTCCGATATGTATGTGGATATGCCACTTAGCTTCTCTGGATCTATTTGTTAATCATAAAATGGGGATAATCACAATAATATTGTAGGATGTGACAAGGATTGCTCTGGAAATGGACTTCTTCCTTCGAGTGTCACACGCTGCCAGGGCAGGGTAGAATTTGGAAGCCCAGGAGCTAACTGCAGTTTGTGCTATGACACAGGTGCTTCCGGGCACCATTGCTTGCCCTTTGGTACCCATAAGCTCCACACAGTACACACCCCCTGGACATTCCCCTTTGTGGACAGTGCACCACACAGGGTGCCCTCGCCGTTCCTAAGTGCACCAAGCCACCTTTGGGCCTCGAGTTCCTTTGCTATTTTTTTTTTCTGGACACACGCTCTGCCCAGCGATTCTTCCAGATATCCCCTTGCTGTACCCTGTCATCTGTCTAATTTTTTTCTCAATTTTTATTAATATTTTCCATGATTATAAAAAATATCCCATGGTAGTACCTTCCCCCCACTTCCCCCTTTGAAATTCCATTCTCCATCATATCCCCTCCCCATCTCAATCTTTCTACTTACATATATAGAATACCAACCTAATAAATGCCCTCCTCCCTTCCTTTCTCTTCCCTTTCTATCTCCTTTTTAACTTACTGGCCTCTGCTACTGAGTTTTTTTCCTTCTCACACCATCTGTCTAATTTTTTTTTTAATTGTATTTATTTATTTGCAAGCAGAGATAGAGAGATAGAAGGAGACAGACAGAGAGAATGGACACACCAGGGCCTCTAGCCACTGCAAACGAACTCCAGCTGCATGTGCCCCTTGTGCATCTGGCTTACATGGGTCCTAGGGAGTCAAACCAGGATCCTTTGGCTTCTCAGGCAAATGCCTTAACCGCTAAGCCATTTCTCCCCATCTGTCTGCTTTTTACCCAAAGAGCATCTTAGCAAGGGCTTACCCAACCTATTTCCAGCTGCAGATGAGGGAACGGGCTAGAAAATAACTAACATCAACATCTAAATCAAAATCATCTGAATTTCAATTTGCTTTTAACCCCTTAATTTATTGACTGCGATACAGAAATAATATCAGTATAAGGCAGGGTGGGGTCATGACTATGAAGAATCACAGTGAACAGTTACTGAAATAGTGTCAATATAAAACCCTCAAGGTCTGGGGGCTGGAGAGAGGGCTTAGCGGTTAAGGTGCTTGTCTGCAAAGCCTAACAACCCAGGTTTGATTCCTCAGTACCCATGTAAAGCCAGATGCACAAAGTGCTACATGCATCTGGAGTTCATTTGCAGTAGCCAGAGGCCCTGGCATGTGACCATTCTCTCTCTCTCTGTCATTGCAAATAAATAAAAATATTTTTCAAAAAATCAGCAAGGTCCAGTGAAAAGGAGAAAGGGGATATGGCATAGTGAAGTGGAGCAAGGAGGTGCTAGGTAGGTAAGTGGAACAGAGGAATGACGTGGGCAGCTTTGTCTGAACAATTTATACTCCAGGGTCCAAAGGAAGTTGTGTCAGGGGAGCCTCAACCTTCCCATTTGCAGTTTTAGCCTCTAGCCATTGCAGCATCCACCCACAGTATGAAACTGGGTGGAGCTGCAATTAACTTCTGTGCCGGCTTTACATATCATCCCTTTGTCCCAAATAAATTCTCCATTTGCTTGCTGCTGCATCAGATTCTGCAAAAAGAAATATTGAAAATTTTCACATTTGTACTACCATAGGTTGATTATATTTGGATAAAATATGAAATAACATAATCCTTCAACATATATTTATTGAGCACTATATTAAAGGAGGAGGTTGACTAAAAAATGGTATTGATGGGGATACTGGGGTACAGAGATAAACCTGCTTCTCTTTTAGCTGTGAATGGGGACAAAATAACTTATGCTGGGGTCTTTGTACAGTAGGAACATTGCCTCAGCCAAAATATGCGTGTCAGAGCTGGGAAGATGTCTCAGCAGTAAAAGGCACTTGCTTACAAAACCTCCCAGCACAATTTGATTCCTCACTACCTATATAAAGCCAGATGCACAAAGTGCCTGTGTGTCTGGAGCTTGTTTGCAAAGGAAAAGGTCCTGGTACACCCTCTCTTCCTCCCTCTCTCTCTTGGAAATAAAGAAGTAAAAATATTTTTAGCCGGGCATGGTGGCACGCGCCTTTAATCCCAGCACTCGGGAGGCAGAGGTAGGAGGATCACTAAGAGTTCTAGGCCACCCTGAGACTACATAGTGAATTCCAGGTCAGCCTGAGCTAGCATAAGGCCCTACCTTGGAAAATGAAAAAAAAGATTTTTTTATATGCATGTCGTATAAGCACCCAAAGATCCAACCCATTACAGCATAAAGGATTTCATTTAAGAACATGCTGGCATGGTGGTGCATGCCATTAATCCCAGCACTTGGGTGGCAGAGGTAGGAGGATTGCTGTGAGTTTGAAGCCAGCCTGAGACTACAGAGTGAATTCCAGATCAGCTTGGGCTAGAGTGAAACCCTACCTAGAAAAAAAAAAAACTGTGTAAATATGTAAGGTATTGCTGTAGGATAATTCTATTTTTATCTTTTGCAGTGCTGAAGGTCAAAGCCAGGGCCTTGAACGTGCTAGGCAAGTGCTCTGTCACCAAGCTACACCCACAGCAAGGATAACCATAGGAATGAAAATTTGAACATGAGTTCTTTTAGAGCATCTATTTTTATTTATGTTCTAAAAAGAACTGGTCATATTTCATCCCCTCAGCTTAATCTGTCTATTTGTCTGAAAAGCAAGGTGGACTGTGGAGTAAGCTATGAAGTAAGCAGAATTTATGTGAACACTCTTTAAATGGTGACCACAATGACAATTTAATACTTTTTTATTTCAAGGGTTTTACATTAGGATTTCCTACTCCAGAGAGTAATTATAACAAAATGAAATTATAAGAGTGAAAAATTACTACAGTATACAAGTTAAAGTGCTAAATAGTATTTTATTGATAATTTGCATACATATACATAATGTATTTTGTTCATAATCCCCTCCCATTATCTTCTTGTATCTATCCTCCCTACCCCCTTCCACTGAACCCCTTCTTCTCTCCAATTAATCCTTCCTCCATCATCCAAGATAGAATGTTGATGGGCCCAATATTGTGCAGGTTTCATGCAGGTAAGGACAGATGCTGTCGGGTCCTGAATGCAATGGCCACTTCCTCTTGAAGAGACAGCATTATAAACACTCCTCCCCATCTTTTCACATCCTTTGACGTCTATTCTTTCTACCACCTCTTCCACAATGTTCACTGAGCCTTGGGGATGATGTAGATGTCTCATTTAGCGCTGAGCCCTCAACAGCCACTTATTCTTAGCAGAAGTCACTGCTGTCTGCACAAAGAAGCTTCTCTGAGCAATCATTGGGCAATGTGCCATAGGCTCTGGTATAAGTAGAATCACAATTTAAAGCATAACCTTTCCTCTGTCATGACCATCTCAAAATTCTGTTTATTGTTATTTCTCAGATATAGTGGAAGGAAAAGGAGATAATGGAGAGTCCATTTATGGACCAACATTTGAAGGTATACATCTTTAACTTTTGTCAGTCACATATTAGCTGATTACTCAAATGTAAGAGGATTGGATATTTGGTGTTGGTAATAATATATTTAGTAGAAACAAGGGTTAAAGATGATGGTATCAAGGCTGGAGACATGGCTTAGTAGTTAAGGCACTTGTCTGCAAAGCCACAGGACCCACATAAGCCAGATGCACAAGGTGGTACATGCATCTGGAGTTCATTTGCAGGGGCTAAAGGCCCTGCTCCCCCCATTCTCTCTCTCTCAAATAAATAAAATAAAGTTAAAAAGAAGAGCTGGGCGTGGTGGTGCACGCCTTTAATCCCAGTACTTGGGAGGCAGAGGTAGGAGGATCACTGTGAGTTTAAGGCCACCCTAAGACTACAGAGTGAATTCCAGGTCAGTGTGTGCGCTAAGCAAGTCCTTACCTCAAAAACAAACAGAGAGAGAGAGAGAGAGAGATGGGGCTGGAGAGATGGCTTAGCGGTTAAGACACTTGCCTGTGAAGCCTAAGGGCTCATGTTTGACTCCCCAGGTCCCACATAAGCCAGATGCATGGTGACACAAGCATGCAAAGTTGCGCATGCACACAAGGAGCACATGCATCTGGAGTTCGATTGCAGTGGCTAAGGCCCTGGCATGCCAGTTCTCTGTCACTCTCTTGCATAAAAAAAGGCCAATCTGTTGGGCTTGCCTCAAAAGAAAATATGATGTCATTCAAACTCTAGATTAAAAAACAAAACAAAACAGGCTAGGGAAACCACTTTGGCCTAGAACAGGCTGTCCTTTGACCTCCACACATGCATCATGGCACATGCATGCCAACATGCATACACATACAAGAATACTAACTGCAATTGATTTAAACCCAACAAATATTCTAAATCCTCATGGATACTGTACCAATTGGTTACCTTCGGAAGAATGACAGGAAAAGGAGGATTTGTTATCTTGGAAGTGAGAAAGAGAGAATCAAACAATTGTTCTGCCCTTTTCATGTGACCTATACCAAATTATATAGGTAAGGCAGAGAGAGAGAGAGAGAGAGAGAGAGAAAGAGAGAGAGAGAATGGGCACACCAGGGCCTGCATCCACTGGAAATGAACTCCAGATGCATACGCCACCTTATGCATCTGGTTATGTGGGTCCTGGGGAATCAAACCTGGGTCCTTTGGTTATGCAGGCAAGCGCCTTACCTGCTAAGCTCTCTCTCCAGCCCCAGACCAACTTTTTATAAAGGTATTCCTTAGCCAGGCATGGTGGTGCAGCTTTTAATCCCAGAATTTGGGAGGCTGAGGTGGAGGATCCCTGTGAGTTTGAGGGAAGCCTAGGCTAGAATGAGACCCTGTCTCAAAAACAACAACAAATAAATAAACAAGTGAGAAATAAGTATTCCAATGAATGAACGAAAAAGAAATGAAGCAGTGAGAATAATGCCGACTTTACTGCCCACATGAAAACAACGGTTAGACCCTTGCTTCATCAGACGCTCCTCACTTCATATTCTGTACCTTCTGTTGAAAATTCACAACCGAAGGGTGGGATGTGAGTCTGCCTAAGCCTCCAGGTCCTGCTCCCATCAGCTCCACTGTAATGTGACACATGCTCCAAAGAACTCTTTTTCACTGAGCAATGCCATGCAATAGAAACCACACAGCTTATGGTAAAAATGAGGCTTTTGTTTAAAAGTTCATGAGTGACACATTTGAGGGGCTGGGGAGATGGCTTAGCAGTTAAGGTGCTTGGTTGCAAGCCTGCCAGCCTGAGTGTACTTCCCCAGCAGCCATATAAAACAGGACACAACGTGATGCATCTGTCGGGTCTGTAATCCTAAGGTACCTACAAAAATGGGAGGTGGAGCCAGGAGAACCTAGGGGCCTGCACAGCAGCTAGACTGGTGCATACTAAGTGATAAAAATAGAAACAACCAGAAGGGAGACTGTCTCAAGCAAAGTGGAAGGAGAGTTCAGACACCCCAAAATTGTCCTCAGAGCTCCACTTGTGCACTGTGGCACTCATGCACCCATACATGCACACACTCGTGTGAAAAAGAGAAAGATGGATGGTATTCCTAAGAATAACACCACATGTGTACATACATGTGCACATATGAACACACACATGCTTGTGCACCCCACTCACATACACATGTAAATAATAAAAAATAAATAAAAATGAAACCTGGGCTGGAGAGATGGCTTAGTGGTTAAGCGCTTGCCTGTGAAGCCTAAGGACCCAGGTTCGAGGCTCGATTCCCCAGGACCCACGTTAGCCAGATGCACAAGGGGGCGCACGCGTCTGGAGTTCGTTTGCAGTGGCTGGAAGCCCTGGCACACCATTCTCTCTCTCTCTCTCTCTCTCTCTCTCTCTGCCTCTTTCTCTTTCTTTCACTCTCAAATAAATAAATAAAAATGAACAAAAAAAAATTTTTTTTAAATGAAACTTAAAAAAAGAAAAATGCCTGAAGTTTGTCAAGGTAAGTGCAGGAAGAGGTGAGATTTTTGAGTGACTTGATAGAGGCAGGAGGAGAGATTTTGGAAATCAACATCAGCTGTGGGTGAGTGGCGCTCATAACATCGCCTGAGGCAGCTGGTGGATGGCTGAGGTGTATGTGTCCTGCTCAGCTCCGTGCATCTGGGCGTGTTTCATTCGCCTGGTGTTTCTCAAGGAAGAAGCACAAAAGCAGGGGTGAGAGACGTTGCTGGAGTCACTTCCCAATCATCAGGTAAGTTGAAATAATTTGCGTTTCCAAACAGGTATTACAAACAGAACTGATAAGGTAGTGCACAGAGCAATATGTTTTTCTAGTCAGCTTTCAGTCACTGTGACAAAATATGAGAGAAAATCAACTCGGGTGTATTTTGGCTCACAGGTGCAGAGTTTTCTGTGGATGTGAGCTGGCCTGTAGTTTTCTGGGCCTGTGTGGAGGCACAGCGTCGTGGCAGAGCATGTGCAGGGGAGCAGAGCTATCACCTCGTGACGGAGGGGGAAGGGAGAGGAGGGGAGGGGTGGGGAGGGGACCTATGTCCTCAAATTAGGATCTATTAAAGGTTCCAACAACTCCCAATAGTGCCCTAAGTTTGGGCCAAGCCTTCAACGCATGGGCCTTTGGGAATATCTCAGGTCCAAGTTATAGCAATATTGAATAGCACCATGTGCAATAGGCAAACTGGAGGCATTCTAGAAGTCACAGAGCTCAGGTTCACTAATAGACGCCATGTAGAGAAACAACAGGCACTGAGGTAGAACCTATGTTAAAAGAGACTTAAAGGGCCAGACATGGTGGTGCACGCCTTTAATCCCAGCCCTCGGGATGCAGAGGTAGGAGGATCACCATGAGTTCAAGGCCATCCTGAGAGTACATAGTAAATTCCAGGTCAGCCTGAGCTAAAGTGAAACCCTACCTCAAAAAACCAAAAAGAAAACAACAACAACAAAAAACAGGAGAGACCTAAGGGGCTGAGGAGATGGTTCAGTGGTTCAAAGCACTTGCACGTGAGGCCTGTGGGTCCAGGTTCCATCCCCAGTACCCACAAAAAGCCAGATGCACAGAGTGGTGCACGTATCTGGAGTTTGTTTTCAGCAGCAAGAGGCCCTGGTAACCCATACTTGCTCTTCTCTCTCTCTCTGCTCACAAATAAATAAATAAAGGTTTTTTTTGTTTTGTTTTGTTTTTTCTTGGTTTTTCAAGGGAGGGTTTTACTCTAGCCCAGGCTGACCTGGAATTCACTATGTAGTCTCAGGGTGGCCTTGAACAAACTGAGATCCTCCTACCTCTGCCTTCCAAATGCTGAGATTAAAGGCGTGCACCACCATACCCCATTGATTTTTTTTCCTTTTTTTTTTTTTGTAAAGTATTGTTTTTTTTGTTTTGTTTTGTTTTTGTTTTTTGTTTTTTTGAGGTAGGGTCTCACTAACCCAGGCTGACCTGTAATTCACTATAGAGTTTCAGGGTGGCCTTGAACTCACAGCAATCCTCCTACCTCTGCTTCCCAAGTGCTGGGATTAAAGGCGTGCGTCACCATGCCTGGCTTAAAGTATTGTTTTTTAAAAGATTAAAAAAATAATAATAAGCCAGGTGTTGTGGTGCACACCTTTAATCCCAGCACTCAGGAGGCAGAGGATCTCTGTGAGTTGAGGCCACCCTGAGACTACATAGTGAGTTCCAGGTTAGCCTGGGCTAAAGCGAGACCCTACCTTGAAAAAAACAAACAAAAAAATTAAAAAGAGACTTAAAAGGAATAACAAGGTTTTGTGTGTGTGTGTGGGGGGGGAGGTGCTGGAGATTAAACTCTGGGTCTTGGGCACGTTAAGTAAGCACTTTACCACTGAGCTTTATTCCAGCCTGGTGAGTCTTTCAAGATAGGAACAAATAAACTCTAGTGCCCATGGGTGCCGATTGAATGATAAAAACTTCTGTAGAAGGAAACATTATGCCCACAATTACAGTGAATAGCCTAGGAATGATTACTTTGAGAGAGGGGCTTAACCTGGGAACTTTGGCAAGGCTTTTTCTTGGCTGGAGTTGTAGTTAAAAGAGTGTTTGCCTTATAATAACTCTATAACCAAATATTAGTTTTCTGTGACTTTTTTTCAGTATTTTAATATTGAAAAAGTTAAGAAAATCTGAATGAATCAATGGTCACAGTGAAGAAAAAAAAATAGCCAGTTTCCTTCTGAATTCAGGCAGAAAGACAGCTTTATCAGA
Source organism: Dipus sagitta (assembly GCA_036346955.1). Classification (NCBI taxonomy): domain Eukaryota; kingdom Metazoa; phylum Chordata; class Mammalia; order Rodentia; family Dipodidae; genus Dipus; species Dipus sagitta. The sequence goes on from CM070775.1 coordinate 37,541,718, forward strand.
TGGAAACATGTAAGTGACACCACTCATCTGTGCATACATTCAACTCCTGGCGAGCTGTCTTCCCAGGGCTGAGATCTGAGGAAACAAAGACCAGAGGGCTGAGTTCCTACCCTGAAGGATTCGTGTGTTCACACAGACAGCCTATTAAACAGATAGACTGCAAGTGCCCGCCAGTGGCCATGATATGGCAAACTGAATACTGTGGAAAAAGAAAGAATGGCTGCCTGGGATTGTCAGGGGCAGTACCATAAAGAAGCCTAAAGATGGAGAAAAGACCTTTCTGGAAGTTCTCTTGGCCTACTTAATCATTGGCCTTCATCTATTATTAGATTTGCCCAAGCTGTTAGTGCTTGGAGGCACAGCCTCTGTGAGAACTGGGCTTTGGCAAAGGCTAATGCCTCTGATCATTTTCTTGCCTGCTCCTCTAGGTACCCCGGTACCTCCACTGATGATCCCATCCTTCTCCTACACTGGGATCTCATGCCAGCACAGGCCCAGCAGCAGTGTATTCAGGGAATGCTATAGGACAGGGTAGGGCACTCATTAGCAATCAGAAGGAACAGTGTTCCAGAGGGAAAGATGAGGAGCTGTGACAGAGAGCAAGCTCATCCCCAGAGCAGCTAAAGCTGGGTCCCTGCCTCCTTTCACCATCGCGGACACCAGGCTTTCCTCTGCTTCTCTCTCACTGGGCCATCTTTCCACATGATGCAGAGTTAAGAACCAGAGCTCCTTAAAGTAACCACAATGCCAAGCACAGCCGTGCATGCCTAGAATCCCAGAACACCTGGAGGGGGAGGTCAGGCAGTGAAGCAGGAGGATCACAAGCTCAAGGCCATCCTGTGTCACACAGCACAGCTCCACCTCCCCAGAGCACCACAACTTTCCCAGTTGTCACCAGCTGGGGACCAAATGAGGCTATGGGGGGCATTGTACATTTAGGCCACCACAGCAAACTAAAAGTAACAAATACCAATATGACTTCCTTGTTTAAACTTCAAATATTCAAGTTATTTGAAACTTAAAAGTAATTAGAGGGGCTAGAGAGATGGCTCAGCAGTGAAAGGCAATTGCTTGCAGAGCCTGAAAGCCCAGGGTTCAATTACCAGTACCCACATAAAACCAGGTTGCACAAGTGGCACATGCATCTGGAATTCAACATTTGAAGTGGCAGGAGATCCTGGTGGGCCCACTCTCTCTCTCTCTCTTTCTCTGTTTTTTTTTTTTATGTAAAAAGTCATGAGCAGTCAGAAAGTACTGCTTAATAAAAATCTTATTCATAATGTTCATATTTCTCAGTTGTTCCCAGAACTTTGTGAACGTTTGTAACTCAGGAGTGTCTTGAATTTATAATACTTTTGCCTCAACTTCTCAAGTACTTGAGATTATAGTAAGACCAAACTGTCTACTTATAATATCTATCTATCTATCTATCTATCTATCTATCTGTCTATCTATCTATCTATTTTATTTAGCCACTTTGTGCATCCAACTTTACATGGGCACTGGGAAATCAAACTGGGGTTATTAGGTTTCACAGGCAAGTACCTTAACTACCGAGCTATCTCTTCAGTCCCATTTAAACCTTTTTGGAAACACCTTCATAGACATAACCAGAGGTATGTTCCAGTGGTGATTCTAAAACCTATATAGCTGACAATGAAGATGAACCATCACAGTCAATGGTGAAAACGGTAGCCTGGTAGCCACTGCACAGTTCTTTCCACTTTCAGCTTTATATTTCTGCATCCACACACACCAAAACTCTCTCTTTCTACAAAATGTTAGTCAATCCATAAATTTGAGATTAAAACTTACTTGAAAGTTAGTAAAGTAAGTAGAAATTAATGTCTTCATCGTCAGTGTTTAGGATCATATCTAAGCCAGTTGATATGCTAAAAGACTTGAAACTAAAACTACAATAAGACAGGAACCCCGTGTTTGTACACAGCCCAGGAAATGCCATATAAAACTTATAAGCAATTATTATACCATGTATGAGGCCTGTCACAGGGCTGTATGTAAGATGCTGTGGAGGGAGAGTCAGACCCACACAAGACTTGAAGATCAGGTGTTTATAATGCTCACATGAATAGTTTGAATAAAATACTAGTGCCAAATAGCACAAGAAAGTTCATCAACATAACATACCTCCTTTTGCATTATTAATGTTCTGAAGACATCAATTTTTAGCTATAGATAAGATAAACTAGAGCATGTTGGAATTCAAAGTTGAACTTTTAACCCACTCCATACCTGCCTTACTGGCATGGTACTAATTCTTAGCAATTGATACATTTCATTAATTTTATATATGCTGCCTTCATATATTCTCTGCTGTTCTGTTTTCTTTTAAAGCTGACATGTCAGTCACCTTACCATTAGATGTCATTCTTTGCCACCTCCACATGTGGAATCAGCGACCCCTAACTCTTAACTCCTCTTTGTTCTTTCCCTGGATAGGATGAGTTCAATACTCTCATGTTTAAACTCCTTTGGTGATTAGCCTTTATGAATGATCCCCAGATGTGCTCTTTTTAAGGTCCCTAATTGGTTACCTACAGCTTGAACTTTTACCTATAACCTTGTCAGTAAATGGATGTACTTTCCCTAGTAAAAGACAAGCACCCTTTTCATCTCTGCACACCTCCAGTCAGAGTTCACCCTGTAAGATTGCTCAGTACAAACTGTTTTTGGGTCACCATTCCATAAGTCAGTCTTGGGTAAACACCATGAGTCCTTCTTTGACAAGAGCTAAATGTTCAACTGGTTCTAATGTGATTTTACAAATTATCTCTCTTAAATATTACTTGACTATTTGGGAGTAATATGAAACAAATAGAACATTTACTATTTGGAATATGTTAATATGTAGGATTGAGTCGGTTACCAAGATTCTGTTTGCTCCTTACATGTTACAATTGATTGAAATAGTACAGATACTTTAATGACTATGGATTGTTGTCTTTCTAGATGAGAACTTTTCAATTCCTCATAACAAAAGAGGAGTCCTTGGAATGGTCAACAAAGGCCATCACACCAATGGGTCACAATTCTATATCACGCTACAATCAACTCCCTATCTGGATAGAAAATATGTGGCTTTTGGGTATGTATATTACAGGTTTGTCTGTATAGTGCAGATAAAATCTTACGTAAAAAATTGCATGAGGGTGGAGACATGGCTTAGTGGCTAAGGCACTTGCCTGCGAAACCTAGTCTCATGTTCAACTCTCCAGATCTCACATTAGCCAGACACACGAAGGTGAGGCAAGCACAAGGTCACACATGCCCACTAGGTGGTGGAAGTGTCAAGTTCAAGTGCAGTGGCTGAGGCCCTGGCATGCCAATTCTCTCTCTCTCTCCTCTCTTCCCTCTCACACTCACTCTAAAACAAAATGCATGAAAACTCAAAAACAGAGATTAAGAGCAGAAATAATACAAATATGGGCATATTTAGCAATAAACAGTTCATAAGGCTTGCTATCCATAAAAGTACAGAAACTAGAGATACCCAGACATGGTAATTGCTCTCCATATATCCATCTGTCAATCATCTACCTTCCAACCATCATCTTTAGCTTCAGGTTATTATAAATTCTTTAAAAAATATTTTTAGGCCAGGCATGGGGTACACACCTTTAATCTCAGCACTTGGGAGGCAGAGGTAGGTGAACTGCTATCAGTTCAAGGCCACCCTGAGACTACAGAGTGAATTCCAGGTCAGCCTGGACTAGAGTGAGACCCTACCTCTAGAAACCAAAAAAAAAAAAATTATTTGTGAGGCGAGAGAGAGAGAGAGATTGAGGGACAGAGGAAGGGAGGATAGGTATTCCAAGGCCTCCTGCAAATGAACTGCAGACACATGCACCATTTTGTGCATCCGGCTTTATGAGGGTACTGGGAATCAAACCTGGGCCAGCATGCTTTGCAAGAAAGTGCGTCTAACTCCTGAGCCATCCCCTCAGCCCATCAATTCTTCATTACTATGAATCATTCCCTAGCACGAACTAATGTAGATATAATTAAATTCAGAAGTGAGGAAGTAGGCCATTTTACTTGTCCATGAGCATTATGTAGGAATTGATGGAAACTATCAATGTTACATGCACATTTTTACTGAGTGAATAATTTTATTTATGGAAATCTCTTAGATAATTATTATTAGCACATTAACCAGATGCTAATTAGCATGTGGACCCCAAATGGGTGATGGGTATACTTTTTATCACTGCAGTGGTTCCGTTCTCTACTTTATCACTGAAGTGACTATGAGGGGAGCTGACGGTCTTGCCTGAAGTAATGGCATTTCTGATTAGGTATTAGATTATTTCAGACTTCCACAGGGATATTCATAGAATCTTTGGCTCATGAAGGATTTTCATGTCACTGTTCATTTTGTCCACAATAATTCTTTTAGCGTAATGCTTCTGTGATACTTCCAGGTTGAAAAAAGTAGGAAGTATATTTTCTTCTGGAAGATAACTAAAGAGATGACTTTGTACCCTTAGATTCAGAAGTTCAAATAATGAGTTGTCTTCTATTTCCTCTTATAATAAATAAACTATTTTGGTTTTGAAAAGACATTCTTTTGTGTTTTTTTTTATTGTTTTTTGTTTTAGAGGCAGGGTCTCACTGTGCAGTCTGGGCTGGCCTTGAACTTACAGTGATCCTTCTGCCTCTGTCCCTTAGTTTCCTGAGCTTCTAAGTGCTGGTACCATAGGCATGTACCACTATGCTGGTGAAAATACATTTTTGAGTTAACTTTAAAATATTTTTATTTATTTATTTATTTATTTGACAGAGACAGAGGGAGGGAGGGAGAGAGAGAGATAGAAAGAGAGAGAGAGAGAGATACAGTGAGAGAGAGAGAGAATGGGTGTGCCAGGGCCTCCAGCCACTGCAAACGAACTCCAGACGCATGCGCCCCCTTGTGCATCTGGCTTACATGGGTCCTGGGGAATTGGACCAAGGTCCTGTGGCTTTGCAGGCAAACGCCTGAACTGCTAAGCCATCTCTCCAGCCCTGTAGAGGTTTTAATGCCATCATCATCACTCCCTGCAGACATGTGTGACTTCCAGTCCAGTATGGATGGCATCCCTCATTTTTTGTCAGCCGTCACTTCTGTTCTCTTCTTGATTCGTTCAAGCAGAATTTGAGTAGGCACGTGCAGGCTGCCAGTCTTGGTGCTTCACATGGGGAAAGGGTGACAAGGCACAACGCCTGCTCTGGAAGGAACTTAGGGTAAGCAGGAGAGCAGACTCCACCAAGGAATAAACAGCAGCTGTATGACAAGACATGGGCTGTGCAAGAGCTGTAAAGGGTGCGTTGGGAATTTTTGAGGCAGGACTAAGACAACAACCTCCAATTTCTTCATAAAAGCAACAGAGATCCTCACAGAATGTCTGTGTAGTAAGTGGTCTTGCAATGATTCCTTGTATATTGTCAGGGAAATACCCAATTTGTGTTGTCATCCCCACTCTGGCCTCAGGGAGGCAGTGTGACCCTTCGATTGCCCCAGCTGAAGTACGTTCTCAGTTTATCCCTAACTCTCCAGGCCAGTTTCAGCTGAGCTGAAATATTGAAGCAAGACCTGATAGAACGCTAAGGGAGACACAGAAAGGTACTAACAAAATAGATAACAAGATAATATAGTTATACTGGATGAACGATACCTCCCTTAGGAACATCCTCCTCCTCAGTCATAGGGCTGCCTCTTCCCTGGCATCTCTCAGCGTCTCAGCCTCTGAAAGCCTGCATGTGCTTAGCAGAGTCTGGAGATACAAAAGCTTCCTGTCTATCTGAGACAGGCCATCTTTCCAAGTTCTAGTTTCTATACATAGATGATGCTGGGAGTACCTGCCGGGGAGACATCAGCGACCCACAAAGCACAGGCTCGCCCAGCAGCTTCACAGGGAAAGCATCAGAATGTCAGCTTCTGAGATCTCCATCCATGCATACGTGTGCTAGAAGCGGGGGGGAAGTGTATGTTGGAGATAGTGGTGGGGGCAGTTAGTTTCATTTGCAATGGGACTTAAGGCAGGGAAACACCATTAAAGCTTCATGAGCAGTTGAGCTGGGTAGGGAAAGTAAGGTAGAAGTTCGGTACAAGAAGAAGGAAACCACAGTGGGTCACATCGGTTTTAGGAAGAATAAGGAACGATTGCCGAGACCCTACGGAGCAAAAGAGAATTGTGTCTACAAGTCACATGCCTACAGTAACCCCACAGTTTAGGAGCTGGAGCAGTGCCATTCAGAGAGAGAGAGAGAGAGAGAGAGAGAGAGAGAGAAGGAGAGGAGAGGCAAGAAAGAGAAGAAGAGGAAATTTCATACGGAGGAGGATTTGGAAGAGAAGCTCAGAATCTCAGGCTGGATTCCTTGCATATGATATAAAGATATCTGTAGGGCAGGGACTGGTGAGATGGCCCAGTGGGGAAAGCACTTGCCACCTGAGGATCCAAGTTCAGGTCCCCAGAGCCCACATAAAACTGGTCACATAATGTGAGCAGCTGTGACCCCAGCACACCTACAGAGAGAAGGGAGACAGAGACAAAAGAGAATCCTGAAGCTTGTGGGGTAGTTATCTTGGCAAATATAGCTGCAAACAAGAAAACCCCATCTCAAAGCAAAGTGGATGGCAAGACCCAACAGTGGACAATGTTCTCTGACCACACGTGTGCTGTGTGTGCTCACATCCTTGTACTTGAACACACACACACACACCCTTAAAAATATGAAACAGGACTGGAGAAATCACTCAGCAGTTAAGGCACTTGCCTGCAAAGCCTAATGACCCAGGTTTGATTCCCCAGTACCCACGTAAAGTCAGACGCACGAAGTGGTGCATGCATCTGGAGTTCATTTTCAACAGCTGGGAGGCATGCCCATTTTCATTCTCTCTCTCTCTTTCTCTCTCTGCCTACAAATAAATAAAAAGTATTAAAATAAAAACATAAAAGACACCTATGGACAGCCAGTTGGCAGCATCTCAGTGATACTTAAGTGGGTCAGAGTTGGAGATGTAAATTTGGAAGCAATTTGTAGCTTGGTAGCTTGGCTGAGCTGCCACCAGACCATAATACTATCACTTCTAGAACAAACCGGGCTTTGCTTGTCTTATTCCCTTCTGTCTGCTGAAATCTTGTTCAAGGCGTGGGTCCTTGGTCATGGCAGATGGCTTCTGTGTCCTGTCTGGAACACTGTTGGCAGCATAAAGCAGGGACAGGTCAGATTCAGCTTGTATCCCAGCACTTGTCACAGTGGAGAGGTACACGTAGTAAGTGCCCATCCAACATGCCATGGAAGCTGTTCGGACAGAGGCGAATGTGTCCATTTAGCCTCTGCTTGTCAGTGTCGGAATTCACCGTGCTGCTCTGTGCTGTCCTCCATTTTCTTGTTTTGTTTTGTTTTTTAAAAAAGATTTATTTTTATTTGTTAATTTACTAGAGACAGAGAGAGGGAGAGAGAGAGAGAGAGTGAGAATGGGTGCACCAGGGCTTCTAACAACTGCAAACAAATTCCAGACGCATGTGCCATGTGCATCTGGCTTATGTGGGACCTAGAGAACTGAACCTGGGTCCTTTGGCTTTGCAGGCAAGCGCCTTAACCGCTAAGCCATTTCTCCAGCCCCACCCCCCATTTTCTAAACATTTTTATTTATTTATTTGAGAGAGAGAGAGAGAGAGAGGCAGATAGAGAGAATGGGCACACGAGGGCCTCCAGACACTGCACACGAGCTTCAGATGTAAGCGTCACCTTGTGCATCTGGTTCTGGGTACTCAAACCAGGGTCCTTTGGCTTTGCAGGCACACACCTTTACTGCTAAGCCATCTCTCCAGCCCCATCCTCCAATTTGTGACGCTATAGCAGAACTCATAGAGTAGCTCACAGACAGTAGAAGTTCATTGGAAGGCATGGTGCCAGGCATCTGATGAGGACCTTCATGCTGCGCCATAACATGAAGATAACTATCTCAAACCTGAGAAAAATGGCATTGATCCACTCATGAGACCAGAGCTCACGTGACCTAATTGCTTATTACAGATGCGGCCTCTCAATACTGTCCCAATGACAATCACATTTCAACGTGAGCTTAGGAGGGAGCATTTTCAAGGCACCCCACGACAGCACTTCCAGACAGGGCTGAGCATGGTCAGTGTTGGCGCTGACCACGCTCCTGCTGAGGTTCATATGGTAGAAATTGCTTGCTTCCCTCAGCCGCTGCCACAGCCAAGGAGTGGCTTCAGAAGGCAGCAGTCCCGTGTCTAGACCTGTCTTGGTGTCATGCTACCATCTTTTAATTGAAAGAACCATCACAAGTGTAGCACCATTCCTCAGGCAGTCTAGCTAGGTCCAGACTAGCATGGCCTCCTGCCTTCCATCATGCACTTGATGCGTGTCTAGTATGTGCCAGGTTTGGTGCTAGGCACTGAGCAAAAGTGTGGTCTCTGTCCTCAAGGGAGAAAAACAGAAGTTAACCAAAGAAACATAAAAATACGTAAATGGAAGTTTTTTACCCCTGGGAACTCCTCCACAGGTGGCAGGGCCCAGGCGTGGGAGGGCCTTGACCTACGCAGGGAGGCTTGGCAACCTTCCCTGACGAAGGGAAGACTGAGCTGAGAGCTGAAGGAAGGCCAGGAGATGACCAGGCAGGGGTGTGGGGAAAGGGGAAGGGAACAGCTTTGGCAGGAAGGGAGTACCGGGCTCTTGTCCTAGAAGCCAGTGTGGGTGGAGCAGAAAGCAAGCGGGCGCCTGCCCAAGACATCCGTGAGGGGCAGTGTGAGGCAGGACAGCAGGCCCTGGTGGGCCACAGTAGGACTTCAGGGCCTTCATCATAGGATAATGTAAATTATTAAAGGATTTAGAATAGGGAAGTGATGTCAGATTTGTATTTGCAATGACTCCCTGTAACTGCAGGGAGGAGAAAGGAGGCCAGGAGGACGGACACTGCCGAAGCCAGTGCCAGGGGAGCCAGCAGCGAGCTGCTGACGCGGGAACCGCCAGGCCAGAGGGGAATGCAGCCTGGGTGGTGGCCCTGAGAGCATATGCAGAAAGGAGACACGTCTAGAGCTGGTTCGGATATTTACAGATGAAAGTTTTAATTTCAGTCATAACAACCGACCCTAGCTACAGCTGGGCAGGGCTCCATGTGGGAAAGTAAGCTGAATGTGAAAATTTATGACTGATCATATTTGTTTTCTCTCCCATGTAGGCAATGTGTTGAAGGAACAGAAGTTCTTAACCAACTAGAATTAGTCCCAACAGAGAATGAAAGACCAATGCGTCTTTGTCGTATTTCTAACAGCGGAAGTCTTTATACTTGATTTTCATATCCACGTGTTCCCTGATGATTGTGTTACAGCCTGTCAGCTGTTTGTAGATTTGATTAAACAGTGCGTGGCAGACACTGTAGGTTGGCTCATCTAGCACCCAATCCCTCCTCCTTTTCCTTCCCCATTTCTACCATATGAACTACAAAGCAAACGAGCTGCAGCTGTCACCGTGCGGCCATAAAGGAAAGGCCAGGAGAGCTGCTGAGATGTCAGCTCCAACCTCCAGAGCCGCAGGACCAGCAGCTGGCCTCCCCTCCGTGCCTCTGGACTTCCTGCATGAGACAAATAGGTCCCTGCCTTATGTCACTGGTGATGATTTTGTTTCTTGTGGCCCCAAACATTCTTTAATGTACCCAATGGTCTTTGAGTCTAAAACTTTTATAAAGGAATTATTTTGTTTGTAACTACATTTCTTTTTTGATGGGTTTTTCAAGGTAGGGTCTGGCTCTAGCCCAGACTGACCTGAAGTTCACTACGTAGTCTCAGGGTGGCCTTGAACTCACATAAATCCTCCTACCTGCCTCCACAGTGTTGGGATCAAAGGCGTGCGCCACCACGCCTGCCTTAGTGACTGCATTTCCATCATGAGAAACTTGGTAAATAACTAAGTAGTGATACAAGAGAAAAAACAGTTCAGGTGCTATTTCTTGCTTACTTGTAGCATGCTTCCAGAAGTGTGCAGGTACTCCCGATGCTATGAATGCATGCCATGGCCCCTGAGCCACTCCAGCCCTGTGAGCACACAGTCCAAGTAACATTACCAGACATCTGTTTCATCAGCTGCTCCTTAATCTAAAGGTCTCAAACTTATATAACTTGGGGGAGCTTTTTAAGTACAGACCCTCTGGTGGTTTGAATGTATGGCCCCAGAGACTCAGGTATTTTTGATTAAGATGAAGCTTCCTACTTAACTCTCCAGCGGACTGCTGGAGGAGCTGTCACTGGGGCAGGTCTTGTAGTCCAGCCCTACTTGCTGTCCAGTGTGGAGAGAAGCCGTCTGAGCTCCGGCTGTTCCTGTTCGCTGGAGGTGTGTCCGCTAAGGATCTATGGAAGTGAGCCAGCCTCTTCTGCCATGCTGGTGTTCCCCTGGAATCTGTCAGCCTGAAGTCAACCCTTTCCTCCCATAAGCTGCTTCTGGTCAGGTGTCCCAGCAACGAGAAAGTAACTGGAACAACCCCCCAAGCCTGTCCTTGACCAGCTGAGTCCTGTTCTCTGGGAGTGAGCCTCTCCACGTGCGGGCAGGATTCTGTGTTCACTTAGTTCTCACTCTACTGAATCTTTTTAAAATTTATGTTATTTATGAGAGATAGAGAAAATTGGCATGGCAGGGCCTCCAGCCACTGGCAGTCAAACTCCAGGCACGTGTGTCACCTTGTGCGCATGTGCGACCTTGCATACTCATGTCACCTTGTGCATCTGGCTTCTGGGGGACCTAGAGAGTTGAACAAGGGTCCTTAGGCTTCTCAGGCAAGCACCTGAACTGCTAAGCCATCTCTCCAGTCCTCCACTGATTCTTATTTGGACAGCTGAGCACTAGTCATTCAGGAATCACTGCCAGATAGAAGTATCTGGTTTCAGCTCCCTTGGTGGTGTCAGTCAAGCACTCGACTCTGCTGGTGACTTGCTCAGCTCCTGCTAGCACCGTGACCCTTGTGCCCTCTTCCACCAGAGCCATGGTGCTTTTCCAGCCCAGCTCCAAAGGTGACTTGTCAGTCAATCCTAAAAAGGGACAGGCTTTTAATTGACTTGGGGCTTTCCAAAGATAAGCCTATTATTAATTATAGACTCATAGGGAGTTGCAAAAATAAGACAGCATGGTTCTGGGTATCCCTCACTCAGTTTCCCCAGTGCTTAGATCTTACATAACTGCAGAACAACATCAAACGCAGGCAGCTAACACTGAATCACGTGAAGATTTGTGTAACAACACAGTGAGGATACTGAACTTTTCCTGTACCACAAAAGCTTCATTCGTGCTACCCTTTGTCTTATATGCCCCATCTCCACCACCCCAACTCTGATAGCCAGCATATGCTTTTTCTTTTTGAGGCAACCCCAACAGACTGGCCATTTTTTAAAATGAGAGAGTGACAGAGCTTGAGAGAGACACAGAATTGGTTCACCAGAGTCTCCAGCCACTAAAATCGAACTCCAGACATGTGTGCCATCTTGTGCGCATGTGTGACCTTGCGTGTTTGCTTTACCCTGTGTCTGGCTTATGTGGGATCTGAAGAATTCAACATGGGTCCTTAGGTTTCGCAGGCAAGCACTACTAAGCAATCTCTCCAGCCCCTATTTTATTTTATTTTTTAATTTCTGACAGTGTTATTGCTAGATGACACACACTTTGATACTAAGATCTAAAGTTGACAGGGAGAAAGCACCCTGCCTGTGTTACATGGTCAATGGACCCAGAGGCAGCATAATGTCAGCAATGTGCGTTCTGATGACACACTGCCTGGGCTGGAATCCTGGCTCTGTCCTTTCCTAGCTGCACAAACTCATGCAAGAACTCTGGGCTTCTATCTCCTCATGTAAAAAGCAAGAGGCACCTACTTCAGGGTGGCTGTCAAAGTTCAGTAAACCAACAATGTGTATAAAGAACCTAAAAGAAGCCAGGCATGGTGGAACATGCCTTTAATCCCAGCGAATTTGGGAGGCAGAGGTAGGAGGATTATGGTGAGTTAGAGACCACCCTGAGACTACATAGTGAATTCCAGGTTAGCCTGACTAGAGCGAGACCCTACCTCAAAAACAAACCAAGATTTCCAAGGATCCTGGTTAAAACACATGACAAACATTAATCCCAGCACTCAGAGGCAGAGGTAGGAGGATTGTCATGAGTTCGAGGCCAACCTGAGACTACAGAGTGAATTCCAGGTCAACCTGGGCTAAAGTGAGACTCTACCTTGAACCCCCCCAAAAAAGCTTATCCCAATTAACTTCAAATATAAAACATTGATTTAACCAAATCAAAAGATTGATTTACTTAAAAAGAAAGACTTCTAGGTTTTTTTTTTTTTTCCTTTTGGTTTTTCGAGATAGGGTCTCACTCTAGCTCAGGCTGACCTGGAATTTATTCTGCAGTCTCAGGGTAGCCTTGAGCTCAAGGTGAATCTCCAACCTCTGCCTCCCAAGTGCTGGGATTAAAGGCGTGGGCCACCACCCCCAGTGAGTTTTTTTTTTTTTTTTTTAATCTGGAGATAGGAGAGTAAAGGTATTCTGATAATTTACATAAAATGTTAATTATGTGAAGACTTTTGTCCTAACAGCAAAGTCAAGTACATAGTTGTATCTTACACTAGGCCATGTAAATAAACAAGTGTGATATAAAACATTTCTGTTGTTTGGGGAGATCTGAAGTAAACATTTAAAAGTATAAAGAGTTTGTTTCATTTGCAAACAGTGCCAGTTTGTTAATAAAGGATAGTCTAACAACCTCAGGATTCTAGATTCTGACACTTTATATTTTAAGTTAAGCATCATCTTTCCTGAAATGTTAATGGTCAAATCTCTTAACCTTGCAATGACCCTAGTTAGAAGTAACAGAAATAAGCTGTTGTCTATCTTTTGGTCCTAAGACTTAAGTGATTGTCTTAGTAAATTCATAAAATCAGTAACAATACAGTTCTTTATATTTGTTTGTTTGTTTGTTTTGTTTTGTTTCCAGGTAGGGTCTTGCTCTACTCCAGGCTGACCTGGAATTCACTTTAGTCTCAGGGTGGCCTCAAACTCATGGCTATACTTCTACCTCTGCCTCCCTAGTGCTGGGATTAAAGGTGTGTGCAACATGTCCAGCAATTTTTTTTTTGGTTTTATTTTTAATTTTATTTTTTTATTGACAACTTCCATAATTGTAGTCAATATCCCATGGTAATTCCCTCCCCCCCTTTCCCCTTTGAAACTCCATTCTCCATCATATCCCCTCCCCCTCTCAATCAGTCTCTCTTTTATTTTGATGTCATGATCTTTTTCTCCTAGTATGATGGTCTTGTGTAGGTAGTGTCAGGCACTGTGAGGTCATGGAAATCCAGGCCATTTTGTGTCTGGAGGAGCACATTGTAAGGAGTCCTACCCTTCTCCCTTCCTTTGGCTCTTACATTCTTTCCGCCACCTCTTCCGCAATGGACCCTGAGCCTTGGAAGGTCTGATAGAGATATTTCAGTGCTGAGCACCCCTCTGTCACTTCTTCTCAGCACCATGGTGCCTTCTGAGTCATCCTAGGGTCACTGCCATCTAAAAGAGAAGCCTCTCTAACCAAAAGTGAGAGTAGCATTAACATATGGGTATGAACATTAAGAGAAGTGCTTACTGGGAAGTTTGGTGAGCGCAGTGTATACATTTAGCCAGACACCAGCAGACATTACACCCCTAGGTTTTTTTTATTTTATTTTATTTTTTATTTTATTTTTTATTTTTGAGGTAGGGTCTCACTCTAGCGCCGGTTGATCTGGAATTCACTATATAGTCTCAGGGTGGCTTTGAACTCATAGGATCCTTGACCTTTGCCTCCCGAGTGCTGGGATTAAAGATGTGCACCACCACTCCTGGCCAAGTTCTTTACTTTTGAGCTTCATGTTATTAGTAAAATGGGGCAACAGCTATCTCTCTGATTTGAGGATTGACATGGCAGATGAAGATGTTTCAAATAATACCTATCACATAGCAAATACCCAATAAAAATTCAATACCTCAGTAACCCAGTCCACTGACAGACACAAGAAACACTGGGGGCTGGGGAGATGGCTCAGTGTGTAAAAGCACTAGCATGAGAGTCTGAGTCCTTCTGAGTTCAATTACCCAGTACCCATGTAAACAGGTGGGCGTGGCCACACATGCCTGTAAGTCCAGTCCTGTGGAGAGTAGAGACCAGAGAACCAGCTGCTGAGGCTCACTGAACAGCCAGACTGACTGAAAGAGGGTAGCTGCAGGTTGAGTGAGAGACTGTCTTAAGGAAACATGTGGAAGAGCAGTAGAGAAGGGCACCCAATATTCTCTGGCCTTCTTCAATGAGTCCATCTGCACTCATACATGTACACAACATACACACGCCACCCCTTACACACTACACCATACATACTATGCACACAGGCAAAAAGGGGAAAATAAACATTAAGACCTTATTATGAGCTGGCTGTGGTGGTGCATACCTTTAATCCCAGAACTTGGGAGACAGGAGGATACCTATGAGTTTGAGGTCAGCCTGGGACTACAGAGTGAGTTCGTCAGCCTAAAGTGAGACCCTACCTTGGAAAAAAAAAAAAAAGCAGGAGTGGGGTGGGGGCAGGAGGGGTGGAGAGATGGTTTAGTGGTTAAGGCACTTGCCTGCAAAACCAGAGGGTGCAGAATTGATTCCCCTGTACCTACAGAAGCCAGATGCACATGGTCATGCATGCATCTGGAGTTTGCAGTGGCTAGAGGCTGTGGCACGCCCATTCTCTCTCTCAAACAAATAAATATAAAACATTAAAAAATTGGTAATAAGATCAGCAGTAGCATACATAACAGAAATTACAAGGCAGGGTTTTGTAAATATAAGATCTCAGACTTTAGCATGTAGCAGAATGTTGGACTTATCAAGTTCTTGGCCCTCACAGAGTTGTTTTATTCAGTGAGTCTGGGATGGGCTAGAGAATTAGCCTTTTGTCTTGTACAATATTCTATTTATTGACTGATTATTTATTTATTTATATGAGAGAGAGAGAGGGGGGGGGAGAGAGGAGAGAGAATGGGCTGCTACAGCATCCAGCCATTGCAAATGAATTCCAGATGCATGTGCCACCTTGTGCATCTGGCTTATGTGGGTACTGGGGAATAGAACCTGGATCAATGAAATATCCACAGATAATATCTCTAGTACTTATCAGCAGCAATCACGTGGTTAAGATTAATAATCTTTTGTTGTTGTTGTTGTTTTTCTGAAGGAGGGTCTTGTTCTAGCCCAGGGTGACCTGGAATTCATTATGTAGTCCAGGCTGGCTTCAAACTCAGTGATCTGCTTACCTCTGCCTCCCAAGTGCTTGCCAGAGACCGAGAATGGGTACACCAGGACCTCTAGCCACTGCAAATGAACTCCAGACACGTGCACTACTTTGTGCATCTGGCTTTATGTGGGTACTGGGGAATTGAACTGGGGTCGTTAGGCTTTATGGGCAAGTGCCTTAACCACTGAACCATCTCTCCAGCCTTTATCTTTTTTTTTTTTCAATGTAGGGTCTTGCTCTAGCTCAGGCTGACCTGGAACTCACTGTGTAGTCTCAGGGTGTCCTCAAAAGTCATGGCAAACCTCCTACCCCTGCCTCCTGAGATTAGAGGCGTGTGAACCACCACACCTAGCACCTATCTTTTTTTTTTTTTTTGGCTTTTTGAGGTAGGGTCTCACTCTAGTCCAGGCTGACCTGGAATTCACTATGTAGTCTCAGGGTGGCCTTGAACTCATGGCAATCCTCCTACTTCTGCCTCCCAAATGCTGGGATTAAAGATGTGCACTACCACACCTGGCTCCTATCTCTCTTCTTTTTTTGTTTTTTTGAAGTAGGGTCTCACTCTAGCTCTGGCTGACCTGGAATTTACTCTGTAGTCTCAGGGTGGCCTCAAACTCATGGTGATCCTCCTACCTCTGCCTCCTGAGTGCTGGGATTAAAGGCGTGTGCCACCACGCTCAGCCTCTATCTTTCTTTTTAAAAGTCAACTTATTTATTATGAACCAGGCATCATGACTGGAGTAGGAAATAAGTTCACCAACTGTCTCTGTTCCGCATTGATCATCTACAGAGGAAGACAAACAGTAGTCTAATGGGATCCTGCTTTGTTGTAGGCAAGCACAGGGTACACAGGGGCCCTGAGCAGGAGCACCTGTGCTCTACAGGCCACCAGGTCGAAGTAGTTGGGGATCTTTCTTTCCTTCTTTCCTTCCTTCCTTTTTTTTTCTTTCTATTTTGGTTTTTCAAGGTAGGGTCTCACTCTAGCCCAGGCTGACCTAGAACTCTCTGTAGTCCCAGGCTGGCCTCGAACTCACAGTGATCCTCCTACCTCTGCCTCCTAAGTGCTGGGATTAAAGGTGTGCACCACTATGTCTATTGAGAATTTTAATACATAAACATACTGTAATTTGATCACAATGCCATCTCATTACCCTCTTTTTCCACCTTCCCCCCATTACAGTTAACTGAGAGCTATCTCTCTTTCCAAGTAACCTCTCTTTCCTATTTTGATACTTCTTTTTGCCCTCCTTCATCATGTATGTCAGAATACTGACGGGCTCAATATTGTGCAGGTCTTGTGGAAGTAACCACAGCCTACATCAGCTATCAAGTTGTGAATTCACCTGTCTTTTCATGTCTGGAAGGTCGTGTCCCAAAGTACTCTTCCCCATCTTCTGGCTCTTACATTCTTTCTGCTCCTCTTCCATGGTGTTCCCAGAGCCTTGGAAGGCACGACAGAGATATCTCACAGAGCGCTGAACTCTTACCTCTTACTTTCAGCACTTTGGTCACTTGTGAGTAACTCCATCAAGAAGTTTCTCTGGACAGTGGTGACAGCAGCACTGATATTCTTTCTGCTACCTCCTCAGCAATGCTCCTTGAGCCCAGGTGGGTGTGATAGCAATGTCTCATTCAATGCTAAGCATTCATCTGTCACTTCTTCTCAGTACCTTGATGAGTCTTGGGTCCCCCCCAGCAGTTACCATCATTCGCAATAGCATAGGTACCTGGAGGGACACACAGGCCTAGTATGGGATGTTTAAGGATGGCTTTCTAGAAGGAATAGATCTTAGCTGAGAGATTTGCAGGGAAGTAGGGGTTGGCCAGGTACCACAGGGGCTCAGAGTGAGTGGTACATGCAGAAGGCAAAGCATTATGAATATGTGGATACAAAGCACAACACGAGCAGGTTAGGAGTGAAAGTTCAAAGAGCTCTAGTGTAGTTTCATGACAGGGGTTCAGTGGAGAGAGGCAGACAGCAGACAGGCTGAGAAGTTACAGAACAGTTGAGTGTTCTCTTCCTGAAACTGTAATACGAACACTAGGCCATGAAGCTGGTTACATGTGGGGACTAGAGCTGGCAAAACAATGACTGGGTCCTTAAACAATGCTCTAGCAAGCCCGCTGACATGCTAGGATTCCCCCTTTTAAGTTCAAGACTCCTGTGGTCTGCACACTCCTGTTTGGTTTCCTGTCCTGAAAGTCTGTCAGACTTACTGCCATATTCTTACCCTTTAATGCCAGCTAGTGCAGAGGGTTTCTGTTCCTTCTGGTCCTTGCTATCAAGTAGTGAAACCAAGCTCCATTTTCCTAAAAAGCCCACTGCATATTTTTCTTTCTTGTAGCCCAGGCTGGCCTGGAATTTACTATGTAGTCTCTGGGTGGCCTCTAACTCACGGTGATCCACCTACCTCTGCCTCCTGAGTGCTGGGATTAAAAGGTGTGCACCATCACACCTGGCCCTCCCTTTCTTCCTTCACTTTTTTTTTTTTTTTTTTGAGGTAGGGTCTTATTTTAGGCCAGGATTACCTTGGAATTCACTCTGTAGTCCAGGCTGGCCTTGAACTCATGGCAATCCTCCTACCTCAGCTTCCCAAGTGCTAGGATTAAAGGCATGAGCCACATGCCAAGCTTTCAATATTATTCTTACAGCTGGAAAACAAGCTGTTTGGAGTGTTGCTGTTTGTTTGGGGAATGGTATTTAAGGGAAACTTTTTAATTTGTTTAAAAAACTAGAAGGATCACAGTTTTCTCCCTTCCCCACATCTTTGTGATATCTGAATAAGATGTGGTATTAAAAAAAAAAGAACTAGAAGGAGCTCGGGCTGCTAGCAGATTTACAAGAGCCAAGCACTGCCTTGTTGCTTTTTAAGAGAAAAATAACCAATTAATAATCTTAACTATAGGCAAAGTACCTAAGAGGAAATAATAACCCAAGTGATGGCTGACCTTGCAATCTGAGACCCCTAGACAGTTCTCAATTAGGGGTGGTTTTTACCACTAGGGGACACTTCATAATGTCAGGAAGAAGTTGAATTGTCACAACTGAGAAGTCGGGTGCTTTCTGGTTTCTCCTGGATAGAGGCTAAGGTTACTACCCCATAGCCTATAATGTGCAGGACAGGTTAGCCAGCCCCAAATCTCAACAGTGCCGAGATTGAGAAACCACTCCTTTGAGAACTGAAAATAAATCGTTTCTGGAATGATGAAATTGTCTTTAGAGCTCTTTTCTTTTTCTTTTTCTTTTTTTTTTTTTTGAGGAAGGGTCTTGCTGTAGCCCAGGCTGACCTGGAATTCACTATGTAGTCTCAGGGTAGCCTCAAACACTGCTCGATCCTCCTACCTCTGCCTCAAGTGCTGGGATTAAAGGTGTGCGCCACCACGCCCGGCTAGAGCTCTTTCTTGATCTAGTTCTATAACCATGTAAAATAAAATGAGTCAAATTTCCTAGTCTTTTAAAAACACTTATTATTACTTATTTGCAAGCAGAACGAGAGGGGGAGAGGGAGGAGGGAGAGAAAGAAAGAATGGGTGCTTCAAGGTCTCTTGCCACTGCAAACAAACTCCAGATACATGTGACACTTTGTGCATCTGGTGTTACACAGGTACAGAGTGCAATGTCCTCTTTTCAGGATTAAAGGAAATCTGAAGCGTGGAGCTGAGCACCCACACAACACATTGTCAACCAATGGCTCCCACAGTGGAGTGTGTTCATGTTAGAGAGCAAACAAGATTGTAAAGTGATAACAACCTGTTTTTCATCTTGAAAAGTTAAAGGCTGACTAGGGCCTTCATTTAGCCTGGGTGTCAGTCATGTGCCAAATATAGACTGTGAGAGAAGAGCAGGTGCCACCTCGTTTATCTGACTGCACAATTTCTAGATGTAGGATCGGTCAGAACCCACCTTTAAGCTGGGCGTGGTGGTGTACACCTTGATTTCCAGCATTCAGGAGGCAGAGGTAGGAGGATGCCCATGAGTTTGAGGTCACCCTGAGACTACATAGTGAGTTCCAGGTCAGCCTGGGCTAGTGTGAAACCCTACCTCGAAAAACAAACAAACAAAACAAAAGAAAAAAAAAAAAAACGGGCTGGAGAAATAGCTCAGAGTTTAAGGCACTTGCCTGCGAAGCCTAAGGATTCAGTACCCACATAAGCCACATGCACAAGATGGCTCATGGGTCTGGAGTTCGTTTGCAGTGGCTGGAGGCCCTGTCACATCCATTCTCTCTCAAATAAATAAAAAAACATTTTTTTAAAAAAAGCTTTATGTTATTGTTTAAACCTAAGCAAATCTTCAGAAGGGCCACATTGTTCTTATCCCAGCTGGATAAGACCTTAGGAATGAAAAATGTATGTGTTTCTGCCATCATTTTCTTTTTGGCGTTTGTGGCATGACATAGCAGTCCTCACAAAGGCGGTTAATAGTAGTGTTCCTTGGGTAAAAATGCATAATTAAAATTACGTGATAAACGCCAAACAGCTGAGAGATGTCATGACATATACTCACCCCCGCCCCCGGTGCTGGGGATTAAACCTAGGGCCAGGCAGGCACTCAATCAACTGAATATATATACTCAGCCCTACACAGTTTTGCAGTCTAATTTGTACCATTAGATCGAGCATTGTGAACATTTCGTGAGACCCGGCATCAGATGGCGCTCCCGCCCGCCGAGAGCCTGAAGGCGCTAACAGGCCCTGCAACGTCCAGTGTTGACATTAGGCTATCTCGGGCATGGATCAGGCCACTTTCCTCAGCTTCCATTTCCTCACCTGTGATATGAGTTGGGCAAGAGCCCAGTGACCTTTCAGACCTGTCCTGCACTCTTGACTACTATGGATTTGGACAGAGCGGCCGCGGCTGGGAAAGTGGAGACAGGCGCAGGTGACCGGCCAGGCAGAAACTCCTTAACCACGTGCTCACAAGTCCCCAAACGGGATGACACCCAGCAACATCGGTCTTTGGGAAAGAAAGGCCGCCTCCCGGGGGAAGGGCCGCAGCTCGGCACTAGCCCGTCTCTCCATTCCTAGCTCCGACTCTCTCAGCCGCACAGAAGCAACTTCCGCCGGGCTGGACTCGGTCCAAGAGGCGCGCGGCCGCAGGTCACGTGGGGCCGCCCAAGGCCCGCCTCCCCGGGGAGCGCAGGTGGACACCGCCCGCCACGTCATGTGGGCGGCTCCACTCAAGTCAGCACAGAGGGGGGAGACCTCCCTACCGCAGACGTGCTAAGAGATCCTCTGCGCATTATATGCGGTTGTCGCAGGACGGGGTTCCCACCTTGAGGGACGTGGGGAGTTTTCTTGCGTAGGAAGGTCTTCATAAGGCCGCCGGTCCACCCCCTCCCGAGGATTCCCATTGGTTCCGCCCTAGCCCCGCCCCCGTGCCGCGCGCGCTCAGCCCGCGGCCCCTCTCACGTGACCCGGGCGCGCTCCCGCGGCGAGGTTGGAGGCGCGGGGTGTTGAGAGGAGAAGGAGAGGGAGAGGGAGGAGGAGGAGGAGGGAGCGGAGCGTCGGGGGCGGCGCCGCAGGGGACGCAGGGACGGACGGACTGAGCGAGCGTCGTTTGCCGCAGCTTTTCGCCGGGACTCCAGCGCCGTGGGCACGATGTCGGGTGTCTCCCGCGCGCTCTTCTGGGCGGTCGTCTGCCTGGCCGCGCTCGGCGCGCTGTCGGCGGAGAACACCACCACCACCACCTCGACCCCCAACGGGACTGAACCCTCGAGCGTGACGCCCAGCAAGCCGGTCCCGACGGAGGTGACGTCCTTGTCTCCTCACACCGTGGCACCAGGTGGGCATCGGCACCGCGGGCTTCGGGCGCCCGCCCCACTCGAGCCGAGCGGCCGGGCCGCGCGGGGTCCGAGTCGCGCGGGTGGCGGCGACGGTGGCGACTCCGCAACATGGCCGCCCGGCCCCGCGGGGGACGAGCGCCGGGCCGCGGCGCCCGCTGAGCCGAGCTGCGGGTTAAAGTGCCCCGGGAAGCCGCTTGGCCCCGAAGCGGGGAGGGGACGTGGCTGCCTTCCGCTCCGTGGCAGTGGGCGCGTGAGTGAATGGGGCGAGGCGACGCGTCTCGCAAGTTGGCGGGGAGAACGAACCCCCCCCCCCCCAACCCCGGGGCCTCCCTGGGCACCGAGGCTTCTCCGGAAGTTGAAAGGGGTGGTGGGGATCGGCGGGGGGAAAAAGAAACTTATAGATAGAGCCATCATCAGCTCGGCTCCGCCCAGACTTGGGTCCGAGAAAAAGTGTCGCCTGAGATGGCTGGTGCAGGTAGCGTTAGCCACGTCTGAGGTGCGCGAAGGTAACGCGGTCAGCGACAACCTGGCACTCTCCCTGCGGGCGAACGGCGACGGCCGGCGTGGAACCCTGGTACCTAAGGTGAAAACTGGAGAGATGGGTGATGAAACCCGTGCGGATGGGATGGGGTGGGCTGGGTTGGAAGGCCGAGATGAAAGGAACTCTCCTGGGGCCGGATTTAGTACTTGGGGAGTTGGATTGTAGGGTTTTTTTTTTTTTTTAACCCAATCATGGGGGACGCCTTTTGTTATTGTAGAATACGATTAAGGGAGACTCAAAATTTAAAGCTCAAATCGACGTGGGCCGTGACAACACAAAAAAGAGGAAAGATAATGTGGGTTAGTGAGGTGGAAAACAAAAAAACACCTAAATGGATGGGTTATTGCCGTTAACACTGGGTAAAAAGAAACTTTTTTTTTTTTTAAACCGAAGGATTGCTAAATGCAATGACTTACTGTGTCATTTTTTTCTCGTGCTCATCGTACCGTCCTAGTGTCTTAACTAGTTTTAGGATTTCATAAGATTTTATATTAACAAAACACGAGCTTGGTATCTTACTGCTAGTTAGAGTCAGGAAGATGTTAGGGTAAAATTCACGTTTTTTCAAATGAGTAAATTTCAGTACAGTGTTGGGAATTTCCAGCCACACTGGTATTTAGGATGGATGCTAAGCTCAGTGTTTTTTGTCTCCAGCTTACTTGGCAGTTTCTTCTCAGAACGGTAGTGTGTGGTTTGTTTTGTTTGAGAGAAGCCTGGAAATACCAAGTTAATTGCCTTTGTGTAATTGAAATGTATGCAGAGGAGATAATTTGTATTTTCTGAACATTATGGTTGGATAAGATAGTGTGAAAAGTAGCAAGCAAGTTCAGTATGTTAAGTAGCATCCTCTCTGCTACACTCACCGTCAAGCAAAATAATTTTAATTGTCAATTATTAAATATCAAATACTTTATGAACCTCCTCCTCCAGATACCATGTGTGTCCGTGTTTTCAATAAATACTAATAATAAAGTAGTAAGATGCAATGCAGTTTTTTTTTTACTTTTTTTTTTTGGCAAGGAGAAAGCAAATGAGAATGTTGTAGCCATTTAATTTGTAGGAAAAAAAAAAAAGTTAGCCTGATTCTGTAAATTCATTCCTTTGTCCAGACATGAGATTGTACTTACCCATCTTTGAGTACTTATTTCTGGATTGTATATAAAACTATTGGCACACACCTTGCTGACTTGTTAAGTTATAAATATATGAATGAGACCCTTTTAGATATGGCTTCCAACTGTGGAAAACGCTGTGAAGAGGGGATCACTGATAATTCATCTTATCTTGAAATTAGCTGTTTTTCACAATGGCACAATCAGAATTTTTTCCTCTCCCCTTCCCCTCCCCAGGTAGGGTTTCACTGTAGTCCTGGCTGACCTGGAATTCACTATGTAGTCTCAGGGTGGCCTCAAACTCATGGTGATCCTCATACCTCTGCCTTCCGAGTGCTAGGATTAAAGGTGTGCGCCACCAAGCCCTGCAGATTTTTAACTTGTAATAATTATTGCTACTAATTCTTGGTTTGTCTGATATTTTGGGCCATTGATTTCCTTATGCCTAGTGTTGATATTCTAATACAACCTTTTGTTTTTGTCTTGTAAGGGTGCTTTAAAATGCTTCAAGAAACCCAGAGTGTCTGTGGGTATCTTTTAACTAGTCCTGTGAAAAAGGATTGTTCTGAGCATGCCCACTAGCTTGTTTTTCTTGAGTTTACTTGTGGCTTTATAGTTGATGCTTGGAATTTCCTAGTAGATCAGTTCAGGAAGCTTAAGTTTCTCAGACTTGCTAATAATTCTGGTACTGTGTCTTATTGCTTGTTGTTCAAAAAAGGTAAGCACAACAGCCTGAAATGAGATGTCAATTCATTGATTTTATGCATTCCCCCCACCCAGAAACCTGTGAAAGCTACAACAACTGTTTTTCCTGTGTTAATACTACCATTCATAACACAACCTGCTTTTGGATAGAATGTAAAGGTAAGAAACTTTGGATAAGTAAAGAAAAAAAATTGGGATTTGCTGTAAGCTTGAGAATGAAAGCTGTCTTATTGTAATATATTTGAACATTTGAAAATACCTATATTTAGGGGGGTGTTGTTTTTTATTTAGCAAATGTAATACTTTAAAGGGCCAGTTGCTTAACACACCACCTGGAGACCTCTTCTCCTTTATTCCTTTATCCCTTGTGTTTCTTAGACTTGATTATTCAGGCTCAGTAGCTTTTAAAGGAAGAGAGATTTTAGATCCTGGTTAGAATTAAGGTGTGCTAATAAGCTGGAATTAGTTGTGTCAGTTACGTAACTTTCCTTAGGAAACTGAGTCATTTACCTGTATATATCTGACAAGGTGAACTGTAAAGAGACTTGTGAAACTGTTGGATGCTTAGATGTGTGGAGAATTGACTCCAGTGCTTTTGCTTATGTCTAAAGTAAGTGAGCTTAGTAAGCGTCTAAAGAGCTAGGTGGAAGTCCACTGAAGTGTGAGCATGGTTTTTCTTAGAATCATGGCATGTCTCTTAATGGAGGTGCTTGCAGTTCTTCCCTGTTAGCACAGAGATTACTAAGGTTCATTGTGTTTTGTTTTGACATCTCTTGATTTGCAAGGACCATAGTTTTATTAAGATAAAGCTGCATATTAAGTTCTTTTATTCAGTGAATAATAGTTCTGGAAGTCATAACAGCATAAAGTTCAAGAAGCTCTTTAAAGTGTTAATTTGGAGTTTTTTTTTAATAACATAAATGTTACTGTGTTGGTTCACAAAATGGGATTTAAGGTGCATCCTTCCATATATGGCAGTCAACTATAGGATTTAAGTTTTAGACATTGCATGTTGTACTTTGAGCTGTGCTGTGGAAGGCTCTCCCAGGAAAGCTGTCTTAGCTGATGCAGACAGCTGAGTGGGGATCTGGAGCATACACCCCTCTCCTGTTTTTTGAGCTTCATTAGAAGACCTTGCTTGCTGATGGCGCTTGACCAGCTCACCCTCTTGAGGATTTCTGGCTGTCATTTCACGTGGATTTTAAAAGGATGAAATTTGAATCCTTCATAATGTGTCTTAAGACAATGAGAAAAAAATGGCAGTTCTTGTTGGTCTTTAGATTGCTTTGTATATTTTGAGACAAGGTCTCTGGAACTGAGGCTGGCCTGAAACTGAAAATCCTCCTGACTTAGCTGAATGCTGGGATCACATGTGGACCAACACACCTGGCTTTGCCAGAAGCATTTATGTGATGGTTTAACCACTGTTCTTGAGCTTAGCAAAGTCAAAGGTGATGTAAGTAATTGGTGGTCTTCATTTCTTTTTCCATACCAGATAAGAGTTACTGTGTACAGAATTTGACAGCTCATAATTGCAGCCAGGTGAACAGCACTGACTCCTGTTCTGGTAAGTCTTCATTCACATTGGCCACTGGAGAAACTCATTGCCTCAGAGCCATGCTTCCATGCTTTGAAGTTTATCATCTTTCTAACCTTGTTAAAATATAAGTCACATAGTCAGAGCTGGGGAGATGGCTTAGTGGTTAAAGGCACTTACTTGCGAAGCCTAACTGCCTGGGCTTGATTCCCCAGTACCCATGTAAAGCCAGATGCACAAAGTGGTACATGTGTCAGGAGTTCCTTTGTATTGGCAGGAGTCCCAGAATACTTGTTAAGTTTTTTCTCTATTCCTCAAAACCAGTTTTGACCTTACTCTCCAAGGTGGGTGTTCACATTCCAGCCATCACATCGATTTTTTTTTTTTTAAATCCCTGCCAGCAAGATGGGAAAGGAAAAAATGAGAGGCCTGTACCTGCTTTGTAGATGCTTGTTAAATGCCACCTATCTAATAAGCTGCAAGGGAAGCTGAGACCTGTCATAGGGGAAGTGAGATATCACCAAAAATTGGTGGTTTCCATTTGTATAAAGGAGGGGATGCTGGTAATGGGTAACTGTCTCTTCAGGGTTAGTGCTTACTTACATTGTAAAAATTACGGAAATAGTGTTCCAGTGATTGTAGATGGTAGGCAGCTTTGATATATCTCTTTCTCTCTCCTTTATATAGTGCCTACTGATACTCCAGTGCCAACCAATTCTACAGGTAATGGAAGTAGATTGACTTTTCATCTTTTAGGAGTTTTTTTTTTTTTGTGGTGTTGGTAGTGGGGAAACGGCCTCATGTATTCCAGGTTGGCCTTAGACTCACTATGTACCCTCAAACTCCTGATCTGCCTGCCTCTGCCTCCCAAGTGCCAGGATTACAGGCAGTAGCCACTATGTCTTGTTTGTGCAGTGCTAGAGATCATTCTCAGCCTCACCTTCCAAAAATTTTAAGCCCTCTTGGTAACTTTTTACCTAAAAGTTGTTAGTATAGTTGTAAAGATTAAGACTCAGTGTTGAACCACAGTAGTTAACAGTGGCAGCACACATAACACCTGTTTCACATTGAGTAAATCTCCACCGATCTGCAGTTTGTACCTTGAACCTACAAATTACTCTTTGTGGGTATTGTAGAAATCTTGGGCAATATAAAACCCCACAGGAAATTTCAGTTCCCATCACCCAAAGGTGTGTCAGTGTTTTCAGAGATTGATTTCTTCTGGTCTTTCCTGGGTGTATGACTTTGTAAATAAACTGAAAGTGGCTGGTAGTATCAGGTACCTTTGCATTGTCTTTCCCCTTACTGTGAGATGACAGTATACACTTCAGTCCTTGTGCTCATGGCTGTGGAGATGGCTTAGTAGATAACCGTGCAAAAGTAAGTACCTGAGTGTGGATCCCTCAGCCATGTAAAGCCAGATACTGTTGCACGAGTATCTGTGATCCCAGTACAGCTGCTGTAGGAAGGGAGGCAGAAACAGGAGTACTGCCTCGTAGCTCACAGACCAACTAGTCTGGAAATACAGTGGCTAACAATGAAAAAATGACTCAAGCAGTGTGGAAGGCACCCAAAGTTGTCCTGTGACCACTACGTGTACACCTGCACTCATACATGTGAACACACTCATATGTGCCCCCCCCCCCCGTTTCCATAACAAATTAGAAGGGGTTTGACTGAGGGGATGGGATGGAATGTGGTAAAAAGGTGAGAAAAGTTGTCTTCACCAAAATTAAGTAAGAGGAAGCTTAGCACATTGAGACTATCTTCTGAAAGTTTTCAAGATACTTAACTTTGGAGAGAGCCCATGACTAAACATGCAGTAATTCAGTTTGGTAGGCAGTGGTTGAGGTCTATGAAGGGGCACTTGAAGGTAGGCTTAAGACCAGACTATTGAGCCTGCTATCTGTAGGGTGGGAAGAAGGTTACAGAGGAAGCAGTCAGGATGAGTATGGAAGAAAGCAAGCTGAGAGGACTGTCCAAGAAACATTTAATAGTATAACTGTAATTTTCCAAAACCAATGAAATGCTAGAATGGGGACAAAAACTTATTTTGAAGGGCTTGGGCAGTAGTGCCGAAGCTGGTTCAGCTTTTGCTGCCACTGTGCATAGCTCTTTCTAATTCAGGCCTCATGGATACCAGCCACAGTGGAAAATGTATATACTACAGAAACCTGCAGATTCTATGAAATTTGTTTTGGGTGAGTTCTAGGTCAGCCTGGGCTACAGTGAGACCCTACCTCAAAATCCCCCCCCCCAAAAAAAAAGCCTAGTGTAATAGCATAATTAATCTTCCCTCCAATCATCTGTAGCTGCAAATACTCATATTGAAGCTTGAGTAAAGTATCCTAACTTCCTTCAGAAAGTAAAAAAGTAAACACTAACTTTAAGGGCAACATTACTGTGTCGTTCCCCCCCTCCCACCCCCCGAGGTAGGGTCTCATTCTAGCTCAGGCTGACCTGGAATTCACTATGTAGTCTCAGGGTACCCTTGAACTCAGTGATCCTCCTACCTCTGCCTCCCGAGTGCTGGGATTAAAGGCGTGCGCCACCACGCCCGGCTAATGTTACTGTTTTTTTTTTTGTGAGAAGGTCTCATGTACCTCATCCTGACGTGGAAAACACTCCAGCTGAGGCTGTCCTTTGAAACCTTGCCTCCAGCTCCCAAATGCTGGGGTGACAGCCTTAAATCTTCCTTAAATGCTACAGTAAACTAGCAAACTTGAAAATCATTTAGTAGATCTTTGGGCTTTTAAAAAATTGTTAATTTTTATAAACTTCAATTTCAAAAGCCCAGTGTAGCGCTGGAGAGATGGCTTAGTGGTTAAGGCATTTGCCTGGAAAGCTAAAGGATCCCAGTTTGACTCTCCAGGACCCACATAAGCCATATGCACAAAGGGGGTGAGTGCATCTGGAGTTATTTTACAGTGGCTGGAGGCTCTGGCATGCCCATTCTCTCTCAAATAAATAAATAAAGTATACATATTAAAAAAAAAAAAAAAAGCCCAGTGTAGTGGCACATGCCTTTATCACCTTTAATCCCAGTACTCAGGAGGCTGAAGTAGGGGCATCTCTCTGAGGTCAAGAGTACCTTGGTTTACAGAGTGTGTTTCTAGGTCTACCTGGGCCAGAGTGAGAGCCTGCCTCACAAACAAACAAACAAAAAAAACCCCAAACAACTTATTTTAAATTTTTTCCCTTTCTAGTACAAGGACTCTAGATGATACTTGCTGCTCAGCATTGCTCAGTTGTCCTGTGGTCATGGGCTTTATTTCCTAAAGCTCTTGTACTTGCAGGCCAGCGCTGCTCAGGGTGGTGGTAGAGGCGGCATCATCTCATTCTGGCCTCACACAAAGCAGTTGACTAGTATCTAAATTGGGGCAGCTGCCTCTGACTGCTTCTGTATTCCCTAGTGCACAAAGCCTGACATGCTTACTGCTCTGCCCCTTTAAGGAAGGCTCGTTGACCCTGAAGTGAGGAAGATAATGATAAGCAAATCTTGTTACCTACATAAGAAATACTGTTATATTTGTCTTTTTTTTTTTTAAAAAAACTGAGACTTTGTTAATTAGCAAAGGTTAGAGGAAAGATTATTTTTAAAAGCTATTAATTCCTTTTTCTAAACACTGTCCCTCTCTTTTTGTCTTTTTGTAAACTTTATCTAGAAGTATATATGTCTTAGATAGGTTTATTAATCGTATACATAGATTTTAACATAAAATTAATTTCATAGTGGCTGAATGTTTTACAGTACATTTAACTGTTAGTATTTATAGACATGTATGTATGTAGTGAGCCACTGGCTGAAATTGACTTATTTGCTGAAAAATTGAAAATGTAGTTTTTTAAAGTAGATGTCAGATAAGATAACTGGAAAGTTAGAAAATTGAGGTTTTTAGGTGGCGTGGTGGTGCATGCCTTTAATCCCAGCACTGGAGACACAGAGTTAGGAGGATGGCCCTGAGTTCTAGGCTATCCTGAGAGTACATAGTGAATTCCAGGTCAGCCTGGACTACAGTTGAGACCCTACCTTGAAAAACCAAAAAAAGAAAAGAAAGAAAATTTGAGTTTTTTTTTTTTTTTTTTTTTTTGATTTACGGGTCTCACTCTAGCTCTGGCTGACCTGGAATTCACTATGTAGTCTCAGGCTGGCCTCCAGTTCTCTGCAATCCTCCTCCCTCTGCCTCCTCCCAAGTGCTGGGATTAAAGGTGTATGCCACTACACCCAGCAAAATTGAAGTTTTTAAATCCTTTTTTTTTTTTTCATTCTAGCTAAACCCACAACTCTGCCTTCCTCTTCGACACCTTCTCCCACAGCTGTTACATCAGGTAATTGAGGCTGTTCACCTTTCACAGTGATGTGGGGTGTTGATAAGGTATTGTCTTTTAATGGCTCTGCCATCAGGTCCCAGTTTTTGAATAACTAGATTGGAACACCTAATTTAGAAGGCCAAGTTGTAGTTAGCCATTTAAGCTCTTCTGAGAGCTTTTTTGTACAACTTGTATGTAAATGCTGGTTTGTAACTGCCAGCTGTACTCCGGGATTCATCGTGTGCTATGCTGGACTACAAGTGAAGACTCTACTGCCTTCTGTATCAGAGACCTGAAAGCCACCATCAGGACCAGATGTGAACCTCACCATTCAAGTTTTATTTCAGAGCGAAATGATCAGTAATAAAATAGATGCCATTTTCTTAGTTTCTTAGCTTTTTTGTTTCCTCCTGAAACATTTCACTTCTTGAAAAGAAATTGTAGTTTTTGTCTTTTCCTTATGACTTGGTAATACTTTCTCATAATGCAAAATTAGCAGATACAGAGTGCTATTTTACCCTTCCAATTATGAGTTACTTTGTTGAAATTATAAATAGCAGATAATTATTTTTGTAGCTTGAAAAATTGTGACTGAGTTTTTATTTACCTTATGTCTAGTAAAACCCAAATGTCATGATTTTTAACAAATACTTAACTCTAGCAATTAACCAGAAGTTACTGCATGGTTTAGAAGTATTTAAGTTGATGTTCCTGGTCAGCATGAAGAATGGGACTAGTAGTTGTTTTCCTTAGTCGGTATGATTTGACTTCCAGCCATTAAGACAACTATAGAAGAGATCTTTTGTATAACTTAACCCGCAAAGGAGGCATGCTCAGGTGGTCTGGAATTGTGAGGAGCATTGGGAGGCTTACTAAGGGTTCTTTTTTTTTTTTTTCCTAATCACATCAGGTGCAGCCAATACCACTTTGAGTCCAACTTCCGAACCTGCGCGGAAATCCACCTTTAATGCTGCCAGCTTCATTGGAGGAATCGTCCTTGTCTTGGGTGTACAGGCTGTCATTTTCTTCTTTATAAATTCTGCAAATCTAAGGAGCGAAACTACCACACTCTGTGAACAGATCCGCTGAGTTGAGGAGGACTGGCAGTGCATCTGTGTAGCTCACTGAAACCAAAATACTACCTGTCAAGTCCCACATGGAAGAAGCTGTTCCAGGATCTTTCAGCTTCCAAAGGATTCCTACAGGATGTTTTGGAGCCTCATCCTTGAATAAAAGCCAGTTAGACCATTTTGCTCCACAGGAATGTTTAAAGTACCTGCACGAGTCCCTGCGGCATCTTAGGCTCTGTCTTCAAGTGGCTGCTGCTGTGGGCTTCTGTCTCTTTCCTTGACATGCCAAATGTAACTTTCTGTAATGGAAAATGTTGTCCCCTGCAGACAACCTCCTGACTGGCAGTTTAAATTTAGTCATTTTAAAACCTGAAATTGCATTATTTTCATCCTAGCACAAGATGTAATTCAGTGGCCAGAGTTGAGAATAGTGCCAAGTGAGCATCAAGCAGGTGGACTCTGGCTATTATTTCAAAAGTAGAATATATTTGTTGAGTTAGTACTAAATTGTATCCTTAGAGTAAAATTTTGTGCTTGATAAGTTATTTTTTCTACATTAGAAATAAGAGGCTACACAGGGAATTACATTCCAGATTTACAGAAATGAAAGGATATAAACCATTAATGTGTAACAAGTGGTGGTTCATACTCAAAGCACCTTACTGAGAAAACAGAACAGTGCCTTAGACTGGAAGGGAGGAGGAAGCAGTGACAGCGTGTGATTTGTTCTTTTACATTAGGAAGGTAAGGTTAGTCTGAGAATGTAACTGTTGATGTGAGCAGTAGTAAATCTGCTGTTAGATAGCATACTGTTAATATTTAATTCAAAACCTTGTTTTGTCCAGAGTGGAGAAGTGTAAGCTAAAGAATATCCTGAGCTGAAAGCCTTCATAGATTAAGCCTCCCAACATTTCTTTAGGACTGTTGAATAGAGATAGAATTGATTCAATTATCTTTCCCTTTGAACACACAAAATAAAAACCTTGAAACTATTGTACCTTGAAAGGATCTCTACCGAACTTTCCTGAAAAGTAACTTAATGTGAGGCAAGAAGGAAATGTTTTAAAATTGTTTACTAGCTCTCTAGATGAGACAATCACCTTACATTTTCAAACATACAATTTGACCTGTGTAATTTCAGAAAACATGAGGAGTTTTGGTAAAATTACTGTAGATGATTGCCCTTGGTAAATAGATATTTCTCTCTGGCTTTCTCCTCTCTCTCTTCCTCCTCCTTGGTTTCAATTCCCATAGTATAATCATGCATAGTTGTCATAAAGCACTAATTTCTTTATAGTTTTAGAGAGCCTTCCCTGACACATTGGATTAGTTCAGAGGCACTTAATGGTTGGAAATGGGCTTCTGGTTTCCTAGGTCATTGAAGTCTTTGTTTTTAGTTTCTTTAGTGTAGCTGAGTTGAGCACTTGGTTTTCAGTATTTTATTGCAGGAAATGACGAATTGCTTTGGTTTGTTTCATAAACTGAAATTCTTTGTATTCTTAAAATGAAGTAAACTGTTTCTTTGTCACATGCTGGTACAGCTCAAGTTTATTTTCCTTGCACATTTGTACATACACCTAATGTTTTCAAGTGCCTTAATTGTTTAAAATCTCTGGCTTCAAAAGTTTTTGGGGAAAGATAGGTTTACCTCACATTTTTTTGTGTTTTCATTAGTAATATTTAGGTACCTCACAAAACTTACTATGGTGCCACAGTTGTTAGTTTTTGGAGAGTGCTGAAATTCGTTTGAAAATACACAAAATTTTCATCCTTTACAAGGTGGCAAAGATTAGTTACAATAGTGTAATTGTCATTTACCAGGTATGAATTCCTTGCCATGCATTCATGTCAACACATGTAGCAAATTCTGTGAAAATTAACAATTTGAAGCTTCTGTAATTTTTAGCACTACTCAAACAAGTCTCCAGATGAGCTCTTTTGCTGACTCTTTCCCTCTTTGTTGAGCAACGTATCTTGAGCCATTGATAATTTTTGGGTTTTTTAATCCAGAAGGTATGTAGAATCCTTTTCAGATTTTTCATCTGATTGGTTCGTGCTGGTGTATCTGTCAGAGCGCTTACTCTGCCTTACAGATGGTTGTTGCACGAGCAGACACTGCTGTACTTAGACATTTCTACTTGAGTTCATGCAAAATTACAAAACCAATCTGTATCTGTACCAAACTGATTAAAATAAATCTACAAGTTTATTGAATTAGTCTCTTGACTGAAGTGTGTTATTTTGATTCCTGACGATTGACGCTGTTGGATTTACCTTAATTGTCCATTTGAGGGTGGGTTGTCGTACTTACTGCTCCTCTGGGCTAGCAGATGGAACTAAGGTATGAGTTAGTCAATAGAGAACAGACCCTTAGAAATGATGACTGAGCCCGGCGTGGTGGCACACGCCTTTAATCCCAGCACACTCGGGAGGCAGAGGTAGGATTACGGTGAGTTCAAGGCCAGCCTGAGACGACACAGTGAATTCCAGGTCAGCCTGGACTAGAGTGAGACCCTACCTTGAAAAACCAAAAAAAAAAAAAAAAAAAAGGATGACTGAAGGGAGAATGGTAGTAACATGTCAGTGATTACACAAGTCAATGGAAAGCAAACTAAGTTATCTAAGAATTTATAGACTACCATCTTGTTTTTATATTTCTGAAAGTTGTGATTTCCTGCATGTTAAATAACACTGGGTTTCTGTGTTTATTTAATAGAGTACCTACTCACCGAGCCACATACTAATACATGAAATCTGGTTCTATCGGACCATGCTGAGCAAAAGCATGTTACGTATTTATGAGTTGTATAAGAGGTAATTTGTTACTCTTACAAGCCCGAACATCTATGAGGTAGACTTGGTGATCTCGGAAGTGATTAGTTTCCATGTTAGCCTTACATATAATATGGTCATTTGGTGATTATATAAAGCTATGTGCCAAACTTAACTTCCTAAAGCATTGTAGGAAAAACAACACGGTGAAAGTTGTTTTGTATCTAATAATAAGAGGCCTTGTATATTTTGTCCCTGTAGTTACTGTTTCCTGTGCTTACATGTAGGAAGTTGTTGGCCACTGATGGTTTCCAAAGGATGCCCATTAGCTCTTTAATTTTTAAAAATTATTATTTATTAAAGACAGAAGATAGAATGGGCACACCAGGATCTCCAGCCACTGCAAACAAACTCAGTCTTATGTGCCACCTTGTGCATCTGGCTTACATGGGTACAGGGGAAATGAGCCTGGGTCCTTAGGCTGCGTAGGCAAGTGCCTTAACTGCTAAGCCATCTCTCCAGCCCAGCACTTTAATTTTTATTTAGAAATGTCTTGTTACTTATTGGTGTACCTATTGATAATTTTGTTTAGTTTTGTGTCTGCCTTTTTTCTGATTTGTGCTTTGTTTGAGATGCAAAAATATTGTATTCCTTTTTCATACATGGGTTGTATACATTTAATACAAAAAGTGATTGGTATTAAATGCCTTTGCATTTGAACGGTTTTCTTTGGATCTGTAATTCAATATGGACATTTTTTTTGCCATTCATGTTTGAAGAATTTTGGTCCATTGTCTTCTGAATTGAATTGTGTCCTTTGATCTGTGTTTTCATCTTTTGGCCATGTATGTCTAGTCTGGACGTGCCAGAAATGTATGCACCACCCTGTGCATCTGACTTACATGCATACTGGGGAATTGAACCTGGGTCCTTACACTCTGCAGGCAAGTGCCTTAACCACTAAGTAATCTCTCCAGCCCTTCTCTGCTACTTTTTTTTTTTTTTTTTAAAAAAATTGTTTATTTATTTGAGAGTGACAGAGAGGAGGAGGAGGAGAGAGAGAATGGGCACGCCAGGGCTTCCAGCCACTGCAAACGAACTCCAGATGCATGCACCCTCTTGTGCATCTGGCTAACGTGGGTCCTGGGGAATCGAGCCTTGAACCGGGGTTCTTAGGCTTCACAGGCAAGCGCTTAACCACTAAGCCATCTCTCCAGCCCTGCTACTTTTAATGAAGAGCTTTTTCTTTGTGATAGATTTTTAGAAAATTGATTTTTATGGGCTATACTTCCTTGTTTTTTGTGTTTGAGGTTGAGCTAAGCTAAGGATCTGTAGTTTGCACATTCAGAAGACTTTCAGCTATTTACTTGTGATATGTATATTTTTAAATATACATACACATTTATCCCCCTTTTTCCCTACTAGGGATTCTTTTATTCTGCATAGGGATTTTGGTTCTACACTGGCTGCTGAAAGTTAACCCCATAGCCTACTGATACACTATGGTAATCAGGGACACATTGCTGGGATGAGCATCTAAACCAGACACAGTTTATAGGAGGACGTAATTTCTTTTAAGCTTAAAGATAGAGAAGTTCCATCAAATGATAGAAGCTGGCTCCCATTCATAAATCCAGTTAGAGACAACCAAACAGCTGGGCATCACAAGCACAGTCAGAGCTCAAAAGCTCTCTGTAGTCTGAAATTCAGAACTGCCTCCAGTGACACAACCTCCCCCCCGCCCCCCCAGGAGGAGTCTGCGTGCTATGGGCTGAAGCTATAAACTCAATTTTAATAAAACACAGTCTATGGGGGACATACATTCAAACTACCACATTCTCTCCCTGGCCCCCAACAGACTCACAGCCATTTCATATTGAAGTTGCGTTCAGTGTAACTTCAAAGGCGTTACCCACCTTTAAGACTGTTTCTTAACTGTGAGTCCTATAAAATCAGAACAAGTTACGCACTTCCAACACATAATGGGACAGAGTAAACATTTCCATTGCTATAAGGTATAACGAGAGACTACAGAGTAATGAAAAATCAATAGCCATCAGGTAAACAAACATCTGCAGTTCAAGTCCGACATCCATAACCAGTGACTAGTGACAAGAGTCTGGATTTCCAATTCTGCCCCTCCAGGCGGGCTGAGTAGCTGGGGAAACTTCCATCCCGAGCCAGCAGCACTCCACAGTAACCCTTGCACAGTCTTGGTCTACCCAAAACATCTTTGGGTCTCCATTGTAACATGGTCCATTTCTACTCCATACACTGTCCTTTCCAGCCTTTGAAACAGTAATATCCTGTTTCCCATGCCTCATCTCAGCAGAGGCTCCCGGAACTCTGCACTTTATGACCCACTTCGGTGCATTTTTCATGCTTTCAAAATCAATACCAGGTGTTCAGGACACAGCATTTGAGGGAATAAATCATGATCTCGAAGAGCAGGCTATGTTCCAGTCATCTCTCAAGAGTTTTCATCCCTAGTCACTCAGTCTTTCCTGGGTGGAATCACCTCAGGCTTCCTTCCCATTGTTTCAATGTAAGAACTTGGCCATCCTTAACAATAGCACCTTCAGTAACCTAAAACCTGTCTCTGGGCCAGTAATTTTAAACTTGTTTGAATTTTTCCAACTTTATATCTTGTATCTCTCAGTTCCATATCTCTTTTTTTTTTTTTTCGAGGTAGGGTCTCATTCCAGCCCGGGCTGACCTGGAATTCACTATGTAGTCTCAGGGTGGACTCTAATTCATGACGATCCACCTACCTGTGCCTTCCAAGTGCTGGGATTAAAGACGTGCACCTCCACGCCTGGCTAGAGTAACAATTTTTAATGCTGGTATCTGCTAATGCTATTGGGTCACTTCCTATTGATAATTTTTTTCTGCCCTTGGGTCATAATTTCCTGCTTCAGTGTATGCTTGGTAAACTTTATTGGGTGCCAGATGTAAAGTTCTTGGGGTCTGGGTACCTTTGGCTTCCTGTAAATTTTCTTGAATCTTGTGCTGAAACATAATCACTTAAAGACAGTCTGATCTTTCTGTGACTCAGGAGCCAGAACACTTGTTCCAACGCCCTTGGGTTATGAACTTGCTGCTGTGGCGGGTGGGAACAGGCTGTAACTGCAGTCTTGGGAGCTCCAAGTACCTATCGGCAAGTGAGTGCCTTAATTGCTGAGCCATCTCTCCAGTCCCGTGTTACTTTTTCTCCTAGTTGTTTTTGGCTCTTTAATCATTTTCAAATTAAAATTGCTTTCTATTTTGTTTTTGTTTTTTTGAGGTAGAGTCTCACTCTAGCCAAGGCTGACCTGGGTGAGTTTCACTTCGTAGTTCTAGGCTGGCCTAGAACTCAAAGTGATCCTCCTACCTCTGCCTCCCGATTTCTGGGACTACAGGTGTATGCTGCCATGCCAGGCAGTTTAAATTGAAATTACTTTTTAAATTTTATTTTTATTTATTTGAGAGAGAAAGAAAGAAAAAAGGCAGATAGAGAGAATGGGCATACCAGGGCCTTCACCCACTGCAAATGAACTCCAGATGCATGCATTTGGCGTATGTGGGTACTGAGGAATCAAACCTGGGTTCTTAGGCTTTGCAGGCAAGTGCCTTAACTGCTAAGCCATCTCTCCAGCCTTAAAATTACTTTTAACTGATAGAAAACAATTGCATGTCATGAGGTGCTCTGTGATTGTTGCAATACATTTATACATTGTGTGATACTTCAGTCAGTATAAATATTCCTCAAACATTTCTTTTTCTAATGAAAGAGAGAGGGAGAGAGAAAATTGGTGTGCCAGGGCCTCCAACAACTGCATTCAAACTCCAGACACGTACACCACCTTGTACACATGTGCGACCTTACATGCTTGTGTCACCTTGTGCATCTGGCTTACATGGGACCTGGAGAGTCGAACGTGGGTCCTTGGGCTTCGCAGGCAAGTGCCTTAACCACTAAGCCATCTCTCCAGCCCTCAAACATTTCTTTATGGTGAAAATATTCAAAATTGTTTCTTCTAAACTTTTGAGATCTATAAAGCATAGTTGTTCTCTATAGTTACCCTACTGCACAAAGACACAACAGAAATTCTAGCTGCAATCTCACTGCATTTCATTTCCATTGGTCAGCTTCTTTCTTCCTCCTTCCCCACCTACTCTACCCAATTTCTGGTAACCACCACTCCACTCTCAACTTCTATGAGAGTAACTTTTTAAGATTCTGCAGATTGTACAATGCTTGTCTCTGTGTCTGGAGTATTTCACTTAATATAATGAGCTCTATTCAGTTCCATCCATATTCATGAATAACAGGCTTTCAATCTTTTTTTGTTGTTACTGTTTTGTTTTTCAAGGTAGGATCTCACTCTGCAGTCCCAGGGTGCCTCAAACTCATGGTGATCCTCTTACCTCAGCCTCCTGAGTACTGGGGTTAAAGGTATGAGCCACCATGCCCAGCTTCATCTTTTTGTAAATGTCTGATTAGTATTTTATTTTATATATATATATATATATATATACACACACCCACCCATATATCACATTTTAAAATTAATTCTTCAGTTAATGGACATACATGTTGTTTCTATTTTTCTATTTCTTGGCTAGTGTGAATCATCTTGCAAGTTTTTCAATCACTAATTCTTAGAGATCTTTCCAAGTTAATGCATGTGATTATAATACATTTCTCAATTTCTGTGTTGGTATATTGTTATGACTTAGGTAAATGTTCCCCAGAAGGACCCATGTGTTCAAAGCTGTGACTCATGACACTATTGAGAGATGGTGGCACCTTTAAGCAGTCAGGCCTAAGCTGGGCATGGTGGCTTACATCAGCAATCCTGATATTTGGAAGGCTTAGGCAGGAGAATTGCCATGAGTCTGAGGTCAACCTGGACTACAGAGTAAATCTATAGTGTGAGACCTTGTCTCAAAACAAAAAAGATGAGGCGTAGTGGGAGAAAGTCCAGTCATACCTTTAAGGGCAATATTGGGGCTCCAGGTCTTTCTCTTCTTGGCTGTCTGGGGTGAGCAGATTCCTCTGCCATGTAGACCTGTCACCATGTAAGCCTCCCACAGGCCCAAGGTAATGGGCCAGTGATTGTGCACTGAAATCTCTGAAACTGAACCCAAGTGACGTTTCCTCCTTTAAGGTAACTGTCTCAAGTATTTTGCTACCATACTGCTACACACAGAAAACTGGCAGGTGTTGTGACTACACCTGATATGATGTGGAGGAAGAGTCTGAGGGTTTGAGTTTCCGGGAGATGTTTGGAGAAGTAGGATGGTGATAGAATGCTGTAAGTGGAGCAGAATGGATAATGCCAACTAGGGCTCAGAAGTCTAGAATGCAGACAGAGATGTAGACAGTAGTTTATAGTCATGGGGCTTCAAAGGGGAAAAAGGACTCTAGGAAATTGAACTGAAGGCCATCCATTTTTCTACTCTGACAAAGAGTTTAGTTACACTTTGCTCATGCCCCAAGACTTTGTGGGAGGTGGGACTCACAGGTAATGGAGTGGTTTCTCTAGGAGAAGACATTTCAGAGTGGCACGAGATTCAAGAAATAGCATGGGTATTGCTGGTGGCTTTTAGTAGATGTACTGTGAACATCAGGAATCCAGAGGAACACAGAGGAAAACTGGAAATTTTACAGCATTACCAGAAATGGAGTATGTTTAAGGGGCGTTCATAAAATGCTACATTGTCTACCATTGTACTACATAAAAGAAGATAGTGAGTTCAAGGCTAGCCTGGGCTACATAGAAGACCTTGTCTCAAAAATCAAGACTTCATTTTGCCGGGCATTGTGGCACACGCCTTTAATCCCAGCACTCGGGAGGCAGAAGTAGGAGGATTGCCGTGAGTTCGAGGCCACCCTGAGACTCCATAGTGAATTCCAGGTCAGCCTGAGCTAGAGTGAGACCCTACCTCAAAAAAACAAAACAAAAAAAAAAAAAAAAAAAAGAAAAAAAAGAAAAAAAAATCAAGACTTCAGCCATATAATTTGCACTGGCACAGTAAGGATTGAAGAGATCTCAGGAACTGGCAAGACTCTACTCATCATCGGCTCAAGCAATAGCCTTTGACCACTAAACCATCTCCTCAGCCCCCATCATCAGCTCAAAGGTACAAAAGTGTAAACTTTATTTCAAAGACTTTCATTAGAAAAGAGAGTCCACGGGGGCTGGGGACAGGTCTGCAAGCACACTGACCCAAGCTTGATCTCCCGCAGCACCCACATAAGACCAGACACAAAGTGGTGCACAGCCATGATCCCAACACCTATGGCAATGGAAGGTAGAACTAGGAGTACCCAGCAGCTCACCAGACAGCTTCGCTGGTGCATGGCGCGGCCAAATAAGAGAGACTGCCTCAAGGAACATGGAAGGAGAGGACGGACACCTTGAGGTTGTCCTCTGACCTCCACACATGCCCATACGTACATACATACATATACACATATATAAACACGAACAAATGAATGAATAAGTAAGTGAATAAGAGAGTCCCAAAGTTCCCTGATTGGGTAGGGCTGCCAAGAAAATTGTTTCTCCATGACGTATTTTCCATGTTTGGCCATCAAAATGCACAGAGGCCAGAGAGGCCATGATTTAAGGGCCCCAATAGAGACATGCTGAAGGCACAAGCTGGAGACTTCGATGTTGTCCATGGGATGTTGATTGTGTTGATGCCAGCTATGAGGTCATGGAGTCTTGCTCCCACTGAGGTTTCAAAGGCTAGCCTGGGATGCCAGGCGGGAGGTAAACTTTAGCCAGCAAGTCCATGGGCAAGGCTATGCAGGCCCTTGAAAGTGCACACTCTGTTACCATATGCCTTGGATGCTGGACACGTAGACTTAGGATTCAATGCTTGTCCTGCTGGGTTTGGGTCTTGCTATAATCTAGTCACTCTTTTCCATGTCCCTATTCCTCCCGTTTGGAATGAGTTTTTTTTGGGGGGGGGCGGGGTAGGGTCTTGCTCTAGCTCAGGCTGACCTGGAATTCACTACGTAGTTTCAGGCTGGCCTTGAACGCACAGCAATCCTCATATCTCTGCCTTCCAAGTACTGGGTACACCACCACACCCAGCAGAGAGCGAACGAGAGAGAGAATGGGTACAGCAGGGTTTCTAGCCACTGCAAATGAATTCCAGGGGCATGCATCACTTTGTACATCTGGCTTTATGTGGGCACTGGGGAACCGAACTTGGGTCATTAAGCTTTGCAGGCAAACACCTTAGCCACTAAGCCATCTATCTCTCCAGTGCTGGAATGAGAGTATTTTATGCTATGTTTCACCATTGTGTGTTGGACACATGTAACTTCCCTTTAGATTTTACAGGGGTCTGCCTTGAGTCTTGGGGGGAGACTTTGGTGATTCTTGTGCTGCAATCTCAATCAAAGAATCAAAGATTTGGCTTATAAAGGTCCCACAGACACCTACTTGCTAAAGGCCTGTTCAGCCTGTGATGCTCCTGGGAGATAGTGTAACCGTTAGGACGTAGTAGAAGGCAGTTAGGTCATTGTGGGTATGTCCCTCAAGGAGATACTGAGGACCTGCTTCTTACTTTCTGCTTTCCAATTGCTCTGAGGTGGACGACCCTCCTCTGCCTCATGCCCCCGCGGTGACATTCTGTGCCTCTACAGGCCCAGTGTGAGAGAGACAAATAGCTATGGACTTCTTCTGAAGCCACAGATCAAAATAAGTGTTTTTTCTTTGTAAGTTGATTTACCTCAGGTATTTGTTACAGTTTCAGAAAGCTTAAGATTGAACCCAATATATTTGTGTAAGGAAGCGGACATGAACCTTTGGAGCCCAGAGGCAGAATGGTGTGTCTGGATGAGCATCCCCTGAAGAGCATGTGTGAAAAGCTTGGTCCCCAGCTCATGGTACTATTGGGTGGTGGAGATACTATGATGAGATGATGCACAGACTGGAGAGATGGCTCAGCAGTTAAGAGCACTTCCTGTCCAAGCATGAGGGCCAGAGGGGGCCTGAGACCACTGAGTTAGATTCTCACAACACATGTAAAAAGCTGGGCATGGGGCTGGAGAGATGGCTTAGTGGTTAAGGTGTTTGCCTGTGAAGCCTAAGGACCCAGGTTCGATTCCCCAAATCCCACATAAGCCAGATGCACAAGGTGGCACGTGCATCTGGAGTTTGTTTGCAGGGTATGGAGGCCCTGGTACACCCCCCCCCCGTCTCTCTCTAATAAATGGATTAATTTTTAAAGATCTGGGAATGTCCATGCACATCTACAACCCCAGTCTTGTTGGGAGCAGAGACTCTCTGAAGAAAATAAGTGGGAGCTAGAGAGATGGCTTAGTGCTTAAGGCACTTACCTGCAAAGCCTAATGACCTGGGTTCAATTCCCCAGTTCCCACATAAAAGCCAGATGCACAAAGTGGCGCATGCATCTGTAGTTTGTTTGCTATGGCTGGAGGCCCTGGTGCACCCATTCTCTCTGTCTGTCTCTCTTCTCCCTATCTCTCTCTACTTACAAAAATAAATAAATAAATAAAAATATTTTAAAAAACAAGTGGATGAGTAACGGAAGGGGACACTTGATATTCTCCTCTAGCCTCTGCCACATTTGCACACACATGTGCATACAACACACACACATACTAAACATACCACATCATACCTACTACACACACACACACAGAGAGAGAGAGAGAGAGAGAGGGGTGTACCAGGGCCTCCATACCCTGCAAACAAACTCCAGAGAGAGAGAGAGAGAGAGAGAGAGAGAGAGAGAGAGCGCCTAGTAAAAGTCCAGTCATTGCCGGTCTGCTCTAGAAGAGGTATTGGAATACCAATCTCTTCCTGTGCTCTTGGACAGTGCAAATGTTGCTCCACTATGTGCCGCCATTGTGATATGCTGTCTTACCCAGGCCTCAAAAGCATGGAAGTCAACTGACCATAGACTGAAACCCTCTGAACTGTGACCAAAGTACACCTCTCTTAGGCTGATTTTCTCAGGTATTTTGTTACAGTAACAGAAAGCTGACTGACACATATCTGTAATATGGATATCACAATTGATACAAGTACTTGCTTGAAGGATAGTTAGGTTGTTTGCGAATTTTAACTTTTACCAAAAAAATTGCAAAGACCATGTTTGTACCTTCTTCATGTGTGACTATTTCAGCAGAGTAATTATGGGAAGAGGAAAGCTGCACTGTAGGCTTTCCATCTTGAATACCTTTTAAAATACTTTATGTATGTATTTATTTATTTGCACATAGAGAGAGAGAGAGAAAAACAGAGAGAAGAGAGATAGACATAGAGAAAGAGAATAGGCATGCCACGGCCTTTAGCCACTGCACACAAACTCCAGATACATGTGCCCCTTTGTGCATCTGGACTTATGTAGGTTCGGGGGAATTGAACTCAGGTCATTAAGCTTTGCAGCTTAACCACTGAGCTATCTCTCCAGCGCTTGAATATTTTTTAAAAATATTTTTGATTCTTTACTTACAAGCAGAAAGAGAGAAGGAGAGAGAGAAAGAGAGAGAAGGGGTGTTCCAGGGCCTCCTGCCACTACAAATGAACTCTAGATGTATGTGCCACTCTGTGCACCTAGCTTTATGCAAGTACTGGGGAATAAAACAGAGCCTTTAGGCTTTGCAAGTAAGCACTTAAACTTCTGAGCCATCTCTGCAGCCACCACCTTGAACAGACAGACCAAGGTTACCATCTAGCTTCTTTCTTTTTTTCTTTCCTTCTCTTTCTTTCTTTCTATTTTTTTTTTTTTTTTTTTTTTTGGCTCTTGAGGTAGGGTCTCATTCTAGCCTAGGCTAACCTAGAATTCACTATATAGTCTCAGGGTGGTCTCGAACTCATGGTGATCCTCCTACCTCTGCCTCCCAGGTGCTGGGATTAAAGGCATGTGCCACCATGCCTGGCACTATCCAGTTTCTACCAGCAGTTTCAAGTCTTTTCTTTACCTTAGCAGTTGTGTTTTAAAATTTCATGATGAAATGGTTTTATTGGTTCATAATATTAATTCATACTTCCTCTATGAATTGGTTATTATTTGTTCTTAGGAGATGTAGGATTTACAAAATATTAACATAGTCCAGATGATAATCCATGGTTAGATTTTCCCTAATACATTCATGCTTTGTCTGTGGTTATCGTACCTGCATCAACCAGAACTCTGTCTCAAGACGGAAACCACACAGTACTAAAAGGAAAAAGTTGGCATACACAACAATTAACTATATCAGTCATTTGGCATTGTAGGCCATATTACCTATAGAATTTAGGAAGCAGAAACTTGCAAACAAGCAAATAGACCTCTAAAGAACATAAGCATTGCTGGGCATAGTAGCACACACCTTCAATTCCAGCACTTGGGAGGCAGAGGTAAGAGGCCATGAGTTTGAGGCCATCCTTAATCTACATTGTGAATTCTAGGCCAGCCTGGGCTAGAGTAAAAACCTACCTTGAAAAAAAAAAAAGGAATATAAGAACTCTTCCAGGTAAGGTGGTGCACACCTGTAATTCCAGCATGGTAGAGCCAGGAGGATAATGAATTTGAGGACAGCCTGGGCTACATAATAAGATATGTCAAAGATAGGGAGGGGAAGGAAAGAGGGAAGGAGAAAGGAAGGATGGAGGAAAATAAGGGGATCGCAAAAGAAGAAGTCATTGATTACTCACCCACTCTCATTGGCTCTCTGCATGGTCAAGTTCATGATGGCTGCAAATCCACCTGAGAGGGTGTCAGGAAAGCCACCTATGACACTTCTGGTAAATCACTGAAGAGAGTGTGAGGTCAGCCATGCACAGGAAGTGTCCTACCAGTGGTTCTCTGTCCCAGAGCTGGAAGTCACTGGAGAGAGTGTGAGGTCAGCCTTGCACAGGAAGTGTCCTACCAGTGGTTCTCTGTCCCAGAGCTGGAGGTCACTGGAGACAGTGTGAGGTCAGCCTTGCACAGGAAGTGTCCTACCAGTGGTTCTCTGTCTCAGAGCTGGAGGTCACTGGAGAGAGTGTGAGGTCAGCCATGCACAGGAAGTGTCCTACCAGTGGTTCTCTGTCCCAGAGCTGGAGGTCACTGGAGACAGTGTGAGGTCAGCCATGCACAGGAAGTGTCCTACCAGTGGTTCTCTGTCCCAGAGCTGGAGGTCACTGGAGACAGTGTGAGGTCAGCCATGCACAGGAAGTCTCTTACCAGTGGTTCTCTGTCCCAGAGCTGGAAGTCACTGGAGAGAGTGTGAGGTCAGCCATGCACAGGAAGTGTCCTACCAGTGGTTCTCTGTCCCAGAGCTGGAAGTCACTGGAGACAGTGTGAGGTCAGCCATGCACAGGAAGTCTCTTACCAGTGGTTCTCTGTCCCAGAGCTGGAAGTCACTGGAGAGAGTGTGAGGCCAGCCATGCACAGGAAGTGTCCTACCAGTGGTTCTCTGTCCCAGAGCTGGAAGTCACTGGAGAGAGTGTGAGGTCAGCCATGCACAGGAAGTGTCCTACCAGTGGTTCTCTGTCCCAGAGCTGGAAGTCACTGGAGAGAGTGTGAGGTCAGCCATGCACAGGAAGTGTCCTACCAGTGGTTCTCTGTCCCAGAGCTGGAAGTCACTGGAGAGAGTGTGAGGCCAGCCATGCACAGGAAGTGACCTACCAGTGGTTCTCTGTCCCAGAGCTGGAAGTCACTGGAGACAGTGTGAGGTCAGCCATGCACAGGAAGTGTCCTACCAGTGGTTCTCTGTCCCAGAGCTGGAAGTCACTGGAGAGAGTGTGAGGCCAGCCATGCACAGGAAGTGTCCT
Organism: Dipus sagitta; assembly: GCA_036346955.1. NCBI lineage: Eukaryota > Metazoa > Chordata > Mammalia > Rodentia > Dipodidae > Dipus > Dipus sagitta. Next base: position 37,586,636 of record CM070775.1, read on the forward strand.
ACCAGTGGTTCTCTGTCCCAGAGCTGGAAGTCACTGGAGAGAGTGTGAGGCCAGCCATGCACAGGAAGTGTCCTACCAGTGGCTCTCTGTCCCAGAGCTGGAGGTCACTGGAGACAGTGTGAGGTCAGCCATGCACAGGAAGTGACCTACCAGTGGTACTCTGTCTCAGAGCTGGAAGTCACTGGAGAGAGTGTGAGGTCAGCCAAGCACAGGAAGTGTCCTACCAGTGGTTCTCTGTCCCAGAGCTGGAAGTCACTGGAGAGAGTGTGAGGTCAGCCATGCACAGGAAGTGTCCTACCAGTGGTTCTCTGTCTCAGAGCTGGAAGTCACTGGAGAGAGTGTGAGGTCAGCCAAGCACAGGAAGTGTCCTACCAGTGGTTCTCTGTCCCAGGGCTGGAGGTCACTGGAGACAGTGTGAGGTCAGCCATGCACAGGAAGTGTCCTACCAGTGGTTCTCTGTCCCAGGGCTGGAGGTCACTGGCGACAGTGTGAGGTCAGCCATGCACAGGAAGTGACCTACCAGTGGTTCTCTGTCCCAGGGCTGGAGGTCGCTGGAGACAGTGTGAGGTCAGCCATGCACAGGAAGTGTCCTACCAGTGGTTCTCTGTCTCAGAGCTGGAAGTCACTGGAGAGAGTGTGAGGTCAGCCATGCACAGGAAATGACCTACCAGTGGTTCTATGTCCCAGAGCTGGAGGTCACTGGAGAGAGTGTGAGGTCAGCCATGCACAGGAAGTGTCCTACCAGTGGTTCTCTGCCTCAGAGCTGGAAGTCACTGGCGACAGTGTGAGGCCAGCCATGCACAGGAAATGTCCTACCAGTGGTTCTCTGTCCCAGGGCTGGAAGTCACTGGAGAGAGTGTGAGGCCAGCCATGCACAGGAAGTGTCCTACCAGTGGTTCTCTGTCCCAGAGCTGGAAGTCACTGGAGAGAGTGTGAGGTCAGCCATGCACAGGAAGTGTCCTACCAGTGGTTCTCTGTCCCAGAGCTGGAAGTCACTGGAGAGAGTGTGAGGTCAGCCATGCACAGGAAGTGTCCTACCAGTGGTTCTCTGTCCCAGAGCTGGAAGTCACTGGAGAGAGTGTGAGGCCAGCCATGCACAGGAAGTGTCCTACCAGTGGTTCTCTGTCCCAGAGCTGGAGGTCACTGGAGACAGTGTGAGGTCAGCCATGCACAGGAAGTGTCTTACCAGTGGTTCTCTGTCCCAGAGCTGGAAGTCACTGGAGAGAGTGTGAGGCCAGCCATGCACAGGAAGTGTCCTACCAGTGGTTCTCTGTCCCAGAGCTGGAGGTCACTGGAGACAGTGTGAGGTCAGCCATGCACAGGAAGTGTCCTACCAGTGGTTCTCTGTCCCAGAGCTGGAAGTCACTGGAGAGAGTGTGAGGTCAGCCATGCACAGGAAGTGTCCTACCAGTGGTTCTCTGTCCCAGAGCTGGAGGTCACTGGAGAGAGTGTGAGGTCAGCCATGCACAGGAAGTGTCCTACCAGTGGTTCTCTGCCTCAGAGCTGGAAGTCACTGGAGACAGTGTGAGGCCAGCCATGCACAGGAAGTGTCCTACCAGTGGTTCTCTGTCCCAGAGCTGGAAGTCACTGGAGGAGTGTGAGGTCAGCCATGCACAGGAAGTGTCCTACCAGTGGTTCTCTGTCCCAGAGCTGGAAGTCACTGGAGAGAGTGTGAGGTCAGCCATGCACAGGAAGTGTCCTACCAGTGGTTCTCTGTCCCAGAGCTGGAAGTCACTGGAGAGAGTGTGAGGTCAGCCATGCACAGGAAGTGTCCTACCAGTGGTTCTCTGTCCCAGAGCTGGAAGTCACTGGAGAGAGTGTGAGGCCAGCCATGCACAGGAAGTGTCCTACCAGTGGTTCTCTGTCCCAGAGCTGGAGGTCACTGGAGACAGTGTGAGGTCAGCCATGCACAGGAAGTGTCTTACCAGTGGTTCTCTGTCCCAGAGCTGGAAGTCACTGGAGAGAGTGTGAGGCCAGCCATGCACAGGAAGTGTCCTACCAGTGGTTCTCTGTCCCAGAGCTGTAGGTCACTGGAGACAGTGTGAGGTCAGCCATGCACAGGAAGTGTCCTACCAGTGGTTCTCTGTCCCAGAGCTGGAAGTCACTGGAGAGAGTGTGAGGCCAGCCATGCACAGGAAGTGTCCTACCAGTGGTTCTCTGTCCCAGAGCTGGATGTCACTGGAGAGAGTGTGAGGCCAGCCATGCACAGGAAGTGTCCTACCAGTGGTTCTCTGTCCCAGAGCTGGAAGTCACTGGAGAGAGTGTGAGGCCAGCCATGCACAGGAAGTGTCTTACCAGTGGTTCTCTGTCCCAGAGCTGGAAGTCACTGGAGAGAGTGTGAGGTCAGCCATGCACAGGAAGTGTCCTACCAGTGGTTCTCTGTCCCAGAGCTGGAGGTCACTGGAGAGAGTGTGAGGTCAGCCATGCACAGGAAGTGTCCTACCAGTGGTTCTCTGTCCCAGGAGCTGTAGGTCACTGGAGACAGTGTGAGGTCAGCCATGCACAGGAAGTGACCTACCAGTGGTTCTCTGTCCAGAGCTGGAGGTCACTGGAGAGAGTGTGAGGTCAGCCATGCACAGGAAGTGACCTACCAGTGGTCTCTGGGGGCTGTCCCAGACTGGAGGTCGCTGGAGACAGTGTGAGGTCAGCCATGCACAGGAAGTGACCTACCAGTGGTTCTCTGTCTCAGAGCTGGAAGTCACTGGAGAGAGTGTGAGGCCAGCCATGCACAGGAAGTGTCCTACCAGTGGTTCTCTGTCTCAGAGCGGGAAGTCACTGGAGAGAGTGTGAGGTCAGCCATGCACAGGAAGTGACCTACCAGTGGTTCTCTGTCACAGAGCTGGAAGTCACTGGAGAGAGTGTGAGGGCCAGCCATGCACAGGGAAGTGTCCCTACCAGTGGTTCTGTCTCAGAGCTGGAAGTCACTGGAGAGAGTGTGAGGCCAGCCATGCACAGGAAGTGTCTACCATGGTGCTGGAAGTCACTGGAGAGCAGTTGTGAGGCAGCCATGCACAGGAAGTGTCCTACCAGTGGTTCTCTGTCCCAGAGCTGGAAGTCACTGGAGAGAGTGTGAGGCCAGCCATGCACAGGAAGTGTCCTACCAGTGGTTCTCTGTCAGAGCGGAAGTCACTGGAGAGAGTGTGAGGCCAGCCATGCACAGGAAGTGTCCTACCAGTGGTTCTCTGTCCCAGAGCTGGAAGGTCACTGGAGAGAGTGTGAGGCCAGCCATGCCACAGGAAGTGTCCTACCAGTGGTTCTCAGTCCCAGAGCTGGAGGTCACTGGAGACAGTGTGAGTCCAGCCCATGCACAGGAAGTGTCCTTACCCAGTGGTTTCTCTGTCCCAGAGCTGGAAGTCACTGGAGAGAGTGTGAGGCCAGCCATGCACAGAGAACGTGTCCTACCCAGTGGTTCTCTGTCCCCAGAGCTGTAGGTCACTGGAGACAGTGTGAGGTCAGCCATGCACAGGAAAACAGTGTCCTACCAGTGGTTCTCTGTCCCAGAGCTGGAAGTCACTGGAGAGAGTGTGAGGTCAGCCATGCACAGGAAGTGTCCTACCAGTGGTTCTCTGTCCCAGGGCTGGAGGTCACTGGAGACAGTGTGAGGTCAGCCATGCACAGGAAGTGACCTACCAGTGGTTCTCTGTCCCAGGACTGGAGGTCGCTGGAGACAGTGTGAGGTCAGCCATGCACAGGAAGTGACCTACCAGTGGTTCTCTGTCTCAGAGCTGGAAGTCACTGGAGAGAGTGTGAGGCCAGCCATGCACAGGAAGTGTCCTACCAGTGGTTCTCTGTCTCAGAGCTGGAAGTCACTGGAGAGAGTGTGAGGTCAGCCATGCACAGGAAGTGACCTACCAGTGGTTCTCTGTCTCAGAGCTGGAAGTCACTGGAGAGAGTGTGAGGCCAGCCATGCACAGGAAGTGTCCTACCAGTGGTTCTGTGTCTCAGAGCTGGAAGTCACTGGAGAGAGTGTGAGGCCAGCCATGCACAGGAAGTGTCCTACCAGTGGTTCTCTGTCCCAGAGCTGGAGGTCACTGGAGACAGTGTGAGGTCAGCCATGCACAGGAAGTGTCCTACCAACAGCATGCCACACAAACCTATGCAAACTGCTACAGCTGAGCACTGTGGGTGACTTTCCAGAGGAGCACATTAGAACCAGGAGAAAAGATCATTCCAGTGCCTTCTACTGCAAAATGTCATGCCACCTAACAAAAGAGAACTATTTACATTGTCCAAGTCCATTACCCTAGTGCAGGCTTGTGAGCTGAGGCAATATATTGAAAACGGTCAATGTCCACCCCTTGGCTATTGAACTTCGGTGTGTGTCTACCTGCACATTTTGAAACTTCATCACAATGGTAAAGCACTTACATATTCCACCTAACGAGATGCAAGAATACTTCTGCACAAGTCATGTTCACTCCCCTTCCCCAGAATGAGAAGATGCCAGCACCAATCGTCACCATTTCTTTTGTTTACTGCACTAATTGTCTCTCAAGTTCTGTTTCCATTTCATCAGATGTTCTGTGACCTGATGAAACGGCTTGCCGGGTATTCAGTTATGACTGCCATTGAGAACTACTACCCTGAGAGGACAGTATATGCATATTCTGTCAACCAGAAACTACGGGCTACAGAGTCATGGGGTCTGCTTCTTACCTCTTCAGTCTGGAGTATGGAGGTCAAAGGTCAGAGTTTTCAGCAGGTCATCTATGCAGGGGCACAGCAGTGGTCCTGCTGATGTCAGATCTAAGATGATGCCTTAATTCTGTATACAGCACAGACCTGTGCAGGCCACAATGACCAATCCTGTTGCCAGCAGGAGATAGTATTGCTACCACACAAAGGAGTCTCTGGGTGCCTGAGTACTTCCATGCCCATCAGCAAAGATTGATGAGAAACTATAGCAACCAACAGGTGAGTTAGAGAACTTAGGACCTTTGGTAATGAATATTTGATTCACTGCACTAATAAAGCACTCTAGGCAGCTAGATTCTAGCCAAGAGCAAAATGACAGAGAGAAGGATGTCCTGGGGCTGGGGCCATGCCACTGTGGATAAAGACACTTGCTTGCAAAGCCTGCTGACCAGGGTTCTGTTCCCCAGTACCTATGTAAAGCCAGATGCACAAAGTGGTGCCTATGACTGGAGTTCATTTGTAGTGACAGGAGGCCCTGGTGCACCCATACACATGTGGTTTTTCTCTTAAATAAATTCTTATTTATGAGAGAGAGAGAGAGAAAGAGAGAGAGAGAGAGAGAGAGAGAGAATGGGAGCTGCAGGGCCTCTAGCTGCTATAAACGAACTCCAGGTGCATGTGCCACTTTGTGCATCTGGCTTTATGTGGGTACTGGGGAATCAAACCTGGGTCATTAGGCTTTGCAGGCAAGCGCCTTAACCCATTTCATCTTTCAAATAGACTTGCCACTCCTTGGCATAAGGACATGTTGATCTCATAGATATGAGATCAGTGCAGCATTGCCTGTGCTGTGAAATTGATTCCTTGTTTAGCAGTGTTATGGGAATGTGATGATGGATCAAGCAGTCTAAGTCTAGGGGTCGGGTGGGCGTGCTGGCAGAAGAATTACAGGCAGGGGAGCAACCCACACCCAGCGTGTGCTCCTCTGCCTGTGAAGGCAGCAGGCCTCTGGCCTTATCTTAATGAAAGCTGACTAATGCAATGACCCCATGTAGTGACTAGACGGGTGATTGTTAGCCATGGGGTTGGTACATATTGTGGTCTCATGTTTGGTCTTAGTTCTGTCCAGATTAGGCACAAGGTAACATCATTGCATGTCACCTTGCAAAAGAGGAAGTCCATGTTACTGAGTTCTTGCATAACCTCTTCCCCTGCCATTGTAACCATGTCCATGGGCCCATGAAGCAGAGAAATAGCTGGGCAATGAAGTTGACACCCCTAGGGCACGCTGTTTGGTTATGTCCATTTATAAGTGTCCTCTGCTGTAGATGGCTTTTGGTAGACATCAACATAAAACCCAAACAAGCAGAGTGGTTTTTGTTGTTGTTGTTTGCTTGTTTGAGATTGGGTCTCACTCTAGCTCAGGCTGACCTGGAATCCACTATGTATTCTCAGGGCAGCCTTGAACTCAGAGCAATCCTCCTACCTCTGCCTCCCAAGTGGTGGGACTAAAGGCGTATGCCACCACAACCGGCTTCAGAGTGGTTTTTCCACTTGTTAATAAACATGGCTTAGCAGCAAGACCCTCTATCTTGGCTGACTCTACCTACCTTTGAACTCCAATGGAGAGGCTGCTAAGCGATTGCATGCAGAAATGCAAATCAACTCTTACTCTTTTATTTATTTATTTATTTATTTTGGTTTTTCGAGGTAGGATCTCACTCTAGCCCAGGCTGACCTGGAATTCACTATGGAGTCTCAGGGTGGCCTTGAACTCATGGCGATCCTCCTACCTCTGCCTCCCGAGTGCTGGGATTCAAGGCGTGCGCCACCACGCCCGGCTTCAACTCTTACTCTTTAGAATCTGGGCCAAACCCTACTTCACCCTGGACACTCAAAAGTGTCATCATTTTAGCTCTTCCATATTGTCTTCCAAATAAGGGGGAGACAAACCAGACCCAACATTTAATGGAGTTAAAGTCATTTTTATTCATCCAAATGCTCATAGAAGTAAAATTTAGGGGGGAAAGGACATCAGCAATCCAGTTTGAATGCAATTGTGGATGGAGCTGTCCGGATCTGAGAAGCTGGAAGGTGAATATTTTCTGCCACACTGGGTAGGACAGCATCACTCGTCCTTTCTTTGTGCGCAGGAGGCACCTGGATAGAAAATACATACTGCTGTTATGCTTGTTTTTTTCTTTAACTTCCAGTGGAGGAAGTCTCATAATTTATAACAGTCTACTTTCCTTTTTTTTTTTTTTTTTTTTTTTTTTTTTTTTTGTGCTCCAGACTGGCCTTGGAACTCCCTATGTAGCAGAGGATGACCTTGAACTTCTGATCCTTCTACCTCCAGCTCTGGAGCGCTGGGGTTCCAGCTGTGCATGGTCATGCCCTGTGTATGCGATGCTGGGGATGCAGCCCAGGGCTTCATGCATGCTAGGCAAGCAGCCCACTAACTGAGCGACATCCTCAGCTCCAATATTGGTGTCTTTAACCCAAAAGACAATGAATAGTTTGTTTCATAGCATAGTAAAAGACCACTGTTATTAATTAATTTTTTTTTGAGGTAGAGTTTCACTTTACCCCAGGATGACCTGGAATTCATTATGTAGTATCAGGCTGGCCTTGAACTCACAGTGATCCTCCTACCTCTGCCTCCCAAGTGCTGGGATTAAAGGTATGGTGGATACCCGGCTTTATTTTTTGTTTTTCCTTATTTGAGAGAGAGAAAGAAGCAGAGAGAGAGAGAGAGAGAGAGAGAGAGAGAGAGAGAGAGAGAGAGAATGGGTGTGCCAAGGCTTCTAGCCACTTCAAATGAACTTCAGACGCATGAACCACCTTGTGCATCTGGCTTACATGGGTCCTGGGGAATCAAACCTGGGACTTTTGGCTTTGTAGGCAAGTGACTTAACCACTAAGACATCCCTCCCGCCCCCCTTTTTTTTTTAAGGTAGGGTCTCACTCTAGCCCAGGCTGGCCTTGAACTTGCAACAATCCTCCTACCTCTGCCTCCTGAGTGCTGGGATTAAAAGCATGCACCACCATGTCTGGCTCCACTGTTATTTTTAAAATTTATTTATTTATTTGAGGGAGAGAGAATGGGCACAGCAGAGCCTCCAGCCACTGCAAACGAACTCCAGACACATGTACCACCATATGCATCTGGCTCATGTGGGTTCTGGGGAATTGAATCTGGGTCCTTAGGCTTTGCAGTCAAGTACCTTAACTGTGAAGCCATCTATCCAGCCCAGGACCACTGTTATTAATAAGAATAAAATTGTCGGTTCAGTCTGGAGTGGGTCTTTGGTGGGACTTCTTGTGCTCTGTTCTTTTTCATCAAGGGAACTGGTCAAAATGAATCTATCAGTAAAAAGCCATTTTTAGCCGGGCATGGTGGCACACATCTTTAATCCCAGTACTTTTGGGAGTCAGAGGTAGGAGGATCGCTGTGAGTTCAAGGCCAGCCTGGGAGTATGGAGTAAATTCCAGGTTAGCCTGGGCTAGAGTAAGATCCTACCTTGAAAAATAAACAAAAAGCCATTTCCAGGGAAGGAAGAATAGACTTCTCTTGCTGGGAACAACCTGAAACTTCTGAAACATTCTATCATTTCTGTTAGGCAGTGCTTTTTGCTTAGAAAATCTTTTGTGCATACATTTCTTTATACTATATCTACAGGCCTTTTTTAAAACTTTTATTTATTTATTTGAGAGTGACAGGCAGAGAGAGAAAGAGGCAGATAGAGAGAGGGAGAGAGGATAGGTGCGCCAGGGCCTCCAGCCACTGCAAACGAACTCCAGACGCGTGCGCCCCCTTGTGCATCTAACGTGGGTCCTGGAGAATCGAGCCTCGAACCGGGGTCCTTAGGCTTCACAGGCAAGCGCTTAACCGCTAAGCCATCTCTCCAGCCCCTACAGGCCTTTTTTTTTTTTTAACTTTTTATTTTGAGACAGGCTCTCACTAAGTTACCCAGGCTGGCCTTGCACTCATTCCGTAGCCCATGCAGGCCTTGAACTTGTTATCCTCTTGTCTCAGTCTCCCTAGTAGCTGTGATTACAGGCCTACATCTCCAGGAACCACTCGAATGACATAATTTTCTTTAAAGAAACAATTATATGCCGGGCGTGGAGGCACACGCCTTTAATCCCAGCACTTGGGAGGCAGAGGTAGGAGGATCACCGTGAGTTCGAGGCCACCCTGAGACTCTAGTGAATTCCAGGTCAGCCTGGGCTACAGTGAGACCCTACCTCAAAAAACCAAAAAAAAAAAAAGAAAGAAAAGAAAGAAAAGGAAAGAAACAATTATATCTTCTTTTTTCTTCAAGGGGGGGAGAACTACTAAATGTATAAATCAAATATGTCCATTTCTAAAGGATGCCCTGAAAGATACCAGATCAAAGAATAAGACAATAATTAAGGTAGTATGGAGGAAGTAGTAGAAGAGAATGCAGATGTAGTTTCACATACATTAAAGGCTGAAATTTTATTTTAATTCTTCAAATATATACTACTCTGTACTCCAAGAATTTCCTTGGAGTATAATTTCTTAGGTTCTTTAAAATGACTTGAAATTCTTCACTCTCTGCCTGGGAACTCAGGTAAAGGATCTGGTATTGATAATGGCTATAGATGACTTAAAAAACAACTTCAGATGAGATCAGGCATGTTCAGGGTGATATGACCTAAAAAGACAATTCTGGGCCAGAGAGATTGCTCAGTGGTTAAAGCCACTTGCTTGCAAGTCCTGATGACTTGGGTCCAATTTCCTAGTACCTACATAAAGCCAGATGCACAAGGTGGCACATGTATCTGGGGCATATTAGCAGCTGCCAGAGGCCCTGGCATGCCTATTCTCTCTCTCTTGTAAATAAATAAATAAAAATATTAACAACGACAAAAACAAGAAATTCTGAGAACACATCAGGGTGCAGGTACTGACCTCCGCAGCCATTGATGGATTGTCATTGAGATGTTGCCTTGCACTTATTTCAACACTAGGCCTTTGCTATCCAGATCTAAAGCACCTAGATAATATCCTGATGTACACATTTTCTAATGCGAGTTGGAAGTGACCCTGAGCGTAATATCAAACATGAAGTTTTCATTGTTTCAAACATATCATCAGACATATGGTTACTCACCGTCCTTGGCCTTTGAATCCTTCTTGTCATTGTTTCCCATCAGGTTAGTTTTTAGAAACTGTTGATGGGAGTATCTGGATGACGTGGACGCAGAACCCAAGGAGCAGTACGCCTGGGACAGAAGTCCTGTGAGCAAATGAAAAGTCATCAGTTAGATCCATGGCTGCAACATGCAGCCCTCAGTTGAATTTTGTAAATGTTTAGGTCTTAAGCAGACATGTAATATTTTTATTTACTTATGTGTAAACAGAGGGAGAGAATGAACATGGGCATGCCTCTAGCCACTGCAAATGAAGCCCAGATGCATGTGCCACTTTGTGCATCTGGCTTTACATGGGTACCTGGGAATTGAACCTGGGTTGTTAGGCTTTACAGGCAAGGGCCTTAACTGCCAAGCCATCTCTCCAGCCAAAATAGACGTATAATACAAGTGAAGATAAAATTTTGAATGAAATTTTTTCCCCAGTGGTGACACAACCAAGTACAAAAGGAGACTTGGGCTCAGATGCAGACATGGATAGACTGAGCTACTGAAATAATGGGATGTGGTAGTTAACTGGTTCTGTAGGCATGAAGAGTAGCACTCAGATTTCTGGATTGAGCAACTGGATCCTTGGCAATGCCATGTGCTGAGACAGCACCTCCTCTACCCCAGAGGGAGTCAGCCTGGAGGAGGAGAGAAAGACAGGTTCTGATTCACCCCGTGAGCTGGAGACATTGAACAGAGACATCCAGTAGTCATTGGGTGTCTGCGTCTAGAGCGCGGGGGAAAGCTTCAGCTGCAGGTGGAGATTGGGCAAGCAGTGATGAAGGTGGGGGGACACAGGTAATCACCACCCAGAAACAGGAGGAGGTCAGAGCCCCAAATGGCAAGAAGCAAAGGAGAGTTATGAGCAACAACCAGAGACAGTGGCATGCCTTAGGGATCAAGGGTGTGGAAACGAGGAAAGACAGCTCGGAAGCTCGTGGAGGTCTGTTTCAGAAGCTCTGAGAGAGGAGGTGAGGGCTTAGTGTCCATTGTTCATGGGACATGGGAGTGTAATACCCTGTGTGAGGTCAGCTGTAATGAAAGGGAGAATTAAAAACAAAAACAACAAGAAGAAAACAATGAAAAAGCTAGGTGTGGTGGCTCACACCTTTAATCCCAGCACTCAGGAGACAGAGGAAGGAGGAGGATCACCGTGAGTTTGTGGTCACCCTGAGACTACATAGTGAATTCTGGTCAGCCTGAGCTACAGTGAGACCATCCCTTGAAAAACAACAAAAAAACGGGGGGGGGGGGGGAGGAGAGAGAAGTCAAAACATGTTGTTGGGCTGGGGAGATAGCTCAACAACAGTTAAGAGCAATTGCCACTTAAGCATGAGGGCATGAGACTGCACAAGTTTGATCCCCCAGAACCCACGTCTGTAACCCCAGTTCATGGGAGATACAGACCAGAGAGTCACTGGTACTCACTAACTGGGGGGGGAAAAAGGCAGTTCGGGGTTGAGAGAGAGACCCCATCTCACAGGATGACATGGATGAGCAACAGAGAAGGGTACGTGAAGTTCTCAAGCTGTCCTCTGGCCTCCATATGCACAGGCATGGTGCACACATTATGTGCATACCCTACATATAACACATTCCACATGACACATAACACTACACACATACCTTCCACACACATACATATATACCTCCCCCCACCAAAAAAAAAAAAAAAAAAAAAAAACCACAACGGATTGTTGGTGGTGTGGCCGAGACCTGTACCTGGTCCCCAAAGACCATTACTCCCTTTTTTGCTTAGTAAAAAAATCCATCAACTTTTTGTTAGACACATAAAAGCTACATTTCCCAGTATCCTTTGTGCGGTCTTCTGGCTAAGTGTTGCCCAATGAGACAGAAGCAGAAGTGTCCTATGTAACTTCCAGGAAGTACCCTTTACGAGAGCAGCCGGATTTTTTACCTTCTGTCTTTCCTGTCGGCTAGAAAGCTTGGCAGCCATCTTGGATCTTGAGGAGGAAGCCATACATTAAAAGTGGCAAGTCATGAGAGAAACCTGGGTTTCTTCCAGTAGCAGAACCACAGTATAGTCAGTCAATAGATAGCCTATCTCTAGACTTTTTTTTTTTTTCTTACTTGAGAGAGAGAGAGAAAGAAGTGGAGAGAAAGAGAATGGGCACACCAGCGCCTCCAGCCACTGCAAAGGAACTCCAGACGTGTGTACCACCTTGTGTATCTGGCTTACGTGGGTCCTGGGGAATCGAACTGGGGTCCTTTGGTTTTGCAGGCAAACGCCTTTAACCACTAAGCCATCCCTCCAGCTATGTTTAGGCTTTTAAAGTTAGAATCACTTCCTAATTTTGTATAATCCACTATTATTCCTCTTTGTGTGTGTGTGCATGTAGGTATGTGTGATCCTAACAGATAAAGGCTAAAGTGTAAATTAAGTAAAGTAAATTATGAGGGTGACTGCAAGTGACACTCTGTTTTGTTTTGAGGCAGGGTCTCACTCTAGCCCACACTGACGTGAATCGCATTCTGTAGATCCAGGCTAACCTCAAACTCACAGTGATCCTACCTCTGCCTGCTGAATGTTGGGATTGGAGGTGTGCGCCACTACATGCACACGCCTCAAGTTTCACTGGATGAGAAGAGGACAGCTGCCCTGTCCCCTATCTTGGGAAGGAGGGCCTCCTGGCTTGCCACTTGAGTGCCTCATTCTGGTTCCTCTCCAGAAATGTGCAGATACCGAGCATGCTGGGTGGCAGTTCTCGGGTAGGCATTACCCAGAAGGGATTACAAAGACACTTGGTATCAGGGAGGCATAGGGGACAGGGAGTGAAGGAAATCCCCAGGGACGGTGTGCAGCATAGGAAATGCTCAGCCTCAGTGGTCAGGCAGGGGGACAACAGAGCCTGCGGCAAGGGCTAGCAGCAAGTACAGAGGAGGGATGGCGAACCTAGCTCTAGCCTTAGTCTCAGAACAATTCCAATCTCTCTGCTTCCGAAGGGTTATTTTCTTGTCTTTTTCTTCTTTTTTTTTTTAAATCATTTTCCTTGTGTCTCATTCTGAATTTTTTAAAATTTTATTTATTCATTTGCAAGGAGGGAAAGAGAGAGAGAGAGAATGGGTGTTTCAGGGCCTGTAGCCACTGTAAACAAACTCCAGCTGCATGCACCACTTTGTGCATCTGGCTTTACGTGGGTGCTGGGGAATCAAACCCAGGTTGTTAGGCATTGCAGGCGAGTGCTGTAACTGCTGAGCCAATCTCTCCAGCCCTTGTTTCTAGGTTTTTTTTTTTTTTTATGAGCATCTATTACTTATGCATAGCAGTGGGTTCCATTATATTTTCATACATGTGTATAACAGACTTGGATCATAATCACACACCCCAGGCACCCTCTCACTGATCTGTGAATTCACTATGTAGTCTCAGGGTGGCCTTGAACTCATGGCAATCCTCCTCCTTCTCCCTCCCGAGTACTGGGGCTAAAGGTGTGTGCCACCACGCTTGGCCGCAGAGGACTATTCTGATGGCTGTTTTCACAGGTCTCCTTGAGCTCCCAGCACACAGCTATCATAATGTACTTTATGAATAACATGTAGAAATGTGATCACAGGGGCTGGAGAGAAATCTCAGTGGTTAAGGCACTTTCCTGCAAAGCCTAACAACCTGGGTTCAGTTCCCCAGTACCCATGTAAAGCCAGATGCACAAAGTGGTGAATGCATCTGGAGTTTGTTACAGTGGCCAGACTCCCTGGCATACCCATTCTCTCTGTCTGTTTCTCTTCTATCTCTCTGTGCTTGCAAATAAATAAATAAAATATATACTAAAGGAAATGTGGTCACTGGTGTCCTAATCATTAAGATGCAGCACTTGACATTTTTTAGGTGGTACCTTATACAGTCATGGAGCCTGTTGTTATTGATTGAAACTTTTTAGTCTAGATACCAGTACTCCGAGGTGAACTAAAGTAGAAAACGTGACTGCAAATTAGAATTAAGGTTTCTCCATCCATCCACTCATATACCCACCTACCCAAACATCTACCCATCTATCCATCCATCTACCCACCCATCTATCTATACATCCATCCACCCACCTATCCATCCATATACCTATACATCCATCCACCCATACACCCACCTATTTATTTTTCCATTCATCCTCCCTACCTATCCATCAATGAATTCATACACTCATCCATCCATCCCTCCACCTATTCACCCACCTATCCATCCATCCATATATGTATTCATCCACCCATACATCCACCTATTCATCCATCCACCCATACTTCAACCTATTCATCCATTCATCTATCCATCCATTCATCTATCTATACATCCATCCACCCACCTATCTATCTATCTATCTATCAATCCATACATCCATTCACCATCCATCTATCCATACATCCATCATCCGTCCCACAAACATTACAGAAGACCCACTCCTTAGCCACTAGGTTGTCACTTCTAGTCACAGAGGCCTTCCTTCAACTCAGTCCCCGAGACCGGGCAATTCCAGCCAGAGAGGGTGTGCTTACCTCCCGGGGAGCTCATTTGGACAGATGGAGGCTCCGTGTCATTAAGCTGACTCTGCAGCTCTTCCACACGTTGGAATGCATCCAGTTTCACACTGCGCTCCTGGGCAAGCCGGCTTCTCATCTGAAGAAACGGGGTTGGGAAGTGGGTCACTTTGTGAGGCTCACTCCTGTCCTCTTAGTTTCCAGGGGGCTTATGAGGGAGAGTGAGGACCCCAGAAAGAGCAGTGGGGATTGGGGGATTTGTCTTTCTTCCTTCCTTCCTTCCTTCCTTCCTTCCTTCCTTCCTTCCTTCCTTCCTCTCTCTCTCTCTCTCTCTCTCTCTCTCTCTTTCTTTCTTTCTTTTTTGGAGGTAGGGTCTTACTCTAGCCCAGTCTGACCTGGAACTCACTCTGTAGTCCCAGGCTGGCCTTGAACTCACAGCAATCCTCCTCCTAAGTGCTGGGATTAAAGGTGTGAGCAGCTGGTTTTTAAGAGTCCCAGAAAGTCTCCTTCTGACAATGAACTTATAATGAAAGAGGGCCAAAGGCCACCTTTAGAATCCCTTCTTGCTAGGACTTTATTGACAACTTTATATTAGTTACTTTCTCATTACTGTGACAAAATACCTGACTAGAAGCAGGTTGTGGGAACATTTGTTTTGACTTACATACAGTTCAATGTTGCAGAAGCAAGAAGCACCTGGTCATATTCTATCCAGGGTCAGAGAGCAATTCACCTGGTGCTCAGCTCCCTTTCTACTTTTTTTGTTTGTTTTGTTTTGCCAGGTAGGGTCTCGCTGTAGCTCAAGCTGACTTGGAATTCACTATGTAGTCTTAGGCTGGCCTCGAACTCACAACGATCCTCCTACCTTGGCCTCCCGAGTGCTGGGACCAAAGGTATGCACCACCATACCTGGGACTGGTGGGGGAGAGGAGAGAAGGGCAAAGACAATGGGTATACCAGGGCCTCCAGCCACTGAAAACAAATTCCAGATACATGTACCACCTTGTCTATTTGAGTACTGGGAATTGAACTTGGGTTGTTAGGCTTGATAGACAAGTGCCTTAACCTCTGAGCCATCTCTCTAGCTCTTACTTTCTACTTTGTATCCAGTCCAGGACCCCATCCCATGGAACATACGACTCATTGTTGAGGTCTTTTTTTTTTTTTTTTTTTTTACCTCAGTTAACTTAATCTAGAAAAATCCCTCACAGACATTCTTAGAGATTTCTTTCCATGGTGGTTCTAAATCCTGTCAAGTTAACACACACAGAAAGGTAGAGCAAAGTTAGGGCTCAGTTTGCAGTATCTACCAGTAGGAACCCAAGACAATTCAAGCAGAAGAAAAATTTGAACTCTCTCCCAGGTCTGTATGGACAGCTAGGGCTCTACTGGGAATGCCTTGGGTACATCTGCCAGGTCTGAGAGAGGGTCCATCTCCCAAGAACCTTCTAATTTCCTTGGTTAGCTCTTGCCTTGCACACTGACCCACAGTTCCTGAGGAAGGCAAGAGAATCCCAAATGCCCCCTTCTGCATAGGTCCCACGTATTTCTCTTTTGAATTTTTTTTTTTTTTTGAGGTGGGGTCTCACTCTAGCTCAGGCTGATCTGGAATTCACTCTAGTCTCAGAGAGGCCTTGAACTCACAGCGATCCTCCTACCTCTGCTTTTAAATTTACCCTCTTCTAATTTTCTTTTCTTTCTTTCTTTCTTTCTTTCTTTCTTTCTTTCTTTCTTTCTTTTTTTTTTCAAGGTAGGGTCTCACTCTAGCCCAGGCTGACCTGTAATTCACTATGGAGTCTCAGGGTGGCCTTGAACTCACAGCAATCCTCCTACCTCTGCCTCCCGAGTGCTGGGATTAAAGGCGTGTGCCACCACACCCGGCTTTACTTTTCTTTTAATCATTAAAAATGTAATACATATAATAGTGTCCCTTCAAAACTCACTCCTACCAGGAAATCTCAGAAGGTGACTTTAAGCCAGGCATGGTGGCTCACGCCTTTAATTCCAGCACTCGGGAGGCAGAGATAGGAGGATCACCATGAGTTTGAGGACACCCTGAGACTACATAGTGAATTCCAGGTCAACCGGGCTACAGTGAGACCCTATCTCAAAAAACAAACAAACAAACAAAAAAAAAACCCAAAACAGCAACAACAACAACAAAAAATAATGTGACTTTATTTGACATAGGGTCCTAGCAGATATAAGTAAGCTAGGATGAGGTCGTACTAGATCTAGGGAGGGCCCCAAATCCAATGACTATTGTCTCTAGAAGAAGAAGAGAGGCTAAGGATGCGGGTAAGGAGATCCACATGAGGAAGAAGCTCACTGGATGATGGGCAGAACTCGGAGGAATGGAGCTGTGAACCAACGAAGGCCAGGGACTGCCAGCTACCACCAGAAACGAAGAGGGGACAAGGGACCAGTTTTTCCTCAGAGCATTCTAAAACAACCAATCTTGCCAATACCACATTTTCAGACTTTAGAATCATACAATAAAGCCAGGCGTGGTGGTGCACACCTTTAATCCCAGCACTCGGGGGGCTGAGGTAGGAGGATCGCTGTGAGTTTGAGGACACCCTGAGACTAGTTCCAGGCCAGCCTGGGATAGAGCGAGACCCTACCTGGAAACCACTCCCCCAAAATAAAGAATGATACAACAATAAATGTCTGTTGTTTCCAGCTGTCCAGTTTGTAGTAATTTCTCAGGGCAATTCTGGAAAACTAATATACACACTGAGCTCACAAGTCCTCTCCACCTGTTCTAAATCTGAGCCCTGCTGCACAGACCCGAACAGAATGCTGGCAGCTGCACCCACAGGCTGTTCCTTGTGTGGGGATGACCCTAAATGTAGCTTAGATTGCAGCAAGCCATCAGAGCTCCAGGGTTAGGAGGACGTCCCAATATAAACTAGGCACACAGTCTTTCCGTGAACTCCTAGGATTTGTGCAGGATCCTGGTCCCCCAAGGTGGGAGCTGGGGGAACAAAAAAAGATTTACTTTACTTGCCACTGCAAACAAACTCCAGATGCATGAGCCACTTTGTGCATCTGGCTTGACTTGGGTACTGCAGAATTGAACCTGGGCCATCAGGCTTTGCAAGCAAGTGCCCTAACCACTGAGCAATCTCCCTAGCCTAAGAGTCTTAAGCCAGGTTAGGGTTAAATAAATCTAAGAACTCCTAACATAGGTAAGAAGCATACTCCCTAAGGATCTACCTTGTGTTAGCTGCATCCACCCCACTCCACAGAGGTAGATATAATGACTTGGCCAAAGTCACCCAACCACTTAGTGACAGAGCCAGGATTTAAGTCCTGATCTATCTGTGATGGCTCCTTTTTTTTTTTTTTAATATGTGTGTGTGAGAGAGAGAAAGAGAGAGAGAGAGAGAGAGAGAGAGAGAGAGGGAGAGAGAGAGAGAATTGGCATGCCAGGGCCTCCAGCCATTGCAATCTAACTCCAGCCGCATGTGCCACCTTGTGCATCTGGCTTCTGGGGTATCTGGGGAGATGAACCTGGATCCTTAGGCTTTGCAGGCAAGCACCTTAACTGCTAAGCCATCTCTCCAGCCCAGTTGTTATTCTATTTTATTTTTTTATTTATTTATGAGAGAGAGAGAGAGAGAGAGAGAGAGAGACTGGGCCTGCTAGGCCCTCTAGCCACTGCAAACAACCTCCAGATGCATGTGCTACTTTGTGCATCTGGCTTTACATGGGTACTGGGGAATCGAACCTGAATCCTTAGTCTTTTCAGGCAAGTGCCTTAACTGCTGAGCTATCTCTCTAGCCCCCCAATGGTTACTCTTGGTTGTCAACTTGACGGGATTTAGAATCACCATGGAAACAAACCTCTGCGCAAGTGTGTAAAGGATTTTCTAGAGTAGGTTAGTGGCTGTAGGAAGGCCCACCCTGAATGTAGGTGACATCATTTCATGGGCTGGGGTCCAAGACTGGGTAAAAAGGAGAAAGGGAGCCGAGTAGCAGCATTCACCTCTCTCGGTTTCTTGACTGTGGGTGCAATGTGACCAGCTGTTTATGCCCCTGCCACCTCGCCTTCACTGCCATAAGGGACTGTGAGTCAGAATGAACCCTTCCTCCCATAGGTTGCTGTTGTCAAGTCTTTTGTCATAGAAATGAAAAACGGAACTAACACAGGTAGCTAGTTTGAAAAGAGCAGGCCTGGAGTGTTTTCTGTTGTTGTTGTTGTTTTTTGTTTTTCGAGGTAGGGTTTCACTCTAGCCCAGGCTGTCCTGGAATTCACTATGTAGTCTCAGGGTGGCCTTGAACTCATGGCGATCCTCCTACCTCTGTCCCTTGAGTGCTGGGACTAAAGGTGTGTGTACCATGACCATCCTAGTCTGATTTTTTTTTTAATGTGAATTTTTTTGGGATGGAGTCTTGCTGTGTAGGTCAGTAGTACTCCCTGTGTAGTTTTGTCTGGCCTCAAACTCATGGCAATTCTCTGGCCTCAGCCTCACGACTACTGGGATTGCAGGCATGGAACACCACACCTAGCTCCTAAGTGTGAAATATTAATTTTCCTAAAGGTGCCAGAGTAGAACACCCCTGGGAGGGCAGGAGGGAATCATGGAGGCAGGGTTGGGGGGCGGCTGGGATGGAGCTGGCTCCTCTGACCCCTCAGGGTCACGTTCACCAGGGCTCACCTGCCGGAGTTCTCGGCCCATCTTCTTCCGCTGCAGCTGGCCCAGTTTCGAAGCCCTCTCAGCCTCTTCTGTCAGAAGCTGCAGTTGCTGCCCTTTCTGCTCCACATCTTCCAAGAGCTTCCCCATCCTGGATGTTTTTATGACATCCAGCTGCTGCCGGGTGACAGACTCCTGGGTCACTCTGTGTTCCAATTCCCTTAGCAGTTGAGCCTGGGGCAAGGAAGGGCCAAGGGAAGAAAGTAATGAGTTAGTTTATCATTTCTCCCAGCAACAGGCAGCGGAGACGGGCTGACATAACCACCATCCCCTTCACTGGGGCTCCACCTGCACTGATCGTGGGCTCTAGGCAGCACAGCCCGACCAGCTATCTGTGCTGCCCCAGGATCTCACCTTGCTTAGAACTTATACGATCTCAGAGGCAACAGTCAAGAAGGAATAGAACCCTCAAGCAAACAACAAGAAAATCCAGATAAAACCTGGGTGTGGTGGCGCCCAGCACTTGGGAGGCTGAGGTAAGAGGATCATCATGAGTTCGAGGCCAGCCTGAGCTACAGAGTGAGTTCTAGGTCATCCCAGGCTGCAGTGAGACCATGGCTGAAAAAATCAAAAACAAGCCAGGCAAGTGATAGTGCCAACACAGAACATCAAATCAAGTAATTTCTCCAATACCAACATGTGATGGTAAGGTTTATGAGCACCAGTTGTTTCCCAAAGAAACCTATCAACACTACACTTGCACTGCTGTGGAACTTTCTTTTCTCATGAGATAGTAGAAGTGGAAGGGTTTAATTCTCGGGAGGCAGGAACTTAGTGGGATGGGCGGTTCTGATCTTGGCTCCATTTCTCACTTCCAAAATAGCCTTTAGGGAAGGCAGATTCTAAATAGTTAAAGAAGGAAAAATGGAGCTGGGCATGGTGGCTCATGTCTGGGATTCCAGAATTTGGGAGGCTTTTCAAGGCCTGCCTGGGCTCCAGAGTAAGGCCCTGACAAGAAAGAAAGAAAGAAAGAAAGAAAGAAAGAAAGAAAGAAAGAAAGAAAGAAAGAAAGAAAGAAAGAGAGAGGAAAGAGAGAGAAAGAAATCAAAGGAAAATGTGGTGACAATTTGGTTGTGTTTCAATGTTTTTCAAACCAGTAATATTATAAGTACTAGGTAGACCATTCCTGGTTATGATGTTAAGAATGATTATTCATACTTTTAAAATTTTTTGGGTTTATTTTTATTTATTTATTTGAGAGCAACAGACAGAGAGAAAAAGGCAGATAGAGAGAGAGACAGAATAGGCACGCCAGGACCTCCAGCCACTGCAAATGAACTCCAGAAGCGAGCGCCCCTTGCGCATCTGGCTAACGTGGGTCCTGGGGAATCGAGCCTCCAACTGTGGTCGTTAGGCTTCACAGGCAAGCGCTTAAGCGCTAAGCCATCTCTCCAGTCCAATTATCCATACTTTTATGGTGACTTTATAGTTTAACAAGATTTGCATAACTAACTGATGGAAGAGGAAGGTACAAAATGCACAAATTATGTCTGCTGCTTTCACCATACCCAGCGTTCCCTCTGTTCTGACTCAAAGCCTAGGATAAATGGGAGGATGCCAACTTTTTCTTACGGGCTCCCTGATATTGCCGTGTAGTTTTCATGAGACAAGTGGGGCTAAGCCTAGGGTTTCTCTGCCCCAGTCATGCAGAAAGGGTTGACACAATTCTCAATGAGCTTAGACATAAAGCCCCTTTATTTGGGTGCCATCCCCCGCTGAGTGGTAGTCACTTCCAAATGCAAGGACATGTGTGGGTCATGGGGAAAGGTTCAGTTTGGGGGCTAATCCAGAAGGCTGGACCACACTCCTTGGTCAGAGATTGCTGAGTATGGAGTGTATGCTTGGATTACAAAAGGCCAGTGTTCAAGGCAGAGACTTAGATCCCAAGACCCCCATTCCTGCAATAAACACACACACACACACTCTCTCTCATCTTGTTTATAAGCAATAGTTTGTCATCATAACCAAATGCACGTAAGAGCAACAGCTTCTGGGCCATCACCTTTGATTTCTGGGGGGTGGGGGAGGGTGTAGAGCAGGGCGGGGAAGGGAAGCTGAGGTCAGAACCTTCTGTCCTGCTTATGCCGCAAGCTGAACTGCACGCCGGGGAATTCTAGCGACTGCTCCTGGCGGCCACGGGGCCCCTCTCTCGTGGCCATGCTCAGCTCTCCGAGGCAAGAGAGGGAGCAGAGGCTCTGAGGCTCCAGTACCTGGGTCTCCTGCTGCTTCCTCAGCCTCGTGTTGTCAGCCTGCGCCCTGGCCAGGGCCTGCCTCACAGCCAGCAGCTGTTGACGAAGCAAACTGACTTCTTGCTCTGCCATTAGCTTGATGCCCAAACACTCCTTTTTACTTTGAATAGATTCCTGTAAACATCCCAAACACAGTGAGATGGGAAGTAAGCTTCCTGTCCACGGTTTTAGTCTCACAAGCTTTATTTAAGCCGCTTGGCCATCTTTCCTTCTTGAAACTTCCTGTAAAATGGAGGTCTAGCTGCTCACCGCTACTGTGGTTTTAAGTAAGAATAGCTCACCAGGTCCGAGTAAACCCAGAGTTGCAGGAAAGTGGACACTTCCACACCGCGATCCATGTGTGCTTTGGTTTCAGTGTATTTTAAGCAGATATGATGAGTGAAACCCAAGGCTAGGCAGCGTTTTGACAGCACAGCCTCACGCCCATGGTAAGACTCTCTCCTCTGTCTTTCCACTTCTCCTGGCCTTCATTTTCCTATCTGCCCTCCCTGGCTGGTTGTGTCTGCCTCGTTTCTATTTGTCCCGAGCCTCTGAGGCCTGTTTCCAGGAAAAAGTGGCCAACTGTCAGATTCGTCAGCATGGCTGGCCCTGCCACCTGCCACGAGTGTGGCAGCTGCAGCCAGCCATGCCCAGGGATATCCCCAGGGCCTCCCCCTTGAACTCACCTTCTCTGCCCTGCTCAGCTGGCCCTGGAAGCGAGCCTGCTGTACGGCCAGCTGCCAGCGGCCCAGGCTCCTCACTTTGCACACCAGGGAGGCCAGTCTGCTGCTGTGGTCCTGCTCCAAGGCCCACAGCTGCTCCTGCCAAGAAGGCTCATGTTCAGGAAAGGCTGCCCCCAACCCTTTTGTAGCATGCATGCCAACGTTAAAACCATGCTCTCCAAAAGAAGATATGACTGCATGAGTCCCGGACCCCTTTAAAATGCCGGCCTCAATACTTCCCGGGGGGGGGGGGGGCGGCACCCAGGGTGAATGGGGCAGGGGAGGGGATGCTAGGAAAGCAATGTTGATATCTCAGCTGCTTCATGCCATCACGTACTTGAGCTGGGTTCTCGTTTACTCCTTCAGCTGGCCTGGCAGAGCCCCACGTTTTCTTCAGCTTCTTAATATTGGCGATCCCTTCTGCTCTGACTTCGCCGATGAGCTCACACACTTTCTGGATCAAATGAAGCTGATTCTCATCCAGCTGCTCCTGCAAATTGCAGACTCAGGTCAAGGAAGCACAGCGGGTTTGAGCAGTGTCAAGGGCAAATAAAGGAAGGGCCGTTTTGCCTCCTAAATCCTAGCATTTGGAAGTGCTTTCACATTAACATATCCCCTACCCAGCCAATGTTTCTGTGTGTTAATGGAAGGCACACACCAGTGGCCCTTAAGCAGTGTCTTTAATCCATTGGATTTCGTCATCTGGTCAGCGGTGTGTTCTAGAACATGCCTTGTTTGCCAACACCAAGGCAAACCAAGCTGGGGAGAACAGTGGGTAGAAAGCAGAAGAAGGTCACAGGGGAAAAGTCTGCTGGCTGAACTGGATTACCTGAGGAAGTTGGACTGAGAACTGTGGCTGCCACATTGACTCAAAGCAGAATGTAACCAGATTCTTACTGTAGATGAGCTACCATAGAGGAATTCCATTAAGTCTAGAGGAGTGAAGGAAGGCGTCGGCTGGCTGCCTTCCTATGTAGGCTCCAGCCGAAACCTTGGTATGAGACATTCTGTTCTGAATGGCTTATGGCTAATGGCTTATGGTGAAACAGCATGATTAATGGTCATGTAGCTGCTGGCTCCGTGCTATGGGCATTATTATGTCCCCTCTCCCCCCGCAACTCACACATTGAAACCCCAACCCCCAATGTGACAGGGTCTGGAGACGTAAGATCCTTAGATCATAAGGCTGAGTCCCTATTCTGATAAGATTGTCCCTTATAAGAACAGAGAGGCCATTTATTTTCTTTCTCTCTGACATACGGGGGCAGGGAGAAGGCAGCTGTGTACCAACCACGAAGCCAGGCCCTCACTAGAGCGTACTGTGCCCTCACCCTGATCTCCAACTCCAGCTTCTAGAACTGTGAGACAGTAAGTTTCTGTTGCTTAAGCCACTCAGTGTATGGCGTGACTAAGGCTCCCAGTGTCCTGGGTGAGACGTAGGAAAAGGGCATCTTCTCGCAACTCAGAGACGGTCAGAAAGCCTGACTGCTGGCTGCCATCTTCTTGGGACCATGGAGTGGGACAGGAAGCCCCTCCTTTGGTGGAAGTACTTGAGTCTTGGAGAAGCTGAGAAGCCACCTTTCAGCAAGCAATGCCTCCAAAATTGCTCAGCAAATTCCAGCCTTCGCTGACTACTCGTTTCTCTCCTGTCGTGCATTTTGGATTCAATCTTTTAATACTTGTAAGCACTTTTACTTTGCAAATGAGAAGAAATCTCTAATCCTCTCTGAATGACCAGGCTAAGACAGAGCATCCATGGGGAATCCTAATAATAATAATAAAATTTAAAAAAATAATAATAATTACTATTATTATTATTAATGGCTGGAGGGATGGCTTAGCAGTTAAGGCACTTGCCTGCAAAGCCAAAGGACCCAGGTTCCATTCCCCAGGACCCATGTAAGCCAGATGCACAAGGTGGTGCATGCGTCTGGAATTTGTTTGCAGCAGCTGGAGCTGGCGCACCCATTCTCTCTTTCTCTCTCTCTTCTTTGTCTCTCTCTCAAATAAATAAATGTATAAAAAATTTTTAAAAAAATAAAGAAAAAACCTAAGAGTCCTCTGGAACCCCCAGGGAGGGACAGTTATAAGTGCTTAAATGAGGCAGGCTCAGGAATGCACCCAGTAGCAGGGATGGGTCAGAATGGGAGGGAGCCATGGGGAGTTGAAGGCCTGTACTAAAATCCAAAGGGCAGGTGGACCAGCTTTCTGATCGCCCATCTTCCTGATAGGGCATCTATCTTACCGCTGCTCCAACATCACAAGGAAGTAACTAACTTCCACAGTGCCAGGGGCACATAGGCACCCTAGCATTCTTCTTGTAAGGTGGCTATGGTACGGGGTGGTCAGGGCCATGGCTCCTGCTTCACAGATACGAGAGAAAGCCCGGAGGGCATATTAAGGGCTGGAACATCTGTGAGAGCTGGCTCACATTCTAATCCACCCAGAGCTCTCAGGTACGCCTTCAGCTCCTTCTTCGGGATTGTGGTGGATTGAGGGCTCACCCATTTACGTGAGGGCTCATCCACTTATGTGTCGCTCACCTGAAACAACCCACAATGGCAGACATTGGTAGGAGTCATCACAGAAGGTCTCCTCCTTTCAACAACACCCACAGGCAGCAGTGGTGACTAGCAGTAGAGTGTAAAAAATAAATACCTCAATTATCCAAAGCTCACTGTCTATCAGGGAGAATACAGCAAAACCTTTCAGCTGGAGCTGGGCATGGTGGCGCACGCCTTTGATCCCAGCACTCAGGAGGCAGAGGTAGGAGGATTGCTGTGAGTTCGAGGCCAGCCTGGGACTACCTAGTGAATTTCAGGTCCGCCTGGGCTAGAGTGAGACCCTACCTCAAAAAACGAAACAAAACAAAACAAAAACCCAACTTTCAGCTGGTTGAATATGTTGGCATGACAGTACATGTTTGTAATCCCAAAACTCAGGAGACTGAGGCAGGATGAATTTACTGTGAGTTTGAGTCCCAGTGTGCATACCTAGCAAGTTCCAGGCCACCCAGATCTATACAGTCAGACTCTGTCTCAAGGTAAAAGCAAAAACAAAACAAACAAAGAAACAAACAAAAACAGGGTGGAGAGATGGCTCAGTGGTTAAAGGCACTTGCTTGTAAAGCCTGCCAGTCTGGATTTGATTCCCAAGTACCCATGTCAGGTGAAAAGTGGAACATGCATCTGGAGTTTGTGTGCAATTGGCAAGAGGACCTAGTGTGCCCATAGTCACTCTGTCTCTGTCTCCCTCTATCAAATAAATAAATAAAAATTTACATAAAAATAAAAAGGAAAACAAACAAGGAAAGTCTTCCAAGCTAGAAAATTCTCGGGCCCAAGTACCTCAGAGTCCATTCTGTCATTGCACCCTTGGGCTGCAGCCACAGGCTGCCCAGACCACCACCACCCAGGACACTTACTTTGATGTGTAAACAGGTCATGAACAGAGCTTGGACTAATGCTTCATATTCTTCTTGGACTTCTTTCCTAATCTGCTTTTTGAGACTCAGATTCTCCTCCTCCAAATCTGTGAGCCGGGCTCTCAGAGCCGTGACCTCCATGAGCATGTCATGACTGAGCTCTGCCACCTAGCAGCAGGGATAACACAGAAAACGGCCTGGAACCACCGCTGGAGAACGCCCATCGGCTTTCACGGAAGAGTCCCTTACAGACTAGCATAGCCTTTCCATTTTGACTCTCACCAAGGGACATGCAAATCCTGGCGTGCTCATGGGGTCAATGGGGGTAGCAGAACCTCGGGCTGGTTTGACAGTCCCAGAACAGAGAGAGAGAGAGAGAAAGAATGGGCACACCATGGCCTCCTGCCACTGCAAACGCACCATTTTGTGCATCTGACTTTACGTGGGTACTGGAGAACTGAACCCAGGCCATCAGGCTTTGCAAGCAAGCACCCTAACCACTGAGCTAACTCTCCAGCCGCTCATCTTATTTTGGAAGTGTACATTAACTGGCATAAGAAAAGAAATAATGATCACAAAATTCACCCAGGTTACAACCTCCCAACAATACAAAACAACCCAAAAAACTGGAGAAAAAAAAATGTGCCATAGGGCTAGAGAGATGGCTTAGCGGTTAAGCACTTGCCTATGAAGCCTAAGGACTCTGGTTCAAGGCTTGTTTCCCCAAGACCCACGTTAGCCAGATGCACAAGGGGGTGCACACGTCTGGAGTTCGTTTGCAGTGGCTGGAGGCCCTGGCGCGCCCATTCTCTCTATTTTTCTCTATCTGCCTCTTTCTCTGTCTGTTATTGTTAAATAAAGAACTAACTAACTAACTAAATAAATAAATAAATAAATAAAATAATTTTAAAATGTGCCATAGACGGACTGCTTACACAGTGAAATTATACTCCTAGGAATTTCTGCATGGGTTCATTGATGGGACTGCTACAGGTGATCCTCCCCACCCCCCACCCACTACTTCTGGTGAACTCTAGAGGGGTGGATATGAGAATGGACAAGAGAATCTTTCTAGTGACTGACCTACCTGACCAGCATGGTCTTCAGGAGGAATTTGACGTTTCCGTAGCATTTCTGCTTCCTGAGGAGAAAGCAATATACATAATCCAGCTCAAACTCAGCTCAGTGCAACACATTCCCTTTTGGGTTCCCTGAGAGAACTTCATTTAGAGATCCCCTGGTCTCATCTGGAGCCAGGAGTGTACTTGGTATCCCATCAGACTTCATGATTTCTAACACAGCATCAAGAGACAACATCTACTTCTGGGAATCCATGTAGGCCATGTCTTACATCCCCCACTGGACCCTTCTGTGGTGGTGGTTTGAATGTAAAATGTCCCTCATAGCTTCATGTGTTTGTGATTAACCTCATGTATTTTTTTCAATTCACTGAGAACATTATCGTATGAACACACTGCATGTTGGTCCAAGTCCCCTCAGATTATACTCTTCTATTCCCTTTCCCCTGCTCCCATTCCACGGGGGGCCCTTCACAGCAGGGTTATGTATACCCACTGTAGGATCATGAATGCATCAGTGTCGAGGGGACAATGCCTCACAATATATCTTCCCACCCTGTGGCTTTTACATTCTTTCTGCCCCCTCTTCCATAGTGTTCCCGAGCCTTGGAGGAAACAAATTTAACCTCATCTTTAATCCCCAGCTGGTAGAGCCTTTGGGAGGTGGAGTCTTGTTGGAGGAGGTGTGTCACTGAGGGCAAGCCGTGGGATTTTATAGTTGACAGTGCTAACTAGCTCACTCTTGCTGCTTCTTCCATGGTGATATGACAAGATGCGACATCGAGCTGTCTGCTCGTGGCATGCTGTCCCCACCATGATGAAACTTTCCCTTGAAATTGTAAGCTGGAATAAACTCTTCCTTTCCAGAAGTTGCTTCTCGTGTTTTTTTTTTTTTTTTTTTTTTTTTTAGAGGTAGGGTCTCCTACCTTTGCCTCCAAATTGCTTGAATTAAAAGTGTGTACCACCATGCCTTGTATGTTTAGGCATTTTGTTTTCGTTTTTCTTAATATTTTTTTGTTTACTTATTTGCAAGCAGAGAGATAGAGAGAGAATCGGTGTGCCAGGGCATAGTGCCACTACAAACAAACTCCAGATGCATGTGCCACTTTGTGCATCCGATTTTATGTGGGTACTGGGTAATCAAACCTGGTTGTTAGGCTTTGCAGGTAAGCATCTTATCTGCTGAGCCATCTTCTCAGCCCCAGTTGAGTGGTTTCTTTCTTTAATTTTTATTTGCTTATTTATTTGCAAGCAGAGAAAGAGAGAATGAGAAAAGGGAGGGAATGAGCATGCCAGGGCCTCCTGCCACTGCAAACAAACTCCAGAGACTTGTGCTACTTTGTGCATCTGGCTTTATGTGGGTGCTGGGAAACTGAAACCAGGTCATCAGGTTTTGCAAGCAACAACCTTTAACCACTGAGAAGTGGGGCTGTTGCTGCAATAAGCCCGACCATGTAGGTTTTTAGTCTTCTGGAACTGGTTTGCTGGAGGAAGATGGAAAAATTAGAAACTTTGGACTAGAAAAGCCTTACCAAAATGCAGAGAAGTATAGTCTATGGAGGCTCAGTTTATGAGGATTCAGAGGGGGAAAGCAAGGACCTTGTCGGACCTGGGTTAGAGGCAGTTTGTGTGATGTTCTGGTGGAACAGACTGGCTGCAATCTGCCTGTGTCCTGAGAACTTGAGCAAAGTTAAATTTAGAAGTGATGGGCAGGGCTGTAGAGATGGCTTAATGGTTAATGCACATGCCTGCAAAGCCTAAGGATCCAGGTTTGATTCTCCAGGTCCCACATAAGCCAGGTGTACATGGTGGCACATGTGTCTGGAGTTCTTTTGCAGTGGCTAGAGGCTCTGGTGCACCCATTCTCTCTCTCTCTCTGTCTCAAATAAATAAAAATAAATCTTTTAAAAAAGAAATGATGGACAAATGGGAAACATGGAGCACAAAGATATGAAGGATGTGAAGTTTGGCACAGAAAGAAATACAAACCCCAGGCTCAGAGAACACAGACACTTCAACTGCAATTGTAAAAAAAAAAAAAAAAAAAAAAAAAAAAAAGCAGGGTGTTGTGGCGCACACCTTTAATCCCAGCACTCGGGAGGCAGAGGTAGGAAGATCGCCGTGAGTTCGTGGCCAGCCTGAGACTAGATAGTGAATTCCAAGTCAGCCTGAGCTAGAGTGAGACCCTACCTCATAAAACAAGAAACAACAACAAGATTTCTACCAGTAAGGATAGGCTAGGTTCCCTTCAGTAGGGGAGGCCCCGAAGAATACTGAAGGAGTTACCTGCTTCTCAAAGCCAGGCTCGTTCCCACCTGAGAAAACAAATGTGCCACTGTTGTCCCGATGGTTTTCATTTTGAAAGCCTCAAGATACAGGAAATAGAGGCTCATAAAGTGCACGACAGTTCTGGAGATGGCCACGGAGGCCAGGCGGTGTGAGGCGGGACAGAGGTCCTGCAAGGCCGCTGTGAGATGCTGTGAAGATGGACTGCAGAGCTCAGGAGTTTGGAGATACCAAGACTATGGGACAGCTGCCAAAGAAAGCTGGCTCCGGGGGCGGGGGGGACCCTGCTCAAGACACGGGTTGCAAGCAGCACAGTGGAAGGGCAGAGCTGCCCCGGCCCTTTGGAGCCCAGATGATTTCACCATAAGTCTAGGTGCTGTGCCGGACCTAGTGTTGCAGGATTGATGTTTGCCCTGTTGGGTTTTCTTATTATTATTTATTAGAGAGAGACAGAGAGAATGAGAAGGGGCATGCCAGAGCCTTGAGCTGCTGCAAAGGGACCCCCTTGTGCACATGTACCACATTGCACACTTGCATCACTGTGCATCTGGCTTACCTGGGGCCTGGAGAGTCGAATATGGGTCCTTAGGCTTCGCAGGCAAACGCCTTAACTACTGAGCAATCTCCCCAGCCATCCCCCCCCGTTGGTTTTTGATCTTGCATTGGTCCAGCCTTTCCTGGATATGCCCCATTCCTCTCTTTTGGAATAGGAATGTTTGCTCTGTACCATTATATGTTAGAAGACTGTGACTTGTGTTTTGAGTTTACGGGCCTCATAGTTGGGGAGACTGTCTTGGTCTCAGATAAGACTTTGAACTTGGGAATTTTGAACATTGTGGGACTGGTAAAAAAAAAAAAAAAAAAAACTATGGGAATTTGTAAAGTGGGACTCAATGGAGTTTTGCATCATGAGATGCCAAGAGCGTATGGAGCTGGGGAGTTGTGGGAATGAAACTTCCCCCACAGCGTCATAAGTTTGTGATTAGCCTCTACTTGGTCCATGGAGAGCTTTTGGTGGGAGCTGAGGAGGTGTGTAGGGCACCTATTCAGCGCAGCTTCCCTTGCCCTCTCCAGCCTTCGTGAGATCGGCCTCTCCTGTCGTGCTAGACATCTTCTGCATGATAAGCTTTCCTTGCAAATGAGAAAGAAATCCTTCCTCTATGTTGTCTGGTCGGGTGGTCCATGCTGACAAATAATAATACCCTTCAAAAACTGCTGCAGATTACCTTATATAGAATTCATGGCCAGGAGGGATGGCTTAGCAGTTAAGGCGTTTGCCTGCAAAGCCAAAGGACCCAGGTTCCATTCCCCAGGACCCATGTAAGCCAGATGCACAAGGTGGTGCATGCGTCTGGAATTTGTTTGCAGCAGCTGGAGCTGGCGCACCCATTCTCTCTTTCTCTCTCTCCCTCTTTGTCTCTCTCTCAAATAAATAAATATATAAAAAAATTAAAAAAAAATAAAGAAAAAAACCTAAGAGTCCTCTGGAACCCCCAGGGAGGGACAGTTATAAGTGCTTAAATGAGGCAGGCTCAGGAATGCACCCAGTAGCAGGGATGGGTCAGAATGGGAGGGAGCCATGGGGAGTTGAAGGCCTGTACTAAAATCCAAAGGGCAGGTGGACCAGCTTTCTGATCGCCCATCTTCCTGATAGGGCATCTATCTTACCGCTGCTTCAACGTCACAAGGAAGTAACTAGCTTCCACAGTGCCATGGGCACATAGGCACCCTAGCATTCTTCTTGTAAGGTGGCTATGGTAGGGGGTGGTCAGGGCCATGGCTCCTGCTTCACAGATACGAGAGAAAGCCCGGAGGGCATATTAAGGGCTGGAACATCTGTGAGAGCTGGCTCACATTCTAATCCACCCAGAGCTCTCAGGTACGCCTTCAGCTCCTTCTTCGGGATTGTGGTGGATTGAGGGCTCACCACTTATGTGTCGCTCACCTGAAACAACCAACAATGGCAGACATTGGTAGGAGTCATCACAGAAGGTCTCCTCCTTCCAACAGTGCCCACAGGCAGCAGTGGTGACTAGCAGTAGAGTGTAAAAAATAAATACCTCAATTATCCAAAGCTCACTGTCTATCAGGGAGAATACAGCAAAACCTTTCAGCTGGAGCTGGGCATGGTGGTGCACGCCTTTGATCCCAGCACTCAGGAGGCAGAGGTAGGAGGATCGCCATGAGTTCGAGGCCAGCCTGAGACTACCTAGTGAATTCAGATCCCCCTGGGCTAAAGTGAGACCCTACCTCAAAAAACAAAACAAAAACCCAACTTTCAGC
This sequence comes from Dipus sagitta, assembly GCA_036346955.1. Classification (NCBI taxonomy): domain Eukaryota; kingdom Metazoa; phylum Chordata; class Mammalia; order Rodentia; family Dipodidae; genus Dipus; species Dipus sagitta. Next base: position 37,617,650 of record CM070775.1, read on the forward strand.
TGGTTGAATATGTTGGCATGACAGTACATGTTTGTAATCCCAGCACTCAGGAGACTGAGGCAGGATGAATTTACTGTGAGTTTGAGGCCCAGTGTGCATACCTAGCAAGTTCCAGGCCACCCAGATCTATACAGTCAGACTCTGTCTCAAGGTAAAGCAAAAACAAAACAAACAAAGAAACAAACAAAAACAGGGTGGAGAGATTACTCAGTGCTTAAAGGCACTTGCTTGCAAAGCCTGCCAGTCTGGATTTGATTCCCAAGTACCCATGTCAGGTGAAAAGTGGAACATGCATCTGGAGTTTGTGTGCAATTGGCAAGAGGACCTAGTGTGGCCATAGTCACTCTGTCTCTGTCTCCCTCTATCAAATAAATAAATAAAAATTTACATAAAAATAAAAAGGAAAACAAACAAGAAAGTCTTCCAAGCTAGAAAATTCTCGGGCCCAAGTACCTCAGAGTCCATTCTGTCATTGCACCCTTGGGCTGCGGCCACAGGCTGCCCAGACCACCACCACCCAGGACACTTACTTTGATGTGTAAACAGGTCATGAACAGAGCTTGGACTAATGTTTCATATTCTTCTTGGACTTCTTTCCTAATCTGCTTTTTGAGACTCAGATTCTCCTCCTCCAAATCTGTGAGCCGGGCTCTCAGAGCCGTGACCTCCATGAGCATGTCATGACTGAGCTCTGCCACCTAGCAGCAGGGATAACACAGAAAACGGCCTGGAACCACCGCTGGAGAACGCCCATCGGCTTTCACGGAAGAGTCCCTTACAGACTAGCATAGCCTTTCCATTTTGACTCTCACCAAGGGACATGCAAATCCTGGCGTGCTCATGGGGTCAATGGGGGTAGCAGAACCTCGGCTGGTTTGACAGTCCCAGAACAGAGAGAGAGAGAGAGAGAAAGAATGGGCACACCATGGCCTCCTGCCACTGCAAACGCACCATTTTGTGCATCTGACTTTACGTGGGTACTGGAGAACTGAACCCAGGCCATCAGGCTTTGCAAGCAAGCACCCTAACCAGTGAGCTAACTCTCCAGCCGCTCATCTTATTTTGGAAGTGTACATTAACTGGCATAAGAAAAGAAATAATGATCACAAAATTCACCCAGGTTACAACCTCCCAACAATACAAAACAACCCAAAAAACTGGAGAAAAAAAAATGTGCCATAGGGCTAGAGAGATGGCTTAGCGGTTAAGCACTTGCCTATGAAGCCTAAGGACTCCTGGTTCAAGGCTTGTTTCTCCCAAGACCCACGTTAGCCAGATGCACAAGGGGGTGCACACGTCTGGAGTTCGTTTGCAGTGGCTGGAGGCCCTGGCGCGCCCATTCTCTCTATTTTTCTCTATCTGCCTCTTTCTCTGTCTGTTATTGTTAAATAAATAAATAATAAATAAATAAATAAATAAAATAATTTAAAAATGTGCCATAGACGGACTGCTTACACAGTGAAATTATACTCCCTAGGAATTTCTGCATGGGTTCATTGATGGGACTGCTACAGGTGATCCTCCCCACCCCCCACCCACTACTTCTGGTGAACTCTAGAGGGGTGGATATGAGAATGGACAAGAGAATCTTTCTAGTGACTGACCTACCTGACCAGCATGGTCTTCAGGAGGAATTTGACGTTTCCGTAGCATTTCTGCTTCCTGAGGAGAAAGCAGTGTACATAATCCAGCTCAAACTCAGCTCAGTGCAACACATTCCCTTTTGGGTTCCCTGAGAGAACTTCATTTAGAGATCCCCTGGTCTCATCTGGAGCCAGGAGTGTAGTTGGTATCCCATCAGACTTCATGATTTCTAACACAGCATCAAGAGACAACATCTACTTCTGGGAATCCATGTAGGCCATGTCTTACATCCCCCACTGGACCCTTCTGTGGTGGTGGTTTGAATGTAAAATGTCCCTCATAGCCTCATGTGTTTGTGATTAACCTCATGTATATTTTTTAATTCACTTGAGAACATTATCGTGTGAACATACTGTATATTGGTCCAAGTCCCCTCAGATTATACTCTTCTATTCCCTTTCCCCTGCTCCCATTCCACGGGGGGCCCTTCACAGCAGGGTTATGTATACCCACTGTAGGATCATGAATGCATCAGTGTCGGGGGGACAATGCCTCACAATATATCTTCCCACCCTGTGGTTTTTACATTCTTTCTGCCCCCTCTTCCATAGTGTTCCCGAGCCTTGGAGGAAACAAATTTAACCTCATCTTTAATCCCCAGCTGGTAGAGCCTTTGGGAGGTGGAGTCTTGTTGGAGGAGGTGTGTCACTGAGGGCAAGCCGTGGGATTTTATAGTTGACAGTGCTAACTAGCTCACTCTTGCTGCTTCTTCCATGGTGATATGACAAGATGCGACATCGAGCTGTCTGCTCGTGGCATGCTGTCCCCACCATGATGAAACTTTCCCTTGAAATTGTAAGCTGGAATAAACTCTTCCTTTCCAGAAGTTGCTTCTCGTGTTTTTTTTTTTTTTTTTTTTTTTTTTAGAGGTAGGGTCTCCTACCTTTGCCTCCAAATTGCTTGAATTAAAAGTGTGTACCACCATGCCTTGCATGTTTAGGCATTTTGTTTTTGTTTTTTTTAAATATTTTTTGTTTACTTATTTGCAAGCAGAGAGATAGAGAGAATCAGTGTGCCAGGGCATAGTGCCACTACAAACAAACTCCAGATGCATGTGCCACTTTGTGCATCCGATTTTATGTGGGTACTGGGTAATCAAACCTGGTTGTTAGGCTTTGCAGGTAAGCATCTTATCTGCTGAGCCATCTTCTCAGCCCCAGTTGAGTGGTTTCTTTCTTTAATTTTTATTTGCTTATTTATTTGCAAGCAGAGAAAGAGAGAATGAGAAAAGGGAGGGAATGAGCATGCCAGGGCCTCCTGCCACTGCAAACAAACTCCAGAGACTTGTGCTACTTTGTGCATCTGGCTTTATGTGGGTGCTGGGAAACTGAAACCAGGTCATCAGGTTTTGCAAGCAATAACCTTTAACCACTGAGAAGTGGGGCTGTTGCTGCAATAAGCCCGACCATGTAGGTTTTTAGTCTTCTGGAACTGGTTTGCTGGAGGAAGATGGAAAAATTAGAAACTTTGGACTAGAAAAGCCTTACCAAAATGCAGAGAAGTATAGTCTATGGAGGCTCAGTTTATGAGGATTCAGAGGGGGAAAGCAAGGACCTTGTCGGACCTGGGTTAGAGGCAGTTTGTGTGATGTTCTGGTGGAACAGACTGGCTGCAATCTGCCTGTGTCCTGAGAACTTGAGCAAAGTTAAATTTAGAAGTGATGGGCAGGGCTGTAGAGATGGCTTAATGGTTAATGCACATGCCTGCAAAGCCTAAGGATCCAGGTTTGATTCTCCAGGTCCCACATAAGCCAGGTGTACATGGTGGCACATGTGTCTGGAGTTCTTTTGCAGTGGCTAGAGGCTCTGGTGCACCCATTCTCTCTCTCTCTCTGTCTCAAATAAATAAAAATAAATCTTTTAAAAAAGAAATGATGGACAAATGGGAAACATGGAGCACAAAGATATGAAGGATGTGAAGTTTGGCACAGAAAGAAATACAAACCCCAGGCTCAGAGAACACAGACACTTCAACTGCAATTGTAAAAAAAAAAAAAAAAAAAAAAAAAAAGCAGGGTGTTGTGGCGCACACCTTTAATCCCAGCACTCGGGAGGCAGAGGTAGGAAGATCGCCGTGAGTTCGTGGCCAGCCTGAGACTAGATAGTGAATTCCAAGTCAGCCTGAGCTAGAGTGAGACCCTACCTCATAAAACAAGAAACAACAACAAGATTTCTACCAGTAAAGATAGGCTAGGTTCCCTTCAGTAGGGGAGGCCCCGAAGAATACTGAAGGAGTTACCTGCTTCTCAAAGCCAGGCTCGTTCCCACCTGAGAAAACAAATGTGCCACTGTTGTCCCGATGGTTTTCATTTTGAAAGCCTCAAGATACAGGAAATAGAGGCTCATAAAGTGCACGACGGTTCTGGAGATGGCCACGGAGGCCAGGCGGTGTGAGGCGGGACAGAGGTCCTGCAAGGCCGCTGTGAGATGCTGTGAAGATGGACTGCAGAGCTCAGGAGTTTGGAGATACCAAGACTATGGGACAGCTGCCAAAGAAAGCTGGCTCAGGGGGGACCCTGCTCAAGACACGGGTTGCAAGCAGCACAGTGGAAGGGCAGAGCTGCCCCGGCCCTTTGGAGCCCAGATGATTTCACCATAAGTCTAGGTGCTGTGCCGGACCTAGTGTTGCAGGATTGATGTTTGCCCTGTTGGGTTTTCTTATTATTATTTATTAGAGAGAGACAGAGAGAATGAGAAGGGGCATGCCAGAGCCTTGAGCTGCTGCAAAGGGACCCCCTTGTGCACATGTACCACATTGCACACTTGCATCACTGTGCATCTGGCTTACCTGGGGCCTGGAGAGTCGAATATGGGTCCTTAGGCTTCGCAGGCAAACGCCTTAACTGCTGAGCAATCTCCCCAGCCCTCCCCCCACCCCGCCCGTTGGTTTTTGATCTTGCATTGGTCCAGCCTTTCCTGGATATGCCCATTCCTCTCTTTTGGAATAGGAATGTTTGCTCTGTACCATTATATGTTAGAAGACTGTGACTTGTGTTTTGAGTTTACGGGCCTCATAGTTGGGGAGACTGTCTTGGGTCTCAGATAAGACTTTGAACTTGGGAATTTTGAACATTGTGGGACTGGTAAAAAAAAAAAAAAAAAAAACTATGGGAATTTGTAAAGTGGGACTCAATGGAGTTTTGCATCATGAGATTGCCAAGAGCGTATGAGAGCTCAGGGAGGAATTTGTGGTTTGAACGTGAAACGTCCCCCACAGCCTCATATGTTTGTGATTAAGCCTCATACTTGATCCCCAGCTGGTAGAGCTTTTAGGAGGTGGAGCTGAAGGAGGTGTGTCACTGGGGCAGCCTCACTTGCCAGCGCTAGCTAACCCTCTCCCCTCTCTCCCTGCTGCTGTGGAGATGCGGCGGCCAGCTACCTGCTCCTGCTAGACTTTTTCTGCCATGATAAAGCTTTCCCTTGAAACTGTAGGCCAGAAGAAAGAAACCCTTTCCTTCCATATGTTGTTTCTGGTCGGGTGTTTTGTCCCAGTGCTGACAAAGTTAAGCAGATGCACCCTTCAAACCCCACAGCCCACTGCTGCTGAGGCTATCACCTTAGCAACCGAGAATGTCAGGGCCCAGGAATATGTGCCAATAGATGGCTTAGCGGTTAAGGCGTTTGCCTGCAAAGCCAAAGGATCCCGGTTCGATTCTCCAGGACCCACATAAGCCAGAAGCACAAGGGGGTACATGCCTCTGGAGTTTGTTTACAGCGGCTAGATGTCCCCCCCCCCAGCCTCTTTCTCAAATAAATAACTAAATAAAAAGAAATTTGGAGATCACCAGTTCCCGGCCCCCCTCCCAATTCCACTTTTCCAGCCTCTCCTTGTTTAGTGGCTCCCAGATCTCTCTGTTCCCCTTCCATCGCCTCTGCAGCATCACCTACCTGCTCTGGGCACCTACCTGCTCCTTCTGGTGGAGCTTCTGCCTGGCATGTTGCAACACATGCTCATAACACATGGAATAGGTCTCAAAGTTGCTGCGTTCTCTTGCCAACACATCACACCCCAAGGAGAGGAGGCAGGCCTCAAGGTGGTCCCTTCTGAAAGTCACCTGAAAGGGCAAGGGTATCTTTCACAGCAGCTGTGGCAGGGTTTCTAGCAGCCTCACCATGCCAGGACTCTGGGGCACATGTTGGTTTGGTTCACAGACCCTCTTTCATTCCTCCAGCACAAGGGTACCAGCTCTAGCCCGCAATCCCCTCTCCGCTCCACTCGATGGACTCTAGCCCTGCAGTTCTCTCTCGGCTCTACTCTGGACATTGGCAGAGCCAGGAACACAAGGAGAAATGGAGACAGATGAACTATTAAAATGCAATGTTTAGTTCTCTGACTTTGAAAGATAAACCTTCAAAATGAGCTGGAAAGCCAGGTTTGAAGGTATTGTTCAGAAGCTGTTCTAACTACTGTGCTGACGTGTGGTGATGTAGGGAGAGCTGGTCCCCAATCAGAGTTAACAGTGCGATCTCCTCTCTCCTACCTCAGTGTTCTCAACCGCCTGGGAAAGGACACCCCAACTTGCATGTCCAAGCTCCACTCACACCCCTCCACATAGCTGAACATTGATCATCCACACACACCCCCATCCCCACAGGTCAGAGGTGTGCACATCAGGGCTGAGGCCCTCTCACTCTCTGGAGAGCAAAGTCTGAGGAGGAGGCCCATGTAGCCTTGAACTTGGGGAGATCCAAGGCACCAGGTCCCCAGGCCTAGTCTGGAAAGAAGATCAGGGCTCTGAGCAGACAGTGCCTCTGTGACTCAGAGGAAAGAGCAGGGCTGGAGGGTCGAAGAAAGACCCTGTGAAACACAGGGCTTGTGGCAGGGGGTGCCTGTTGCTCTGTTCTAAGTCACATGACTCACTGTCTCTGCCTTTGTCTAGGAGACCAGGCATGCTCTGGGAAGAGGTGGCCACGGAGGAGCTAAGGAAATTCTGCCCCTCAAGGCAGGCCTGGATGTAGGCTCTTGAGAGCACAGGAAGCCCATCTGCGACAGGCAGGGCGGACCTGTATGTCCCCGCGAGTGTCCCCGCGAGTGTCGTGTGTGTGAACCAGGGATCTTACAGGCCAAGCCCAAGCCCCAACCTGCTTGCTCACATGAGATTTCTCTGCGACAGTTGCAGGGCCAGCCCCCAGCTCAAGGTAGCTCTTACAGAAGCCAGGCTGTCCTTGGAGCCTGCAGGGGGCTCCTGACTCTGGTCTGCTGGTCCCTTGTGGTGGTTTGATTCAGGGGTTCCCTATAAACTTCTGAATGCTAGGTTCCCAGCTGATGGAGATTTAGGAATTAATGCCTCCTGGAAGCAGTGTATTGTTGGGGGGGGGGCTTATGGGTGTTATAGCCAGTTTCCCCTTGCCAGTGTTTGGCACGTTCCCCTGTTGCTGTTGCCCACCCGATGTTGTCCAGGAGGTGATGCCCATCCTCTGCTCATGCCGTCGTTTTCCCCTGTCATCATGGAGCTTCCTCCTCAAGCCTATAAACCAAAATAAACCTCTTTTTTTTTTTTCCACTCACAAGCTGCTCTTGGTCGGGTGATTCCTGCCAGCAATGCGAACCTGACTGCAACATCCCTGGAGGCTTAAGACACTGCCCTGTCAATGCAGCTTCAGAGCCAAACTGGTCTTCAGACAAAGACCAACAGTGGATTTTGCCAAAGCAAAGTACAAAGAAAACCAGCGGAGGTGACAGACAGTGAGGAGGCCTGACACTGACAAAGGGGCAAAGAGCGTCACCCCGCCCCCGCCCCCTGCCCCTCACCCAACTGCTCAAGGAGGGAAGTCCTTATTGTAGATATCAGAAAGGCTTCCATGTTTGTACCCTCTGACCCAGTAACTCCTCTTCTACAAAGGTATTTTTAGGGAATGTCATGGTTTGGGTATAAAATGTCCCCAAAGGTTAAAGGCTTTGCCCCCAGATGATGGATTTTGGGGAGGTAATTGAATTGTGAGGGTTGTAACTTCGTCAGCGTATTAATGATAACTTGCTGGTGCTATTAGGAAGTGATGGACGCTGGGAGGGGTGACCTTGAAGAGCGTATCTTGCCCCTCCCTTATTCTGTCTCTTTTCCTCCTGCCTACCATGAGGTGAGTGGCTGTCCTCCGCCGTCTCCTTCCCCCACGATGGCTCTGCTTGGCCAAGAGCAAGTGGCTACCATGGGAACTAAGTTAAATCTACCTGGCTTTCACACATGATAATACTGACCTACAGCCAGAATGGACATAAGTTTATTGACGAAGAAAGATACTTATAACATGTGGCCAAGTGAAAAGAAGTACACTATTATAAAGATCACATAGAATAATCTTACTTTATAAAGTACATTGCCGGGCGTGGTGGCGCACACCTTTAATCCCAGCACTCGGGAGGCAGAGGTAGGAGGATCACCATGAGTTCGAGGCCACCCTGAGACTACATAGTGAATTCCAGGTCAGCCTGGGCTAGAGTGAGACCCCACCTTGAAAAACCAGAATAATAATAATAATAAAAATAAATATAGTACCTAAATAGGAAATGGTTATGAATAAAGTTTGGAAAGAATTATTCCAAAATAGTAAGAGGAAGGATATTAATGAGTGGTAAGATCATGAATATATTTTCTAAAAGATTATATCAGATACAATATTGTCACAGTGTATGCATATAATTAAAATAATTCATCACATACTGACTAGAAGCTATATTTTTAGAAAATCATCAATTGTACCAGCTTAGCAGGATAGACAATGAAGAACTGCCCACGGAATCTAGTGAGAGCTTCTGCTCGTGTGGGAAGAGCTAGCTTCAGCCTGGCCAGAGCCTGACGCCCTGACTCACTGTCCAGGGCCTCTCTCCGCTGAGAAATTCTGCTCGTGTGAAAAGAGCAAGCTACAGCCAGGCCAGAGCCTGGTGTCCTCTGACTCACTGTCCAGGGCCTTTCTCAAAGGGCCTGTTCAGTAGGTGGGGTGAGGCAGGTCACCCTACCCTTGCTACCCTTCTGGTCCCCTCCCTTGGACAAGGAGTACCAGGCCAGCCAGTTTAGTTGTCAACGCAAGGCCAGGGGCACTAAAGCTTTCACCTGGCCCCTGACTTCTTTCTGCATGGGCTTAGAAAAGGCAAAGGGAATTTTCTGGTCTGACTTCGATGAAAGCTTGAAGCCAGGAGAAGTCATGAGATCCCTGAGGAGGCCAGCAAGGGTGTGGCCCGTGACCTCATCATTTCAAGCTGGGAGAAAGACACTGTGACTCATCCCTTACTGGCCTGGGCATCCGTGCCTGGATCAGAGCAAGCCAACAAGGCCTCTAACAGCTCTTTGGCAGGACAGTCACCTCTCAAGCATCTGCAGGGGACCTGGAGTGGGCCATGTGCGTGAGACGGGGACCGCATGATGCTGTGACTGAGGTTAAGGGAGAGGGGTAAGGAGGCACATCTCACTCTTGCAGGTTGCAGGTGGCCATCCAGAAGGAGTACAGCCCACGGGTCGGCTACAGCATTGGTCACTCCTACAGCTCTAGGGCTCTAGCCCTGGATCACCTTAAGTGTCACACCTTCTGTCTCAAAATGCAGCCATGGGCAGGCTTCCTCTGTCCACTACCCTCCAAGGCTCTGGGCAATGAAAAAGCCACAAGACAGCCCACTGGCCCCAACTTTTCACAGTAAGTAGCACCCACCTCCTCTGGGCGGAGTCTCTTCATTTACACCTGAGGCCCAGCAATGACGCTGGAGCACGGGATGGCTCCACGCATGGCTTCTTGCCGAGAGCCAGTCTGTGATGAGATAGGCTAATGCCAGGTCTTAATCTGGTCCTATTCTTTGCTTCAGTTTAGAATTCCACATACAATTTTTGTTTGGTTTGATTTTAACAACTTTAAAAAGTATTTATTTATTTATTTATTTGAGAGAGATAGAAAGAGGCAGAGAGATAGAGAGAGAGAGAGAAAGAGGTGAGAGAATGGGTGTATGGGTGTTCCAGGGCCTCTAGCCACTGCAAACAAACTCCAAACACATGCGCCACTTTGTGCATCTGGCTTATGTGGGCACTGGGGAATTGAACCTGGGTCCTCTGGCTTTGCAGGCAAGAGCCTTAACCACTAAGTCATCTCTCCAGCCCTGGTTTGGTTTTTGAGATAGTCTTGCTGTGCAGCCCAGGCTGGTTTCAAACTCACTCTGTAGGACCATGCTGGCCTTGAATTTATGATCCTCCTGCCTCAACCTCTGAGTATTTAGATCACAGGCATGTGCCAGTACACCCAACTCAAACAATTTGTTTGGTACCAGTCACAAAAAGTATTTTGAGGTTTCAAAAACTTCTGCTGACAAGATACTGTGACTTCCCACTGGTTTGGGGATTAAAGACAGACTCCCAAAGATTACACACACACACCGTTCAGCACCAAGCTCTATCCTCCTCTCTAGACCCTTCCCTGGGCTCTGCTATGCCATCTTACCAGGTCCTTCTGCCTTCCCTCCTCACCTTTCTTCACTAGGCTAAGTCAACATTTGGCCCACACAAAACCCATTCCAGGAAGCCTTCCTTAACTTCTAGCAGGGTGTGTCCCCGCTTCTCTGAGCTCATGCCAGATGCACCCTGTGCCTGTTCTCTCTAGGTATTTACTTTTTTCTGAAACATGGCTGCTTCACCAAGCTATACCCATAAACACTTTGAGGTCAAGGACTGTGTTTTTAAATTTTTTTTTTGACGTTTTGAGGTAGGGTCTTGCTCTAGCCCAGACTTTTATGTCTCTAATAAAGTGTCTGGGGGGGGGGAATAGGAAATCTACAAATGCTTGTTGAATGAATAACTCCTGTCATGTGAATGGAAATGGTTCTGGAATCCCAGAACTAGGTTCTTAGGGTTCTGATTTGCAAACTCCGCAGTCTCTCACTTCAGGCTGAGAGGCTGTCTTTCTAGAATTTGGAACAAGAAATAAAGGTAGCCAGAAGCCAACATGGGCTCAAGAAAAGTTAGTCAGGTTAGCCTTCTTTTCTCAGGAAAAGGAGCAGTGTCCCTGGGTTTCAGCAGGCCACCTGAGAGGAAGTGGGAGTCCATGGCTAGATGGGCTTCTGGCTGTGGGAGAAGACGGTGTCTGAGGACGCCACACAGCCTGCAAGGCCCTAGAGGGGCAGCACAGCTCGGGGCCTGTCCTGTCCTATGGTTATTGGTGACTTCACTGAGGCTGCTGGGGGCAAGCTGAAAGACTTTACCAGACAAAAATGCATAGCCCTGGGCTAGAGAGATGGCTTAGCGGTTAAGGCATTTACCTACAAAGCCAGAGGATCCTGGTTCGACTCTCCAGGACCCACTTAAGCCAGATTCACAAGGGAGCGTATGCATCTGAAGTTCGTTTACAGTGGCTAGAGGCCCTGCCCATTCTCTCTCTCTCTCTCTCTCTCTCTCTCTCTCTCTTTGCTTCTTTCTCCCTCTCAAATAAATAAAAATATATTTTTTAAAAATGCATAGCCCGGCGTGGTGGTGCACACCTTTAATCCCAGCACTTGGGTGGGAGAGGTAGGAGGATCACTCTGAGTTTGAGTCCAGCCTGGGACTTCAGGGTGAGTTCCAGGTCAACCTGGGCTAGAGTGAGACCTCACCTTGAAAAGACCAAAAGAATAATAATAATAAAAAAGACAGAGTTTTGGAGCTGGAGAGATGGCTCAGCAGTTAAAGGTGGTTGCTTGCAAAACCTTATGGCCCAGATTCAATTCTCCAGTGCCCATGTAAAGCCAGAAGCACAAAGGCACTTGCATCTGGAGATTGTTTTCAATGGCAGGAGGCCCTAGTGCGCCCATTCTCTCTCTCTCTCTCTCTCTCTCCTTGCAAATAAATTAATAAAAACATTTTTAAATGCAGACTTTTAAGGTCTCAAGATGTTTAAAGAATGGACCAGACCAACCTAGAACAAGACTGATGACAGCAGCCAATGCCTAAGTGTCTCGTGTGGGCTTCAGATAAAAACTGACAGGGCAGGGCTGGAGAGATGGCTTGGCGGTTAAGCGCTTGCCTGTGTAGCCTAAGGACCCCAGTTCAAGGCTCGATTCCCCAGGACCCGCGTTAGCCAGACGCACAAGGGGGCGCACACGTCTGGAGTTCGTTTGCAGTGGCTGGAGGCCCTGGTGCGCCCATGCTCTCTCTCTGCCTCTTTCTCTCTGTCACTCTCAAATAAATAAACAAAAATAAACAACAAAAAATAAAAAATATATTGAGCATGAGTTACATTAAAAAAAAAAAAAAAAAACAACTGACAGGGCTACCAAGGCCAGTGCACTCTTAGTTGTTAACCCAAGACCAGACAAACTTGAATTTAAAGGAGTCCAGGATGGCAATAACACTACTGTGGAAAGGCAGAAAGAAACAGAGATGCCGTTCTGCAGGAGGGCTGGCAGGCCGAGGTCCCTGAGGTGCGCATGGTCTGCCCTGCATGGAGGCCCCAGGTAAAGGGGAATGTGGGCTTGTTCCGTTTCCCAGTCCACATGTTCTGGAGAGGAGCTACACCATCTGAGGAGAGGGGGATGGACAAACGTGAGGTCCACCACCCAGTGGGGCCTTGCCTTCTAGAATAGGCCCTGTTGGCATGTGCAGAGCCTTCCCCTACACTAGCCATGGCTTAAAAGAGCCTGCTGACAGAACTTCCCCAGACATCTGAAGGTTCATTGTCAGGGTCAGAGCCATCATCTGCGGTGAGTCAGGGACGAGGACCTATATAGAGGTGTGCAGCGGAGGCCAGATCAGGTTCGGTAAGAGCTGATCCAACACAGGCCCTCCAGGGCTGGAGGCATTTTCAGAGCAGGTGAGCTACCTCTCCTAGCTGCTGAGTGGAAGGGGCTGCTGGCCCACCAGGCATAGACTGCCCAGGGGCCTAGTGTCCCCCAAGCCACTGACTGGCAGGCCTCTCCAGATGTCCCCTGAGTTTCAGAGGTACCCAACATAGGTTTGCCCTGCCTGCTGATGCTCTCATTTCTTCTTCTTTTTTTTTTAATTTGAGAGAGGGAAAGAGGGAGAGAGAGAGAGAGAAAATGGGTGCACCAGGGCTTCTAACCACTGCAAATGAACCCCAGATGTATGCACCACCTTGTACATCTGGCTTACGTGGGGACTGGGGAATTGAACCAAGGTCCTTTAGCTTTGCAGGCAAGTGTCTAAACTGCTAAGCTGTCTCTCCAGCCCTTTTTTAAAATTGTAATTCTTTTTTTTTTTTTTTTTTTTGGTTTTTCGAGGTAGGGTCTCACTCTAGCTCAGGCTGACCTGGAATTCACTATGTTGTCTCAGGGTGGCCTTGAACTCATGGTGATCCTCCTACATCTGCCTCCCAAGTGCTGGGATTAAAGGTGTGCACCACCAGTGCACCACCACACCCAGCCAATATAGATTTTTTTTTTTTCAGGTAGTGTCTCACTCTAGCCCAGGCTGATCTGGAACTCACTCATGATATTGTTACCATATCTAAAATCCTGAAACAACTGTTATCATGGATCCTACACAGTATGCTTTGATTGATGTCCTCCTGTTGCATAATAATTCTAGTCTAATGTAAATGAATTCACTCTGTAGTCCCAGGCTGGCCTTGAACTTACAGTGATCCTCCTAATCCTGACTCCTGAGTACTAGGATTAAAGGTGTGTGCCACCATGCCAAGTACAACCCACTTTTGTATGGGTGACATGGAATTGATCCCAGGCTAGCAGGCTTTGCAAGAAATCATCTTTAACTGTTGAGACATCTCACCATCTCACCCTTAAAAAATTATGCTAACAAATCAACAATAGGAAATGTTGCTTTAAAAAAACAAATAGGGGCTGGAGAAATGGCTTAGCGGTTAAGGTGTTTGCCTGTGAAGCCAAAGGACCCCGGTTCAATTCCCCAGGACCCATGTAAGCCAGATACACAAAGGGCACATGCATCTGGAGTTTGTTTGCAGTGGCTAGAGGCCCTGGCATGCTTATTCTCTCTCTGTCTGTCTCTGTCTCTGTCTCTCTTCTACCTCTCTCTCTGCTTGCAAATAAAAATAAAATAAAATAAAAACAATAACAAATCAGAAGGCTGGAGAAATGGCTTAATGGTTAAGGCACTTGCTTGTGAAGCCTAAAGACCCAGGTTTGATTCCCAGTACCCATGTAAGCCAGATGCACAAAGTGACGCATGCATCGGGAGTTTGTTTGCAGTAGCTGGAGGCCCTGGTGCGCCCATTCTCTCTTTACCTGCCTCTTTCTCTCTCTGTCTCTTTCTCAAATAAATAAATAAAATAAAGTCAAAAGGTCCAAGTTGATTTTTTTTAAATGGTCTAGATTTGTTATTAGCCACCATGCGTTTTCCAATACTCAGCTATTGATAGACATGGCCCTTTCCAGGACTAAATGGTAACACATGGTGGCCTTTGGGATTGAACGGCAGTATTCACCTTTCTTGTGGGCTGGACAAGCATTAGGAAATGTGTTTAATGACAGTCTTCTTGTTTAGGTTTATATTATAAACAGAGCCAGAAAAACTAACTTGAATACATACCTCTGGGCCACCATCCTGGCAGCTCTCCATTAATCTCTGTATAAACTTTTCAACTATCTGTGGTCTTACAACTGAGAAATTTTCTTTCATGGCTCGGTGTTTCCAAAGATCTAGGAAGAATATACCAGCACAGTGTCACAAAACACTATCATCAATAGCTATGAAGTCTCAGGTCTCAGACATCACCAGTATCACATGTTGTCATCTCCAAATGCCAGAAACCAACAAAGAGGTGGGGGGAGGTGGTAGTCCAGGATCCTCTGAAACACGGAATGGAATTTTTTTTTTTTTTTTTTTTTTTTTTGAGGTTGGGTTTTACTCTGGTCCAGGCTGACCTGGAATTCACTGTGCAGTCTCACGGTGGTGGCACACACCTTTAATCCCAGCACTTGGGAGGCCAAGGTAGGAGGACCAATATGAGTTCGAGGCCAGCCTGAGACTACATAGTGAATTTCAGGTCAGCCTGGGCTAGAGCAAGACCTTACTTTGAAAATTTATATAAAAAAAATTCTCTGCCACACCTTCTAAGGCTCAGGGTCCATTGCAGAACAGGTGGTGGAAAGAATGTAAGAGCCAAAGGCAGGGTAGGACTCCTTAAAATGCACTCTTCCAGACACAAAATGGCCTGGATATCCATGACCACGCAGTGCCTGATGCTACCTACATAAGACGTTCATAACAGGAGGAAAAGATGATGGCATCAAAATAAAAGAGATATAGCTGGGCATGGTGGTGCACACCTTTAATCCCAGCAGTCAGGAGGCAAAGGTAGGAGGATTGCTGTGACTTTGAGGCCACCCTGAGACTACATAGTGAATTCCAGGTCAGCCTGGGCTAGAGGGAGAACCTACCTTGAAAAACCAAAATAAATAAATAATAAATAAAATAATAGCCTTGCCAAAGATTGAAGATTCGGGGAAGACGACGCCTGGCCTTTCATCTCTGTATTGACTCAGTATGAAAGAAACAAACTTGTCCTGAACTTTAAAAAAATAAAAAATAAAATAAAAGGGAGACTGATTGAGAGAGGGAGGGGATACGATGGAGAGTAGAGTTGTGAAGGAGAAAGTGAGGGGGAAGGGAATTATCATGGTTTATTGTCTATTATCAATAATAATAAAGAGAATATAAAAATCAAAATAAAAAAATAAATAAAAGATTTGGAGAAGCACCTCTGAAGTCCAGCGAACAACATTGTTACCATATCTAAAATCCTGAAGGAACCGTTATCATGGGTCCTACATGGCATCTTTTCATTGATGTCTTCCTGCTGAGTAGTGATTCTAGTCTAATGCAAACGAAGAGCTGAAGCCTAAGAGACGAGGCCCACACAAAGTTATTCAGAGTAACATCGCTTATGGCAGCAGAAGCTTGGAAACCCCAAGTTGTCTGTCATTCCCTCTGTGGCTTCCTCTCCAACTACATGCCCATTGCAATCTCCACTCCAGCTGCTCTGGGGTGTTGCGGCTTCTTAAATATGGGGAGCATTCTGTTCCTTCTGTCTGCAATGCTCATCCCCAGAGGCGCTTGAACTAAATCCCTCTCCTGTGCAATTGCTCAAAATGTCACTAAGCCAATGAAGTCTACCCCAGTCACCCTGCTTTAAGTTGCAATGTGTCCCAACCTGTTCATAACACCTTCCTCCTTACTGCATTATTTTCTTTCTTACTCAAAAGAGAGAGAGAGGGAGAGAGAGAGAGAGAGAGAGAGAGAGAGAGAGAGAGACAGAGAGAGAGAATGGGTGCGCTAGCTCCAGCCACTGCAAATGAACTCCAGACACATGTACCACCTTGTGCATCTGGCCTACATGAGTCCTGGGGAATTGAACCTGAGTCCT
This sequence comes from Dipus sagitta, assembly GCA_036346955.1. Taxonomy (NCBI): domain Eukaryota; kingdom Metazoa; phylum Chordata; class Mammalia; order Rodentia; family Dipodidae; genus Dipus; species Dipus sagitta. The sequence continues at coordinate 37,633,600 of CM070775.1, forward strand.
TTGGCTTTGTAGGCAAGCACATTAACCACTAAGCCATCTCTCCATGCCTCTCCTTTTCTTTGAGACAATGTCATTCTCTGTAGCCAGGATTATTAGCCCTGGCTGACTTAAAACTCTCATGGCTACCGTCTTGCTTGGCCTTCCAAACCACCACCATTTACCATAGTTTTTATTACTTTCTTTTGTTGATTGCTTCTTGTCTATCACCTTACAAAGTATGGATCCCATGGGAACAAGAATTTTTGCTCATGAAAGTGAAATGTGTCTCCACAGCAGTGCCAGTGACGATGGCTAGAATATATCAGGTGTTCAGAAAAGTCACCAAATGAGAAACAAGGTATACACAGACACAGTGCAAAGACTTGCTATAAAAACTAATGAAAGCTGGGCGAGGTGGGCACGCCTTTAATCCCAGAATTTGGAAGGCAGAGGTAGGAGGATTGCCATGAGTTCGAGGCCACCCTGAAACTCCATAGTGAGTTCCAGGTCAAAATGGGCTAGAATGAGACAAAACAAAAACAAAAAACAACTAATGAGACTGAGTGTGGTGGCGCATGCCTTTAATCTCAGCGCTCGGGAGGCAGAGGTAGGAGGATCACCATGAGTTCGAGGCCACCCTCAAACTACATAGTGAATTCCAGGTCAGCCTGAGCTGGAATAAGACCCAACCTCAAAAAACAAGCAAACAAACAACAACAACAACAATAAAACTAATGAGGGCTGGAGCAATGGCTTAGTGGTTAAGGCGCTTGCCTGTGAAACCTAAGGACCCGGGGTTCAATTCCCCAGTACCCATATAAGCCAGATGCACAAGGTGGCACATGCGTCTGCAGTTGGTTTGCTGTGGCTGGAGTTACTGATGTGCCCATTCTCTCTCTGTCACTATCTGCCTATTTCTTTCTTCCAAATAAATAAAATAAAATATTTTAAAAAAAACCAGTGAGGGCTGAAAAGATGGCTCAGTGGTGAAGGTGCTTGCCTGCAAAGCCTAAGGACCCAGGTTCAATTCCCCAGGACCCATGTAAGCCAGATGCACAAGGTGGCCCATGCACCTGGAGTTTGCAGTGGCTGGAAGCCCTGGCACATCCATTTGTGCTCTCCCTCTCTCTCTTTGCCTCTTTCTCTCTCAAATATATAAAAATAAAAAGAAAAATAGTAAAACAAACAAACAAACAAACAACTAATGAGACCAGTATAGTGGTGCATGTCTGTGATCCCTGCACGTGGAGGTGGTGGCAGGAAGATCAAGAGTTTATGGCCAGCCTTGGCTATGTAGAGTGCCTGAGGCCAAAACAAGGAAGCAGAAGAAAAACAGAAGAGACCGTACATATACACACTCACATGCAAAACTGGCGAGAGCGGCCCCATACAAGTGACAGAATGGGAGGCACACAGGTCAGTGGTGGCAACAAGACTTCTAAGTGTATACTTTTATATCATTCTGAGTTTTGAATCACGTTGAAAATGAAATCAAAATTTAAAATATATGGTATTGCTAGAACAACACAAGGATGTCATACAGGCTGGGGAGGTGGCTCGGTGGGAAAAGCCCTGGCCCTACAAGCATGAGGATTGAGTTGGGGTCCCTAGCTAGCACCCACAAAAAAAAAGATGGACACTGCAGTACACACCTTGGCAGAGTCATCGACAGAAAGAGGGAAGGCGGAGAAGAGACTGTGGTGGCCCTGGAGTCCTCCAGTGTTGAATGTTCCAGCAGAGGGGTCAAGGCTGCCCAGAGAGTAAAGTAGGAAGAAAAGCAAGAAAGTGTGATATCTCTGTAGACAAGAAAGGGAGAAACTCAAGAACAAGGCTGCTTATCTGCCTGGGTTAGTTGCTGCTTAGCAATCAAGTGGGATGCAGGCAGAGAAATGATGGATGAAAACTTTGTCAGCCAGCATGGCAAATGCTCGCCTTCCAGTGCTGCGGAGATGGGGACAGACAGATTCCCCAGGGCGAGCTGGCTAGCTAGAGGGGTCAAATCAGTGAGCTCTGGGTTCAAGTGAGAGACCCTGCTTCAGTAAGTAAAGTGGAGTGCTATCCAGGAAGGCACCAACGTTGGCTTTTGTCCACATAGATAACCCTCCCCCTATGTACTCCAACACGCGCAAATATGAATACACAACACGCATGTGCAACACACACACAAAGTGCATTAACGACCTTGGTAAGGACCAGCTGGACAAAGCCTGCATCCTGCACATCTCTGAGGAGCCATGAAAAGAAGAGCCAGGGCTAGGGCTGGAGGAATGGCGTAGTGGTTACGGCATTTGCCTGCAAAGCCAAAGGACCTTGGTTCAATTCCCCAGGACCCACGTTAGCCAGATGCACAAGGGTGGCTCATGCGTCTGGAGTTCATTTGCAGTGGCTGGAGGCCCTGGCATGCCCATTCTCTCTCTGTCAAATAAATAGATAAATAAAATTATATAGAGAAAAAGAAGAGCCATGGCTGGAGATATGACTCTGTGCTTAAAGATGCTTGCTTGCAAAGCCTCTTGGCCTGGGCTCAATTCCTCAGTACCCACATAAAGCCAGATGCACAAAGTGGGAGCATGCATCTGGAGTTCATTTGCAATGGCAAGAGACTCAGGTATGCTCTTTCTTTCTCTCTCTCTTTCTGCTTGCAAATACATAATTAATAAAAATATTTTTTAGCAGCTGGAGGGATGGCTTAGCAGTTAAGGCATTTGCCTGCAAAGCCAAAGGACCCAGATTCAATTCCCCAGGACCCACGTTAGCCAGATGCACAAGGGGGCACAAGGGTCTGGAATTCGTCTGCAGTGGCTGGAGGCCCTGATGCGCCCATTCTCTCTCTCTCTTCTCCTCTTTCTCTTTCAAGTAAATAAATAAGTAAAAATAAAATATTAAAAAAAATATTTTTAAAAAGAAAAGGAAAGAAGAGCCAGTAGCTGAGGGGGAGGAGCCAAGCCTAGGGTTGCTATCCACCATCAGCAGTACCAGGCAGCCCCCTCCTGGCCCACTTGGCTTCTAGTCTCAGATGAGAGTTCACTCACAACACAGACAGGACCCTTAGCCACATGCAGGAAGTTTCCAACAGAGTCTGCTCAGACACAGACTTGACCTAGCCAGATGCTCCGGAATTTGCACGGATTACACTGTTGCCTGAGGAGTCTTGGTTTTGAAAATCCACATTGCTTCTGAAAATCACCGCTTTGTGTAACAAAGCTATACATCTGATCTTTTCCCCTTTAGGAAATGAAGGTGAGTGGATATATCGCTGCTTTCCTGGTGTAGCTGAAGTGGGAAAGCTTAGGGATCGTGGGTCTGGAAGTTGATGTATCTTTCAGATGTTTGAGACTTTTGTCAGTCTAAGCTTTGAGAGGACAGAGCTCATGTGTATTTCAGAAACATTTCAGATTAACAAGTTAGATGCCTTTTCCAGAGTGCTGTGGACAATTTTTGGGCTCACAGAGAAGCCCCATGAGGAAGGACTTTTGTTCCATACGTTTAACTCAGGGACCATCACGTGGGAGGTGGTCGACCACTAAGCCAGTCTGTGCTCAGGCCAGGGGGAAGCATTTTCCTGGGGGCTAGGATGACTTCGCCAGCACCCTCCTTCTCCTGAGTTCACACGTTCAGACATGCCATGGAATCTACAGGTTGGAGTTAAACAGCCAGAGGACAGTGGGATTCATCCAAGGAATTCCTGGCAGAGAGGAGCCGGCCTCTCCAAGTCTGTCTTGCTCTCAGTACATGTGTGGCTGTGGGTTCTTTTTTTTTTTTTTTTTTTTTGAGGTAGGGTCTCACTCTAGTCCAGGCTGACCTGGAATTCACTGTGTAATCTCAGGGTGGCCTTGAACTCACGGTGATCCACCTACCTCTGCCTCCCAAGTGCTGGGATTAAAGTGCTGGGTTGGCTGTGGATTCTTTAACATGAGGGGGCAGTTTATGTATATATTTGAGAGAGAGAGAAAGATGCAGATAGAAAGAGAAAGAATGGGCACATAGGGCATCTAGCCATTGCAAACACACTCCAGATGCATGTACCACCTTGTACATCTGGGTACTGAGGAATCCAGGGCCAGTCCTTAGACTTTGCAAGCAAAGATCTTAACCACTAAGCTATCTGTCTCTCCAGCACTTTTAAAATATATTTAATTTATTTATTATTTATGAGAGAGAGAAAGAGGCAAACAGAAAGGAGGGGTAAGTTGGGTTCTTCTTTTTTTTTTTTAAATTTTTTTTTATTTTCAAGGTAAGGTCTCGCCCCAGTCCAGGCTGACCTGGAATTCACTATATAGTCTCAGGGTGGCCTTGAACTCATGGTGATCCTCTACCTCTGCCTCCTGAGTGCTGGGATTAAAGGTGTGCACCACCACGCCCGGCATGGGGGAAAGTTTTCTTTTTTCTTTTTCTTTTTCTTTTTTTGTTTTTTCATTTTTTTCAAGGTAGGGTCTCACTCTAGCCCAGGCTGACCTGGAATTCACTATGTAGTCTCAGGGTGGCCTCGAACTCACGGCGATCCTCCTACCTCTGCCTCCCGAGTGCTGGGATTAAAGGCGTGCACCACCACGCCCGGTGGGGGAAAGTTTTGACTGAAGCTTGGTGGTGGGTGGAGACAGCATCTCAGATTAAATTAAGAATTTTTTTCTCCTCTCCCTTCTCAGTCTATTCCCAAGATTTTGACTATAGGAAACTTTGATTTCCTGCTGGTCCAACCACTTTCCTTCCCTCCCTGTCTGAGCAGCACCCTGGCCCAGCCTCCTCCACTGGTGAAAGACACCTTGACTTGAAGCTTTGAACTTCCCCAGTATAATCACTGGTATCACTGGTGCTCTGCGCCTGAGTGGCCCTGGGTTTTAAGACAGAAGTGAAACCAGAAGACACACAACTGCTCGTCAGAACTGTACCCCCAGGGACCCCAGCACAGCGGGAGGTTTGAACATGAATGAAGCTAAGTCTGTACCTTACACTCCTGTGTTTTTCAAACTGTCCCCCAGAACACCCCTTAAATAAATAATTACTATTCCGAAGAAGAGAGTCCTGTGGTCACATAATGTAAAACTGCTACATTTCTCATTTCCTACAGAGGATAATAATGCTAATAGGATAATAAAGTAGATGAAAGTTTTAAATGGGATTTGCCCCAAATTTTCCAAACTTACTTTGACATAAAACAAATAAGCCAGGCACAGTGGAGAATGTTCGCAGCCTCAGTACTCAGAAGGCTGAGGCAGGAGGATTGAAAGTTGGAGGCCAGCCTGGTCTACATAGTGAGATCTTATCACAAAAATAAAAAAGCACAAGCCATGTGTGGTGGCACATGCCTTTAATCCCAGCACTTGAGAGGCAGAGGTAGGAGGATCACCATGAGTTCAAGGCCACCCTGAGACTACAGAGTGAGTGAATTCCAGGTCAGCCTGGGCTAGAGTGAGACCCTACCTCACCCCCCCAAAATAAATAATAATAATAACATTAATAATAATAATAAATAAGCACAGACAAAAAACCCTCGAAAAAACAAAAAACCAAAATCAACACCAGTTGAGAGAAGCCAATTAAAGCAGAGAACACATACTTTCAGACACAAGATGGTCCGGATGTCCGTGACCTCGCAGTGCCTGGCACTACCTACACAAGACCAGTATAGTAGGAGGAAAAGATGATGACATCAAAATAAAAGAGACTGGTTGAGAAGGGGAGGGGATATGATGGAGAGTGGAGTTGTGAAGGGGAAAGTGGGGGAAGGGAGGGAATTATCATGGTTTATTGTCTATAATTATGGAAGTGGTCAATAATAACATAATTAAATTTTAAAAAATTAATGTAAAATATGAAGCAGAGAATGCTTTACAAATGATAGACACTGCCTATGTTTTATTTAATTTAAAAGTACATCAACTTACAAATATTTGCCGATCATCTAACACAGTGACCAGACCTTTTCTTTGCATATGCAATTGCTAGGGTTTTGCATCTTCTATCATATAACACGGTCTGCATTAGGGTGCACTTGGTGTTCTATATTGTTTTGACAAATGTATTTCTCAGGTGCATGGCCTACAATTCCTAGGGTTGTTTCAGGGGAGAACAGTTAAAAGTCTATGAAAATCCAGAGATATAATTTTGACCATTTGTATAATTTTGCCTTGATTCTTTTCAGTCATCTGTCCCATAACTAATTTGATATTTTAGCCTTTTATTGAGTTTTCCCAAAGTTTTCAACTTTTTTTTTTCCACAAGCAAACTGAATTTTGTTTGTTTAGTTTCTGTTTATTTATTTATTTTGGTTTTTTGAGGTAGGGTCTCACTGACTGCTCAGGCTGACCTGGAATTCACTATGTGGTCTCAGGGTAGCCTCAAACTCACGGTGATCCTCCTATCTCTGCCTCCCGAGTGCTGGGATTAAAGATGTGTGCCAACACACCTGTCTTTGGTTTCTGTTTTAAAATTTTTTTTTTTTTTTTAATAGAGAGGGAGCTAGAGAGAGAGAGGCAGAGAGAGAATGGGTGTGCCAGGGCCTCCAGCCATTGCAAATGAACTCCAGACTCATGTGCCATCTTATGCATTTGGCTTACGTGGGTCCTGGAGAATAGAAGCTTGGTCCTAACTTCATAGGCAAGTGCCTTAACTGCTAGGTCATCTCTCCAGCCCATGGGTTTCTGTTTTGTTTTGTTTTGTTTTGTTTTGTTTTTTCAAGGTAGGGTTTTGCTCTAGCCCAGGCTGACCTGGAATTCATTATGTAGTCTCAGGGTGCCCTTGAACTCATGGTGATCCTCCTACCTCTGCCTCCTGAGTGTCGGGATTAAAGACAGGCACCTCCACGCCTGGCTGTTTACTGTTTTTTTTTTGTTTTGTTTTTTGAGTCAGGGCTTCATAGCCAGGTTGACCTGGAATTCTTTATATACCCAGGCAGGCCTCAAACTTGTGTTCCTCCTGCTTCTGCCTCTGCAGTGCTGGGATTACATGTGTGAGCATCAAGGCCAGCATGCAGAGTGAACATTTTGTGTATATGACGTACACGTATGCAAGGGTGCAGGCGTGCATGATGTGCTGGTGGAATGGGCACACCACGGCCTCCAGCCACTGCAAATGAACTCCAGGTGCATGTGTCCCCTTGTGCATCTGGCTTACGTGGATCCTGGAGAATCGAACCGGCATCCTTTGGCTTTGCAGGCAAACATCTTAACCACTAAGTCATCTTTCCAGCCCCATAAACTGAATTTTTAAAAGCAGTTTTCAGTTCACAGGGAAGTACAAAGAATGTCCACAAAGCCCTTGAGGGCCAGCAAGCTCCAGGGACCCTCCTATCCTGTCCTCACCTACCCAGCACTGGGATGATAAACATGTGCTGCTGTGCCTGGCATTTTTACATGGTTTCTGGGGATATGCATATGAGGCAAGCACTGAGCTATAGCTCCGGCCCTCAAAGGCTGATCTCTCTGGAAGCTGCCCTGCCTGGAAGCTTTGCCCACTGCAACTACTTCCTGCTGCTACATGAACTGTAGCTGGGATTCCAAGGCCTTCTTCAGTGGTTCCCAACCCGCAGACTACGGTGAAGAAATATACTTGAAGACCCCCTAGCACACAGTGGGGACACAGTTGCTTACATTGGGGAATACAGCAGACCAGACCTCTGACCTGCTGAGTCAGGTCCTGCAGACTAACTGGCAAAACCCAGATAAAACCAAAGCCACAACTCCCCATCCCCGTATTGGCATTTATTTTGTTTCTTTTTTTACTTTTTTTTTTTTTGTGCAGTGCTGAGAGTTGAACCCAGGGCCTTGCACATGCCAGGCAAGCGCTTTGAGCCACATCCCTGATAGCACTTATTTTAAAAGTTTAGCAAGTAGAGAATCCAAACAAAGGTCTGGAATGGCCACTGTGAGGTCAGTAATGTCAACCTGACCAGTGTCATAAATAGCTACCCCTCCCCTCTGCCTGATCCCCAAGGGGCCGCCTCAGGGAGGCTCTTGTGAAGGCCGGCTGAGCCCTGCCAGAGAGACAGCACCACCTCAAAGCCTCAAAGCGAGGCGCTCTCCCCACTCCCCCGCGCGTCTCAGAACCACAGCCTGGCGCAGGTGGTTGCACCTGCCATGGGCTTAGGGCCGCTCTGCCCAGAATCAGAAAGGAGACATCTGGGTGCAGCAAATAGCCCAAACAATGGGAGCTTTGTGTCTTGTGAAGTGTTCCATAACAGAAGCTCAGTCACACCCAGCTCTCTGGTGACATTTGGAGACGTCCCACAGAGAGTGGTCAGCTTTTCCCCAAAGATCCCTTTATGGAACCTAGTGACTGGAAGCACAAGAAAATGCCGTGTCCGTGTCGTTACACAGGTAGTGGGGGTGGGGGAGAGGCAACGTCTTAGGTGAGGACTGAGGGTGTAATTAACATTCCAGTGGGCATGGACTTTGTCTCAAAAGGAAAACCTAATTTGTTTTGCTAGTTAGACCGCTCCGCCCTAGCTCCAAGGTTCTAGCCTTTTCTGTAGAAGTGTTAGGAGCACATATTTGTAGGGTCCGCGTGATTGGTAGAGCCCAGCATAATGAAAGCACAGGACCTCACCAGGTGTGGTGGTGCACACCTTTAATACCCGCACTCCAGAGGCAGAGGCAGGAGGATTGCTATGAGTCGGAGGCTACCCTGAGACTATATAGTGAATTCCAGGTCAGACTGGGCTAGAGTGAGAACCTATCTCAAAAACAAAAACAAAAACAAAAACAAAAACAATAATTGGGCTGGAGAGATGGCTCAGCAGTTAAGGTAACTGCCTGCGAAACCTAACGACCAGGGTTTGAATGCCCAATACCCACATAAAGCCAGATGCACAAGGTGGCATGTGCACCTGGAGTTTGTTCGCAGCAGGTGAAGACCCTGGTGCGCCCATTCTCTCTCTCCCTCCCTCTCTCTCTTTCCTTGCAAACAAATAAATAATTTTTTTAGAAAAAAAAAACAATAATTAAGACTTACAGCTCTTTGGGCTGGAGAGATGGCTCAGTGCTTAAGTTGCTTGCCTGCAAAGCCTAACAAACCAGGTTCGATTCCCCAGTGCCCACATAAAGCCAGATACACAAAGTGGCACATAAACCTGGTGTTCGTGGGCAGTGGCAAGAGGCCCTGGCTTAGTCATTCTCTTTTTCTGTCTCTGTCTCTCTTTCTCTTCCTCTGCTTGCAAATAAATTTTTAAAGAAATTGAAAATTCAGGACCTCTTCACACAGTTCATCTGTGAGCACTGAGGTAGAAAGTGAGTCCTTTCTTCCACTGTCGTGGGTTTGCTCTGACACGCCTTTGGGTGTGGAAAGGAAACAAACGGCAGAGGAGAGCCTCATTCACACTCATGCCCCGCCCATGATCCAGTCACTGTCAGACAGGCTCTGTGTTCCAACACTCAGGAAGCTGAGGCAGGAGGATTGTGAGTTTGAAGTCAGCCTGAGTTATAGAGTGAGACTGCTTTGAAAAAGAAAGAAAACAGCTTTAGGGCTGGAGAGATGGCTTAGCAGTTAAGGCACTTGCCTGCAAAGCCAAAGGACCCAGGGTTGATTCCCCAGGACCCACATAAAGCCAGATGCACAGGATGGCACATGCATCTGCAGTTCATGTGCAGTGGCTGGAGGCCCTGGTGTACCCATTCTTTCTCTCTCTACCTTTCTCTCTCAAGTAAGTAAATAAAATATAATAGAAGCTTTAAAAATTATTTCTAAGTTTAAAATTTTTATTTTTGGTGTATGTATGTGTGCAGGGTGTGTGTGCCCAGATGTGTGCATTTGGTATCTGCAGAGGTCAGAGAAGACATCAGGTGTTCTCCTCTATTGGGTTTCTACCTTATTCCCTTGAGACAGGGTCTTTCCCCAAACCTGCAGCTCCTGTGGTGCCCCAGTGACCCTCTGATCTCCATTCCCCACCCCACCCCACCCACCTCATCACTGGGGTTCTGAGCATGTGCAGGCTGCCGCACTTGGATTTTTACATGAGTACTGGGGGTGACTGAACTCAGGGTCTCACACCTGTGCAGTGAGATCTCTCACTAAGCCCTCTCCCCAGCCCTACAGGGCCTTTTATGTGAAAAGAAATACACTAAGAGTTAGTAGCATCTCTCTCTCTAGGTCAAGGGTTAATTAGTTAATTAAAAAGAATTTTAAAAATTTTATTTTTTAAGCCGGGCGTAGTGGCGCACGCCTTTAATCCCAGCACTCGGGAGGCAGAGGTAGGAGGATCGCCGTGAGTTCGAGGCCACCTTGAGACTCCATAGTGAATTCCAGGTTAGCCTGGGCTAGAGTGAGACCCTACCTCGAAAAACCAAAAAAAAAAAAAAATTATTTTTTATTTATTTATTAGAGACAGAGGGGGAGAGAGAGAGAGAGAGAGAGAGAGAGAATGGGCGTGTCAGGGCCTCTAGCCACTGTAAATGAACTCCAGATGCATGTGTCATCATGTGCATCCGGCTTATGTGGGATCTGCAGATTCGAACCTGGGCCCTTAGGCTTCACAGGCATGCGCCTTAACCATTAAGCCATCCGTCCAGCCCTGAAAAGAATGTTTAATGTTATTTGTTTGCTTCTCTAGTGCTGGGCATTGAACCCAGGGCCTCATATGTGCTAGGCAAATTCTCTACCACTGCCCTACCTCTCCAGCCCTTGGAATTACTGCAGTGTGAGTTTTGTTATTTCTCTTTTTGTATGCATGTGTGTATGTGGTGTGTAATGCATACCCCACGCGCATGCTGAGGCCAGAGGAGGACACCAGGCTTCCATCTTATTGTTCATCCTCGTATTTCCTTGAGACAGGGTCTCACCCTCAACCCAGAGCTGCTGTCCGTTAGTGAGTCTCCTGACTCTGCGCCCTGACCCACCGTTCCACACAGGGGTTACAGCTGCCTGTGGCCATGTCCAGCTTTGGACATGAGTGCTTGGGAGTCGAACATGGTGGTCTCTGACCCAGGAGCCGTCATGCTTAGGCAACAAGGGCTCTTAGCTGCTGAGCCACTTCCCCAGCCCTGTGTGTTATGTTTTTGAGTCTGAGTGTCACTGTGTCAACCAGGCTCGCCTGGAACTTACTATGTAGCACAGGGTGGCCTCACGTTCTTAGCACGCCTCCTCCAGCCTCCTCGGTGCTGAGCTTACAGGTGTGAGCCACCAAGCCTAGCTCACATATGCATCTTTTTTTTTTTTTTACAATAAATATAGATACAGGGATGATTTAATGAGGCAAGCTAGAAAGGCAGAGAAATTTATGGGGACATGGGACGGGAAGGACCCCTCACTTTGGAGTCTGGTTGAAGCAGCTCAGAAGTTGAGATTCCAGAATTCCTACCCAAATAACACATGCTGTGAAGGTTGCCAGCAAAGAGATCATTCCTTTCATATAGAGAAGCAGGCTAAAATAGCAGTGTACCATGCTGAAGGTCCAAGCCTATATGACCTTCAGGTACAGCCTTACCTCTTTCCTAGTATTGTCTGGGAATTTCACATATAAGAATGTTTTTCTTTTTCTCTAGGTAGGGTCTCACTGTAGCCCAGGCTGACCTGGAATTCACCCTGTACCCTCAGGCTGGTCTCTGACTCATGGCTATCCTCCTACCTCTCTCCTGAGTGCTAGCATTAAAGGTGTGTGCCACCATGCCTGGCTTCTCCTTTTTATTTATTTATTTATTTATTTTTCTTTTTTTTTTTTTTTTCAACAGTGAAAACATCTTAACTTCTCCTGCAAACATTATGACCTGGAGTTTCACCTTATCAGCTATAATTCTATCCAAAGCACAGGATCCGCCCTATGATCTCACTTATTTAGTAACACTTGAAGACGTAACTTCAGACGCCACCAAGAACATATATGGCCATTGTAAAGACACTTAATTGCTACTCTCTCTTTGAGAAGCCCACACTCTGCTCTCAGATGTGTCTTCCTTTCTTCCCAGTAGCTCTTCTATTAACTCGTTTTTTAAGTGTTTAATAGACTCCACCTTTCCCTGAGTGGAGGTCCATAAAGATAAGGGAATTCTCAGGCTCTGGATAGGGGTCAGCAATGTGGAGAAGTGTCTCCACCCTATTCTTATGACATTTGTAATTAGGAAAAAAAAATATTTTCTATAGTAGTAGAATAAACATGCTTTACCTGTGGGGAGGGTACACTCCTCCTTGGATTTTTCTGATAAAACCAGTGTCATCTCTCTATTAACATTTCTTAACACTTCTTGGATCATATGAATTTCTAAATTTTCCAGAAGCTTCTGAAGCTGGAATAAACATAGGTTGAATGTCATTTCAAATTCAGTGACATGTTGGGCCCCTAAGGCATATTCCCGCAGAAGGACTTTGGGTCCCTCAGCTCTTTCTCTGGGAAAAGGGGAAGTGTCCTTGGGACCTCAAGATCTTCTGGAGGTAGATGGACCTCTTTGGAGACTGACATCTTATCTTCATGGCCCGCCTCTTAATTGATACAATATAACTGTGCTTACCTTTTGCTAAATTGCAAAGTGCTCCCATGTGTGACATAACCTCATGTTTTTTTTTGGGGGGGGTGGGGGGTTGTCTCTAAATAAGGCCAGGGATTTTGTGAGCTACTGCTTTAATAGAAGTCTGAGATACCAAGGAATCTGGTCCGTGCATCTCCTCTTTTCTTCCCCCTGTCTATCCCTCCTTCTCTCTCTTTCTCTCTCTCTCATGCATATGCCTCCTCTCCTCTCTCCTTCCCTCCCTGTCCCCTTTCTCCTTCTCCCCCATTAAAATAAAGACTTGGATCAAAATATAGACATTGGGCTGGAGAGATGGCTTAGCAGTTAAGGCATTTGCCAAAGGATCCTGGTTCGATTCTCCAGGACCCAGGTAAGCCTCATGCTGAAGGGGCACATGCTTCTGGAGTTTACAGTGGCTGGAGGCCCTGGTGCATCCATTCTCTCTCAAATAAATAAAGTAAAATAAATATATAGACATTGAAGAGGATTTTATGAAATTAAGATTAGCTCCATACACAAGCAAGAGAAAACTTCTCCCATAATCATGAGTCTTGCTCTACCCAGGATGGTCACTGAGCCAACCCTGTTTCCGGTTGGAGGACCCCAGGCCCTGCCTAGGAACCAAGGTAAGCAGTGGTTTGGCCCTGGGGCATGTGTTGGGCTGACATTGATGCAACTTGTTGCCCAGGGAACAACCGACAGCCAGAGGCTTTGCTTGCCTGTAAAACCAGCTGAGCCATGGTTCCCCTGACTAAGCTAGCTGCGCAAGACTAAACAGCTCCAATTGCACTTCCTTATTTTGAGAAAAATCATTACGAGGAGCTGTAGTGAACATTTCATTTCTACATGGATGCTTATCTGCAGGATCTTACACTTAAGTCCTGTTTTCTGTCATTTCTTACAGTTTTAAAAATTGATTTTATTATTTATTTATTTATTTATTTTGTTTTTTCAAGATAGGGTCTTGCTCTAGCTCAGGCTAATCTGGAATTCACTATGTAGTCTCAGGCTGGCCTCAAACTCATGATGATCCTCCTACTTCTGCCTCCCAAGTGCTGGAATTAAAGGCGTGCACCACCACACCAGATTTTCGGATCTAGACTTCTATGGAATTGAGACTTTGAGGGGGCACATCTTTGCTTAAGCCCCACATGCTTTTAAACACTCCCCTTTCTCCACCCCTTATAACCTATGCAGTGACTTAGGACCCTTCAATTTGTACTGAACTTCTTAGACAAAACATTATCCAGGCATATCTGTCATTTTACATACTAAGGCCACAGAGCAAAATTTCAAAGGCTGATTTATGAGTGTTCTTGTATACCTGCTGAGTTTTTATCTCAATTTCTGAAGCTCCTTTTGGGGGAAGGGTAGACTGACTACTTATGATAAGTCCTTCAAACTCATCTTCTTTCCCCATTTGTCTAGCTAGAGATTTCATGCTGGGGTAGAAGATTTCAGCTCTATGGAAGAAAAGAGACAGAAGTCAGCAAATAGATACATTTCTTTCTCATTCAGATTCTCTGCCAAATGTTGACCTTCATTTTCTGCTTCTTGTCACCCAACCCAGTTACAGACACATCTGTATCAAAAGTCACCACTCCCTTACTCAACACTAAATCCTGAGGCCTTTTTCCTTTGGGTACATATAACTTTAATCTTCATTCCTCAAAACAGTGACCACATGCCCATTCCCTCGTTACTAGGAAACCTAGCCTCGATACTTCTGCGTGCGGGCGGACAATTCTGATGCCAAAGTGAACCTCCTGCAGTCTGGGAGGCCCGGGGTGCTAGGCTGGGCTTACGAAGTGCTTCTTTGGTAACAGACACACACCAGCAATAGCTTGCCTTTCCTGCCAGCTGAATCTTCCCAGCCAAGGCTTGTAGCCAAGATCTGCACCACCATGTGGACCTAAGGGCACACGTGCCACGCCACTCTCTCTGGCTGCAGTGCCTCAAGAGCTCAGACTCAACCTTGGAGCCCGCCTAACGCTAGCAGCAACAGCAGCTGTCCACCAGGGTCACCTGGGAACCCATGAGCCACAAAGCTTAGAGTTAGCACTGTGCAGTCACTGGCTAAGCACAAGTTCTGAAGGACAGATTCTAGGGACAGGGAAGTGGTAGACAGCATAGCGCCGTCCCCACAGTTAATACAGCTCAGCTTTCCCTTGTAGCTCTGCTGTGGAGAGGCCCTAGCTGCCCCATGACTCCAGGAATCTGGGTGTTTGGGTGTTTAAAAAACATTAAAAAAAATGTTTTTCGCCAGGTGTGGTGGCATATGCATTTAATTCCAGCACTGGGGGGAGGGGAGGCTGAGGTAGGAGGATTTCCATGAATTTGAGGCCAACCTGGAGCTGCACAGTGAGTTTCTGGTCAGCCTAGACCAGAGTGAGACCTTGCTTCAAAAATAAATTAAATAAAATAAAAGCCCTTTTGCTGATTTATTTGCACACATGTAGGGTGGGGGTGTGAAGGAGAGTGTATAGGTGAGCCAGGGCCTTTTGCCACTGCAAATGAACTTCAGATGCACGCTCCACTTTGTGCATTTGGTTTTATGTGGGTACTGGGGAATTGAGCCCTGGGTGGCAGACTTTATAAGCAAGCACCTTGAACTGCTGAGCCATCTAGCCAGCCCAAAGTTATTTATGTATTTGCACGCATACACACACACACACACCAGGGCGTCTTACCACTGCAAACAAATGCCAAGCACTCGCACCACTTTTTGTGACCAACTTATGTGATTGGCTTGAAAATTAAATCTGGCCTGGCAGGCTTTGCAAGCACGTGTCTTTGGCTGCTGAGCCATCTTCCCAGCCCCCAATCTGTCCTTTGGTCAAGGGGGCAGATCCTGTGAACCCCCGGGCTCCACTCATTGACACTCCCAACACTTACTCATAGAGCTCCGAGAACTGTTTGTGGAGGGGGGCAGAACTGACGTCCTGGCCACCCAGCTTGAGTTGGCCCCAGTGCTCCTTAAGTACTTCCAGCTGCTTCCACAGTACCAGGAAAGATCTTAACAGAGCAAAGGACACCACTGCATCGCGCTGGCCCTCCAGCAGCCTGGAGGCCTTCAGGTGGCTCTCAGGCTTACTTCTGAATCCTGGCAGTTTGGACCAATTTGGCTGAAAGCATGACAAGAAATTTCTCCTTACTCCCTGTGGATCATGGTGGAATCTTTTTATTTATTTATTTATTTATTTATTACTTTTTTTTATTTTGAGAGAGACAGAGAGAGAGAGAGAGAGAGAGAGAGAGAGAATTGACATGCCAGGGCCTCAGCCTCTGAACTCGAACGCCAGATGCTTGTGCCACCTAGTGGGCATGTGTGACCTTGCGCATGCCTCACCTTTGTGTAGCTGGCTTATGTGGGATCTGGAGAGTCAAACGTGTGTCATTAGGCTTTTCAGGCAAGCGCCTTAACCACTAAGTTATCTCTCCAGCCCTGGGATAACTTTTTTACATGTGGCCCATGCAAACCAAAGTCTCTGGGGAATGCATTTTCTCCCAGAAGGAATGGATTCTAGGCCTGCAGCATGTGTAGAAAACATTTAAGCACCCTACCTGACCAGATAGTAAACACAAAGTATAGGGAAGTGTTGCCCTGATTGTGTCTTAAAACCATTCTTTTTTTGGGGAGGAGGGGAGTTCGAGGTAGGGTATCCCTCTAGCCCAGAATGACTTGGAATTCACTCCGTAGTCTTAAGATGGCCTTGAACTCACAGTGATCCTCCTACCTTGGCCTCCCAAATTCTGGAATCAAAGGCATGTGCCACCATGCCTGGCAAACCATTCATACTTAAATTTTAATTTTTTAAAAAATTTTGAGACAGGATCTCATAGAGTATAGGGTGAGCCCAAACTTGCTATGTAGCCAAGGGTGACCTTGAACTCTAATCTTCCTGCCTCCATCTGCCACAGGCTGAGATTATAGGCTTGAGACACCACACCCAGCTTTGAAACATTTGTTTTTACAACTCTCTTCCTTGCACATTAATGTTTGAAAACTTCAGTCTTTCCTACTTAGCTCTGCATTTTGTAAGGTGCTTCCCATACTTGAAATTTAAGTTCTCCCCACCTCCCATGGGAGGCTATACTATAACTTTTCTGTGGCAATTTTACCCACTTTTAAGAGTGAGGAAGCCAGTCGTGGTAGTGCATGCCTTTACTGCCAGCAATCAGGAGGCAGAGGTAGGAGGACTTCTCACTTGAACTTATTGCTGAGTAGGCAATACTTTAATTAGTTGTAATTAAGACAGGGTCTTCCTATATAGCCCTGGCTGGCCTGACATTCACTACACATCCCAGGCAGGCTTTAAACACATGGCAATGCTCCTAGCTCAGCCTGCAATGCTACTTTATTTTTATTTATTTGACAGAGAGAAAGAAGCAGGGAGAGAGTGACAGAGAGAGAGAGGGGGGGGGGGAGAGAATGGGTGCAACAGGACCTCCATCCACTGCAAATGAATTCCAGATACAGGCACCACCTTGTGCATCTGGCTAACATGGGTCCTGGGGAATCAAACCTGGGTCCTTTGGCTTTTCAGGCAAGCACCTTAACCACTTAATCATCCCTCCAGCCCTGCAATGTTACTTTAAATTATTTATGTAGAGAGAGAGGCAGATAGAGAGAGAAAGAGAACGTAAACGGACTCCAGATGCATGAGCCACTTTGTGCATCTAGCTTTATGTGGGCACTGGGGAGTTGAACCCAGGTCCCTAGGCTTTGTGGGCAAATGCCTTAACCCCTGAACCATCTCTCCTGTCCTGCAATGTTACTTTAAAACTATGATCTCCATCTGAGACTACATAGTGAATTCCAGGTCAGCCTGAGGTAGAGTGAAGCCCTACTTCAAAAAACCATAAAAACAAACAAACAAACAAACAAAACTATGATCTGCTTATTTGTTCATTGATACTTTCCTTAAGTCCATATTTCGCCTAGAGGTCGTGGGGTGAACACAGTTTCAGGTCCCTGCTTTCTCAGGAGCCAGCAGTGTGAAGTCAGAGCTACTCACACTGATGGACACACAGGGTCCGGCCACCACATGGGTGGTATCTCATGCACAGGGGAGGACTTTGCCTTTGCAGGCCAGATGACAAACCCCATGAATAGAATCTGAGCCAACCTTAAACACTCAGGTTTCCTGCCTAGAAACAGGAAGAACAACCTAGTGCAATTGGAGCCTAGATTAGCGCTTCCCACAGCTAAAGGGAGGTGTGTCTGCCAGAAAGAAGGCTGGTCACAGTGGCCAGGGAAGAATGGGCTTTCAGGCTGGGGGAGGGGAAGTGCCCACAGATGGCTGACAGCCCCTCAACTCTATAACCTCTTCAACTATCAGCTAGTCCATAGAATTCCAGATTTTATTTTATTCTCAGGCCCATTTCATCAAATGAAATCTAACAGACCAAGGCCAAGAACAATGAGGTGGAAGAGCCAGCCTATAGGCCATGTCATTGGTCCTCTGTTCCAGAAACCCCATTGTCTTGCAGGAACCCCAGGGGATCCTTGGGACATAGTTTTAAAAGCACTGAGCCAGTCTATCACCTTCCCTTTGGAACTGTGGAGACTGAGGCCTAGAGAGATCATGGTACATGGGCTCCACATAAGCTGGATGCAAAAACTGGCACAAGCATCTGTTATTCATTGCAGTAGCAAGAGGCCCTGGTATGCCTTCATGCACATGCATACACACATACATGCAAATAAGTAAATAAAAACTTAAAATAAAAAAGAAGTCTCAAAATAAAAACATGAAAATGCAGGAGCAGCAGCAGCAGTAGGCTAAGGCAGGAGGATCACTGTGACTTTGAGGCCAGCCTGGGACTACAGAGTGAGTTCCCGGTTGGCCTGGGTTAGCATGAGGGGACCTTACCTTGAAAAACAAATAAATAAGAACAGAAAGAAAGGAAGAAAAAGAGGGTTGGGAGACAGCTCAGCAGTTAAGTTAAAGGCACTCACTTACAAAACCCAGTGGTCCAGGTTTGATTCTCCCAGTACCCACATAAAGCCAGACGCACAAAATGACTCATGCGTCTGTAGTTTGTTTGCAGTGGTACAAAGCCCTGGCATGCCCATTCTCTGTCTCTCTATTCTTCTTTTTCTCTCTCAAATAAGTAAATAAAAATACTTGAAAAAGGGGCTGGAGAGATGGCTTAGTGGTTAAGGCGCTTGCCTGCAAAGCTTAAGGACCTATGTTCAGATCCCACATAAGCCAGATGCACAAAGGTGAGGCAAGCACAAGGGCACACATGCCCACTAGGTGGCGCAAGCATCTGGAGTTTGACTGCAGTGGCTGAGGCCCTGGCGTGCCAGTTCTCTCTCTCTCTCTCTTTGTCTCTATCTCTTTCTCTCACTATCTCTACAAAAAGAAAACAAATAGAAAGAGAAAAGAAAAAGAGTGTGGGGGGGGGATGCTGAGGTGATGAGGACAGGAAGCTTCCCACTGGAAAGACTGGCCAGCCCAGGGGTACAGAAGAGAAGGTAGCATATTAACCACGATGAGAGGGGTTAAAGGTACAGATGTTTACAGGAGATCACCAAGGTCTTTGTGTCCCGGATGGGAGCACCTCCAAGGTGAGAAGGGGAAGAGGAAACATGTGTTTGAGAAATAGTTGGGGGGTGGCAAGGAAACAGACAAGTGTGGGCATCTTGACAATTGGGCTCTGATAAGCTTTGTGTTTTCTTAAATATTTTTTTATCTATTTGCAAGACAGAGAGAAAGAGAGAGGGAGTGTGAGAATGTGTATGGGCATGCCAGGGCTCGTGGCTGTAAACGAATTTCAGCTGTGTGTGCAACTTTGTGTTTGGCTTTATGTGGGTACGAGGGAATCGAACACAGGTGGGCAGGTCTTGCAAGTGAACACCTTTAACTGCTGAGCCATCTCCCCATAAATAGGGGTTCCAGCTAGTTTAAGTGACATGACAAAATGCCTCAGCCTGGATCAAAGATACATGCAGAATTGCTCAGTTATTTTACTAGGTGGGAGGTGGCTCTTGTACCTAGCACTTCAGCAGGGTTAGCCTGGGGGTGGACTGCTAGCCTAGTGCCCACAGGCTGGTGAATACCACATCCCCTCAGCTTAGGTCAGAGGAGCTCTCCTAAGGCTTGGCCCTCGGGTGGCCCAGCTCTTCTAAACAAGTGACTCATAAGGAAGCATCAATAGACTTCCTTTAATCTTTGTTTCTAGTTTAGAAATAAAATGTGGAGCTGGAGAGATGGTTCAGCAGCTAAAGCATTTGCCGGCAAAGCCCAATGACCTGAGTTTGATTCCCCGGTACCCATGTAAAGCCAGATACACAAAGTGGCGCATGCATCTGGAGTTCATTTGCAGGGGCTGGAGGTCCTAGCATGCCCGTTTCTCTCTCTCTGTTGGATGTGGTGGTGCACGCCTTTGATTCCAGCAGGGTTCAGTAGGCCAAGGTAGGAGGATCGCTGTGAGTTTGAGGCCAGCCTGAGATGACATAGTAAATTCTAGGTCAGCCTGGGCTAGAGTAAGACCCTATCTTGAAAAAAATTAAAATAAAAATAAAATAAATGGAACTGGGAAGATGGTTCAGCGGTTGAAGGTGCTTGCTTACAGTCTGCTGGTCTAGGTTTAGTTCCTCAATACTCATGTAAAGCCAGATGCACAAAGTGCATGCATGTGGAGTTCATTTTCAGTGGCAAGAGGCCCTGGTGCACCCATTCTTATTCTCTCATTTTCTTTCTCTCTCTCTGGGGTTCATTTTTTTTTTTTTTTTTATTTGAGAGTGACAGACAGAGAGAGAAAGAGGCAGAGAGAGAGAAACAATGGGTGAGCCAGGGCCTCCAGCCATTGCAAACAAACTCCAGATGCATGCACCCCCTTGTGCATCTGGCTAACGTGGGTCCTGGGGAACCGAGCCTTGAACCGAAGTCCTTAGGCTTCACAGGCAAGTGCCTAACTGATAAGCCATCCCTCAGCCCTCATTTTCTTTTTTTTTTTTTTCCTGAGGTAGAGTCTCACTCTAGCTCAGGCTGACCTGGAACTCATTGTATAATCTCAGGTTGGCCTTGAACTCTCTGCGATCCTCCTACCTCTGCCTCCCGACTGCTGGGATTAAAGGTGTGCGCCACCACGTCTGGCTTCTGTGGCTCTTTTGCAGTGGCAAGAGGCCCTGACACACCCATTCTCTCTCCTTCACTCTCTCGTTGCAGATAAATAAAGACAATAAAGAGATGCAGAGGGAGGAGGATTGAGAGTCCAAAGCCAACCTGGGCTTACATAGCAAGGCCCTGCTCAATTTTTTTTCAAATAGATAAAATAAAATAAATGGAAATATGACTGATCATGGGAGTTACCCAGAAGGAAAATATTTGGAGAAGCTTTTTCCATGCTTTACTGATGCTTCTAGGCAACACTGGCATCCTGGGACCCACTAGGAAAGGCTACGTGAAAGATGTGGGTCTCTTAGGTCATCTCCCAAATACAGCACTGGCCAATTACGTAGACTGTTTGCGAAGAATGTACCTGTGTATTTTTGTCCAGTGTGGCCTGCTGTCCAGGAGAACCCTCCACGATCCCATCACAGCTGCTCAGAAGTACACCTTCCATGAGCATCTGCAAGCCCACCAGCTCTCCATGAGCCACGGCGCAGTCACGGTCACTCAGCTCACAGAGGCATAGCTAGAAACAAAGAAAGTATCTTCCCAATTTGAAGATTTCTATGTATCCTTTACATAGGATTTTGAAGGAAAAAAAAAATAAGAGTAACTGCTTCTATAAACACCACACTTTCAAGTACTAAAATAAAATCCAATAGCTGGGCGTGGTGGTACATGACCTTTAACCCCAGCACTCAGGAGCTAGGAGAATCACTGTGAGGTTGAGGCTAGTCTGGACTACGGAGTGCATTCCAGGTCAGCCTGGGCTAGAGTGAGAAACACTAGAGTAACATTTCTAGCTTAAAGTCCTGCTAGAATATATTAGATTTTTTTTGGCTCTGTGCCAAAGAAACAAATGTCCCAGCCTCACAGCAGATCTGTACAGAGTGACTGCGTAATGGGATATCAGTTTTCCTTTAAAAGTAAAGTTACAAACACGAGCATGTTTGGGGGGGTGGGGAGAATGCAAGAAAAACTCCAAATGTGAGCTGTGGTTATCTCTTAGTGGAGGGACTACAATTTATTGTGGAACCATTTTCCCCTCATTCTTACTTTTACTTTTTCTGTAAAATCTCTTTTTACTTATGAAGCATTTTGAACATATACAAAAGCAAATAAAATGATTCCAATTACAACCATCAACTTATAGCTCCATCCACTCTCGACTCCGTATTTTGAAGCAAAGTTACGGTTGACGTCTGTGTTGTTCTTAATACTTTTCTATACTTTTTTTGAAGTAAAAAACTATATCAGTATTTACTTAATCGGGAGAAAGCATTTTTTTTAGAGTAACTTAAAGTAATTAAGATAAGTTAATGATGATAAAGAAAACAAGCCATGTGTGGTGGAACATGCCTTTAAGCTCAGCACTCAGGAGTCAGAGGTAGGAGGATTGACGTGAGTTCAAGGCCAGCCTGGGATTACAGAGTGAATTCCAGGTCAGCCTGGGCTAGAGCGAGACCCTACCTCAAAAAACAACAACAAAAAAACCAAAAACCAAAAAACAAACAAACTAACAAAGATAATTAAAAGGCATTCCCCTTATGAGTCTTGCTTAAAGGTTCCCTTCCCACCAGGCCACAAGCTCAGAGTGCCAGCCTAGCAGGTTCTGTGAGGGCCCAGACGGAGACTCCAGATGACTGGCCACTCCTCTGGGTCATTACTGCCATGGGAACGTCAGCTGAGTCTACAACCAAGGCCGATACCTGCTGAGACCACGAGTCTCTCCCACAGTAAGAAAACATGACTCACCTTGTAGCCTCCGGTTTACAGTTTCATAATTAAACATTCAGCTTATCTCATAAATTACCACTGGCAAAGCCCGGGGCTCTGATGGGAAGACCCAGTGACACCCTGCCTTGCAGTCTGAGTTCAGGTCTCTCTCGAGTGGGAAGATACATCTACCTGCATGTCATACTCTAGGGTGTCTGGGACACTGCTCGTAACTGGAAATGGTCCACCATCTTCCAGAAATGTTCTCCAAGGGAACAGCACCAATGCCTGAAAGAACCACATGGTAGACAAGATAATGGTGAACTGCATCCCTGAGTGAAGATACCTGTATATGGACAGGATTTCTGCAAAGTTGCCTCAAACACTCTCAGATGATTTGCTTATTCTGTAGCATGATTTCTTGAAAGAGCATCCTCAATGATGTAAAGGATAGAAATGGCTATTTCTTCTCCTCTTTCTCTTCTTCTTCCTTCCTTCCTTCCTTCCTTCCTTCCTTTCTTCCTTCCTTCCTCTCTCTCTCTCTTTCTTTCTTTCTTTCTTTCCTTCTTTCTTTCATGGTCGTTTAGGCATAATAGGGCAGATCCAGTGTTGGGAAGTTCCAGAACAAGTGCAGTGTGGTGGCACACATCTATAATCCCAGGTGATGCAGGGAGGTCGTGAGTTTGAGGTTAGCCTAGTCTATATCTTGAGACCCTGTCTCAAATCAAACAAACCAATATTCCAGAACAATATAACACCAATGGGATTTTTTTTTCTCGCTTAGGTAGGGTCTCACTCTTTCCAAGGCTGTCCTAGAACTCATTATGTTGTCTCAGAACTCACTGGCAATTCTCCCACTTCCGCCTCCCCAGTGCTGGGATTATAGGTGTGTGTCATTATGCCCAGCCCTATGGAACATAGTTTCAATCAAAAAAAGTAAACGTATTTAAATGTCGTTGCTGTGAGAAACCTTACAATGTATTCTTCTTCTCCACTGTGCTCTGTTTTTGGTACCAACAACTCAAGCCCAAAGCTACAACTTGTTACATGTGAGCCTTGTATAGTGCAACAGTATGTTTCATCTCTTGTGGTACCAGGCACAGTCCTGACTCCAGAACTGTTTATCTGAGCCCATTCTGTACCTCTAGACCTATTTTTTAATTTTTTATTTACACATGTGTATGTGTGTGTGTGTGTGTGTGTGTACACCAGGTTCTCTTGCTACTGCAAACAAATTCCCATCCAACTTTACATTGGTGGCTGGAAAATTGAACCTGGGCCAGCAGGCTTTGTAAGCAATGAGCTTTAACTGCTGAGCCATCTCCCCAGCCCTGGGCCTGGTTCTCAGTCACTTCCTGGAGATGGAGATGATTTTGGGGGTAGGGAGCAAGGACACCTTCATCCATCCAATCCGAGGCAATGCCCAAAGGCAGTAGGAGCACACCCAGGGCCGTGGCCAACTCTTCCGGTCTAAAAGAGGGTCAAGGATTGGGCCAAGAGTCATTGTCTTATAGCACTGAAATGTGGGACTTTCTTAAAGTTGATGTTGGAATCATTTACAATGTTTATGATGTCAAAACATTAAGTAGGGGCTAGAGAGTTGGCTTAGCAGTTAAGGTGCTTGCCTGCGAAGCCAAAGGACCCAGGTTTGACTCCCCAGTACCCACGTAAAGCCAGATGTACAAAGCGGCTCATGTCTGGAGTTCATTTGCAGGGGCTAGGATACCCTGGTGGTGTGCCCATTCTCTCTCGCTCTCTCTCTCTCTCTGCCTCTCTCTCTTTTTTCTTCCCCTCTCTCAAATAAATAAGTTAATTAAATATTTTTAAAAAATGTATTAAGTGGGAATTTTTGTAGTAAAAATTCCGTGCTTGCAAGATGATTTTAAAGCTATATATACAAGCTGGGCGTGGTGGTGCACGCCTTTAATCCCAGCACTTGGGAGGCAGAGGTAGGAGGATCACCGTGATTTTGAGGCCACCCTGAGACTACGTAGTGATTCCAGGTCAGCCTGGGCTAGAGTGAGACCCTACCTCAAAAAACCAAAAAAAAAAAAAAAGCTTTCTATACAAATTCTTCAATACAGGTGTGGTGGTGCATGCCTGTTACCCGTTACCCCAGAACTTGGGAGAAAGAGTCAGGAGGGTCAGGAGTTCTAGGTTATTCTCAGCTCCATAGTTAGTTCAAGGCCTGCCTGGGCTATGAGAGACCTTATTTCAAGAGAGATATGACTTTTCCTCCCCCTAACTGTGGCTGGAATTAGCGGCTCACTTCCAGTGAACAGAACATATCAGAAGTGATGGATGTCAGTTCTGAAGTCAAGTCATACACCCATGTGGATTCCGTCTTGGGTCCTCCATCTTGGGCTGCCTGCTCTGGGGAAAGCCAACTTCCATGCTGTGACATAGCTCCGTCACAGCAGACCATGGGAATAATCTTGGAAGTGAATCTTCCAACATGTAGCAGCAGCTATATGAGGGTGGGAGTAGATTGTCCTCCAGCCTTGGTGACATCTGGATTGTAGCCCTGTGAGAAACCCCGAGCCAGAGCTTCCCACCTAAGCTGCTCCCAGCGTCCTGACCTCAGAAACTGGGAGTGATAATGAGTGTTCATTATTCTAACTTGTTAACCTGGTCGGGGGGGGGGACGGGATTTGTTTTGTGGCAATAGATAAGTAATATACCGTGTGGGACCTGATGCTGCTCTGACGCTCTGATCTCTGGCTTTCCTGAACCTTGACCTCTGTCGAGGTGGATCATGTTTCTGCCTGGGAGCAAGAACAGTTGCCAGGACCACATTTGATAACGTGGGTTGTAACCAGGGTGATTCAAAACTCAGCCGCTGACCTCATTTATGTCTCTGAATTACTGTCATTAGTTATTAGATGGAAAACATTGAGGTCTTTGGTTTTGGTTTTCCCTACCAGCTGTGATCAGGCTGGCTGGTTCCCGATCAGCCTGTTAAGCCATTGTAGAAAAGAGAGAGTAACAGCTGACCACTGGGGCCTCGACAGCTCCCTGGGACGACTGAAAGGTCATTTAAGTATGGGAACTGGTGGTTGAATCATGTGTTTAAAATGCTTGGTCCCAAGCTTGTGGCAGTTTGGGATGTGGGACCTTGCTGGAGGAGGTGTGTTTCTGGGGGTAAGCTTAGGCGTATTAAGGTCAAGTTCCCCTTGCCGCAGCTCAGCTCACTCTCTTGCTGCTGTTTTCCACCTGCCGTGGCAGAGGTGATGTCCAGCCTCTGCTCGTGCCATGCTTTCCCTGCCATCGTGAAGCTTCCTCTCCAGACTGTAAGCCAAAATAAACCCCTTCCTCCCATCAGCTGCCTTTTGGTCAGGCGTTTTGTCCCAGCAACATGAAGATGACTACAACAGAGATCTCTACAAAATGAAAATCAAATGGAAACAAAATGACAAAATCCTGTGTACCTAACACACCTTCTATAGGTGTGAAACACTTGTGAAACTCACCTGGAGGCTCCTGGGGTCCAGGGGCTGGGGCAGGCTTAGCTGTGAAGCAAAAATGCTCTTCTGGAGAGAGTTGCTTAGTGGAGGCAACCCATGGTATGTGCCATGCATGAGAGACTGGTAGGCAGGAACATTTCCAGCTGCTAAAAATGTTCTTCTGCCAAAACATGAGGTGGGGGGGAGAGGGGATACAGCAATTAATTATGCTTCTAAAGCTCAAAGCTTTCGCCAAAGTTACTGTAGTAGGACAGCATCTTGAGAGGTTAACAAATTCCTTCCTCAGCCACGTCACCCACACTGCCCTTCCCTCTCACAGTTCACAGCCCTCCAGAGGAAGTTGTTACTCTGTCAATTGTGTATTGTTGAAACTTTCTTTCCAGGATGGAAACACTCTATCCCTACACTGTCCAATGGCTACATGTGGCCGTTGGACACTGGAAATGAAGCTACTGTGATGGGAAGGATTTTCATTTAGTTAATTGTAACTTGAATTAAACAGCCACATGTGGCTACCAATTTGGATAGCCAGCCTATACCTCTAGAGCAAGGATTTCAGTTGTTTGTTGGGTTATTTTAAGGCCATGTCTTCATTTATAAAGCCAAATTTTAAATTAAACAAGAGCCAGTGATTACAGAGAGAACAGTTCTGTTTCAAACGGAACTTTGACTTTACACACCTAGAACCATAAACCCTGAAGACAAGAGCATGAAAGGAGGTTTGCAGATAAGCTAGGATTAGTCAGCAAGGAAGGAAAGACTATTTCAGAACTCTGCTGCAAAGGATGTCTAAAAAAGTGCTGAGACTTAATAAACATGGCGTGGGTATCCAAGCATAGGGGACCTATTGCCTGGATCTTTCATGAGTGAGGTCTAAATTTCACAAGCCACAGATACAAAAGAGGAAGCAACAGGAAGAAATGAGGTGGCCAGAGGCTAGTAGAGTCTCAGCATAATCCCCAGAGGTGGAGTGCAGAACAGTAAATCAACCATGAGAGGTTGAGGTGGACCTGCTGCCTGCAACAGGGGCAGGTGAAATAGATCTTCCTCCCCCCAGTGCCCTTGAATTCATTAGCACCTCAAGAACCTGGGTCACCTCTGACAGCAGTGATCAGGGAGAGGATGAAGAAAGAGACCTAAATTTAAAGCCTAGTGTTATGTGTATGCTGACATCTAGAAGGACCTCAAGTGCTCTAACCATTGTTCCCCTCTCTGGATAAAGTCCCCTTGTCCAGCAAGTTTCCTTATCAAAGTGACCAGGTGCTCCTCCCACTTATCCAACAGCAGCTTCCGGTTCCTACCAGACCCTGGAGCTATTCAAACAAACGGCTCACAACCTCTTTGGGAACCAGGAAACACTATCATCCCATGGTGTAATAAAGTCTGCCTCCCTCTGTCCCTGCATGTCCACTCCCAAGTGGCCCACTATGGCCTGTAGCATCTCCTCTCTTGGACTGTGAAGACTTGGCACTAATGAACGACCGTTGTCATCTGTCCCCCTGTTCACTGTCGTATGCTCAGCCATCGCCATAACCTAGAGTGGAATCCTTTCTTCACCAATAGGATAAGAGGCAACTAACATGAAGGCTATGATCACTTTCTTGGTTCATGAGTGGGATAATTGGGTGTCCACGCCCTTGTGTGACATGTGCTTCCTACAAAACTTGCTGTATCAACACATCATCCATCTGGCATAAAAAATAAAATAAAACAAAGGGAGACTCATAAACTAACTGGCTTGAAATTTTGAGCTGACCACTTTTTTTTTCAAGGTAGGGTCTTGCTCTAGCCCAGGCTGACCTGGAATTCACTATAGTCTCAGAGTGGCCTTGAACTCACAGCAACCCTCCTACCTCTGCCTCCTGAGTGCTGAGATTAAAGACCTGTGTCACCATGCCTGGCCCTGAGCTGACTACTTTTATACTCAGGTGTGACTCAATAACATGGCATTGAAAAGTTTAATATTTTTTTAATTTTTAAATTTTTATTTATTTATTTGAGAACAAGAGAGAGAGACAGAGAGAGAGAGAGAGAGAGACAGAGAGAGAGAGAGAGAAAACGGGCACACCAGGGCCTCCAGCCACTGTAAATGGACTCTAGATACATGTACCACCTTGTATATTTGGCTTACGTGGGTACTGGGGAATCGAGCCTCAAACTGGGGTCCTTGGGCTTCACAGGCAAATGCTTAACTGCTAACTGGCTAAGCCATCTCTCCAGCCTGGAAAGTTTAATTTTTAAAAAAACATTATTTACTTATTTGTGTATTATGTGGGGTGTGTGTGTGCATGCACGTGTGTACGGGGGGGGGGCATATGGGCATGCTAGAGTATCTGCCACTGCAAATGTGTAACACCAGACACTTGTGCCACTTTATTGATTTATTTATTTATTTTTTGGTTTTTCGAGGTAGGGTCTCACTCTAACCTAGGCTGACCTGGAATTCACTATGGAGTCTCAGGGTGGCCTCGAACTCATAGCGATCCTCCTATCTCTGCCTCCCAGTGCTGGGATTAAAGGTGTGCACCACCACGCCCGGCTTGTGCCACTTTTTGCACCTGGATTTACATGGTGGCTGGGGAACTGAACCCAGGCTGGCAGGTTCTGCCAGCAAGAACATTCAAACACTGAGCCATCGACCCAGCCTCCAAACTTAATTTTTTGGCCTTTGGCAGAAGTACAATCTTTAGAACTTAGGTACCAAATGAGATAAAGGAAGCTTTACACTTGTACATTATACAATGTGCTAGTGTGAAAACTCCGGGTACATTTCACCAAGTAAACACTGAGAGAGTGGATAAGACACTGGGGATGCTAGAGATGGAAGCCTTGACTGTGGCCATGCTAGTCATATGGTCTTACCTCTGAGCTAAACCCTGAGCCCTACATTACATTAGGGGTGGATTAGAATAACAAAAGAATATAGGAACATTTTCTCTTCCTTCTGTCTTCCACAGGATTTGTCATGGTTCTCAATGGGTCCTGCCAGGAAGACCACAAGTCACTCCCTTCCAGGACGCAGTGATGTATCAAGTCACTGCTGTACACCCAGCATTGGGCCAGGAACTGAGGCGTAAAGATGAACGCCGCAGCTTCTGACCTTCCAGCCTCATAGAGCCCAAAAGGAAAAGCTGCTTCCAGCCTTTTCTAAACTCCCCAGGCTCTTTATACTCGCAGACCGCTCATGGTACTCATAGGGTATATGTGTTTGAAGTAATGTATCAAAAAGCAGAGCATTTTGGAATGGCTGCGGAGATAATTCAGCCAGTAAAGTGCTGGCCTCACAAACATGAGGACCTAAGCGTGAGTCTCAGTGACCACGTAAATACAGGGCGTGGTGACAAGTGGCTATAATCCCAGCACCAGAGATGTGAACACAATTGGATCTTTGGGCTCACCTACTTGGTAAGCCCCATGCCTATGTAAGACTCTGTCTCAAAAAGAGGTGGATTTCTGGGCGTGGTGGCGCATACCTTTAACCCCAGCATTCAGGATGTAGAGGTTGGAGGATCTCCGGGAGTTCGAAGCCACCCTGAGAATACAGAGGGAATTCTAGGTCACCCTGGGCTACAGCAAGACCCTACTTTGAAAAACAAAAACAAACAAACAAAAAAAAAAAAGAGGTGGATGGCATTTCTGAGGAAACCCCCTCCCCCAACACAGCAGATGATTCTAACAGAAATATCTTTTCAGCCCAAATCAAACACAGGGAAGCAGAGTAACTGGGAACAGTATGTGTCATTGCATGCTAACCCCTGCTCCTTTCTACCTCCAGTTCACAGATCTCTCTCTCCCTCTTCCTCCCTCTCCCCTCTCCCTATATCAGCTTCGCTCATATCTTACTTGTTCAGTCTCTGACATAATCTTTTGTGGGTTTTTTTTTTGGTTTTTCAGTTTTTTGATTTTTCAATTTTTTGGTTTTTCTTACTCTAGCCCAGGCTGACCTGGAATTCACTATGTAGTCTCAGGCTGACCTCAAACTCATAGCGATCCTCCTATCTCAGCCTTTAAAGGCGTGCACAACCATGCCTGGCTCTGACATACTCTTGTCCTAGCAAGTCTGTGAAGAACTTTGGAACAGCCATTTTCCAGAAGTGACCACAATTCTTAGCAAAGTTTTAGAGCCCTGCTAAGGAACCCAAAGTACCTCATTCCTTCTTTCCTAATCCCTTGGTGTACATACTAGGTGCTGTGGGTTGGATATGGTTCATATCTTCCAAAGGTTCATGTGATGGAAGATTCTGGAAACACCTTCATCGGCACATAGACACACAGACACACAGACACACAGACACACACACACACACACACACAGGTGTGCATCACAGTGATTCTCAATCCAGTCAAGCTGACAATGAAGATCAGCATTCACAGAGAGCATTCACATCACATGGAGAGAGCTGCCCATGGCGTGGTACCCGGCAAGCTGCTTCAGAGACAGACCGTATCAGTAAACAGTCAGGCACATGCATGAGCTCTTCCCTGCAAGTAAGGATACAGCAAAACCTACAGCGTGGCTCCGACAAGCCAGGCACGGCTGTGGCTCTGTACTTCTCATGTATGGAGACGGGGGCGCCAGCCACGAGGCCTTCTGTGTGTCTCCCCAACCCCCCAGATGACCTTGAGCCACACATTCACATCTGAGCGGTTACAGGCATGAAAATAAGAATGAAGTTTATCTTATTTTATTAATTTGTGTGTGTGTGTGCATGCGCGTGCATCAGGGCCTCTTAACGCTGCAAACAAATGCTTTTGTGCATCTGGCCTTACATGGGTGGCTTGGAAACTGAATCCAGGCTGGCAGGCTTTGCAAGCAAGTGCCTTTAAACACTGAGCCATCTCCCCAGCCCCAAGAACAAATGCTGAAATGAATCAAAATCAGCAAAGAGCCACGGAGCAAGAGGCTGGTGCTGCTCCCACCTGTGCGCACTTGTGCGAGGTTTGCTGCGGCCCGTGCACCTTAAGAGTTCCTTGTGCTTCTCTTCTGCCCTAATCACTTTTGTCCCACAAAACGTCTTTTATGGACACTGGGTATGAAATCCATATAATTTTCATGCACCACAAAGTACTATTTTTACTGACTCCCCCCATCCCCCAAACACTTAAACACATAAAAGAGAAGGCAAGAGGTGGGAGGGAAAGAAGAGCCCACAGGCCACACAGAAACCAGCAGGGAACTATGGCAATAGTTTTCCAGCTCCTCACTTACGAGGATAAGACTGTCTCAGAGCATCCCTTCCAGGGGCCGTTCGCCTCCGGGAGAGTGCTTACTTCACTAGCACTCCAGATAAGCTCAGCCCTCGGGTGTCTCTTCAATCAGACAACAGAATCATTGCTTCATGGACATGGCCAGAGGTGAATGACGGGCCCTGGACAAT
Source organism: Dipus sagitta (assembly GCA_036346955.1). Lineage (NCBI taxonomy): Eukaryota > Metazoa > Chordata > Mammalia > Rodentia > Dipodidae > Dipus > Dipus sagitta. The sequence continues at coordinate 37,664,691 of CM070775.1, forward strand.
GTGACTCCAGTCTGTCAGTGCCCAGCCACCAACCTCCATCAGGCCTTTGCCCAGCTGGAAGAGGGCAGGGGACAAAGGCAGTGTGAAATGTGTTAGGTAACTCCATCTGGTCTACCCTCAGGGGAGCGGGAGGCAGACTTCAGGAGCCTGTTAGCCAAGTGCCTCATCCCTCCTCTCCCCCAGTCTATGGAAACATGTTAAGCTCATTCCAGGTAAGAGTTCATGAAGTTTCTTTCCTTTCAAGTTGGAGAAGTCTTCAGCTCACACAGGCAAAGTGCTCCCTGCGCAAACAGTCCTATTTGCTCAATCTTGCTGAATTTTGAGAAGGTCCAAGGAACGTGCCCGACTTCCTGGTCTCTTGATTACCTAAAGGCTTTCCTTTGTTTGCATGTTCGGTGCGACATAAGACGATGGAGAGGGGGTGACATTTATCCTTTGACTTTTCTTCTTCTCCCATCTCCTGCCTTCTCTTCTGAGTCAGCTCTCTCCCACACGGCCGCTCAAAGTCCACCGTGGACTGGATCAGCGCTGGACTCACCTAGCTCTTGCTGCCCATCTGCTGCTGTCTGTCTACATGTACCCAGCTGGGAGAACTCGGAAGAAAGAAAGGCCAGGAAACACGAGGCACAAGGGCTCACAGAGGTGTGCCACCTGGGCAGTTCCCGCTGACAGAGATATGGAGAGCAGATACAGGACACAGTGACCTCTGTTCCAGAAGACACTGTGCAGAGGCAAAGCAATCTGGGGCGAAGCAGGGTGGTTTCCCCAGGAAAATAACACCAGACAAATCCCTGCGAGCCTGGAACCCATTAGGACTTCTAGGGGGTGCTTCTATTTCTTCAGCATGTATTAATTCCCTTCAATTTGTGGCCTTGGGTAGCAGTAGTAGTTTATATCTATAATCCAGAACTTAGATGCTGAAACAGGATTGCCAGAAGTTCTGGGCTACATAGTGAATTTTAGGCCAGCCTGGCCTATAGTGAGAACATATCTCAAATAAACAAACAGGAAAAGGTGACCCAAATTGTGACGCTAGGCTGTCAGGGTCCAGGGACCTGCCTATTTGATGGCCATCCCAACATGTGAAGCCTTTACAACCTACCTGTTTGCCTACGCTGCAGCTCAGAAAGCTGTTTGTCACTAACCAGCCAACACATTAACATGACGTTTTTATACTCTGCTGAACCTAAATTCTATTCTTTTTTTAAAAAAATTATTTATTTGAGAGAAAGAGAGGAGAAAAAGAGAGAAAGAGGCAGAGAGAGAGAGAGCAAGCATGCCAGGGCCTCTAGCCACTGCAAACAAACTACAGATGCATGTGTTGCCTTGTGCATCTGGCTTACGTGGGTCCTGGGGTATTGAACCTGGGTCCTTTAACTTTGCAGGCAAGCACCTTAACCACTAAGCCATCTCTCCTGCCCTGAACTTACATTCTATATAGTCTCAGGATGGCTTTGGACTCACAGCAATCCTCCTACCTCTGCCTCCCAAGTACTGGGATTAAAGATGTGCACCACCATGCCTGGCTGAATTTACATTCTAAATCCAAGAATCTCTGACAGAAAAAAAGTGCAGAATTATATATATATATATATATATATATATATATATATATATATAGTCATTCAACACAGTCCTACACTTCCATTCTTTGGATGCTGGATGCTAACAATGGGAAATATTTATAATTCTCTTCTACAGTCATTTGAGGTCCTTAGTGATAATGGAGACGAGCTTAAAAAAAGTTAACAGGTTTTAGCTGGGCGTGGTGGCGCACGCCTTTAATCCCAGCACTCGGGAGGCAGAGGTAGGAGGATCGCCATGAGTTCAAGGCCACCCTGAGATGACAGAGTTAATTCCAGGTCAGCCTGGACCAGAGTGAGACCCTATCTCGAAAAACCAAAAAAAAAAAAAAAAAAAAGTTAACAGGTTTTGACAATTTAAGAATAACCAGGGCTGGAAAGATGGCTCAGCAGTTCAGGCACTTGCCTGCGAACCCTAAGAACGTAGGTTCGACTCCCCAGAACCCATGTAAGCCAGATGCACAAGGTGGCACATGCATCTGGAGTTCATTTGCAGTAGCTAGAGGCCCTGCCTATTCTCAGTTTCTTGCTAATATATAAATAAGAAATATTTTTAAAAAAGAATAAACGGGCTGGAGAGATGGCTTAGCTTAAGGTGTTTGCCTGGAAAGCCAAAGGACCCAGGTTTGATTCCCCAGGACCAATGTTAGCCAGATGCACAAGGGGGCACATGCGACTGGAGTTTGTTTGCAGTGGCTGGAGGCCCTGGTGTGCCCACTCGTTTCCTTGCTTGCTCTCTCTCTCCCTCTTTCTTTGTCAAGTAAATAAACAAATAAATAAATATTTTTTTAAAAAAAAACAAAGAATAGGCTGGGCATGGCGGCGCACACCTTTAATCCCAGCACTCGGGAGGCAGAGGTAGGAGGATCGCCAAGAGTTCAAGGCCACCCTGAGACTACATAGTGAATTCCAGGCCACCCTGGGCTAGAGTGAGACCCTACCTCGAAAAACCAAAAAAAAAAAAAAAAAAAAAAAAAAAGAATAACCAGGGCTGGAGAGATGGCTTAGTGGCTAAGGCACTTGCCTGCAAAGCCTAAGGACTCATGTTCCACTCTCTAGATCTCCCATTAGCCAGACGCTCAAAGGTGAAGAAAGAGGAAGGTTGTGCATGCCCACTAGGGTGGCGCAAGCCTATGGAGTTCGATTACAGTAGCTGAGGCCCTGGCATGCCAACTCTCTCTCTTCTCTGTCTCTCAATAAAAGAATAGCCAGAGCTCAGCATGACGGTACAGGCCTGTAATCCCAGCACTCAGGAAGCAGAGGCAGGAGGATTGCCTCGAATTCAGCCTGGTCTAGTGAGGACTACAAAGTGACACCCTGTCTCAAAACAAAATGGTAATCCGAGTTGGGCACAGAGCTGCATGCCTGTGATTCCAGCACTCGGGAGGCTACAACACGAAGATCACAAGTTCCAGGTTGGCTTGGGCTACTCAGGGGCACCCAGCCTTTTGGCATTGTGACTGATGCAGTCATCTGCAAATGTGTGGGGCTGCATTCATATGATGTCATCTACAAATACACACAGCTATACCGGGATGCACGCAGCCCATAGGCTGCAGGCTGGACACATGTAGATAGCGAGCTGCAAGCCTGCCTGGGCTACGCTGTGTCAAAGACAGACTCAGTCTGAGGCTGGACTCTTTCCCCTCCCATATAAGACTTCTCCTGGAAACAGGAATGCTAATCCACACTCAATCCAAGTTGTATCAGAATTATGGTTAATTAGCCAAATAAAACATTCTTATAATTATTTATTTATTTGAGATAGAGAGAGGGAGGGAGGGAGAGAGAAAGAGAGAGAGAATGGACATGCCAGTGCCTCCAGCCATTGCAAATGAGCTTCAGAAGCATGTGCCACCTTGTGCATCTGGCTTATGTCGGGTACTAGGGAATCAAACCTGGGTCCTTAGGCTTCTGCAAGCAAGTGCCTCAACCACTAAGCCGTCTCTCTAGCTCAAAACATTCCTTTTATATGCAGAAAACTTGATAAGATGGTTCCTACAAGGTCAAGGTGGATTCCCTTACAAAACTAACTCCTATAATCAATTCCATTAGCTGCAGAAGCACAGTGAAAGGGCTGAGGAGATGGCTCAGTGACTAAGGAGCTTGTCACACGGCTATGAAGAACTTTGAATCCCAGAGCCCACATAAAAAGCCAGCTGCAGTAGTGAGTCTGTTATGTCAGCATTCCTATGGTAAGAAGGGAGGTGGAGACAGGAGGATCACCCGGACACTTGAGGGTCAACTAGCCTAGCAAATGTGGCACTGAATGAGAAAACCCACCTCAAAACAAGGTGGAATGCCGGGCGTGGTGGCACATGTCTTTAATCCTAGCACTCGGGAAGCAGAGGTAGAAGGATCACCATGAGTTCGAGGCCACCCTAAGACTACATAGTGACTTCCAGGTCAGCTGGAGCTAGAGTGAAACCCTACCTCGAAGAACAAAACAAAACAAACAAACAAACAAAAGTCCCCCCCCCAAACAGGGTGGAAGGCAACTCCTGAAGTTGTCATCTGACCTACACACACACACCATGTTGTGTGAACACCCATACTCACATTTATGAACAAACACCCACAAACACACTTCATGCACACATACATACCCCCCCCCAAAAAAGTAGAGTGAAAACTGTCTCTTTGAAAGGTAAGGTTGATAAAAAGCTTAGAAATAATGATTCTCAAGTGCATAAAAGTTTTAATTTCAGCCAGGGTGTGGTGGCATGTGCCTTTAATTCCAGAACTTGAGAGACAGAGGTAGGACGGATCGCCATGGGTTTCGAGGCCACCCTGAGACTACATAGTGAATTCCAGGTCAGCCTGGGCTAGAGTGAGACCCTACCTCAAAAAAAGTTTAAATACCAATAAAACAACCTAATTATTAAATGCAATGACTGTTAATTAGTTAATATTAATGCTTGAAATTGCATTAATAAACTCAGGGGGTTGGAGAGATGGCTCAGCGATTAAGGTGCTTGTCTGCAAACCCTAACATCCTGGACGAAGTGGCGCATACATCTAGAATTCATTTGTAGTAGCTAGAAGCCCTGGCACACCCATTCCCTCTCTCTCTTTCTTCTTGCAAATACATAAAATATTGAAATAAAATAAGGAGTATGAGGATGGATTCCACAGAGACATGCTTTACATGAAGAGGTGTGTGGGGGCTGAAGAGGTGGTTTAGTGGTTAAGGTGTTTGCCTGCAAAGCCAAAGGATCCCAGTTCAACTCTCCAGGACCCACATAAGCCAGATGCACAAGGGGGACACATGCATCTGGAGTTCATTTGCAGTGGCTGGAGGCTCTGGTGTGCCCATTCTCTCTCTCCCTCTCTCTGCTTCTTTCTCTCTCTCTCTCTCTCTAATAAATAAATAAAAATAAAGTTAAAAAAAAAAGAGGTGTGTGGTCGTGTGCTTTGATCTGGTTGTGCCCTGACCATTTTAGGTTCTTATCTAATAATTTCCCAGCAAGTACCTGCTCAGCAGAACCTCCCTGGCAGGAATAGAGCCGGGGCCCTTACCCGAGGAGATGCCTCATAACCAAATCAAACTGCAGAAACATCACATCCCTGTGAAGGAGGAGGGCCTGGGCCACCTCGGTGGGGTCTTGAGGCCTCTGGAGGCTGTCAAGCCTTTCCTGTAATTCTTGAAGTGCAGACCCTGGAAGGTGGACAACATCTGAATCAGACGGGGTGAGACACAGGCTGACCTAACCGACCCGGTGAGCCTCCGTCTGGCGTCCCCTCGCCCAGGCTAACCTGTCACCTAAATAGACTTCCTTTCCTTTGTTTGTCAATGGCCTAATTATATGTTTTGCAAGACCAGCGAAACCTTGTGCTCTAGAACCCAACGTCCAATTTATCTTCCCCTTCCTTCCTCCCTCTGGAAGATAAAAACTTAGCTTTGCTTTTTTGGCACAGTCAGAACATGCTGTTGAGAGAAAGTTTTAAAATTTGCAAGGCGATGATCTCAGAACAGGATGAAAAGGACAAATGACAGGGAACGGGAAGGTAAAGTCCCCAGTATATCCGTGAGGGCCTTGACATTATGATACGCTGTGAAACGGCGCTCATGTTCGCCGCCAAGCCAGCCACATGAGTCCACCCCGTCACCGGCTCACGGACTGGCTCAAGAGTCGCAAAGCAGGTAAAGTCTATATGCACATGTCTGTGTACATATACGTACATATGTACAGATATCCATGTTCACATATATCCATCTGTAGCATATAGACGATTCTAGTCATTTTAGGAATCTGGCTTATTTATGGCATATCAACTATAGGAGAATGCTGCATAGTCATGAATGTGCTAACATTTCAGACGAAGCTGCAAGTAGGGGGTCTTTGTGCCACTTAGGCTGGTTGAGGAACTGGGCCTACATCTGGACAGCTGTCCCCAGACCTCTGTCATTGGCCCGTGGAGGGAGCGAGTCAGACAAAATGGAAGCGCTCAGCAAAACAAACCGTGAGCTGGCAGGGGGGCATGGTGGGCCCACAGCTTCAGGAATATCTGAACATCATCTGCCCCACAAACGCCTTTCAGCTCCCTGTGGGACAATGATGCTTTTCTATCCGGAGAAGGATACCCCTATTACGGGAAGAAGGGCTGTGGAAATGAATCACCACCTTCTCTAGGTTCCTCAAGAGGGACTTGCTCAAGGGCATTGCTAGAGTTGCTCTCTTGGCAGCTCCTCCAAACCCAAGCAGCCTCTTCCCTCCCTTCCGTTACTGGGCCTCCTCAGAATTTGCCCATTAGGAAAGCAGAGGATTGTGGGAGTGGGAAGCTGTCTGGGAGAGCCTGACCAGGGTGGATCCAGGGCCGAGAACGACAGCTAATACTTGCCACATATGCAGGTGACTATGGGGAAAGAGGATCAATTGTATTTCATGTCCATTTGTTGCTTTACACATGACAGGAGACTACGTTGGGTCTTCTGCCCACCCCTGAATAATTAGGTCCAATCAGTAAATCTCTCTCTCTGTGTGTGTGTGTGTTCACATGCACGTGTGTGCACAAGCAGAAGTCAAAAGACAACCTCAGGTGTCATTGCTTCAGACACCATCCACCATTTTGAGTGGGTTTCTCACTGGCCCAGAACTCACCTAGTTAGGCTAGATCTGCTGGCTGCTTCCCAGAGCTATAGAAGTATAAGCACATGCCATTATGCTTGCCTGGGTGTCTTTTTTTTAAAAAAATATATTTTAGTTATTTATTTTAGAGAGAGAAAGCGGGAGAGAGAGAGAGAGAATGGGTGCATCAGGGCATCCAGCCACTGCAGATGAACTCCAGATGCATGCGCCCCCTTATGCATCTGGCTTATGTGGGTCCTGGAGAATCGATCTTTTGGCTTTGCAGGCAAATGCCTTAACCGCTAAGCCATCTCTCCAGCCTGCCTGGGCGTCTTTTTATGGGTACTAGGGAAGAACTCAGGTTCTCATGATTGCAAGTCAAGTGCTTTACCTACTTAGTTATCTCCCCAGCCAAATTGGTTTCTCTTAATGACTCTTCCAAATGTGATGGACCCATTGGGCTACAAAAACATTTCCACTGGAAGAGACATTTGCGTGACCTGTCCAAGAACAAGTGGATGCTGGGAGGCGAGGTGGTCATGGAGCCCGTTTGTTCAGGGCCTAATGTGTTTCATCATGTCCCTTGTGCAAAAGTGCGCTTTCACACATGATCAAAATAGTTCTGTGTGGACAAAAATTAATAAAAATGAGTCAAAGACCTTAACTTAAAATGGAAAGTGCTGGGCATGGTGGCACACGCCTTTAATCCCAGCACTCGGGAGGCAGAGGTAGGAGGATTGTCATGAGTTCAAGGCCACCCTGAGACTCCATAGTGAATTCCAGGTCAGCCTGGGCCAGAGTGAGACCCTACCTCAATTAAAAAAAAAAAAAAAAAAAAAAAAAAAAAAAAAAAACTGAAAGTACTAGAAGAAAGCACTTCAAGGTATAGGTTTAGGCAAGAACTTTGTGTGTGTGTATAGTAGTGTGTACGGTGTGGTGTGTGTGCAGAGGGTGTGTCCCATGCACGTGGGTGCAGAGGCCAGAGGAGAAGGTCCTCATGTCCGTTATTTTCCTGAGACAGTCTCTTACTGATTTCAGAGCTTGCCATTTTCGGGCACTCTAACACTTCTTCAGTCTCTGCTCCCCACAGGACTGGGGTTATGGATGTGTGTGGGAAGCTGTTTACATGGGTGCTAGGGAATTAAACTCCGACAGTCCCAGGCCCCCTCAGGCCCTCATGCTTGTGCAAGAAGTGCTCTTACACACTGAGCCATTTCTTCAGTCCCCAAGAATTTTCTGGCTTTCTGAATAGGATTCACATGGCACAGGAAATAACCCCAAATGGGACTACGTGACGTCAAATATTCCTGCACTGCAAAGGAAGCTATCAGCAGAGAGTGAACAGTCAACCTACAGAATGGGAGAAAAATCTTTGCCAGCTATGCTTCTGATGTGTGTGTGTTGGTGGGGGGGCTAATATCCAGAATTTATAAATAACTGCAAAAATTAAACACTAATCCCCACAACTGCAAGCAATAAACAGACCAATGAACTGAAGAGACAGTTCTCAAAAGAAGAAACTAAAATGGCCAATAAATACTTTTAAAAGTGTTCAATATCCTTAGCCATCAAGGAAACTCAAATAAAAACCACTTTGAGATTCCATTTCACCCAGTCAAAATGGGTATCATTAAAAAAAAAAAAAAAAAGATGGTGAGGGTGTGGGGAAAGAGGAACCCTTACTCACTGCTAGTGGGAGTATAAACCGGTACAGCCACTGTGGAAATCAGTGTGCAGGTTTCTCAACAAACTAAAACTAGAACTCTCATATGACCCAGCTATAGCACTGCTGGCCATATACCCAAAGGACTCCATAGCCTACCACAGAGAGACTTAAGCATCCATGTTTGCTGCTGTTCTAGTCACAATAGTCAGGAAATGGGATCAGCCCAGATGTCCATCGGCTGATAAATAGCTAATGAAAACGTGGTACATATACACAATGGAGTTTTATTCAATTGTAGATAAAAGTGAAATTATGCAATTTTCAGGAAAATGAATGGATCTGGAATTTACATTAAGTGAGGTATCCCAGCCTCAGAAAGACAATGCCACATGATTTATCTCACCTATGAATCTTAGCTTTTATATGTGTAAGTGTGTAAGTGTGTGTGTGTGTGTGTGTGTGTGTGTGTAGGTAGAAGTTTTGAGGCAATGGGTGAGGGTATGAGCACACATGACACGAAGGCTAAAAGAGGTCTGAGGGACTGGGCGTGGTGGTGCACGCCTTTAATCCCAGCACTCGGGAGGCAGAGGTAGGAGGATCGCCGTGAGTTCGAGGCCACCCTGAGACTTCATAGTGAATCCCAGGTCAGCCTGGGCTAGAGTGAGACCCTATGTCGAAAAACCAAAAAAAAAAAAAAAAAAAAAAAAAAGAGGTCTGAGGGGGCAGAAGGGGTCCGAGGGGGTAAAGGGCTGAGGGAAAAGAACTGAATCAATGAAAACAAACTATGTACGAAAACACCAAAATGAAATCTATTACTTTGTACTCCAATTAAAAATAAAAATAAAAATAAGGGGCCAGGGGGCTGGCTTAGAGGTTAAAAGTGCTTGTTTGCAAAGCCTGCTGACCTGGGTTCAATTCCCCAGTACCCATGTAAATCCAGGTGCACTAAATGGCCTGGCCCATGTGTCTGGGGTTTGTTTGCAGTGGCAAGAGGCCCTGGCATGCTTGTTCATTCTAGCTATCTCTCAGTCTCTCTCTCTCTCTGCTCACAAATAAATAAATGAAAATATTTTAATAATAAAAAAAAGCTGGGTGTAGTGGTGCACACCTTTAGTTCCAGCACTGGGGAGGCTAAGGTAGGAGAGTCACCATGAGTTTGAGGCCAGCCTGGGACTACAGAACACACACACTCTCTCTTTCTTTCTCTCCAGGGAAGTGTGGAGGGGAGAGGGACAGGGAGCCTTCGTCTTGCTGGTTCCGAAAGCTCAGGTTCGGTGTATTGCATTCAGGCTCTAGTTGGCTGGCTGAGACTTGGCAAAGAAAGCTCAGTGTGAACGTCTCCATTCTGATGGCACCCTCTGCTTCAGGCCGACCCCAAGGGGAGTTACTGGCTCCCAGAGAAGGAGAGGCAGGGTCCTCAGATCTGGTCCATGTGCGGAAGAGTTGCTTCTTTTGGTCATGGAGAGGACCAGAAGCTCACATCCCCAGTGCCCTTTTAACAAATATTTGAAAGTGCTCAAGTCCACTAAAGGCATTTTAACTACCTCCAGTTAGCTCTGAACTGGCTTAAAGGGACAAAGTCCCATTTCATCTTCCACCTTGGTTCTCCTTGCCTCCTCTGGGAATTGGTCCAGGAATCAAGCAGGCCCAGCCTTTTTAAAAAAAGATGTTTATCTTAGTGGAATTTTTAAAAATATTTCACTTAATTTTCTCTTTATCTATTTTCAGCAAATCCAAGGATGCAAAATTTTACACATTCTCCCTGGAGCACAGCTGTTTTTCCTCACCACGTGCCAAGGTGTACTTCTCTAATTGCACTCCCGAGAAAGCCTGAGCCCCACCCAGCTCCACCATTCCCAGGCCTGCGCACCAGTAAAAGCAAGACAACTATGCCTTTATCCTGGATGCTAGAACCTCCGCAATAGGTCCTCCTGTGTTACTGTTTCCCGGCACCCAGCCGGTGGGCAGAAAGGTTCTCTGCTCTGGTTGGCGGCTCTCATCAGGGCCCTTGTTTTTTTTTTTTTGTCTTGCTGGGGTCATCCTTGGTTTCTTTGCTCCTCTCCAAGCGGGGGCGAGAGCCCCAGAGCAGCTCCTAACAGGCTTTGTCCCGGGAGCATCTTGCCCCCAGTTGCTGGAAGACTTCCTGTTGTCTTCTACTAATTCCACTCAAAGGCAGGAAGGCCCCCTTTTCTCCACCTACCCTCTTTTTTTCTGACCTTCATCTGATGGCTAGCACTCACAACTTCCCAGCAGCTCTCTCCTGAGGGTATCTTAATATATTTTGTGTAAACACCAACAGTTCTATTACCTATTTTATTTATTTATTTATTTATTTATTTATTTATTTATGTTTTTCAACGTAGGGTCTCACTCTAGCCCAGGCTGACCTGGAATTCATTGCGTAGTCTCAGAGTGGCCTCGAACTCATGGAGATTCTCCTACCCCTGCCTCCCGAGTGCTGGGATTAAAGGAGTGTGCCACCACGCCAGGCTTATTTTATTTTATTTTAGTAGGGCCTTGCTCTAGCCCAGGCTGATTCGGTATTCATTGTGTAGTCTCAAGCTGGCCTCAAACACATAGCTATTAAAGGCATGCTCTATCACATCTGACCTATTCATTTCTTAGGCTCATCTCCTTTAAAATTCACGTCTACTGCCAGGCGTGATTCCTAGAACTCAGGAGACAGACGGAGAATCGCTGTGAGTTCAAGGTCAGCTTGGAGTTACAGAGTGAGTTCCAGGTCAGTCTGGGCTAAAGTGAGACCCTACCTCAAATCCCCCACCCCCACACACACCACCAAAAAAAAAAAAAAAAGAATATTTGCATTAGTGATTTAACTTAGATGGGAGGCAAATTATTAAAATAAGATCAATGTGTCTGTTTCCAGTAAACCCTGTTTTCTCTTTATAAGATACTATTGTGTGGGGCTGGAGAGATTTCTCGGTGGTTAAGGAGCTTGCTTGCAAAGCCTGACAGCCTAGGTTCGATTTCCCAGTACCCATGTAAAGCCAGATGCCCAAAGTGGCACATGCATCTGGAGTTCGTTTGCAGCAGCAGGAGACTCTGGCACACTCATTTTCATTCTCTCTCTCCTTGCAAATAAAATTTTAAAAAATCCCAACACTTGGGAGGCAGAGGTAGGAGGATCACTGTGAGTTTGAGGCTACCCTGAGACTACATAGTGAATTCCAGCTCAGTTTGGGCTAGAGCAAGACCCTACCTCAACCCCTCCCCACCTAAAAGATACTAATGTGTAGTATCTTATCAACACTGGAAGATATGATAACCTGGAGCTGAGTTGGCATCCACAGGTTATCATAGGAATCTAAAGCCTCAATCAATTTTGTCACAGGACTATCAGGAGATTGTGGCCTAATGTGACTGTCTAGAAGCTTCTTAACAGTTCAAGCTTGACTCTGACCTTGTCATGTGAGTTCACAGGGACTAGGAAGGAAAAGGGAGTGACCATCAGTGTGGCCCGATGTTTCCTTCTAAAAGGCTTACATAGATTTTAATCCAGAGAACAACTCTCTGAGATAGGCATTCTCTTCCCATTTTGGAGAAGGTAAACAGAGACCTGGGGAGTAAAGTGTCCAGCATCTACTAGCCATGTGACACAGGCGAGGTCCAATCGCAGGCCTCCTGACTCCTTGTACTTCGTGCCTTAGCCTATAAATGTGGAACCCACCAGGTGAATGTGCACTTTGGAGACAGTATATGATGGGACTTTTCCTTTCTCCATCTTTCCTCTGTCGCTTATGAGGAAATATCACACTTCTGGCTTTCCAAAGATTGAGCGCTTCATAGAATTTCAAGTGAATGTCAGTGGTGAGTTTAATCACTGTTAATCACTTACCAATGCCCTCACTTCCTCCCCAGTCACTCCTCACAGGGTTAGGACTTAGAGGAAATTCAAAGCATGTTGCACCCTTGCCAAGTTTGGCAAAACTGAAAAGGTAGGACACAATGTCATGGAGGGGGGCTATCAGACGTAGAGTTAGCTTTAAGGATCTCAAAGCAGCCTGTGGATAAATCAAGACAAGGAAAAAAATAAGTCAGTTTCAGGAAGCTTCTAAGAGACATATTCAATATTTGAGCATGGCTAGAAGCAATATTTTAAATCAGGTAAGCAGTCACCTCTCCATGCGTAGAGAGGCTTGATTTCAGAACCCTGTGATACCATCGTGTCTAAATGATCAACGCCTTATATAAAACCCAAGTGTTGGCATTTAACCCATATTCAACCTATGAACTTTTAATCAGCTTTATATTATTTATAGCACCTATGACAATATCAATGCCCTATAAACAGTTGGTATGCTGCATGGTTTAGGGAATAATGACAAGGAAGAAAAAGTCTATACAGACACATTTTTCTCCAAAATATTTTCAGTCAGTGGTTAGTTAAATCAATGGATGCAGAAACTGTAGTACAGAGGGCCGACTGTACTTAAACAACATTTTCACAGTGAACACAGGATAACACCTAAAAGAGAAAACAGCTAACCAGTTCATGAACCTAAACAAGCTTTTGGACAAGGGCTCTTCTGTGAGGGGTTAAAACAATGTGCTTCTGTTTGTTTAAGGCCATTGGTGACCATGAATACATCAACATGTGTTTACATGACCATCAATGAATTACAAGGGTCACAAATTCAAACAAGGGACCCACATTAGACAGCATTGTCCTGAGTGCATATCCGTAAGCAAAACATGAATATTTATAGCTACACAGGGTTTTAGTTGTAAAGGAAAATCACGTTGCAGTTGCATTTTTATCTAGCAAATGCTTATGCTTCCAGATCCACCTTGGTTTATTTGTTTGTTTGCTTTGAGGCAGGTTCTCACTCCAGCCCAGTCTGACCGGGTACTTACTTAATAGCCCCAGGCTGGCTTCAAACTCACAGGTAAGCCTCCTACCTCATCGGGTGCCGCCCATGCTGGCTCATATCCACGTTTTCATGGTTATCAATACTATGTCTCTGTTACTAAGTTAGGTACATAGCCTTGCAGATGTGCTGGCACATGCCTACAATTCCTACACTCCGAAGCCGAGGCGGGAAGACTGCTGTAAGTGCAAGGCCACCCTGGTTTACCTAGAGAGTTCCAGGCCAGGCAGTGCTTAATAACGAGGGGCAGGGGTGGGGGGCAGGAGAAGGAGGAGTTGAAAGAAGATGGGGAGAAGGATGATTGACAAGGTCAGTAGCCAGCTGGGTGGGTGTGGTGGTGCACATCTGAAATCCCAGCATTCCTCAGAGGCTGAGGCTGGCGGATCGATCTCAAGTTCAAGGCCAGAGTGGGTGATGTAGGAGACCCTGTTTCAAAAACAAACAAGCAAACCTAACCTAGCAGCCTGCAGAGTTACCAGTGTGGGCATCATCCCTCATTAGCTTCGGGACATCAGAGTGGGGTTTGTTAAAGGAAAGACACCGAGGATTAATAAAGAGCCTTGAGAGTCCAGATTAGTGTTCATTAACGACCAAGATAAAAATAGAACTCATGAAATAATAGGTCTCAAGAGAAATTATCATAAAGCAGGCAAAAAATATTAGAGCTTGAAAAGATTTTAATGATTGGGTACCACTGAGGGAGAGAAAAAAAATCCTGTCAAATTGATGTGTTTAGTCCTGAGACATAAGAAACAGCCAGTTTCCACTCTGGCACACCAAAAAAAAAAAAAAAATACCAACCTTTTCTGGCAGAGTTTTGAACATAACCAGCACTTCAGAAGGATGGGGGATGAACCATAAATTGAGGAAGACTTTTCCATCAGCTGACAGCAGACTGCGAGGCCGTGGCTGGAAACGCCTGCAGGGTTACAAGAAGGCACCAGTAGCAGCTCACTGCTTCCCGCCAAGCCGAGGCCCGTCCAGCGTGAGGCTGCGGCGGGCCACACAGGCCTTGCCACCGCAGGCCCAGCACCCAAGGCCAGGGCATGGCCAGAGTCACTTATAAATATCTCAGGAAGACGGGCACGGGGGCTGATTTTAGCCCAAGCTTCCTGGGAGGTAGGAAGGCGTGGGCACGAAGGGAGGGAATGTGTGGTAAAGGAAGGAAAGGCCTCATACTGGGTGTTACATATTTTATGTCACTTAATTCTCTGACAACCTATTTTTGTCCCACGTTCACAGCTGAGGGATTTGAGGCCTTGAGAGGTTGCGTAGGTCCTGCCTGGCAGCTCCTGAGGTAAAGTCAGGGTTTAAATGCACATCTGTCTGCCTCTAGGATCCTGGCTCTAAACACCAATTCTGTTTTCCTTCCCTGCTCACCATGTGTCCCGCCAATTCCCCAGCTTCTGGCCCTCCCTGGCCTATTCGGCTGTCTCTCTGTTGCAGTTTTATAGACAAACATAACATCCACACACAGTTGGTTTAAGGACTCACACAAGCCCAGGTACTTTGGCTTAACAGGATGTCTCCAGCATCCTTGAAGCCTGATCTGACCCTCCCCCGCGGCCTGCAGAGTAACCGTCTTGAATTTTCCACTAACCAATGCCTTGCTGTTCTTTATAGTTTAACCACAAGTGGCTATGCCAATAAGAGATATTTTATTGGATTTTGCCTATTTTTATTTTTAAAAAATTGTTATCTATGAGAGACAGAGAGAGAATGAGCACACCAGGACCTTTTGCCACTGCAAAACAAACCCTAAATACATGCACCACTTTGTGAGTCCTGGGGAATCAAATACAGACCAGCAGGCTCTGCAAGCAAGCGTCTTTAACCACTGGGAAATCTCCCCAGCTCCTGTGTTTGACTTTCGTATAAATGAAGGCCTTCATTGGTGCTGCCTGATCTGTCTACCACAACCCTGGAGGGAGGTGGCATGCTGGGTCAGGTTTTGTATCAGGGGATCCGGAAGGCCAGAGATCAGGAGTGAAATCCACCATAACCTTGAGTGGATCCGTCTAGAGTCAGCAAGTCAAATGAACTGTGTTTGTCTGGTATTCGGGGGAGGAGTAGTGGAAGGAAGTTCACCTATGATTATATGACATTAAACATCTTTGCATTTCTTCATCCACCATATGGGGTAATGATTCCTCACAGACTTGATATGTGGAAGACTTTGTTTGTTTTGAAACAGGCTCTTGCTCCATAACTAGGCTGTGATCTTTCTGCCTCAGCCTCTTAAGTGCTGGGTTTATAGGAGTGAGCCACCATGCCTAGCTTGTGAGAAATAATTTTTACAAAGGACATATGAAAAGCATTATATGTTATGGTGCTTTACAAAGTTTAACTGTTATGCCAACATGTGCCTGATATCTGTTGAAGTGGCTGGAGGTGGATGGGAGCCCAGGGAGGAATTTGTTAAAACTGGGATCATGGCCAGGTGTGGTGGCGCACACCTTTAATTCTAGCACTTCGGAGGCTGAGGTAGGAGTAGATCACTGTGAGTTCAAGACCAGCCTGAACTACAGAGTGAGTTTCAGGTCAGCCTGGGCTAGACTGAGACCTTGCTTAAAAACAAAACAAACAAACAAACTGGGAAGATGTCTAGGCTGGAGGGTTGTGTGGGAAAACCAGACAACAGTGGAACCACAGGCTTGTCCTGGTTTTGCTGGAACAGGCAGGCTTGATGGAGCAAAGCAGGGAAGGAGAGAGGCAGTGGATGTAGAGACCTCACAGTGTCCCCTGCCCAGTGCTGCTGGGGTCAACCCTCTGCTCTTCCCACTCGCCCCCACGCCATCCCTGGACAACCTCTTGTGCTCTTCTTGCTATGACCACATCCATTTACTAAAGACTCCTAAATCTACACTGCTGGGCCTGGCCCCCTCCTCAGCCCCAGAGTTCTAAATCTTGGCTGGCAGTGCCTCAGGCCAGCTCAGTGAAACAAGGCAAGAACTGGGCTCTTCACCCCTGTCTCGGAGATCTTACATCTGCTCTGTGAAAGGACACCCTCCATCCCCATCCAAAGCTGGAATCCAGGGCAAGATTTGTCCCTTCTTACAGCTTGGGCCCTTGCCGAGTCCATCGCTTAAACGCCTCTCACATCCATAACCAAGTTCTTAGTCCACTTCCTTGCCCATTGCATAGACTCGAATCGTAGGGCCTCTCTGTCAAGGGGGCATTTTGAACGTTGTAGGCTCAATTTTGACTGTCATGTTGATGGCCTATGGGAAATATTTTGGGGTCTCTAGGAGCCATTCCAATAACCCTTCCCACTTACTGAAGTAAGTTGCTCATGTTATCAGATGGGTGAGACTTTCAGTTTGAAATGAAGCTGAATTTGAACTGTATCTTTAAAAAAAAAAACAATTACAACTCCTTTTTTTTCTTTTTTTTTTTTGCATATGTGTGTGGGGTGTAGGTGCATGTATGTGTGTGGGAGTATATGAATGGTGGTTTGAATTAGGTGTCTCCCATAAACCCATGTGTTCTGAATGCTAAGTCCTCAGCTGATGGCAATTTGGGAATTGGAGCCTTGCTGGAGAAGGTGTGTTGTTGGGGGTGGGCTTAGGGGTCTTATAGCCACCTTCCCCTTGTGAGTGTGCAGTTTACTCTCCTACTGCTGTTCTCCACCTGATGTTGCCCAGGAGGTGATGTCCAGCCTCTGCTCATGCCATCTGTCCCCTGCCATTATTGATCTTGCCCTGGAGACTGTGAGCCAAAATAAACCCTTTCTTCCCATGAGCTGCTTTATTTACTTATTTATTTTTGTTTTATAAGGTAGTGAGTTTCTCGCTGTAGCACAGGCTGACCTGGAACTCACTATGTAATCTCAGGGTGGCCTCGAACTCGTGGTGATCCTCCTACCTCTTGTCGCCTGAGTGCTGGGATTAATGACGTGTGCCACCACGTCTGGCTCCATCAGCTGATTTTGATCAGGGGCTTTACACCAACAGCACGAAGGTAATTGTGATAACATGTATGTTATAGGTATGCATGCACATGTTTGTGTGTAAAGATCAGAGGTCAATGTTAAATTCTTTCTCAATCCTTCTCTACCTTGTTCTGCGAGACAGGGTCGCTCTAACTGAACCCAGAGCTCATTGATTTAGCTAAGCTAGCCAGCCAGCAAGCTTTGCCTCTGTCTCCTGACTCTGCCTCCCATGGGCTGAGGTTACATGCAGGCACCTCTCACTCAGCATTCATGAGTGTGCTAGGGATTCGAACTGAGGTCCTCAAGCCTGAGCAGCAGGCACTTAACTGACTGACACTTCTGTTCAAAGCTCTGAAATTCTTGAAGTGCATCACTGGCTTTAAGGCCTACCTACCTTTCATGTCTGAATCAATTGATTCTCAGTTCAGGAATGAGTATCATGTTAATCGGGAGAACTTCCTTTCTTATCAACCACTTAGACGAATCCAATCTCGATTTCACTTTATAGGTTTGATGGCGTCCCAAAGAAATAGCATCGAAACCAAAACATGGGTGGGAGGGAGGTCTGAGTCTAGACACATGGGTCTGGGAGACATAGGTGGGCTGTTGTGTCCCAGAGGCATGGCTAAGCAATCCTTGGTGTCTGAGACATACATGTGTCCCTGGAGCTGCAGGGCCCTCTGTCCCCCCCACCTTTCCATTCTTGGCTTCAGTGAGTAGCCACTTGCCTAGGAAGAGCAGAGGCAGCAGGAAGCTAGCTCAGGGGCGGTGAGAGGAACACAGGTAGACAGACTAGTTCCTCCGACCTGACAACGTCAGGGACTGCTCAGCAGTGTCCCTTCCATGCATATTCCCCCTTCAGCTCCCCACTCCAGGGACAAGCCCCAGACTTCATCATCTCCTGGAAGCTTACCACCTCCACAGTCTTAACTTTCCAACCTCAACTCTTGTCCCTCCGGTTTTCTCGCTCATTCCCTCCACTAAATCTCCCTTATCCTGGCAAATGTGCTTCCAACCTCCATCCCTTCTTTATCCAGACTGGCTTTCACAGCCAACGCATGAACAACCCCCTTATCAGCAACTCCAGGTCCCTGCATCCCTGAGCGCACAAACTACTAGCCTAGCCACAGCCCCGACTCCAGAGCCAAGCAGCCGACCATTCAGCTTCCCGCCTGGTTGCACGTTGCTAAGCACCGCTGGAGAACGTCGCGTCAGCCATTGCACGCAGGCCACGAGAGGAGAACCATTCCAGCCCGAGTTGTGTCACCCAGTGACTTTCCTTTGATCAGTTATCATGCCCATTTCCCTGTTCACTCACCCCAAGCCTTCTCGAAGCCCCACACCAGTTCCTGCCAGCAAGTGACGACGTGGTCGCTAGTTCCTGATTGAACGAAAGGTCAGTGGATGGAACCCTCTCCACTTCCTTTAAGAGATGAAATCAGCTAGGCCAGGTACCAGGTTTAATGTGTCACCTCCCTTTCCTACTAGGGCCAACGTCAGAGGGACACACCCGGGTCAGGAAATGGAGACGGCCTCTGTCCTTCCAGAACAGCGCATGCAGTCATGGCACTTGCATGGACACGTGGCGTGTCGGAGTCAAGAAAGCTTCCGGACACACTGCGCCAGCAGCTGCTGGGACATGGCAGACTTCACAGCCGAGCATCTGGGCTGTGATTTCGTCTCTGTCCACATCCACTTTTCGCCACTATCGTTTTCTGCTCCATTGAGAAGAATTATAGGGGCTAGAGAGATGGCTTAGCGGTTAAGCGCTTGCCTGTGAAGCCTAAGGACCCCAGTTTGAAGCTCGATTACCCAGAACCCACATAAGCCAGATGCACAAGGTGGTGCACACGTCTGGAGTTCATTTGCAGTGGCTGGAGTTCCTGATGCACCCATTCTCTCTCTCTCTCCCTCTTTCTCTCTCTATCACTCTCAAATAAATAAATAAAAATAAAAACAAAAAAAATTAAAAAAAAAGAATTGTAGATCTCCATGAGGATAACCTGCACTTCCAAAGAGGAAGCTCCCTTTGGAGGGGGGTCAGGGAAGAAGGTAAGGATGATACCAACATGTGCTGTCTACATACTGAGTGTGTCCATTACTAATACAAAATAAAAATAAATTTAAGAAAAAGAAATGTGGAAAAGCTCAGCACTTGGGACGCAGAGGTAGGAGTATTGCAGTGAGTTCGAGGCCACTCTGAGACTACATAGTGAGTTCCAGGTCAGCCTGGGCTAGAGTGAGACCCTACCTCAAGAAAACAAAATAAATAAAAAATAATTGTGGAGCTAGGATGCAGTTCAGTGGTAGAGTACTTGACTAACATATGTGAGACCTTGGGTTCAATCCCAAGTACCCCACCCCCTGAAAAAACTGTGGTCAAATGTACACATGACACCATTTAACCCATTTTATGCACACAGTTGTGTGGGTGCTGAGCACATTGACACTGGGCCGCGCTCACTACTTCCCACACACAGAGCTTGTGTTTTACCCTCCCAAGACTGAGCCTCATCCATTAAGCAAGAACGGCCCTTTCTTCCCCCTTTCCACAGATTTCGCTTCTTAGACACTTCCTGTGTCTATACAACTTGAAGAACGTATTAAATGCTGTCACTGGCAGCCATGTTGCTCCTCTTCTGCATGTGACCCATGGGCAAACCCCAGAGTTCCGGATCTTGTGCCATCCCTCTGTGTATCCCACTTGATGCCCTGCCCTTGCACACCCTCGAGGCTCCAGTGTGAGTCAGGCGGACGGCCAACTGCTGCCCCGAATCCTGGTGACTTTGCACATGTGACCCTTCCAGTTCCCGTGAAGTTTCTTTCTTTGTCCACTGGAGCGCTAATCGTCATTTGACCAGATGAACATCCCTCCTCCCCAAAGCCTTCCTCGATCCTACCACTACCTCCCCGATCCTACAGATAGCATGGATCATTGCTTGATGGGAGTGGTCATTAACATGGCTTTGGTTTCGTTTCTTATCACAGTGTGCTGTTAGCATCTACTTCCCCTTGGTGGGCAAGATCATGCTGACTTCCTTGTTGTACAGCACCTGGCACCCACACTGCCAACTACTGTTGCTTCCTGAGGCTACCAGCAGTGGCTCAGATGCCAGCCTGAGCTTTCCTTGCCAGGCCCTGAACCTCGCTGGAGACAACATCTACCCAGAGGGAGGAATGCCTTCTTGTAGTTTGCACAAAGTACCTGAATGGTGTGACGGTGGCTCTGTTGGTCACATAGTAAACATTCAGTTAACAGTGTCCTCACTCTGTGCATCGTCTTGCTATCAACATCAGCCAATGTCACCACTCCTCAGAGTGCAGCTGACTGACATCCTTGTCTTCAGGCTCTAGTCCCCTCTGAGGCCATGAAAGGACAGAAGCTCTAGAGACTTCCTGGGAAGAGAGAAAGCTCCCAGAAGGCTCTAGAGATTTCCTGGGATGAGACAGAGAGAGAGAGAGAGAGAGAGAGAGAGAAAGAGAGAAGAGAGAGAGGAAGAGAGAGCGAGCTCCCAGAAGACTTTGTGGAAAGAGAATTCCTTTTACCTTCTCTCTGACAGACTCTGTTTGGGGAGGATTCTGCTAAGCCACAGAATGTCAGACCCTGTTAGGATAATGTCCCATCTTAAAATTTCAAGCCTATAGGATTCATAGGACTCTTCTAATCAAGTAATGGGAAATAAATGATGGTGACTTCATTCCTCCCTTTCCTTGTCCATGGCAGACATTGTCAATCAATGACCATATCTCACAAACGAGTGACCTCAGAATCCTCAGCTGGGTCACTTGATGTTGGAACCAGCATTAAAAAAAAACCTTGGGCTGGAGAGGTGGCTTAGCGGTTAAGCATTTGCCTGTGAAGCCTAAGGACCCCAGTTCGAGGCTCATTTCCCCAGGACCCATGTTAGCCAGATGCACAAGGGGGCGCACACGTCTGGAGTTCGTTTGCAGTGGCTGGTGGCCCTGGCGCGCCCATTCTCTCTCTCTCTCTGCCTCTTTCTCTCTGTCTGTCGCTCTCAAATAAATAAAAAATAAACAAAAAAATAATCTTCTCTCTTGTCCTCAGTGGTGGTTTGAATGAGATATCCTCACAGTTTCATGTGTTTTGAACATTTGGTCCCCAGCTGTTGGTAACTTGAGAGGTGGAGCCTGGCTGGAGGACTGTTTGTTTCTGGGGGCAGACCTTGAAGTCTGCTTACCAGCCCAGTGTTAGCTAGTCCAATGAGAACGCTTCCACCCAGGCACGCAGCAAGCTCCTGCTCATGCCGTGCTTTCCCTCCGTGAGAAAGCATCCTCTCAAAACTACAACCCTGAAATAAACCCTTTCTTCCCATGAGCTGTTTGTAGTTGGGGATTTTGTTCCACTAACAAGAAAGTAACTATGACACTCAGTGTAGTCTAGTCCTTTTTGTTGTTGTTGTTTGTTTGTTTGTTAATTTGGGGAATTTTTTTCTAATACCTTATTTATTTATTTATTTATTTGAGAGAGAGTGAGAAGCAGATAGTGAGAAAGAAAGTGGGCACACCAGGGCCTCCAGCCACTGCAAATAAACTTCAGATGCATGTGCTACCATGTGCATCTGGCTTTCGTGGGTCCTGGGGATCAGACCTGGGTCCTTAGGCTTCACAGGCAAGTGCCTTAACCTCTAAGCCATCTCTCCAGCCCTTCGTTGTTTTTTTTTTTTTTGAGGTAGGGTCTCACTCTAGGCCAGACCAGCCTTGAACTATTGAACTACCGCTGCCCCACCTAAGTCCTTGTTTTGTGAATGAGATGAGGGTTCCATTCCTTCATGACACTCATTCTTCAACCTTGCCTCTTTATCTCTAGTTACCTTGGGGTGAGTCCCATAGACATTTCACAAGCAGCCCTAAGGATGGCCCCTTTCCAGAAAGTCTCTCCTCAGCAGTCATTTTTCTTAGAATCATGCCACAGATATCTAAACATTAACAATTACAGCATGTTTAACCCTGGAAAGTCACTTCAATGTCCTCACTCAGGAAAAGAGACTGAAGTCCAGAGACTGAGATAAATGATTGGCTCAAGACTTCAGGGCACAGGATGTGGTGGCGCATGCCTTTAATCCCAGTACTCAGGAGGCAGAGGTAGGAGGATCACCTTGAGTTCGAGGTCACCCGAAACTATATAGTGAATTCCAGGTCAGCCTGGACTAGAATTAAATCCTACCTCAAAACAAACAAACAAACAAACAAACAAAAAACCCACTTCAGGGCAACATATGACTGAGCTAGGTAAAAGTCCAAATATTCTAACTCCTTGTCTATGGCTCTCTCCAGTGCAATGGAAGATTGCTCTTGTGGCAGTGAATCAGGGCTGGAGAGATGGTTTAGCAGTTAAGGCACTTGCCTGAAAACTCTAAGGACCAAGGTTCAATTCCCCACTACCCACGTAAGCCAGATGCACTAGGTGACACATGTGTCTGGAGTTGATTTGCAGTGGCTAAAAGCCCTGGTGTTCCCTTTCTCTCTCTCTTAAATAAACAAATAAGATATATAAAAATAAAATAAATAATAAAAAAGAGTTCATGAATCAGAGGCATGGTCCCAAGGAGGAGTTTTATAAAGGTGTGGGACTTTTTCTAAGTATTAAAAAAAAAATTTATTTATTTGCAAACAGAGAGAAACAGAGAAAATGGACGTGGCAGGGCCTCCAGCTGTTGCAAATGAACTCCAGATGTATGTGCCACTTTGTGCATCTGGCTTTACATGGATACTGAGGAGTTGAACTCCGGTTGTTTGGCTTTGCAGGCAAGCGCCTTAACTACTAAGCCATCTCTCCAGCCCAAGGTGTGGGACGTTTGAGTGAGACCTAGGAGGCAGGCCACAGGTCAGTTGTTAGAACCCAGAATATTTCTACCTCTCTGACGTGTTTTTTTTTTTTTTTTTTTTGAGGTAGGGTTCCACTCTAGCCCAGGCTGGCCTCGAACTCATGGCAATCCTTCAACCTTTGCAAGTGCTGGGATTAATGCATGTGCCACCACTCCCAGCCTCCCTGACTTGTTTTATTTTTTTGATTTTTTGAAGTAGGGTCTCATTCCAGCCCAGGCTGACCTGGAATTCACTATGTAGTCTCAGGTGGCCTCCAACTCATGGCGATGCTCCCACCTCTGACTCCCAAGTGCTGGGATAAAAGCATGTGCCACCACGCCCAGCCCTCTTATTTTTTAAAAGTATTTTTATTTGGGCTGGAGAGATGGCTCAGTGGTTAAGGTGCTTGCCTGCAAAGCCTAAGAACTAGAGTTCCATTCCCCAATACCCACATAAAGCCAGATGCACAAGGTGGTGCATGAGTTTGGAGTTTGTTTGCAGTGGTTAGAGGCCCTGGCACTCCCTTTCTCTCTCTTTCTATCTGCATCTTTCTCTCACTCTCTCTCTAACAAATAAGTAAAATATTTAAAAATATTTTTAAGCCTGGCGTGGTGGCACACGCCTTTAATCCCAGCACTTGGGGGGCAGAGGTAGGAGGACTGCCATGAGTTCAAGGCCACCCTGAGACAACATAGTGAATTTCAGGTCAGCCTGAGCTAGAATGAGACCCTGCCTCTGAATATATATTTGAGAGAGAGAGAGAGAGAGAGAGAGAGAGAGAGAGAGAAACAGGCATGCCAGAGCCTCCTGCCATGGAAAAAGGAATTGCAGATGCATGCACCACTTTATATATCTGGCTTTACTTGAGTAATGGGGCATTGTATCCAGGTCGTTAGACTTTGCAGGCAAGTGCCTTAACCACTGAGCCATCTCTCCAGCCTTTAATTTTAATTGGATGAAGGTCTGAGATAGGGTGTCATAGCCTGCTAAGGCTGGTATCAAGCTTGCTATGTAGCTGAGGATGGTTTTGAACTCCTAATCCTCCTTTCTCCACCTCCCAGGTGCTTGGACTATATGAATGTGCCACCATCCCCAAATATACCTTCTTAATTTGTGATACAATTTCTCCTACCATGAGGGGACTCAGCCAAAAAGGCCCTCTCCAGAGGTCAACTGATGATGATGTCCTGAAATCATCACACGCCAGTGGACCAGTCTACTCAAGAGTCCAGGCTCTCTAGCTTAAATGTCTTCTCTCCTTAAGGTTAGCTAGCACAGATCTATGAGAAATCATACAGGAACAAAACAAGACCTGCATGTTACGGAGATTTTCCCTCTTCCCCTTTGCAACCCAACTTCCTTGTTTGATTGCTACAAATTAAACATATCAGAAGCAAAAAGAGACCTAACTACATTTCATCCCAACCATAAATGCAGCTAACTCATGGTTAGGCTTTTGGAAAGAATTTTCATTTTTTTCAGAGAGAGAGAGGGAGAGGAGAGAGAGAGAGAGAGAGAGAGAGAGAGAGAGAGAGAGAGAGAATGGGTATACCAGGTCCTCTTGCCACTGCTGTAAAAAAAAAAAACACAAAAAAAAAAAAACAAAGCTCCAGGGCTGGAGAGATGACTCAGCATTTAAGGGGATTGCCTGAAAAGCCCAGCAACCTGGGTTCAATTCTCTAGTACTCATGTAAAGCCAAATGCACAAAGTCTTAATTTGCAATGGCTGGAGGCCCTGGCATGCCCATTCTCTCTGTCTCCTTTCTATCTCACTCTGCTTACAGGTAAATAAATAAAAATTAAAAGTCAGGTGTGGTGGCACATATCTTTACTTGGGAGGCAGAGGTAGGAGGATCATGATGAGTTCAATGCCAGCCTGAGACTACAATTCCAGGTCAGCCTGGGCTAGAGCAAGACCCTATCTCAAAAAACCAGAACCAAGAACAACAACAAAAACTCCAGAGAGATGGTTTAGCCATTAAAGTGCTTGCCTGCAAAGCCTAAGGACAGGTTCAATTACCCAGTACCCACATAAAGCCAGGTGCACAAGGTGGCCCATGCATCTGGAGTTCATTTGCAGTGGCTATAGGCCCTGGTGTGCCCCTTCTCTCTCTTTCTCTCTGTCTCTCTCAAATAGATAAATAAATAAATAAAATATTAAAAAAAAAAACTTCAGACACAGAGGCCACATTATGTATTTGGATTTACATGTGTACTAGAGAACTGAACCTGGCCAACAGGCTTTGCGAGCAAGTGCCTTTGACTACTGAGCCATCTCCCTAGCCCAATAAGTTTTCAAGTTTGATCCAAATGGTTAAGTCAATTTGGCTAGAGGGTGATGAAATAATGAAACTAAAGATGTCTTAGAGGATTTTCTTGTGCTGCTTCTTTTTTAAAAAATATTTTATTTTTATTTATTTGACAGTGAAAGAGGGAGAGAAAGAGAGAAAATGGGCACACTAGGTCCTCCAGCCACTGCAAATGAATTCCAGACGCATGCGTCATCTTGTGCATCTGGCTAACGTGGGTCCTGGGGAATCGGACTAGGGTCCTTTGGCTTTGCAGGTAAATGCCTTAACTGCTAAGCCATCCCTCCAGCCCTCTGTGCTGCTTCTTGAAAGATACATTTTAGCTTCCTGTAGCTTCCCTGAGCTGCACGTGTCTAGTTAAACCTTCCACTAAATAGTCTGCTGTTGTATCTCCACCCACTTTTCTCTAAATGCATTATTTTTTTAAAAAAATTATTTATTAGAGAGAGAGAGAGAGAGAATATGAGTGCACCAGGGTCTCCAGCTGCTGCAAATGAACTCCAGATGCATCAACCACCTTGTGTATCGGGCTTACGTGGGTTCTGGGGACTCGAACCTGGATCCTTTGGCTCTACAAGCAAGCGCCTTAACCACTAAGCCATCTCTCCAGCCCTCCAAGTGTATTCTTACATGAGGCAAATCCTAATGTCTACTTGAAGGAAAGTGCTGGCTGAGCACAAAAATAAAACATCAGTATCCACTGAGCACCTTATGAGTATCAAGATAGGGCTGGACGCTCCTCAGGCGCTTAGCCGCCAGTCAGTCAGGGGCTGACTGAAGTTTCTGGGGCTCTCTTTCTCAGTCAGCTATTTCCTTTCCTTGTGACCTCCAGCTTTCATACTACCTGCCCTGTTTTAGGGAGGTGGGCACTGGGGGCTCCAAGGTAGTCTCATTCTAGCCCAGGCTGACCTGGAATTTACTATATAGTCTCAGGCTGGCCTTGAACTCATAGCAATCCTTCTACCTCTGGGATTAAAAGCATGCACCACCACGCCTGGCTAGCACCTGCCCTTTTAATTCCTCCCTGAGGGCCTGGGGTAGAGTAAGCATCTCCTGCTGTGAGCCCTCACATACCTTTCCACATACCTCCAACATGTTATCTCTGAAGCTAACTTGTTTGATTATACAGCCTTTTTCCACCAGAATTTATTGCTGGGAGACAATGACTCACTCACCTTTGTACCTCCAGCATGCAACAAAGTGCCTGAAACTGTCAGCATTGAGTGAATGATGGCTGAGCAATGGAGGCATGCGTGCATGAATGAATGAACGAATGCATGAAGGGGCTCATGCAAATGATCTCTATTCCCTTCATCCATCCAGTCTATGATCATATTTTTAAAAATATTATTTATTTATTTGCAATTAGAGAGAGAGATAGAGGGAATGGGCATGCCAGGGCCTCTAGCCGCTGCAAACCCACTACAGATGCATGCACCATTTCTTGCATCTGGCTTTATGTGGGTATTGGGGAATTGATCCCAGGTCATTAGGCTTTGCAGGCAAGCACCTTAGCCATCTCTCCAGCCCTTATGTCCATATTTTAAATATTACTGTTCCTCAAGCTCTGGGCTATAAGGGAAAGATGGAGACAGGAGTCACCCTACAGGGTGACTCTGCTCCTCCTTGGAGATTGCACACACATGTAACACACACCCCCGTCCCCCCCTTTTAAGGAAAATTGGTTGATGGCTGCAGCATTTCTCTGACTCCTCCATCCATTGGGGTGAACGCTAGGTAGGCTGTGCTAAGACCGTTGGGAAAACTAGAGACAGTATGATAAGTAGCTGGGAAGATCGTTATCTACGTCGTAGAAAAGCCGGACACTGACTGATCTGCAGCACGGGTCAATTTCCCCCCCAAAATATTCCTTCTGTTCCATTGAGTCGAATGTTTGAAGTGAAACTGGCTCAACATCAAGTTCCCTTGTTTGTTTGTTTGGGACTGATGAAAATCCCTGACCTCCCCAGCAGAAAACAAAACTGCATTGATTTTTTTTTTTTTTAAAGTAGCCACATAGCCCAGAAACAAAGAATCCCTTCTGGGGCCAAATACAAAGATGCTCTTATCCTTGGAGGATTCATGTTTCCTTTTGTCCTGCTAGACCAGAATGTCAAAGTCAAAGGCAGTAAAGGGAGTGTGTCTGTCAGCTTTTAGTTACTAAAAGAAATACCTGGGCTGGGCTGGAGGGATGGCTTAGTGGTTAAGGCATTTACCTGCAAAGCCAAAGGACCCAGGTTCGATTCCCCAGGACCCACATTAGCCAGATGCACAAGAGAGTGCACGTGTCTGGAGTTCATTTTCAGTGGCTGGAGGCCCTGGCATGCCCATTCTCTCTCTCTCTCTCTCTTTCATACTACTTCTCTGTCAAATAATAAATAAATAAAAATATTAGAAATACCTGGGCTGGAGAGATGGTTTAGTGGTTAAGACGCTTGCCTGTAAAGCTAAAGGACCTCGGTTTGATTCCCCAGGACCCATGTAAGCCAGATGCACAAGGTGGCGCATGCATCTGGAGTTCGTTTACAGTGGCTGGAACCCCTGGCATGCCCATTCTCTCTCTCTTTCTCTCTGCCTCTTTCCCTCTCTCAAATAAATAAATAAAAATAAAATATTAAAAAAAATACCTACAGGACTGTTGAGGAAGAGGGTGTGCTGTAAGAGCCACAAGGCAGGTAGAATTTCCTTGAGACACAGCTCCCCAGAGACAGAGGCCCTAATTGCCCTACACCCATGTGTGAATACCGATAACGTTATTGAGGAGGGCCTGCAGGAAAATGGGGACCAGGTGAGGGGACATGCTACAACTTATGTTAAAAAATTAATTAGCCGGTGCTGAGAAGAAGTGACAGAGGAGTGCTCAACACTGAAACATCTCTATCACACCTTCCAAGGCTCAGTGTCCATTGCGGAAGAGGTGGCAGAACGAATGTAAGAGCCAAAGGAAGGGTAGGACTCCTTACAACGTGCTCCTGCAGACGCAAAATGGCCTGGATATCCATGACCTCACAGTGACACTACCGACTGACACTACCTACACAAGCCTAGTATAATAGGAGGAAAAGATGATGACATCAAAATAAAAGACTGATTGAGAGGGGAAAACATAAGATGGAGAGTGGGGTTGTAAAAGGGAAAGTGGGGGGAGGGAGGGAATTACCATGGGTTATTGTCTATAATTATGGAAGTTGCCAATTTAAAAAGAAAAAGAAAAAATTTTAATTAGCCGGGCATGATGGCTCATGCCTTTAATCCTAGCACTCGGGAAGCAGAGGTAAGACCTCTGTGAGTTCAAGGCCACCCTGAGACTACATAGTGAATTTTAGGTCAGCTGGAATGAGAGTGAGATCCTACCTCAAAAAAAAAAAAAAAAAAAAAAAAAAGAGAGAGAGAGAGAGAGAAAGAAAGAAAGAAAGAAAAGAAAAAATTAATTAATTGCCGGGTATAGTGGCACACACCTTAAATCCCAGCACTTGGGAGGCAGAGGTAGGAGGATGGCCATGAGTTCAAGGCCAGCCTGAGACTAAATAGTGAACTCCAAGTCAGCCTGGGCTAGAGTGAGACCCTATCTCCAAAAACAAAACAAAATAATTAATAATTGTTTTTAAAAATTTTAAAAAGAAATCAACTTATAAAGAAAAAATGTTTATTTGATTTTAGCCCATGGTTGGCTCCATTGCTTGGGACCACTATGTGACTGAGAGGCAGAGAAGAAAAAGAGACCAAGATCTCACAATATAATATCCATGGAGGACACATCCTGTGACCTAAAAACTTCCCACTAGATCCCACTTCCTATTTTCTTATTATATATTTATTTATTTGAAAGAGAGAGAGAGAGAAAGAGGCAGTTAGAGAATGGGCACACCAGAGCCTCTAGCCACTACAAACAAACTCCAGATGCATGCACCACCATGTGCATCTGGTTTATGAGGGTACTGGGGAATCGAACTTGGGTCCTTAGACTTCGCAGGCAAGCACCTTAACTGCTAAGCCATCTTTCCAGCCCTACTTATTTATTTTTAAGAGAGATGGGAGAGAAAGAGAGAATGGGCATACCAGGGCTTCTAGCCTCTGCACATGAATTCCAGACTCATGTACCACCATGTGCATCTGGTTTATGAGGGTACTGGAGAATCGAACCTGGGTCCTTAGGCTTCACAGGCAAGTACCTTAACCTCTAAGCCATCTCTCCAGCCCTAGATCCCACTTCTTAAAAGTTCCACCATTAATGCCTTTATTCCTGGGCCTTGGGGACACTCAAGAACCAAACTGTAACAGCAAGCATCTCTATACTTGAAAGCCTTGAAGATGATCTCAGATGTTACTATGTGACATTCCTGTACTCCCAACCAGACTATGAGCAACTCCATCATCTCTGCATGGAGACCAGGGAACGGAGGCTTCAAGGGAGAACCTCTTTGAGCAGCAGAGTCAGCGGCCAAGCGGCTGGGCCTGCAGCATCCACCAGGAAGCCACGAGCCGCAGCATCGGGAGGAGCCTAGCAATGTGACTGAGCAATTCTGCAAACCCGGGGTTTATAAACTTCGTGCAAAATGAATGTAAAATCCTTCCTTAGTATCTTTCATATTTAAAGTTGAAATAGTATTCGGATATCTTTGAATCCAACAGAATATATCATTAAAATTAATTTTATTTGGTTAAAAAAAAGAAAAAAAAAAGAGTACCGGGTATGGTGTCTCACGACTTTAATCTCAGCACTCGGGAGGCTGAGGTAGGAGGATTGCTCTAAGTTCAAGGCCAGCCTGGGACTACAGAGTGAGTACCAGGTCAGCCTGGTTTAAAGTGAGACCTTACCTCAAAAAAGAAAACAAACAGAAAAACAAATAAGCAAAACAGAGCCTCCATACTCAGTGTTGCTCTTAAGGGAGAGGTAGGGCCTGGGACGTCACAAGCTCTACAAACAATACGCACCTGGGATTAGCCTTGGGGACTTCTTTGGAGTCCTCCCATTCCTTCTTTTCCTCTGGTTGTCCCACCATAAAGAAGGTGTCCCTGATGGTGGGAAAATCTTCTAGCAGAGCTCTCAGGCTATTATAATATGCCATGATCTGTCCCCGAAATGCATAGTGAGACATGTGGCTGTTCAACCTGGAAGTCAGAAGAAAAGGTGATGTCCCAAAGAAGAGTCTGGGGCCTTCCGCCTTGCAAAGAAGTCCCAGGATCTGCTTCCCGGAGGTTGTTTCAAAGACAACAGAGCATCTTTGCCAGCAAAAAGAAAATTGCCATCGGGGTCAGGTTGGCACTGCCCAAAGGCAGAGAAGCGCTTCCTACCCTTCATTTCTGGTGCTGCCTTGCATGTGACAGGACAGTTTCACAAGGTTCCATTCAGTAGCCACTGGTTTACTAAGACACAAACCACTATAATCATTGTCTGGGTCCCTACACTAAATTGCTGATAATTCCATTCAGTCAGAAAAACCACTGTGTGTACTTACTTTTGACAATATTCGACTATAACGTCCCTCTTGACTTTTCCAATTTCATCCTGTGATAAAAGAAAATGACCTTCCATCCATTAGTTGTCTGGGGCCAGTTGTCTCAGTACATATGTACATACTTAAGGCCAACTGCAAGGAGGAAAAGGTTACATAGCTGAAACATTTCTTTCTCGGGGTAAGCCTATTGGACACTCTTCTGTGGTGTCTTCTAGCCTCACACATCTCACTGAGTATGCCAAGAATGTCATGCCCTGACCACTTTTAACCTGGACCGTCTCTCCATGGCACATGACGTGACACAAACAGGACACTCATGTTGCCTGCTCTGCTGTGAGTAATTCTTTATTACTGAGGTTGGAGTCTCATGTCCTCTGCTGGTATCCATGGAACAGAAAAAGGCTAATTTCTTAGCCAGTTAGTAGACTAAAAATCTCAGACCTGATTGGAAAGATGGCTTAGAGGTTAAGGCACTTATCAGTAAAGCCTAAGGACCCAGGTTTGATTCCCCAGTACCTGTGTAAGCCAGATGCACAAGGGGGCACATACATCTGGAGTTCATTTGCAGTGGCTGGAGGCCCTGGTGCACCCATTCTCTCCCTCCCTCTCTCTCTTTCTCTTTCTCTCTCCCTCTCTCTCTCTCCTTCTCTCTCTGCCTCTTTCTCTCTCTCAAATAAATAAATAAATAAATAAATAAATAAATAAATAAAGTTTTTAAAAAGTCCCAGACCTGAAAAACTAACTGATCATTATATATAGCCTGAGCTCTTTGTGATCTAGTAGGTGTTAGGTAATTCTTCACTGTTTTGTTTTGGTTTGTTTGTTTTTGTTTTGCTTTTCCATTCAGGGCAGCCAGGGCCTTGAGCAAGCACTTTACAACTGAATTGTATTCCTAGCTGGTTTTAGATACTCCCAAAGGTCAGTTAAAAGTCTTATGTATTCTCCAGTCAATATGTGCTGAGAATCGATGCCCTTTGCTTCTACCTTTGCTCGGTGGGCCTCTGTCATCTCCGTCTGCAGCCCTACATCAGGCACATTTCAGTCCTTCCTTCTTGGTCACTGTGGAGACGAAGCCCACAGACAATAAACATGGCCACTTTCCTGCCAAGTACCTAAAACTTTAATGGAGTGATTCCCTCTTCAAAAATAAATTAAGGGCTGGAGAGATGGCTTAGCGGTTAAGTGCTTGCTTGTGAAGCCTAAGAACCCTGGTTCAAGGCTCGACTCCCCAGGACCCACGTAAGCCAGATGCACAAGGTGGCTCATGCATCTGGAGTTTGTTTGCAGTGGCTGGAGGCCCTGGTGAGTCCATTCTGTCTGTCTCTCTGCTTTCTCTGTCTGTCGCTCTCAAATAAATAAAAATAAACAAAAAAATTAAAAAACTAAAGGGGCTGGAAGGATGGCATAGTGGTTAAGGCGTTTCCTGCAAAGCCAAAGGACCCAGGTTCAATTCCCCAGACAAGACCCATGTTAGCCAGATGCACAAGGGGCGCACGCATCTGGAATTTGTTTGCAGTGGCTGGAGGCCCTGGAGCGTCCATTCTCTCTCTCTCTCCCCCTCTCCCTCTTTCTCTGTCCAATAAATAAATAAATAAAAATAAGATATTTTAAAATTAATGAATAATGAAGTACTATATTAATCATAAAATTAGATAATTACTTTAACTGAATAAGGTTTTGAGTTTAATGTTTTCCAACTGATTTCGTTAACCTAAAAGGAATATACCAGTAGCACCTGAAAAACCAAGAAACAGGTGAACGTATGCCCACCTTGCTTGAGCCACTTATGAATCAGTCGGGAAAAGCAAGGGTCCCAGCGCGAGTGCTCAGACTAGTCAATATAGAAGGCAATAAACGACGTGTGAGCTTGGAAAAACATTGATATTAAACTGCTTGAGTTGATTATTTTGTTTTCAATCAACTCAATTTTCGATATTTATTTATTTATTTCTAAGGAATGAGAAGGAGGGGCAGGGGAGGAAATGGGTTTCTAGCCACTGCAAATGAATTCCAGATATACACGCCATTTTGTGCATCTGGCTTTATGTGGGTGCTAGGGAATTGAACCCTGGTCGTTAGGCTTTGCAGGCAAGCACGTTAACTGCTAAGCCATCTCTGTAGCCCTAAACTCTATTTTTTTTTTTCAGTTCCTTACAACATATATTTAATCATCCTATCCAAATGGCTGAAAGCAATAGAGTCCAAGTTCGGAATTTTTATTTTCTCAGATACGAAAGAGAAGCAGAGCTTTGGGAAGCCCTTCCCCTTGCACACTCACGGGGCTCTTCATCCGCTCAGCCATGGCCTGTCTCCTGAGGAGGAAGGCATTCAGCATGGCATCCCGCAAGCCCACCTTTTCTAGTTGAATAGACACAAAGGCCTGTGGCGTCCTGTTAAGGGAAGAGAGAGATGGCTGAGCTGGCGTGGGAGGTAAGAGAGCATGTAGCGTGCAGACAACTCATGTGCTGTACCGAGAGGGCAGGTGGTCCTGTCTCCACGGTTCCCGTCTGCTTCAGGCATATTTCTGATTTCTCGCCAGAGATGCTGCCATGGTGCCACGCTCCTCGGAGCTTTGAACCTAGAGCCTGGCCTGTACCAGCACTGCCTCCCTAGACGTAGCGGCCAAGCGTGCCCTCCTGGTCTGGGCCATGGGTTACCTGGAATGAAGGGGCCTCTCAACTAGACACATTGACTGATCTTGAATCTTCCACCCACACTGGGAATGTGGGCTGAAGGAACTTGACATGGCATCCTGAAGAGCACAGTTGCTTTGCCTGTTGCTGTTTTTCATTCTAAGATTCGCTAAATTAAATTTACGCATCCTTGGTAAGTCCCGAATAAAATAGTTATTACTGAGCTGGAGAGATTGCTCAGCAGTTAAGGTGCTTGCCTGCAAAGCCTAACAATCCAGGTTTGATCCCCCAGTGCCTACATAAAGCCAGATGCACAGGGAGGCGCATGTATCTGGAGTTCATTTGCAGCGGCTAGAGGACCTGGTACACCCATTCTCTCTCTCTCTCTCTCTCTCTCTCTCTCTCTGTGCTTGCAAATAAATAAAGTATTTAATTTTTCAAAAAATAGTTATTACAGAATATAAGCATATCTTTTTCTCTGTGATGATGAAGAGATCAAGACATAATCTCCATTATCCTGGATTATCCACTGCCTCTGTGGAGACTGTGCTTCTCAGAGAATTAACCATGCTGTTATTCTAAACAACAGCAAAACATTTATTAGAACAGTGAGGGCAATTCTGTACTTCTCATTTTAAAGTAAATACAGAAAATTTGGAGTGGCCTCTACCTCTTCTTGCTTGTGAAAAAGAGTTTGAAAAATTCTGAGAAAGTAACCACAGACAAGGAAGGGGAGAGAGATGGATGACAGGAGAAGAAACTAAAAGAGGAAGAGATTGAAATTAGGGACAGCTGACTCTGCTTCATAGACTGGGCTACATTGAAGGAATGTTCTTAGAAGGTCTTCATATAATTTCTTTTTTTGTAATATTTTTTCATTTATGACAGAAAGAGAGAGAGAGAATATGGGAGCCCCTCTTGCCATTGCAAATGAACTCCAGGTGCATGTATCACTTTGTGTGTCTGGCTTGGAGTACTAGAGTATCATATCTGGGGAGTCAGGGTCTGCAAGCAAGAGCCTTTAACCATTGGCCCATCTCCCCAGCCCCTTCATCTGAGATCTTAAAAGAAACAAAAGCACACATTAATCACACTGTGAAGCAGGTGACTTCAGTCTCATAATTCTGTGTTTTTTATTGACTCAGAAGACAACACTATTTGGGCTGGAGAGATGGCTTAGTGGTTGAGGTGCTTATCTGCAAAGCCTTAGGACCCAGGTTTGATTCCCCAGTACCCACATAAGCCAGATGCACATGGTGAAGCATGCATCTGGAGTTTGTTTTCAGTGGCTGTAGGCCCTGGTGCTCCCATTCTCTCTCTCCCTCAATTTCTCTCTGCCTCTCTCTCAAATAAATAAACAAAATACAAACTTTAAAAAAGAGAAGAACACTTTTTTTTTATTTTGGTTTTTTGAGGTAGGGTCTCACTCTAGCCCAGGCTGACCTGGAATTCATTATGGAGTCTCAGGGGGGCCTCGAACTCACGGTGATCCTCCTACCTCTGCCTCCTGAGTGCTGGGATTAAAGGCATGCACCACCACGCCACCTCCGATATCATTTTTTATACACAATGTGTATGCTGCTGTTTTTACTCAATGGCATATTTTGCAAACAGTGCTGCTAAAGGCTTAAAACTAGTTGACTGTTTTATTCTGTAGGCACAGGAATGATTCCCCTAACGCGTGCTAGTTGGGCTGTATCTATTTTATTTTTGCAATTTTTTTTTTTTTTTTTTTTTTTTTTGGTTTTTCGAGGTAGGGTCTCACTCTAGCCCAGGCTGACCTGGAATTCACTATGGAGTCTCAGGGTGGCCTCGAACTCATGACAATCCTCCTACCTCTGCCTCCTGAGTGCTGGGATTAAAGGCGTGGGCCACCACGCCCAGTGAGAACACTTTAATTTTAAACTATCCTTCAAGTCGATACAGTACCTTTTTGCAGTCTGAAATCTTTCTGAAGGATGAGTGAGAGCACCTGGGACGTTTGGAGTTGGGGCTAACAGCAAGCTCTCTGAGCCATTCCCCATTCTGGAATGTCTTCTTCTTCTTGGATTCATTCCAACATGATTCCTCAGATCTGAATTTGTTTCCTAAAACATTTCAGTCCCAAATGAATTCAATTTGTTGGATGCATAAGTCTTACAGTGCTAGCTGTAAAATTGTCTCACAACCACAGGTGATCTCACATGCAGGTAGGTAACGGGAGGAAGAGACTAGAAAGAAGAGAAGGGTAGGGGAAGGGGCACAGGG
Organism: Dipus sagitta; assembly: GCA_036346955.1. Lineage (NCBI taxonomy): Eukaryota > Metazoa > Chordata > Mammalia > Rodentia > Dipodidae > Dipus > Dipus sagitta. The sequence goes on from CM070775.1 coordinate 37,700,303, forward strand.
AGGGAGGCACCGCTCTGCACAAGAAAGTATGACTCGTTCCAGAACTCAGTGCAGCTACTTAAAGTGCTCTGAGAATACTTCTCCATTCTACAATGTGGTTGTGTGGAATGCTCTATAGGCAACTGCCTCCTAAGAAAAACTGCTAATGGATTTCACAGCTACAAGACCTGGAAAGTTCCTCAGGGCACCCGAGCATAGAGGGCATGCTGCCATCAGCAATGTCATGGCGAAGGAGCGAAAGAGAGAGAGGGATTGAAGGGGGAGGCAGGAGGAATAAAGGAGAGAAGAGAGAGGGTAAAAACAGAAATCAGTGTCTTCCAGTATTCCAGCGCCATTTATTATGGAGCTATAGAGCATAATTAGCTGAAAAGAAACAAGTTAAGTTTTCAAAGGAAAGGCCATACTTTGAAATAAATAAGGAGTTATTCATATTGAATTTACTATTGACAATAAGAAGAGTAAGGCAAAAAAAAAAAAAAAAAAAAAGGAAATCCTAGAAAAGAAAAAATCTAAAGTTTTCAACCTTTTCTTCCCCCTACCCCTCAAGCCCCTTGTGATATCCCAGTCTGCTGGAAATAGCAGTGTGGACCATTTCAGAAGAGTGAGAAGTCTTAGGAGACCCTGAGAAGGGCGGGAGGAAAGAGAAGACACGTCTGAGTCACATTCTGCCTGCTGACAGGTCTGTTTTCCTTAACTTTTCAAAGCCTGTTTCCTCATCCAGAACACCACCGTGCCCATGGGGCTTTGCTACGAGGCTAGACGTCTGCACTTCTATTGCTTTCTGCCAGCCTGGCCCGCAGAAGCCCGGCAAAGAAGAGAAGACCCTCACCCCTGGATTCCCTCATAGCCCCCCTCAGCTCTGACCACGTCTAGCTCTCATTTCCTTCCTCAACTGCTTTCTCTTTTGCTGTCCCTTCTTACAAAGGTGTACACATTTCTTCTTCCTCTTTAAATACTCTTGTCCCGTCAAGCTTCCTTTCCAATTCAGACCTGACCTTTTGATTTATTTTTATTTTTAAGCAGGACTTCATTCTAGCCCAGGCTGGTCTCAGACTTCAGCCTCTGGAGTGCTGGGATTAAAGGCATGTGCCACCAAATCTGGCATGATTTTTTATTTTCTATCTATCTATCTATCTATCTATCTATCTATCTATCTATCTATCTACCTATTTATCTGAGAGAGAGAGAGATCAGAAGAGGCAGAAACAGAAAGAGTGAGTATGGGGGCACCACGGCCTCCTGCCACTGCGAATGAACTCCAGACAGATGCACCACTTTGTGCATGTAGCTTTATGTGGACGCTGGGGAATCTGACCCAGGCTCTCAGGCCTTGCAGGCAAGTATATTTAATGACTGAGCCATCTCTTCAGCTCCTCTATGGTTTCTTTTTTAAGTTTATTTTTTAAAATATTTATTTGCACACAGAAAGAAGAGAGACCATCAGAGTGATAATGGGCATGCCAGAGCCTCTTGTCACTGCAAACAAACTCCAGATGCATGTACCTTTTTGTGCACCTGTCTTTATATGGGTACTGGGGAATCAAACTAGGGTCCTTAAGCTTTTCAGGCCAGCACCTTAACCACTGAGCAATCTCTCCAGCCCTGTTGGTTTCTTTTGAGACAGGGATTCATGTAGCCCAGGCTGGCCTCAAACTCATTATGTAACCATGGACCTTGAGCTCCTGAATGTTTGTATGCCTCCAACAAGTTTTACCTTATGTTGTGATAAAAGGATCTTTGTTCGGTAAAGGTTAAATGAGCTCATAAGAGTAAGGACTTAATTGAAGACTGGTGCCATATACAAAGAGACATCCGAGCTCTCCTTGGCTCGCTTTCCCCACATGCTTGTTCCCTTGATATGAGGACACAGCCAAAAGGCTCCATCTCCCAGCCAGGAGAGCCGTCACCGGAAACCAAGCTGCACTTTGGTCTCAGAGAACCTCTAGTCTCGCGGCTTGAGAGATGGCTCAGTGGTTAATGCACTTGCAGGGCTTGCAGTGGCTGGAGGCCCTGGCTCACTCATTTTCTCTCTCTCCCTCTTCCTCTTTCTCTCTCTCTCTCTCTCATAAATGAATAAATAAATAATTTTTTAAAAGAAGAAAAAAAAAAACAAGGGGCTGGAGAGATGGCTTAGCGGTTAAGCACTTGCCTGTGAAGCCTAAGGACCCTGGTTCGAGACTCAATTCCCCAGGACCCACGTAAGCCAGATGCACATGGTAGAGCATGTATCTGGAGTTTGTTTTCAGTGGCTGGAGGCCCTGGTATGCCCATTCTCTCTCTCTCTCTCTCTTTTTCTCTGTTGCAGATAAATAAAAATAAACAAAAAAATCTTTAAAAAGGAAAAACAAAAGTTTTTAGAAATTAATTCTAGTCTATAGAACTAGGAAAAGATTTGTTTCTATTGTTCAAACCATCGATTCTGTGCTATTCTGTTGTAGTAACCCTAGCTGACCAATGTGAGAACAGTAAACATTTCTCCTGGGCTGGAGAGCAGCTCAGTTGGGAGAACACTTGTCTAGCATACCCAAAGCCCTGAGTTCCATCCCCAGCACATCATAAACCAGGCATGGTGGGGTACACTTATAATCCCAGCACTCTGGAGGTAGAGCCAGAAGGATCAGAAGTTCAAGACCATCCTCGGCTATATAGTAAGTCGGAGACCAGCCTGAGATATAAGATCCTGTCTCAAACAAACAAAATTAGGGCTGGAGAGATGGCTTAGGTGTTAAGGTGCTTGCCTGCAAAGCCTAAGGACCCACATTCAACTCTCCAGGTCACACGTAAGTCAGACACACAAGGTGACGCAAGTACACAAGGTGATACAAGTACATAAGGTGACGCAAGTACACAAGGTCGCACATGTGCACCAGATGGCGCACATATCTGGAGTCTGGAGTGGCTGGAGGCCCCGGCACGCCAATTCTCTCTCTCTCTTCATTTCTGATTTAAAAAAAATTAAATAAATTCCTCTTCTTCCGTTAGCCACTTGTACCTTAACTCTGGCATCTGGCCTTCCCTCTGAGCTGCTCAGCAGTCAGCAGTGAAGTCTGTGAACGTCACACAGTTTCATGTTAATTCCCACCCACACACCTCATTTTCCCCTTCTTCATTCACGCCTGTCAAGTTCTTGTTCTTTCTAAAATAGTAGCTTTATTGAGGAGTATTTGACATTTTATAAACAGCTCATTTTTTATATTTTTATTTATTCAAGAGATAGGTGGAGACAGAGAGAGAGAGAGAGAATGAGTGTGCCAGGACCTACTGCCACTCCAAAGGAATTCCAGACATATACGCCACTTTGGGAATCTGGCTTTATGTGGGTACTGGGGAATCGAACCCAGGCCTTCAGGCTTTGCAAGCAAGCACCTTTAACCACTGTGCCGTCTCTCTCCAGCCCAACATCTCATATTTAAAGTATACAATTAGGGCTGGAGAGATGGCTTAGTGGTTAAGCACTTGCCTGTGAAGCCTAAGGACCCCAGTTGGAGGCTCGATTCTCCAGGACCCACGTAAGCCAGATGCACAAGGTGGCGCATGCACCTGGAGTTTGTTTGCAGGGGCTGGAGGCCCTGGAGTGCCCATTCTCTCTCTCTCTCTCTGCGTCTTTCTCTCTCTGTCTGTCGCTCTCAAATAAATAAATAAATAAAAATAAACAAAAAAGTTTTTTAAGAAAAGTGTACAATTAGATAAATTCTGATGTATTTCATATGTACTCAAATGCGAAACTACCACCACATGTCATTGTAAACACACATTTTTCTCTCCCTGCTCCCTTTCTCGTATGTTGCTCCTCCTTCTGCAACTAGAGATCAGGATGGGCTTCTTAGAATTTCCTAAAAGTCAAATCCTGCAAAATGTGCTGTTCTTTTTGAATCTGGCTTTGCTCATTCACGTGTGTATCAACAGTTTATTTCTTCGCATTGCTGAGTAGTAGTCCATTGAATGGACATGCCATAATTTGTTTATTTATGCACTTGTTAATGGTCATGTGGACGATTTCCAGTTCTTCGGTATTATTAACACACCTGCTATGAACATTTATGTACAAATGTTTCTGTGGACACATCTTCTCATTTCTCTTGGATAAATACATAGAAGTGAAATGGCTAGTTGTTATGATAGGCATATGTTTGGCTTATTAGGAAATTGCTAAGCCATTTCCCAAGGTGGTTGTACCATTTTGCATAGCACACAGGATTCCAGCTCTTCCATGTTGTTGCCAACACCTAGGATGGTCAATATTTAAAATTTCTCCCATTCTAATGGGTATGGAAGAATTTCTCAATGAAGTTTAGTGTACAGGGATCTAGTGACTTAACGGTGTTAAACATCTCTTTGTTGCCTGCTTGTCGTCTGTATGTCTTCAGTGACTCGTTACTTTTCTAAAATACATTTTTTATTTATTTGCAAGCAGAGAAAGATAGAGAGGAGAGAGAGAGATAGAGAGAGAGAATGGATGGGTGTGCTAGGGCCTCTAGTCACTACAAGCAAAGGAACTCCAGATGCATGCACCACTGTGCATTTGGCTTTATGTGGGTACTGGGGACCTGAACCCGGGTTGTTAGCTTTTCAGACAAGTACCTTTGCCACTGAGCACTCTCCCCAGCCCTCATTCATTCTTGAAACATACTCTTCCTTTGGCTTTGGTGGCAGTATTTGCTTTTGCTCTATCTGTCTTGCCTCCTTCTTTCTTCCCACCCTCCCTTCTGTGCCCTTGCACTGTCTCTGGATACTGTCGCAAACCTCTTGTTCACATTGGTAAAAGATTACTTATACATGTATATATGTGTGTATTATATGTATACACTAGAGCATATAGTTTTTTTTTTTTTGTTTGTTGTTTCAGACAGAGAGAAAGAGAGAGACAGAAAGAATTGGCACAGCAGGGCCTCAGCTACTAAAATTGAACTCCAGACACTTGCACCACCTACTGGGCATGTGTGATCAAAGGTGCACTTGCCTCACCTTTGTGCATCTGGCTTATGTGGGATCTGGAGAGTCAAACATGAGTCCTTAGTTTTCGCAGGCAAATGCCCTAACTGCTAAGCCATGTCTCCAGCCCCCATAAAGTTTTTTTTTTTTTTTAAGACAAGGTCTTATGTAGCCTAGGCTGGCCTCCAACTTGCTATGTAGTAGAAGATGACCTTGAACTTCTGATCCTCCTGTTTCTACCTCCAGCGTGCTGTAACAACAGGCATGCACCGTCATTTATGTGGTGCTGGGGAGTGACAGTGCAGGGCCTTGTGCATACTAGGCAACCATTCTACCTACTGAGTTACACCCCCAGCTCTCGTGTACTGTCCGACAGAGTCATGACATTCACTTCAGCTAAAAGACGAGTGGACACTTCCTGGAAGATGTCATAATTTAGTTGACTCTTGGAGGGCACAGAACATCCTCTAGACAAAAACAAGATGAGGGAGACTGAGAGGTGGTACAGTTGAGGGTAAAATTCTGGGAAAGCATGGAGACATGAGGGGGCACAGAACACTTAGGGTTCTAGAGTCGAGGTCAGCAGAAGTCACAGGCTGGAGAGCTGGGGTCAGATAGGGAAGGTCTTTATACCTGGCTAAGAATGCTGAGTTTTGCTCTTGGGCTACAGTCACTGAAGGGTCTCCATCACAGGACCATGGGTGCTCCGGTCCCCATGTGTGGATGCTCACAGCAGCTCATTTCTAATAGTCATGAAGACCAGACAGCCCAACATATGTCAATTGATGAGTGGCTAAACAAAATATAGCATGATGGAATATTTTCCAGCAATGAAAAGGAGTAAAGGTCTGATACATGCTATATAACACGAATAAACTTTAAATAATATTATGGCAAGTAAAGAAATGCCAAACACACAAGGCTGTGTGTTATATGACCCCGTTTATGTGAATGGTGAAGACAGGCGCGTCTAGAGACAATGGAAGGGGAAATGTCATTGGCTCCTAAGGGGCACAGGGCTTCTCATGAAAGTGCTAAAAAATATTTTGAAATCACTGGTAGTGATGGTGGCATGTTCCTGTGACTATATTAGGAACCATTTTACTAGGCACTTTAAAGGAAGAATTTTATATTCTGTGATTTTAGTACATTAATACCACAGAGTTGTACACAAAGCCTTCACTCTAGCCCAGTCTGGTCTCAGACTTCAGCCTCTGGAGTGCTGGGAATTAAAGGCATGTGCCACCAATCTGCATGATTTTTTATTTTTATCTATCTAACTATCTATCTATCTATCTATCTATCTATCTATCTATCTACCTATTTATCTGAGAGAGATAGAGATCAGACGACCGCGCCAGAACATAAAGAGTGAGTATGGGGGCACCCACGGCCTCCTGCCACTGCGAATGAACTCCAGACAGATGCACCACTTTGTGCATGTAGCTTTATGTGGACGCTGGGGAATCTGACCCAGGCTCTCAGGCCTTGCAGGCAAGTATATTTAATGACTGAGCCATCTCTTCAGCTCCTCTATGGTTTCTTTTTTAAGTTTATTTTTTTAAATATTTATTTATTTGCACACAGAAAGAACAGAGACCATCAGAGAGATAATGGGCATGCCAGAGCCTCTTGTCACTGCAAACAAACTCCAGATGCATGTGCCTCTTTGTGCACCTGTCTTTATATGGGTACTGGGGAATCAAACTAGGGTCCTTAAGCTTTTCAGGCCAGCACCTTAACCACTGGGCCATCTCTCCAGCCCTGTTGGTTTCTTTTGAGACAGGGATTCATGTAGCCCAGGCTGGCCTCAAACTCATTATGTAACCATGGACCTTGAGCTCCTGAATGTTTGTATGCCTCCAACAAGTTTTACCTTATGTTGTGATAGAAGGATCTTTGTTCGGTAAAGGTTAAATGAGCTCATAAGAGTAAGGACTTAATTCAAGACTGGTGGATATACAAAGAGACATCCAAGCTCTCCTTGGCTTGCTTTCCCCACCTGCTTGTTCCCTTGTTTTGAGGACACAGCCAAAAGGTCCATCTCCCAGCCAGGAGAGCCCTCACAGGAAACCAAGCTGCACTTTGGTCTCAGAGAACCTCTAGTCTCGCGGCTTGAGAGATGGCTCAGTGGTTAATGCACTTGCAGGGCTTGCAGTGGCTAGAGGCCCTGGCTCACTCATTTTCTCTCTCTCCCTCTTCCTCTTTCTCTCTCTCTCTCTCTCTCTCTCTCTCATAAATGAATAAATAAATAATTTTTTAAAAGAAGAAAAAAAAACAAGGGGCTGGAGAGATGGCTTAGCGGTTAAGCACTTGCCTGTGAAGCCTAAGGACCCTGGTTCGAGACTCAATTCCCCAGGACCCACGTAAGCCAGATGCACAAGGTAGAGCATGTATCTGGAGTTTGTTTTCAGTGGCTGGAGGCCCTGGTATGCCCATTCTCTCTCTCTCTCTCTTTTTCTCTGTTGCAGATAAATAAAAATAAACAAAAAAAACTTTAAAAAGGAAAAACAAAAGTTTTTAGAAATTAATTCTAGTCTATAGAACTAGGAAAAGATTTGTTTCTATTGTTCAAACCATGGATTCTGTGCTATTCTGTTGTAGTAACCCTAGCTGACCAATGTGAGAACAGTAAACATTTCTCCTGGGCTGGAGAGCAGCTCAGTTGGGAGAACACTTGTCTAGCATACCCAAAGCCCTGAGTTCCATCCCCAGCACATCATAAACCAGGCATGGTGGGGTACACTTATAATCCCAGCACTCTGGAGGTAGAGCCAGAAGGATCAGAAGTTCAAGACCATCCTTGGCTATATAGTAAGTCGGAGACCAGCCTGAGATATAAGATCCTGTCTCAAACAAACAAAATTAGGGCTGGAGAGATGGCTTAGGTGTTAAGGCGCTTGCCTGCAAAGCCTAAGGACCCACATTCAACTCTCCAGGTCCCACGTAAGTCAGACACACAAGGTGACGCAAGTACACAAGGTCGCACATGTGCACCAGATGGCGCACATATCTGGAGTCTGGAGTGGCTGGAGGCCCCGGCATGCCAATTCTCTCTCTCTCTTCATTTCTGATTTAAAAAAATTAAATAAAATCCTCTTCTTCCGTTAGCCACTTGTACCTTAACTCTGGCATCTGGCCTTCCCTCTGAGCTGCTCAGCAGTCAGCAGTGAAGTCTGTGAACTTCACACAGTTTCATGTTAATTCCCACCCACACACCTCATTTTCCCCTTCTTCATTCACGCCTGTCAAATTCTTGTTCTTTCTAAAATAGTAGCTTTATTGAGGAGTATTTGACATTTTATAAACAGCTCATTTTTTATATTTTTATTTATTCAAGAGATAGGTGGAGACAGAGAGAGAGAGAGAGAATGAGTGTGCCAGGACCTCCTGCCACTCCAAAGGAATTCCAGACATATACGCCACTTTGGGAATCTGGCTTTATGTGGGTACTGGGGAATCGAACCCAGGCCTTCAGGCTTTGCAAGCAAGCACCTTTAACCACTGTGCCGTCTCTCTCCAGCCCAACATCTCATATTTAAAGTATACAATTAGGGCTGGAGAGATGGCTTAGTGGTTAAGCACTTGCCTGTGAAGCCTAAGGACCCCAGTTGGAGGCTCGATTCTCCAGGACCCACGTAAGCCAGATGCACAAGGTGGCGCATGCACCTGGAGTTTGTTTGCAGGGGCTGGAGGCCCTGGAGTGCCCATTCTCTCTCTCTCTCTGCCTCTTTCTCTCTCTGTCTGTCGCTCTCAAATAAATAAATAAATAAAAATAAACAAAAAAGTTTTTAAGAAAAGTGTACAATTAGATAAATGCTGATGTATTTCATATGTACTCAAATGCGAAACTACCACCACATGTCATTGTAAACACACATTTTTCTCTCCCTGCTCCCTTTCTCGTATGTTGCTCCTCCTTCTGCAACTACAGACCAGGATGGGCTTCCTAGAATTTCCTAAAAGTCAAATCCTGAAAAATGTGCTGTTCTTTTTGAATCTGGCTTTGCTCATTTATGTGTGTATCAACAGTTTATTTCTTCGCATTGCTGAGTAGTAGTCCATTGAATGGACATGCCATAATTTGTTTATTTATGCACTTGTTAATGGTCATGTGGACGATTTCCAGTTCTTCGGTATTATTAACACACCTGCTATGAACATTTATGTACAAATGTTTCTGTGGACACATCTTCTCATTTCTCTTGGATAAATACATAGAAGTGAAATGGCTAGTTGTTATGATAGGCATATGTTTGGCTTATTAGGAAATTGCTAAGCCATTTCCCAAGGTGGTTGTACCATTTTGCATAGCACACAGGATTCCAGCTCTTCCATGTTGTTGCCAACACCTAGGATGGTCAATATTTAAAATTTCTCCCATTCTAATGGGTATGGAAGAATTTCTCAATGAAGTTTAGTGTACAGGGATCTAGTGACTTAACGGTGTTAAACATCTCTTTGTTGCCTGCTTGTCGTCTGTATGTCTTCAGTGACTCGTTACTTTTCTAAAATACATTTTTTATTTATTTGCAAGCAGAGAAGATAGAGAGAGAGAGAGAGATAGAGAGAGAATGGATGGGTGTGCTAGGGCCTCTAGTCACTACAAGCAAAGGAACTCCAGATGCATGCACCACTGTGCATTTGGCTTTATGTGGGTACTGGGGACCTGAACCCGGGTTGTTAGCTTTTCAGACAAGTACCTTTGCCACTGAGCACTCTCCCCAGCCCTCATTCATTCTTGAAACATACTCTTCCTTTGGCTTTGGTGGCAGTATTTGCTTTTGCTCTATCTGTCTTGCCTCCTTCTTTCTTCCCACCCTCCCTTCTGTGCCCTTGCACTGTCTCTGGATACTGTCGCAAACCTCTTGTTCACATTGGTAAAAGATTACTTATACATGTATATATGTGTGTATTATATGTATACACTAGAGCATATAGTTTTTTTTTTTTGTTTGTTTGTTTCAGACAGAGAGAAAGAGAGAGACAGAGAGAATTGGCACAGCAGGGCCTCAGCTACTGAAATTGAACTCCAGGCACTTGCACCACCTAGTGGGCATGTGTGATCAAAGGTGCACTTGCCTCACCTTTGTGCATCTGGCTTATGTGGGATCTGGAGAGTCAAACATGAGTCCTTAGTTTTCGCAGGCAAATGCCCTAACTGCTAAGCCATGTCTCCAGCCCCCATAAAGTTTTTTTTTTTTTTAAGACAAGGTCTTATGTAGCCTAGGCTGGCCTCCAACTTGCTATGTAGTAGAAGATGACCTTGAACTTCTGATCCTCCTGTTTCTACCTCCAGCGTGCTGTAACAACAGGCATGCACCGTCATTTATGTGGTGCTGGGGAGTGACAGTGCAGGGCCTTGTGCATACTAGGCAACCATTCTACCTACTGAGTTACACCCCCAGCTCTCATGTACTGTCCGACAGAGTCATGACATTCACTTCAGCTAAAAGACGAGTGGACACTTCCTGGGAGATGTCATAATTTAGTTGACTCTTGGAGGGCACAGAACATCCTCTAGACAAAAACAAGATGAGGGAGACTGAGAGGTGGTACAGTTGAGGGTAAAATTCTGGGAAAGCATGGAGACATGAGGGGGCACAGAACACTTAGGGTTCTAGAGTCGAGGTCAGCAGAAGTCACAGGCTGGAGAGCTGGGGTCAGATAGGGAAGGTCTTTATACCTAGCTAAGAATGCTGAGTTTTGCTCTTGGGCTACAGTCACTGAAGGGTCTCCATCACAGGACCATGGGTGCTCCGGTCCCCATGTGTGGATGCTCACAGCAGCTCATTTCTAATAGTCATGAAGACCAGACAGCCCAACATATGTCAATTGATGAGTGGCTAAACAAAATATAGCATGATGGAATATTTTCCAGCAATGAAAAGGAGTAAAGGTCTGATACATGCTATATAACATGAATAAACTTTAAATAATATTATGGTAAGTAAAGAAATGCCAAACACACAAGGCTGTGTGTTATATGACCCCGTTTATGTGAATGGTGAAGACAGGCGCGTCTAGAGACAATGGAAGGGGAAATGTCATTGGCTCCTAAGGGGCACAGGGCTTCTCATGAAAGTGCTAAAAAATATTTTGAAATCACTGGTAGTGATGGTGGCATGTTCCTGTGACTATATTAGGAACCATTTTACTAGGCACTTTAAAGGAAGAATTTTATATTCTGTGATTTTAGTACATTAATACCACAGAGTTGTACACAAAGGAAAAGTTATTAACCCATTTCTACCATGAAGATACTCAGTAAAGATTTGGTTATCCACTGGTTCACAAATTACAAAGAAGGTCAGGAGGGGGAGAGGGAAGGAAGATAGAAAGAAAATATGATATGATAGATATGTTTCATATCCCTTTATCGTTTCTTGACTCCTAACCCCATAGTGCTTTTTATTCCCTGACTAGTGCTGATGTTGCGTCCTTTTGGTCCTCAGAAGCAGCATCAGTCTCCTCCCGCCCACACCTTTCCCAGCTTTCCAAGGGCTCCTGTTCTCTTCAAGGCAGTCTGTGGAACCTGGAATTTCTTTCTCCTGGGCAGGTAGTAGAAGCTATAATCTTAACTTCTTTGACATTTGTCTGATAATAGATAAGACCCCTTGCAGAAGGGGATCTGCCCCAGGCCCATGTGCTGAGGGATCTGGACAGACAAGCCTTGCTGGATCTCCCTCCCTGAGACCAGGCAGGCGGGGAGTTAGACACGAGGTAACCAGTGAAGCCATGTCTCGCTCGGTAGCTGTTTCCTGATGGTTAGAATGCCCCTCTGAGGCTAAGAATACTTGAAGCTGTCCTTAGCTTCTTCTCACTGTGCTAGAAACCCAGGTACCAGGGGACTTTCCCAGGAGCCACTCATGCGCACTAATGGAGGTCCTGCATCCTCAGCAAACCCAGCTTCATTAGCAAATCATTTGCATTGTAGATTTATGTATTTATTTTGGTTTTTCAAGGTAGGGTCTCACTGTAGCCCAGGCTGACCTGGAATTCACCATGTAGTGTCCAGGGTGGCTTTGAACTCACAGTGATCCTCATACCTCTGCCTCCAGAGAGCTGGGATTAAAGGCATGTGCCACCACGCCCAGCGCATTGTAGATTTTTTTTGAAATTTATTTTTATTTGAGAGAGAGAGAGAATGGGCATGCCAGGACCTCCAGCTACAGCAAATGAACTCCAAATGTGTGCACCACCTTGTACATCTGGCTCATGTGGATCCTGGGGGATCAAAGCAGGGTCCTTTGGCTTTGCAGGCAAGCGCCTTAACCGCTAAGCCATCTCTCCAGCCCTTCATTGTAGTTTTGATCCCCACCCCTTGTAGGCTTTTCAAGATGATCATAGGAAGAAATATCCTAAAAGGGACAGGGGATTCACCAAGATTTAGAAGGGGACCAAAGGGTTACTTTACCTCATGATTATGCCATTCAACTCATGAATATTCATAAGAACTTAAAAACCACAGTAAAGAACTGTTATTCTTCCTCTGTACCTCAGCCTACACCAGTCTTTCTCTGGAGGTAATATCCTTTGTTCTGTTTTGCTAATAAACTCTTATCCTATGTCTCTCAGTTGGCTTCATTCCTTTGTGAGACAAGAACTAGGAGAAGCATTCACCTGGCATGCACCACCTTGTATATCTGTCTTACATGACTTTGCAGGCAAGTGCCTTAACCCCTACCTAAACCATCTCTACAGCCCTAGAGAACCTTTTATAGGGACTGGAGAGGTGGCTCAGCAGTTAAGGCACTTGCTTGAAAAGCCTGATGGCCTGGGTTCGGTTCCCCAGTACCTACATAAAGCCAGATGCATAAAGTGGTGTGTGCATCTGGAGTTTGTTTGCAGAGGCAAGAGGCCCTGGTGCAACTATTCTCTCTCTCTCTCTCTCTCTCTCTCTTCTTTCCATGCAAATACTAAATAAAAATACTTTAAAACCATTTATAATTAACTGGTAAATGTGTGTAGTGTTTCCCTGAGTTCTCAAGGACTTGACCAAGGGGCTAGTGGGAAGTCTAATTTGTAGGCAGTCAGTCAGAAATTCTGGAGGTGCGACTTGTGACTGGGTCTGAATTTGGAGCAGTTTAGGGAAGGAGACCTTAATCTATGGGACCTGCCAGTATCTCTGGTAGATGGTATCAGAATTGAATTGAATTCCAGCATGCCCAGATGATGTCTCTGCGAAATTGCTTGCTTATTAGTGAGGAGGCGCTGTCATATTTTGGAGAGTCACCAAAGTCATCTGTGCTGTACTTAGTATGAGAAATTGAGTCTGTTTTTCCTACACAGATAGGAAAGAGAGAGAAAGGAAGAGGATAGAGGGATTAGAGGAAGGAAGAAAAAAATGGAAAAAAGGAAAATAAGGGAAGGAGGCAGGGAGGAAATGAAGGAAGAAAGGAAGGAGAGAAGGGAGGGAGGGAAGGTGAAAGGAAGGAGAAAAGGGAGGGAGGGAGAGAGGGAGGGACAAGGACAGCCGGGCATTAGCTGGTGGCGGTGGCAGCGAGCCTCTGGTCCCACTCCGTCATCCAGGCTGACCTTGGCAGCAGCAGGGCAGTCCACTCGTGGGCTGTGATAGAAGGATGCCTGTTCAATGGCCACCATCAAAGCATTTTTCTGAACAGCTTGGCATGCAAGAGTCACCTGCATATTTTCCACTCCTGAATGTAACAAGAGCTAAGGAAGAAAATGTGAAAAACATTAGGAATTGCTCCCATAAATAAAGAAGCGAAGGGCTGGAGAGATGGCTCAGTGGTTGAGGTGCTTGCCTGCAAAGCCTAACGACCAGAGTTTGATTCCCCAGTACACATGTGGAGCCAGATGCATAGGGTTGGCACATACATTTGGAATTGTTTTGTAGCAGCTGGAGGCCTTAGCGTGCAGGTTCTCTCTGTCTGTCTTCTATCTCTCTCTCTGCTTGAGAATAAATAAATAAATAAATAAATAAATAAATAAATAAATTAAAATGTTTTTAAAAGAGGTAAGCCAGGCATGGTGGCGCACGCCTTTAATCCCAGCACTTGGGAGGCAGAGGTTGGAGGATTGCCATGAGTTCGAGGCCACCCTGAGACTCCATAGTGAATCCAGGTCAGCCTGGGCTAGAGTGAGACCCTACCTTGAAAAACCAAAAAAAAAAAAAAAAAAAAAAAACCACAAAGTTTTAAAAAGAGGTGAAGTAAAGATTATCACTTACCCAGTGTGTAAAATCATCTATGAATTTAACTACAGGATGTGCTGTGATCTTTACTGATCAGCCATCAGACTGCATCCAGTCTCCCCTCAGCAGGAATGCATCACGGGCAGGCAGCCTCCAGGCTACACATCCACTATGGTCGGCTCTGACAAAGCATATGGACTGCCCCTCTGGTGAGCCAAAATTAGATTGACGTCTTTGAAATGCTCGTATATAAACAAAGAAACCCAAGGGGCGGGGGAAAGAAACAGCACCAGGTTCCCAAAGATCAGATAAGAGCTCCACTACTAATTGTATACTTCAAAAGCTCAATGCAAAGGTGGTTTGCTGAGTAGGCTTCCTTTATAAAAATATTTTTCTTATATTTATTTGAGAGAGAAAAGGGTGGGGGGAGGGCCTCTTGCTGCCGCAAATAAACTCCAGATGTTTGCGCCACTTTGTGCGTCTGGCTGTACATGGGTGTGCGGGAATCAAACCCGGGCCGCAGGCTTTGCATGCAAGCACCTTTAACCGCTGAGCCATCTCCACAGCCCCTACGTGTACTTCTTGTTCCTGTCGAACATAAGTTATTCTGTGTGACATCGCAGTGTCTGTGGCTCAAGCCAGACCAATATTCACACTAACAAAGCAAGGCCATTATTATCACCAATGAAAGAAAGCATGTTTTTTTTATAAATGAAAACCAAATTTATATGAATTAAATATCCTTTTTAGGAACATTTAAACAAGTTGCTTTCTTTTACTTTAGCTTTTTTTTTTTTTTTTAGCATTAGCTTCTTTTCTAAAAAAAAATCACAGAAACAATTTACCTTAAGGATGGCTTCTTTGGTATAAAAACTAAATTTGCCGACTTGGTTCTCATCCACCTCAGAGATGGCTAAGACAAGGTTAGCAGGAGAATATCTGTAAGAAGAGAAAGAAGTTGTGATGAAGTGCTGTGTCAATGATCGAGCGATGCCAGTCCTGACGGCGGAGATGGCACGGGACCAGATCCGGAACATTAGCAGTGGCAGCGGGGTTTCCACAAGACCACATTCCAACCCCAGACTGGATGGCGCTTTACCTGGGTACTAGAGAATCAAACCCAGACCATCAGGCTTTGCAAGTAAGCATCTTTTACTGCTGAGATATCCCTCCAGCCCTCTTCTGACTTCCATAACCACACCTGTTCAGGATTCCTTACTCAGTCCTTCCTTTGAACACTGGCTGTCAGATACATCCAAACTTTTTACAGTTTAACACAATTTCGTCATCTACAAACTATGCAATGAAGTTAGAAAACAAAATCACAGAAAAATCTGGGTGCAATGGCTCACACCTATAATGCCAGCACTCAGGAGGCAGGGTGTAAGTTCAGGGCTAGCTTGGGCTATAGAGTTAGTTCCAGGTCAGCTTAAGCTTGAGTGAGACCTTGCCTTAAAAAAAAAATCACAAAAAGAATCTAATAATATTTTAAGCAAGTTTTTGATTCTGTGTTGGACAGCTTTAATAGCTCTCCGGGCTGCATACGGCCTGGGAGCTCTGGGTTTGGACACCCTTTGAAATAGTGTCTCATTTTTGTTCGATCTTGGCTCTAACAGTTATCTCAACATTCTCTGCGCCCACGTTTCCTCTTTGGAATGTAGTCCTTTGCTGATAGTTATGAGACTTTTATCAAACAATTTTATATCTGTCAAGCTGTTACCTCATCGATAACTGGGACTATCACCCATTGTAGAATGCTGACAATGAATGAATGAATTATGAAATGAATAATATGCATGGGTGTGTTATCTTTTATTTTTAATTTATTTACTCGCAAGCAGAAAGGGGAGAGAGAGAGAGAGAGAGAAAATGGGCATACCAGGGCCTCTAGCTGCTGCAAATGAACTCCAAATACATGTGCCACTTTGTGTGTCTGGCTTTACATAAGTATTGGAGAATCAAACCCAGGTCGTTAGGCTTTGCAGGCAAGCTCATTAACCGCGGAGACATCTCTCCAGCCTGGTTGCATTTTTTTTTAAGTGTAAGAAGACACCATGCTCATGTTTAGTGTATGTTGCAATTATTGTGACACTCCAAAGTGACAATTTCAAGGAATTACCACAGAGACCACGTCAAGATGCCAACATGAACCTTCCCTAGGGAAGGGTCCCCTTCTCTTGAAGCACCTCTGGGAGGATCAGTCACCTTGTGACCAAAACATAAGGGCATTTGGGCAGCTTGTGCAATTTGGTGGTTTCCAGCCAAAGCAAGGTGTGTCCTTTTGTGGCAGAAGTGTAAAATGGCAGAACCAGTTCCATCAGGAGACCCTTCGACAGCTAGAATGGAGCTTGGCTCCAGATGTTTAGTGCCAGTTGGCCACCTGGACTCAGCCACAGCTGGGTCACTTCCTGCCTTAGTAACTGTGACACATTTAAACCCTACAGTGAATTCTGGTCTTGTTTTAGCTAGTGGGGCAGGATAGGACATGGGATGTGGGCTGCCTCCAGGACACCATTTGTTAATGTATGAAGACATTTTCAATTGTCAGAAACAACCCAGGAGTAGAGCTGAGGGAGGTCATCTGTGTGTGTGTGTGTGTGTGTGCGTGTGTGTGTACTACTGGTATTTAGTGGGCAGAAGTCAGGAACGCTACTGAACAACCTGAACAACTTAACACATACAGGAGGGTTACCTCTCCCCTCCTTTATGTAGCCTCAGAATTTCCAGGGTGCCAAGGTTGAAAAATCAGGGCCTATTGCCACTGCAAATGAATTCCAGACTAATGTGCCACTTTGTGCATCTGGCTTTATGTGAGTATTGGGGAATTGAACCTGGAATGTCAGGCTTTGCAAGCAAGTGTTTTTAACCCCTGAGCCATCTCTCCAGCCCCTAATTCTGTGTTGTTGTTTTCTTTAAATATGGAACGCTTCACGAAATTGCGTGTCATACTTGTGCAGGGGCCATGCTAATCTTCTCTGTATCATTCCAACTTTAGTATATGTGCTGTCAAAGCAAGTACTGATTCTGTTTTTAAATCTAGTTATCCCCCTTGTCTGAAATATTCTTTTTTTAATATATTCTTATTTATTTATTTATGAGAGAGCAAGAAAGAGGCAGATAGAGAGAAAGAGAGAATGGGCACACCACGGCCTCCAGCCACTGCAAACGAACTCCAGACACATGTGCCCCCTCGTACATCTGGCTTACGTGGGTCCTGCGGAATCAAGCTATGGTCCTTAGGCTTCATAGGCAAATGCCTTAACTGCTAAGCCATTTCCCCAGCCCTTGATTGAGATATCCTTTTGCCCCTTTTATTAAAAGAAAGAAAAGCTGTGTGTGGTGGTGCATGCCTTTAATCCCAGCTCTCAGGAGGCAGAGGTAGGAGGATCGCCATGAGTTTGAAGTCACCTTGAGACTACATAGTGAATTCTAGGTCAGCCTGGGTTAGAGTGAGACCCTACCTTGAAAAACCAAAAGGGGAAGAAAAGAAGGAAGAAAGAAAGACAGAAAGAAAGAAAGAAAGGAAGGAAGGAAGGAAGGAAGGAAGAAGGGAGGGAGGGAAGGAGGAAGATGGATGGAGCCAGGTGTGGTGGCACACGGCTTTAATCCCAGCACTCGGGAGGCAGAGGTAGGAGGATCGCTGTGAGTTTGAGGCCAGACTGGAAGTACAGAGTGAGCGTCATGGCAGATAGACTGTAAGGAAAGAATTTAGAAATGCAATTACACTTGTGTGTCTAGCGGTGACAGAAACTATTGACACTGGTCATAATAGCATCTTCACTTTGACTTTCTTAAAGCTCACCTGTCTACCTGACCACTGTCTTCCAGCAGAGATGTCATAAAGACAGGAGGTGGCTGGTCCATCTTGTTCTTTGGTAATGCCAACTCAAAGGAAACAGGCCTCAGGAACAAATGGAATTCTTCAAATCCCATCTCCTTTGCCAATTCCTTATAGAGTCTTAAAAACAAAACAAAACAAACAAACAAACAAAAAAAAAAAAAAGACATTTGTTAGTATTTTCTCCTGAACAGAAATTAAGCAGAGTCAAACAAGAATAAACCCAGTACTGTGTGAGGTGAACAAACCGAAAAGGCCCCCAGTCCTGTTCTGGCTATGTCAGGTACAGACAGCAGAAGAGAGATGCACTTGAACCCCTCCTTACCTTTCATTTCCTCTTGACTGGCTTTTGTCCCCAGAGCCCTTGTGAGGTGACCAGTGTTCACCATTTTCTCTCATAGCTCTTCGCAGCTGGCCCTCGCCTCTCTCAGAACACTCACATTCTCTTGGATCCTTGTGTTTTGCCTTGTGACCACCCTACCTCAGTCCTTTCTGGCTTTCAAGTTCTGGTGTTTTTTTTTTTTTTTTATTTTGGGTGGGGGCGGGGGTCTAGCCTTGGTCTTTTCTATAATCTGCTACATCCTCTCCTTGAGGAATCCATCCAACCCAAGGCCCTGAAATCAACCCATCCCGTGTGAGAACCTGTGACCCCTGTCTCTATCCTGACCCGCCTCTGAGCTCCAGCTCCCCATTTCCATGGCTTGCAGTGTGGCTCTGCTCAGACGTCCCTCTGACAGCTCAGCTGGGCCTGTCTGCAATGCCTCTCCTCACTTCCTGTTCTAACCCGGTTCTCTGAGGAGTTGGCAGTGAAGGCTGAGTTCAGTCACATCTGCATTTGTGCGCTAGGCTGCTGTGACGTGTGACTAAGTACCATGGAAACACCAAATGCCCAGGGTCTGACTTCATTGTCCCCTGGTTCTGGAGGCGAGAAAGCTGAGGTCACAGTGAGCAGGTTTTGAAGGGTGTGCTGGAAGGATCTGTCCATGTCTCCCACCCTAGCATATGGATGGCCTCTCCCCACCGATTCACATAGACTTTCCTTGGTGTATATGGCTGTGTCAATGTTCCTCTTATGAGTACACCAGCCATACTGGATTGAGCCCAAACTAATAACTTCAGTTTAATTTGATTGTCTCTTTTTAAAACATTTATTTATTTATTTGAGACAGTCAGGGGTAGAGAGATCGTGAGAGAAAGAATGGGCATACCAGGGCCTTTGCCACTGCAAACAAATTCCAGATGCATGTGGTACTTTGTGCATCTGGCTTAACGTGAGTACTGGTGAATTGAACCACCAGGGTTATTAGGCTTTGCGAGCAAGCACCTTAACCTCTGAGCCATCTCTCCATCCCCTAATTTTATTATCTCCTAAAAAGACCCTGACTTCAGATAAGATCACGTTGTGAAGTTCTAGTGACAGTTCTGGGGGATATGCACTTTGGGACACAATTCAATTCATAGCACGCCCTCTCCTGTGGTACTTTCCCTGGCTCATTTAGTAGAAAACAAAATGCTTTCTTTTCTGTGCTCCCATGGTATTTTTGTTGTTGTTGTTGTTGTTTTCTAGATGGGATCTCACTCTAGCTCCGGCTGACCTAGAACTCACTCTGTAGTGCCAGGCTGGTCTTGAACTCATAGTGATCCACCTACCTCTGCCTCCTGAGTGCTGGGATTAAAGGCATGCACCACCAGGCCCGACCCATGGTATTATTTTTAATGAGCAGAATATCATTATAATTATACACTACAGGTAATTTTTGCATCATTAACTGCCGAAGAGCAGTGTCAGAGAGGTCATGGTCTCCTGACTAATGGCTCCTGATTCTATTCTTTTCTAATTCCATGACCTTGGTCAAGTCCTTCACTTTTCTGCACCCCTGTTTCCTTGCTGCTGGACTCTATCTATCTCATAAGGACACTCTAAGAATTCAGCAAAATAACACACACAAAGTCTGGGCAGGTTCTTGATAATGGTTGGACTGTCTGTCTACAGGGTCTCGTGAGGACCAAAGCACTATAGCTCACATGCGTCTGCAACAACCCTGCTCAGTCCCTACTCTTCCTGTTTATGGACCGTGTTTACTGGAAGCCTTACCGTCGCCGCACACAACTAAACTGGAACTCGTTAACTGTCTCTGACCTGCAGAACCTCCAGACCTAGGTGTTACCACTAACTCATCCTCTCCTGCCCCCAGGCCCTCTGCTAATCAATTTCAGTACATTCAAGAGCAAATTTAACCAGTATTTCCAGAGGCCTAGAATGACTCGGGCCCTGCACCAAATGCTAATGCTATGTCTTGAATGTTCTCCAAGTTCATGTGTTAGAAATTAATCCCTGATAAATATTGCTGACAGGTAGGACTTTTAAGAGATAATGAAGTTGTGAGGGCTTGGGTGTTATTGAGGAAATGGGTTAGATAGTGTGTTCCTGATAAGATAAGAGGACTTTTTCCTTCTCTCCTTTGAAAAACAAATTATTCATTTATTTACTTATTATGAGAAAGAAAAGAGAATGGGTGCACCAGGGCCTTCGGCCACTGTAAACAAACCCCAAGGCATGCTCTACTCTGCACCTGGCTTTAGGTGGACATTGGGGAATCGAACCTGGGATATCAGGCTTTGCAAGCAAGAGCCTTTAACCACTGCACAACCTCTCGTGCCCCTTCTCTCTCTTCTATCTCTCCTCCATATCCTCCTTCTGCTCATCCTCTTCTTCCTCCTCTCTGCCCCCTACCACCTATGCACACAAGCAAGGGCAGACTCTATTGTCCTTGGTCTTCTGTCTTGGGCTGATATCGAAAGAAGGGTCTTGGCAGATTTGGCCCCCTTTCGCTCTGGACTTCTCAGCATCCAGAACTGTTAGAAGTAAGCCTCCATTCTTTTTTATTATTATTATTTTTTTTTTTTTTTTGGTTTTTCGAGGTAGTGTCTCACTCTGGTCCAGGCTGACCTGGAATTAACTATGTAGTCTCAGGGTGGCCTTGAACTCACGGTGATCCTCCTACCTCTGCCTCCCGAGTGCTGGGATTAAAGGCGTGCGCCTCCACGCCCAGCTGCAAACCTCCATTCTTTTATAAGTTACCTAGCCCCAGACATTCTGTTAAAGCAGCACCAGGTCACGGGATACCATGATAAACAGCCTGGCAGGGCTTTCGCATTCAAGGGGCTTAAGCCAGCAGAAAACAGTGACAAGTCAATATTTAGTGTCTCAGTAAAAGGGCGTGTGCTGGGTGGAGAGGAAACAGGGGTGTGACTGTGGCCCAGCTGAGTAATCCGAGAGAGGAGCACGCGGAGTCTTAGACAAGGAGGGAACACCTGAGCAAGGGGATCTCTTTAGCCATTAGAAAAGTGATTCTGGCTGCCCTGTGGGTGCAGAGGCACCAGGCTCGTAAGCAGCGAGAGCTGGGGTCTGCTGTTCGTTCTCTATACTCGGGCACGGAGCGCGCCACCACTGACCGAGCCAAGCACGCGCTGGCCACGCTCATTTCTATCAGGCGGTGGCGGAGGGTCAGGAGCTCCAGAAGCTTGGAAAACGTCTCCAGGAACGGCGTATGGGAATCTTGGCTCCGCTTCTGTCCTTCATCTGTGGCAGACTTGAGAGCAAGTAGGCCTATCTCCTCCACAAGAAATGGATCGCCCATCACTTTAGATGAAAATAGCTGAAAGCAAACCAGTCATTTAAAAAAAAAAAAAAAGGAAAAAGAAACTTCATATATGCTCAAAAAACAATAATGTTAGTGACACACGTCCTGGTCCATATGTCCTGGGCTCCCTCTCAGATACTAATAGCTATTGCTACCTAATAGGATTGTTGAAGAGGTTAGGGTTGTTAATATATGCAAAAATACTTGTCATCATTACCATAAATGTGATTGTTATTATAAATGCTTCAAGCCTAAAGATAGAAATTGGAAAAAAATCTTAATAGAAATAGAAGTCTCTGATTTTAAGAATTATTTTTTGTCAGGCATGGTGGTGTATGCCTTTAGTCCCAGCACTCAGGGAGCAGAGGTAAGAATATTGCTGTGAGCTCAAAGCCAGCCTAGGACTATAAGATAAGGTCCAGGTCAGCCTGGGCTAGAGTGTGAGACTACCTCCAAAGGAAAAAAAAAAAACAAGAATTATTTGGATAGTGAATAGCATTTTTTTTTACAAACCATTTAAATTTTGGCTTTAAAATGTTCAAATATTTTCACATATGTCAAATCACTTTCATTTTTAGCAAATCTGAAACAACCTTTAACTGTGTGTGCGTCCGTGTGTGCGTGTGTGTTTGGGATTGAACTCAGGGCCTCATAGAGGGTCACATTCCCAACCCGCTTTTTATTTATTTTGAAACAGTATATATCACTATGTTTCCCAGGCTGGCCTTGAACTTGTGATCCCACTGCCTCAACCATATGACCGGGATCCATCACTGAGCCTGACATGCAAGATCTAGGTTTTCCAAGCTTACTCAGCACCCCCAGAAGTAACTTCAGCTTCCCAGTGCCAAGTTCTGCGGTTCCCCAAGACCCCCACCTGTTTAACAGTGCTCCTTCACTCCCGGCCAGTTTCCTGTGGAATATTCACGAAGCCTTTACTGGCCTAAATGGACGTGGTGGGCATCCCTGCTCTGACATCTTTGCTGTCCTCTAATGTGCCCTTCCCAGCAAGAACCCAGTTTGGGGAGCCTTTATTAGCTTTTCTTGGTTTGGTCCCCCAAGTTGCACCAGCTCCCTTATCTACCTACATTATCTACCAAAGGACTTATTTATTTGAGATTGGATTTCTGGTTCTGAAAGACTTCTAATGTGATAATGCATGTGTTCTGAGGGCAACACCATCTCTATTTCCTTTTTTAAATGTTTTCTTTATTTATTAGAGAGAGAGCGAGAGAGTGACAGAGAGACAGATAGAGAGTATGGGTACACCAGGGTCTCCTGTGTCCGCAAAGAAACTCCAGACACATGCACCATTTTGTGCATCTGGCTTTACACGGGTACTGGGGAATCAATCGAATCCAAGCCATCAACCTTTGTAAGCAAGTGCCTTTAACCCCCTCTCTATTTTCTAGTACAAAAGATTAGTCTAAATATTGAGCACTTTGGGGTCCACATTTGAATACATTTAAAAAAATAAATAGGGCTAGAGAGATGCTAAGCAGTTAAGTGCTTGCCTGTGAAGCCTAAGGACCCCGGTTTGAAGCTTGATTCCCCAGGACCCACATTAGCCAGATGCACAAGGGGGCACATGCATCTGGAGTTCATTTGCAGTGGCTAGAGGCCCTGGCATGCCCATTCTCTCTCTGTGTCTCTGTCACTCTCAAATAAATAAAAATAAAACAAAAATATTAAATAAGTAAAGCAAGCTATGGTACCAAAACGAAACTAAACAAGTGTCCCAGATGCTCACCAAAATTTATTAGAGAATTTCCAAAACTTCCTTAAATATGGTGCCATGAGACAGTGTGAGTGTCCCAGATGCTCATGACAGTTTAGTAGAGAATTTCAGAGAGCTTTCTTAAATATGGTACCATACTTAAATATGGTATGAGACAGCATGAAAAGAATCCTCATTAAATGGAAAGAGAAATGGTTCATAACTGGGAGAAAATTCAGTTTTGATTTATACCTCACACATCATACACATGTGCACACATTCCAGTGAAATAGTAAAGGAGTTAAATATTTTAAAAATTAAATCAAGCCCTTAAAATTGTAATAAAATAAGACAAATATGAAACATCTGTATGGAGATTTTCTTTCTGCATTTAGGCAGGCAGATGAAGTCACAAAGGAAATGGTCAACAGATTTGATGATATTAAAATAAGAACTTTATGTTAAAATACCAGAGAAATAGCCAGGTGTAGGGGCATGCACCTTTAATCCTAGCACTTGGGAGGATCACCATAAGTTTGAGGCCACCCTGAGACTACATAGTGAATTCCTGGTCAGCTTGGACTAGAGCGAGACCCTACCAAAAAGAAAAAAAATACCCCAGAGATACAAATGAGAAAGATATTTGTAGAAAATATGATAGACAAAACAGTGGAAGTTTTTTTTTTTTTTTTTTTTAACCTCAGAAAAGCTCATGTAAGTGGATCGAAATGAAGTAAGTCTCCAACAGATAAATAAACACAGGGAAAGAGCAAAACTGTCACAAAGTTTTAGCCGGGAACAAAATGTATGCAAGAATATTCTCAATAAATAGCAAGGAACTATAAATTAAGAGCATAAGACCATGCTTCGTGTACATGCAGGTATCAGTATCTATATGTTTACCTAGCACCATATATATGTCACTAGAGCAGAACTGGCCCCCTTCTCCATTAGCTGACAACATTATATAAGTTGGCACAATTCTTTTGGAAAACACACTGCTAATGTGCATCCAAGATTTAAATTTCATTTCTGCAGTCCTGCTTCCAAGAATCTATCAAAAGGAATCAATTCAAAATACGGAGATAGCTATAAACACAAGGATGTTTAGTTTGCTTTTCTATGTGTGTATGTATGTATTTGTGTGTATGCAGGTGCACATGTGTGTGCACATGCAGGCATAGTCTTCAGCATTGTTTTAAATTTAAATTTTTATTTATTTATTTGCAAGGGGAGAGACAGGGAGAGAAATGGGAACACCAGTGCCTCTCGCCATTGCAAATGAACTCCAGACACATGCACCACTTTGTGCATCTGATTTTATGTGGGTACTGGGCAACCAAACCCAGGCTGTCAGGCTTTGCAAGCAAATGCCTTAGCCCCTGAGCCATCACTCCAACTCAGCATTGTTTGGTTTTTTTCTCAAGGTAGGGTTTCATTCTAGCTCAGGGTGACCTGGCACTCAGTCTGTCATCCTAGGCTGGCCTTGAACTCACTGCAATCCTCCTACCTCTGCCTCCCAAGTGCCAGGATTAAAGGTGTGCACCACCATGCCCAGCTCAACATTTTTAAAAATTTATTTATTTATTTGCAAGAAGAGAGAGAAAGAGAGAGAGAGAGAGAGAGAAGAGAGGCAGACAGAGAGAGAATGGGCATGCCAGGACCTCTTGCCACTGCAAACAAACTCCAAACGCACGTGCCACTTGTGCATCTGGCTTACATGGGTACTGGGGAATTGAACCTGGGTCCTTTGGCTTCACAGGCAAATGCCTTAACTACTAAGCCATCTCTCCAGCCTTCAACAATTTTAATAATAATGAAAAATTAGAAAACACTTGGGAGCTGCAGAGATGGCTCAGCAGTTAAGGCACTTGCTTGCAAAGCCTCAGGGCTTAAGTTTGATTACCCTATAACCACCACATAATGTTTACAGTGGCTGGAGGCCCTGGTGAACCCATTCTCTCTCTTTCTGTCTCTTTCCCTTTCTCACTTTCTCAAATAAATAAATAAATTATAAAAATATAATATTTAAAAAGCCGCTTGGGTGTCCATCCTAAGGAAATGGTTAGAGAAGTTATGATTCATCATTAAGGATATTACGTGGTCACAGAGCTGAGTATAAAAACCAGTAGGGGCCTGGGCTGAAGAGATGACTTAGAGGTTAAGGGGTTTGCCTGCGAAGGCAAAGGACCCTGGTTCAATTCCCCAGTACCCTTGTAAGTCAGATGCACAAGGGGGGCGCATGCTTCTGGAGTTCATTTCAGTGGCTAGAGGCCCTGGTGCACCCATTCTGTATTTGTCTCTCTTTCTTCTCTCTATTTCTTTCTCTCTCTCTGCTTGCACATAAATAAAATTAAATTAAAAAAAAACTAGTAAAGGGGCTGGAGAGATGGCGCAGCAGTTAAAGACACTTTCTTGCAAAGCCTGATGGCTCAGGTTCAACTCCCTAGTACCCATGTAAAGCACAGAGTAGAGCATGTGTCTAGAGTTTGTTTTCAGTGGCAGGAGACCTTGTGCAACCATATACAGTTTCCCTTCTCTTTCTCTCTCTCTCTCTACTTCTTTCTGTCTCTCTCTTTCTCAAATAAATAACTAATGTTTTTTAATCTAGTAGAAAATTTGAAAATATATAATATTAACTGAGAGAAATAGAAGGTAATAATGAATGAAATGTTTGGTCACATCCTATGCATATGAGGAATACTTGAACTTAGAAAAACAATAATGGTGAGTGCATTTGAGTGGCTTTATTTATTTATTTATTTATTTATATTTATCATTTTTATAGTGCTAAGGATCAAACCTACACCCTCATGCGAGCTAGGTAAGCACTCTCTTACTGAGGTACAAAAGAGGTAAGCCCTTTTTTGACTTGCAAAACAATTTGTGTCAGAATCTTGCTCCAACTGGCCTGAAACTCACTCTGTAGCCCAGTAAAACCTTAAATTTGTGACCCACCTACCTTAGCCACCCAAGGAGCTGAGGTTACGGATGTACACCACCCAGCTTTCGAGTGATTTTCTTCAGATTAAATTTTGTCCTTGCCTTTCCACTTTCAGTAAATGCTCTATAAACTTATTTTTGCTCAATTTAAAATTAAGTTTTAGATGAATTTAAGTTTGGGCAGGAGGGGAGAAGACAAAGGACCAGGTAATTTGGCAGGTGGTGCCCATGAGAGCTCCAGAGCCCATATGGCAAACACCCCCACTGGGGAAGCTCAGCCTTGGTAGCCTTAATGGAAGCAAGACAGGATGCAAGTACAATTACAGGCTCCACACACGTCATTAGGCACATCTTTGGCCATGAAGCATTGGAGAGCTGGGCTTTACCGATCTTCCGGCTTACCTCCACCAATGTCTCCCCCAATACACAAGCATACTGTGTATTGTCATAATGCCAATGAGAAATGAGAAAATACTTCTCACATGCTTATGTAATCCTCCGTTTAATTTTAATTGTAGCAATATCCTTCTAAACTAGAAACTCTGTCCAAAAAGAATCACGTGAACCTATTGGCAGGTCCTAGGGCTGTGCTCTGTCTCTGGCCAAATAGAGGGGAACGGAGCCAAACAGCAAAACACAGCTAAACAGTAACATCTGGAAGGAAACGTTCTCTTCGCCAAGGACCCAAATGTCCCCTGCAGAAAGAACCCACATCTTTCTGGAGTCGCGCACTGTACCAGGCCTCAGGCTGGGATGGGGCGAGCCACAGTTCCAGCGCCAGCCGCAGGACGCGCAGCTCCAGCAGGGCGAGCCCACCGGGTGATGTGGGCCTGTGGGCACGGCAGACCTCGCACAGCAGGTGCTCAAGGGCTTGGGGGATGAGCCTGACCAGGCTAAGAGAAGGGTGGAACTCCAGTGGGTGAACAGTTTTCAAAGTTGGGCTTGAAAAAGAGGAAAAACAAAATGGTCATCTTACACAATGAAGAAAATGTTTCTGGAGATTCTCGAATTATATATTTTCTTAAAAGAAATATTCTCATTTATTTGTGAGCAGAGAGGGAGAATTGGCCACTGCAAACAAACATGACCGCTTTGTGCATCTGGCTTTATGTGGGTATTGGGGAATCAAACCTGGGCTGTCAGGCTTTGCAAGGAAATGCTTTTTAACTGCTGAGCCATCTCCCTAGCCCTTGGATTCTCTTTTTGTTTCCTCTCTCTCTCTCTTTCTTTATTTTTTTTTCCTGTTTTATTTTTTTTCAGGTAGGATCTCACTCTAGCTCAGGCTGACCTAGAATTCACTCTGTAGTCCCAGGGTGGCCTTGAACTCACAGCAATCCTCCTACCTCTGCCTCCCAAGTACTGGGACAAAAGGCATGCACCACCATGCCCAGCTTGAATTCTGTTTCTAAGGATCAATAATAAAGCTGTATAGGCCAAGAACATTATCAAGAACAGGGAGCTCAGCAGGATTTCAGCAAGCATCCCGGGAACTAACTGAATTCTACAACATGTGCTTTGTCTTAATGCAAACCCTTTGCAACAGAAATAAATAGGCATGTATGCTAATTGCCCAGTAAGAATAAGATTAAGACTGGATATGGTAAAAGGCCAACATTTCAGCAATCAATATCCAGTCAAATAGCTGAAGAAAGAATAACTTAAAAACATAAAATGAGGGCTGGAGAGATGGCTCAGAGGTTAAGGCACTTGCCTGCAAAGCCTAAGGACTCAAGTTCAATTCTCTAGTACCCACGGTAAAGCCAGATGCACAAGGTGGCACATATGTCTGGAGTTTGTATACAGTGGCTAGAGGCCCTGGAGTGCCCATTCTCTCTCTTTCTCTCTGCCTCTCTCTCTCTCTCAAATAAATAAATAAAATATTTTTAAAATGATTAAGTAAGAAACAAAATAACTTCCATGGTTCTTAATCTTTTCCCCTGAATTCTTATCCTCCCTTGAAAAAAAGTTAATTG
Source organism: Dipus sagitta (assembly GCA_036346955.1). Taxonomy (NCBI): domain Eukaryota; kingdom Metazoa; phylum Chordata; class Mammalia; order Rodentia; family Dipodidae; genus Dipus; species Dipus sagitta. Next base: position 37,728,507 of record CM070775.1, read on the forward strand.
ACACAGACAAATTTTAAATCCTGTACACGCTGCTGGTTAATCCTATGTGCTGTCAGGATACTGTACTTTCAAACGGATGAGGCCAGGGCTAGAGAAACAGCTCAATTGATAAAGTGCCTGTCTCACAAGCATCAGGACTGAATTTGATCCCCAGTACCCATGTAAGGTGTCGGGCATATGGGTTCGCACCTGTAATCCCAACACAGGAGAGAGAGAAACATGAGGATCCCTGGAGCCTCTTGAATAGCTAGGGAAGCCTATTTGGTGAGCTGTAGGCCAGTGAGATACCTTGTCTCAAAAAAGAGGCAAATACAGTGTAAATAGTTGAAGGATGTTGGCAAAATAGAAACATTTGGGTTTGAAACTATGTGGTGATGGAGGGTTTCTGTTTGTGAAATGTATGTATTAAAATAATAAAGCTGGGTTGGAGAGATGGCTTAGTGGTTAAGGTGCTTGCCTATAAAGTCTAAGGACCCAGGTTCAATTCCCCAGTATCTACCTAAGCCATGGGGGTCCATGCATCTGGAGTTCGTCTATAGTGGCTTGAGGCCCTGCATGCCCGTTATTTCTCTCTCTCTCTCTCTCTTTCTCTATCCCTAATAAATAAATTAAAATTAAAATTAAAAATATTTTAAGATAATAAAACTTAGAAAAAGAGAGGTAGACAGCATACCTCAGGAATGACACCTGAAACTCTCCTCTGACCTCCACATGTAAGTGCACACATGTTCATGCACACACATCCACACACACATTCCCACACACATACAGCATGCATGAAGGTATGCACACATGCAAAATAAACCCAATAAAGAAATGGACAAAGCCAGCACCGATAGAATTCTTGTCTGTGGGCAATCCCTTTGGAAGCAGAGGAGACAGAAGTCAGGGGCCTTTCTTCTTAGAGCTAAAGACCAGCAATGTTTCCTTTCACTATGCAAATGGGACTTCGCTTAGTCCTGGATTTAAAAAAAAAAAAAAATACAGTCCAACGTTTGGAAAGGAGCCTCACCAAGCCAGTGACACTGGCCGTGGAGAGCATTCCGACAGCTTTTAGCATCCACGTAGCCTTAGTGTGATCTGCCAAAAGCCATTTCCTGAGAGCTGATTCTTGCCATCGCAAGATGTATACACAGCTGGTGTCTCAGGTTCATTACCGTAAAGAAATCAATCCCCACAAAGGTCTATGGGGAAAATGAGGTTCTGTGTCTGGAACCTCCAGAGCTCTTTTTAAAGAAATGAGGTTCGGATCTCAGATTTTTTTTGAGGCAAACTGAACAGACTGCCCCCCCCCCTTTTTAATGTGAAAGTGAAAGAGTGAGAGAGAGAGAATTGGTGCACCAGAACCTCCAGCCACTGCAATTGAACTCCAGACACGTGTGGCCCCTTGAGCACATGTGCGACCTTGTGTACTTGCATCATTGCATCTAGCTTATGTGGGACCTGGAGAGTGGAACATGAGTCCTCAGGCTTCACAGGCAAGTGCCTTAACCACTAAGCATCTTTCCAGGCCCCCTGTTTTTAAATATGTGTGTGAGACAGAATTGGTGCACCAGGGCCTCCAGCCACTACAGTCGAATTACAGATGCATGGGCTCCCTTGTGCACATGTGCAAACTTGCACACTTGCATCACCTTGTGCGTCTGGTTTATGTGGGACCTGGAGTGTCGAACATGATTCCTCAGGCTTTGCAGGCAAGCGCCTTAACTGCTAAGCCGCCTCTCCAGCCCAGGATCTCAGCTATTAACTCTCACAGTACCCTGCCTGTCCCCTAACCTATCATGACAACTTCTTCCATAAAGACTCTTTATTTTTGTTTTTTGTTTTTTTGTTTTGTTTTTTGAGGCAAGGTCTCACTCTAGCCCAGGCTGACCTGGAATTCACTATGGAGTCTCAGGGTGGCCTCGAACTCATGGTGATCCTCCTACCTCTGCCTCCCGAGTGCTGGGATTAAAGGTGTGTGCCACCACGCCCGGCATCATAAAGACTCTTTAGTGCACACACTTCTGAAACACAGGGCTGCGCCTGTGTCACATCTCCATCCTCACGAGTATACGTTGGATGTTGAGGGAAGCCAGACAATCTCTCCATCCACTTGGAAACAATAGGCAGATTGCACCCTGGGGCTGCTCAAATCAACCTGCAGCCTGTCACCACTTCAGAGCCCCCTAACCTCAAAGACCAAAAGGCAAGGGGCAGGAAATTGAACTCTGCTCTTTAAGTGGGTGATGTCACCAGATAAATCCTTAAGAACCTCTTTATTGACACTGTGAGGAGAAAAAAATCTGCTTGAAAGCCTTTGAGGCACATCTAGGTTTAGAGTGGCCTTTTGTGCATTTCAAGAACTGTCCCCGCCCCCCATGGGACTTTTTTCCTCTTTTTTTTTAAATTTTTTTGTTTTACTTATTTATTTGAGAGTGACAGACAGAGAAAGAGGCAGAAAGAGAGAGAGAGAGAATGGGCGCACCAGGGCCTCCAACCACTGCAAACGAACTCCAGATGCGTGCGCCCCCTTGCGCATCTGGCTAACATGGGTCCTGGGGAGTCGAGCCTCGAACCAGGGTCCTTAGGCTTCACAGGCAAGCGCTTAACCGCTAAGCCATCTCTCCATCCCTTTTTCTCTCTTTTTTGGTGTGTGTGTATATAGCACAGTATGTGCGTGGAGGTCAGGGGACAACCGCAGGTGTTGGTCATTGACCTCTACTTTGTCTTAGGCAGGGGTCTCATTCGTGCTCACCACTGTGTAAGCCATGCTAGTGGTCCGAGCTGGGGGGCTCTCCTGCTGCCACCTCCCATCTCACCTTAGGGGGACCGGGAGTACAGATGATAGTGCTACTGCATCCGGTGTTTTACATGGGTGCTGGGGATCAGAACTCAGATCTTCCGGCTTGCCTAGCAAGCGCTTTTACCCACTGAACCAGCTTCCCGACCCTCCTCAGAACTTTGTAAGGAAGTGATGGTCTTGCACCAAATGATACCAGTTTAAATTTTAGCCACCTCTTCTTTATTATTTATAAAGCACAATAGAGGTCTAATGTTTGGAGGACGCAGTCTTCTGGAGCTTTTAGAAATGCCTCTCATTTTCCCAGATCCTTTAGTGATGTTTTAAAGACTGGTATTTAAACAATTTTTTTGAGGTAGGGTCTCTCTCTAGCTCAGGCTGACCTGGAATTCACTATGTAGTCCCAAGCTGGCCTCGAACTCACAACCATCCTCCTACCTCTGCCTCCTGAGTGCTGGAATTAAAGGTGTGCACCACCACACCTGGCCTAAGATTTGTATTTAGACCCAACATAGCACCTGCAATCATCCTAGAAGACTAAATGTAAAAATGCCTAAAACTTACCAGCTGTCGTTGGTGGAAATTAGTTGATTGCAAATTACATTAAGGGGAAGCCCAAATGTCTTCTGGTTGTCTGAACAATGCTCTCGCCAGAGCCTCTGGACATACTCCCGTTGCTGCTCCAGCTGATGGGACAGCAAAGTAATTATAAGAGAAGAGTCAGGTTTTCCCGTGAAGCTCAGCTACGAACCTTGACAAAAGGGAGACATTCCTGTGTGTCTCCTTAGCTTTTCACCCAGGAATGTTTACATGTGTGTGTGCATGTGCACATGTAGAGGCCAGAGGCTAATGTTCCATGTTTCCCTCAGTTAATCTCCACCTTAATTTTTTTTAAAATATCTATTTTTAGCTGGGTATGGTGGTGCACACCTTTAATCCCAGCACTTAGGAGGCAGAGGTAGGGGGATTGCCTGTGAGTTCGAGGCCACCCTGATACTACATAGTGAATTCCAGGTCAGCCTGTGCTAGAGTGAGACCCTACCTCAAAAAGAAAAGAAAAAACCTCCAAAATATTTATTTTTATTTATTTGCAAGGAGAGAGAGAGAAAGAGAGAAAATGGGCCCACCAAGGCCTCTAGCCACCACAAACGAACTCCAGATGCATGCACCACTTTGTGCATCTCTCTTTATGTGGGCTAGGTAATTGAACCTGGGCCGTTACCTTTGCAGGTGAGCCCCTTAACCACTGAGCAATCTCTCCAGCCCTCCACTCTTTTTTTTTTTTTTTTTTTTTTTTTAAGAACAGGGTTTCTTACTGAACCTGAAGCTCTTAGATTTGGCTAGAGTAGCCAGCAAGCCCCAGGGATCCTCCCAGCCCTGGGATTACAGGTGCACACTGTCACACACAGCTTTGACATGAGTGCTGGATATCCACACTCAGGTCCTCATGTTTGCATAGCAAGCAATGCACCAACTGAGCCATCTCCCCAGGCTGCAGACATGGTTTTAAAGACTTGTTTACCATGAATCATGCTGATGGCTCAGTCTAAGCCCAAGGGTCACTAAGAAAGGCAAAGGGCAATTTTAAGGGGCAAAAACAAAAATACTGTTTTTTTTTTTTTTCTGACAAATAATTCTCTAAGCTCTAAGCCAGATGTGGTGGCTCAAGCCTATAATCCTAGCACTCGGGAGGCTGAGCGAGAAGAAATGCCATGAATTGGAGGCTAGTGTGGGCTATAAAGAAAGTATCCAGTGGTACGGAGTGAGACCTTGTGTCGAAAAAAATATAGGGGCTGGAGAGATGGGTTAGTGGTTAAGATGCTTGCCTGCGAAGCCTAAGAACTCATGTTCGAATCTCCAGGTCCCACGTAGCCAGATGCACAGTGATGCAAACACGCAATGTCACACATGTGCATAAGGGGGTGCACACATCTGGAGTTCATTTGCAGCAGCTGAAGGCTCTGGCACACCCATTCTCTCTCTCTCTCTCTCTCTCTCTCTGCCTCTTTCTCTCTCAAAATAATTTTTTTTAAAAAGGGCTGGAGAGATGGTTCAGTGGTTAAAGGCATTGGCTTGCAAAACCTGCATGCCCAGGTTTGATTCTCCAGCATCCATGTAAAGCCAGATTCGCAAAGTGGAGCATGCATCTGGAGTTTGTATGTATGTAGTGGCAATAGGCCCTTTTATGCCCACTCTCTCTCTTTCTCTGCAAATAAATAAATATAATATTTTTTTAAAAAAAATTAAAGCTAGATGTAGTGGTTCACAGCTGTAATTACAGTACTCCAGAGACTGGGGCAATATTACCATGAGTTCAAGGCCAACCTGGGCTGTAGTATGAGATCCTGTCTTTAAAAAAAAAAAAGAAGAAGAAGAAGGAAACAGAAAGAAAGGAGGAAAAGAAGCCTCTCTATATGGGGTGGGGGTGGGGAGGGAAGGCCCGATCCCAACCAAGCTTCAGAGCCCTTTGCTTCCCATTTGCGTCACTCCCAGCTTTTCCCAAGAGGACATCGATGTAATTACTTCTCTCAGAGTCCCAGAAATAGTCACAAACATTTCCACAATTTTAAACATTGATGCCTTGGGAAGATGTGTCTCCGGTTCCTTCATTACTGATGACTGTGATCTCATAAAATCCCAGGCCCTCAGTTCCTTGTGGACCATTACCTGTCATTAGGGTTAGAAACTCCCCGTAAGACTGTAGCTGGGCCAGCCATGGTGATGCACTCCTTTAATCCCAGCCTTTAATCTCCCGAAGCAGAGGTAGGAGGATCGTCATGAGTTCGAGGCCATCCTGAGACTATGTAGTGAATTCCAGGTCAGCCTGGGCTAGAGTGAGACCCTACCTCGAAATGCCCCCCCACCGCCAAAAAAAAGACTAGCTAGAATTGGAATGCAGCCATACAAATGACCTTACAAAGAAACTCTGCCTAGAAAACCCAGATTCTGGACCTGTGAGGCAAGGAGAGCATTACTTTCATTCCTGGCTCCTGTTTCCATCCTCTTTTCTTTTTATTTCTTTAAATATTTTATTTATTTATTTGAGAGAGAAAGAGGCAGATAAAGAGAGAGAGAGAGAGAGAGCAAGAGAGAATAGGACATGCCAGGGCCTCCAGCCACTGCACACAAACACCAGATACATGTACCACATTGTGCATCTGGCTTACCTGGATACTGGGGAATAGAACTCAGGTCCTTGGGCTTTGCAGGCAAGTGCCTTAACCACTAAGCTATTTCTCTAGCCCCATTTTTGTTTATTGATTTGAGAGAGAGAGAGAGAGAGAGAGAGAGAAAGAGAGTATGGGCACACCAGGGTTCCTGCCACTGCAAATGAACTCCAGTCACTCCAGCCACTTTGTGTAGCGGGCTTTATGTGGGTAGCGGGGAATTGAACTCAGGCCATCAGGCTTTGCAAACAAGTGCCTTTAACCGCAGAGCCATCTCTCCAGCCCTCCATCCTCTTTGCCTATGCAGTATTTAAAACCCTGCTCACCTGATGGTTGAGGATGGCCCGCACTAGCTGTAGGTGAAGCCTCAGGCAGGTGCATTCATCTTGGTAGGCCTTGACAAAATAAGGGTGGCTGAGATCAAACTTGGGGCGCCGGTGCATCACGTCAGTCATCACCTGTGCTAAGGTGAACCTCTCCTCAGGGTCCAACGTGTGCTGGTAGGCTTCAAAATAACTATCAAGAAGCTGGGGGGAGGGGGAAACTTTAAGTAAGTTTGATAGGATACAGCAAAGGTAGCCCTGGGCCCAGAGAAGATGAGGGGAGGCCCCACCTATGGTCTTAGCAGGAGACACAGCCCTGAACCTCTGGTACTAGCAGGTCCGGTGTGGGCAGATGCAGCACCTGTGTTAGCTGGGCAATTAGTAAACCACAAAGTAAGGAAGACATAAAAAAAACACGTTTTGGAGCCAGAAGAACTGAACTTGAGTTTGACTTTCTGCTTCTGTCTCTTCTCGCTCTGCTCTCTGCAAAGAAAAGGAGCGCTACATAATTGACATTATTCTGTGAAAATTACAAGCTCCATTGAGATGTTGGATACATTCCAAGGTTCTTCCCCAAATGTTTGCCATTCCTAGAAGAAGCCCACCCCTCTTTCCTTTGTCTAGCTCCATCTCTTGTTAGGACCACTTGCTTCTTTTTGCTTTTGGATGAGAGAGAAGTTACTGTGCAATGCATCTTTCATCTCACATCTACACACTGTAGTCGATTGATTTGTCTCTTAAAATTAGTATACAAAAATAATGGGCTTCCTGATGGCACTTTCATTCTGTGTTTTTAAAAAAATATTTAATTTTTATTTATTTGCAAGGAGAGATAGAGATTGGGCATAGCAGGGCCTCTATTCACTGCAAACAAACTCCAGATGCATGCACCAATTTGTGCATCTGGCTTTATGGGGGTACTGGGGAATCAAACCCGGGATCATTAGGCCTCCCTAGGCTTTGCAGGCAAGCACCTTAACTGTGGAGCCATCGCTCCTGCCCTCCTTCTTCCCTACCGCCATCCCCTCCTGCTGAAACGCTTCCCCCGCTGGTGGCCCCTTTCTGCTTTCTTATCATATGTATTTTATTACTGACTTCCCCCCCAGTCCTCCCTTAAGACTCCCCCCCATGGTCCCCTTTCTAGGTTTATGACCTATACCCCCCATACACACATATATAAAAATTAAAAGTGGGACTGCTGAAATGGCTTAGCAGTTAAGGCATTTGCCTGCAAAGCCTAAGGACTCCAGTTCAATTCCCCAGGACCCATGTAAGCCAGATGCACAAGGGGGCGCATGCGTGTGGAGTTTGCAGTGGCTAAAGGCCCTGGCGCACAATTCTCTCTCTCTCTCTCTCAGATAAAATAAAATAAAATAAAATAAAATAAAATAAAATAAAAATTTAAATTGCCAGGGCATGGTGGTGCATGCCTTTAATCCCAGAACTTGGGTGGCAAAGGTAGGAGGATCACTGTGAGTTCAGGGTCAGCCTGAGACTATCATAGTGAATTCCAGGTCAGCCTGGGCTAGAACAAGACCCTACCTTGAAAAAAAAGAAAACAACAAACAATTAAAATTTAAGATGGGTATATGAGCCAATATGTGCAGTGTCTTTCTGAGTCTAGGATACTTTGGAAACAATTTCCATTCCCTTCCACTTTCCTAAAACTATCGTGATTTCATTTTGTTATGGCTGAATAAAACTCCACTGGGCATATGTAACACGTTTTCTTCATCCACTCATCTGTTCGTGGCTGGCTCCATGTCCTGGCTATTGTGAACAGTGGAGTCCTGAGTGTGGGTGAAGAGTTCCTCTGTGTTCCGACAGAGAACCCTTTGGAAATGTGCTCAGGAGTTGTATAGCTGGGTCATAGGCTAGTCCTGCTTTTAGGGTTTTTTTTTCTAAATTAATTTATTTTTGACAATTTAATACATATATGTAATGTGTTTTGATCATATTCACCCTCATTCTCTTTTTTAAAAAAGTATTTTATTTGCAAGCAGACAGACACAGAGAGAGAGAGAGAGAATGGGCGCACCAGGGTCTCTAGCCATTACAAATGAACTCCAGACACATGCACCACTTTGTGCATCTGACTTTACGTGGATATTGGGGAATCAAACCCAGATCGTTAGACTTTGCGGGCAAGCAAGCGCCTTAACCACTGAGCCCTCTCTCCGGCCCCCCCGTTTTCTTTCATACATGTGTTTTGATCATATTCACCTCCATTGTCCTCTCTTGCTCAGCTCTCACTCCCACTAAACTCCATCCTCTTCCCAGCCTGCCCCTCTCCTACTTTCATGTTATTTTTGTTTAGTCTTTTTTTTTTTTTTTTTTTTGAGAAACCCTTACACTAAATTTCATAGTGGCTTTGCCAGCCTATTATCCAACCAACAGGGAATAATCACTCCTTTCCGTACATCTTTGCCAGCATTTGTTGTCATTTGTTTTCTTGAGGTTAACCATTGTGACTGGGGTGAAGTGAAATCTGAAAGTAGTCTTAATTTACATTTCCCTGATGGCTAAGGACGCTGAACACTTTTTACAGTTTTACTAGCCATCTGTGTTTCTGCTCAGTTCATTGGCCCATTTACTGACTGAAAGATTTGAGAGAGTTTTTGTTTTGTTTGCCTCCTGGCTTCTTTGGATCTTCTTTTCTTCTCTTTTTAAAAAAAATATTTTAATTTATTTATTGGAGACAGAGGTGCATGCCAGTGCCTTTTGCCACTGGAAATGAACTCCACATGGACGTGCCACTGTGCGTCTGGATTTACATGAATACTGGGGAAGCAAACCCAAGCTGGCAGGCTTCACAAGCAAGTGCCTTCACCTGCTGAGCCACCTCCCCAGCCCCTGGGTCTTCTTTTCTATGAAGCCCACGATATGCACACAATGCCAACATTTCTTTTCTTTTTTTTTTTTTTTTTTTTTTTTTTTTTTTTTGGTTCTTAGAGGTAGGGTATCACTGTAGCTCAGGCTGACCTGGAATTCACTATGGAGTCTCAGGGTGGCCTCGAACTCATGGCGATCCTACTACCTCTGCCTCCCGAGTGCTGGGATTAAAAAGGTGTGCGCCACCACGCCCGGCTAATGCCAACATTTCTGTGTTTCATCAGTTTACTTTGCAGGGCCCAGGCACTGGATCTCAGTGGGTAGGACAGATCTTCCTCCTCTATACGAGTGCTAGATGATGGAAGATGAATAGCACAATAGAAATCAAGTATCGCTTTATAAAGAGATGTTTGAGGTCTTCCCAGGGTCAAGGCTCAAGGTGGGACAGTCTGGGAGATCTCAGTTGGCACCCGTTATGGTTGGATATAAAATGTTCCCCCCAGAATCGTGTGTGAAAATTTGGTCTCTGACTGGTGGTGATTATTTCTGGAGGTCATGAAACCCTTGGGAAGTGGATCTTTTTTGGGGGGGGGGATGGACCTTGAGGTTAATAGTCTGTCCCCCAGTTCCTGTCTTGCTTCTACCTCTTGTGCTGAAAAGTGAGGTCATGGAAGAGTCACATGTTTCCCCCTGCTACCGTGGAGCTGCCTGCCGCTGTGCCTCCCACACCATGATAGATTATGTCCCCTCTCACAGTGACCAGAAAAGTAATGAATACATAACCTGAGTTTCTTGGATGCCTTGTTGAAAAGGTGCCAGATCCAAAAGACTTTGGATCAACCTTGGTATGAAATGGAGAACACCGAGAGAACCTCAGGCCACCACGGAAGGGGCAGAAGGTGGCCCACAGATTAGCGACTGCGTGTCACAAGTGCAGGGAAGGCAGGATCCCCTAAACTGTAAGTGATCCCGACAGAAAATGAAGCAGAGAGGATAAGCTGAAAATGACCTTATTCCCTCCTCACCCAAGGTCTACTCTGGTATAAGATTCAATTATGAAATAGCAAAGGGCAGGATGGAAATGAAGGAAGAATGGATCGACTGGCTAGGAGTATCACTCGGTAGCCCCAGGGGGAGATTAGAAAAGCAGCAATTACTTTCCTTAATTCCTTCTGGCCTAACCTGAACCTTTTCGGCTGGGCCAGGGCAACCCCAAGAGCTGGTTTATGGTATTTAAACTTCCTTGACCTGTTTTTTTTGGACAAAGAATCCAAGTGTTGACTACTTGGGGCGGGGGTGGGGGGGGAAGTCCCTGGGGAGCTGGTTCTTGCTAGTTGCTCGGTCTAGTGACACCCAGCTGCAGAGAGAGAGGCCTATGCTGAACTGCAAGCTCACTGCTGATGACATGGCCAGTCAGCAGGTGAGAGCACCCAAACACATGTGAATTTCACATAAATAACAGATAATTCTTCAGCCTCAGTATGTCCCAAATATTGCAAGGTTTTATCTAGCGGTCTTAGCTGTTGCTTGGGAAAACGTGGCTTTTTGAATTAACAAGGATTTTGGAAGCTTTGGGCTCAAGCCCTTGAAGCTCTCAGACGGATCCTTACATAATTTTATTATTAAGTCTTTCCTAACAGGGTAGGACAAACTCTTTCTGCCTCACAGGTTCTATTTATTATCTAGTTGCTAACTGGCCCATGTCCATTTAAACTCCCGGCTGATATTTGTCTAAGAAGTCTTCCTGGCCTGTCAAATGTCACCTCTGTGTGTCAAGGCCAACCGCGCAGGCAAAATAATATGTTGTACATACAGGGATAGTGGGCAGGAGAATGTTGGAGAAAATAGGAAAATAGACAAAACAAATAATCCCAAGTCATACTGTATTTATCTTATTTTTAACCTCACAATTTTTTTTTATTTCTAGCATTTTAAAATAACTTTTTAAAAGAAGGGTTTTAGGTCAAATCAAGGTGCAAAACAGAAAATCAAAGCCAGCTAGGGGCTAGAGAGATGGCTCAGTGGTTAAGGCATTTGCTTGCAAAGTCTGACGGCCCAGGTTCGACTCCCCAGTACCCATGTGAAGCCAGATGCACAAAGTGGTACATGCATCTGGAGTTTGTTTGCAGTGGCAAGAGGCCCTGGCATGTTCTCTCTTCCTCTCTCCCTCTCTAAACATAACATATCACAGAATTAATTTCTTCTTTTCAAGGGAATAATACATGAAAATCACTTTAGTGCCATATGCACTTAATCAAATTATCCCGGAACCATGTTTGGTGGCTGTGGAGAGAGAGAATCCAAAGTCAGTACATCATCACCTACTTGACTTTCCCGCTGCAGCGGGTACCTGGCTTCCTCGGGTCCCTTAATCCACTTAAATTGACCTCAGTTCTAACTTTACGAGTCTTCATATATACTATGGTTATTTTAAGGACTTAAAAGAGCCCAATATGTTCAAGTCATTCTCAAATAGTGAGACCAATATATTTAGCAATTGGAAACAGCTGAGGAAATTTGGCGATGATTCAGGGCTGGGGAAATCAATCGTGCTTTAGTTAGAAATCAGGCTCGGCCATTAAAAATAGGACCTGAGGCTAGATTTTCTGACTTGGAAGGCCATATTTTACAGATTTGGCACTGAAAGCTCAGTTTCTATAGGGAACTTATTCTCAGGGTAGGAAGGAGAGATACTTTCAATAATTTTTTAAAATTAAAATAGTTTCATTTGCCCTGGAAAGAACCCACAAGCAGTCTACCCCTAAGCCCACAACGAACTAAAGGGTCAACTGTGGAGAAAGTGGTTTTCAGAACTTCCTCCTCTTCTATTCTTGTCACCATCCTGTCCTGCCTGTAGACTTTGAGAGGGAGGGAGGAAGAGACAGAGAGAGAGAGAACAAAAAGGACTATTTGAAGCTCATGCTTAGACCAAAAATTAGAGATTTTATCCTGGTATGGTGGCACATGTCTTTAATCCCAACATTTGAGAGGCAAAGGTAGGAGGACCACCGTGAGTTCAAGGCCACCCTGAGGCTACATAATGAATTCCAGGTCAGCCTCGGCTACAGCGAGACCCTACCTTGAAAAACAAAACAAAACAAAAAATACAAAAAAACATTAGAGATTCTGTCTTATTTACATTTAATACTTCCTTTCCAGTGACTATGCTATGAGTCTAAATCCTTCATTTACTTACTTCATTAATCAAAATAAGGTTCTAACTGGTAGGTCAAGGTTTTCTTGGAAAAGGAAAACATTCTTTCAAAGCCCAAGGCTTATACCTTTTAAACTTAGCCGGTTGTTTTCAAAACACTGGATGACCCACTTCTCCATGAGTAACAGACCAGAGAGTAAAAGAAACAGTAAGGCCATCTATTCCACTAGAAAAACAATTCAAAGAAACCATCTCTACTTCCCGGTTTTCAGACCACATCACAGTGTGTGGTAGTCTGACTTCTACCCCCAGAAAGCCTTCTGGAAAAGTCCTACACAGCCGCCCCAGGTCACCTGAGTGCTGACCCCACTGTGGGGTTTGGGGAATCATCTTTCTTGAAATTTCACTGTACTCCACATCAGCAAGTATAGTTCAACTTTTATTTTTTTCCTGTTGGCTTTCACAAAACTATATTTTTCTTGGATGTTCTCCAGTCTATTTGGTTACTACTTCTGGTTCCATGACCTCCTGTTAAATGTAGGTGTCCCTCAGGGGCCCGTTCAACCTCTAACTTTTCTCATTTCTTTTGACTCATGACTGTGGTTCAAGTGCCGCAATTGTATGTCAGCTTATATCTGCTCTGAGCTTCAAACAGCTCCTCACAATGTATTCAGGGTTTTTGCAAACACCTCAGTAGGTTGTGTCCTAGAGCCAACCTGATCTCCCTTAAAGATGTCCTCACTCCCGCTGCAGCCTGCTTCAGTTAGAAGTCACCGGCCGGGCCCTGTGAAAAAACTATTAAATCCTCCTCACTCTCTCACTCCAAACCTCACATCCGGTCCTCGGGTTCAACTCAGAGTGATCTCAAGTGTACCCCTCTCTCCTGCTCTCCCCAGCACCTCCGTGCTCCCTGTCCCTCCTAACTCTCCAGGTCGCTGTGGCAATAGCCGCCCCTTCTCTTCTCCAAGGGCTTTCTGCCACAGCCCTCTGTGCTGACACCAAACTAGCTGCTGCAAACAAAGCTGTCATCGTGTTTCTCACCTGTGGCTCTTTGCTTTCCCACAGCTTCTTAAACTATGGGTCACAACCCAACGCATGGGGTGGTCATGACAAATTTGGCAATACCGAGAGACTTCTGAACCACACAACAACCAAAAGTGAATTCAAGATCAAATGCAGGAGCTGTTTTGGTTGGGTGTTTCATGTCAGCAATGAGATGGTAACTGCAACATATACCAAAGAATTGTTTTAAAATAAATTATAACCAAGTATGTTGGCTCCCCCCTCCTTTTTTTTTTTCTTTTGGTTTTCTGAGGTAGGGTCTCACTCTAGCTCAGGCTGACCTGGAGTTCACTATTCACTATGTAGTCTCAGGGTGGCCTCGAACTCATGGCAATCCTCCTACCTCTGCCTTCCAAGTTCTGCGATTAAAGGCATGTGCCACCATGCCCAGCCTGCTCTGGTAATTAAGAAGCTAAGAGAAGAGGATTGCTGTGAGTTTGAGGCCAGCCTGGGCTTTAGAGTTCCAGGTCAGCCTAAGCCCGAGTGAGAACCTGCCTCTAAAAATAAAAAAGATATCATTTATCACCAGTAAATGTTTAATTTGAATACCTACTTTATACAACCCTGTATACCTGGGGCTGTGTAAAAATTTCTTGAGTGTAAAGGGGTCACAAATGGATAAAGTTTAAGAAGTCTCTCATTATACAATGAACCCTAAAATTCCATGATTCACAGGCTCTTCATAGGCTGCATCCAAATCCCCAGTACTGTGTGCAGAAAAACTGATTAATTAATTAAATGAGCTTGTATCTCATTATGCCTTTACATCCTAGCCAGCTGTCTGCCTGGCACTCAGCCGGTCGTTCCCATGAGTACCTTCGCTGGCAGCGTAACTGCTGCTTCCCACGTTTACGAGTGTACTTCTCTGTCACACAATATTATACTCATCTTTTCATGATGGCTTTAAGTCTTGGTTCTTCTGGAAGGACTTCCTGGCATTTTACTACTCTGACTCCCTCTGCTGAAGTCCCCATTGCTCTTGAATGTGCCTCAGTTGTAAACTGATGGACACTGAGTTATGCTTTTATTTATTTATGTATTTATGTATTTATTTTGAGGAAGATTCTCACTTTAGCCTAAACCGACCTGGAACTTACTCTGTAGCTAGATCCTCCTACCTTAGCGTCCCCAAGTGCTGGGATTAAAGGTGTGCACCACCATGCCCAGATGAGTGATGCTTTTGCTTAGAGATTGAATAAACTTTTATAGACTACAAATTTCTTAAAGATAGGAATCATTTTCTCTTCTATACTATATGTTCCTGGAACAGTACATGGTGGTGTAAATACTTAATGTTTGATTTAAAACACTCTAGGGCTCGAGAGATAGCTTAGCAGTTAATACACTTGCCTGCAAAGCCTAAGACCCAGGTTCAATTCGCCAGTACCCACGTAAGCCAGATGCAGAGGTGGTGCATGCATCTGGAGTTCATTTGCAATGGCTAGAAGCCCTGGCACACCCATTCTCTCTCTCTCTCTCTGCTTCTCTCTCTCAAGTAAATAAATAAAAATATATTTTTAAAGAGAGAATGGGTGGACCAGGGCCTCAGTCACTACAATCAAACTCCAGACACTTCCGCCACCTAGTGGGCATGTGCAACCTTGTGTTTGCCTCAGCTTTGTGCATCTAGCTTACGTGGGATCTAGAGAGTTGAACATGGGTCCTTAGGCTTTGCAGGCAAGCACAAGAAAAAATTTCAACAGTGGATGATCAGTGGGAGGGCTGATAGCCGGGAGTAGTTCACACGCAGTGTTTCATTTCTTACTGAGATGTCCACTGTTAGTGATTTGGGAGGCTTAGTAACTTGCTATTTCATTGCTTTAAATTCACTCTTGTGATCATTTCACTCAGCACTCCTGGCTTCACTGCTTCACTTGCCAGGTAACATTTACTTCTAAAGGCCCTGATCATGCCAGACCATTTGCCTGTGCTTAGCAAAGCCAGGCTTGTCCCTATGACTGGCCAGTGAGTGCCAGTGAAATCATGACCCATTCTCATTAACAGCATCCCCACCATAAGCATCATATCTAGCAATCCCATCACAAGCAAGGCCTAAATCAAGCAGTCCTCTAACACACCTGCAAGATGAAGGACTATTGTCACATTGTATTTTTAGTGATGAAGAACCACATACAGAAAATAAAATTGAACAGGGCCTGGTGGATGTCACAGGCTTGTAGTCCTAGCTCCTCAGCAGACTGAAGCAGAAGGATCAAAAGTTCAAGGCCCGCCTGAGTTATAGAGTGAGATCAAGACTAGCCCAGACAACTTAGTGAAATGTGTTTCAAAAATAGCAAAATATAGTGGCACGTCTGTCATGGTGGAAACCAACTGCCCTCTAATTGGACTGGAGGCATGCTCCATGGGAGGGAATGCATCCCTGATACTGAAAACCTACAACAGGGATAGCTATGAGCCCTAGGGGTGTAACGTCTGCTGCTGTCTGGCTAAATGTAGATGCTATACACATCAAACTGCCCAGTAAACACTTCTCTTAATGTTCATACCCGTATATTAATGCTACTCTCACTTTTGGTAGAGAACCTTCTCTTTTCAGATGGCAGTGACCTTGGGATGACTCAGAAGGCATCATGATGCTGGGAAGAAGTGACAGGAGTGCTCAGCACTGCAATATCTCTATCACACCTTCCAAGGCTCAGGGTCCATTGCGGAAGAGGTGGTGGAAAGAATGTAAGAGCCAAAGGAAGGGTAGGACTCCTTACAACGTGCTCCACCCAGACACAAAATGGCCTGGATATCAACCTCACAGTGCTTGACACTATCTACACAAGACCATCAGAATAGGAGGAAAAGATCATGACATCAAAATAAAAGAGAAGCCGGACATGGTGGCACACGCTTTTAATCCCAGCACTCGGGAGGCAGAGGTAGGAGGATCGCCGTGAGTTCGAGGCCACCCTGAGACTACATAATGAATTCCAGGTCAGCCTGGGCCAGAGTGAGACCCTACCTCAAAAAATCAAAATAAAATAAAATAAAATAAAAAATAAAAGAGAGATTGACTGAGAGAGGAGAGGGAATATGATGGAGAATGGAGTTTCCAAGGGGAAAGTGGGGGGAGGGAGGGCATTACCATGGGATATTGTTTACAATCATGGAAGTTATTAATAAAAATATAATAAGTAAATTTAAACAAGTAGCAAAATAAAAAGAGGGCTGGGGATATAGCTCAGTGGGAGAGTGCCTGCCTAGAATTTCCTGGATTTAATCCCTAGTACTATATACACATACACATACACACACACACACACACACACACACACACAGATTAATTAGGGGCTGGAGAGATGGCTTAGCAGTTAAGGTGCTTGTCTGTGAAGCCTAAGGACCCAGGTTGAACTCCCCAGAATCCACATAAATCAGATACACAAAGTGACACATGTGCACAAGGTGGTGCACATGTCTGGAGTTCTATTACAGTGGTTGGAGGCCCTAGCATGCCAATTCTCTCTCCCCGCCCCCCTCATTAAAAACAATTAATTAGGGCTGGAGAGATGGCTTAGTGCTTAAGGCACTTGTCTGCAAAGCCAAAGGACCTAGGTTCAATTCCCAAGGACCCACATAAACCAGATGTACAAGGTGGTGCATGCGTCTGGAGTTCATTTGCAGCGGCTGGAGGCCCTGGTACCCTCTCTCTCTCTTTCTCTCTCTCTCTCTGTCTCCTTCTCTCTCTCTCTCTCAAATAAATAAATAAAATATTTTAAAAAGATTAATGTGATGGTTTGATTCAGGTGTCCCCAATAAACTTAGGTGTTCTGGATGCTAGGTTCCCCAGCTGATGGCAATTGGAAATTAAAGTCTCCTGGAGGCAGTGTATTGTTGGGGGCGAGCTTATGGGTGTTATAGCCAGTTTCCCCATGCCAGTGTTTGGCACACTCTCTGTTCCTGTGGTCCACCTTACATGGGCCAAGGGGTGATGTCCACCCTCTGCTCATGTCGTTTTCCCTGCCATCATGGAGCTTCCCCCTCAAGCCTGTAAGCCAAAATAAACCTCTTCTCCCCCACAAGCTGCTCCGGCTTGGGTGATTTCTACCAGCAATGTGAACCTGACTGCAACAATTAATTAACCTGAACTTAATACTTATGTCTTTATAATTAGCTGAAACCATTTAATTTTTTTAAATTTATTTTTATTTATTTATTTATTTGAGAGTGACAGAGAGAAGGAGGCAGAGAGAGAGAGAGAGAGAGAGAGAGAGAAAGAGAGAATGGGCACGCCAGAACTTCCAGCCTCTGTAAACGAACTCCAGATGCGTGCGCCCCCCTGTGCATCTGGCTAACGTGGGTCCTGGGGAATTGAGCCTCGAACGGGGGTCCTTAGGCTTCATAGGCAAGCGCTTAACCGCTAAGCCATCTCTCCAGCCCAGCTGAAACCATTTAAATAAAAATGATTTGCTTTACCGAGAGCTTCCTAAAAGTCTCTTTGGTTTTGTTTTTTTTTTTTTTTTTAATTAAAAAAAAAAAAACCTGGTTTGTTTGGTAAGAACAGTCTTATGGTGTTTGCTTGTTTTCCACAAGGTCCTGATATGTAGCATGTGGTCTGGAACTCATTCTGTAGTGTAGGCTGACCTTAACCTTGCAGGAATCCTCCTGCCTCGGCCTCCCTAGTTCTGGGGTTATAGGTATATACCTCCGTACCCAGCAAGAATGGCATTTAGGAGATGCTGTGTGTTCTAGAGATCATACCTCGTGTTTGCGTTCGAAGAGAGCTGCTTCCCAAGTCCACATGTCATACAGGACAGCAAATCTGTCCACACTCGCGTGGGCCCATCCCCAGCGCGGGCTACTCTGGGACTTGCTGTCCTCCGGGTGACCTGGGAGAGAAGCGGGTGGGAGGTGTTAGATTAAGGCCCCCAACAAGGCTGGTTCTGAGGGAAATGTGCCCCCGGGGATGATCAGCCGCATCTCAGGAATGGAGACGCGGAGTCTGGGACTGGGACTATTAAATCAACTGAAGAAACGTCCACAGAGACAAGGCCCAGGTTCACTCTTGTTGACCTCCAAGTCTATGGGAGTTTGAGGCTTTTATTTTCCAATCTTAAAGACAAATTTGAGATATAAAACCAAAGTTCAGCTAACATAAAACCAAAGGTCTGGCCGGGCGTGGTGGCGCACGCCTTTAATCCCAGCACTCGGGAGGCAGAGGTAGGAGGATCGCCGTGAGTTTGAGGCCACCCTGAGACTCCATAGTGAATTCCAGGTCAGCCTGGACTAGAGTGAGACCCTACCTCGAAAAACTAAAAAAAAAAAAAAACAAAAAACTAAAGGTCTGGCATCTGGTGGTTTAGCAAAAAACTCAGATTAAATATATATATGTATAATTTATTTACGTATTTATTTGCGAGCAGAGAAAGAGAGAAAGAGACAGAGACAAAGAGAGAATGGGTGCCCTAGGGCCTGTAGCCACTTCAAATGAACTCAGGATGCATGCAGCACTTTGTGCATCTGGTTTTACATGGGTACTTGGGAATCAAACCTGGGTCCTTAGGCTTTGTAGGCAAGCACCTTAACTGCTAAGCCATCTCTCCAGCATCCTCATTTACTATCTTATTCATGTTAACTAAACCAAAAATTTTCAGAGGATAGGTACTTGTTGGAAAAAAGGGGGTTCAGTGATATAAGGGAGGGGGCTAAAAATGTTTAATGCAAAGGGATTATGATCAAAATACATTATGTATATTATATATTACATATTACATATATACAAATCTTCAATAAGAAGTTTTAAGGGTGGAGAGATGGCTTAGCTATTAAGGTGCTTGCCTGTGAAGACTAAGGACCCAGGTTTGATTCCCTAGCACCCACATAAGCCAGATGCACCAGGTGGCACATGTGTCTGGAGTTCATTTACGATGGCTAGAGGACTGATACATTCTCTCTTTCTCTCTCCCTCCCTCCCTCCCTCTTTCTCTATCTTCCTCAATAAATAAATAAGTGTTTTTCTTATAAATGTTTTAAGTTTTCAGGGAAATTCCCAAAATATTTCTTAATTATGCTGATTGCCAACTTAAATCAGTAAAGTTAATCTTTATTACTATTTGTCAGAAGTATTTTCTACTATATTAATTTAGTTTTCACTGCCAAAGTTATTATTGCTTTGGGTTTTTAAGTGGCATGTTTCATAAGAAAATACTAGAAGGCAGGAATGTTCAGGTGCAGACATGTGGGTTGGATACTAATTGAGTCTATAATGGGTACTTAGCAAGAGAAAGACTTTGATTTCTCTAGCAGAAGTCAAGGAGCCATTTCACAATGGATGACTATATACTTATTAGCTTGATTGAAAGATGCCTGTGTGGTTAAATGTGTTTCAATCTAATTAAACTCTCAGCAGCTAGAAACAGTGACATGGTATTATGAGTTAATGTGGACAAAAGTGCTACATTGTATGTCGTATATCTAGTAAAGATAAAAATGACGAGCTGAAATTAAATGCGCTAGAGCATCGGATGCTGTCCCTGCACGACTGAGATCCTCAGTGTTGTAGCAATGATGCAATACAGAATTGATTCCTATGTTAAATTCATTCTGAGACCTGATAAGTTAGTTTCAGACGTCCTTTGAGCAGCATTTCGTAACACTATGAACATGAATTAACCTTAATTATAGTGCATACATACTACGAAATAACACAAACCCTTGCTAAAGTTCCCTTCAGGTGTTGCAATGTGTCTAAAAATTATAAACTCTTTCCAAATGAAATAGTCAGTGCCATCACATGATCACATTCTTTCTGAAAATGTTTTATATTTTATTTATTTATTTATGAGAGAGAGAGAGAGAGAGGAAGAGAGAATGGGTATACTAGTATCTCTAGCCATTGCAAATAAACTCCAGATGCACGTGCCAGCTCATGCGTCTGGCTTACATGGGCACTAGGGGATTGAACCTGGGTCCTTAGGCTTTGCAGGCAAGCACTTTAACCACTTAGCCGTCTCTCCAGCCCCGCACTATTCCATTCTTATCTATTTCTAAAATTGGCCATTTAGATGATGGTGCCAAGAAAGAAGAGAGTGCACGGATGATGTACTGGTTACCCTGAGGGATGAGGAAGCCCTCTGAGGCTTGTGTGACATTCCCCTGGCCAGATCTTTTTGCATCCTGGTGTGTTCCTGTTAGGAACCCAGCATGCCTCTGCTTCGAAATGCAGTTTCCTCAAGGTCAGTTGCTTAGGGGAACAAAGTCATTCATTTCACTTGCTCCTTTGCTTTAGGGCCCAGCACCATGTCCCTTACACCCAGTGGGTGATGCAGAAATTTCCCTGTGCAACAAGCATAGTCTAAATGAGAATTTCAGGGTCCGGAGAGATGGCTCAGTGGTTAAGGTGCTTGCCTATGGAGCCAAATGGCCAGAATTCAATTCCCCAGTGCCCACATAGGGCCAGATGCACAAAGTGACCCATGCATTTGAAGTCCATTTACAGCATGGTCCTGGTGAGCCAATACTCTCTGTCTCTCTTCTCTCTCTCTCTCTCTCTGCAAATGAATAAATGAATATTTTAAATAAGAATTTCAGGCTGGAGAGATGGCTTAGCGGTTAAGTGCTTGCCTGTGAAGCCTAAGGACCCCAGTTCAAGGCTTGATTCCCCAGGACTCACTTAAGCCAGATGTACAAGGGGGCACATGCATCTGGAGTTTGTTTGCAGTGGCTAGAGGCCCTGGCATGCCTATTCTCTCTCTATCTATCTGCCTCTTTCTCTCTCTGTCTGTCTGTTGCTCTCAAATAAATAAATAAATAAAAATAAAAATAAAATTAAAAAAAAGAATTTTGGCTGAGCACTTCAAGAGTAGTCAGTTTCCATCAGGAAGGGGTAGTGAGCTATGACAGAACATCTTTTCACTAGTGGGAATGTTTTAGAGGTGGAAGATTATTATCTGTTTAATGGATTTTTATTTTTAAAAGATTTTTTACTTACTATTTATAAGGATAGAGAGAGAGAATGGGCATGCCAGGGCCTCTTGCCACTGGATACAAACTCCAGGTACATGCATCACTGTTTTTTTCTCATCACTTTTGTGAATCTGGCTTATGTGGGCACTGTAGAATCAAACCCAGGCCTTCAGGCTTTGCAAGCAAGTGCTTTCACTGCTAAGCCATCTCTCCAGCCCCAATTTTATTTTTTTTAAATATTTCTTTATTCACAAGGAGAGAGGTGGGGGGAAGGGGCACGCCTAGGCCACGTACAGTGCAAACATACTCCAGATGCATGCATCACTGTGTGGCTTTAGGTGGGTACTGGGGCATTGAACCTGGGCCAGCAGGCTTATGTAAACAAGTGCAT
This sequence comes from Dipus sagitta, assembly GCA_036346955.1. NCBI lineage: Eukaryota > Metazoa > Chordata > Mammalia > Rodentia > Dipodidae > Dipus > Dipus sagitta. The sequence goes on from CM070775.1 coordinate 37,750,129, forward strand.
TTATTCACTAAGAAATCTCCCCAGCCTTGAACTTTTAGATACCATTGATACCATTGTTTGGTCAGTTGATTTTTTTTTTTTTTTTTTTTTTTTTTTTTTTTTTGGTGCTGGGGAACTAACCCAGGCCCCCTGAGCATACCAGGTAAGCGCTCTACCACTGAGCTACACCACCAGCCCCTGACCAGTTGATTTTCAAAAATCCCATTCCTTGCCTTTTTCTTTTTCGATGTAGTGGCTGGCCACAAGCAGCAGCTCTGCCTCCAGTTCCTTCAGATCCTGCAAGGCTACGTCATATATGACGTATACCCCGCGCTGGTCCTGGGTGTGGACACAGCCAGCTCCTGTGCTGTAGTGGTCATCCTGGCTCTCCACTTCCGAGAATTCCATGAATTGGATGCTGTGGGCCTAGAAAGAAAGCCAAGCCCTGACATTCCTGGAAAAGGGACAGCTATATTTTCCCAGCCTAAATAGCCCAGGCAGCAGGTTTTGATGCCTGCACAGTGGACTGTCAGCACCGAACTGCAGACATTCTGGACAGATAAAAAGCTGCATGCAGAAAAAAATATACATATATATGGACAAAGAACGTTGGAGGGAGAGGTAGTTCCTGAGGCAGATAAATGCCAGCTTATTTATCTTTCTGGTCCATTCTAGAGCCATGGAAAAGTGGCCTCTGGAGACAGAAGGCCAGGGACTGGCAGATCTCAGTCTGGGCCAGGTGCTCTGCTGCTCTTAGTTCATCAGCAAATGGTGACAGTGGGGGACACCACACAATATAAGAGTTGTGGAAATACGTGAAACCACACAGGTGAGGCATGTTGGATCCATAAATAATAGCCATTAAAAACATTTTGTTTTAATTCTGTAAGGTCTTCCAGAATGCATTGGTGCAGTCTCATGTCATGTCCTACTGATAGGCTGAGTTGGATGATGTCCTCCCAATCCAGGTCTAACTGTGACCTAGGAATGAGATCTTATTTGGAAACAGGGTCTTTGCAGATACAATCGAATTAAAATATAGTCACACAGGATTAGAGTAAGCCTTATGAAAAGGGGAAATTTGGGGCTGGGGAGATGGCTCAGTTTGAAAAGTGCTTTGAGGACCTGAGTTCAATTGCCAGTGCCTATGTAAAAAGACCAGGCATGGTGGAATATAGCTGTAATCCCAGCACTAAACAGACAGGAGGATCTCTGGGGCTTGCTGGCCAGCCCAGCCTAACTGGCGAGCTCCAAGTCAGTGAGAGTTTCTATCTGATAAAGATTACCATCTCTCTTTTGAGGCACTTGCTAATTGGTGCTTTGCATTTATTTGTGTGATGTTTTAATGTTTTTTTTTACTTTTACTTATTTATTTATTACAGTGAGAGAGGGATGGAAAGATGGAGAGAGAGAGAGAGAGAGACTGGGTGTACAAGGACCTCTAGCCACTGCAAACAAACTCCAGACGCATGCACCACCATGTGCACCTGGGTTATGTGGGTTCTGGGGTGTTGAATGTAGGTCCTTAGGCTTTGTAGGCAAGTGCCTTAACCACTAAGCTATCTCTCCAGCCTTATTTGTGTGACATTTTTATTTGTGTGTGTGCATGCGTGCCAGAGTCTCTTGCTGCTGGAAATGAACGACCATCCAGCTTTACATGGGCAGCTGGAGAATTGAACCTGTGCTAGGAGGCTTTGCAAACAAGGCACTTTAACCACTCAGCCATCTTCTCAGCCCCTTGGGTGACCACTCTTTGTCTACTCCATGGATTAGAGCACTGTGAAGGTAAAGCACTGTGGTTACGTTGTTCATCATTGTTTGCCCATTGGTTAGTACCCAAACACACAGTAGACGAGTAGGAATTGTTAAATAACCCAAGAGATGAATAAACAAGTGCTTTTAGAAATTTTCACACATATTTGTTTCCTTAAGTCTGTGCTTATAGTCTCCTCCTGTAGTTTTAAAATATTCTAATCAAAACTTTTGTGTTTTGCTCTCATAAATTCTGGTTTAATGTCACTATAGTGTAATATATACAGTCTATAAGAGGGTGATATTGCCCAGAGTGGAAGATGGTTCTGGGAGAGAAAAATAATAGCTTATTCTCTTCACATACAAAGCATAGATATACACATGGTACTAAGCAAATATATGGCATTTACTTTTCTTTGGAGGGGATGAGTAGGAAGAAAGCTCTAAGGGAATAGTCATAAGGCAAAAGAGGATAAGAAACCCTGAGAAAGAAACCCTGACCTCGTTTTAAAATTATATATACATTAATGTGGCAAAAATATACACAACAAAATTAATCACCTGAGCTGCTTCTTAATTACTATTATTATTATAGTTTTTGTTTCAGTAGGGCTGGAGGCTGACCCAGGGCCTCATGCATGCCTGGCCAGTGCTCTGCCCTGAGCTGCATCTCCTACTGTGTTTTCACTTTTTATTTTGAAACAGAGGCTCACTAAGTTTCCTGGCTGTCCTTGCTTTCACACTGAGGCCCAGGCTGGCTTGAACTTGCCATCCTCCTGCCTTAGCATGCCTAGTGCTGGTATTCCAGTGGGTACCACCATGCCAGCAGCAGCTTCCTTGATAACCTGTGTGCTGGCTTTTGGCCTTTTAAACTCCACTCTTACTGTGTTTTTCCATTATCCTTGAAGAAAAGGACAACAATGTGGAGGTTTTTTTTTTTTTTAATGTAATTACTGGAAAAGACCTTTTCCACTGTTATTGTGCAGGAGAATTTTATAAGACTTTAAGGGAATGTCCATTCATTTGAGTCTGGAAGCTGATGAAGAGAAATAGTATTGTCAACTGCTAGTTCTAATGCCATATATTTAAACAGTCATTTATATCTCTCCCTACTCAAATCCTCCACAAAGGCACAGGCTATCTTCCTTCCTTCCTTCCTCCTTTCCTTCCTTCCTTCCTTCCTTCCCTCCCTCCCTCCCTCCTTTCTTTCTCTTCTTTGTTTCTTTGTTTCTTTGTTTCTTTGTTTCTTTCTTTCTTTCTTTCTTTCTTTCTTTCTTTCTTTGCTATAGTTTGCTCTTTCCCTTCTTCACTTCCTGTCTCTGAAATGTGTACTTCTGCCCACAGGAGATGTACTTTGAAAACCAACTGGGCACCAGGCATGGCAGCACATGCCTTTAATCCCAGCACTCTGGAGGCACAGGTAGGAGGATCACTGTGTGGTTGAGGCCAGCCTGAGACTACATAGTGAATTCCAGGCCAGCCTGGACTACAGTGAGACCCTACCTCAAAAAATAAAATAAGTAAAATAAAAAGAAAGGAAACCAAATATGGCCAATGTGATAGTTAATCATGATTGCCAACTTGATTGGGTTAATTAATGCTTGGATTAATACAGCACACCTCTAGGGGTATCTGAAGGGACGTTTCCAGAGACCCTTAGATCATGAAGGCTCTGACGCAATGAATGAATCCGCCATTAGGTTTAACAACTGAATAGACTATTGAGGCGCTGGATTTGCGGAAGGTGGGGCCTAGTTGGAGAAAGCAGGTTACTACAGACATGTCTTGAGAGGCTATATCTTGCCCTGGCCCCTTCCTGTTGCTGTTCCATGCCACTTGTGTGCTCTGAAGTGCCCAGCCCTCCTCCATCATACACATCTGTTGTTGTGATGTTCTCTTCAAGTGGTAAGGCCAAGAAAACCATGGGCTGAGCCCTCTGAAACCATCAGCTAAAATAAACAATCGCTCCCTTCAACTTGTCCTCTCTCCCGGGTATTTTGGTCACACCCATGCAAAAGTAATTCACTTAGCAAACTACTTCATGTAGGGCAATGGTTCAGTTACTCTAACATTTTCATAGTTCCCTTGTAAGTTGTTCATGGTCATGCAGAAGAGCCTCCTTCTAAAGGTTTTGTGGTAAGAAAGTTGATACTTCAATGCTATGCTTGGAAATGTGGCTGGAAGGGGAGGGCAATAATTATTGTCTGAGTAAGAAATAATGTGACATTTGGAATGATTCATATATGTTTTTAGCTGATGGCACCATAACTATGTGCTGAAAAAAGTTACTATAGAAAAACTGGTGACCTTCATTGCTTTTTCTCTCTAGTGGCTTCTGCCACCACGAATTAATGTGAATTTTGGGCCTTTTGGCAATGTAGACAATACTTACCTGGCAAGATTACCTTTCCTTGAATCATTTTGCTTTAAGAAAACACTAGTTCAGTGTAAGAAGTTGTCAGGAATATTTGGTAAATGACTCAATCATTGGCTTCAATTTTTACTATTTAAACAAGATCAAATGTATCTTTTACTCTACATTTCTAGTCCATAGAGAATGATTTTATTATTGTTGTTAGTCATTCTGTGTTTCAACAGCATGATACACTTCACAAACCACTTTTGCCTTTGCTACTCTGATAATCTAACTATTCAGTTAGGGGCAGAATGGTTAATATTAGTTGATATTACTTATTAATAAATATTTATTAAATACATACTATGTGAAAGATATATATCCTGATCTCTACTTCCTTTGCCACATGCACATGCATCAAGCACCTCAAATCTCCATGTCCAAACTGACACATGCTCAGGCCCAAACTTTAAGATGAGCCTTGATTTGTTCGCACAGAAATCATGCTAGGAGTACCTTCAACATACATACAGTCATATGGGGCTGGGGAGATGGATCAGTGGTTGGAAGTGCTTATGCAAAGCCCTCAGCCTGAGTTGGCCCAGGTTTGACATCCCAGTACCCAGCTAAAGTCAGATGCACAAAGTAGTGCATGTGTCTGGCGTTTGTTTGCAGTGGCAAGAGGCCCCGGTGCTTGCTTTCTTTCTTTCTTTCCCCTTGAAACAGGGTACTAGGGGTTCAGTAAAGTCCTTAACCCCCCAAACCATAGGTTTGTGTCTTTTTTTTTTTTTTTTTTTTGCAAGGGCAAGGAGCTTTATTTCGGGCTTAAGCTCGGTCTCTTGACTTCACCAATGCAATGGATCTGTACAAGAGCCCCAAGTAGTGGGAGGGTAGGGTTTTTATAGGGATTTGAACATAGAAGAAGGGGATGGGTACATGATTGGTTGATTTAAACAGCAGTAACTGTACTTGTCCTCTTCTGGTTGGCTTAGGATTTTGGCGGGCAAAGTTGGCAGGCTGGGTCTAGGGGAATTGAACTTATCTATGACTACAGGAATGTATGCCATAATCAGTTTCCAGTAACTGTTAAACCCACCCTTACCAGAAGATAAAAAACTTAGATCTTGCCGGGAAACAGAAACTTAGGCCTACTGAGGACTCTGAAGCCTGTCATGGCGTCCATCTGGTTCCTGAGTCCTTCATTCCCCCCTCTCTTTGTACCATGAGGTTCCAATCTTGGCTCCCAATTGAATTATACTGTGATCTTAAACCCATAAGCTGTACTGTATTAATGTGTTCCCTAACAAATGCAACTATCTATTAATAATACAAGGTCCTATTGTGATTTCCAACAAAGAAAAGGAAAAAAAGACAGCAAAAAAGTTCAGCTGGCCAGCAACTACAAAACTGAGACAACAGCCTGTCATGCTGTCTCTACAGATAGGGGAATGAAATCCCCTCCGGGTGGGCCTGGGGCACCCAGGACCCGTCTGAACAAAGTGGCCAGCTACTACAAAACTGAATGAGAACACGGCATCTCGCTGTTCCACGGTAGCGACCCGTGTTGTCTCTACAAACGGGCTGGGGGGGGGGGATGAAATCCTCTCCTGGCAGGCCTGGGGCACCCAGGACCCGCCTTCTGAACAGAGTGGCCTCCAGGGGCTCATCCGCCCCAACCACAATTTTCTAATGGATGGAAAAACGAAGGACAAGTTTTCAGGAAAGACAAAACACAAAAGCACAAGACAGAAGCAAACTTATCAGCCGGCGACCTGAGCTCCAGGTGTTGGTGGTCCTCAGCAGTCTCTGAGGAGATCCCAGATGAGCCCCCAAATGTTATGCCCAGTTTTCGGCATCCCCAGTGACCACCAAGGAGAACCAAACACGTATGCAAGGGCAAGGAGCTTTATTTCAGGCTTAAGCTCGGTCTCTTGACTTCACCAACGCAGTGGATCTGTACAAGAGCCTTGTGTCTATTTTTAACCAAAGAATTGAATTAAGTAAGACCGAGAAGGATAATTATTAAATTATTATATTTATTGAGGGAAGTACAGAGCCATAGAAAGGAGAATGGATATACCCACATGCCTTGAGAGCTCATGTGGTGGGCCTGGGAAAACCATGGGGAAGACAGAAAAGAGAGTTCAAAGAGTTCCTACCATGTGGAGAAGGAGCCCATGTGGAAAATAAGGGTTAGGGGCTCCCCCTTTGGCTCCGCCCAGCTGGGCCTAGCTAAGGGGGAACTCACTAGAAGCTGGAGGTTTAGAAGTCAGGCAGCCCAGCGAGCTTGCTCCCCTCACAAATGTACTTAGAACCTTATGGTGGTGGGCCCTACCTTCCTGCTCAGGCGAGCCAGAGGGACAGCTCATTGGTTTGGGCTAGGGGCTATCCCAAGAAGAGGCCAGCCATGATGCCAATTTATGGGGGTCTAAGCTTGACCAACCACAATGTCAGGATTCTAGAAAAGGACCTCCCTCCCAGGGAGGGGCTTAGGTATGGAAAAACAGGTCTAGGGAACTGGGCAAGAGATAAGAAGCCAGATGAGCCTTTGATCTCTAGCAAGTGCACACTGTCCTGCCTTTTTTATTTTCAGGAGCCCAGTCCCCTAACTGCCTAACAAAGCTACTACCTGACTCCATCTCATCCTCCCAAATAAATAAAAGTAATTAAAAAAAAATTTTTTTAAATAAGGTCAGGTGTGGTGGTGCAAGTCTTTAATCCAGCACTCAGGAGGCTGTAGTAGGAGGATCACTATGAGCTGGAAGCCAGCCTGAGACGACATAGTGAATTCCAGGTCAGCCTGGACTAGAGTGAGACCCTGCCTCAAAAAAAAATGTTTGAAATAAAAATTAAAATTAACTAGTCACAGGGCTGGAGGGATGGGAAGGCAAAGCCAAAGGACCCAGGTTTGATTCCCCAGGACCCACGTTAGCCAGCTGCACAAGGGGCGTATGTGTCTGGAGTTCATTTGCAGTGGCTGGAGGCCCTGGCATGTCCATTCTCTCCCTCCCTCCCTCTCTCTCTATCTCTCCCTCTTTCTCTGTCAAATAAATAAATAAAAATAAAATATTAAAAAAGTGTATTTCGGGCTGTAGAGATGGCTTAGCAGTTAAGTGTTTGCCTGTGAAGCCTAAGGACCCCGGTTTGAGGCTCAATTCCCCAGGACCCACATTAGCCAGATGCACAAGGGGGCACACGCATCTGGAGTTCGTTTACAGAGGCTGGAAGCTCTGGCGCGCCCATTCTCTCTCTCTCTCTCTGCCTCCTTCTCTCTGTCGCTCTCAAATAAATAAATAAACAAACAAAAAAGTGTATTTCTTTAAAAAATTAAGTAGTCATATATTACTTAATAACAAATTTGTTCTGATGTGTCAATTTCACTGTGTGTGAGCATCATAGAATATTTGGTCTACTACATATATAATCTAATTTATTGTTCATAGGCTACAAGCATGTAAAGCATGTTACTATACTCACTGTGGTAGAAAATTAGAATATAATCACGACATTTGTTTCAACATATCTAAACAAGTTTGTTTACATAACCCCATACCACAAACCTGTAGAAATGCATTGCACCCCACTGTTATATAATGGCTACAATGTCACTAGACAATGAGCACCTTTCAGCTTATAATAATAATTATAACCATCTTAGGGGATCACCATTGTATATGCAGTCCATCGTTGACCAAAGCGTGGTTACACAGAGCGTGAATGTATCTTCAGAATCTGATCGTTTCTTATCTGGCTGTTTTCTCAGACACGTTGTCTCTGGTTTAATTAATGCAATGGCCTCCTTGCACCAGTCCTAAAATGCCTCTGTCCCCATCCATGACAGCAGCATGAATGTTTAAATGTAAATCAAGTGTAACATTCCTCTGCTCAACCGCACAAGGGTTCCTCTTCTCACTCAGAGTCAAAGCTAAGGTCTTTTTTTGGGTGGGGCGGGGGTTGTTTGAGGAAAAGTTTCATTCACTCTAGCCCAGGCTGACCTGGAATTCACTATGTAGTCTCAGGGTGGCCTTGAACTCATAGCAATCCTTCTACCTCTGCCTCCCAAGTGTTGGGATTAAAGGCATGTGTCACCATGCCTGGCTTCAAAGCTAAGGTCCTCACAATGGCCCTTGGGCCCATTAGAACCTTCCTTCTTCTCTTTAGATTCACCGTTTGCTGCTCTCCCCTTGATCCTCTCCGTCACTGAACTCCTTGCTGTCATGCAGTCTGCTGTGACTGCTGTGACGGTCCTGTTCAGGGCCTTGCACTGGTCTCCCTCTGTCTGGTACTCTTCCACATGGTTTGTCCTTCATTTCTTTGGGTCTCTACTCAGACAGTTACTCTTTCCCCTTCACCTACTTTTTAAACTTTATTTTCATTTTTATTTATTTGAGAGAGAGAGAGAGAGAAAGGCAGATATATAGAGAGAATGGTCCTGTCAGGGCCTTCAGCCACTGCAAACAAACTCCAAATGCATGCACCACCTTGTGCATCTGGCTTATTTGGGTCCTGGGGAATCGAACTTGGGTCCTTTGGCTTTGCTGGCAAGCGCCTTAACCACTAAGCCATCCCTGTAGCCCCCCTCACCTACTTAAAACAGCAGCATCCATCGCCCACCTCCAGCACCCTCTGTCCTCCTCTCTTCCCTTCCCTCCTCGGCCCCGTCACCATCACCCTCTTCTCTGGTCCACAGCCGCAGTGCTCAGCGGCCTGACACAGCGAACTTCCTCTTGCAGAGCCACTGTCTGGCCAGCTGCCCTCTGGGATGTCACCCTCCTGTAGCAACCCAGGAGGGGTGCATCTTGTCATGTGACCCCCTAAACACTTACCCTCCGCTGAATAAATCAGGGAGACAGTCAGAGGATAGAGAGCAGCTCCCAAGTCCTCTCAATGGACACCTGACATGTCATTTCCGTTCAGAGCCCCACTGGCTTTCAAAGCTAGCCACAGAGCCCCATCTGACTGCAAGGGCTAGGAATTATGATTTGTTAAAATTTTTTGTTTATTTTATTTATTTATTTGAAAGAGACAGAGAGAAAGAGGCAGAGACAGAGACAGAGACAGAGAGAGAATGGGCACGCCAGGGCCTCCAGCCACTGCAAACGAACTCCAGACACATGCGCCCCCTTGTGCATCTGGCTAACATGGGTTCTGGGGGAATTGAGCCTCAAACTGGGGTCCTTAGGCTTCACAGGCAAGTGCTTAACCACTAAGCCATCTCTCCAGCACAGAATTATTGTTTTTAATATTTTACTTTTATTTAATTTTTTGAGAGAGAAAGAGGCAAAGAGAGAGAATGAAGCAGAGAGAGAGGGAGAGAGAAAATCGGTGTGCCATGGCTTTCAGCCCCTGCAAAGGAACTCCAGATGCATGTGCCACCTTGTGTATCTGGCTTACATGGGCACTGGGGAATCACACTGTGTCCTTTGGCTTCACAGGCAAGCACCTTAACCACTAAACCATCTCTCCAGCCCAGGGCTAGGAATTCTGAGGAAGCTTTGGTGTCCAGTAATCTGACCTCCTATGCATATTGTATCTCTTTGCCCTGAAGATAGTCGCACGCTGACAGGAACGTGTGTCAGTTTTGCTCAGTGCTGTATCCCCCACGTCTAGAGTAGAACCTAGTGTACGCACTATAGTGTAGAACCTAGTATACTTACGAGTCAGAATACCTGAGGAATTAATCAGGTAGTTCTGACGGGCTCACAGTCTGTGGAAATAGGCCCAGCCACATGCTGAGTGCTACGCTGCATGCCCAGGAGCCATCACAGGAGCAGCCCTCAGTTCCGCACAGAGATGTGGAGAAGGGCTGTGCCCACGAAAGTTTCTGGAATGGAGTCTTGAATTAACAGTAGGTCAGGGGCTGGAGAGATGGCTTGGCAGTTAAGGCACTTGCCTGTGAAGCCTAAGGACCCATGTTCAATCCTCCAGATCCCACGTTAGCCAAACACACAAAGGTGAGGCAAACACAAGGTCACATAAGCCCACTAGGTGATGCAAGCATCTGGAGTTCCATTGCAGTGGCTGAGGCCTTAGCACACCAATTCTCTCTCCCTCTCTCTAAAAATAAAAAAATAAAAAATAAAAAAAAAGAGTAGGTGCTTTCCAAAGATTTAAGAGGACAGGAACAGAGGGGCCCAGGGTCATGAACATTTCTTTCTACCCAATCAGAGGAGGTTCAGGCCACTCTTGTAAAACGAAAGTACAGGAACTGTGAGGAATTGAGGTCCAAGGGATGACAGGGGCCAGATTGTGCTCAGGCTTCTAAATGTCACCAGGAAGCTTGGACTTTCATTGGAACAGGAAGTCGGTGAAGGCCTTCCAGCCAGGTAACAAGCAAGCAAAGATCCTGGAGAAAGCTACAAAGCAATGAGAAGAGACAGTCTCCTATTTAAAGTCCCCTGTTCCCACTACCACATCTAAGAAGAGCCTATCCCCTCCCAGGCAGCTTGTCTCTCCCTCCCCACACACCACTTTCTCACAACAGCCCCTGCTACGAGCACACCAAGTCTGGGCAGACCCTACAGACACCACTGACTGTCAGGTCTCCTGAACTGAGGACATGCACTCAAGGTCTAACAGTTAGGAAAAGCCTGCTGCTTTGCATCCAGGGCTGTTTCTACCTGGCCATGTACCTACATTAAGTAAGCTCATAAAATGCCAAGGTGGGGATGGAGATATGGCTTAGTGGTTAAGGCGATTGCCTGCGAGCTTAAGAACTCATGTTCAAATCTCCAGGACCCACATAAGCCAGATGCACAGTGACACAAGCATGCAATGTTGCACATGCGCACAAGGGGGTGCATGCGTCTGGAGTTTGCAGCGGCTAAAGGCCCTGGTGTGTCCATTCTCTCTCTTTCTCTCCCTCCCCCTCTCTCTCTTTCTCAAAATAAAATACAAATAAATTAAATAAAAAGTCAAGGTGTCTGTGACTAAACCAAATGCACCTTCTTGATGTGGTATTGCTATCGAGTGAACAGTCATTAGTATCAGCCCAATCCTTCCCTTGTGAAATCAAACACTTGGGGCCAGGAGGAAAGGGCCAGGGAAGGAGCCTCTATCTTAGAAGCATCTCCCACATCTGATATCCCGGTGGTCTTGCTACCAGCAGCTGGTCCCTGGGCCTGGTGAGATGACCCCAGCAGACGAACATCTGTGTCCCCTCCCCCTCACGTGGAAAAGAATCACATTATCCAAGGCTGCAACAAGGCCATGCCCGTTGCATATATATGGTCCTATTGAAGACCCTGATGGAAGGCCATTGTCTTGAGTGTCTCACACTACAGTAACAGCAGCGGGGAACTTGAGTTTGATGTAATTCCTATCATTTATGAGCAAACAGGAAAGACATAGTGCATCATGCCAAGAAATTATTCTTGCAGTCAATAGGGAAGGATAGTATTGTCTTCCCTCTCCTCTATGTCTCCTCCCTACCCCACTTCAGAACAAACAGGGAGAGGGCTTTTGGTAAGGAAAGTGTCTTTTTTTGTAGTAGTAGTTTTTTTGAGGTAGGATCTCACTCTAGCCCAGACTAGCCTGGAATTCACTATGTAGTCTTTAGGTGGCCTCGAACTCACAGTGATCCTACTACCTCTGCGTCCCGAGTGCTGGGATTAAATGTGTGTGCCACCATGCCCAGATAGAAAAGTGGGTTTTTTGTTTGTTTGTTTTTTTTTTTTTTTTTTTTTTTTGGTTTTTCGAGGTAGGGTTTCACTCTAGCCCAGGCTGACCTGGAATTCACTATGGAGTCTCAGGGTGGCCTCGAACTCACGGCAATCCTCCTACCTCTGCCTCCTGAGTGCTGGGATTAAGGCGTGCGCCACCACGCCTGGCTCCCTAGAAAAGTGTTTTTTTAAAAAACTCTATCAGCCTAGTAATGCAGCTGTGGTAGGATTAATACTAGTAAGAGAAGCGTGCATGTGTGGTACACGTGTGTTTGTTTGAAAGAATCTTGCATATCCTCCCCTGCTCCATGAAGGTGAACCAATAGCTTCACAAACGAGCTCAGGGGGAGGCAGAGGACAAGAGCAGATCAGAAAAGGAGCCTGGCTGGGCGTGGTGGCGCATGCCTTTAATCCCAGCACTCGGGAGGCAGAGGTAGGAGGATCGCCATGAGTTCGTGGCCACCCTGAGACTCCATAGTGAATTCCAGGTCAGCCTGGGCTAGAGTGAAACCCTACCTCGAAAAACCAAAAAAAAAAAAAAAAAAAAAAAAAAAAAAAAAAAAAAAAAAAGAAAAAAAAAAAGGAGCCTGGCTATGTTTGAGGGGGACAGGAGCTGGGAGGGAGGAGAGCAGAAAAGAAGGCTATCCTGGGCACTGAGTAGAGGCAGATTCTAGGTGTCTGACTGAAAAACTTAGGATACTCCCTAGTATCTATAGCTGTGTTACTCAACATGGTAGCCTCTAGCCACACATGCTGCTCATAGAAAATATATGCTAGATTCCAAAGACTTGGTACAAAAAATATGCATATCTCATCATTGACTTCTTACTATTGAGTGTATGTAGAAATGACATCTTGTATGAATCGGGTTACATATTGAATTATTAAAATCAATTCACAGCTGGGCGTGGGCCTTTAATACCAGCACTCAGGAGGCAGAGGTGGGAGGATGGCTGTGAGTTGGAGGCCAGTCTGGCACTACAGAGTGAATTCCAGGTCAGCCTGGGCTAGAGTGAGACCCTACCTCAAAAAAAAAAAAAAAAAAATCATTTCACGTTTCTTGGCATGCTTTAAATGTAGTCATTACAAAATTTTAAATAATATATGTGGTTTGCATTGTATTTTTTCTGTGCATATGAACAATCATTAACAGTAAGATTTCTTATCGTAAAGACATGACAGGCATATGTCAGCAGCTACAGTGGATTAGAATATGACTTGTTTGATAGATAAATAGATTTTATTTTCCACCACTGTCATCTAATATGCTCTTTAATTTTGTTCTTATTTTTTAAGACAGTCCCACTATGCAAACTAGGCTGTCCTCGAACCCATGATCCTTGTGCCTCAGGCTCTGGAGTGCATGTATTACAAGTGTATGTGAACACCACCATGCCTGGCCTTCTTGGAGTCTCCTGTAGCCCAGGTTGCTGAAAATGACCTTGAACTCTTGATTCTTCTGCCTTCACCTCCCCATTGCTGGGATTACAGGTGTGCACCACCACGCCTGGCATTAATCTAGCATCCTTTAAGAGGTTTGAGTTTGTATCAAGTTCTGTCTTCAGAAGTAAACTCTCTAGAGGTTGAGACAAAAATATTGCCGGAGTACCTACTAAGAGACCAACATTCTCAAGTTTAGTCCCAAAGAAACGGATTTAATATAAATTTTGTCTTATTCATCTTGTTGGGGCTGGGCAGGACTTAAATTTTACAGATTCTATAGAAAAATGTATGCAAGAAACACCAAAATCACCAAGGAGCAATATTTTTTATTACTTATTTATTTGGTTTTTCAATGTAGGGTCTTGCTCTAGCCCAGGCTGACCTGGAATTCACTATGTAGTCTCAGGGTGGCTTCAAGCCCACGGTGATCCTCCTACCTCTGCCTCCCAAGTGCTGGGATTAAAAGCGTGCACCACACCTGGATAAAATTCTTTTAAAAATATTTTCTTTATTTATTAGAGTGAGAGAGTGCATATGCCAAGTCTCTTGCCACTGCAAATGAATTCCAGACACATGTGCCACCTTGTGTGTCTGTCTGGTTTTACATGGGTTCTGGGGAATTGAACTCCAGTTGGCAGACTTTACAAGCAAGCACCTTTATCCACTGAGCCATCTCCCTGTCCAAATATTTTTATTTTTTAACTTTACTGATTTTTCTATCCTTGTTTTTTGGGGGGCTTTGAAAACAGAGAAGGAACAAAAAAGGAACTCTCATGATGTCAGAATCATTTTAAATTATTTTTTATTTTTTATTTTTTATTTTAGGGAGAGTGAGAGACAAACAGACAAAACTGGCACGCCAGGGCCTCAGCCACTGCCGCACGCCAGATGCTTGCGCCACCTAGTGGGCATGTGTGACCTTGTGCTTGCCTCACCTTTGTGTGAATTTGGCTAATGTGGGATCTAGAGGATTGAACATGGGTCCTTAGGCTTCATAGGGAAGCACCTTAACCACTAAGCCATCTGTCCAGCCCTTTAAAATATTTTTTAAATTTATTTACAAGAGAGAAAAGGTGCACCAGGGCATACTGGCACTACAAATGAACTCCAGACACATGTACCACTTTGTGCATCTGGCTTTATGTGTATATTGGGGCACTGTACCCCAGCTTGCAGGCTTTGCAAGCAAGTACCTTTAACCACTGAGCCATCTCCCCAGTACTTTAAAGAGAATCTTGTAAGTGCTTTGTAAGAATTTGTGTGCCCCTGGCCATGACAACAGGAAGGGCCCCTCGCTAGAAGCCCTTTACTAGGAAGTCAACTACTGAGCAGCTCAACGGCCTCCTTCCCGCCTGCAGACCACTCTAGGATGCAGCCATCTGCCTCACCCTGCTCTCAAGTGCATATGGGGGCTTTTGATGTGTGGCCCAGGATGGCCTACAAACTTGAGCTCCTCTCGCTCAGCCTCCCAAGTACCAGGACCACAGGGGAGTGTCCCATGACCAGCTTTGAACACTGTGTTTAGCTGTGGTTATTATTTTTCTTTTACCCCATTTTTCCTTTTTTTTTTTTTTTGACAGACAGAAATAGGTGGGGGGGGGAAGGGAGAGGAAAAAGGGACAAGGGTCAGCCCCGAAACGAATCCAGATACATGTGTTTGTGATTGGCTAAGTGGGTCCTGGGGAAAACGAACCCGGGTCCCTTTGGGTTTGTAGGAAGTGTTAACCACTAAGCCAGCACTTTTTTTTTTATTTTTATTTTATATATAAATTTTACAAAATATGGGATCATTGGGACTTTTTATTTACTAACATAACCTGCTTGTCATACTACACCTTCCCCCTTCCCCCTCTTAAACCATTCCACAACCCCGGTTTCTTTAAAAATTGTTGCCTTTACCCTTTTTTTTTTTTCCCTTTTTAAAAAACCCCGATAAAACAAGGAAAACATGAATATTTGTCTTTCTGAGTTGGCTTTTTTATTCAAAAGGATGATTCCCGGTATCCCTTTTTTTTTTTTTATTTTAAATCTTAAAACAGCAGCATCCATCGCCCACCTCCAGCACCCTCTGTCCTCCTCTCTTCCCTTCCCTCCTCGGCCCCGTCACCATCACCCTCTTCTCTGGTCCACAGCCGCAGTGCTCAGCGGCCTGACACAGCGAACTTCCTCTTGCAGAGCCACTGTCTGGCCAGCTGCCCTCTGGGATGTCACCCTCCTGTAGCAACCCAGGAGGGGTGCATCTTGTCATGTGACCCCCTAAACATTTACCCTCCGCTGAATAAATCAGGGAGACAGTCAGAGGATAGAGAGCAGCTCCCAAGTCCTCTCAATGGACACTGACATGTCATTTCCGTTCAGAGCCCCACTGGCTTTCAAAGCTAGCCACAGAGCCCCATCTGACTGCAAGGGCTAGGAATTATGATTCTTTTAAAATTTTTATTTTATTTATTTATTTGAAAGAGACAGAGAGAAAGAGGCAGAGTGAGAGAGAGAGAGAGAGAGAGAATGGGCGCGCCAGGGCCTCCAGCCACTGCAAACGAACTCCAGACACATGCGCCCCCTTGTGCATCTGGCTAACATGGGTTCTGGGGAATTGAGCCTCAAACTGGGGTCCTTAGGCTTCACAGGCAAGTGCTTAACCACTAAGCCATCTCTCCAGCACAGAATTATTGTTTTTAATATTTTACTTTTATTTAATTTTTTTGAGAGAGAAAGAGGCAAAGAGAGAGAATGAAGCAGAGAGAGAGGGAGAGAGAAAATCGGTGTGCCATGGCTTTCAGCCCCTGCAAAGGAACTCCAGATGCATGTGCCACCTTGTGTATCTGGCTTACATGGGCACTGGGGAATCACACTGTGTCCTTTGGCTTCACAGGCAAGCACCTTAACCACTAAACCATCTCTCCAGCCCAGGGCTAGGAATTCTGAGGAAGCTTTGGTGTCCAGTAATCTGACCTCCTATGCATATTGTATCTCTTTGCCCTGAAGATAGTCGCACGCTGACAGGAACGTGTGTCAGTTTTGCTCAGTGCTGTATCCCCCACGTCTAGAGTAGACCCTAGTGTACGCAGTATCGTATAGAACCTAGTATACTTACGAGTCAGAATACCTGCGGAATTAATCAGGTAGTTCTGACGGGCTCACAGTCTGTGGAAATAGGCCCAGCCACGTGCTGAGTGCTACGCTGCACGCCAGGAGTCATCACAGGAGCAGCTCTCAGTTCCTCACAGAGATGTAGAGAAGGGCTGTGCCCACGAAAGTTTCTGGAATGGAGTCTTGAATTAACAGTAGGTCAGGGGCTGGAGAGATGGC